>JALBWW010000011.1:15742500-18223229 GCA_023212625.1 Styphnolobium japonicum
AAGTGTTAGACTTTTTAGGTAGTTGTTATAATAGTCAAACTCTTTTAATGAGTTGGCAATACATGATTAAATGACAGTATAAAGAAACTTTACACTGACAGTTGATCATAATTAAACTCTTTTTAGTTTAGTTTACTCATGGTCTTGATATATGGAAAATATGCACTTGGTTTGCCTATGGCCATGATTAAACTTTTCAGCTGATGAGAATTTAATTTACACTGCAATCAGCGCCAAACATTTTTTTCAATATAGTGCTCAGAAGTAGCATGTGTTAAAATAAAGCTATGCTAGCTTTCCATTTTAGTTACTCACTTTTTTTTTCATTAGCAGGCTGTATTATGATATAAGACATCTTATTTATGTCACTTGTCAGTAGAATTATAACAAGTCTACATCTCAAGAATCCTTATTTATGTTTTATATTCTTGAGATATTTTTGCGTAAAAATGATATTAAATGCCATTTATCTAGGTTTTTCTAGTATTTTATTTGTTAATTTTTTTTCATTTCTAGTTTTTTTTAAAAATATCGAAAAGTAAAACTGTTATATTTGTCATTTCTAGATTATTATTATTTTTTGCATTTTTGAATATTTGGAATATTCAGAAGTAAAAATAACTATATTTCATCATTTCCAGATTTTTAAAATCTTTTTTGGATTCATTTATGATGTCAACTGCCATTTTTCCATAATTTAAATTTTTTTGAGTCAAATATGTATTTTTTTCGTGTCCAGATTTTTTATATATCTAAAAGTAAAACAATATTATATTCCAGATTTTTTTTTGCACTTTTAGATATTTTTCTAAATATCCTGAATGAAAACAATTATATTTTGATATATATATATATATATGGCTTCGCATATCATGTTAATTGCCGTTTTCCAGATTTTTATAAATTTTCTTTTCTTAATATGCATTTTTTGTTGGCCTTTTTATATTAATATAGCAATTTTTTTATTTATCACTTTATTGTTCTTTGTAAATTATATATTAAAATAGACTCTTTTTTTTTTATATTTGGAAGTCAGCTTATAAGAAACCAACTTCTTAACATAATTTTTTTCCAATAAAACTACACCTTAAAAAGTTGGTTAAATAAAAATTAACTTTCTTATTATGTTAAATCTAAGGACTTACTAAGCATCAACTAGGCAATATAATATATCTATACATATATATGGCATTGGGAAGCCTTAAGACATTTTTTTTTCATTTACCATATAAGTTTATTTTTTTATTTGAAACATTGAAAAGTTGATTATATTAAAACAGATTTATGAATGTGTAAACTTTTTTTTTGTAAAAAAAATATGTTGAGAAATTAATTTCTTGTAAACGTGAAAAAAATGTTATTTTAATGCATAATTTGAAAAGAACAGTAAAATGATAAGTATTTTTTATGCTATATTAACATTAAAAAAAAACCTTTTTTGTTTATCCAGATTTTTGCCTTCATAAAAATTTATAAATTTTTTTAGATTTTTTTAAAAATAATTTTCTGTTAAACTTAAACAAAAAGTGACAGATCATCATCTTGTTGGCAAAAATCAAAACATATCAACGTTATATTGGTAGAAACCAGTACAAGCCAGCATGTTTGTTAACGGTGTTATTGACTTTTGGATTGAGTGACAACATTGAAATTTATTTTTAATCTGATAAGATGTTAATTGAGAAAATTAATCTTTGTATGATCAAATTGCAACTAAAAGCATCTATAAAAGATCAAAATGAATGTTTAGTCTAAACAAAAATAAATATTGTTTTCCACTATTGAAGCTGGGATTTGTTTCTAATTTTCTTTTTTTAGCTTAACAATAGGCCTAGAAACTACCTTAAGGTATTCAAATTATTTTATTAATGCCCGATAAAAATAGTTATTGTAATGATATTCTTTTCATAATTCATACTTTTGTTTTACTATTTGGTTAGATGTTACTTTTTTTTTTTTGTTAAAAATTAAGGGTATTTTTCAATTGACAACCGATTATATTGGGGACACGGGATGGCCACAGCCCCCTAGAATTTTTTTTAAATTTCATATATATATATATATATAGTTCAGTAGTTTCTCAGTTGCAATACTTTATATAAATTAAATATGATAGAGTCTTATTTAAAATCATCAAATTTACTATGCTCATTTAAAACAATCTAAAACATACAAAAAAAAATACAAAAAAAACGAAATAACTGCTGTTATTGTTGAATTGAAAAAGTGATGTACATCATTTTACCAAATTTAAGCTTTAATAAAATAGTATACCAGTATAATTACTCTTACATTAGTAATTTTTTTATAAATTCAATTGTTATTAATACATTCATTGAGATTTGGGATCCACATATCCAATTGTTTTTTCTTGTTAGTATAATAGTGAGTGAAATTTTTTATTTGATATATTTTTTTGAGCTAAAATTTTCTTATATTAATGTAACTGATGGCTAACTATATATATATATATATATATATATATATGTATATATATATATATTTAATGATTGATTATATATCATATAAATATATTTTAAGTTATTAGAAGTTATATGTTTACTTTGAAAATACAATAGTGAAGTTCAAATATAAAATAATTGATGCATTTTTTTAAGATTCAATTGTTATTAATACATTCATTGAGATTTGAGATCCACATATCCAATTGTTTTTTCTTGTTAGTAGAATAGTGAGTGAAATTTTTTATTTGATATATTTTTTTGAGCTAAAATTTTCTTATATTAATGTAACTGATGGCTAACTATATATATATATATATATATATATATATTTAATGATTGATTATATATCATATAAATATATTTTAAGTTATTAGAAGTTATATGTTTACTTTGAAAATACAATAGTGAAGTTCAAATATAAAATAATTGATGCATTTTTTTAAGAGAAAAGCATGAGAAGAAAAATGATATAATTTCTTTTAAATATGTATGATGTAATAACTTTATATGCAAATTAATTATATTATTTGGCCACCCCAAAAATTTATCTCAAGATCTGCTACTGAAGAGATTGATCCTTTTTAAGGTGGAGAGATTACTAAAGTAGGTACAGCTTCTCCTAACAAAGCATTTTTTATACACATTGCCTAGTTCGAACTCATGACAGCATGGTTAAGGGATTTAACTATCTACCAACTGTGTCAGACCTTGGTTGGGTATAGTCTTTTTGGTTAGCTGTTGGGTATGTCAACTGAAACTTATTTAAGTTTTAAACCTTTCCTGAATAACTTACATCATTCACACGTTTTACACTCTTTGAGGCTATCATTATTTAAGTTAATTACGTTATGGTTTATGGTATGGTTTCTAGTGGCCCTTTGGTTGTACCGCTAGTCTGCAATGGATTGTTTTTTATTTCATATATATATATATATAAAAGTTTAAATAATAAGAAGACTCATTCTCAGTTTAAAATTAAGATAAATTATTAATTTTAATGAAAATTTATTATAAAATTATAGATAATTTATTAATAAACATACTTTAGATTCAAACTTAAACTATTACTAAAATAAGTGAAAGGTCAAAGAAAGAAAGTGAGTTAACGTTTTTTATTCCACATGGTGCAATATATTTTCAGTTTCAGTTTGCTTAGGCTGCTCAAATTTGTAGAACCAAAGGACAACCCATTTATTTGTTGGGAAAAAAATTCTTCACAGAAATTTAAGTGGCAATATCTATCAAAATAAATATTAACCACATTGATGGTTAATGTGTTAAATGGATGAGTATACATTAATTTAATTAATTATTTAACTATGAATGTCCCTATTTTGAAAACTATTGTTATGTAATTTTTCAAAACATTATTTTTATGCAGATTATTTTTTTAAAAAAAGTTTTCATTTTTTTATCGTAAACAAATTGGATTTGAAGTTAGAACCCTCTTCTTGAACAAGTCTTGCAGCCCGTGATTAGGTTCTGGTCATGTGTAATTTTTATAATGGGAAATTTGATTGGTCAAGTGGCTGCTAGAAATATTATTGGAGTCTTATGGTGAATTCAAAAGCCTCTCATCTTATTAAATTTATAATTCAATTTATGCTTACAAAGGTTAATCTTTGTTTGCAGCTCAATTGTTTTTGGCGATATACTCTATTTCTCCTTTTTCCTTTTCTGTATGAATCAGAATCAGATTCCCCATATCAAACAAAGTAGAGGAAATTGCATTGCCTTCAAAATATATTCTTTTTTTCTTCTAAATATTAATCCCAATTAAAAAAAATTACTATTTTCTTAAAATTCCACACAAACTCCCAGTTACAAAAAAGAAAAAGGAACCAAAAAAGAAAGAGGCTCCCTAATCAACCATACAAAAAACTCTTTATCGTAATATAAAAGTTATCACCAAAAAAAATGAGGAAGACATTAAGCATTTGGCAGCTCCCACGTGTCACTCTGTGACACTGACAATTGCACGCGTAGATGACGCGTAAGTGCGTAACGCGTTTCTATCTTGTTGGAAAGGCAAAGCCACTGTCTATATAGAAGATCCCTATTTCACTTGTTCCATTTACATTGCAATTTCTCAATTTCTTCATCTTTTTTCTGCAAATTCCAATCGGTGAGTTCCTTAATTGTTCTTTACAATCAATTTTGTACGTCCCTGATTTGCATGTGATAAATTTTTATTTTTATTTTTTGGGATGAAAAAATTGATGGGTTATGTTAATCTTGTTTCTGAATATGTCAGACCCTGTGGAATTGTTGTTTTGGTGTTCCATGGTTAGTGGGTCAATGTTGCTTGATAGTTGATCCCTTAATTTGGATATGCTTAGATTAGATGTTATGATGGTTTCTCCTGAGATCAGGGTTTTTCTGTTTGATTTCTCTTCAATTCAGTCACTGTTGTTGAACCCCCCGAAATTGTTTTTTTTTTTTACATGCAACACTCATTTCATTTGTTCTTTCATTGACATAAATTTAGCAAGTTAGCAACTTTTTAGCACTGAATGGCTTGGATTGGAGATTCCCTGTTTTGTGTTTCTTTGCTTTTCTTCTCTCTCTCTCTCTCTCTCTCTCTCTATATATATATATATAGATGATGATGATGATGATGATGATTTTATCTTACTTTGTTATGTTAACAATTCCTAATCCTGAATCATCAGTTCTTGACTTGAAAGATGGGAGGTGGTAAGGACAACCATGATGAATCTGACAAGGGAATTTTTTCACACCTTGCTCATGGGGTAGCTAATGCTGCATATGGGCACTCACCTGGGTCGTACCCACCACAACCAGGGGCATACCCTCCGCATCAAGGGTACCCACCTTCACAAGGGTACCCGCCTTCACAAGGGTACCCGCCTTCTCAAGGTTATCCCCCAGCTGGGTATCCTCCTGCTGGCTACCCCCCAGCTGGTTATCCTGGTCCATCTGCTGCACATGCCCCAGGTATGTTTCCTTTGGATTGTTTTTCCATTATTACATTTTTAAGTAACTGATTGTTACAATGACCTGACAGATAGAATTCCATTATAGTTGTTAAATTTGTGAAGTTGCCTACTTAGAAGCATGAATTAACTCAATTGAGATACTAGTGTCTAACGTCTTTTAAAACGATAGTTACAATACACAGTCCACCATGGATGATATATATTGCAAATTACATACAACTTACCGATTGTTTAGCTAAAGAAAGCAATTCATAGTTGAGACTAACTGACTCTGACCCGTGGTAATTAGATTTGTGAATGTCTCGTGACATTTTTGTCCTTTTGTTAGCATTATCAACAGTAATTTCTTTTTTTTTTTAATGTAATATATAATTTGGCTGTTATCTACTGTATTTGAAACATGCTTGTTTTTGTTGACCTTTTTTTTCTCCTCTGTTCATTAGCTATTTGAAAGTTTTTCTGCTGTCTATGATTTGCTCTTATATCCTTGGAAGCAGCTAACTTCTCTGCTTTTATCATCAGGGTCTCATGGGCATGGGCATGGGCATGGCGGTATGGGGGCAATGCTTGCTGGGGGTGCTGCCGCTGCCGCTGCTGCATATGGTACCCACCATGTGTCCCATGGCCAATATGGACAGGGTGCTCACCTGCCCCATGGCCAATATGCACAGGGTGCTCACCTGCCCCATGGCCAATATGCACAGGGTGCTCACATGGGCCATGGAAAATTCAAGCAGCATGGCAAGTTCAAGCATGGAAAGCATGGAAAGTTTGGCAAGCAAGGAAAGTTCGGCAAGCATGGGGGGTTCAAGAAGTGGAAGTGATCCTATGTACATGCAATCATGACTCTAAATGCTGTTGCTTATTGCTTTTACTAATAAACCTTACTTCGTATGATGTCTGTTCATCAATGCTTGGTTGACCTTTCTTTTTGTACTTAGATACTTTTGGCTATGACAAAGATAAACGATTTAGTTTAGATTCTAGAAATTGATCGGCAAAACACACAGATGCACTGTGGACCATATGTTCAATTCCGGAGTTGTTGCTTACAGCAAAATGCATTGACAAGTTAATGCCTAGTTTGTGTGGCTTTATAATCAAGGGCGGGTCTTCATGGTTATTTTTTTAAATTTTCATATATATATATATATACACACACACACACACGAATGTCTGTTTGAGTGTGTGAGTATAAGCAACTTTTGAATTACTCAAAGTCCAAGAATTACCTGAAGATAAGCAGCTTCAAAATTTCTAAAAGTAATACTTAATTTATTTGATGTTATTTTTTTAAAGAGTAATCTAGAGGTGTAAACAACTATGATAATATATATTATTTGGCCATTCTAAAAATTTAGCTCAAGATTCGTCATAATACCATATTTGTTCTACCCGTAGTTGATTTTTTCGTTTTTGATCTGACGCCTCAGTTGATCTTGCAGAGTCTTTAGGTAGCACAACATTAAACCATATTGTTCTCTTGTTCATAGAGCCTACTGAACTAATTGCATGGTGCTCGTATTGGTTCAAACGTTTCTGATACAAAGGAAATTGGATTCCGCAACTATTGAAGCCATAAGTCAAAGCCTTATGTCTACCTATTGTTGATTTACCGAATCAATTTATTTTTCCCCGCTGTTTAGAACGATCTTTAATTTCGGTTGGGATTCATATATCGTACTTGTCATGATACGTCATGGTAATGGAGGTAAGTGGTGATTACAGTAGCTTCAGTGGACAAATTACATTTGTTTGTGTCAGAAAAATGATTTTCTCACACTAAAAAATATGAACAACTAAAAAAAATGGTAAAGTAGGATTCTGTTCTGTACAGTATGAGAAGAATGTAAATTAACAATGCAAAATCAATAATTGGTGATAAACAAGTACTAACTATGTAGTCTTTGAGTGGTTGTATTCTGTAATGGTTTAATGCTAGTTGTACAACTCTTAAAACAGATAAAACAATATAACTAATATGTAAAATAATCATTAGATGACATGTAAGACAGTATAATTTTGAAATAAAGAAGCATGTTCAATTTCTGACATAATAAAACAACAGAGATGAGTGTAACTTGGACAAACTTAACAGCAATATATGTAATTTTTTCTATCATAAAATATATTTTGTCACTTTCCCTTTGATAGAGTCTATCTTACTGGTTTGGTTGGATGAGAAGAGAAAATGAAAAGAAAGAAAATAAAGAGAATAGAAAATAGTTTTTTTTTCTCTTATGATTTGTTTGGATAGGAAGAGAAAATAATATTTTTTCTCTTAATGTGACACCTAAGTTTACAATGAAAATTCTATTTGAAATATTGACTTAGATGTCACGTGAAGTTAATAAACATTTGTAAAAGTCTATAACTGTCCTAACAGAATTACAACCTGAAATGAGGACTTCTTAAAATTTTAATCTTTTAGACTCACCATCCCATTTAAATTAGGTTATGAGACATAGCTTCAGGAACTAGATTAGGTTTCTAACTCAATTTTTAAGAAAGAAACCAAGTTGGGGTTTTAAGTAACTTTGGCCATAACTAGCAAAACATAATTTTTTACCAACAAGGTTGTTTTTCAAGAAAAGGCTGAGGCTTCATTATGACATAAAATTATGAAATTTTAACTCAAGCTAGCCCTATCTTTTATCTTTCAAGTTCAACAGACTTGGTTCCATTTAGTGGTGTAAAACCAAAGTTATGCACAAAAAGGCAACAACTATTATAGAAGCAGATACTATTTTGGTATATTTGAGCTAAATTTAAAAGCAAATTGGGAATGCATGACAAAGGTAGAATTACTAAAATTATTAACTTTTAAAAGTCTTGTATGTTAGGATTCTAATGCAACTAGTTTCACCCAAATTGGACTTAAAGAGTGACAGAACACTACATTCTAGTGGATTTCGTGTGTCTTTTGATAAAACCTAATATTGATTGTGAAAGGTATAAAATCTATTAAATTTATCACTTAAAGCCTTACGCCTAAGCTTTCAAATTCTGCTAGAATCAAGTCAATTGAGTTAGTACAACCTAAGTTATGAAGATAATACCAAACAATGTCATGATGGATTTAGCATACCAAGTATGCTTTCTTCACAAATGACTAGGGATTCATCCTAGCTTTCAAACAAACTTACAAGGTATCATTACTGAGCTAATTACCCACATGATTTCAATTACACATCAATATGCTTTCATGGGCCAAAAAGTGCACATAAACTCAAGTTACATAAATGATAGCAATTTGGCACATGAATTCCTCTTGCTTGCTCTCTTTGCTATTAATTGCCATCATTTGGACACATCTGATATGATCCAAGTTGGATGCATATTGCTTTTACGGATTGTCCATGAGTTGATTTCTTGTTTTAAAGAAATAAAGATGAAGGATGAATAGTGACTGCATGAACAGTAATGCTATAGTCGTGAACATTGACATAATAGTAAAATAAAATTGAAAGGATGGAAAAAGACAAGGAATGGAAGGAAGAATATGACACACTCTTGGGAAGTGATAAGTCAAGCGAATATTCGCCATAAAGATAAGGAAACCTTTGATAAGAACCACGATAGTTCTTCAAAGAACCCTAAGAGAACTAAGCTTTCAAAAACTCACAAAGGAGTGCGATGATATTCTAAAATTCAAAAGTGACAAATGCAGTAAATACAAGCCTATTTATAGGTATTAAGTATGCGGCTAGGTCTAACTAAAGAAGACAGCAAGCTAACACATTTTAACCCTAATCTTAGGTCAAATGTGGCCCAGGCCCAATTAGAAGGAAGCACATATGCCTAGCTCTGCTATGTGCATAATTAAGCACAAACAATAGCCCCTTATTACAAAATTATCCCAAAAAGAAAATAAGAACCAAAACTGAAAAGATTAAAAGGTTTAAATACATAATTAAATAAAATGACTAAGAAGAAATCATGTCCCCACATTGGGCCCTTCATCAAATTGGATCATTTGGACCATCTTGAGTGCTTTTTCTTCTGGGATGGGTTTGAGTGAGAAAAGTAGTTGACTTCTTCATCCAAATCCTCTTCAGCCTTCTTAGCTCTTGCCCTTGTCATTGGGTCTCCAAGTCCTCACAGTGCATCTTTGGGTCTTGGATCTATTGGACTTCCACTAGAGGTTCCTTGATCTCTATCAACACCACACTTAGGGGTGAGAAGAATTCTTAGTAGATGCATATGAACGGATTAAAACTCATAGTGTGTACCAGCTATATAAGCTAAATTTTTCTTTCAAAATCTCCAGAGTACAAACATAAACATAGATACAATTATAAATGCAACAAACAATGTTGAACATGTGATAATTAGCTTCACACTCATTTAAGAACATCTATTGACTAGAAACTATAGAGCTTACCTTTATCCTAAAGGGCTTACCCCTTTCTTTAAGTGAGAAAGTATGCTCAACCAATTATCAACACTTATAAAGTCTTGCATGCAACCTAATAGAGTGCATCAATAATTCAAAACATAACTGATTCAAAGAAAGAAATTCATAATTCATATTCACCTACTTTATCCACCTGGAACCAAAACTTTGGACTCTTGAAACATCGCCAAAGGAAGCTTCTAAGGTGGACATGTAGCTCCTTGGAGCTCTCGTTAGGGAGGAGTTCTTCATTTCTCCTTCTCTAAGTTTTTCTCTCACTATGTGGAAATCATGTGAAGCACAAATGAGGGATGGGGTTGTTTCTGATGATTTTTCATTCCTCTACTTTCTAACACTTATATATTGGTGGAATCAAGACACCTAAGGCAACACTTGGCTTGCTCTCCCTTTTTGGAAGCTAATGTGTTGACTAGTCTTATACACTTGGCTTGCATTCACTTTTGGAATCTTAGGTGATGACAAGTCTTGGATCAAAGCTAGGTGAATTTGTAGAAGAGTGATACATAGCTTCCTAGGTTACATGCATGATTTAGCTATCATGTGTTGGTGTGATAAGTCTTAGTAGAAGACAAGTGGTCTACTAAGTGTCATTAATCTAGGATGCTTAGTAATCATGTAATTAATTTCCTAAGTTTACTTTATTTAAACTTGTCCTCTACTAATCTCATAGTTATTTATAATTCTAATCAATTATCTTTAACTAAAGTTAAATCCTAGTCATGATTCTTGTAAAACAAATTCCTATTAATTCGTTACCAATTATGTTCTCTTCTAAGGTTCTAAATTTATTAATTCATCTTCACTTTCCTTTTAATGTTTTTCTTTAGTGTTTACCTTAGTCTTTACTTTACAATTCTACTTAAATATTTCTAGTATCATTTCACCTTTGATAGACTTAGTGTCATTATTCTCTTGAACAAAATATCACTTAAAATTATACTATAATGCTATTAACCAAGACACATTACTTTGATGTTAGTCTATGCTTTTTAAGGATCTATGATATTTAATTAGCCTAGGTAAAGCATAGGTGATCAAACATTTGACATCATCATCACATCCAAGTCTCTACACTAGTTGACAAGACTAACTAACTTTGATGTATATATAGAAATTGTGACGATCATATTAATTGTTAGTCCTCAATATAGTGTTCTCAATATTCCCCCCCGGGTAAATTTTGGCTTGTGTTTGTAAAAGTTATATTTTTTTAGAGTAAACTAGCAATTTGGTCTATGAAAATAGTTTACACTCACATTTAGTCCCCAAACTTATTTTTACATATAAGTTAGTACTTAAAATTTTAAAACACACAGTAAGTTAGTCATTCTGTTATCTTTCCTTCCCAAATTAAACGATAATATGTGATATGGCATGTTAAGTGCTTACATGTACTATTAAATGCCACATATCAGGTAGGTGGTGGTCGGCAAGTGGTAAGATCAGTCGGGTAGGCTGATCACGGGAAAAAGGGATTGTTTGATTGGTCATGTCTGATTGGTAATTGTCAAGATCAAAGGGAATGGTGGTTGGATCGGTTAAGGACGATCGGTTATTTGTTATTTCAGATGGAACAAGGGTCTGATCGGTCATAACTAATTGGTTTAGTTGGTGAAGATGAAAAAATCTGGTGATTGGTAATAACCAATCGGTTAAGGGTAAGCTCGGTTAATTGAGTTGATGGGGAAACTATTAAGGGGATGGTTGGTGAGTTGAAGGGTAATAGGTCAGGGCAAGGTCTGCTCGGCTGGTTAAGAGATCTGAGTGATATGCTGAGGGAGTTGAGTTTCATATTTATCACCTAAACGACATCGTTGAAAGGACTAGACATGTGGAGTAACCTGTCATGTGACATTTAACGGTACACGTAAGCACTTAACACACCACATTACGTGTTACCGTTTAATTTTGGAAGGAGAAATAACAGAAAGACTAAGTTGCTATGTGTTTTCTAATTTTAAGAACTAACTTATATGTAAAAATAAATCCAGGAACTAAATTGCAAGTCAAACTATTTTTAAGGACCAAATTGCTAGTTTACTCTCTTTTTTTTTAAGAAAATAGCTTTTTTGTTTTTTTTTAACTAGATTTTGTTATTTGTAAAAAAGACATTTTTTATAACATAAAAAATTGTTCAAACATAAAAGAAGATGTACTGAAATATTGCATCTAAACATAAATAAATTTCACTTTTTATAAAAGATCTTTTAAAAAAGATGATTATTTTATTTTATAAATTCATCCAAACTAACTTTTAATCTCGTTGAAAGGAGTAAATAATTTCCTTGGTAAAATTTTGAAGTGAAGTGAAATTAATGAAAAAGATTTAAAAAAAAATTGAATTGAGTGTAACTTAAAAATCATTTGAAAAAAACGCTCGAACTTGTAATCTAACCAAAAAACAATATTAATCTTATTTTAATAACATTTCATTATTATTAATTAATCATAAAGCATTTAATAATCTTTTGTAAAAATAAGTAATTGTAACATGATATATAGTAAAGTGAAGTATTTAGTATTTATACAAGTAAGCCGAGGAAGGAAACCCTAGCAAGATAGCTAGCTATCTGCTTTTCTCTACGCGCTCTCTCTCTCTCATCAATTCAATTTCTTCAGTCTTCAAAAAGATAAAGAAAAAGAAAAATTCAATTTTGTTCATAAAATTTTCGCTCTCTCTCCTCTGCAAGCATGGCGGATCGTTTGACGCGTATAGCCATCGTGAGCAACGACAGATGCAAGCCTAAGAAGTGCCGCCAGGAGTGCAAGAAGAGTTGCCCTGTTGTCAGAACCGGTAACAATTTTCCATTATCTTATTTGGGTTTCTGGGTAATTGTGGATTATTGTTTTTTTTTTTAAATATATATTAATGTTACAAAGTTTCAAACTTTAACTGAAGCTGAGAATTTTTTAATTTTAATTTTTTTTAATGTTAATGTAATTTATGTTTCTTTTTTTAAATTTTCTGGGATTTATGGTGATAATGGTTTTTTTTTATTTTTATTTAATGTTATGTGTTTGGTTGGTCTGCAGGTAGATTGTGTATTGAGGTTACTCCTGCGTCTAAGATTGCTTACATATCTGAGGAATTGTGCATTGGGTGCGGTATTTGTGTGAAGGTATTGAAGATGCAGTTATTGTTGTTGTGAATTGTTGTAGTTGTTGTTGTTGTTGTTGTTGTTGTTGTTATCTTTGCTTATTTTGGTTTTTCAGTTGATGGGTATATGTGATATGATGAGGTTATAAACATTGGTGTAGAAATGCCCATTTGAGGCCATTCAGATTATCAACTTGCCTAAGGACTTGGACAAGGACACAACTCACAGATATGGGCCTAACACTTTTAAGCTACATAGGTGAGTCATTTAGCTGCATTTCCATGAAAAATTGGTGACAATCTGTTTTCCTTAGTTTGGGATGAATGAGATTATAATGGCAGGCTACCAGTACCAAGGCCAGGGCAAGTGCTTGGGTTGGTTGGGACGAATGGAATTGGGAAGTCCACTGCCCTTAAAGTTTTGGCTGGAAAACTGAAGCCGAACTTGGGTCGTTTCAGTGTAATAATCAAAATTAGCCTTTCCTTACTGCCAACTTATATAGGGTTTAGTTTTATTAATTTTATTTTTCTCCTTTTTTCTTTGTAGAACCCTCCTGATTGGCAGGAAATTTTAACTCATTTTCGAGGATCTGAATTGCAGAATTATTTTACTCGTATTCTAGAAGATGATTTAAAGGTGATGCTTGTGTCTCTGTTCAATATCTATGCAGCATTGGTTTAATAATTTTGACTTTTGTGTCATTCTGAAACTGAGCAAATGATTGTGTGCTCTTTCATATCTTTGTGTTTTTCTGTCTTTTTTTCTTTTTTTTTTCTTTCTAATCTTCTTACTGGACCAATGGCCAATTATGTGATATTAGAATCCATGAACCTAGTCTGTTAAAATTGCCTCAACGAAGTTACTATAATGATGCAAACTGAATGATGAGAGGTTATTTTAATTATTCTATTTTCCCCTTCAGATACATTAAGTTATGAAAGATACATTGACATTATCATAACTGAAAATGTGATGTGAACCAGTTTGGTAATGCTATGTAGACGAAGCTACTAGTGAGCAGTTCAAATATAGACTAGTTGCCTAAAGTGCTGGGAAAAGTCACAGTTAATTACCAAGCAGCTTTGATTGATAATGTTGTAGTCTTGTGGTTACTGTAGTCTGTTGCATGATAGTTATGCTTTAGTTATTGCCCAGGTTAGTTTGTGTTAAAATAATTATTTACAAAATTACTTTGTACAAGACATGATGATATGTTTGAAATAAACTGTCTTAACATATCATGATAGGTATATGTGGAGATGCAGCACATATACATGTTAGTTTATCACTAACCATATAATTAAACTATTAATATGATAACAAAAAATTGGCAAGCCTTGTTAATATATTAATATATTATTGTTTGAAGGCATTGTAAATTTGTAATCTCTAGATAGTCATAGGTACTTTTAAATTTAGCACTGATCATGCAACTAAAAGTAAATGTTGCATTGGAAGAATCACTGCAGTACGCTGGTTCTGAGCTTCAAACAAATCTTTTTGGCCTTTCTTTCTGAAAATTCCTTTTTATCTTTACTGGATAACCTAGCTTTTGTTGTTCTTAAATTTTTCAGAATATTCATTCCATAACTTTAAGCTGTTGATTGAGTTCTGTATTGATAAGATAGTATACTACTTCCTTTGATAGTCTTTTCTTCCTGCTACTAATTGTACTTATTTAATATATATTTATATATATAACATAGGCTATCATCAAGCCTCAGTATGTTGATCACATCCCAAAAGCTGTGCAAGGGAATGTTGGCCAGGTTCTTGACCAGAAAGATGAGAGAGATGTGAAAGCGGAACTTTGTGCTGATCTTGATCTTAACCAGGTTATAGACCGTAATGTTGGTGATCTATCAGGTGGAGAGCTTCAAAGGTTTGCCATTGCGGTTGTTGCCATCCAGAATGCTGAGATATTCATGTTTGATGAACCTTCTAGTTATCTTGATGTGAAACAGAGGCTGAAAGCTGCTCAAGTTATTCGATCTTTGCTCAGGCCGAATAGGTTTGTCTCCTTTTGTCTCTGTAATATCTGCTTTAACTCTTGTCTATATTATGACATGTACATGTCTAATAAATGTTGACATTGTTTGTGTATCTCTTTTACCAGCTATGTAATCGTCGTAGAGCATGATCTTAGCGTCTTGGACTACTTATCAGACTTTATTTGCTGTTTGTATGGAAAGCCTGGTGCATATGGAGTTGTAACACTTCCTTTCTCAGTCAGAGAAGGAATTAACATCTTCTTGGCTGGTTTTGTTCCAACAGAAAATCTAAGGTTCCGGGATGACTCTCTTACCTTCAGGGTAAATATAAACATTTTATTGATGCATCTCCTACTTGATGTTGATATTCTTTCATTTAGGGCCTGTTTGAAAACTCAATTCAGTGCTGAAAATGAAAAGATTCAGCACTGTAATTGATCTAGTGGTGTTTGTTTAATACATGCCAAAAATGAAATTAAGTGAAATAGTGCTGAAAATATGGAGGTAGTAATGACTTGGAGGTGAAAATTAGGGATCATACCATTCCACAAGATGCACGGTTATATTGGATCTATCATACAAAGTGACCAAGACATTGCGGGAGATGTAACTCATAGGATTCAAGCTAGGTGGACAAAATGGAGAAATGCTTTGGGCATTATTTGTGATTGAAAGGTTCCTCTTAAGCTCAAAGGAAAGTTCTACCGAACAACTATAGGACCAACAATACTTTATGGTTCCAAATGATGGGCGGTTAAATGCCAACAAGAACATAAGTTAAGGGTTTCGGAGATGAGAATGATGAGAACCTTCTGCCATCAGTCCTGCCACAACCTCTAGGAAGAAGAAATTTTTTTGTGTGATACAGAGAATTAGAGTCCAGTTACAAAACATTCATTTGTCAAGCATGATTTTCGGGAAAATTCAAATTTCAGTGTAACTGACTATTTGAAACATGTTGACCACATGGGGTTTTAATGCCTGATAGGCTTATTAATAAGGATTTCCAATCTGTTCCAAATTTGAAATGTGATGGCCAGCATGATCCTAGTAATTTATTGCCTAATTATCATTATCACAGGGATTTAGTCATGTGCATCCTAACCACAGGGATTTTTTTCCTAATTATCATAATCATAGGGATTTATTGCCTAATTTATTGTCTGTTAATGGTAAATCTGTTACGAATTTTGAGATGTTGGGCCAAAAAAAGGCAAACATAGTGTGTTTGGAAGACTTGGGCCTAGGGGTGGAAATAGGCTAGGCTAGGCTTTACCCTAAATAGGTTTGGCCTGTTTTAAAAAACATTAGCCTTAGTCTGCCTTGTTACCTATCATAGGCTTTTTTTTGGCTTGGCCTGGCCTTTTTATGAAAACTTCAAAGCTTGGCCTGACCTGAAAGCCTATTTAAAGGCCCATATTGCATAAAGGATTTCGAATAAGCTAACAGACTCAAATTTTATAAGTTTCAAATATACCTAACCTTTAACAAAATTATTGTATTGTGTATAAAATAAATTAACTATATTAATATATAACTATTAAATCATATAAGTATTATAAAATTTTAATAATATGTTATTATAATAAATAAATAGGCCGGCCTGTTAGGCTTAATAGGATTTTTTTAAGGCCTAGGCCTAGGCCTATTTAGCTAAATAGACTTTTAAAAAAGCCTAAGCCTGGCTTGTTCGATAAATACGCTAGGCCAAAGTAGGCCGAAAGTAGGCTAGGCCATAGGCCCCTGTTGGGCAGCCTGGCCTATTTCCACCCGTACTTGGGCCCATCCACTCTAGTAAACCCAATTTTAAGAAAGGAGACTGCTGGGTTGTTAAGAAAGTAGGTGAAGCTCTAAACGGCTTTGGCACTCAGCCCCCTAATTTGAGAAAGGAATCAGCCATGTCAGGTGGAGCATCACCAATACAGTTGCAGGGTACATTTAAAGATGGAGATGCGCATCAACATATTGAAAAATGCTTAACGTTGGCAGTTCCAACAATGTTTGGTCACAGTGACAATGCTGAAAATCATTACAATTCCAAAAAGAAGGCAGCCGAGGTTCAGAATTCTAGCAGGAAAGAGAAAGATGCAGAAGTATTTTCTCCAGTTGTGGAGGTGTCTAGAGTTTTCTCTACACTCAAAGATGGGTTAGACAGAGTGAAATTAAAAGCTATTGACAACAGTGCCGGGTTAATTCAAGATTTAAACTCATTTGAAGAGTTTGACGAAGATTCTTCATTTGCAGGCACTGAGGTGGGCGGGTTTTTATGTGAAGATGATCTTGATTCCTTTTATGTAGATGATGAAGGCCTGCTTCTGGATGATTTAAGGGCTGAATATAATCAACAGAATGTTCAGGCAGGGTGTTTTGACAGTGATGGTATCTTACAGGGATTGGAGGAGCTTTTTCAACAAGAAAGTGTTGAGGTTAATGAAACTTTTAGTTTACGCTTCCAAGATTTCAGAAAGGGCAAGACTAATTTGGAAGATGATGAAGGTCTACTTTTGGATGGTTTAAGGGCAAAATTTGTTCAACAAAAAGTTCAGGAAGAGTATCTTGACTTTGATGGTAACTTACAAGGAGTGAAGGAGCTTGTTCAACAACAAAGTGTTGAGGTTAACGATACTTTTAAGTTTAAGCTGCCAAAATCCCATGGATGACAAGAATAGTCTTCTCAGAGGTCTTTCTATTAATGATGGTTCTGAGAAGGGAATTTTGCTTTGTCCAGATGTTGAAAAGCTTAAACCTTTTGGCCAAAGTGAGAGGGCATTGGATGAGGAAGTTATCTAAGCATTTAGGCAATGCAAGTGATTTGCGTGATCCACAATCACTTCTTGATTCAATGGGGATAAAGTTGGTTAATCCGTTGGGTAAGGAGGTAAAGGTGGCTTTTCTGCCAAATGCCTATAGTACGAAGAAGAAGGTAGAAAAGGAACTTCAAAGATTAGCAACAACAGTAAATTATGGAGGACCTAAAGGAATTAGAAGGCTTCAGTAGGTTCTTTTGAAGCTTCAAAGTTGTCTTCTATGTTGAAGGCAAAAGGAGTGTTGTTTTGTGTTTATTTTGGTATTAGTGTATCCCTTTTGTTGCAGGTGTTCTGTGGAGGGAGTTTCCTAGGAGAGTTTTGGGGCAGTGGTGGTGGTTTCCTTTTCTATTTTCTCCTTTGGTTATGTTTGTTTTGTGGTTTCCTATGAGGGCTTTTACTTTTTGATTCCTTCAGCTTTGTGATTTCATTTGGAGGATACCTTATCCTCTTTTATATTCCCCTTCCTTTCTAATAATACTTCTTTATCTATCCAAAAATAAAAAGATGGTTTGGTCACGTGAGGTGAAGACCAATAGAAGCCCTAGTGAGAAGAGTTGATCATATGGAGGATAGCCCTATAAACAGAGGTAGAGGAAGACCAACGAAAACTCTAAGTGAACCATTAAAAAAGACCTTGAGCTAAATGGTCTGTATGAAAGTATGGTCTTTGACAAAACCCAATGGTGTCGTTTGAACCATGTAGTCAACCCCCACCTAGTGGGAAAAGGCTTTTGTTGTTGTAGTGCTGAAAATATTCAGCACATGGGATGTCACTGATAACATTTAACAACTCTTTCTTTAATTATTAAATGACAATTGTTTCCTTTAGTGTAGCCTTATTCATATTATTAAATGTCCATACTTTCCTTTAATACATTTTCAGCACTTAAAATGAAAATATTTTGAAACATTATAAATCAGTGCTTCAGATTTTATCACTGAAAATGTCAGTATAATTTTCAATGCAAAAACTGTTCAGTTTTATCAAACACACCCTTACTCTTGTCCTCTCTAGGTTGCTGAGACTCCACAGGAAAGTGCTGAGGAGGCTCAGGCATATGCTCGATACAAATACCCAACTATGACCAAAACTCAAGGCAATTTCAAGCTTCGTGTAATTGAAGGAGAGTTTACTGATTCCCAGATTATTGTGATGCTGGGTGAGAATGGGACAGGAAAGACAACATTTATTCGTATGCTGGTATGCTTTTATATTGTCATATTTGTTTCTTTATGAAGCTGAATAGTTCTTCCACATATATTCATTTTACTCTGCATTATTCAGGCTGGTTTATTGAAACCTGACACTATAGAAGGTGGATCTGATGTGGAGATGCCTGAGTTTAATGTTTCATACAAGCCTCAGAAGATTAGCCCAAAGTTCCAATCAACTGTTAGACACTTGCTATATCAAAAAATACGTGATGCATATACTCATCCCCAGTTTGTCTCTGATGTGATGAAGCCACTGCTTATTGAACAGTTAATGGACCAAGAAGTTGTTAATCTTTCTGGTGGAGAGTTACAAAGAGTTGCGTTATGTCTGTGTCTTGGAAAGGTATATTAATCTCCATCCTTAGGAACTGCTTGAGATTGTTCATTCACCTTAATTGTAGTGTCCCCGCCCCAGATTTTCTTTCCCCTTTTACGTTCTTAAATACCTTCATACTTTCCTCAAGCCAGTGATGTTGGATGTGTTACTGTCTGCCCATGTCATGAAAACAAGTTCACTGCTATTCCTGTGCCAAGTTGTTTGGAGCTATTTTACTTGGTTTTGTTGTGTGCTTTCCTCTGTCTCTTAAGATGTATCCTCTATTTCAAACTAAATAGCAATTAAAGTTTCCTGATCTGTCGCTATTCTACCTTAACAGCCTGCAGACATCTATCTGATAGATGAGCCAAGTGCATATCTTGATTCTGAACAGCGAATTCATGCTGCTAAAGTTATAAAGAGGTTTATTCTTCATGCAAAGAAAACGGCATTTGTGGTTGAGCACGATTTCATCATGGCGAGTTATCTTGCTGACAGAGTCATTGTTTATGATGGTAAACCATCAGTTGATTGTACTGCAAATTCTTCACAATCATTGTTGACCGGGATGAACCTTTTCTTATCAGTAAGTTTCATTACTTTTAACTGGTTCTTTTCAAAATAAAAACATGCCTTATAGAATGTGATTAATTCCAAATATTTTCCATGAATCGTTTATATAGAATCTTCCCTGTTTTAGCAAACGGTGCTCAAATGGCTAAGTGCAAGCTTCAATTAACCTGAAATTCCATTATTCTATGCATGTTTTATTATGCATCCTTGACTAATTTTTTTTCTCTCTTTTAATATAAGGAATCTTGCATGTTAAAAAGTATGCTGTTTTCTGTGCTGGTGCTTACATGATAGGCCTAATGTATTTGCCCACTGTTGCAGCATCTTGATATCACATTTAGAAGAGATCCAACTAATTTTCGCCCAAGGATCAACAAACTTGATTCAACCAAGGACAGGGAACAAAAGGCTGCTGGGTCTTATTATTATCTTGATGACTGAGTTCATACTCATTGGCAGGCTAGTCCTTTCACATTTGATATTCCTCTTATATATTAAAATACTTTTCATGGTACCTGGAACTGACTTAGTTTTCTCACGTTGCAGTTGCTCATTCTGCCAACTCAATAGTGCATCAGTTTGAGCTTTTCATGTGATCTCCGCTTTTGTTCATTTGATGCCTTCTTGACATATCACAAGAATGTCCTTTTGCCCCTTGAAGCCATCTTCCTCAATGGTTCAGAGCCTGCTTGCCAGCCATATGTTGGTCGGTTCATTTGTATATGTTTACCTAAAATGTAGTGCAGTTGCTCATCACCAGTTTTGGTATGACTTTGGTGGTTGAATCTGAATATTACACGAGTTTATATTGGTCTTGGTTTTACATTTGACGTCCCAAATTTAGAGGAAAAATCATGATGTCAAATTGAATTTATGGCTACTTTGGCCCTTGTAATTTCTCAGTTTTAAATATATAACGAAGTATACATTCACTCCCATTTTATTTGATTTTGATAAAAGGCTCTTTTTTGGAATAAGTTGCCACTAAGAGAGTTGAGTGTCCCATGTTTAGATCTTTGCATGAATCTGATCCTTGTGGGATACAATGGCTGCTATATTTCAAGTATTGTAGGTGAAGTTTAATGGGATATCATATGGGTCGGAAGAAATTGTGGGTGGGCTGTTTATGGGAGGCATATCATCTCTTATCTGCTGTTTCTTCAAATTGCCTGCCCTTTCCGACTTCAGAAAAAAATATTGTATTTTTCGAATATAATTATTGATTTGAGTTCTTATTTTTGGGGAAATTTTAGATCTAACTAACAATATTTACCAAAACATCAATATGAATCACTCAAGTGATTAATTAAAACTATATAATTAATAAATCGCTTAAGCTGTTATTTAGTAAATAACTATATATTGTTATTTAGAATTTTGTATACGTAATTCTCCTTGTAGTTACGCATCAAGTCTTGGTCTTTTAATACCCAAGCTGTGAGAGATGTGAACAATAAAAGATGCTCAGAAAAAAAATTAGTTCAATTATTAGTACCTACCCAAAAAACTTGTGCTGAATGTATAGGGCTTTTAGGTTTAATCTCTTAGGTATGGATTGTTGAGAGGAAAGTGTTAGATGTACAACTTTTAGAGAAAGAATCAATGTGCAAAGCTGCAAGATTGTATGTTGATTTGTGCAAAAAAATATATATACATATATTGTTGTGATTATGCTGAAGAGAGTTGGCCAATAACATAATACAGAAAGAAACTCGAGCAGCAATTTATCAAATAAAAAAAAAAAAACAAATCTCAAGCAAATAAGTGGAAAATGTCTTTCTTTAATTAGGATTAGTTTGGATAAGCTTCTAAATTTTATTTTTGATGATTTTTTATAAATAAAAAATTATTTATAAAAGATGCTATATTTGAGATGATTTGCTTTTTAATGTTTGAACTTGAACAATTTTTTATGTTATAAAAAATGTTTATTTTCATAAGCACAAAAATCTAGTTAAAAAAAATACAAAATATATTTTTATAGTACTTCAACGTTTTTTTTAAAAAGAGTTCATCTGAACACATTAAAATATAACAAAAGTATTTTCTTAAAAAAGAAAAAGATTTTTTTAATCAAGAAAAACACATCCAATCGAACACTTAACCAAAAGAACATATGACTTTAATTCATTTTCCACATAGATGGGTGTCCAAGTAAGAACCTTTTGTTTAAAAAAAATATATTAAAACTTCACCATTTAAAATTTGAGAATTTAAATTGTATTTTCAAACACCCCCCAAGTCTAATATTTTCAAGATACACAGCTCTGATTCCTCCCTGCTGAATCGAGCAACATGGAGACAGATATTTGAAGTGTGTCCACTCTTCCATGATCTACAGCTTTTGTGCAAACTAGTGAGTTAGAAAAATGGGACTCTAGTTTTATTATTCCCCTAAATTTCTCAAACTTAATTATTTTGCTAAAGCTGCCTTAGGAAAATTGCATTTGCTTACACATTGATCTCATTAACAATTGCCACCATAACATAAAAAAATAACACTCGCCTCTTCAGCATTGCTTGCACTACCACCGTCTAAGCCTACCTCATCTCCTCACACTATGCCTTCTTGTCTGCATCCTTTGGCTTCACCAAAACTTGGTCAGATACGTGTGATGTTGGGTTGTTGTTGCTCTTATGCCACATTGTGTTAAATGCTTACACTCTAATTCTGCAATCATGGTACCAATCTTGTCTCCATTGTCAACATAATCATCCTCAGACAGTGCAGCTAGGTGTGACATACGATTGCAACAAAAAACTAAAGCTCCATATCTCAACTTGAAAGTTCCATCCTTCCCTAACCAACAACGTAATGTACTATTTACATTAGATTTGGCCTCCCTTGTCCACCTAGTCATTGTGCAACTACCTGGAATTTAAGAAATTCCTTCGTTCTTACACACAAATATCATGTGCGAGCAAGGAATGCCAATGAATTCATTCCAGCAGCATGACCACTTTGCCACAATATATTTCATCCTTCATAAATCATAATGTACAGTGAATATCCTCTGGTTGTAGCCAAATTTAAAAAACATTGCAGATGCAATTACCAGCAATCTGATTTTTCTTAACCAAAATTAGACCAAACTTTGAACAAAACACAATAAATGCCCCCTTGGTATATATGCTTGTCCTATGTCTCTCCAAAGAAGGCAATCCACTGGTTGACCATGCATGAATTTAAAATCAGCCACTAATTCACTGTTCTGATAATTCCTCGTTGCTCTATCAAAGTGCCGTGTGAATTCAACAAGTTGTGCTCAGATTTAACAAAACTATCTATATATACATTCAAATCTTCATATCTCGATTTTGTCCTCACACCTGCAAAGAATTTGTCCCGAAGATAAGAAGCTGCCCATCTTCTGCGTTTGTGATAATTTATTTAGACTATCAAGTGAGTTGCAGGAAGAAAAAGCATAAACAGTTCACAAGCTGCAGCTTGGACACCAACGGAGCAGCTCCCTGAATAAATTTGGAGCTTCTTAAGAATACCTGTTTTGGGAGTAGCAGCTATCATTGCATTCCATAAGACCAAAATTGAACAAGAACTGATTTCTCCACACGATTGCACTTTGAATACATGTCTATCAGGCTGTTCAGCAAAGTAAGATTAGATACCATCTGTCTTCATATTGAAATCCATGGACAATTCTTCCTTCTCTAGAACGCATCAGTTCTGTACAAAGTGGAAGTATGGTAGTCATTAGTCAATGTTACCGTATCAAGTTGGAAAGACCCTGTTATTTGCATTTCAAGAACATTAAATACTTCATTAATTTTTCATTTGAAGAAGATCCTTCCATCATTGCATTCCATGAAACAATATTTTTCTATAACATTTCACTGAATACAGTCTCAGCAGCCTTGATGTATCCACATTGCGAATACAATGAATGAGAGAATTGGTAACTGAAACATGCGAGCTATCCTTGTAAGTTGTAACCTAGTTTGATTCCTATGAAATGGACTGATAAAAAAGGCAGCTCTGCCAAACTTGAAGACTCTGAAATAGGACAAGATAGACTGATGTTGCCTGCTTCTTCTCTAGAAAAGAGCCATCCTTTTTGTTGGCTTTATTTGGTTAGCATCTCCCTTAAGATTCCTAGGTTTAACATCCCGGCCCATGGCACTTATAATAGATACAAC
The DNA here is from genome assembly GCA_023212625.1 of Styphnolobium japonicum. Lineage (NCBI taxonomy): Eukaryota > Viridiplantae > Streptophyta > Magnoliopsida > Fabales > Fabaceae > Styphnolobium > Styphnolobium japonicum. The sequence goes on from JALBWW010000011.1 coordinate 15,766,498, forward strand.
CCCTTAATGCTTAATGCAATTCTAAGATCTTATAAAGAAATAAAATTGTACCATTGTCATAGCTATAACTTTTGGCCTAGTGGAGTAGTGATAAGGACTTCTTGATCCAACACTTTAAGTAATACAATGATTTATCTGGATCCCCATTGTAAAGACTTCCTCTCATTATCCAAATACCACGAAACAGTATCTTAATAATACATCTCTTCAAATAGACACTTTGCAGAGCTTAGATAACCACATTTTGCATATATGTCAGTGAGAGCATTGCCTAAACAAACATCCACAAGCATCCCAGTTGTAATACTCAAACAAAGAATTGACCGTCCTTGTTGAAAATTATTCATGTATTATGAATCTCAAGCAGTTTTGTTTTTTTCAATAAATGTTGCAATAATATCATTCCAAAGCAGTCACATCTCAGTTGTTAGTCTCATCAAACAAAATACCTTAAAGAGTTTAAGTCTCCAGCCTCAGAATAACAGTGAGTAGAGATGTTTGAAGTGGGAAGGTGAGCTAGTGCGCCTATCTTTAAGGGTGCACAATGGTCAATGGCAGTCACAATTTTGTGTTTTCAGAAGGACCATTTAATAAGATCAACACAAAGATCAAAATGGATATCTCTAACATAATATTATGTGCTGAAAAGAAAGGATATGGCTTGATGTTGATTTTAGCGGCAATTGGCAAACTACTCATGGTCTCATTTTGACTTCATTCTTGATTGTAGCAATGCAAAATTCTGTCTTGCACTGAATAACGTGAATTTGAGAACTTGCAATTTCCGTGGATACGCAATGCAGTAAACGAGAAAAGCTTTAGAAGTGTTTTAACCGCAAATTTCTTCGACCTTGTGAAACTATGTTGCAGTTTGCACCATTCCTTTGTACCGACAGAACTATATTCATCATAAGATGGAGCCAAATATTAAGGTATGATATTTGAACATTTATTTGTGCATGCACTCGTCACAAGTTACATTAGACTTAAAATTTCTTCTGTACTGCATAAATTTTTGTATTAACACGTGCGCAAAAAGCATTTATCTTAAACAAATTAGTGTTTATAGGTATAGACTTTACAAAAATTGAAAATTTGATTTTTGATAGAATCTAATTACATCATGAATGTAGCTAATTTCATCCGGCAAGATAAGACATGATTGTTATTACTGTTGTAGTATATTTAAATGCATGTTTTGATTAGCTTACTAGATTTTTAATTAAAAAAATTCAGTCAAAAGTTTTCTGTGAAACTTTTTGATTATACGCTTTTCTGAAGCAAAATAAGTTAATCCAAACACACTTATGAAATGTAGCACCACTTACAAGCATGGGTCCGCTGTGGAACCCACATTAGACGAATCAGCTCAGAGGTGTTTTCTGGTGGGGTTTCAGTTGCAATTCTGGAGTAATAGTTGAGTTCAGTTTAGGATTAGGATGTGGCTGGCATTTTAGCCTTTTCTGGTATCCACTGAAAGACCGGATGAAGAGTGAAATACTAAAAGTCTCTCTGCTCAACAAAAAACTGAACTCTGAAAACTGAAGTTTCATTGTCTTCATCACATCAGCAACTGAATTTAGAGATTTCCCTTATGCTTTCAATGAAAAGTGGATAGTTCTGATTCCAGAAATTAGATAGGCTCGGCTTTGTAAAAATTCTTGCTGCAGACATTCTTAAATTCAGAAAAATCTGCACGTAGGGATATGCTGACAACATAATTCACTGTGACTATTCTCATGATGTTTGCATTAAGAATGACCCTGGTTGGTCTTACAACAAGACAATAAGGATGAAAGTAGTTCTAGCAACCGTTGTTCACTGGTTCCCAATGTCTGATATGCAAACCAAGCTTATGATTAACTTCAGCATAAGTGCACCAAATGCATTGGCAGTCAATTCAAATGCCAATGAGTAAATGCTACTAACCTTAATGGAGCCACTTGAACACATGCAGAGACATTTGTAAGTAGCAATGGTCAACACTAACAGCTGCACGATCATAAAACTTTAAATAGGGGAATCAAAGCCTTTCTTGTTTTCAACTGTGAAGTTAAACCAAGACATTTTCGGAATCAAAAGCCAATCGACTTTTCTTTTTTCTTTTTCTTTTTTCCTTTTTCCTTTTTCTTTTTCTAAACATACAATTTGGCTCCTGAATAATACATTAAAAGTTCAATTCACCAGTCCTTTGACCAAATTATGTAATGGATTGAGCTTTTAAATTATTGCAAGACCAAATTAGTCACCCACATATTCAGGGACTTAATCCACTTAACATGTATAATCTAGGGACTAAATTGAATGTTTAATTTCTTATATTTAAAAAACTTTTATTTTAGACTCTTTTATTTAAAAAAAAAATTGTATTTGGGAGTTTCTGGTGTTTTATTTCCAACAGCCAATTATGTCAATAAACAGTAGAACAGCAAACATCACTTCCTCTTCGAAATAAAACGAGTGATAGATACAATTGAATGTCTCAAGTATTTTAATTACAGGCAATTCAATATCAACTAAGACATCAAAGCCCAAACAGTGCACCCTCGTCTAAAAAAATTATAAGCTTCCATTTCTGTAGTTTGCAATATTGGCAACTTGATACAAGACAAATTTTCTTAATTGCTACACAAGAACCACAATGTCTAATCTCTATAACAACTTACATCCTCAATATGGATACAGATTCTTCACTTCTGTAAGTATACAATCTTTGTCTTGACAATGAGTTAGAAACTAAACCACCTTTGGATTTCTCTCTCTTGGGTCCATCATAATGTTTTAACAAACATAAACCTGAAGTTGATCTCACCAAGGTGGATGATCATCCTCGGAAGTTTGAGGAGGAATTGCTTTCCATCCCGGTTTCTCATCCCAGTACATATCATAATATATGTGACCAGGATTGTGATCCAGCATACAGCACCAAATGCCCACGTACCGCTTAACACGATTTCTGAATCTATCTTCCCTTTCCTGAAAGAAACAAATGCACAGCATCAACACATGATAACAAACATTAATTTCTATGCATCTTTGATGCTAAACTCTAAAACTCAAACTTCAAACGGAAAAAACAAAATAGCCTTGCCTTGTCAACGAAACCTGTGAAAGCATCTTGCATTGAAGAGAACTGGATGACTTTTACATCCTTGAAAGATGAGAATACTTTCATAAACTGCAAATTCAAGTAGAAACAACCATGTTCAATAACACGTTTAAAACAGAAGAACACTAAATATAGTGCAGAAGAGGCAATTTGTAGTTCTCCATATACCTCCTCACCCCCACCCACCTTTCTCCTTTTAAGAAGAAACATGTTTTAACTGCGGGAGTAGTAACATAGGCCTTTAAACAACCATGAAGTTTTGACTATTTGACAACAGATGGAGCCTCCACTCCACTGGGACATTTATTTAGACGAGAATTTTTAAAACCAAGTATTATTTCACGTAGAGAATATAAGAAAGTAACCACCCTTACCACAGGCTATGCCATCAAAATGATCCGAAATTACAATCATCTATAATTTAAAATGGGTCTGACCAAGCATCATAAGAAAGCAGGAATTGAGGTGGGCTGATAGTCATTGGTTGTGACATATTGGTGATAAAACTGAGTGATAAGAAGTAAAAAAAAATCAAACTAAAATCCTTGGCCACACTTGTTTGGTTAACACTGAATTCAACCTATCAAGTTCAAAAATAATAATAATAATTACCACAGTCTAGATTTCTATGACATAAATGAATTTCGCATAGATCATTGCTCACCTATTCCAAGTTTAACCTGTTAGGAGATACAAAGTATATTTATTTGGATAATAAATATGGATGGATGATGCTTTATCCAGTACCATTATTAATTAGCAATTGTCCTAAGAATACATAGCTTAGAAACAGTAAGTCATTTAATTACCTATCCCAACCTGAAGGCCCAAAAATTAAAGAGAAAAAATACTTCCAAATATAGTATTAGTATACAAGACCGATCATTCACTTATACAAACTTTCAAAAACACAGCAGATAACTTGACTATTCAATTCACATAATAAAGTTATTTAGAATTTGTGAACCCTACATGAAAAGAACCTCTCATTCCTTCCTCTTCCATAAGGAAAAGACAAACTGCAGACTCACGAAACCAGTCATTGTGCATGTTTGGGTAATTGGTGTAGACTTATCGAATGTATTTTGAAAGAATTACTTTTGAATGAAAGAGTTTTATGTTTGGGAATGTTCATCCAAAATTAATTTTGGGTAATGGGTACAAACATACCAAAATTACTTTTGGCCAGAAGAAAATGTTAACTTTTGACAGAATTACTTTTGGATCACAATTAATTTTGGTGTTGGTAGTCAAACATGACAACTTGGAATTCCAAGTTACTTTTGAGATTCCGAATTAACTTTGGACCTCCAGAAGTGATTCTAGAGTGACATCCTAACAAGTTATTTGAATGCATCATGCACGTAATCCTATCAGTAGTAACGTAAGATAGTGAAATCATGATTGGCCCCCATTAGCTTGCATGAAACAAAATCATGTAAGCCAAACACTTCTCCAACCACAGTTTATTAAGTGAGGATTTCTAACAAGATCTTTAATGGAAGACAATAAATTGACTTGGTATAACAAAAAAGACCTGTCATACAATAATCATATCAATGTACTTTATAGGGTTGATTTAGAATAATTTGAACAGAAATAAGCAGTAAATGGACAGACAAGATAATAAATATAAGCTTGAACAAAATTTTGAATACCGTTTCTTCATTGCTATGCTTTGGAAATTTAAGTACTCCCCCAACAGTAGTATCATTTGATGCATCACAATCTTGGGTTCCTTCTTTACAGAGCTGAACATCAAGCCATGACTTTTTCACCTGAACTCAAGAACCAAGAAAAGTAAATTTCCACTACGTAACATAAATCAAGAAACGAGAATTCATGGTTTAAAATTAGATGCAATTGACATTTATTCACCTCTGAGGGCAGAGAGGGATTATCAAGTATTGAGTACTCTCTAATATCTATTTCAGGGCCAAACTCTTCTTGTGGGAGTTTTTCCAACATGATATTCACCTGCAATAGAGTGCATTTCCATAGCAGCATGAGCCAGTGACTGATAAAATGTTTTAATTATGTAAACAAGGGAGAGACAGACAGGAAGAAAAGATGGGGAAGAGATCACATTAAATATTGCAACCTAATGTGCACAGGGAATGAAAAGAAGAGTTGATATTTTGAAGTACTAATTTGCGGCACTGTTGAGGGAACAACAAATTTACACCTGAATCAAACACCCAAAATAATTGTATAGGATTTTATTAAAAGAAATCACATAGGCAGGAAGTAGTGCGATATATAGTGCAAATGAAAATTCATGTGTAAATTTCCTCACTTTGAGCCCATTCAAGCTCCATTTCATTTGTGCTCCTTGAAATGATAAAGGCATAAATCAAGTCTATATAGAGGAAGACTTTGATCACATATTCCACCGTCATCAAAGGTCATCAGTTTTATTCAATATCACATAGCAGTCACTGACATTTATGAGCATATCACCACGAACTGATATTAAATCATTGGCATGGCCAAAATAAAAATGGTTGAGGTTCCTGGGGGCCAATATATATGTTGTGATAAAATTAAAATATCTAATAAATCAAAAGAGATTTTTGAAATCTCAAACTTTGTGGGAAGGGGGGGCGGGGTTGTGTTGAGGCTATGTAGTAGCTGAATTTGAGATTGCTTTCTGTATGCAGCTTTACCCGCAGCTACAAAATAAAGTGCTCAAGAGCTATTTCTCAAAAATTACCTGTGTGCTTTTCAAGGGTTACTTTTAGAAGCATGTTAAGAGATGTTTTTCAAACATAAAAAATTACATAAAGATTTTCTACGAAATTACAATGGAATACTATTGAAATACTTATTTGTAACTTTTATCATTAACTTTCAGTTATACCCATGTTTATGTAATGTTTCTTTAATTACCACTGCTACAATTATGACAAAAACCTTCTATTATCTCTTATCAACCTGCAGACCAACTGAACAATCCACAAGCTTAAGAAACTTTGAATTTTTTTTGGCTATGAAGTCCGCGTTAGAGATGTAAAAGTCCAATCTAGCCTTCACCTAATAGCGAAAACATTTAGGAAAGTTGGTCCTTGACATGGTATAAGAGCCTCTATGACCAAGTGGTTGGGAGTTCAATCCTTACTGCCCTCATTCTTTTAAATAAAGTTGAATTTCAACACAAGGTCAAAATGGGCCTATGCATTGTCCACGCTTCAAGCCCAAAGGGCTCTTGCGTGAAGGAGCTTGTTAGAGATATAAAACCAATCATGAACCTTCACCTAATAGCTTAAACTTTTAGGAAAGTTGATCTTTGACAGGTACCAATTGTCCCCATTTCCCAATGGGTTTGAGGCCTCAATAATTAGAAAGATATTGCTCATATCTACAATTTTCACAGCTGAAGCAAGTACCCATTACCTATTTCATAGACCTTTCTAATTTGGTTCACGTGAATGTGATGCATAAAACTTGTACTTTGAAAGCTTTGCTGGGTATTTAATACTTGGACCCAAAAATATTGAGACTGTTATTCAACCTTCCAGATGATCTAAAAGATAAATGAACAATAACAACAATAAGGAATCATTTCAACAAGAAATACCTCAAATACATGGTCCAAAGGACAGAGAAAAGGTTGTCTAGTCATAGACCCTTCCAAAACACCAGGATGGGCATACCACAGCCTATCAATCCTGCACCATAGTGGAGGCATGACCTAAACATACACATAAAGACCCCACTATAAGATACAAATATAAAATTTAGAAATTTAAAATACACTACAGAAAGGCAAGCTATCAAACATAATCACCAAGCACCATCAAACCAGCTAAATCACCTGCCCCGATCCCCGGGTGTAAATTTCAACTAAAAGTGAAAATTAAAGCCAGTTAAATCAACCATGTCAACATGTTAGGACATGAAATAATGTATTTCAATATATTTTGGATTGTAGGGCTGCTTGCAACTTTTGGCAGTTTTTAAAGGAATCTTATTTATTGAAAGGGGAAAAAGGGGAATGAAGAAACCAGCAGTGGAATTACTAGCAGTTCCTTTCTATGCACTGAATAATAAGAAAGCAATAACATCAATAAAAAAGAGGAGAGAAGAGCACCAAGGAACCATGAAGCAGAAGTGATGAAAACTGTCGTAATAGTTCTAATATCAACTTTACCAATAATGATGAAAATAATGTGAATCCTGAACTCAACTGTAGCTTAGGAAGATGCAACAAAAACAATCATGTTTTGGAACCTTAAAACATCAATGTCAATGCATGCCAACATCAATGTCTACTACAAATGTTGGTAGATTTATGAACTTCAGTTGATAAGGTTTCTGAATAAAAAAGAATAATGAATAATAAAATTTATTTCAGGATTTCATGGGACAAATAGGAAAGTTTAGTTAAACCTGGTGCTTATGACCATAGTGACTGTATGTGACATGATCGTGTGATTTCAATAAGTAACACAACAGAAATTCAATTATGGAAGCATACTGCCAGTTCTCTTCTGTCACAAAAAAGAAATGTACTATATACATTCTTTTGGTTTATAGTAATTGCACTGCACAAGTGCACAGTAAAATAAAGTAACTAGCTAGTTCTGAATTCTAATATTAAGGATTTTACTAGATTTTTGAACATGTTTATTAAGTAGTATTGGAAAAAAATAAAAGTGCACCCCATCTTTCATATAATTGCTAATGGTTTATCACTTAACAGGACTCATAAGAAATGTTAATTAACAGTGGATACTAACCATGACAGTTAAGAGCGTTGATGATGAGACATTTTGCAATTCAACATGTAATATAATAAGCATTTATGATCCCAGAAATTAGTTCTTACCAGCGTTCTGTTCAGAAGGGAAGCAATTGCAAGTGCTGTCCTAATATGTTTTATCTGGAAAAAAATACATGCACAACAAATATTACAAGATGCAACATCATAATTTCCATTAAAATACAGACATGAAAAGGATGAGATCGATACATACATACTTGGTAATTAATAAGAGTAAAATGTGATTCAATGGTATGCGCCCCGTTTAGCAACAAACTTTTTGGAATAGATGGCTTAAATGACAAGAGACCCCCTGCAAAAGTTCCTCTAAAAGTTAGGTTGCAGTAATTTCATGCAAAGGAGTCAACAAATCAATCATAAGCAGATACTGCAACCAATCCATTGACATAGTAAAGTGTCAACTTTTCGTTTTCAGCATCATGGTATGATGCTAGCTTCAATGGTGGATAGAGTAGAAATCTCTCAATACATTATGTAAATAACAAGTAAAGACAAACAGTGAAATGAGTGTATTCACACATGTACATTAAAAAAGAAAATTAAGTGAATGATCTGCACACCCAAATTGAGAGAGAAATAACAACTTACCAGGAGGATTATAGTATTCTGGTGGATCATAGAAGAGCATGCCTTCTCGCAGTCGGTGGCGCTTTCCTTCAGTGCCTCCATACTGAAATGTCGTGTGCACTGCATATGGCTCCAACCTTAGTTGCTGATACATAGCCTGCAAATATAATATACAAGTATATTCTTAGGGCAAACTGGTACACAATTTATTTTCTCTATATCACAGGGTTCAAGCAAGATTCCTGCAGACAATTAATTGTGTAAAAAAAAAAAGGTACAGTACATATAAAATCAGAAAAAGAAGAAATTCAAACAGTTGAAAATTGTTAACTTGGTCCTACCTGGACAAAATATGTATGTCCACTACAGAAGATACTTGCAGGCAAAATTCCCAGCTTCAAATTTCCATCAAAAGCATAAACAAGTCCACTGTCCTCATCAACAGATGGTCCTAACTGTCTGTGTACAATATCATTAAACCCATTCTGATCCCATATCTTGTCATCAGATACAAGCATTTCTTTCCATTGCTTTGCCAATTTTTTTGCAGACTCTGTAGGTCTCCAATGGAAAATTCCTATGTTGTAGGCGCCACTAACTATTCAAGGTGATAGACAATATCATCAGTATGGTATACAGTCTATTAAAGAACAACTAAGCAATAATACGCACAATAAAATGAGAGATGAAGAGAAGAAATAAGTAAGAGCCATGAATTGGTTACAGAGATTCAAAAACAATAAAAACAGGGAGAAAAAAAACTTGCTTCAGATTTTGCCATTTAATTTGATAAGTTGGTTATGCCAAAGAATGTGCTAAAGGATGTGAACTTCAGTAAGAATAATTTTTCTTTTAATTACAGAGAAGACCGATAATAGAATTAAAAAACTTCAGACTCTGATACAAAGGTTGCATGCTGAAAATGTATTTTGCTAGATTCTAATCTAATGGTAACAAGTCACTCTAAAGTGATGCCTCAAAACTGTTTTTATTAGTTGACATAAAAGGTGACTCTATCATTCAGAGAAGCAGCATTTTCATGTCCATAGATGTCATATGACTTGCAAATGATAGGTTAAAAGTTCTATATAATTCATGAATATGGTGCGTGCAGAAAATAAGCATGCTACAAGAACCAATATAAGCACAGTAAAAATAATAACAGTAAGTTCAGCCCATTGTATAATATTCACCTTCTTGCCAAATTTCCAGACTATCATCAACAACTGTTGGTATAACTTGATCACTTGAAGTTAAAACATCTGCTCCTGGATAACGGGCAAGATATGGAAGTGGGTTCTGTTTTACAGTTACATAATTGAACATATGTATTAGGAATAACATATATCTCAGAACAATCACATAGTAGGCTTGGAGACATCCTAAAAGATGAGCATAAAGGATGATTGTGCATAATGAATATAACAGATAAGAAATCATAATAATGACACAGGAACAATATAAAGACAAATGATACTAGAGAGAATTAGTGAATTAAATAATATCAAGCTGGAAAAGAAAGTAAGAAACTAAACAAAATCTCTGATAACTTTATTACATGCATGGTAGAGAAAAGGAAAAGATCCTAGTCAATACAAATTTTGCTGCTCCTTTTGGATCATTCATCAAAAACTAAGCAAGCATATGAATCACCCTTATAATTAAAAAAGATTGACTTAAGAGAACATATATGTATAAATGGAGAAGATCACCTTCAACCAAACCATGTCAGTGTCACACATCAACAGCTCATAACCAAAAGGCAGTATTGAGTCTATTAGAATAACTTTTTCTCTCCCCATTTTATGAAATGTTTTAGACCCCCAGCCAACATCTACTGTGCTCATATGACTGCCCATGTCAAAAACTGGTACCCCTTTCCAATACAGTGCCTCCAATAATTTGGTGTCCATTGCACCTAAAAGGTAGATTTCAAATACATTTTACGAAGTGACATCAATTTACAAAACACCAGATATGCTTTTCTAGCAAGGTGTCACTGCAAATCTAAACAATACATGACAGAAGAAGATAGAAGGCTTAAATAAGGATGCTCACCAACAAGAAGATTAGAAAGCCCCAGATTTGTCAACTGTTTAACCCAAGTCAGAATAAAATCCATGAATGCATAGTTACCAAAGGTCACTATTATAATGTTATCTTTCACCCTTTGCTGAACCAGTGCTTTGGTCAGTCGGAAAGCCTTCAAAGGTGGCATCTTTTTATTGCGTGGTGGAACGTCCCAAATAGGCCTTGTCCATACATTTTGTGGTCCCGGGGAAGAAGGAGTGGGCAAAGTATGCACCATTCCTGACTGAGAAAAGTTGAGTTTTTGGTCTGTAAGATGAGGATCCTCATCTGGAAAAGCATGTTCAATTAAGGTATTAAAATCCAACTCACACATAAATTGGTAGAAAACCAAGACTTGATGAATTGAAAAGTGTCCTACACAGGGCACCATTAACAAAACTAGGATGGGTATTACTATTAATGAAAACCCAATTACAGTCCTCAAATTCAAATGGGTATTTCACATTTAAGCTAAAACTTCCAAGTTCAAGCAGTGCAACAGGAAAAGGCATGATTTTTATGCACACAAGACAAGATAAGATTCTGCAAGGCATCATATATATAGATACATAGATGTATGAATAACAATAATAATGAATGAGAGTGCAAAGCAGTAGTTGAGATAGAGAGAGAGACGTACGGGAAAAGGAAGGAGAAGAGAGCCAGGCAGAAGATTGAGGAGGAAGAGGGTTGGTGGAGTATATGGCAGAGAAGACAAAGAAGGAGGAAAGGACGATGCCAATGATGACAAGGGTGTAGATCGTCAGGAACAGAGGCTTTGAATGAGAATGAGTCACTTCCTCACACCCATTTCTCCAACTCCAACCCATCTATCTATCTATCTGATTCCAAAACCCAAAACCCAGATTTGTGTGTTACTTGGAGATTGAAAGAGGAAAGTGGTCAGATTTTGTATTGGTGCAGATTGAGATTGCCAACATTTTATTAGCGGCCCTGCTCTCTGGTCTGTTTCTGAGCGGTTTTGTTATGGTCAACCAATGTGCTTGTGCTTCTCTGCTCTCTCTGCTCAACATCACTGTATGTCTATGCCAAAACAGAACTCAACTACTACACAATTTTTGGATTAATATGAATGAGTTTTTTTATCCTATTTTTTTAAGACATAGTGGATAACCATGGAAAAGCAAAAATAGAAATACGATTGTTTTAATTTGCTGCCTTTTTATTTATTTACGTAGTAGCTGGCCCTACTCCACAGGAGCCAGTAGAAGGATCCCACTTCAAGAGTAATTGGTAAAGGACCTTCGGCCTTTATTTGGTATGAGAAAAATAATGAAGAAAAAATTAAAGAAGAAAAAATTAAAAGAGAAATAAAAAAAAATTTCTTATTTGGTTAGAAGAGAAATAGAGAAGAAAGAAAAAAAAAGTGGTAGGTCCTATATTTTTTTCATTTTTCTCTTAAAGTAAGAAGAAATAAGTAGAGATGAAAATTTGACTAATATACCCTTCTTTTGTTATTTTATAAATAAATAAATAGGGACAAATATGTATTTACAACAAAATTTAATTTTCTTTCTTTCTTATTTCTCTTCTAATTCTCTTAATCTAAACAACTTAAAAATTTACTCATTTTCTACTCTATTTCTTTCTACTCTATTTCTTTCCACTCTATTTCTCTCATAATCCAAACAAAGCCTAAAAGAAGGAGGAGAATGATGAGAAAAGGGTAAGGGGGAAATCTATTAGAACATCTTTGAATTAACTTTTTTAAGAGTGGAAGTGATTTTTTTTAAAGTAATAAAAATATTTTTTTTTAAAAGTTAAAGAGTTTAAATTTTTAAAAAAACACTTCATGTATTTTTTTATTGCATATAAAGTATTTTTTTTTTAAGTTTGAACTCTTTAACTTTTAAAAAAAGTACTTTTATTATTTTAAAAAAATATTTTTTTCTTAAAAAACTAATACAAATAGACCCTTAATAAAAATCATGTGTCTCTCCAAGTGATTTATAGACTCTTAAAAAGGAAAGTTATTTTTAATATTTTATTAATTTTTTTATTATACATTATAGTAGAGGGATCCTATCAATAAGGTGAGACCTAAGGATAACTAGTAGAAGACCCCAAAAGAATGAGAAAGCAACAGAGATGATGTGTCCGTCCAAATGATTTATAAGCTTTTGGGAAGAAAAGTTACTTTCAACATTTTATTGAATTTTTTTTTATTATACATTATAGAATAGTAGAGGGATTTCACTAGTGAGGTGGGGCCTAAGGGTAGCCAGTAGAAGACCCCAAAAGGAGGGGAGGGAGATGAGAAAGGGGTGAGGGGGAAGTGCATCAGTAGAGATCATGTACCCCCAAGTTATCTATAGGCTCTTAGGGAAGGAAAGTTACTTTCAACATTTTATTGAAATTTTTATAATACATTATAGTAGAGGAATCCCACCAGTAAAGTAGGACCTAAGGGTAGCCGGTAGAAGGCTCCAAAAGAAGGGAGAGGAGGATGAAAAAAAGGGTACGGGAGAAGTGCATTAGTAGAGATCATGTGCCCGTCAAAGTGATTTATAGACTCTTACGAAAGAAAGTTACTTTCAAAATTTTATTGATATTTTTCATTATACATTATTACATTATCAAATGAGTTTGGTAAGCTATTAGACTTGGTCTAGTGGTGAAGAGTTTGAATAGTTTATAATAAACTTTAGTATCATTATTATACAAAAGAAAATTAAACTTGATTATGGCAATAACTATTTGAAAATTTAAATTTTGTTAATAATATGTATTTGATAATAATATAACATGTAAAAAAACATTATACTAGATGAAAAATTATTATTTTTCTATTGTGTTGGAAAAAGTATATATCCTTTTCTTAGGATTTTTATTGAAACTATAAAATTACAAAATTACAATATTTAAGTATTAGCATTTTTTTTTTACAATAAGGTTATTTTCATATTAGTTTTTCTAATAATTTTAAGAACGCTTCTCCTTCATTGACTTCAATTTAGAATAATTAATTAATTTTCTTAAATACTGGCTCAAAGTTTGAACCTAAGTAATTAAAGCAATATCTCCTTCACCATTGAACAAACCCATTGAGTTTAAGTATTAGCATTTCAACACACAAGCTCATTTTATTTTGCTTTTATTTTAATAATAGAAATTTATAAAAATATTTAAATAATTTATTTTTAAGAATGATTTATATAATGTGAAGATACTAAATATCAAAACTAAATTTTGTTATTATATTTTAATAAATATTGTTTTTTGCAGTTTCAATTAATATCAAAATTAGCATTGTATTCCAAAATTTGGGGGATTGCAAAATTTAATAATTGAAATTGTAAAATTAAATGTTTTGAACTCTTCAATTGTAATTGTTTATTGATTTAATTTTGATTTATTGATATTGTAAAAAAAATTATATTATTTAATCATGTAAAATTATTTAAAAAGTTTGATTATTATAATTATTATTTAAAAAGTTTAATTCTTTTAATAATATGACAACACATTATTATATGATAAAGCAAAAAAAAATTGATGAAATGTAAACTCATATTTATTCCGTTAAAAAATTTGCATGAAATTAAAGTTGCTTTTTTATGCAGTATGACTAAAGGTATAAATTTTTTTTTTAATGTTATGTTGAAAGTTCAAGTATCTAGGCAAGAGGTAGGAGGAAAATATATGATCTAGTGAAGGAGGAAGCCTTCCATGTTTTAATAATATTATCACACCCAAGTTTTAAAAATTTTAACTGAAATCAATTGAATTAGATACTCATCAATTAAACTACAATCTCCTTCCCAAATTAAGGTTTAATTTTGTAGACTCGTGGTAAAAATGTTTTTTTTTTCAAATAGTTTAGATATAAAGAAATGGACATTATTCCATTATCTTTTTTTTTTCTTCACTACCGATACTTAAAGTAAGTTATTATGCATTCATTAGTTATTGATTATATTTAATAGACTCTTAAATATTTATTATGAAACTAATAGTTAATAAATATTTAACAACTCAACTGAGTACCAAACTCATAAAAGTACCATAGTAATTCCTAAAGAACTAGATAAATAGAAAACATCATCAAAATAACATCAATTAGTACACACAAAAAAACATCAATTAGTTATGTATGACAAGACCAACAAGCATAAGATGTAGTAACAAGCGAACTGTACTCTCAAAATTCGGACACAAGTTTAAATCTTGAAATAAACCCTTATTGGAAGGACCTTTTAATCGCAACTGTATTCGAAGAAATTAGTCTTGTAGTACTAATAGTTTTTAAGAATACCCTAAAAAATAAAAAAATAGTTATGTATGACAAGAATATATATATATATAATATGTATATATTAACTCTTTCCATTTGAGATAAATTTAACAATTCATCCTAATTTTTACAAATATCACAAATTTGTTCCCATACAATACCTATGGATTTCCTCCTTATTTTTTGGTATATTTCTCATGATATTTTTCGTGCTTGACTGTGATGACTAATTCTCCAAGGTACTAAGATTTATTTAAGGGATTGATCTCTCCCAACATATGTTTTTTCATACATATAATTAGGAATCGAACTCCTAATTACATGTTTAAGAGACTCACGTATCTATCACTTGTACCACACAATGTTAGTAACGATTTCCTTAATACGGCAAAGTTCACCTAACCATTGACTTCTATAATTTAAGATCCAAACTGTGGCGGCTTTCTTATGTATATTAATGTATGTGTGTCAACACACACACACACACATATATATATATATATATATAAAATTTTAACCTACTGTCAGTGTAAATTTTTTTATATTGTCATCTAATCATATACTGATACATCATTAAAAGAGTTAGACTTTCTAAATAGTTGTTGTGATAGTCAAAGTCTTTTAATAATTTGGCAACACATAATTAGATGACAGTATAAAAAAACTTTATACTGACAATGAATCAAAATTAAACTCATATATATATATATATATATATATATATATATCCAGTGAAGAAAAGTTGCACCTTGCCAATAAATTATAAATCCAAATAGTTACAATTATAAAACGGATCCCGATTGACTCTGTTTAAATTGTAAAGGTTTTGATTGGTAAGGCAACATATAAGCATTTTTCCGGGGTTTCTCTTTTTTTCTAAAATAAATTTTGATATAGGAAAAAAATTACAGTGTGAAAGCAAATGTAAGAAAATTCGACAGTCCCATAATATTTACAAAAACGGGAATATAGAAGTAGAATCAACAAATTATTAATGATAGCAAATCGCATGGTGAATTATATAGTTACTATTATTGTTGGAGCAATTTATTTTGTGATTGAAATTGTATTCAATGATTAATGTCTGATGTATAGACTATAGAGAACCTTGAAAGCACTGGTTTCTTAAAAAATATAAAGGATATTGTCCTTTCTCCTAGATGGGGACCAACCAAAACATTAATAAGTATAATGTGCCCCCATTGGTGTGCACACCATGGTTTTCCTAAAAAGACCTTAACAACTCTTGTAAAACCCAAAAAGGAATATATGTATGCAGTTCTACTCTAGTTTAAATAAATATTTGTTAATGTTGTCAAATTGTTGCGCGAGACAAAAGTTAAACGGAGATCTACGTGCACTGTTACCAGGGATATACAATGAATTCTGTCTGCACTTAAAATGCAGAAATGAAAACACATTTTCTCACTTAGTTCCTCTTTCTGCTGTTTGTCATGCGTAGTTGAAGATCTTTTCTTTTTTTCTTTTGAAAAATGTAATATCCTCTCAACAAATCATTTTAATTTCTTTCTAATAATTTAAAATAAAAAATATTTAATATTTTGAGAATTTAAAAAGTATTTAATATTTTTTACAAATAATTAAGAAGTTTATTAGGTTGATTGATTAGATGTAGTAGTGAAAATAAATTAAGTTAGGCTTAACCTTAAATAGGTCTGACCTGTTTTGCAAAGCCTTGGTCTTAGCTTAGCTTATTATCTCTTATAAGTTTTTTTTTTACCTAGTCTATTCTTTTTGTGAAAACATAAAAGCATGACTTAACCTGAAAGCATACTTAAATACTTACATTGCACAAAGGCTTTCACATAGGTCAAAAGACTCAAACTTCATAAGTTTCAAATATACTTAATCTTTAACAAAATTATTATATTGTGCATTAAATAAATAAATGATATTAATATATAAATAATAAATTATAGAATAAACAATTATTTTGGTCCTCCAAAGATATATGTGATATTATATTGGTCATCTATTTATAATTACATCAAAATGATCATCTAAAGATATATGTGATATCAAATTGATCTTTAAATGTCACATTTTTGCCATCAAATTAGTCCTCAGAATGACATCAAATTAGTCTTTGAAGGACAAAATTGATGGCATTAATTATTATTCAATGATCAATTTGATGTCACTGATAAATGGAGGACTAATATGATGTCGCATATATTTTTAGGGAACCAAAATGAGTGTTTACTCTAAATTATATAAGTATTATAAATTTTTAATTATATGTATATATAATAGATAAATAGGCCGACATCTTAGGCTAAATAGGCCTTTTTAAAGGCCTAGGCCTTAGCCTATTTAATTAAATAGACACTTTTCAAAGCCTAAGCTTGGCTTGTCTAATACATAAGCTAAGCCAAAGTAAGTCAAAAGTAGGTTAAGTCATAGACTCTTATTAGGCGACCTATTTCCACCTCTAATTAGAGGGTATAGAATTATTCTTTCCTTTTTGTGCTCTTCTCTTTTTAATTTTAATAAAGATGAGATATGATATACCAACGCAGGTTAGCTCAAATGGCTACAAGGTTCCAGATAAGACAAAAATATCTCGGCGCCCAAGGGCTACAAGTGAGTAGCTTTCATGTGGGAAAATCCTTTGAGTGAGTAAGTACCTTGGAGACAGATTTCTAACTAGACCCCTGCCTACCCTTCAAGATCTCATGCATGTTATTAGTACCCTAATTGATAGTATTAAAGTAATTTATCCTTACTACCATCTTTATTTAACAAAAAATAAAAGATGAGATCTGATCACACACTTTCATATTTATTGAAAAAAAATACCTTACCTGCCAAGTCAATATGTAATTATAATTAGAGTAAATTACATTAACTCCTATTGAGGTTTCATGAAATGACACTTCACCTTAATTTATAGTCGAAATTAAGCTCCACCTTTTTTACTAACATAATCTGTTAAAATATGATGAAATATTCTTCTTAACCACAACAACTAACCATGATTTGCTTTTAATAGCTCTGCAACTTGTTTTAAGCTTGATAATAAAATATAAATCGTTCATCACCAATTGTTGCCCCCTAATCATTGGCAATAATTCTTGTAATTATTGCACGCCCAAACTCGGGGGAAGTGATGGTGTTGATGTTTGGATCATCAAGGACAACATTATAGGAGTCATAACCCTTAGAATTGGGAGTAAGCATGATGAAACACAAGACCATGCTAGTTATATCGACACAACCAATGACTCTAAATCATATATGCATGTTGACTATTTCATGATTAATTTCAGAAGATTCTACATGAAACAATATTTGTCACTCAACACTTTGCAGAAGTGACTAGACATTGAAGAATAAAGTAAGAATTATTGTTACGCAACAATTATTGATAAATGATTTTTATTTTATTATTAGGCTTACACAAGTTCCAAATTTATCAAAACAAACAATCATTAGTTGTTGTAGTTAATCATAATATTCCATCCAATCTTAAAATATTCCATTAGTTAAAATAAGTCAATGAGGATAAGAGTAATTTTAGTTGTAAAAAGGGGTGGCGTGTCATCTCGTGAAACCTTGAAGAGGTCAACATAATTTAGTCTTATAATTGTATACTTTTTCTCTCTAAGAACGAAAAAAAAGTGGGGGTAATTGACCAACCTAGGGCTATTTGGGAAACTAATTACCATAATGGTGTAGTTTCAAAACTTTTACCCCAATGGAGTTGTTTTTACTATGCTAGCATTTTATGTCATTTCCTTTTTTCATTTACATGTGGCAATTGCGCCAGTCCACTTGGCGTAGTAATCACGCTAGTTCACATTGTAAGCTCCAGAGTCTAAATACCTTTGTGTTTTGATGATAAACAAACTATACTAAGTGTTTATTTTACTAATCAAGCTCAAGTTTGGTGTTTTAGTGTTTACTCTTTAAGAGAAACAAAAAGGTCAAGAAGCTCAAGAACGTAAAGAAGCTTCTTAAGCATTTGTAAAATGCAGTTAAGAACAATCATTCCAAAAGTCTCAACTTGAAGATGATCAAGACTTTAACTCACAAAATTAGAAGTCTGAAAGAAACAAGAAGAGACATCTTTCTTATGAAGCTTGAAGACCTACACTCTCAAGAATATTAAGAAGAATAATGAGAACCTTGGAAGTTGAAAATTGATGATAAGAAGAGTCATTCACGAGTTGAGAATGGTCTTTTGGAACCATCCTTCTTATCAGCATAAAGCAAAAGCCTGGAAACACAATGACTTAGTTGAAAAAGCACTGCTCCTCAACAAATACATGTCTTGTGCGCGTTACGACTACTTTTTGGATGTCAAAATCTACTTTCCATCCTTATAAAAGGTTTCCAACTTCAAACAAGAGACAAGATATACTATTTGCATTATTTCTCAATATAACAGTACCTTTGACTTTTCTCATCTTTGACTTTTCTCATCTTTGAATTTCTCTATGTATTGAAGCTAAGTTCTACTTAATCATTTCTTTGAGAGATTTTTGGTTGTATGACAAAGTGTTATCCACTCCATGAGTGTTAGTCGAACTAAGCTAAACACGACCTACTTCATTTATTTGTAAACTGATTCATTAATGATCTTGTTGTAGGCTAGTTAGGGTGTTCTGCTAACGTCTACTGGTTATTCTAGTTTGAATGGGCTAATGTCGAAGAAAGAATACTTGTATACTAGCTTGAAAAGGCAAGAGTGAAACAAAAACTACTTGCTGAAGTTATAAAAATCTTAGTTTAGCTGAGAACTGCACATAGACATGTGGTTTAGCTAAACCAATATAACAATGTGCTTAGGCTTTTCTCTCTTAATTTTTCTTTTATGTTAAAAGCTTTATGTTCTCATATTGGACTAAACTTTCTTTAAAAAAAAGTTTAACATAAAACTTGTTAAGAAACAACTTTACTCTGCTGCAAACAATTTTTTTTATTGAAACTAAAAGATTATTTTTTAATAGTTATTTCACTTAACAAACTATTTCAGAAAATAACCTAATCTACAAATCTTCTTTTCACTGTTATTTTGAACTCAAGAAATATGTTTACTCTAAGCTCTCTTCTTTTGCACACTACTATGATATATTAAGTGTTCTCATACTAACTCTTCTTTTATCCAAGTTTACATACTTGAGAAGATTCTCTACTTTTGCAAAAAGTTTAAAAATTCTTAACATGATTCAACACTTTATTCTCGTGTTACTTTTGTCACCTTCACACTTGGCGCAATATTGCGCCAAGTGGACTGACACAATTGTCATCTCAACCATGTGTTGTGCAAATTTAGTGTGCATTTCAAGGTGCCATAACAACATTCAAATAAATATATCATGGATACAATTCAATTGAACCATATCTGGCATAATGGTTCAATGCGTACTTGGACCCCAATGTTTGGGAATTTGAATTTCAACAACCATATTGTCATTTTAGCGTTTGCTAAGAAAAAAAGAGGAAGTGCTCCACTAGGATTCGAACACGAAAAAGCCTGGCGATGGGATGTGACCAAGCCCTAGACAACTATGCCACTAGGTCCAATTGTAATAAATTTAAAATAATATTAATTTATATGTTTAGGGCTTTCTTATAATGCCAATTGTTGCTGACATGGCAATTGCGCTAGGTGAACTAGGCAATTGCCATGTGTAAATAAAAAAGGAAAATTACATGAAATGTCGACATAGCAAAAATAACCCCATTGGAGTAAATAGTTTGGAAACTACAATAATGGTAATTAGTTTCCCAAACAGCTCTAATGGGATCAATTACCCCCGCGTTGGGTCAATCAGGAAACTATTTACCATATTTGTGTGATTTTGAAATTGAGGTTATTTTTGCCACGCTGGAAAAAACAACCCCATTTTTTTGTCCAAGCTAGATTTGAGGCGTTTAGATGTGATTCCCTAGTTGTTTAGGAACAATTTTTAACCACGACTTATTCCATTTTTCTATTGTTTAACCGCGTTTAGATCGTAGAAATCGTTACTAAACACCTTTATTTATTTTATTTTTTACATATTCCTAAAATTGTTGTCAATTTTTCAAAACTGCGGCAAGAAATTTTCCATCTGTAATAGCTTAAGGAGTTGATAAAATATCTAAAATCTCATTTATTAAAAATATAAAAATATCATTTATTAAAAATCTCAAAAATCTTAAAGTTTTAATATGTTCAACATAAATTTTTAATTATTATTTTAAACTAAAATATTTATGACAATTAATATTGGACTTGCAAACACTTTAGTTGCATGTTTCCCACATGTTGGATTTGAATCACAGCAGGATCGTTTTTTCATTTCATTTTTACATTTTTAGCCTCTATTGACAAATATAAATAATTCTTTCATTTAACACTTATCAAGTAGACCTTGTGCTAGGGGTGTTCGTGGATTGATTTTGACGGGTAAAGTTATTCGAACAAAAACCAATCGGTTCTCTCATATATACAACCGATCGGTTTGATTTAGATTTAGATTTAGAAACCGAACTAATGTCAATCAGTTTGGTTTGGTTTAGTTTGATTTGATTTTTCGGTTCTTTGCCATTTAGCCTACACCTTTGCTTTTTTATGACCCACAAGATAGTTAAGCCAATTTATACAATAAATAACATATATGCCCATTTAAAACAAACAACAACAACCCATTTAAACAAAAACTTACAACCTATTTAACCAATAAATAAGTAAACAATATATCTGGTCGTTTAAAGAACAAAGTCATACAACAATCTATTGGATTATTTTATTTGGACTTGCATAAATCAGTGTTATTTTACTAAAACTCAGATTAATTAGATGTCAAAAATTATTAGAGCATATTGTTGTTATTGTTGTTGGCCCAATTATGTGATCACTAATGGTTATTGGGCTTGTTACTATTGAGCACTTTCTGTTATGTTGGTTAATGTGGTAGGCATGTGTATTGGGCTTGTTATGATGGGCGAGTAGACCCATGTTTCAGTACACAGGGAGAGGCCCCTATTCTTTTATAGGATTGCAGTGTAGTTGCCTTATTGAGACTGCACACTGGAAACGGTACCTTAGGAAATGAGTAGTTTCTCTCCTCACGCACACACTAAGAACTAAAGAATAAGGATTGCTATGTTTCTCTTTGATTTGTTTACAGGAAAACTATGGATTGTTCATCATTTTTCTATCCAGGTAATTTTTGAAACCAAAATTGTCTTAGTAATCTGCGTGATCTACGTATACTACAGACTAGGGTTAAACAATTGTATATTTTGTGTTGTGAAAATTGCTTGTGTTTATACATTAAATATTCATCAATTGGTATCGGAGCGAATTAACCTCATTTGTGGCTGCATATACTTGTTAATTACATGAGAATTAGCACCTTGATACATAATGTTTAGGGTACCTAATTTGATTCATATAAAATCTCAAGTAATTAACAAAACTCATTTTTCGTTTCTCCATTATTTGTGAAACAACTTTGGAATATAAATGGATAGGACATGAATTTCATGACCAGGTCACTATTTCTTGTCCAACCAAGCTTGGTCTGCTGCCATCCATGGAGTTTCATCTCATGTTAGGGTTAGGTTTCTTAAAACTAAAGGGAACGATTCATAAAATTGTTATAGGGTTATTGTAGATCACGTTTTTCTGAATCTAATGACACCAAAATCCCCAAATTTTGTTGCAAAATGGGGATAATTTGAGAGGGGAAGCCACTACCCAGACCGGGTCGCACGACTGGATAGTAGGGAACCGAGTAGGGCAGATGACAACCCTACCTGCCCGCGCAACACCACGAACACTCCATGCGCGTGCGCCTTTAATTTATTTTTTTTATTTTTTTCACATATATGCTTCACTCTCCCAGAAAATAATTTTGGGTAATTTTTGGAATTTTTTAATTTCCATTAAATATTTATTTTAATTTTTACCCAATTTTAATGTATGCAAAATGTATTATACTCTTTGAATTTGCCTCTGAAATTTTTTATGTACAATTGTGACATTATTGGGCATATTATGTTTTTCATACTCTCATGTGTAAACACTGTATGGGTACTGTAAATATTTTTGGGTATTATTGTGTAATTATAATATTGCGTAACACTTGCCAATTGTTATGTTTTGTAATTTTGTGCAAAATAAAATATGGGAATTTTTTTTATGTTGCCAGAACTGTTTAGGACATTTTGTATGATTGTGTACTCGCCTATCGCGGGACCAATTATGACAAAATGTTATCTTGATATTAAGCTATTATTTTGCATTAGGAATTATGTTAATAATGCACATACCCTATCGGCTTGTCTTTGTTGATATGATTTCTGGTGTTTAGTGGAATATGTTAAATATTATGGCCTTAGAGTTTTCAATATCTTATCAGTATTAGCTTTAGGGACATAATCTTGATGCTTATAGGAGTTTACTTATGTATTATAATTCAGGACCCTTAGGCGGGATTATAATTACATGAGTGCTCAATTGACTCTATTCAACTTGTTATATATATATTGATATGCTTAATGAAATCTCCCTTTTGGTGTCTCCTCTTATCTAACATTGCCTATGCAAATGAATGCCTTGACAAGGCTGAATGAGACCAATTATGAGGATTGGGTTGAGTCTCTGAAACTGTTTCTAACCGTGTCTAATGTTGACTTGGCTCTTACTGAGGATGAGCCTGCTAAGCCCACAGATGTTTCTTCTACTGCTGATAAGTCCAGATATGAAAAATAAGCACACTCCAACAAAGTGTGTTTGATGACAATGAAGTACACCATGGACAAGACAATCAAGGATAGTATTCGTGACATTGAAAATGCAAAGGAATTTCTCAAGGTTGTTGTTGGTGAGAAGTTCAAGAAGTTTGATAAGGCTAACAATGCTCATTACCTTTCCCTATTAAGAAAGACTAAGTATGATGGAATGGGAAGTGTCCGTGAACATGTTACGAAGCTTGTAAACTGGTACAATAAGCTGAAGTCCAGGAAGGTTGAGTTGGGAGAGAGCTTTCTCATATAGCAGGTGTTTGAGTCTCTCCCTTTTTAGTTTGATGTGTTGAGAACCTCCAATAATGCCTAGCAAAATAAATGGAGTATTGATGAGCTAATTTTCATCCTCACTCAAGAGGAGGAGATAATGAAGAAAGGCAAGTCTCACAGTGTGCAATTCGCCTCTCACAAAGGTAAAGCCAAGAAGAAGTTCCATAAGAACAAAGGCAGAAAGTTTTAGTTTAAGAAGAAGAGGAATGACAATCCTAGACAACACTCTGGTCAGCAATCTGGGCAATACTCTAGGGAGAATTCTGGTAAGCCCAAATTTCAATTCAATGGAAAGTGTAAGTTCTGTGACATGATTAGGCACAAACAAGCGAACTGTTGGAAGTTTAAGAACTGGCTTGAGAAAAAGAAAGGTAAACCCCTGGCTCTAGTGTGTTTTGAATCAAACCTTGTTGATGTTTCTTCCCATACATGGTGGTTAGATACTAGTGTCACTATTCATGTTACAAACTCTTTGCAGGAGTTTAGAAGCAGGAAGAGGCCAAATGAAGGGGAGTTGATGATCACTATTGGGAATAAAGCTAGTGTGAAAGTGGAGCACATAGGAATTGTTTCCTTAGAGTTGTCTACTGGACATGTTTTAACCTTGAAAGAAACTATTTTTGTACCTTCAATGAGAAGGAATTTGATTTTTGTTTCTGTTTTGGATGGTTGTGGCTACTCTTTTCACTTCAGTAATAAAATAGTTTCTTTGTTCTATGATTCTGTTGTTGTTGGTTCTAGAAATTTGTGTGATGGTTTATATTATTTGGATACTAGTTCTTTTCCTGTTGACCAACAACATTCAGTTGTCAACACTATTGGTGGAAAGAAGCATGGTGGAGTTGCTAAAAACTCTTCCATGTTGTGGTACAAACGTTTGGGGCACATTTCCAGGGAGAGAATGGAAATATTGATTAGAGAGAATATTCTGCATAATCTTGATTTTTCAGATTTCGATACTTGTGTTGATTATATAAAAGGGAAACTCAATGCTGGGACTAGGATGAGTAGGGTTGCCAGAAATGAAGAAGTTCTGCAATTGATTCACACAGATATATGTCGACCCATTGCTCCTCCTGCTATGGGTGATTTTAGATATTTCATTACCTTTATTGATGATTTCTCTAGGCATGGTTGGATTGACTTACTTCATGAGAAGTTTGAATCTTTAGATTCCTTTAAGGCGTTCAAGGCTGCTGTTGAATTAAAACTTGGCAAGAAGATTGAATGTGTTAGATCTGACAGGGGTGGTGAGTATTATGACAGATATGACGAAACTGGTAGAAATCCTGGGCCCTTTGCTAGGTTCTTACAAGATAGTGGTATAGAGGTATAATATACTATGCCTGGCATTCCTAACAAAATGGGGATGCTAAAAGGAGAAACCGCACCCTTATGGACATGGTGAGATGCATACTCATCCATTCGACTCTTCCAGATTTCTTATGGGGTGATGCTTTAAAAACAACTACATACATTTCGAATCATGTTCCTAGCAAATTTGTTCCCAAGATTCTTTTTGAGATGATGTCAGGTAGAAAACCCAGTTTGAAGCATTTTTCGTGTTTGGGGTTGTAAAGCAGAAGTGAGACCTTATAATCTACAACTGAAGAAACTTGATCCCAAAACCATTAGTGGTTTCTTCATTGAGTATTGCACTAGTTCCAAGGGATCCAGGTTCTATTGTCCTTCACATACCACTAGAGTCACTGAATCTGATCGAGCTGTTTATTTTGAGAATAAGATGGAGCATGGTGGGAGTCTGGAGCCTCGCACTGTTGATTTCAAAGATGAGAGTGTTGTTGTTCCTACACCCATTGTTCCCCTTTCAGAGGTAGAGACGCTAGTGGTGACCCTGATCACTCATTTTGAGACACTTATGTTAGATTTATACTTAGCTTTATTAAATGTTTATTGTGCCCAATAATAGTATATTAGTTAAGTTTTATGATGTTGGGCTCATTGGGCTTAAATGCAATTTGTGAATAATTATCAGATTTTGATGCATTTTTTACCTTTCCTTCTTGGTTAGGCCATAACTTGGGACTTGGTGATCCATTTGAGGTGATCTTGGTGTCTGTGGAAAGCTAAGACAAGACTCTACAAGTTTCATGAAGAACTCAAAAGCTGGATCAGACTTCTAAGGGTCCAAAATAGCCCTGCAAGTCAGAGTAGGTTTGCTATCACTGAAATCTTAGCAGTATACACATATTGGACCATATCGTTGGCTATAGGCCTCCTTTTGAGCTGAAACCTGTGTCATTGGAAAGATAAAACGTATATCTCCAACTTCATTGAAGACCATTTAGTCAATAGATGTCTTTTTAGGCATGATTATGAAGCTGCAAGTTGGTTTGAATTTGGAAACACGTTTTGCCAATGTGACTTGAGGTAGGTGCAGTGTTTTTGGAATATTTGGAGTTGTAAAAGTCCAATTGGCATGAAACTAGCGCCAAAAATTTAAAGCGACAGTTGTCTACAACTGTCATGAAGACCTCCAAGTCAAAATATATCGTTTAGGGCATGAAAGTGAAGCTGGAAGTTGGAGAAGAGTTGCTGACTAGAAGCCACTAACCATGCACCAACCCACCAACCATGCATCAGGCTACCATATTCGACAATTTCTATTTTTTTTACAGTTTGCATTCATATTATCTTCTGTAATAAATTGGCTCTAGGATTAGTATAAATAGGGCCAATCTCTCTTGTAATTGCATCAATGAAATTTGAAGCAAGTTTGAGTATTTGTGAGAAGTAAGTTTGACTATTTGTGAGAGTTTTCTTTCTCTTCTTCTCATTTCTATTTAGAATTTCGTTTTTGTTCTTTATTTTTTGAGTTCTTCCTTCCCATCCATGGAAGGCTAGACTCTTATAATCAATCCAAGGGATTAACCATCTTGATGTTTAATTTGGAGATCTTGTTTCACTTGTTCATATTGCTTAATTGTTATTTAAGTTTCTCTTCTTCATCCTTTAATTTTTATCTAGATTGAATTACTTAATTTGATTTAGATGTTGATGTGATAATAGCTTTATTATCATGTATTCAAAAAGGATCACAAAGACTAAACAATATATCAAAGTTTTTTGATGGATTGTTTAGCTTGTTTAAATCCTGAATCTTAAATTAATTTATGTTTGGATGGTTCTTAATTCATCTAACCTTGATTAATTAAATCCTAGATGCTTATCTAGTAGAGGATTCTTAGATCATGTTGAGGTTTCTTGATATGATATAATGCCAAGTACATGGTTAGCAATTAAGTGAATTCCTTGTGTCAATGATAGATTAAACTCAAGATCGGTAAATTTAATTGGATTGGTTAATTTGTTAATTACTTTTCTTTAATTCAACTAGTGTATTTTCTTTATAAATCATCAAACCCCCTCTTTTTAATTATCTTGATCTGATTGAATCTTTGTTTTCTGATCCTTAAGAGACGATTTGGTTCATGCTCTATACTACAAATTAGTTTGTGAACCAGTAATTTTTATTATTTTGACGGGTTTCGATAACCTATTGTCAAATTTGGCGCCGTTGCCAGGGATCCAAGGCAACTATTTGATCATTTCAAGACCCTATCTAACTCTAAAAATTTTGTTTGTTTTGTTTTTGAAACTTTTTCAAGTGGAATTCAACTGAAATTAGGTAAAAGATATCCTGTCAAGATTTTGTTTCGATAAATTATCTTTGATCAAGATAAATTTTGGTAAACTAATGGAAAACGTTATTTTGAAAAAGGCTCACTGTTTACAGTGAGGTCACCCCTATTTTAGCCAAATTCCATTGTTTAGACTACTTTTTCAATTTTTTTATTATTTTTTATTATTTTGTTGGATAGCATTTTTGTGGAGATTTCACCCTGTGGTGATCCTATTTTTTTAAAAAAAAAATCTCTACATAGGTTTTTTGTAGTTGTTTTGTGTATTTTTACACTTGTTTTTGTGTTTCTATGTTTGGTCACTTATCTGATGGAGCATAAACTTAATGAACTGTCTTATCTGGTGAGGCAACTGTCAATAAGACAACATCAGTTAACTGTGCAAGAACTTGCAAGATTTTGCAGTATATGTTATAGTTCTTTTCATCCTACATATGCATGCACCACTTACAAGATCATGGTTCTATATTTCAAGACTATTCAATTATTGCAACATGTGTATTCCCTACACAACAATATCAGCTATATGTTAGACCAAGTAGGCCATACCAGCAGCAGCAAGCTATAGTAGGTATGAAATTTGAGCCTACATTGGAAGATTTAGTGAAGTAAATGGCAACCAACAACCTCCAATTTCAGCAGAGCACAGAAGCTATAATACAGAATTTGGAGACCCAAGTTGGTCAACTTACATCTTTATTGAGTCAGTTGAGCAAGCAATAGATGCAGAATTATGATTTTGTAGAACATGAGATCATTAATATGAAAAAACCAATTGATGATTTGTGTGCTGAATTTATTAGCTTTACTGCTTTTGATGATTCTTTTTGTTGTACTGGTTGTGACGATGATGTGTTGTGTAACATATGTGCTGAGATTGCTGCCTTTTTAAGACATGATGAATCTGTTTCAGCAGATTATGTAGCAATTCAATCTGCAGAGGTTGTGAAGTCACCATAATTGGAGTCCATTGTGGCAAAAAAACTCCTTATTGATGAGGAGGAGAGGTTGCTACCCATTTTGAGGGAGAATCCAATAACCTTTACACTTGCAGACATTCATAGCATTAGCCCTTCCATATGCCTGCATAGGATTTTATTTGAGGATGAAGCTAAACTAGTGAGGCAGCCCTATAAGAGACTAAACCATCTGATTCTTGACTTGGTGACCCATTACATTGGCTATGGTGCGGCTACTGGGATTTTGTTGCTTCTGTTATCCTAAGGGAGTTTTCTTTCCACACTTTTATTTCACTTTTTCTAGTTGTTTTCTTTTTGTTTGTACTGTTTTGTTATTGTTTTTAGTTCTCTTTCTGCTTATATTTTACTGTTATGATTTTATTTTTCTGTTGCATTACTATTTCTATTGTTGTTTTCTGCTCGATTTGCAGTTTTCTGGTAAGATCTTCTACACTCTACCTATCTTTATTTTAACATTAGGGACAATGTCTTAAATTAGTTGGGGGGAGGGATAGTTGACATTGCCATGTACATAGTTTAGTAAAAAAAAAAAATAACTAACCAGCTAATCTTTATTGTTACTAACTTATTAGATGTATGATGGCAGAGTAAGGAGTAGTTTTGCTCTTGAGACACATCTTAACTTGCATTTCATAGTAGGTCTTAAATCATTTTGTTCTTGCATATATATATATATATATATATATATATATATAAATTATCTTTTCAGTTGATTTTGATGCAAGCATGTGCTGAATCTGAGCTTAATTGATGATAAAAGTATGCAAAACAGTTTATAGTTGAATCATTTTTCAAAATTCGTGATATACATGTATATATGACTGTGGATATTAGGAAGAAAGCGTATTTGAATTCAGTAAATGTTCCATACCTTTGTGAGTTTTGGGCTTTTCCAAGTTTGATACTTACGCTTGGTTTATTTTTTTTTCATGAATGATGTCAATTATGAATTTATTTTCTAGAACTTGCATTGAATCGATTTGAGATTACATTGGTCTGTATGTTGCATGGAAATGACAGAGGCATTTTTCTTGACTTAGTTACTTTGGCCAAATAATCCTACCTTGCATTTATCTCATTGTTAATCCCTCTGAGCCTACTTACCCATTCTTTATTCTTAGCTCATTACAAGCCTTGAGTGAAAAATCATGTTTTACATAACCTTAGGGAATATGAGAGCATTTGTTTTCCTATTGGAGGAGCTCTTTTGCTTGCAATGATTTAAGTGTGGGAAAATTGGTGTGCTTATGCGAAATGTTTGGTACCAAAAACAAAGAGCTAATTCTGAAAAAAAAAAGAGAGAATAAAGCCAAAAGGTTGTAAAAGAAATAATAGAAAAAGGAAGGAATGTGTGAAGAGAATGTGCATTTTATGGTTTTGAGTAAAATTTTATGACTTTTACTTAGGTTACTCCTCAATGCTCTTTTATTCTCTTTGGTTTTTAACTTGCGATTATCCATATTGTTCCATTCCTTCACCTTGTAACCCCATTATAACATTTTTGAAAGACCTCTTGATTTTTGCAATTTTTTTTAATCTAAGTAGTGGAGAATTGATGTATATGCAAAGCCTATGGTAAAATACTTTCATAATTTGACTAAATTGAGTGCAAACAGTTAACCTAAATACCTTGTGTGATTTGAGTCTCACTTGTGAGGAATTTTACTCAATTTGAACGTGCCTATTTATGATTAAAGCATGATTATGCTATGTATACTTTATTCTCAATTGGTTTGATTCAACTATACTTTGTTAAGCATACTTGAATATTTAATTATGGTTTATATTTGATACAATGCTTGTATTTAAAAATTAGTTGAATTGATTAAATAAAGTATTATATGTTTATGGGTATTATCATGGTAAACCCTCACGAGACTATAACTCGTCCACTAGGGACACCTAGGGGTTTAAAGGCTTGTGACCTATGCTAAGTGCCATCGTGTTTACCTACGAAAGTGGATTAGATTAGATATAATTAGTTTTTATGCTTTAAGTTTAATATTAGGGTGTGTCTTGTTTTTCCTTAGTTTTGGTTTTTTGTATTTTGCATAGGAGTGCAAAAGCTTAAGTGTGGGGGAATTTGATCAATCATTTTGAGACACGTATGTTAGCTTTGTACTTGGCTTTATTAAATGTTTATTGTGCCCAATATTAGTATATTAGTTGAGTTTTATGTTGTTAGGTCTCATTGGACTTTAATGCAATTTGTGAATAATTATCAGATTTTGATGCATTTTTTACCTTAAGGTAGTGCAGTATTTTTGGAATATCTGAAGTTGTAAAAGTCCAGTTGGCATGAAACTAATACCAAAAGTTCAAGGAGACAATTGTCTACAACTGTTATGAATACCTCCAAGCCAAAATACATCGTTTAGGGCATTAAAGTCAAGCTAGAAGTCGGTAAGAGATGTTGACTAGAAGCCACCAACCATGCATCAAGCTACCATATTTGACAATTTTTCAATTTTTTACAGCTTGCATTCATATTATCTTCAGTTACGAATTAGCTCTATGATTAGTATAAATATGGTCAATCTCTCTTGTAATTGAATCAATGAAATTTGAAGTAAGTTTGAGTATTTGTGAGAGTTTTCTTTCTCTTCTTCTCCCTTCTCTTTAGAATTTCATTCTTGTTCTTTATTTTCTGAGTTCTTCCTTCCCATCCATAGAAGGTTAGGCTCTTATAATCAATACAAGGGATTAATTATCTTGATGTTTAATTTGGAGATCTTGTTTCGCTTGTTCATATTACTTAATTGTTATTCAAGTTTCTCTTCTTCGTCCTTTGATTTTTATCTAGATTGAATTGCTTAATTTGATTTAGATGTTGATGTGATAATAGCTTTATTATCATGTATTCAAAAAGGATCACAAAGACTAAATAATACATCAAAGCTTTTTGATGGATTGCTTAGCTTGGTTAAATCCTGAATCTTAAAATAATTTATGTTCAGATGGTGCTTAATTCATTCAACCTTGATTAATTAAATCCTAAATGCTTATCTAGTAGATGATTCTTGGATCATGTTGAGGCTTCTTGATATGATCTAAGGCCAAGTACATGGTTAGCAATTAAGTGAATTCCTTGTGATCAATGATGGATTAAACTCAAGATCGGTAAATTTCTTTGGATTGGTTAATTTGTTAATTACTTTTCTTTAATTCAACTAGTGTATTTTCTTTATAAATTATAAAACCTCATTTTAATTATCTTAATATGATTGAATCTTTGTTTTTGGATCATTGAGAGACTATTCGGTTTATACTCTATACTACAAATTAGTTTGTGAACCGGTAATTTTTATTATTTTGACGGGTCTCGACAACCTCTTGTCAGACCTATAATGACATTGTTGATCTAGTCAATAGTGTTGATATTCCTCAGTAACAGGTTCATATTGATGAACAAAATCAAGTTATAGACTTGGCTCCACCCAGAAGATCAAAGAGGCTTCCCAAGCCTACTGGACTCACTAATTTTAAAGATTACTTTGTTTACCTGCAGGAGCATGAATTTAATTCAGGTGGGGAATCTAATCCTATTAACATTCAACAGGCTATTTCTGCCTCTCATGGTTCGCAATGGTTGATAGCTATGGAGGATGAATTGGCTTCTATGAAGAAGAATAATGCTTGGGAGTTGGTGGAGCTACCTGCTGTAGGTAAGACTGTTGGGTGTAAATGGGTCTTTAAGACCAAGAGAGATGCCAGAGGTGAAATAGATAGATATAAGGCCAGATTTGTTGCTAAAGGCTACAACCAGAGAGAAGGCATTGATTTTAAAGAGACTTTTTCCCCGGTCTCCACTAAAGACTCTTTTCGAGTTGTGATGGCTTTGGTAGCTCATTTTGATTTAGAGCTACATCAGATGGATGTTAAAACTGTCTTCCTCAATGATGGCTTATATGAAGATGTGTACATGGATCAACCTGATGGTTTCAAGGAAGAAGGCAAAGAGCATTGTATGTAAGTTGAAGAGATCCATTATGGATTAAAACAGGCCTTTAGGCAATGATATCTGAAGTTTGATGAGGTTATCTGCTCTCTTGGCTTCAAAGAAAATACAATTAATCAGTGCATTTATCTAAAGAATAGTGGGAGTAGATTCATAATACTTGTCTTGTATGTTAATGACATTCTCCTGGCAAGTAATGATTTGAATTTTGTTAGCTAAGAGCAACCATCACACAAGAGGGGGGGTGAATTGAGTGATGACAAATTTTAAAACAAACTTAAGCAATTGTGCATTTTGATTCACTCAATCAATATATGCAACGGAATAAATACATTAAACACATATCATGCTTGGAGACAATCAAGAACATTAACTTCACATTTAAAACATTATGCTAATCACATTAAAGTTATATAATAATATTAATCATAATGTGATTAACCAAGAACAATCAATATTATTGATACAAATATTCTAGATAGCTCAAATGCAACTTCAATGAGTGTAAAAACAAGCAAACAAGCTAAATAATAAGTTTTAATGATCAAGACAACAAGCTCACAAGATTATGCAGTAAATTTATAATTATAGCTACAGAACATGTATAGATAGCAAGAATATCAAGTGAAAGTGCTGTAATGTCAAGAGAGTAAGGGATAAAAGAGAGTGCAAACAATATTTACTGGTTCGATCACTTCTTGTGATCTACGTCCAGCCCCAAGATCATCCACTTGAGGTTTCCACTATTCTTCAAGCTTGTAACTTAGGTGCTTGAGAAACCTTTACAAAGTTAAGCACTCTTCACACCTTTGGGATCCTCCACCCTTGTGCAAGAGCCTCTAACTCTTTAAGCTTTACCGGTGCTTGAAAAACCTTTACAAACTATGAGCACTTCCTACACCTTTGGGATCCTCTACCCTTTGTGTATAAGCCTCACACTTTCAACTAGAGGGATCCTCTGCCCTCACTTAGTATTTACAAGATAAGAATATGATAGAATGAATAAACTCTCTCAAGAGTAGATAATACAAATTGAAGAACTAATGGATAGATGGATTTTTGACAATGAAGAGCTCAAATATTGATTTTGATAGAAAATGATCAAATCCTCATAATGATTTGCAAATGGGTGTTCATCAACTTGTTAATGCTTCAATATTAGCTCCTATATATAGCCCAAGTAATAAAATAGTCGTTGGTGATGTTTAGGAAAGATTTCGTATGAAAACTAGCCGTTTATAGTTGTTATTCTCACTTTCTGGCAAGCAATATCCGGATATTTGAACTTGGTATTCGGATATCCTAATTTCTGGGCTTGTTCCAAGAACAGAATATCCTGATATCTGATTTCGTATCCTGATATTTGATTGAGATATCCTGATATCATATTGAGATATCCTGATATCATATTGAGATATCCTGATATCTGATTGAGATATCCTGATATCATAACTCGTATCCTGATATTTGGTTGAGATATCCTGATATCATGTTGAGATATCCTGATATTTGAAATGAGTTTTAGCTACTGGAGCAAGATATCCGGATATCACAAAGCTGTATCCGGATATTTCAATGTTGATTTGCCTCTGGAGACAAATATCCGGATACCAAAGGCTTGTATCCTGATATTGAACTCGTGAGTGCTCTCTGGAGTCAAATATCCGGATACAGAAAGTCTGTATTCGGATACAGCATTACAGCACGCAAAAATCAAACTTCCAACGGTCATAACTTCTTCGTTTCTTAACGGAATTAAACAAATGACCATGCGTTGGAAAGCTCTTTGAGTCTACTTTCATATGAAACAAGTTTTAGATCAAAACTCAAAGTATTTTGAAAGTTATGATAAAAATAATGACCATAGGTCAGTTTTCCAAAACTCAAACTTGGCTATTTTTTATAGTTTTGACATACCACCATGACTAACTTTTCAAAACTTGTTTGTTGGGCATTTTAGCAAGTTTAAAAACATTTGTCTAGATTGAAAAAACTTATTTGAGCTCTCTTCTTGTAAAACCTCTATCCTTACAAAGGAGAATAGCCTATAAGAGAAATATACCCTTTTAAGTCTTTAGGCTTCTTGATGCAATCCAAGCTTATAAAAATTCTTCTCTTCATATCTTCCAAATGCTTGGAACATCTCTTCATTCTCCATCTTCTTGAGTTGAGCAAGATTAAGGTCTTTCACATTCTTGTTCTATTGCTCACTCTTGATACTTGGACTATCCTACAAAGCATAACTCACTTAAAAATCATGGTTAGTCCAAATCCATAACTCAATATTTCAATATACATGATTCATAAGTATATAACTATATATTCTTCATGCATATATGATTCACATAGACACATATCCAATATCAATTAATTACAACACATATAAAGTATTATTGGATATATTCTATAAATTATGCTACTCATACTCAAAGCATGATCCTTATATAAAATAAACAAGATATATTACATAATCATGCTTGATCAATTATTTTCCATTAAGCAAATGTAGGTAGCATATTCATTATCTACTTATCTATTTGTCATCATCAAAACATATTGTTTTAAACCATTGGGGCAAACACTTTTCCACAAATTTTCTGTTTGAGACTAAGCAGTTGTTGACTGCCTATTTTGATATGAAAGATCTTGGTGATGCTTCCTTTGTTTTGGGCATTGAGATTCTTTGTGAAAAATCTTGTGGGGTTCTTGGCTTATCCTAGAAAACTACATTGAAAGAGTTTTGAGCAGGTTCAACATGAAATCTTGTAATCCTTGTGCTGCACCCATTCAAAAGGGTGATAGACTCTCTAATACCCAGTGTCCTTAGAATGATAAAGAAAGAAGAGAAATGGAGAAGGTCCCATATGCTTCCATTGTTGGCAGTCTTATGTATGCTCAGGTTTGTACATGTCCTAATATAACTTTTGCTATTAGTATACTTAGGAGATACTTGAGCAAACCAGGTGTGGGCCATTGGCAAGCTGCTAAACGAGTCATAAGGTATCTGCATGGTACCAAAGACTACTTAATCACCTTTAAAAGGTCTAATCACCTTGAGGTGATAGGCTACTCAGACTCTAATTATGGTGGCTGTCTTGATGATCATAAATCCACATCAAGATATGTCTTTATGTTGGCAGGAGGAGCTATTTCTTGGAAAAGTGTCAAACAGACATTTAAAGCCACTTCAACTATGGAAGCAGAGTATGTGGCTTGTTTTGAAGCCATTCGTCAGGCAATATGGTTGAGGGATTTTATTTTTGAGTTTGTTGTTGTGGAGAGAATCTCTAGACCTCTAACCATATATTGTGATAACTTTGCTGTAGTGTGCTTCTCTTATAACAATAAGAACTCTAAACGTTCAAAGCATTTTGACACAAAATATATGTTTGTTAGAGAGAAGATTCAAGAGTTTCAGACTCGCATTGAGCATATACCTACAGAACTTATGGTGGCAGATCCTTTAACCAAGGGTTTAATTGTTAAAACTTTTGTAGATCATATAACCCAGATGGGTCTTGTGAGATCTTTTGATGCCTTGGGATAGTGGGAGTATTTTTTTTTTCTATCTTGTGATTTGTAGTAACATCAACTTTGTTATTATGTCTCGAGACTCTTGACTAAATTGTTGCTATTATCATTATTATTGTTGTTGATGCCATATGATATTATTATTCTGTGCAATTTTGTTTATGATTATACATGTATACATTTATGGCATATTTTGGAGACATTTTGGACCCAGTCTCATTGTATTTTGCTAAGATATTTTGTTGAATCTTAGCAAGCATCTTGGGCGGATATTAGGGTCATTTGTTTTGGAATTGCATGATTGATCACAATTTTGGTATGATTTTCATTATTCCACATCCCACATTTATCAGGTCACTGAGATATGAGTGTTTGGTATATATGATGTCGATGCCCCTTTCGGGCATGATTTTCTATATTACTAAGCTGCTTGTAGTTTCATTTTGGACCAATGGTTAATGGTGCTTCTTCAATTTTGACATCTTATTGTGGCTACATGTTGTGAATTAATCTGGAGTATTGTTTTTCTTTATAAAAACAAACAACCTGACTTATGCTGTCCAAGTGGGAGATTGTTGGATTATTTTATTTGGACTTGCATAAATCAGTGTTATTTTACTAAAATTCAGATTAATTAGATGTCAAAAATTATTAGAGCATATTGTTGTTATTGTTGTTGGCCTAATTATGTGATCACTAATGGTTATTGGGTTTGTTACTATTGAGCACTTTTTGTTATGTCGGTTAATGTGGTAGGTCTGTGTATTGGGTTTCAGTACATAGGGAGAGACCCCTATTCCTTTCTAAGATTGCAATGTAGTTGCCCCATTGAGACTGCACATTGAAAATGGCATCCCAGGAAAGGAGTAGTTTCTCTCCTCACACACACACCAAGAACTGAATAACAAGGATTGTTGTGTTTCTCTTTGATCTGTTCACAAGAAAACTATGGATTGTTCATCATCTTCCTATCTAGATAATTCTTGAAACCAAAATTGTCTTGGTAATCTGTGTGATCTATGTATGCTATAGAGTTCGGTTAAACAATTGTATATTTTGTGTTGTGAAAATTGATTGTGTTTATACATTAAATATTCATCAGAATCTTCTAATATAATAGTCAAATACAATCATGATTAAACTTTAAACGTTTCATCCCATAAAATAAGGTATTAGTCAAATACAAAATCCAAACTAATTGTCAAAACAATCTTAGATTTTACATACAATAATTACAATTCCAAACTAATGTCAATTGTACAATAAACATAAAAAAGAATAAAATTGTAAAACAACAACTTCTCTAAAATAAAATAAAATTGTATGACACTGTCAAATTAAGACTTAAAAAGTATTTTTACCTATGCTTAATAACTTCAATAGAGGGTAACAAAATTTGAATTATCTAAATCAGTTCAATAGGGGGTAATAAAATTCGAATTATCTGAATTCTATTACCTATGCACTTGTTGTATGCCAATGCTTAACTAGTTTAATAAGGGGTAACCAAATCAATAATAGTAATTGTATTTTCAAACAATAGCATATAACTAATAAACTTTGATTTATTTCACAGCTTTTAACTAGATGAAATTGCTTGAAACTTGATTTTTCATAGTTATAGATAGCATATATGGCAATAATTGTAAATATTTTTTTTATCGGGTTGCTAAGTAAAAATTCTTTTGATATTATAAAAAATTATCTGTGATAATTTAAGTGGATCCACACATTTGATCAAACTTTTACACAAGTTGCATTATCATTTTAAAACATAAATCATAA
Organism: Styphnolobium japonicum; assembly: GCA_023212625.1. Lineage (NCBI taxonomy): Eukaryota > Viridiplantae > Streptophyta > Magnoliopsida > Fabales > Fabaceae > Styphnolobium > Styphnolobium japonicum. Next base: position 15,804,234 of record JALBWW010000011.1, read on the forward strand.
GCATATTAGAAACACGCATGTGGCAGAATCTGGTGAGATGCAGATGTAAGATTCATAACCTTACCTCAGAATTTGATGAGAAAAGTGTAGGCGAGGGCGAGCTCCATTGGTGTAGGCAAGCTCTAGTGGCGTGAGGTCTGGCAACGATTGACGGCGACGGAGTCTGACAAGCTGCGAGATGGTGGCGACGACGAGGTCTTCTTCTCTAAAGGGAGGTGACAACAGGTGTCGCAGGGAAGAGGCAGTAGATGTTATGAACTTAGGTCTTAGGGATGGTTTGGGTTGAAAAAGGAGATAGGATGGTAAGTTCACTAATAAAATATTATATATATATATATATATATATATCATTTTGGTTTAAATCAATTCGATTTTAAAAATTAGAATTAATATTCAAATAAAATTGATCATTTTTTTTAAAGAAAATCCAAACAAAATTACATTTTTTTTTGTTTAAATCAGTTTTTGATTTTTTATTTCGATTTTTTCAATTTTGTTTAAATTGGTTCAGTTTTTGAACACTCCTACCATGTGCTACATTGGTATCCTTACATGTCAACATAAAATGAGGCTGATTTGGCAATTGCACTAGTTCATATGGTGAAAATTAAAATGAGATTACTTTTGTCGTGTGGAAAAAATAATCCAAAAGTGAGAAATAATTTCAAAACTATTAAGTCGTTTCTTAATTTACCCAAAGTGGGTCATTTACCCTAAAAAGGTGTGGGCCACTTGTTTACACAATTTATTTACTCTTCTCAATTACGGGTAGGCATGCCAATTTGAATTTGGCCCAATGGATTAATCAATTTAGTATGTTAATTTCCATTTTTTTTGTTAGACTTATCGATTTGATTCCATATAAATTTGCTTGGCTATCTAACCCATTTAGCCTGCAATAAGTTGTTGGGTCTGGCCAACAATTTTAAGGTTTTTGACCCACTGGTGGTCTTAATATATCATGGCTAAATAAAGCAACAAAACTTCATATATTACGTAAGGATAACCGTGGTTTTGCATAAACATGAGTGGGGTTCATATCGGGAAGGTAGGCCTTAGTTGATTTTCTTACAAATAACCGTGGTTTTTTTTTCTTTTTTAATTTCTTTTGCATTTTCCTCAAAAAATGTTGTCAACTTTCTAAAATTGCAACAACAGTTTTCCATCCACACCTTAAAGAGTCAGTAAAATCTCTTAAATATCATTTACTAAAAATCTAAAACAATCTGTTAGTAAAAATCTCAAAAATCTTAAACTCCTAATATTTACGATAATAAATTTTAAATTGTTATTATTTTAAACTGCAAATAAATCAAAATGTACTTGATCTGTTCTTGCTTTATATAATAAGTTCTGAATGGGAGAGGGTATCTGCTTTAGATAGTTGGATTGTTATGAGTAGAACAATTCCCATCCCATTTGATGGTTTGAAAAGTTGATAGCTAGTTTTAAAAAATATAAAATAAATAAAGAAAATGTGTGTAGCCACATTGTTGCAGGAACCGCGGCTAAATGACTAAAGCAACCTAGCTAAACACCTAGCTTACAAATGCCTAAACGGATAAAAATAGCGAGCTAAAAACAATTTCATAACAGTAAATAGTTTCAAAATCACACTAATAAAGTAAACAGTTTCCCAATTAACCCCAAGTGGTTTAATTATCCACATTTTTAATCCAACAATAACCCTGAAGACAGATCCATTTGTGATTACATCAAATTAGTTATTTAAAAAAATCAGTTTGGTGTCAACAATTATTAGAGTATCAAATTAACATTACTTATATTTTTAGAGGACCAAAATGAGTATTTACTCTATAATAATTTATCCAAACACTTCTAAAAAAAACTTATTGATTTTAAAAGTGCTTATCTAAATATGTATCCAAGCATAAAATAACTTATTTTGAAGAAACATATTTAATATGAACTTATCCAATAAGGCCTTCATGTCAGTGTTTAAATAAATTATTTATCCAAACGTATACTTATATAATAATTTATCCAAACAATTTTAAGAAGAGTTTATTAATTTTAAAAGTATTTATCAAAATATAAATCCAAGCATAAAATAACTTATTTTAAAAGAGTTTATTATATAGGAGCTTTTCTGACAAAGTTTTTTTTTTTTTTCACATAAATGCTAAAAAATACTGTTTATCTAAACCGGGCCTTACTCCTCAAGTTTTTGTTAGAAATGCTTACTTTCATGTATATATGGTAGCAGGAGAACAACTTCTACTATTTGAGTATGTGCCAAACAAGAGCCTCTTCGAAAGGATGCACACATATGAGGGCCAATGTTCAGGAATACTCTCATGGGGCAGCCGTCTGAGCATTGCCTTAGACATAGCCAGATCCCTTGACTACCTTGACTTCCGAGCTGATCCACCCATCATACACAGAGATGTCAAGTCTTCTAATATTCTCTTGATTGATGACTTGCATGCCAAGCTTGCAGACTTTGGGCTCTGCAAATTGGGCTATGGCAATAATGTAAGGTCACAGACCCCAACCACAGTGAAAGGCTCATTCGGCTACATTGACACTTGTTGTCTTCAAACAGGCCTTGTGTCAAACAAGAGTGATGTTTATAGTTTTGGGGTGCTATTGCTTGAGCTGCTAACAGGGCTCAAATCCATACAAGGCTCTGTGACCCTCGCAGAATGGATAGACGAGTTCCAGAAGAATGAAGACATTGAGGTTATGGCCAAAATGTTGGACCCCAAACTGAATGGTGCTGCAAATTTCGTGCAACTTAGGGTGTTGATTAGCGTAGCCAATGCAGCTTTGCTTGAAAATTTTGAAGCAAGACCAGACATGAGCCAGATTGTAGATAGAATATCAGGTTGTATGGTTTCACCACATTGCCTGTATAGATTTTTTTTATTCTATGTAAATCTCTTAGTTTCTCAACATGTTTTGTATATGTTAGGTGTTACATTCATTATCACTCTAGTCAAAAGCCAACTAATCAGTAGACACAAAAGATGGAGTAAAATCCAAATGGCTAGACTTGATGCATGGACCAATGCTATAAATACAGGAAGTCTAATACTAATTCAAAGTCTCCTCTCATGTGGGGCTTTCCGGCTACCAGATTTTCAATTCAAAACAAAGGCTAAATTCAACCACTTGGGAGTTGAACTCTTGGTATTAAAATACTTCTATATATATAATTTCTTGAGCTAGCCTCCAAATCTGAAATTCAGCAATTCATCACCTAGTCGGGAGTTGTTGTCTTCATATAAATATAAAATACGAACAACATGGATCAATTTGTGGCTCCTCAATATCATAAGCTGATGTCATTTACATAAGTAGTCACAATTCAGTCTGCTAAACGTTTATAATTAACTAATAAGTCAAACTCAACCTAGTTGCTTGGACATGCATAAAAAAATAACTAAAAAAACCCCTTCCATCATTCTTATCAATTATTCACCATAAATAAATAAAGATACTGTGTGGCTAGTACTTGCAGTATAATATTTTTTGGATATTATGATAAAAAAAAATTTATATGCTACTTATTAGTCTTTTTTTAATCGTTTTAAGTAGATTTTTTTTAATCTTTTTAATTTTTCACCGTCTTCCAGTAAATTCTAAATTCAAGACTACACATAAATTTAAATGGCACATGATCCTAGGGCTATGTTTCATAATTGATATTATTAATATATCTACTAATTCTTCTTTTAAAAATATCCCTCATTTTATTTTAGTTCTATTAATTGGGTAGCATAGATGTGCTTTGCAAGCAAATGAGATGGGATAATCTATACACTCATGTCTATACTTATTAACGTGCTCTGTTTGTTTGTTGAGCAAGTGGTTTATTATAAAACCGTAGCCTAGTCAGAAACTAATCAGTAAGTCGATTGTTTTTAAGTGTCAACAACCGCTACCGATTAAATCAGTTAATCGTGGTTGACAACTCTTAACAAACACTTAATTAACTATTAAGTATGATATATTATATACAAAAATTCAAGCGTGCATGCACCATTAATAAGAAAGAAAAAAATTAATTTATTAAGCCTATTAGTTGGTGTATCATTAGCAACTAATTGTTAGTATAATTCTGTTTAAAAAAACTTTATGCAACTGGCTTTGTCTAGCAACTAAATGTTAGAATAGTTTTGTTTAAAAGCACTTAATGCAACTGGCTTTGTGTCGCCTTTACTCACTGGTATACTTTGAATAAAAAATTGGCATACCCTATAACAAGGATGCTTCCCCGTGTAACTTAATTCAGTAGTATAATATATAGTGTGGATACAAAAAAGTAGTATAATATATATAGTGTAAGACAATTGTTTATTATACGTATGTACAACTGATGTACTCGAATATGTACGTCAAATTAAATGGAAGCACGTGTCTCGTGCTGATGAATTCTCATAACTAGTCAATGCATTTATTAGTCAAAAGATGTTCACTCATCAGACTTTAGAACATATATATACTAATTGTGCATGATTCACAAAAAGAAAGCAACTAGATGAATCTTTTTTTTGCTATCGTTTAAAAGGGATATATATATATATATATATATGTTAGAAATAATTAAAGGATATACATTCAAATTCTCCTCTTCATAACTTTCTTTTTGGTAGGATCTTCTCTTCATTTATATATTTTGCTTAGTAGATACTTTTCGAAGTTTTATAACTGATTAAATTGAAAGTTTAAATCATAATATTTGATAGACTAAATGTCCTCATCTTAAAATATATGTAACATCTTATTAACTTTTTAAAAATATTAAATTAGTTATTTAAAGGTATATATTACATTAAATTAGTTATTAAATATTATATTTTTGTCATTAAATTAATTTTTAAAATAATATTAAATTAATCATTAAAAAATAAAATATATGACATTAATTATTATTAAATAATTAATTTAACATTATTAATAAATAAAATATTAATATAATATCACATATACATAAAAATGAATGTTAACTCTCTATTTGATTTGATCAAATATTTGACAGGAAAATAATAATAAACAATAGAAAACTTATTGGTTTCTCTCTCCTCATCTTTCTCTCATGTATGGATAAACACACCTAGAAAAGGTAGGCTTAGATTCAAAGAGTGGGTTACACCCCAGAAAGTTGCAAATCAGTGACTAAATTATGTCAATGTGGGGGCAGGAAAAAGAATTTGATTTGTTTTTTGTTTTTTCGTTTTTCGTCCCCATCCCATTTCATTTCATGGTCTCATCCATCCGTAAAAGAATATATAATGACGAAAGAGATCAGGCAAAATTGACTATACATTCTATTATTGAAACGCCAAATGTAGGGCATGCATATATTATATGTTTTCCGAAATAGTCTATTTTTTTGAGTAAGCGGAGGAGATTGAGGATCTAAGATGCCAAAAATGGGTTATACCCCAATCAATAAGTCTTCTTTGCTTGAAGGAAAAAACAAGAGGGCTTCAACTTGTCTGATTCCAAACGCCATCCCATTGCAAGTTGCAATAAACTGGCATTTGACCCCTGGTTTTAGTCTTTTGAGTGGTTTTCCTTCCGACAATCTCATCAAACATGAGTTCTGGTTTTGTTTGGCCCATAGGAAATGATCACAGATTTGGTATCGGTTAGTTCAGGCATATAACACCATCGACAATTCGACAAAAGCATTAATTAGATAATGACTAAAATCTACGATTCTTATATACTCGTCTCGTCACGACAGTATTGAAAAAAAAATACGGTAAAATAGTGGACCAATTAATTAAAGATAGAGCTAAGGGCTAGGTGAAGGAAGATTCCAGTCAAATTTGGTTGATTTTGCTTTGCATCTGATCAATGCTGGTTTCAATCTCGACTAGTATACAGTTAGTCGTGTGGTATTGATGCTAAATAGCTAGATACAAACCCCACTTTTGTATTGTTCTCTTGAGAGATATATGTATGACTTCACAAAAAGTCGTTTTCAATATTCCGCGGCTTGAAATTATGTATATATATCCACTAACCCAAAACTTATATTATTTGGATAAATTTTGGTAGGATTTTAATTTTATTAATTTTGAATCTTATAGTTAACATTTATTTATATTTTAAAAAATATATTATATATTAAAATAATGTAGTTAAATAAAATATCAATTAATTTTTAAATATTATAAAATTTTATGAACTTAAATAAATATTATTAAAATATATATTTTAACAATTAAATCAACGTTTATAAAAAGTTATATATATATATAATTTTAATTTACTGTCAATGTAAAATTTTATTTTACATTGTCATCCAATCATGTATTGATATATCATTAAAAGAGTTAGACTTTTAAAATAGTTCTTGTGATAGTCAAACTCTTTTAATGATTTGACAGATTCGATGACAATATAAAAAATTATTACACTGAGAATAGATTAAAATTAAACTATATATATTAGGGTTTTAAATCAAGGGTTGCATCACATGATGCGGCTGCGACATCTTAGTTGTGGTGACACCTCGCAATTGTGGTCTGCATCGATCAATATTAGCCTGCATTTGTCGCATGAACCTCAACGCGATCGCAATCTCAATCACAATCGTAATTTAAAGTAACGCAACCGCAATCGCAATCACAATCGTAATTTAAAGCAACGCAACCGCAATCGCAATCACAATCGTAATTTAAAGCCTTGTTATATATAAATCAAGGGTCGCATCACGTGATGCGACCGCAACATTTTAGTTGTGGTGACACCCTGCAATTGCGGTCTATATCGACTGATATTAGCCTTCTCGGCCGCATCAATTACAACGCGATCGCGATTGCAATTATAATTTAAAACCTTGTTTTATATATATATATATATATGGCGCGCGCACGCCCATGCAAGTGGGCTTGATTTTATTTGCTCTGTTTTGGGAGTATTTGCATTACCTCCTACTGCTGCAGGTGGTGGTAACATAAGCAGCTGGTTTTGGCAAACAACAAATTAAGGGAAGCAAGCTGGTGATATCAATTTTTCTACGAGAGGATCTGGGACCTGAATATTAAATCTGGTGGATCACAGATCCACACCCAACACTGTTGGTTTTGAAGGAGAAAATAATCTGGTCCTAGTGTAATCTTGTATAATCCGAAATCACTTTGATTGTACTAAACTATATATTATTGTGGATTAGTGTCTTTAGACACAAATCCAGGGGTTCATTACACCATCATCATCTCGTTAAAGAATGTCCATTTCATCGAGTGTCACAATTTAAGTGGAGTACTAGTTAGTGGGCGGGGTCTCTCTCTCTCTTTCTCTCTCTCTCTGTTTCTACCTCTTTCTATTTTACTTTATACACGAAAGATACAAAATGATAGCTGGAGCCAAGTTAGTACCCGAGAAAAGGAAAGAGGGACAAAGGATATAAAATTGGCTTCTTCTGGCGCCTAGTCTAGTCCAGCAGTGGGCTGCTTCTTTTTGCACATTAATGAAATCTGGACGACCTACCTGTTTCTGCTCATGCAACTAATTTTATGATTAATTAACAAGTTGAAAGTTGTAGCTACAACACACACATAGATAGAGAGCAAAAAAGGATGAGCTGAGGACTCAATGCTCATATCTATCAATCATCTCATTAAAAATTGTTATAATTCTTGGAAGTAGATATTTCGGAAAATCACTAAAAAGAAAAAGATATTTTGGAAAATAAGATAGTATATATATGTGACTTAATTACATTAGGTGTGTATTTGAATTAGTTGTGAAAAAAAATTATGTGAAAAATCGATTATAAGAAAATTAATATATATTTGAATATATGATTTTATGATAAAAAGTTTTGTTTGAATTGTATAAAAAAATTACTTTTATATATTAAATTATCAAAAGATATATAAAATGATTGAAAAAGTGATTTGGTTAAGGGTAAATAAATATTTCTCTTTTAAAGTTTTTGAAATAATTTGAAATTAAATAATTAAAAACTTAAAATAACAATTTTTTTAAAAAACTGTTTTTAATTATAAAAAAAATCTTAACTTATAATTAATTTTACATACTTTAAATAAATAAAATAAATTTTTAATAAAATAATTTTTAATTATAAAAAATAATTATTCCCAAAAAAATAAGCAAAATCAAACATGTTCTACATGCTATTAATCTTTCTTAGGTCACTGTCATGCATGACAAGATGACAGCTACTTTTTGTCTTATATATTGATGTTAAATTTGGTGCATGGTGAGACTTTACAGATATCTTAATAACTTCGGGCCATACTAAGAAGTTTCTATTATTTTTCTGTAGAATGAGAGAGATAGGATGGAAAATAATATTTTTTACTATGAAAAATGTTTTTTTTCCAGACCAATGTTTTCTTAATTTATTTTAATTTCAGTACTGATTTGATACATCAAATCTATAATATAATAATATAAGAGAATAAGATACTTTTTTGATAAATTGTTATATTATCCATTATATAATGCACTATCCTATGATAGTTTGATAGTATAAATAAATATTTACTTAAATAAAATTACGCTTCTTATTTAGTTAAAACCCTAGACAATAATAGTGGTGTTGACGGTAACAAAGTGATAGGAACAGAGTTGATAATAGTGTTGTGCATATTTTATTATTTAATATAATTTTATTCTTAGGATAAATAGAGTTATATTGAATAGAATTATATGTAAAAGTTAGATGTGATGTTGATGTTGAATGGTCAGTCTTTTACTACCTCTTTTTTAAAAATTAATTATAAGGTGCAGTTGAATTGATAAATTAAATTATATATGAGTAGATTTTATTATAAGGATTTAAAACTTACTAAAAATACCTTGTGATGAGAGGACAAGGCAACATTGGGGCATGGATTAGTCCCACACTCTTTGTAGTCTTACCAAACAAAAACAAAATTTTATTAGGAGAAATGTGTATTAGAAGAGATAATTTCCTTGTTTGCTTAAAATTATTAATAAAAAAAAATAAACCTGTGGGCACGAAACTATTTCCTTTAGTTTCAAAATTAATTAACTATCGAAAGGGAATCTAATCTAAACAGGACATATATATTTGTTTAATTAATAACATTTATTTTTATATTGAATAAGCTTTCCATGCTTTTGTGCTTGACGTGCAGAGACAAGTAACACCAGCATAGCATGGCATGGCATGGTCACTCGTGGATCATTATAAAAAAAAATCCCACATGAAGATGACATTAATGAGCTCATGCACAATTCAACAAATTTTAACCAAAACTTTTTTTCAAAGTAAATTAAAGAAAAAGAACGAAACTACCTATTAATGTTCAAACGTACGAACTTTTGACATTATTGATTGTTGATTCTTTTAAACAGTGAGGATTTATCTTTCCTGCATCATGACAATATCTTATCTGCACCATGACAACTAATATATCAAAATAAGGTGCAGAACAAAAAAGAAAATGTACTACAGTCATATAGCAATGATGGGAATAAGCCAGCATGTATATATATTGCACTTGGACATTTTGATTCTTTTCGTAGATCTAAAGAAGGCATCTTTGAAGAGTTGTTAATATTCTTTTAATTTATTTTAAATAATTGGATAACACGTGTGTTTATTGAATCTTAAATTATAGTATGACCTACGTGTAAGGTGAGACTGAAAATATAACACATAACATTCCACCTTCAAAGTTTTGGGTATTAAAATCTTATTGAAAACATATGTGATAGATTTTATGAGAGGAAACGAGATCATCCTTGTTGTGTACGATCTCATTAGTATAATCTCTTAATGTTATTTGAAGAATTTCGAGTAACTTTTTAGTACATTCATATCTAAAACATTAAGAAAGAGCTGATGATTCCCTTGATGCTGAAAAACAATAACATAGTAGTTTAGATAAATTTATCATTTATTCTTAACAATAACATTATTTTATGACACTTTGATATTGAATAGAAAATAAATAACTCGTTTTTACTTCAACTTTCTAGAGCATTGCACCATCATTTCCTTTTAAGGTTGTAGTTGTCTTATGAATCTCATGTCGTCTTTCTCAGGATAAATTTTGTGTCCCTCTGAAAATCCACCCCTATAATTTTTACCCTCATTTTTAAAGTGATATCAGAGTTGTCATTTGCTGCCTTTTTCCTGGACATCAGTTCCACTCTTCTTTTCATTTTGTGTGATATATTTGTTTTGTAGATTCTAACGTTATCACGGTCACCTTCTGCCCATATTTGATGATGAATTATAAAACCTCATGCTTTAAGATTGAGATTTTTTCATGATAGGTAAGATCGAAGAAGGAAATGTCTATTCAACCCAAGAGTTGAAATCTGTTCTCACGATTGAAAATTTGGAGTGTGGGATCCGATGTGAAGCTTTATGTTCCCGATCTTGTTGGAGTGCCCTACGAGGTAGAAGTGAGTACCTGTAAAAGACACTCCAATGTTTTAGAATAATTAATAGGTATGCTAGTGCTTAGGGCTTCATGGCCATACTTGTGAGGTCTATCCCTTATTTATAGTCAAGGTGTTTGATAGCTATGCCGAGTCACTACCAAAACAACTAGATTACCCTCAATTTTTGCAGTATATGGACTAACCTAGGTCATTCTTCTCAATGACACAAATATATGGATTCTGATCTTAATATGCAAACAGACAAAGGGGGGTTTGGTGCAAGTAACAAGATATCAAAGAAACTAAAACAGAACTTAGAAATCAATGACACAGTAATTGAAATTCAATTGCAGAACACTATCAATTCAAGGATCCAAACATGCAGTAGAATTATGACAATTATCACATGAATTCAAATTCTTACACATTCTTATCAACTTGATTCAATTAGACAATCGTATAACATATATTCACGAAAAATGAAATCACAATAGCAATTCCTAACTAACACGAATTCAAGCACAATTAATTAGTTGATTTAGCAATTCATCGATAACCTAACCTCAATGAAATAGGATTAATCAACCCTAACCTAATTCGATTCTAATCATAATCAGAATTCGGAAACATAAAAGAAATAAGGAAGAGCGTTAAGAGAAACTTGAATAACAATTAAGCAATATGAACAAGCAAAACAAGATCTCCAAATTAAACATCAAGATGGCTAATCCCTTGGATTGATTATAAGAACCTAGCCTTCCATGGATGGGAAGGAAGAACTCATAAAATAAAGAACAAAAACGAAATTCTAAAGAGAATGGAAAAGAAGAGAAAGAAAACTCTCACAAATACTCAAACTTTCATCAAACTTACTTAAAATTGAAAATTATCTATAATACAAAGAGATTGGCTCTATTTATACTAATCGTAGAAGCCAATTTGTAATTGAAAATAATCTGAATATAAGTTGTAAAAACATAGAAATTGTCAAATATGGAAGCTTGATGCATGGTTGGTGGGTTGGTGTATGGTAGGTGGGTTGGTATATGGTTGGTAGCTTTTAGTCAGCTACTCTTATCCGACTTCCAGCTTGATTTTCATGACCTAGACGGTGCATTTTGGCTTGGAGGTCTCATGAAAGTTGTAGCCAGTTGTCTCCTTGAAATTTTGGCATTGGAATCATGCTATTTGGACTTTTAGAACTTCAGATATGCCAAAAATATTGCACCTACCTCAAGTTAGGTTGGCAGAACGTGTTTCCAAATTCAAACCAACTTGTAGCTTCATAATCATGCCTAAAATAGATGGTCTTCAGTGAAGTTGGAGATATGAGTCTTATCTTTCCAATTGCCAAATTTCAGCCCAAGAGGAGGCCTATAACCAACTATATAGTCAAATATGTGCACACTGCCTAGATTTCCGTGACAGCAAACCCACTCTGCATTGCAGGGATATTTTGGATCCTTAGAAGTTTGATTCAGCTCTTGAGTTCTCATGAAACTTGTACAACCTTATCTTAGCTTTCCAAAGACACCAAGATCACCTCAAATGGATCACTGAGTCCCAAGTTATGGCCTAACCAAAGAGAAAAGGTCAAATTGCATCAAAATCCAAGAATTATTCATAATTTGCATTAAAGTCCAATGAGGCCCAACAATATTAAACTCATCTAAAATACTAATATTAGGCACAATATACATTTAATAAAGCCTAGTACAAAACTAACATAAGTGTCTCAAATTGATTGATCAACTACCAACCTTCAATGAATAGTCAAGAATCTTATTATCATCTAGCACCAAATTATCCTTATCAACAAATGCATCAACAAGGTGGTGGATCTTATTATTATGTCTTTGGACAAGAAGCTACACAGGGTGATAGTGATCAATTAATCTGAGACACTTATGTTAGCTTTGTATTAGGCATTTTTAGATGTTTATTGTGCCCAATATTAGTACTTTAGATGAGTTTAATGTTGTTGGGATTCATTGGGCTTTAATGCAAATATTGAATAATTTTCGGATTTTGATGCATTTTGACCTTTCTTCCTTGGTTAGGTCATAACTTGGGACTCGGTGATCCAATTGAGGTGATCTTGGTGTCTTTGGAAAGCTAAGACAATTCTCTACAAGTTTCATGAAGAACGCAAAAGCTGGATCGGAATGGTAAGGGTCCAAAATATCCCTGCAATGCAGAGTGGGTTTGCTGTCACGGAACCATCTGGGCAGTATGCACATATTGGACTATATAGTGGGTTATAGACCTCCTCTTGGGCTGAAACTTGGTCACTTGAAAGATAAGACCCATATCTCCAACTTCAATGAAGACCATTTTGTCAATAGATGTTGTTTTAGGCATGCTTCTGAAGCTACAAGTTGGTCTGAATTTGGAAACACGTTCTTCCAACCTAACTTGAGGTAGGTGAAGTGTTTTTGGAATTTCTGGAGTTATAAAAGTCCAAATGACATGATTCAAATTGGAGATTTTCAAGGAGACAACTGGCTACAACTTTGATGAAGACATCCAAGCCAAAATGCACCGTCTAGGTGATGAATTTGAAGCCAGAAGTCAGATAAGAGTTGTTGACTAAAAGCCACCAACCATACACCAACCCACCTACCATACACCAACCCACCTACCATGCACCAACCCACCTACCATGCATCAAGCTTCCATTTTTGACAATTTTCATATTCTTATAGCTAGTATTCAGATTATGTACATGTACAAATTGGCTTCTAGGATTAGTATAAATAGACCCAATCTCTTTGTATTAGATGCATTCAATTTGAAGTAAGTTAGAATTCAATTTTGTAGTAATTTTGAGTATTTGTTAGTTTTCTTTCTCTTCTTCTCCCTTCTCTTTAGAATTTCATTTTTGTTCTTTATTTTCTGAGTTCTTCCTTCCCATCCATGGAAGGCTAAGCTCTTATAATCAATCCAAGGGATTAACCGTCTTGATGTTTAATTTGGAGATCTTGTTTTGCTTGTTCATATTGCTTAATTGTTATTCAAGTTTCTCTTCTTCCTCTTTTAATTTTGATCTAGATTGAATTGCTTAATTTGATTTGGATGTTTATGTGATAATAGCTTTATTATCATGTATTCAAGAGGATCACATAGAGTAAACAATTTATTAAAGCTTTTTGATGGATTGTTTAGCTTGGTTAAATTCTTGATCTTAAGTTAATCTATGTTTAGATGGTGCTTACTTTATCTAACCTTGGTTAATTAAATCCTAGATGCTTATCTAGTAGAGAATTCTTGGATCATGTTAAGGCGTCTTGATGTGATCTAAGGCCAAGAACACGGTTAGCAATTAAGTGAATTCCTTGTGATCAATGATGAGTTAAACTCAAGATCGGTAAATTTCCTTGGATTGGTTGTTTCTTTAGATTTGTTTTCAACTTTGAGTATTGTATATTTATCAATATTGTTAATCAACAACAAAACCCCCCATTTTAATTATCTTGATCTGATTAAATATTTGTACTTTTTGGATCCTTGAGAGACGATTCGGTTCATACTCTATACTACAAATTAGTTTGTGAACCGGTAATTATTATTATTTGACGGGGTCTCGACAACCTCTTGTCAGATAGCCAAAGTGAAAGTGGAGGTTATGATCTTCCACGTCATTCTACCATGTGGTAATATTTATCATCTAAGTATTATTTATACATTTGTAATTATTTTATTTATTATTTTAAGTTTGATAATTTATTTTTCTTTTTTTTATTTCTTTAAGTGAAGTTTAGTTTATTATTTGTGAATTTCAAGTTAAAAATTTTCTTATCATTGTCTTAAGTGTTTAACATATTAATGGGGGTTCGTGACATGCCTTCTTTTCTAGTGAGCTGGGAGGGTTTTGAAGTTCTTTGAGTAGTGCCTTTGCTCTTAGATGGTTGATGACTTGATCAAATTGCAGTGGTTGTGTTCCTCTAAGTGAGTTTGGTCCTTTTTTTTTATAAATGTAAAAAAGTAGACATGTTTCTATTAAATCTATTTGAAACTTGTTTGAATTTATATTATCAAATTTCTTTAACCATGCTAATGCTATATATGACCAAACAATGGACATTAAATGGTCTATTTGTAATCATTGCCACAATAACAATGTTATTTTTGTCATAGATATGGTCTAAACTTGTCTTGAAGATGATAGAAAATCCTATTGAATGAATAAAAAATTATGAAAGATTATAAATAAAAATATATTAAGAGTTATAATAATTATATAAATATTTTTTTGCATTTTGCACAAACTTAAAAAAAATTCACGACATAATAACCATAACCTACATCATAGTAGCCACAACACCCACAACTATAGTAATCATAACTGCGACCACAACCACAATTTAAATCCTGATTTGTAGTCTTGAACGTAAGTCCTCCACTTCTTTAAGATTTGAGAATTTGAAGTTTGAAATAAATCTCAATATTCAATGTTGTTTTTGTTTGTTTCTCTTTGATTTGAAAATGGGTTATAAGGTAAAAGTTAAAGTTAAAGAAGTAGATAAAGTTGAGGGACACAGGCCTTCATGATAGGCCTTGTGAAAATGTAAGGCCTTCCCATGATTAATGAAGACAAAATAAGCAAATAGTATTTAATTGAATATGATAAAGGGTTTGAATAATGTTTATCTGACAATTATAATAACAATATGGGTCATAGGCCCACGGCAAAAACAGAAAAAGAAAGAAAACAAGCACATGGAGCTTTGTAGTTGGGAGTGTCATGTTGATATTTGACACATATATTTAACTTAAAGATTTATTTTGGTCCTCCAAATATATAAGTGACATCAGTTTAGTCCTCTAATAATTGGTGACATCAAATTGGTCTTTTAATGTTAATTTTTGACATCAAATTAGTCCTTTAATGTAATTTTTTGATATCAAATTGGTCTTTTAATGATCTAAAATGGTTATCTAAAAGAATCAATTTGATGTCACACAATTATCAGATGACTAAATTGATGTCACTTGTATCTTTAAGGGAATAAAATAAGTGTTTACTCTTTAACTTACAAACAATGTCAATAAAAATAGACTTATATAACGTAATTATGATGTCATCTGGTTCGACCGATCAGCTTAACCGGTTGAACCAGTTAGACCTAAACCAAACATTTTTCTTGTTTACTCTTCGATTCAGTTTTAACAACATTGATTGCTTAGAAGCACAATAGTCATTATCATCTACCACCTCCTTTTGGTTACCTCTCCTGAGCTCTTCAAACTTGTGTTGCAACTGCTTGATTTGCTCGAGGATGGCCAGATTATTAGGAGTATGGGGTGGTATGATTGGTTGGTTAGGGCATAGGTTGGCCATTGTTGATGTGAACACCCTATTTTATCCGGGTCATATTTTAAAATTTTTTTAAAAAATAAAAGAAAGGGTTTTTTTATTAGTCAATAAAAAGCAATGAGTTTAGGAAAAGAAAAGAATGAAGAGACTAAATCTTGATACAACCCATTAGCTCAAATAAAATATAAAAAAGAAAAAGAAAAAAAGAAATGTGAAGTGATAAAAGGCCTATGTTGGAGAAAATTCTATGATCTCATTTTAAAAAGCCCTAATCCCTTCCTATAAAATCATAGCAAGGCAGCAGCACACGAAAAAAAAAAAAAAAAGAAGAAAGAAAGATGAAAAGAGAGTGACGGCTAGGGTAGAGAACACATAGACAAAAAGAGGAGACTAGGACAAAAACACAAAGGGAAAGAGGAGTGATAGAGAGACACAAACAAGAAGAAAAAGGAGGAGGCAGAGAAAAAAGGGAAATTCTAACAAGAAGGAAATGGCATGTTAATCAGAAAAGGTGAGGAAGGAAGGAAGCTTTATAGCTAGGTTTTTCTCCCAACCAGCCTCTACCTTATTCATCTTGTTGAAGCAGTTCAAGGGTAACGTACACAGAAATTTTCTTCCACTACTCTTTTTTTTCTAAACGATGTGATGGCTTTGGAGTTTAGTGTTTTGTTTTAGTATGTGTGCAATAATAATTCCAGAATATATAGACTTTTTAAGAATAACGGTGGTATATCATATACGGTGCCTAATTTCACTTGCTATTAAGTTTTGTGCATCCTTTAATCTCTCAAATCATGTACTTTTACTGTGCATGGGTTTCTTATTTTGTTCTTGTTGTCTCATTGGATAAATGGATTCAAGATTGCAAGAATGGGTTGTCGTTGGCATGGGTTTTCTTATACATTGTAAACTGTTCAATATGCTCTCTCCTTGTTATTTATTCAATGTGGTTATTACTTTTTAATGATTAGCACTTAGATGCTTCATTACCTTACATAGTGGTTGAATTTGGTTTTTACTCTGTATAACAATGTTCTTAAAGTCGGACCGGATAGTGAATCGGAAAAGTTTCCGGTTCAGGTTCAACCGGTTCAACCGTTTGGTCGAACCGGATGATGTCATAATTATATATTAAATAAATATATATATATATATATGACTTATAATACACATTACTAATAATTAAATATATAATAAGGTTTTGAGGTTTTAATTATCAAGTCTCATATCACTCTCAGTTGAGTAATTAAATGATTAAGAAATTAAAAAAATTTTAAAAATTTAAAAAAAAAAAGATGGCCGGTTCAACCCGGTTTTATCCCGGTTTAACCCGGTTCAACCCGGTTTTGACCGGTTTTGTCCGATTTTGACCAATTTTGACCGGTTCAACCCGGTCCAACCATGAATCCGGTTTTGACATTGAACCATAACCGGATAAGGGACCGGTTCACGGTCCGACCAGTCCGACCGGCCGGTCCGGTCCGGTCCGGTCCGGACAACATTGCTGTATACATATGTTCTTTTCCTTAATGTTGAATGTTCACTAGCGGCACCATCTCGGTAGAACTTTCTCTCATTTGCAATATGGTTGTTGGTGGCACTATTGTCTGGACCGGATCGGACCGGCCGGTCGGACCGATCGGACCGTGAACCGGTCCCTTATTCGGTTATGGTTCAATGCCAAAATCGGATTCATGGTTGAACCGGGTTGAACCGGTCAAAATTGGTCAAAACCGGGCAAAATCGGTCAAAACCGAGTTGAACCAGGTTAAACCGGGATAAAACCAGGTTGAACCGGCCATCTTTTTTTTTTAATTTTTAAATTTTTTTTAATTTCTTAATCATTTAATTACTCAACTGAGAGTGATATGAGACTTGATAATTAAAACCTCAAAACCTTATTATATATTTAATTATTGGTAATGTGTGTTATGAGTCATATATATATATATATATATATATATATATATATTTGTCTATTTAATATGTAATTATGATATCATCTGATTCGACCAAACTGTTAAACCGGTTAAACCTAAACCATAAATTTTTCCGATTCACTATTCGATCCGGCTTTAACAACATTGGTTGGTGGTCCAAAGAATTTAGAGATCTTTAATATCTTATACCTTCTTGAGTTCGGAAGTCACAGATTTTAAGGCGTAGAGGAAATAGGCATATATTTTAATGGGCCAACGATAATGAAAACCTTTAATCATGGTGAAGGTGTCAATTATTGGTCAAGTGGGATTCTATGCTTTATTTGATTGCTAATGTGATGTCACGCTATCAATGTTCAACGTGAATTTGGGTAGTAAATTAAGTCCACGGTGGTCTTTATGACGTGATAGGCCTAGGGTTTTAATTTTGTTTTCTTTTTAAAAAAAATATAAAACAACTTCACTCTTTTGTTATGTGCTTTATATCGGACATTATAATTATTTAATTTTTTTTATTGATTGTCTTTACACTCTTTTAATTAGATTAATAATGATGATAATAATAAAAAATTTAAAGGAGTTTTTGTATATTGACTTGAAGAGTTAAGTACTTACTTGACTTAATTTAGGATTACTCTGTGGCCTAATGTCATGTCCAATTCTATTTAGAATTTGCTTCAAAAATAAAATAAATTTAATTAAATTAGTGGGCTTGAAGATATAAGTATTCACTAGCCTATTTTGATGTTGCTTTTTAGCTTAGTGCCAGGACCAGTCATATTTAGGATTTAAGTTAAAAATAAAATATATTAATATCTATTTAAAAGGCTTGAGGAGTCATGTACTCACTAGCCTATTTTGGAGTTGCTTTGTGGCCTAGCATCATGACCAATCCCATTTAGGATTTAAATTAAAAATAAATTTATTAATATCCGCTTAGAGGACTTGAGGAGTCATGTAATTACTAGCCTATTTTAGGGTTTGCTCTGTTACCTAGTATCATAACTAATCCTATTTAGGATTTAAATTAAAAATAAAATATATTAATATCTGTTTAGATGGTTAGAGGAGTCATGTACTCACTAGCTTATTTTGGAATTGCTCAGTGGCTTATTGTTATGACCAATCTCATGTAGGATTTAAATTAATAATAAAATTTATTTATATTTAGTTAGAGGGTTTGAGGAGTTATGTACTAACTAGCCTATTTTGAGGTTGCCCTATGACTCCATGCCATGACTAATTCTAAGTTGGATACGTTAACTTTCCCTTTATTCAAATCAAATCATTCTTTTTAATTTAGTTAACTACTTGTAATCATTTTTTAAATTTTAATTTAAAATTAACTAAAACAATCATTTTTAAGTACGTGGCTTTGACTTCCTCATTGCACTTGGGAGATACGTGAGCACTCAAGACAAATCAAACCTGTAAATGTTCTAATTTTTTTTGTATCATTTTCCTCCAAACTTGTAATTTGTGAAATTTAGTTTTTATTCCAGTTTCTTGAATATTTGTAATTTATTTATTTTGTTTGGTTTTATCTTTATTTATGGGGTAAATCAAATATTGTTTAAGTTATTAAATTTACACAACTAGCTTAAGGTAACCGTCTTATAACGGATGTATCAGAGGTGCTATGGAATTCAGTTTTCACTATTCCCTATGCATAATTGACTCTCAAACCTTACCTGGTTCGTAGACTATTTTTTATTTTAAATATTTAAAAAGGTTTTGCCAATCATTTTCTCTACCCAATAAAAGATTGGTAGCGACTCCATTTTTAACTAATTTCCCACCATCCCGTTGCGATCCCAGTCATGACAGTTGACACTATGGTCTTGGGCCTAGTTGTTTCAAGTGGTTTGGCGGGTGGCAAGCCTGGAAACCATGGTGTTGATGGGAATAATTTTTCTAAAAATTCTCACAAACGATACCAATGTTCATGTATGGTTACCTGGATGGTGGCCGCGATGTGAACCTCTACTTTCTTGAGCAGTTAGAACATTCTTTGAGATGGGGGTACTTGCAAAGGACACTTTGATGCTCAAGTCAGCAGTTGTACTAGGATAGGCTAGTGTTTAGGGATTGATGATTATACATGTGGGATTTGGCCCTTATTTATATCTGAGGCGCTTCAGTTGGAGTAAGATTCCTTTTGATTGATCTCACCACTTATCTCAGCGTATATCTAGGGGCAGGACTCCAATGATCCTTATTAGTTTGACTTGGTCCGTAGACTTATCATTCTAGAAGATCGACCCATGGATCAAGCACAATGATAACAATACCAAACAAAATTGAAATTGTTAACGGGGTCCAACTTTATTTTTTTATTATTTTTAGAATTGCATCAAGCACTGAGAGATTAATTATATGATTAGAATGTTAAGTCTAAAGTTCTTAAGAATAATACTGATATGATAATACCAACATAAAATCATTCTTCATTATTATTTGTGACTAATGTTAGCTTTATATTTTTTTTAAGCAAAATAAGGCATGCACAAGCATCACTGTAGTGTAAGGCATCCCAACCAGGTTGGCACCACAAACACTACCAATCATCTGCAGCGCACCAAGAATTTATTTAAAAGAAAAAAAAAAGAATACAAGAGAGCATAGGGGACATTAACCTAACCCATGAGAGAAAAACTAAGAAAACTTATGAAAAGGTAGTTGCAATCTATTTCTAACAAAAATCTGCCCTAACAAGGTCAGGGATTGTATCCCACCAAATGAAATCCTGAATTACAAGACCATGAGCAGCTAATTTATCAACCCAAGAATTTCCTTGTCGGTATATATGAAACTGAAAAGAACATATGCTTAGCCAAGTGGATGCAATTAAGCCATATAGTTCTTATCTGCCAAGGAACAAGATTAGGATCTTTAAAAGAATTGATCACCAACATTGAATCACATTCAAGCCATAACTTGTGCCAACCCTTCCTATGAGCCAATTCAATAGCTATAATTGCAGCATATAATTCAGCCTAAAGGGAAAAAGTGACTCCAAGTTTGACAGCGAAACAACCTAAAATGGCAGCAGAGCTATCTCTGAAAATTCCACCACCTGCAGCAATGCCCGGAGAACCTCTAGTTGTCCCATTTGTATTACATTTAATCCAAGTGCATAAAGATGGGTACAAAACAACTGGTTTTATAACATGAGCCTTTCTTGCATGGCCTGACACATTAAAGGCTTTGAGGATCATGAATTCCTTCATAAATTCAGACATATGACTAGAGGAGAGGTTGCCAGTGAGAGAAACTGCAGTCGAGACCCAATTAATAGCATTTCTGAAAGTGAGAATTTTGTTATCAAACTTGGCTTTGTTTTTGCATAACCATATGACCCAGATTACATTTGAGATTGCTGCAATAATGACATCCCGAACTTGAGGACTCCAATTTCTGTATTGATATGTTAGCTCTATATGCTCAACACATCCCTTAAAGTCAATGTAATTCTCTTGCTTAACCTTTGAATTAATTTGTTTTCATCTTCTTCTTCTTTTCTTGGATATGGTAGGAGACCCCTATTAGAATATAGGTGAGAATTGGAATAATAGTATGTGGGGAGATCGAACTCCCCTCCTTGAACACCAAGACCCCTGATGACCAATGAAAGTGCCACTAGGCTACAATTTGTTTTCTTCTTTAACTATTATGTTACATCTATTCCTTCTCATAAGTCATCTCATATTTGAAAATGTCAGAATTAAAATATTCAACGTTCAATATAATAGTATGAAATTTTAATTCAAGTATAAAATTAATTAAATGAAGAGTTATAAACTAACTTTAATAATATATTGTTTATTTTTTAAAATTTGAAAATTGTTCATAAAAAAATTGTGAAATTTAAAATAACTCCATCGTAGTTAATTATTTAATGTTTAGAATTGGATAAACATTCCTTAAATACTCAAAATCATTCTAAACTCATTCTTATAGTCTTGTTTTCATAATGCCACCATGTCCCATCATAATAATAATAATAATAATAATAATAAATACTTGTTTAGTTGGTGAGCCGCATTTGTTTCACCCGATTCTTGTCCAATTTTAGCCTTATATTTCATATTT
Organism: Styphnolobium japonicum; assembly: GCA_023212625.1. Lineage (NCBI taxonomy): Eukaryota > Viridiplantae > Streptophyta > Magnoliopsida > Fabales > Fabaceae > Styphnolobium > Styphnolobium japonicum. The sequence goes on from JALBWW010000011.1 coordinate 15,825,951, forward strand.
TTTTATCAAGGCTATTTTGAACCAAGGGAGTATGTGAGTCCATGGTCAAGTTTAATTACGTCCTTTGATTTAGTTAATCTTATTATGGGAAATAATAATAATAATAATCTTATTCTTTCTATCTCTCAAAAAGTAAGATAGAAAGTGGTAGGCCATTTTTTTTTTGGTAAATGAGGAGGGCCCCACCACTAGAGTGGGGCCAAAGGGACCCTTGTAGGGGGCCATGGGGAGGGGGGACTGGGGGAGGGAGGTGGGAGAGATTGGGGAGGATCGAACCCTCCCCCTCTCCACATATGTCCCATGCTCAAACCATTTTTATTGACCTAGCTTGAATTGAATTCAAGTAGCTCGCTACTTTAATATGAGCCTGTGCATAAATTGGCATTAAGAAAATTGTTAAACTAAATTAGATTTTTTGGAGAACTATTTTGAACCAAGTGAATACCTGACCGATCAAGTCTAACATTTGGTTTTAGTTAAATTTAGGACAAAAGTTAGATAAACTTCCTTAAATAGTGATAATGTTGTTTCCTTACTAAAATATAATATGTGAATTAGTTTTTACATATTAGTGTTAGGTCATACTTTTTTTAATATTAATATGTAAAAAATAATATACATGTTATATTTTAATTAAAAAAAATATTACCAGGACCAACTTTATCTAAATTTTGCCTTAAACTTATTCTTTTATCTCAAAAAAAAAAAAAGACAGGTGACAAGCCATTTTAATTGACCAAGCTTGAGTTGAATTCAAGTAGCAACTTTGGTATGAGCTTGAGCTTGAGCTTGAGTACGTGATCAATTCTAATTATGACCTTTGATCTTAGCTAAGCTTCTTCTTTCTATCTTTCAAAAAGAAAAGGCGATAGGCCATTTTTATTGACCTAGCTTGAATTTGATTTTTATGAGTTTGCGCAAGAACCAACAACGGTCCCAAGAATTTTAAACAGTGGAAGCAAAGATAATGACAAAATCTTTTTCTTTATATGGGTAACTAGAATTTACTCATTCATTCACGTAATAGTAAGAAAGTTTAAAAGATAATAAGGGCTAAACTAATAAATTATTATTAAGGCAATAGGAAATTGTAAAAATTAAGTGGAGGCATGTGAGATCCGTCACTGGCATGAACAAACATTTTTTCAGCTCATTTTTAAACTTAAAACTATATATCAAATTAAGGTCCCATTTAGATATATAGTGTATATAAGAATTTTTTAAGTAATTAAACGTAATCTAAAATAAGTTAAATAGCATTTGGATAAATAATTCAGGAAATACTTTTCATAAACTCTTTAAATAAGTATCATGCATTTAAGATATATGTTATGAATTGTATCGATTCTTTAAAGTTAATTTTGTCAAAAAATATTATTAAAATAACTAGCATTTAAACTATTTTTAACTTTCGTAAAAACTTATTTTGATTAGCTTGAATTTTTAACTTATGAAATTAAGTTCAAAAACAATTTATAAAGGTTTAATAAGCTATTTTAATAAGCTCATCCAAATAAGATACAAACATTTCATAAACGCTTATTGTAATAAATAAGCTTAAATAAACTACAAATAAACCTATCAAAACATGACTCAATTCATTGTAATTCAAATGTGCTTGAACTCGTGATTAAGTTCAACTCATCTTCAACTCCAACACCTCCAAACACAACATATATGTTATTGTATATTAATTTTTATAAATATTTATTTTCATAAGCTTAAATTTATAACTTATAAAAATAAGTATAAAATAACTTATAAGAATTTTATAAATTATTTTAATACACTTATTCAAATAGAATAAAAATATATCAAAAACTCTTATTATAATAAATAAGTTCAAATAAATTACACATAAATTTATCTAAATGAGACTCAATTCATTGTAATTCAGATGTGCTTAAACTCCTGATAAAGTTAAACTCATCTTCGACTCCAGCACCTCCAAACGCAACATACATCTTATTGTATATTCTAAAAATAGAGACATACTCTTTATCATATACTTACACCTCTTCTTGCATATGCAATATTTAAATTAAATATCGTTAAATTAATTTATATCACATGTTCTTGTTAAATCAATCGTTGAAATGCAACATATAATTTTGATAATAAGGTGTCAAGTGTTAATAGTCAGTTTGATATTCCTTTAAAATTGAGAATGAAAAAGTTTGGGAATAAACTTAATAAACTTTTGTACAAATTTCTTTATAAAATTTTCTCTCTAAATTAATCTTTTACTCGATTTTTTAAGGCAAAACCAAACTGAGTTTATGTGTTAAACACGTGGAAGTAGACTTTCATTGATTTGAAAAAATTCAAACACTATAATTAATTATTTTGGTTTTGATTTGTGTGCAGTGTTATTAAATTAAGTATAATTTTATATAAAAATATTTAAAATAAACATGTATAAAATTAAAAATAAGTTTAATTTTACCATAAAATAATGTGAAATTATTTTAGAAAACTTACAATGATTTTTGTTTTTGTCACAACATGCAAGCAAATATACATCCTTCCAGAACTTCTGTGTTGAACCGTACAATTTGAAATAAAAAATCTTGGGCTGATAGGAAAGTATGGGAAGAGATAAGATCCGAATCCGAAAAGCTGAATTTCAATGTGCATGGGAAATGGGAAATCACTACCCCAAAATAATATCAGTTGCGCTTAACCGCAGCATTCGATGACGCGTAGCTAGCAACCAATGATATGGTAATAACTCCAATGCAGATAGATATTAGTTGAGGATTTCTTTGGATTGTGATTTGATCGTACCCTAATTATTGAATGAGTAATGTAATATAATCATAAGAATCTCACAGAATTTCAGTCATATTTTATTATAATTATTTAAATATAATTATTGAATAAGTTAAAAGAGTAAATTTTCATTTATATAAGAGTCATAAATAATATTAATTTATTTTGACTAAAGTTTTGGCAATTTTTTTAATTATTTAATATATTTTTATTATTAGATAGAATTTAAATTTTAAGTTAACATTTAAAATAATTAATTTCTTTAAATTTAATATGAAAATATTAACTTAAAAAAATTTAATATCAATCAACGAAAAATTTACGTTAAATTATCCGTTACCGTCTAATTTGAAAAGAGACATCGAGCCATCAAAATCTCGACGGGGATGAACCACTTCTTCTATTGAAACCGCACCCAATAAATTATTAAAGAAGCAATCATGAAATATCTTTTGAAATATGATGATATTAAATATTTTTATCTTTTTACTTAATATTCTTTTGTTTTAGATAATTTAACAACTTTTAAAAAGATTTAACATTACTCATAGACACTGCATGTTTAATTTTTTATTAGAGAATTAGCCCTAATTCTACTTATTTGAATTAATTTGTTAGAAGTATATCAAAACATTAATGTTTCTTAAATGATATGAATTTCAGGGTTTGGGATGTCTAAAATCATCAATTCAAAAAAAATCATTTATTTATTAAAATTTTATAATATTTTTAATGTAAATTTGCTTTTAGTAATTGAAAGTTTAAAAAAAGAGAAAGTTGTCTCATTTCAAGGCCACAACATGCACAAGCCTTTGCAATGGTTTATAGAGATATTTATAGATTACCTATTAATAAAAGATCACTAACAAGAATTGATACAATACTTTTAAATTGACATTATTTAATTCTACTAGTTGAGATAACCTTCATTAACTTTTTAATATAAAGTTTGAATAAGTAAAATAAATGCTGTTGGGAGAATTATTGCTTTTGCTGCCTAATAATACTCTAAATAATTACTCTTCCATTTTTCAGCTGGAGGAATACTCTAAAAAATCAAAAGTTAAAAAATAAATTAAATAATATTAACAAATATGAGTGAAATAGTTTATATCGCTACAAGTAAAGTGGTCAAATATGGGTCAATTTATATTATCAGAATCTAACTCATTTTTTAATTATATATAATGAGTCAATTTTTTTTACTGTGCAATATATATTTTTTACAATAAGGGTATCTATGGTTTAACTTTATATTAATTAAGATTAAGTCTCTTTGATTTCAAATGCGCATCCACACATTGACTTAATTAATATATTTAAAAATAATTAATTAATTTTTTATGTGTTAACTCAAGGTTCAAAATAGAATAGTCAAGATAAATAGACATCTCCTTCACCATTAGGTTAATCCAAACTTAAAGAAAAATATTAGATAGTAAAAAAAAATCCAAAATTACTACAAACTTAAACCTTGTATCTGAGAGATGATTCAAAATTGTGTTCACAAGTTGTGTAAAAATAGTGGTACCTTAATAAATTGTACTGAGAACTTAACAAGGGAGAAGTGATTTAGGAAAGAGGCAAAAAAATTCTTTTTCATTTGTAAAACTCAACACCAATCAATCAAAAATAAGAATTTATTATCTAATAACATTTATCTATAGGTATTTCGTTGTATATATGATTTAAACATATTAATTACAATAAAATCTCTTAAATTATAATTAAACGACAGGAGATCTCTCTTAATTTATACCTATATCTATGTATATATTAATAAAATTTCCTTAAGAAGTAATTAATGATACTATATTGAGAAGTAATTAATTATATATTAATTATCAATTTTATGAAAAAAGAAAATAACATATTTTGTTAACAATAATCTAAATTTATTATTAATAAAGTTGTAAAATAAAAAAAATAAAAAATTATAAAGATTATGTATGTCATAAAAAAAAGTCACTTAGCATGTCAATCTAAATTAAAATGACTTTTCTTTATATTTTTACTCTATTTACAATACTTACATGTAAGTATTAAATCATGTATATAAATTCAAATAAAAAAACGCACTCAAATATTATCACAAACAAAAAAACAAAAGTCATATAGTTATTAAATATATAAGTCACTCTATTACATTATAAGAAGTATGTTTCAATTAATTTTTGCACTTAAAATCTTTTCAATCCAAAGCTCTCTCTTTGAACTATTTTAATAATAAGCTATTTTAAAAGTAAAACAAACTAATTCATAGTTATAAATATGAAATTTAAAATAACTTGTGCCATACACAAGAAATATAATTATTTTTTAATATTGTAGTTGGCTCCATTACTATTTAGATGTCATTAAATTTAAGTTTAAATAAACTTTTGATACCTATATTTTACACTCATTTTGATTTTAGTCTTTATATTTTTTTCTTTGTAAATCAATCATCATACTTATAATCATTTGTAAAATGATCATTACCATTAGTTCCGGTTATGACGCCATCAGTTTATGGTCTCTATAGTTTTTATTGTTTTTTAACTTGGTCTTTATAGTTTTCTCCTATTTTTAATTTGATCCCTATAAACTAACGGTGTCATAACGATTTTAACGGTATGAGTCATTTTACAAATTATTATAAATATGATGACTAATTTACTAAGAAAAAAAATAGAGTCTAAAATCAAAATAAATATAAACTATAAGAATTAAAAGTTTATTTAAACCTTAAATTTATTTAAATATTTATAAATTGAATTTGAATTTGGCTTATATCTAGGTATAATTTTTATATTTTTTATTTATTTTTGTCAAACTTAGCATAAATTTACTTAATTTAAATCATTTATATTAAAAATAATATTCTAAGGATATATGATTTTTACAAGAAAAATAAAAATATTTTTTAAGTGTAAAGATGTTAAATAAATAACATTTATATTTAAACATTTTAATAAAAAAAATATAAGAGAAAGAGTTCTTGTCATTGATCATGTCGTAAGGAGGTTGTAACATTTATATAGTAATTGTACAGTAAAATTAATAATACATGATACCAATTTTATAATAGGAAGATTTTTGTAACCTAACAATAAATAGTAAAATTAAAATTAAAAATAGAAGTCTCGGGAACCTTAGTCACACCTTTAGTCATGCCTTGAGACGTGGCTGTAATTCCCCTTTTGCGCAATTGTTTTTGTATGAATTTTTAGTTCAAATGTTTTCTGTTAAAAGGACATCCCCATGTGACTCTGCACAATTTGAATCTGTTTGTCAGTCTTCAAAATGATTGATTACCAAGTTGCAATTGCGCCGTTAAAGGAAGCCTCGTCAATTTGGGTCTGTACTCGAGGGTACCGGCACTACTCCAAGTTCATGCACATAAGAGCTTTGAGGGCCTACATTCAATTTTTATGGCTTTGAAAAAATGGTGATGATGAGCAAGTAGAGGTTGTGGTTTGTACAGGTGTCTTCTTGTTGTTCCCTTTGCTTACAAGTTTTCCATTCTTGATCTTTTACCTATACAAGACATTGAAGATAAAGTTTTTGTCAGATGGGAAATGAAAGGAGGGTGGGTGTGCATGTGTAAAGCTATGGGTCCACTTGCTTCTATGATTTGAGTTTTAGGGACTTGCTAAACATATACTATACTTCCACCCTTCATGTGTGTGTGTGTGTGCAAGTTGTGGTATTTTTTCCTTCTGCTTCGAGAAATTAAAATAACAATATGGGGAATATTATGGCAAGTTTTATAAAGTCAAAACCTATTAATTTATCACCGATAACATAATTAAAGAAATTTACCCTATCCCAGGCCATTTAAATTTCTTCAACCCCTCATGTAAAGAAAAAAAAATATTTCCTCGTATCCTTTGTAATTTTGTCAACTAATATTTATTTAAATAATTTAAAAATACAGTATAGTATATTATAAATAGTTCTATAAATATACATTTTTTTTTATAAGATTACTAAGTGTGATTCTATACCTTTTGGATGTGGGACTTATATCTACTGAAGAGTCAGTCTTGTTCTGGCAACAAAGAGCATTTAAATAAGATTCAAACTTCTATAGCCTTTATAAAATTTAATTTGTCAATTGAAGCATACTTCATGATTAAATATATAATTATTCTAATATTACAAATATTTGACTGTAGAAAGCATTATGTAATGTAAATATTTTACGCAAGGTGAAGCAGGATATTGAGCATCTTTAAATTTGGCGGAATTAAGTTATAAAGTATCTATTTCGTTTCTCAATCAATTATTGCTTTTTATTTTCTAAAATAGTGACAAAAGGAAAGAAACCTCGGTGTAATTAAGCTATAATTAAACCTATTGACATAAATTTTTTACAGGTTATTTTATGGTGTCTTTTATTAGTGATATTTATCGTTGACATTAATATTTTTTTTTGTGTTAAATAGAGGTAGCTTCACATTTTTAAAGTCGCTTATCATTTCAACCAACTACTTATTGATTATTACTGTGTATTAAATTAAAAAAAATCTGAACAGAATAAATTAATTTTAAACTACTACATCGAATTTAAACTTTGATAATATATATATATATATATGTGTGTGTGTGTGTTCAATTATATTTAAAAATAAACAAAAAGAGCTTAGATAATATAATGTAAAATTATTTAAATTGGAGATTCCTTTAGTATGATTTTTGTTTACCAAAAAATAATAAGAATATTGATACTCTTAGTAATTAATTATCAATATTTGACATGTGTCATATTTAATTGAAATATAAATACAAAATAACTTGTTATATTTATATTTTTAAGTAATTGAGTCACATATACAAATATTAATCACTAATTATTAAGTGGTACCGATATCCTTACAAAACGGAAGAATACTAAATAAATAATTAACCGTACTTAAATTTTATTCTTGACAACTTTAAATTTAGTTTAAATGTAGTTTTTATACCAACATGGTGTGGCACAACTGGTAGATACTTAGGTCCCTTAAGCATATGGTTAGATGTTTGATTCCTGACCCATGTGTATGGATTTATGTGTATAAAAAAAATCTGTTGGGAGAGAACAACCCCTTAAATAAATCTTAGTACCTCAAGAGATTAGTCCCTACAGTTGCGTGCGGGATGATGTGTGACTTAATGCACACATATTCAGCACTTTTATTGTCATTAAATTAGAATAAATCTTGATAATTGCATATCATTTAGAATATTTCTGCATTTAGGATTCATTAATTTCCCTTAACATGACTTCTTACGATTAATGATGATTTAATGACCCAAATTAATGGTGAACGTTTTCTTTCCAGAGAAGTGAAACGAAGAGGGCTGATTTTGTCTTGCACGGCCATGCAACCTTGCACACCCTGGTCGTGCAAGAGGCAGTCTGGAAGATAAAAAGTAAAGAAAAAGAGGAGCTCAAAGTCAGTGTCTTGCACGGCCTAGTGGTGCAAGCTCGCACGGCTTGGTGGTGCAAGCTCGCACGGCCGTGCTAGGACCATCTGATGCAAAACAAAGGGGATTCATACGCTACAGTTTGTTGCACGGCCTGGCTGTCAAGCTTGCATGACCGTGCAATATTACCAGAAAATTTCAAAACGTCCGCTTTTTGAATTCCACGGAGGAAGGCTAATAAAAAGGGGATTTTGAGGCTCGAAAAAGACACCTTTTCAGCAGCTAAGACTCAAGGCAAATTCCAGAGAATTTCGAAGGAAGGTTTGAGACGTCCAAGGGAGAGGATCGAAGTCATTTGGAAGCGATTTGGGAGTGAATCTTCTGCATCTGATCCAGAGAAGCTTCACCTTTCTTTCTTCCTTTGTATTTTTCTTGATTTTGGTTTGTACAAGATGTATTTGGTTAAGTACATGCTTGTAATTGAGATGTGTGGCTAAATTCCTTTTGGTTGAGGGATGATGAAATCCTAGACTTGATATGTAGGTTCAAATGTTAAATTTGGTACTCTATGATTTTATCTGATAATTATTCATGCTTTTTTGTGCTTATTGATTTGAATGACTACTTGCTTGATTAGGCCGGTTGGCTAATTGATTTAGTATCATTTGATTGCGGATTTGCTAGGAGCGGTTGCTATAGTGTTTCCTAAGTAAAGGCATAACCTAAGACAATTAATCCCGGTGTGTGATTGATGCTTAGAGCAAATGGTTTTCTATGCATAATGCGATCTTTGATTGAGTTTATGAAAGGTTGTTGTGAATTTTATCAGAGATTAGTGTTTAATTGTAGCGGTTGCTCAATTAGCTAATAACTAAGGAAAACAGAGGTTATTCTCGCATTTGCTAATTATCAATAGTCTCTTAGAGTACTGAATAAATTGAATTGCATATCCTCAGTTCTAGTGGTGGATTCACTCCCTTAACCATATTTCATCAATTGATTTCTTTGTTGCTGAAAGTATTCTGTTAGTTGTTTTTTTTATTAATTCAGTTAATCCAAATCAAAACCCCCTCTTTTATTTTGGAGCTCAATTTAGTACTTGGTTAATTAATTCAATCTCACTCGCTCTCTGAGGATCGACCCTTACTCGCGCTACCAACCGTAGATTGTTGTAAGGTTTTTATAAATTTGGTAGAACTTCACAACACATATTTTCATACACTCTTGAATCCACATCACGGGGATACCCTAAGAAACCAGAAAAAAAATTTAGTTTTTATTAGTTTAAACTGTGTAAGTTGGATTGACTAATTTATACAATAATCTTTCTTAATTTTGGATTAAAAAAATCCAACAGTTAATATAAAAGAAATATCACGAACAAACATTCATTTTTTTTAGAGTAAACACTTATTTTATTTTTTTAAAGATATACGTGACATCGTATTGATTATCTATTTATAAGTGACATCAAATTGGTCCTTCAATAATAATAAATGTCATCAATTTCGTTATTCAATGACCAATTTGATGTCATTTTAAAGACTAATTTGATGACAAAAATGTGACATTGAATGATTAATTTGATGTCACAAATATCATTGAAAAACCAATATAATGAATTTAAAATGAAGGATCAATGTAATGTCATGTATATCTTTAAAAATAAACATTTACTTTTTTTATTCACTCGTCAAATCCTTTCCTTTTAAAGCTATATGTCACGGCCTCGGACACACTCCAACGCAACCGTACCAGCACTTGACACTTTCTCAACCTTTTGAGCAAAGAGCAAGTCAGTCTCACTCACACCAAGTAGGAATTTGTGACTAGAGAAGCAAGATTGTAGAGGAAGTACTTGAAAGAGAACTTGTATTGATAAATAATGTTTTGTACAAGAATTTCTTACAATCTCTCACTCTATGTCTCTATTAATCTCTATCAATCTCTATGCCTAATACTAGAGATACCTCTCCTATTTATAGTAGTTCTACCTCATCAATATATAGACGGTAGAGATTAAGCCAAGTGTACGGTGGGAATGAGGTTTTAGAACCTTTCCACCTCCTTACTCTAAGATATTTTACATAGAACTTTCTAGAGAGTCTTGGAATTTTCTCCAAAAGTCTAAAGATTTATTGGTCTCTCTTGGTGTTTAGAGTCTTCTAAAACATTCTATAAGATTCTAGATTCTTCCAAAAAGTTCTAAAATATTCTACATGGTTCTAAAACGTTCTAAAGTATTCTAGAATGTTTTTCAAGGTTCTAGAACATTCTAGAGTCTTTTAGATTCTTCTCCAAAGATCTAGAATTATCTAGGCATCAAGCTTTTATGAGAAAAATTAAACACTATAAGTGTCCAAAAAAGCCATGTTGTGACATATAGCCTGTCTAAAGTGAACATAATTAATTAAAAAAGTTGTCCAACCCATATATTGGTGTCATGAGGACCATATTTGGTGAAATAGATTTCGGTTTAATCTTTTGTATTTTAGGAAGTTTGGAGGTTATATAATTACGTATATATTTTTTTAAGTGTAAGGTGCCACTTTAAATAACTAAATATAAGCATTGGATTTTCTCACACACACATATATAAGTGGCATATCTAGTGAGATCACTATTTTATTATAAAAAATGATATGGGCAAATATTGACCATTGAATCATCTATATATGGTCAAGATTAGAAGTTATTTAAAGGTCACATGATCATTTAAAAAAGTCACATGACTTTATATTCTAATTTTGACCATACATGAATGATTTAATTGTCAAGATTTGCTCATTTTACTCTCACAATAAACCACTCCTCTCACTAAATATGTCTCTTATATATATATATATATATTATCTAGGTACTTATATTTATGATAATCTAAATTGTTTGTTTTTCTCTCAATAATTATTAATTTCACGCTTTACTTTATAAAATGTAACTAACACTCTTTACCTTATTGTTTTACCCACCATAAATATAAACACATATATCCACATACCTGCCTACCTGAGTATCCGGTTATATTATACCCTCTTTGTGTTCAATATATGAAATAATTATTTTATATTTTTACATCTTATTTGTGTTTTACCAATATTCATTATTAAACTTTATAATTAAGTGGAATTAAGGAATACTTAAATTTCCAATATTTATTATTTAACTATTAGACATTTGTGTATGTGATAATTATTAACCGTTATTGCATTACTTTATGGTAGATTTCATTTGTCAAATGCAAGATCTTTTTTGTGGATTGTTGTCAGTTGTTAAGAATGATGATAAAAGACACAAGAAATGGATATATTAATTATTGTGATTTCTTGGTAAAAGAATTTAAACTTTTAAAATTTGCTTTATTCTGATCAATTAGGTAAGCAGGTAAATCAAGATAAACCAGTACTTTATAATTGAATATAGCAGTGCTATTAAAAATTAATCCAACATTCTTGCACGGAACCAAAAGCAGGAGAAGTGCAATGGATCACCGTTTTGAACACTGTCAACTCAGCTAATACCGACTTTGTGGCACAAATCATTGGGCGATATTATAATATATAGTATGATTCAATTCGGATAAATGGAGTTTATGGGGAAGTGGGAACAAACAGATGAAGTTTTACTCGATCATATCACAAATCCAAGAACAGGTAAAGAAAAATTAAATGGGATGAGAACTGAGATCTAATGTTGTTTGCCTCAATGACTATATATCCATTCTTATGATTAAGAAGGCTGTACAAAATTTAAAGTTTGAATATATATATAGTATAAGTCAGGATATATTTGTTCAGAAGGTAAAAAAATTAATTTCATAAGAATATAGTTAGGCACATAAAGTAAAGATCTTTCTTAAATATATTTTTTTTATACATATCATTATAATTATCAATCTCATAATAAAATATTTAAGGTGATCGAGCTTCTTCCACTCAAACTAATTTAGTATATATATTAATTTTTCGTAGCTAATGCAAAATTCTTGTAGTGAATCTTGTTGTTGAATTATATATATAACAACTTAACAAGTAATGCCCATACAAAAAATGCAAACATCAAAAGCTACAATCATGCAACAAAGTGCACAGCAAACATTTTTCTCAAAAAAACAAAAAATCAACATAAAAAGCTCAAGAATGTTAACATCAAACCATTACGTAACCACAGCAGGTACGTGGCTATGCCTATAACTATGTGAAAGTTATATGAAACTTTTACTTGGGCCTTTAAATCGTGACAATAACTGACAAGACTCAACACAATTAGTTGTCTCCTTTTGTACCACATACATCCAATATAACAGGAGGGGCAATGATAGACTTCCTTTTTCGCGATAAAAAAATAAATTCTGTTTATTATTATTGTGCACTGTCCACAAACAGGAGGTTTACATAATTATAATTTCATAAAAAAAAGAAAGGGGGGGGGGGAAGAAAGAGAGAGAGGGGGAAAAAAAGTGGTGGTGGAGTTGTTGTCTTCTAGTGTTAATTTATGGCTATTTATTGACAACATCCAACTTTGTGTGATGTAATTGTAAAGCTTGTGCGCATGAGGGTGTGCCCACCAAAGCCCCACGATGGAGAAGAGGACAAATGCCATAGCATGGTTGAATTTGATGAAATTATAATAACTAAGCATCTCATTCATATCTTACTAGAAACTTTTAGCCAAAACAAATTGTGAGTACTGAGAGCAATAATATTATTCGGTTAGGTTGGCCGGGCACATATTTTATGATCAAAACTTTTAACAAAATCTTTTATTTGCTTTGTTCTGTTTTTTGCCTTCCTACTAAGAGAAAGAGAAACAAGAAATGCCTTGCTAATTGTATAAGTAAAACTACAATAAGAAAGCAAACCTAAACTATATATCCTTACAATAAATCCCAATAAATCTGTGATTGAAATTACTCATAGATATCTTATAGACTTTCTGGCCAACACAATACATTATGCAATGTTTATCTAGATATATCGTATGCTAGTGTTGATTTTTTTTTTCTAGGGAAATGGGTAGAGCTATAGGGATTATCCATCTTCTTCACCAATATTCCAACGCATAGAAAATGATGTTGCATATTGATCACTGAAACTAATGCGTCACTTATTGAGGCGCTAAAGGGATTATCCTAGAGCCAACATGCATGTAACATGTGTCTTTGAATTAATTTATTTATTTTTATATAAAATAAATAAATAATAAATTTAAGAGAGTTGACTTATTGATTAAGGAGACGTATTTCCTAACTTGATTATTTAAGTTAAAACATTGGGCTAGTACTTAAGAAAATTAATTCTCTTATATGTACAAATTAATGTAAGAGTACACCTTTAAAATTGTATGGTAAGAGACTTAATTAGTTTCAATTAATGTGAAAACTAATTCTAAAATACTCTTAACGTACAACTAGAAAAAAAAACTGGTAATCAAAATATTTACGAGAGAGTTTTTAATTTAAAAAAATTGAGTATAATAATCCAAATTAATATACATTAAATATGTCTCGCAACCTATATAACATAAAATATAATTTTAATAAATAACTATAATTATATATTCTAAATTTGAACTTTTGCATATCTACTCAAACCTTAGTACTATATATGTACTACCAAATTATAAGTTCATTAGCAGTTCATATCATTAACTTAGATAATCAAAATTTAGATCCTCAATTTTATCCTCACCTACCACAAACATTAAAGTGCCCTATGAAACTGAATATTAAGATGTATGGACTTATTCTTATATTTTTTAAGATAGTTATTATGACGATCAATCTAAATCTAGATGCTATCTATTTAATAAAAGAATAAATATTTAAATTGGTCATTCAAAAATATACGAAAAATTAATTTGATTCTCAAATTATTTTTGAAATTAAAATAGTCTTTTAATATCAATTTTTTATATCAAATTGGTTTTTCATTATCATTTTTTAAACGAAATTGGTTTCTCTAAAATGACTAATTTACTTGTCATAAATGATTAAAGGATCAAACTAATGTTCTACATATTTTTAGATGATCAAATTAAATATTTACTCTTAATAAAGACACCTTCTGATAATGATGTGGGACTATATATATGTATAAAACTAACTCCCACATATCTGAACACGATTGAAAAATCTTAAGTTTTCAAACAAATTTAGGATGTATTTACTGTTTAGTTCTTCATGTATCCTTTCAATCAAAGGCACTCCCCATCTTCGTTCTCTCTAAACCTTGTCAAAAGACTTCGGGAATTCGAGCGTACGTAGAAAGCCCTTTGTCAGGTACACTCGCTGATTTTGTTTCTTGCCTTGTAAGTTTTCTCATCACCCTATAAGAGTTTGTCAAATCAAAACATGTTTGGTAAAACGACTAATCGCAATTCAAAATCTTTTACTAGAATGTGAGACCTATATATATATATAACGACTCTTAGTATTTGAAGAAAAAAAAAATTGGGTAACGAGTCTTATTATGTTAGGGATATAAATAAATGGAATTTGGCTTTGGCACAATTCATTTCTGAAGTTTATGTAATATATTAAACTCATTTAGTAATAGGGGCAACGATATTTCATTGACTATTCGGGTTTGTATTTTAAATTAACACTTAAGATAATTAATTTTTTTTAAATGCATTAAGATGATATGACAAGTATGCCAATAAAATCATTTGAGAAAAAACATAATAATTTCGATTGAAGTAAAAGCTGACTCAAAAAATTATTACTGTACAATAAAAAACGCTCATATAATACTTCATTAACCCGATAATTTATATTAATATCTTATTTATGTGTGTATATACGAGTATCCATATTCATTATGTCACACATGAACTATTGGTTTGTTTAACAAAGGCAAGTTTTCAATTTCTATATTTTTATATTGTCTTCATCTTTTATTTAAGTTTTTTTTTTATTAAGTCCCTTATTTAATTATTTGTGTTTGATGCAGTCCCTGCAGTATATTCTCATTCAAGTTAGACTGTGACTTGTATAACTAATATTAAATGATGTGTCGAGTCTAAAATAACAAATTGTATACCACTAGTAGTAGCTAACTAGATGTATGGACTATTTAACAATATAATTTGGAGCAAATACTCATATTGATCATTTAAAAAATTTAAATCTTCTATCTTATTTTCCTCCTTCCTTATCTGTTCTCCTAATTAAATGTTAACAACTTAATAAGAAATTTTTTTTTATTTTAATTGTCAATTTTTTTTACTAAGTTGTTAGCATCTAATTGAAAAGACATGAAAGGAAATGAGAAAAGAAAATAGAAGTTTTGATTCCCTAATTTTAGCGACAATTTTATGTGAAAGACTACATTAAATATATGATAAATTCTTAGATTTAGTTTTTTAAAAAATATAAATACTAAAATAACCATAATCTCAAAAGTACACGAATTAAAAACTTAATTAAGCCTTTAATAAACTAACCCAAATTTAGTTCAATATATATTCTAACTCTCTCTTAAGCTTTAGCTTAAGTTCTTAACGATCAAAGTTGAGTATACTAGTGTTTAGATTAGCTCATATTTAAATATATTTTTGTCTACAATGGTATAGATTTTCAAGATGTTTGAAGTATCTTAATTTCAAATTTCTTTTTATAGACGCCAAAAGATCAAAAGTATAAACATTTAAGGGGAAAAATATATACATACTGTCTAAATTTTATTACATTTTGAAACAGGTACCATAAATTTGTGAATTCGAGTGAAACTTCATTAACATTTTCAACTTGTAAATAAACTATTCCGTCAACTAATTAATTATACGTGTTTATTAATACAAGTGTTTTTTTTTTTTACAGAATAATTAATACAAGTGTTAGTCTTTCATTTCTCGAAAATCGGTGTAATAATCTTAGAAGGATAATGTGTATTAATGATATATATATATATATATATATATATGAGGAATCAACTTATACTGGTATAAAACTTAATTACTCTTACATCACTTAATAAGTTTTTATTTGATAACTTTCTCACAAAAATCCACTATTAGATTTAAAGTTTCTATCATATAAATCATAAAATTTCATATTAATCACTAATTATTTTGTAATTCATTAATATACATTAAGATTAACGTAATATAAAGTTTTGAAATATATGGAAAACAAGAAATATTTTATTATATTCTTATTGATACTCAATTTTTTCAAAATTTAATACAAATGATCAACATGATGGATAGTTGTAATTTAACGGATGGATTGATAAAAAAATATACTCAATAAAAAGTTATTGAGTGATATAAGTGAATTAAGTTTTACACCGCTATAAATTGATCTCTCCTCAACTATGTGTGTGTGTGTATGAATTTATTTTACACTGTCATCCAATTATGTATTGCGAAATCATTAAAAGAGTTTGATTATTACAATAGTTACTTATAAAATCTAACTTTTTTAATGATGTGTCAAAACATGATTGAATGACTTACACTGATAATGGATTAAATTAAATCTTATATATGTACATATATGTTTTTAACTGCTTCGCATATTAGCTAATTGTTATTTTTTTAAAAAAATATTCATATAACATGTATCTTCTATCTTAAAAATCCTCTTTCTTTGTTTGCTAAAAATTTAATCTAACTTTCGAGTTGCTAGATATATAAAATCATTCATATATATGATTTCACTTAGCAACTTAAGTTTTTAGGAGAGTTGATTAACGATATATTATCAAAGTCTTTATAACCAATTAGTAAAGAGTTTGATCATACCCGTTCCTATTCTTCTAGATAAAAGTTAAATTTCAGTACAAAATAAAATGAGCATGTACATTATTTATGCTTTAAGCACAAAAGAGTCTTATGTGAAAAAGCATGTTAAAAATATAAACTATTCACTTGCCCTCACCTAAAGTTAAACTTTTGGGAGAGCTTTTCCGTGACACTAATTTCATCACGTTCCAAGCTGCCGCCAATGATACTACCGAAGAGCGATGTATCCACGGGAAAGAAACATAAACTAAAGGATAAATTGGCTAGGAACAAACACAAGCTTAGCACCACTCCTCAAAGGAAAATTCTAGGGATGAGCAACCAAGGAAACAGTTGCATTATCAAGTTGATAATGTTATTAAGAAACGCCCATGCCTTAGTAGTAAGGAAGATGTTTATGGTGGCAGGCTATGAATGTTCTCTGTGGTTTTCTTTATTGCTCTTTCAGTGTCTTTTGTTTTTCTAATTTATGCGGAAAATCTTAAGAAAAATAATTTCCCGGATGGTCTCTTGGCTTTACTCATTACACTCTTGACATATATAAAATTAGTGAATATATATATATATATATATATATATATATATATATAAATTAAAATACTGATTCAATGGAAAATATTTTGCTTTTTTGTTTATTAATAAAGACTATTTTTAGAAAATATCCTAACTCGCTTTCATAAATTTTGTCCCACTTATTTTTAATCACAAGTATAGCTGATATTCGCTTGCTATGAACGGAAATTGTGGAAACAATTTTCAGGAAATGATTTCAGTTCAAGAAAATTAATGAGAAAAAAGTATACACGAATACATGGTTACATTTGGATCAGCCAGCACTGCATCATGGGCATTTTTAATAGTTGAGATTTATAATTTATTCTTGAATATTGACTAATAAAAACAACAAATTAAAACGTAAATATGACTCAATCAACCTAAAAATTTCAGGTATATGTAGAGAATAATCAATGAAAAAACAATTGAGGTGAGATCGATATAGAGATGCGAGACAAATCCTCAAACTTGTCCTTATGTGTGGAAAATAGAGCAAATGAATATCAAAAATGAAAATTAACGAATTTTGGCGGGACGTTGAGGGATGGGTTTACATTAATTGTTGCCCGGACAACTGGGGAAAGAAGGACCTTAGGAGGGGTTGACTTTTTTGCCATGACAATCAATAATAGCCCTCAACAAGAGAAGTCAAATGCGTTTTAAATTTGTTGTTTGATAAATCATTTAGTTGTACTAATAATAATAATAATAATAATAATAATAATAATAATAATAATAATAATTTAGTACTATTTTCAACTAAAACATGAATTATAATTGAAACATAATTTGAATTTTTGATAAAATGAGTGAGAAATGTGAAATAAAATCATTACCATTTTTTTTATCTAAGTGTGATATATATATATATATATATATATATATATATGGATTTATCTAACGTACACATGTAATAAATAGGTGCATATATTCACCATTTAATATAAGTCATTCATTAAAAGTAATAAAATTAGTCAATAAATCTAACGGTTAATAATTATATTTAAAAGCGGTTGAACATGTTATTCTTTATATTAGGCTTTATTTCATCTAACATCTTCATGAATAATAAATTGGGTGGAAGCCTTTTACAAAAGAAAAAAAAAAATTTCCCAAATTGTTCGTACTTTTTAGCCTTTTCATTGATTGAAGTGAACAATAAAAAATTTAATATTTTTTCTTAAAAAATCACTTACTTGAAAAAAGTAAATTTGAATCTTGCTTGTAT
Source organism: Styphnolobium japonicum (assembly GCA_023212625.1). NCBI lineage: Eukaryota > Viridiplantae > Streptophyta > Magnoliopsida > Fabales > Fabaceae > Styphnolobium > Styphnolobium japonicum. The sequence continues at coordinate 15,844,645 of JALBWW010000011.1, forward strand.
AGAATTAAAAAAAGATTAAAAAAATTAAAATTTTATGAGAGGTTGCAAACTCCTCCTATATTAACATTTAAAATAAAATAAGCCAAACTTCTTAATTCTTAATGGGAAGAGTCCCGAAATGCTTTTTTTTTTTTTCTTTTTAAGCCTTGATCGGACAGTCCTAAAATGTTATTTTTAAAGCCTTGAACCAAAATAGATTTTTTTTTCTTGTGCTTTATCATTACATGTATGATGTTCTAATAAATTTTTTTTAATGTTCCAATAAATTTTTTCTTTATTTTTTATCATTACTTTATTTTAAAGATAATTTCTTATTTTAATGAAATAATGAAGTTGGTGAGTTAAAAAAAAAGTTAAAAATAAATCATAATATGCTAAAATTTTCTGTCTAGATTTAATTTATTTTCATAATATGACAAATGAATTTTTTTGCCTTTTTTCTCTCCATTACCATTACCCATTTTTTTGTTTTCATTTTATTTTCATTTGCATTTATTAAATTAAATTTATTTTATCAACAAATGATTTTTTTAATTTTTATTTTTCTCATGATGGGTTTAGAAATCCCGTCATGACAAAATTATAATTTATTATTATTATTTATTGTGATTCAATCGGAGAGGACTTTTTGCAAAAGAAAAATAAAAGTAACATGTTTAAGTCATTCTTATGTAATTATGAACCATTAGATAAATTGAAAAAACATGTTGAGATGTCAATTTCATGAAAACTGATTTTTCAATTGAAAAAAAATTATATTTTAGTACATAATTTTTAAAGTGATGTAAAAAAAAATAGTTATTTTCATATAAAAGAAGTTATTGACAATCTCCTCATAGATTAAAAAAATAAAATAAAATAAAAATTACAAGTTAAATAGTCATGGTATAAATAAAATAAATTAAAAAATTAAATTTTATTTCAAAATTATTAAATATAGTACGAATTAAATAATAATCATAAAATAAAAAAAATTCAATTTCAAAAAACAGAATGGCATAATGGGATTTAACCAGTTATAGAATTAAAAAAAATTAGAAAATTAAAATTTCATCACCCATCATGAATTAAAATATAAGAAAAAATTATAAAAGAAAAATTGAACTAAAATGTAAAAAAAAAAAAAAAAGATAAGCCCTTTAAAATTAAATAAAAGTATAACCATGTAATACCTGGTGATTGTAGGTAAACTTTACTAAGTATGCATATACCACTTTTTTTTAAGTGTACGGTAGAAGACTCTTATATATATATATATATATATATATATATATATATATATATTACGGTGATCTTATCCTTAGTTCATGTAAGCATTCAAACATATCAGAAATAACAGAAGGCGTCATAGGGAGATTGAAGCGGTTCAGTATCCGAATGTGTAGTATAAAAACACATTCTAATATATAATTTTTATCCAAAAAAATAAACAATAAAAATATATATTGTAATGTGAAAAGTTACGTATTAATTATATATTGCCAATGTTTAATTTACTTGTTTGACAGGAATTCATACGTATGCACGCACGTATGCATAGACGCAGTGTGCCTTTTAAATTCTTCTTCTTTCGGCTCATAATCGTAACACATCTGTAGACTTGTACATGCATGCGGTGAGGGACCCAAGAATTTTAGATAGTAGAGATCAAGACAAAGACAATATCTTTATTTTCATACGTGTGATAAAATTTACTCATTTATTCACGTAACAGAGAGAAAGTTTAAAAGACGATAATAGCTAAAATAATAAATTATTACCAAGGTAATAAGACATTTTTAAAATTGAGTGCAGCATGTTCCTCCACTGTTACAAAAGTGGATCCCTCACTGCATGCATGCACTCTGGTATCTGGTCAAGGTCAAGTGCAGGAAGAAGAAAGCTGCTAACAATATTTAATAGAGGGTATCTCCCACCCTTTTTCTCTTTCTCTCCATGGCCATAGCAAACGCACATAGGCTGAAAAGAGGGTGGCTGGTCTGCTTCCTTAGAACGACGTGTTTTAAAAGAGATTTCTTCGTTACTATTTATTTTTATAAAAGTAACAGTATCTCTAATAATTAATGATTAATATTTAATAATATATCTTATTTAATTAAAGTAAATATGATATTTATATTTTAATTAAGTGATATACATGATCAAAAACTAATTATTAATTTTGGAGAAATATTAGTACTTTCACAAAAACATAGAGTAATGGAAAAGCCTATATATATATATATATATATAAAGTGATTTATGTATAATAATTTTATATTAAAAATTTCTCTTACAACTGATTTTTATGTAGAAATCAATTATTATATATATATTTTTTGTGTAGGGATTCGCCTGATCCCTTAATGTAAAAATTGAAGTAGTATTTTTTTCTAAAAGCAATGTAAAAGAATGAAACACAAAATCCAGGACCCTACTATTATATATATAAGCACCAAATTTTGTCTGAGCCAATGAATAAATAAAAAATAATACAAAATAAAATAATCTATAAATTCATGTATCTTTTATTTTTAAAATAATGGAAAAGGGGGAGAGGAAACCCACCACCCCTCATTGACTTATTAGGCTTAGCCCAGATTTCACCTCAGCTCATTTCAATTCATGGAGCTCAGTCTAGATCCAAGTCCAAGCCCAACATCCATTCCACCAACCCTCTCACCTTCTGCACACTGACACACATTGCACTGCACACACATCACATTCCCCCACACACTGCACCGCACACACTCCTTTGCACACGGCACACACAGACACCCTCACACACACCCTGCACACAGACACCCTTTCCACACACTTTGTAAATGTTTGTTTGTTTAGGTTTTGCTCTTAAGGGATAAAAAGGGAGAGACAGAGAGAAAAGGGGATGACTTTTGGGGCTTGGGAAGAAAAAGAAATGAATGAGAGAAGAAAAGGAAGATACCAGAGAGGGAGAAGCAAAAAAGTCTGAGAAGGAGGAGAGCCATTTTCCATTCTTTGCTCCAAGAGGTAAGTCTCCACATCTTTTCTCTATGTTTTGTCCTTCGTATTTCCTGTCAATGCTTATAAATTTTGTATATATATGATATGGTGGTGATTTTGGTTTTGTTGAGTTTCGGTTGATTTTCTTTTATCCTTTTTCTTATCAATTCATCACCAAATCCACACTCACACTTATACGCAACCTCCATAATCCCAAAAACAATATCTCCATAATCACTCAACCATTTCACTCACCTTTCTCTGCATTTTCCCGTCCAAAAAACAGAGCATATCTCCCTCTCCACAAAATTTCATCCAAGAACACCTATAAACAACCAAAGCCACCATAAAATCTCCTACTTTGCCTCTAAACACAGCACCAATACCCACCTCAATATCCATCAAACCATGTCCAAAATTTGTGAAAAACCAGAAAATAAAACGTGGGCCTATGTTCGACCGACCACCACCTCCCAAACTAATTCCCGACGAACCACATAATACCTGAATCATTAGCCGACCGACCCCTACTATCCAAGACCTTCACCAACCGACCATATCCCCATAGGACGTTTTTCGACCTAATCATATGCATCCCAGACCCGTGACTGACCGAACACTAGCTTATACTTAATCAATTGGTACTTACTGATCCTGCCCTTAGCCTTGATACACAAACCCTTCAAACCTCCCAACCAAACCGATCCGACCTAGTCTTAGCCTATAACCCATCCGATGACTTTGCTGAGCCCAGCCTAACCTTAGCCGATCAATCCCCAGACCACTTCTACGAGCTGAGATCACCCTTAACCCATTAATCCCTCAGGTCAATACCTGACTGAGCCGACCTTATCCTTTAATCGGTCAATTCATTTTCCCATGAACCCTAGACCGATCGATCCGAGCTCACCATTAACCTGATCAATATCTACCTAAACCGACCAAAAGAACATTGCCCTTAACCCTATTAGCCCCTCAGCTACCCTTAACCGATTCTACCTTTTTAATACTTTCCCCATCACCATACCGAGTCGAGCTACCCTTTTTAACACTCTCCTCCATTAGTAAACCGAGCCTAGCTTTCCAAACATTTTCCCTAGCACCCTAACCGACCAAGCTTTTCTCACCAACTTCCACCTCACCAATTGACTGTTCGATTCCCAACCAATTGGATAACCTTTCCCATGATCTCCATCAACCAAACTGATCAGTCTCATACCGATCTGATCCCATGACTTTTCCTTTGTCTATCGGCTCTTGACCGATTTGTCCCCACCGAGTACTCCCTATCTCTTTTCCGGTAGGTATCCGATCGACCATATCACATTTTAAGTTGCAATTTCAGTGGTCTGATATGATCCTCCCTGAGATGCTTGGATGGCCGACCTACCGATCAGCCTTTATCCCTTTTGTGTTGTTTGTGTTTTTATTTTTTGTATTTTCAACTGTTTGATTTCAGTTTAATAAATATCCATGACATTATTGTTTCACTTTATGCTATAAATATTGAGTTATAAAAAATAAGTGGTCCAATGCCACAACGTTTGCGCTAGTTGTCTTCAGGGATCAAGTATCCACTAGACAATCTCCTTGGGTTGGATCAGTGGACTTAGTACCACCTTTCATTCTATTTAGGTCACGAGTAGAAGTTTTCTTTTTAATAAATGGTCCATTGCCATAAGCCGATTTATTTGTCTTTGGGGGTCAAGTACTCACTAGACATTTTTCTTGGGATGGATTAGTGAGTCTAGTACTGCATTATATCTTATTTAGGACTCACTAGACATAATAAAATTCTCTTTTTAATAAAATCATTTCTCTTTTAATCAAATCAACTCTCTTTCTTTTAATCAATTAATTTAAAGCAATATTTTTCTAATTAAAATCAATTAACCCACAATTATTTTATAAAGAATTACGCGACTTTAAATTCCTAATTGTATCAGGGGGTATCTGTGAATAATTGTCTGCACTTGTTTAATTCCCAACATGATTTTTTTTATTTATTTAAAACCCGTTGAGAAGTCGATTTGGGAGAAACTAACTTCTCAACGTAGAAAATCAAAATTTTTTTAACATCATGTTTAGAAGTCGGTTTCCCCCAAACCAACTTCTCAACAGGTTTTTTTTTTCACTTTCTTAAACCTAAACCACCAATATATTGATACAACACCCACACAAAACCACCGTGCTGCAACTCTCATTCTCACCATCGTGACACCACTCTCATTCTCACTCATTTCTTGATCCTAAGTTTCTCACTCACTCACTTCTTCATCTTCACATTCTCACAAACACTCATTTGCTCGTTCACTCACTTATCTCCACTCACTCACTATATCTTCACTTAATCTCTTTACTTCTTTTGTTTGTCATCAATATATATTTTCTTCTGAGTCACACTCTTTGAGTTTTAGAATGAGTTCATCATTGTTACTAAGATTACAAGAAAATCACATATCGGCATTCGTAAACCATGATGTAAGTATATTGTATAATATTTAAATTTGTAATGTTAATTATTTTTTATTGGCATATATTGATTAATGTGTTTTTTTTATTAACAGAACTCATAGTTAGATCAATTTCGTACTAGGGTACATACCATAAAAGAGCCACACCCAGCTATTGCGGATTTATTGTGACTGTGTGGATTTTATAATGCTACCCAAATGGGACGTCACATGCTTGACCCAGCGTTGATAACTGCTTTGAATGAAAGGTGGAGACCAGAAACACATACCTTTCATATTCCGAGTGGTGAATGCACTGTAACTCTGGAAGACGTTGCTATGCTTATTGGTCTTCCAATTAATGACAAAGCTGTGACGGGTCCTAGTTATTATAACTGGGTGGAAATTTGTACTGATTTATTAGGTGTTGTTCCTCCAAAGGACCAAATGAAGGGATCTCAAGTTAAGCTAAAATGGCTTCAAACAACGTTCGCCGAATTGCCAGATAATGCGAGTTCTGAACAGATACAACACTTTTGTAGGGCATATATCTTATGCTTAATAGGAGGATTGTTAATGCCCAATATATAAATCAGGCAATCAGGTTCATTTAATGTATCTGTCATTATTTGCAAACTTTGAGTGCACTGGACGATATAGTTGGAGATCAGCATGTTTGGTGACATTATATAGGGAACTCTGTCGGGGTTCAAATAAGGATGCACGGGCCATTGGTGGATACTTAGTGTTGCTGCAATCTTGGGTGTGGTACCGGCTTCCTTTTATTGCACCACGTGTAAATAGGACACTGGCTTTCCCACTTGCAAGCAAGTAAGTTAATGAACATATTTATAACTCCACTACTTCTTAATTTTTATTTCATACTGATATGATGTTATTTGTACTGTAATAGATGGGGTGGGTGATTAAGTTATGGTGGCACACCTCATAATGACTTTGTGAGGACACCAACAATGTTTAGATCGCATGACACTTGATTAAGTAAATATTGTGATTGAATTTTAAATTTATTAATTATAGTTAGTGTCAAAGGTTGTGTCGGGTGATTTAATTATTTTTTTTTGTAACTGCAATTTGTGTGGATATCATATGCTGCCATTGATATTCAAGCTTGCTTGCCGACAAATGTACTACAACATACAGATTTGTGGAATGCCTGCACAGTGCTAATCAATTTTTTCGTTATTGAATGACACCAAACTGACAAAGTTAGGCGGCAATTTGGGTTGGTACAAGGGATTCCTCAGCCACCAGTTGAATTTGACGTTGTGCACAAGATTGACATACATGGTAACCACTATTAATTGGGCTGATAAGCATGCACAATGGCTTTCATAGTCAACCAAATTGTCCTCATTGTGGTGACACTGTTGGAGAAAGTTCACATCATTAGTAGCTTTCTTGTCACCCTATTAATGTCCTTATTGTTGTATTATAACATTAATGTCATTTTAAGTAATTAAATCCTTTTATCGCAGCACCGAAACGTTAGTCAAAGAATAGAATTAACCTTAAACACTAATATCTTAATTAACGATAAACTCTTTTTAATTAATTAACCTTCGTCAACACTATACAATTAATTAAATATAAACCCTATACAAATAATTAACCATATACAATTAATTCACCCTTAACCATAAACTATTAATTAACCCTAACATCTTAATTTAGACAAAAAAAACCTAAAACATATGCAACTCATAAATAATAACCATAAACCCTAGTTAATTAACTCTAAACCTAAGTCCTAAATCATAAATTATTAAATAATCCTATCTTAATTAAGACAACAACTATAAAATCTATACAACTCCTAAATAATAACCATAAACCCTAGTTAATTAACCCAAAATCTAAGTACTATCATAAACCCTACTTAATTAACCTTAAACCTAAGTCCTAAACCATATATTCTTAAATAACCCTAGCATATAAATTAACACAAAAACTCTAAAATATATACAATATTGAGGGAGAGTGGTTTTGTGTGGTGAGGTGGTATATGTAGGTGGTTTAGGGTTAAGAAAGTTAAAAAAAAAAAACCTGTTGAGAAATTGATTTGGGGGAAACCGACTTCCCAACAGGATGTTAAAAAAATTTTATTTTTCACATTGAGAAGTCGGTTTCCCCCAAACCGACTTCTCAACGGGTTTTAAATTAAAAAAAAAACAGCATGTTGGGAAATCAGTTTGACTTAAACCGACTTCCCAACTTGAAAAAAAAAGAGTATTTTAGTAAATAATTCTTGAAGGTGGTAAAACGGAATATAATTTATTTTTTGGGTATATTCATGTAAAAAAGCCACAAGAGGCGTCGCAACATTGCACAAGTGGAACCAGCATGCCAGCGCTAGCGGTGAACAAGAAAAAAGTATGCAAGACATAATGATTTTTAAATTTATAAGTAATTTTTTTTTTATATCTCATGGGCTGACTTATTTAGGCCCACAAATTAATGTGATATGAGTTAAATGATTATTTTACAGTCTATTTAAATGTGAGTCATTTTAGTATACACCGTTAAACCGACAACGACATAAACAAATCGTTTGACAACTCTAAGCGTAGTTTTGGACTTTCTTATCACTTATTGTTATAATTAAATAAATTTTTTTAATCTTTGACAAAAAAGAAATTTTATATATATATATATATATATATATATATATATATATATATATATATGCGCGCGCTAGAATGAAGGGTGATAAAGTGTTCAATTTTATGACGAATAAATAAAAGTACTGCAATTGTTTCAAACGATGATCGCAGTGATGTCACAACGGTTGAGTTTAATTTATGGAGAATCACCATAAGTTCGGCTTTGGTAAAATATATTTTATTTTGATTTTGTCATTATTAATTAAATATTAAATTATATTTATATTTATATGTAAATAATTAAAAATAAATTATTAATTAAATTATTTTAATATTTAATTAATTTAATTTACAAACTAAAATAATAATAATAATTTACAAGCTACACTAAATTTTCACTGTCGCTTTAATTCGTGCTTCATGGCTATGGTCTATGATTGGTAATTCCCTTAATTCTTCATGTGGTATAGGCTATTTTAATTAGAGAAATGATACTTGCATAAAAACAGTTCTCATAAAAACAGTTCTCATAAAATTTAATGTAGACTCATTTAGACCATTTAAAAAAAAATTACAATAAGACCCAAACTTGATCCAATAATTTACATAAAATTTTGTGAAAATTTTATTTATATAAATATCATTTCTCTTCTAATTAAGCAGAGGACTACAAGGACACAAAAGTTGCATGAAATTAGAAAATATCACAAAGCAGGTAATAAATGTAGAAGAAATGATGTCGGTTGTTGAAGCATAAATTAGTATCATCAAGCAAGTTTTGTCAAAATGTCAATCAATTTTTAATGAGCATACCCTATTCCATCCTTTATTTCTTTATAAATTTCTTTTTGCATTTCAAACATCATCCTTGAGAATTATTAGATACCAATCTATGTCTCATCTAATTTATTACATGGAAAGATATATATTATGAAATAATGTTATGCATATAATAAAAATATATACGATTAGTGTATAAAATTATGAATTATATATAAATTTGTGTAAAAATTATTAATGCGACTCTTGGTAAATTCTTAGTAATTTAACGATAAAAAACAAAAAAAAAAGAAGTGTAATAGATGTGTGGGAAAAGTAAATTAGGTTAAGTCTACAAAGAATTTGAGCTTCCGAAAGCTCAATTCTTTTATCGTTAGATCATTATAAATATTTATAATTGATTATATATTTTTAAGATAATGCAATGGACAAAAGCTCAACCTCTCAAGAGCTGAGTTTAGACTTTTAGCTAAACAATTGTATATATTCGATTTAACATTACTCTATACTATATAATAGTATTTAAGAACTGTGGTGCAAACTTGTACCAATTTAATTCGAAGTCCCTTCAAATTCTTTCTCATATCTAATTGCATTGATGTTTATTAAATAATAATGTGCAGTCAGCCTTGGGAGTTCACCTTGTGATTAACAAAGATGGGGTATTAAAATAGTAGAAGAGGCTCCGATAGTACTTATTAACTTATACAAAGTCAAATGATCTATAATAAGATCTAGTCCAAATACAGATGGTGATGTGATTCAATTTTGAAGAAATTATTTGTCTTATTTATTTTAATAGCTTGATATAACAATCAAGTTATCAACAGACGCATTATAATTTTCATCCAATTCTTGCGTACTGAATTCAAGTTCAAAGGTTATCATTTTACTTAAATTTCAAGGGCTTCATCAAGCTAGCTGTTGATATGTTGTGTTAATTAGTTAGTATATTGTTGAGATTATAGTATGCTGATAATTAATAAACCCAAACTTATAAATTTTGGAATTCGAAATTACTATTGTTTTGTCATTGAATATATTTGACATTGAAACGTAGTGGTAGTCAACTTCAGCACATGCATGTATCATGTGGCTCATGCAAACGTGTCAAAAATCCATACGTAATACATAGGTTTTCAAAATCTATGTGGGGATATGCTATATGGTTGACAAGATAACATGATTGTATAATATCATCTTAGTTTATTCTAAAAGAAGGAGAAAATAGAAAATTATAGTTCAATTGCAATCTTTGCACTCATTACTTTTTGAAAAAACCCTTTGTTAATTTATAACTATGAATATCGCCCCATATCATTCAACACAACTAGGTCGAAATTCTCTTTATTGGGATATCTTGGGTTGGGTTTAGCTGCAAACTTCTCTTTTCTTTCTTTTCTTTTCTTTTCTTTGCATGTTAATTAGAGATTAGGACAAAATTCAAACATTTTTTTAGGAACAATGATTAGAGTGGGGATGTAAATGGTCATAATTAGAGTTTAGTGGAACGTATAAAGAGAAGTTGATTGTAAGGACTTAAATCTAAAATTTGATATTGTATTTCGAGAGTTATTTCTTTTTATGATATGTTCTTTTATATTTATTCTACTCTTTTTGTTATGCATTCCTTAATATACAATTTATGGCATCACTCGAAATTTAACCTCACTCCTATAAACTTTTGCTAAGCGAATGCTGAAACACAATAATAGGCATAAGAAAAATGAAAAAATTGTGTGAAATTTATAAAATAGATTTGTTGTTCCGTAAACTAATTTCTTGCAGACAAAATTAGGTGTAACTGAATGAAAATGTCGGTTTGATGATAAATGAAAAGAAGAAGAAACTCGTGACAATCTAGAAAAGACTATTCCCCTTGTTAATTCTTAATAAGATTTGAAGTTAAAAACTGTTAGGGTCAATTTAGTAATTATATAAAATAAGAATGAAAAATGAAGAAACAATTTATATATAAAAATTGCATAAAACTCATTTTAAAATTTTACATTCTAATTTTTAAGGATACTAAATTGACTCTTAAATTGTGACAATACCATGTCTTATGTCGATGCTCGATTTTTGTGCCAAGTTGGTTTAATTTTTGTCGGGAAATACGATTCAGTGCAAATTTTTTTTTTTTTAAAGTTAAACAGATCAACCTTATTTTGAAACCTCAATTTATTAATATATAGTAATTACATAGATCCAAATAAAATTGAAGGAACATTGTGTCCCATCTACAGGAAATATCGTGTAATAACAGTTTTGATATTAACGTAGATTTTCATATTCAACTCCACGTATTAGAATTAATTCTAATAGCGATAACTCCCGCTTCAAAGTATAAATAATTACTTAAATTTTAAAATCAACAGGAGTTGCTAATAATGGTAGGTTCGACTAGATCGAACATCGACCAAAAAGTCTTGTATCATTTTTTATAACTGATTCTTTATTGGTATGTCGTTACTTGTAAGTACCACTAGTGATTTTTTATTTGTATGTTCTCATTTGTAAGTATCATCATAAGATATTTTAAGGCTTGTAAAATATTTTGATTTTAGAATGTGACAACTTCCTCTAAAAATTATTTTTTGTATTTTAATATATTTTGATGGGATTTATGAAAAAACTTAAGTATAAGAAAAAGCACATTTTGCACCTTTTTGTAGTTCAATTTTTGTACTTCTTAAAGGAAAAGACATTTTTTATAACATAAAAATACAATTAAAATGTCTTCTCAAATGTTGCATCATATAAAATAAACTTTACTTTTTATAAATGATACTTTTTTTTTATAAAAAATTTAAATAAAGAAAATATTATTTTAGAAGATCATCCAAACCATGAGGCTCATGACAATTGAAATAGGATGACTTCCCATACTCCTTAACTTTATTTTGTACAGATAAAGAAATAAGTAAATTTAAAATGTAACCTTATAATTGTAATATATATAGAGTAAACACCTATTTTGATCCTCTAAAAATATAAATGTCAGTAGTTAGGTCCCCTAATGAATGAATACATTAAAATGATCCTTCAATCTTAAATTTTGATATTAAATTAGTTCTTAAATATAATTTTTTTAACATTAAATTTGTTCTTTAATGTTAATTTTTACATTAAGTTAGTTCTCAACAGGACCAATTTGATGTAAAAAATTATTAAAAAATTAAATTAATGACACTTGTATATTTAAAAAATCAAAATACATATTTACTCTCTCTCTCTCTCTCTCTCTCTCACACACACACACACACACACACACACACACACACACACACACACACACACACACACACACACACACACACACACACACACACACACACACACACACACACACACACACACACACACACACACACACACACACACACACACACACACACACACACCTAATGGTTACTAATTTCATTTTAATTTAATGGTTCAAAATTATTTACTTTAATAGAGAGAGAATAGTAAAATTTGATATTAATATTGGAGAAAATAGTAAAATTTAACTTTAATGAAAAGAGAGAATTTGACTCTTAAGATTTATCCTTACTTATTAAATTAAAAAACATATACAATTAAAAATAATTTGTATATTTAAACAAAGTAACTCGAGGCTTTTAAATATCATGTGAAATATGAAAATATTTAAATTTTAATTATTTATAACTTCATAGAAAATATTTATTTTTAGTTAATTTATACCCTAATTTTAGCATCTTTACAGATAAATAGTTAAAAAAATTAGTATATATTAAAATATTACAAATGTTAATAATATTATAAATTATATTTAGTAATATGTTATTTTTTAATTATATATATATAAAGTTAGATTTAACTTTTCTCTTTCTCTATTAATGTCAGATTTTATTATTATTTCTATAACTATTAAATCAAAATGAAATTAATAATCAATTGTTCCTGGTACTATATATATATATATATGAGTGAGAATTTATTTACACTAAGGGTAAGTTTTGACACACTTACATTACTCAATAATTTTTTGTAGAATGTAAATTTAATCAATTTAACTGTTGAATTATATGTTATTATCTTAATGATCATGCATATCAAATTTTAAATAAATCAGACATATATAGTTATCTAATATAATAATAGAAAATTTACTTACATTTTAAAATCATATTATACGTTAAAATAAAGTAATATGATGAAGTATTAAATAATTTATATATATATATATATATATATAATGGGGCCATATCTAGTGAGAGGAGTGATTTATTGTGAGAGTAAGAAGAGCAAATCTTGACCATTGGATCATCCATGTATGGTTAAGATTAGAAGTTACTTAAAGGTCACATGACTACTTAAAAAGCCACATGACTTTATGTTTTAATCTTGACCATACATGAATGATTCAATGGTCAAAATTTACTTATCTTATTCTCATAATAAACTACTCCTCTTATTAGATATGTTATTTATATATATATATATAATCTTATATATATATATAATCTTATTCTCATAATAAACTACTCCTCTTATTAGATATGTTGTTCTCAGGGTGTTGTATTGTATCATTTATATAAATGATACAATACAACACCCTTAGGACGGCTTTGAAAATACAAAACATGAATATCACACTTGATTTACTAATAAATGGTTAGTTAAAATGATAAGTGATTTTATTTTTAGGTATTAAGTTAAATATTTGATTTCTAAAGTCATTATATTAGGATGATTCATAATTATTATATTCTCAAATTTGAATAAAATTTATCTTATATTCAAAAAATAAAAATACAAGAATACTTGTGATTTTAGAAAAAAAAAACTATCACATTTGATTTGAATGGAAGTTAATAAAGGTCCACTCCAATATCCAGTGAAATTCTTCTTTGGGTTGGGAGTGACTGTAGGGAGTGACAGGAGGTTGTCGAGACCTATCAAATAATAAAATAACAGGTTCACAAACTAATTTGTAGTATAAAAAATGAACCGAATCGTCTCTTAAGGATCCAAAAACAAAGATTTAATTAGATCAAGATAATTAGAAAATGGGGGTTTGTTGATTAACAAGATTAATAAAAGTATGAGACCTAAAGTTGTAAACAAATCTAAAGAAATAATCAATTCAAGGAAATTTACCGATCTTGAGTTTAACTCATCATTGATCACAAGGAATTCACTTAATTGGTAACCATGTTCTTGGCCTTAGATCACATCAAGAAGCCTTAACATGATCTAAGAATTCTCTACTAGATAAGCAACTGGGATTTGATTAACCAAGGTTAGATAAAGTAAGCACCATCCAACATAGATTAACTTAAGATCTAGAATTTAACCAAGCTAAACAATCTATTAAAAAACTTTAATATATTGTTTAATCTTTGTAATCCTCTTTGAATACATGATAATAAAGCTATTATCACATCAACATCTAAATTAAATTAAGCAATTTAATCTAGATAAAAATCAAAAGAGGAAGAAGAGAAACTTGAATAACCATTAAGCAATATGAACAAGCGAAACAAGATTTTCAAATTAAACATCAAGATGGCTAATCCCTTGGATTGATTATGAGAGCCTAGCCTTCCATGGATGGGAAGGAAGAACTCAGAAATAACATAACAAAAATGAAATTGTAAAGAGAATGGAGAAGAAGAGAAAGAAAACTCTCACAAATACTTAAACTTTCTTGAAACTTACTTAAAAATTGAATGATCATAATACAAAGAGATTGACTCTATTTATACTAATCCTAGAAGCCAATTTGTACATGTACATAATCTGAATACAAGCTGTAAAAAAATGAAAATTGTCAAATATGGAAGCTTGATGCATAGTTGGTGGGTTGGTGCATGGTAGGTGAGTTGGTGTATGGTTGGTGGCTTTTAGTCAGCAACTATTATCCGACTTCTGTCTTGATTTTCATGATCTAGACGATGCATTTTGACTTGGAAGTCTTCATGAAAGTTGTAGCCAGTTGTCTCCTTGAAATTTTTCAATTGGAATCATGTCATTTGGACGTTTAGAACTCCAGATATGCCAAAAACACTGAACCTACCTCAAGTTAGGTTGGCAGAACGTGTTTCCAAATTCAAACCAACTTGTAACTTCATAATCATGCCTAAAACGACATCTATTGACTAAATGGTCTCCAGTGAAGTTGGAGATATGAGTATTATCTTTCTAATGGCCAAGTTTCAGCACAATAGGAGGCCTATAGCTCACTATGTAGTCCAATATGTGCACACTGCCCAGATTTTCGTGACAGCAAACCCACTCTGCATTGCAGGGATATTTTGGACCCTTAGAAGTCCGATCCAGCTCTTGTGTTTTTCATGAAACTTGTAGAGCATTGTCTTATCTTTCCATTGTCACCTCAAATGGATCACCGAGTCCCAAGTTATAACCTAACCAAGGAAGAAAGGTCAAAATGCATAAAAATCCGAAAATTATTCAATATTTGCATTAAAGTCCAATGAAGCCAACAACATTAAACTCATCTAAAATATTAATATTGGGCACAATAAATATCTAATAAAGCCTAATACAAAGCTAACATAAGTGTCTCAAATTGATTGATCACAGAAGGATCACATGTTTTTTCATCAAATTAACTTTTCTTTTTTGGTAAAATCATCAAATTAACGTTAATAAATAGGATTTAACAAATTTTTAAAAATTAAAGATAACATAATTAATTGTAAATTTTAAGTTTACTCAAATATTATAAAATAAAATTATTTTATACATTTTAAGTTTCTCAAATATTATAAAATAAAATTATTTTATACATTTTAAGTTTCTCAAATATTATAAAATAAAATTATTTTAATATTAAAAAATATAAATAATTTTAAAAGTTTATAAATCTCATTTATTTAAATTAATTTTATAATATTAATTATAAGAATATATTTTAAAACTGAGAAGTTATCTCACTGATTCAAAATAATTTTTTTTAACGTTCAAAATATTATTATAAACTTTCACCAAGACCTGACCATAAATAGAATAGTAGGTAGTTTCTTTTCTTCTTAAACTTTTAGTTATAAAAAAATGGTTCAATAAAGTCACGAAAAATGAAATAATGGTAAGGGTTTTAGTTAATTTGTAAGAAATCATAAGTTTAAAGTTTAAATCTCTCTATCAAAAATTAAAGGAATGAGTCATAATAAATTCATAATTTATTATTTATGTGCTTATATTTTATTAAAATATAAAATTTTAATTTTTAATTATTATTTATCAACATATTAGAGGAGAAGATTGTGTTCAGGTCACATATAGCATTTTTCTTTAAACAATCAAATATATTATTTGGATGTGGGTAAGGAGAGAGAAAAAAAAGGAAGGGAAAGAAAAAAATGATTATAACCCTTATTTGGATAATTTTTAATATGGAAAATGATGGGAAATAAGAGGGAAGTGATCTATTTTTAATTAAATATGTATTAAATTATATATATATATATATCATATATTTGTGTTATAAGGTTAACAATATAAAGATTATTTTAAAATTTTAATTCTGAATTTTATCCATTCTTCTTACTTTAATTTTAACTCTTAATTAAGGGGAAGGACATCCTGTCATTTTCTTTTCTACTTAAAACATGCAAATAGGGGAACAAAATCCCTATCCATCATTTTTTCTCTCCTAAACCTAACGAAAGATTTTTTTTTTCTTCAACTACCAATGATTTTTTCTTAAGGGAGATGACAAATGGACTGGGGATTGATGACAATACAATCAAAGAGGAGAGGAGATTGTGCACAAACCAAAAAATTTAATGTCCGAGGATATGCAACCGATATTATGTACCCAAAAGGATCATATTAGTAGCAGTTGTAACAAAGAGAGTAAAAAATAGTAAAATTTATAAAAATGTATTTACTAGGAGAAAGTAGAAATTTATGATTTGGGACCATAAGAGTTGAAGACTTTTTGCCTACATTATGAATGAATGAATCATTTAAGGTCGGTGCAGCCTAATTAATGTAAATGCTCAACTTAGAACTTACACCTGCAAATCTACTCAATACATTGCTGAAATGTTCAAACAACACACACACACCAGTTCCAGAAAATTCTAATTATCTCCTAAACATGTCTGTAACAATCCATATAAACCCAAACATCGAATTAATTAAAATCCAAAACTGGGTCTTGTTGATTCTATGTCCTAAAATGGGTTGCTTCTACTTTCTTGTGGCACGGTGGGTTAGGCAGAAAGTTTAGTGACAAAAATGACAAAAATTAATAATACTCCTATATAATTGAACTGAAATAAGGAGAAATAAAAATAATAGAATCCAAATAGTAGCTAAAAAATTTATTTAGATTTTTTAAAAAAGTACAAAGACTAAGAAAGTAATTTAACCTTTATTAAATTAAAAACCCTTCCTCTCTTCAGCGGAGGGCCAATCTCAGACCTAGTGCCCCTTCCCCAACAAACAGAGACACCCTCCCACGCCCCCATCATACGGTCAACCGTACTCTTAATACTTTTATGTATTTATAATGTAAAGTATATCTTCTTAACATATTTTTTAAATTATTTAAAATAAAAAATAAAAATATTTAATATTAAATTTTTTTTAAAATATTTAATATTTACTTCTTTAAATAATTTAAAAACATTATTAAATTAATTTTTTAAAAGAATATAAAATTATTCATCCATAATATTACTATCTTGTGACACGTTCTCTCTCTTGCCCTCTAAGATACAATTAAATTAGACCAAAAAATATGAATGAGCTGGAGGGAGATTCCGTGTGTGGAAATCGCGCTGTTATTGAAACATCTACCTTGCTTTTCCCACTTTCTCCCTCTCTTCCTACTACAATATCTTATTTAACTCGAACAGCCTATAAATACCTCAAATGTGCAACTTCTTTTGTCACACACCACCACCTTATTTTTGTTCTTTCTTGCATCAAATCATTCACCTGTTACAAGCCACTCACTAAAAAAAAAAGACATGGAACTCGGCATCGGCACCATGTTTTGCTTGTTTGGTTCTTCTTTTCTCTTAATTGTTCTGTTCAAGTCACTCATCAAATCCTTCTTCCTCTCCAAACGGAAAGAATTGCCACTCCCACCTGGTTCCATGGGTTGGCCTTACATAGGAGAAACCTTCCAAATGTATTCTCAAGACCCAAATGTCTTCTTCACCACAAAAATCAAGAGGTTCACATCAAACTCTTTCACTTCTCTCAACCCTTTCAAACTAGTACATGGAAATGATCACTTGCATTAACATATGCACTTGGTACTTGGATTAATTGTTCATTCTTTTTACTATAGGTATGGCTCTATGTTCAAGTCCCACATTCTGGGTTGCCCTTGTGTGATGATTTCGAGCCCAGAAGTAGCAAAGTTTGTGCTGAACAAAGCTCAACTCTTCAAGCCAACATTTCCAGCAAGCAAAGAGAGGATGTTGGGAAAGCAAGCTCTCTTCTTTCACCAAGGAGAGTACCATGCTAATCTGAGGAGGCTTGTCCTTCGTACATTCATGCCTGAAGCCATCAAAAACATCGTCCCTGACATTGAATCCATTGCCAAAAGTTGTCTCAAATCATGGGAAGGCCAATTGATCACCACTTACCTGGAAATGAAAACTGTAAGCGCTCCACTTTCACTGAGCCACACCCAAAACCAGAGAAGAAAACAGAGCAAAACAGAGCTCAATCCTCTGTTTCTCTGTTCATTTTCTTCACACAAAAAAAATAGAAACAAAGTGTAATTTCTCGTTGATTTCTGTTGTATTTTGACTAATTAAATAATGGGTTTTTGTTGCAGTTCACCTTCAATGTTGCTCTGCTTTCAATTTTTGGAAAAGATGAAATTCTGTACAGAGAGGAGTTGAAACGATGCTACTACACTCTTGAGAAAGGGTACAACTCAATGCCCATCAACCTTCCAGGGACACTGTTCCACAAAGCTATGAAGGCAAGGAAAGAGCTTGCTCAGATCTTGGCCCAAATCATCTCAACGAGGAAGGAGATGAAGCAAGATTACAACGACTTGCTGGATTCATTCATGGATGAGAAAGCAGGCCTCACCGACGAGCAGATAGCAGATAACATCATTGGTGTCATATTTGCTGCTCGTGACACCACTGCCAGTGTGCTTACATGGATTGTCAAGTACCTTGGTGAAAACCCCCGTGTCCTAGAAGCAGTGAATGTAAGTATCTGGGTCCGACCTTTTATCCTATATAATCATTGGTTTATGAAGTAAATTTTCAATTTAATGATATGAAAAATTGAAAATAGACCCTTTTTTTCTTTTTGTTAATAGACATTCTCAGCTTTTTATGACAAACAAATCAGATTAAGTTGGAAAAGCTGGGAAAGTAGTTTGGTCACTTAACCTTAAAACCTGTTGATTGTGACTTTTGCAGGAAGAGCAAGAGTCCATATTGAAGAGCAAGGAAGAAAGTGGTGAAGATATGGGTCTGAATTGGGCAGATACCAAAAAGATGCCAATAACTTCAAGGGTTATACAGGAGACTCTAAGAGTTGCCTCAATTCTGTCCTTTACTTTCAGAGAAGCAGTAGAGGATGTTGAATATCAAGGTCAATTACCAAATCTGATATGATACCTTTTTTTTTTTTTACGCATGAACTTCTCTTTTTTTCTCATTTGTGCTCACAGATTTTGTGTTGGGGACTGTTTTCTTCAGGGTATCTTATACCGAAAGGGTGGAAAGTATTACCACTTTTTAGAAACATACACCACAGTCCAGATAACTTCAAAGAGCCAGAAAAGTTTGATCCTTCAAGATTTGAGGTAATTATTGTGCAGAACTTATGCATTCCCTACTGTTTTTTTGTTGTTGGTATTCACATGCGATTCCAAGTCCAGACTTTAACAGATTCTGTTAATTATTTGCCAGGTTGCTCCAAAACCCAATACCTTCATGCCATTTGGCAATGGGACCCATGCATGTCCTGGCAATGAATTAGCCAAGTTGGAGATTTTTGTGCTTCTACATCACCTGACCACAAAGTACAGGTTGGTAAACTTGATTACCAATGACAGTCTCATTGCAACCTTTTTCAGTCATATATTGAGTGGAGACATATTCAAAAGTAAGAATGTTTAGAATGATTCTAAGTGTAGCCGCTATTATTTTTGTGCAGATGGTCTGTGGTGGGTGCAAAAAATGGTATTCAATATGGCCCTTTTGCTCTTCCAGAAAATGGTTTGCCCATCACATTACATCCCAAGAAATAGGTATCAATCAAACAAAAGGCAGGGCCAAGCCAACCCTGGAAGCAACTTTCTAAATATGGAAAGGATGATATCAACTTTCTTGAGAAAATGAAGAAGACAGAACATATAGCACATATATAACCAACCAACCAAGGGAAATCAATCCTTCCCTTTCTTTTTGGCCAAGTGACACCCAAAGGGGAAGTCCCAAGATTATCATATAAACAGGGAAGTCAAGTGTACATAGGAGGTTTCATAGCCTGAGCAGATAGCATTAAGTTCTTTTCATTCTTCACTTTTTCTTTTTCTATTTTTCCCTTTTTTTTATTTTTATTTTTTCAAATATATGGAGGAAAAGTCCTCAAAAGATTGGATTAATGTATTCAACTAACTAGTTTTGTATCCACAAGAATGCCGCAAGGCAAAAGAGTGAATTACATTTTCATTTGATACCATTGCATATCCAATTGTTATTTTAACCGTTAATAATAATGTCAACCGAACAAGAATGCTAAACTTTTGGAGTAAGTTAGAATTTCTCCTAAAATATCGATGAGAAGATGATCAGATGACCTTCACAATGTCACTAACAGTTTATTTGAAGTTTTTAACAATCGAATGAGATAAAATAGGTTTTTTTTTCTTATTGAAAATGTAAAAAAAAGTTAAGTTTGAGTGAACGAGAAACTAAATTGTTGGGAGGAATACTACATTCCCTACTTCACATACTTTTAATAAATACATGTAAAGAAAAGCATTACAAAATTTAGCATGGTTTAGCCCAACGTGTTTATATACATGGATAAGAAAGAGCTCAAATATAATGTGAACAACATTACACTATAACTTTTTATAGATAAAGCTACAAACTCTTTACCACTACAAGATTTTATGGACAAAATTGCAAATACTCTCTCATAATATTACTCACAATTTCCTCTGCCTCATTCACATAACTCAAATAATTTTTTAATACGAGTATTTATAATCTATAAGAATATACTTGACAAGCAACCACCCTTACACTCTTTTTATTGAATAAGGACTTCCTATTGAAAAACAATCACCTCATATATTTTGATATTAATTATAATTTAAAAATAAAAAACTACTAATAAAATAGAAACTAAAGATAATTATCAAGACAATAATTTGGATCAAACAACAAAACTAAATAGTAAAAATATATTATCAATATACAAAAAATTAAATTGACATATATGAGTTTTCAACATTTGCTTGGATAAAGAAATTTCGAATTGAAAAGCACAAGGCATTATATGCTAGTTTGAATAAAAATAGCAAAATAATTAGGATTAAAGAAATTTATTTTGGTACAAATTTGAGGGCTCACGGCACCGCTAAGTAGATTTGGTGATTATATACGTGCTTCCCAGCTTCCAAACATGCATTCAACCATTCAAAATTTGACTAGTGCATTGCAAATCAATCAAACTCAGGTTTCCTACGATTTAAACCCATGTCGTTTCATCCTCGCCTACACATGGTTGCCCCTCTGTTTTAGATAAATATGGAATGGCTATCGTTTACATTTCACTCGAAATAATATTTTTCTTCAATATTTTGGGATAAAATTTAGATGAACATGTTGCTGAGGGGTCAACTGAGCCCAAAACACCAAGAAGATCTACTTCAAGTATTTTACTTGTAGATCTAACATCACGTTTCAACCCAAAACCTTAAGATATTAAGTTTATGAGTTCTTTCACTTCTATGTTCTTCATTTAGTCCATTTTTTCTCGATGTGAGACTTCTTTCATACATGCGTCCTTATACAGGTTTATTCCCCTTCATGCATAAACTTGTTTTCAAGTATTTTACGGTTTAACCAAGAGTACATTCCACCGAGCCTGTTTCTAAGAGCCTTGTCACCACCGTGACGACCTGTCCATCACCTTGACCGAGCCAAGATTCCACCAACGTGTTACTGCTTTTCACTTGAGTGTGCATCTTCCAATGCTACATAACAAGGGTTTACCACTCTACCTAGGCCTTTATGCAACTACCAATTTAGTATGGGACTAGGGAGAGCCCAAAACAATTGAGAGATCTACTTCAATGAATTTACATATGAACTATGGGCCTAACTAATACCGCATTTTAATCTAAAACCTTAAGGTATTAAGTTCATGAGCAATTTTACTCATATGCTCATCACTCTCACATTTAAATTCCAAACACATGTAACATTAGAGTTGGATATATATACTTTTTTACTACTATATACTTATATTTTACATTTGAATGAGCTTCTAAAAAAACATTATGAGATTTTTTTAAAAGATTATACAACGAGAATAATATAAAAATATGAGTATTGTGTAATATGTATTTCCATTCTTCCATACTGTTTCCTATCATATCAATCAAAACGGATAAAAATGTTTTCCAACCATCTTATCCTTTTACCTTTTCAACTTTGAAAATCAAAACGTATTTTCACTCAATTTCCCTCTCTATTTCAACCTTTCTTATATGCAGCATATGCCTAATTCTTTTGGTAACCTTTCCTCCATACTCCTAATTTGGTTCTAATTCTAATATTGGAGGTGTCCGTGCTACTCTATCTTATATCCATAGATGACAACGTGTAGCTTCTAATTGTCTATATTTGTAAGGAGACGAACTGCCCTTTATGGTTTCAAAACTGTATGCAGTTAGTGTTTCCGAAGTTGCTAATGAGCATGTCACAGTTATGATTATATAAAGTATAATTCCACCCTCCTCTACTTGTTGAAGAGGGGGGAGTTGCAAGTAAAAGAAAGAAGGTAAGATAATCCAAATGCTGCTTTTCCCACCAGAATTTTCCTGGTAAAATTTATTGATTTTAAAGGCATTTCTTCTTTGAAATTCGTATGAGAAAAAAAAATTCGTAGGATGTGGGGGCCTTGAACTTGCAGTTTTGCACCGCTTATCAATGTGATTAATGCAGTCTGAAAGTCAAGAATCACGTGTTTCTGTATAACCAAACCGCGGCACCGCAAGGAAGCATAAATCAGCCGATGAGATGGAAAATCATAAAAAGCTAAGACGAAGAAAATAAATACGAATGTTGTTGGAAATTTAATGAAGAATGATGGAGGCAACAAAATGATAGATTTTGACATTTGGTGATGTTTCTTTTGAAGGAGAGAGAGAGAGAGAAGAAAAGGCTAAAAAAATCAGCACCAAAGACTTAGAAAGAAAAAAATAGGCTTATTGAGTCCTTATTATTAGTTATTTTGATTTTGACTTTTCTTCTTAAATATGTGAGAAAAATTGATATTTTCGCCACGAATATAAAATTTCAAAATTTTATTATTATTGTGAGAAAAATTCAACATTTATGTCCCCACCCTCCATCTCTGATAGCAATGCTAAAAGGAAAAATAATAATTGGTTTCATTTATTTATTACCTTTCCATCAAATACTTTGCTGTAAAAAGAAAAGAAAAGCTCCACTTCTTTAAATTATTTTTTATAAAATTTAAGTAGATTAATTGAAAATTTGAATTTTGATAGAGCCTAATGATAGCAATAAATTACTTGTGAAAGGAGTTTGAATAAATTGTAATCATAAGCAAAATTTTCTACAATAGAGAAAAACTTAAAACAACAACAGAGATAAATTGACTAATTAGTAACAATGAGCTAGCTTATCGAAGTACAAAATTCAAAACTTAAACAAAGCATGTGTAAACAATCTTAAACATTAACAAGCAGATATTAATTCATACATAAACACAGATAAGAGAGAGATTACATAGCATAATTTATACTGGTTTGGCCCAATGTGGAACCTATATCCAGTCCCTTACAAAACTGAGATTTTCTACTATTAATCAAGTGTTTTTTGATCCATCATAGTATCTCCAAACTAGATACAAGTAGTTTTGATCAAATTTAACATCTCTGAGTTATGAAACAAAATACCCTTATTAGATTTTACAAGATAACGAAGTAAAAACTCTCTTATGGAGAGTTGGATGTATAAAAATAAGCTCAACAGAGAATTACAAATGGTTCTCAGAGTAAATTAAGCATAAATAATTCTTCTTGGTGTGTTGTTAAATCCTCCGAGAGTGATGAGTAGAAGTAGGCAAAATGAGAATTTGAATGTTGCAGCACTGCAGCCCATTTTGCAGAAAAGCTTCTTATCATTACTTGGACCTATATTGTTCTTCATTCACTTTTGCAAAAAGACTCGTTACTCTTCCTTACATGTCTTGTAATATTATGACTAAAGCAGTGGATATTCATCCACATCCTATTTAGAATTTGAATCTCGAAACATAGACAAGCAGAGAATTTTGAGATCTTAACATGAGCAAGCTCATCTTTGTTCATGAGACAACTCATCAGTATATTTCTCAGAAGCTGTTTATTGATATAAACTGGCTTAATTTCATCATAAGTATGCTTATTCTTGATCTTCCACATGCTTCTCCAAAATATGACTTTGATTGTAACCTCTTTAGAATATGAGACTTTCTCATCTTTTATGAGATAGCTTTCCAAAGTGCTTCTAATGCTTCTAGCTTCATATAAATCTTCTTATCTCCTAGTATGAGTTGGTTCATTGTAGGCTTGAGAAGTTTAAAATACTTTCTTTGTAACTTAAAAATTCATTTTTTTTAATTTGATAAAATTTGTAACACTATATTTCAGCTTTGATCAAGTGCAAATATACTACATATTAGAATAATATTTAAGATAACCATTAGAAATTAACTATTTTAAAAACCTTAGACTAACACCATATTGTTTAATCTACGTAGCTTATCTTAGTGGGATATATATATATATATATATATATATCTGGTGTAACATCATGAATTATATTTGATTTCATGCACCGATCTCATAAATGCATATATCTTCAAACTTTACATACTTTTGTTCCTTATATTTTTCTTGAACAAATATATTTGGTTGAAGAAGAAATGAAAAAAAAAAAAAAAAGATAATGCTTTAATTATAGTTCTCAACTGATCTAGCTAGACATGAGGACTTTCATGTCAAATTTTTGACATCTTTTTCACTACTTTCTACCATCATTTTCATACTATCCAGCACCTAATACTGATTGAATCTGCAATTCTGTCATTACACCCTTATATCATAAACAAACGCATTATACTGCGTCACTTTCAAAAGGGTATCTGCTGAGATATCAACAATCTGAAACAGTCTTGGTAGACCTAGTTTTGTTGAGAATGGAGGGGGGGGGGGGGTCTAAACCATAATCTAGCATATATCAAACGGAAGCGAAGTGTGTTTAGTCTATTTTCCACAAGGAAACTACACATGGCCACATTATGTAGCTCCATGAAGTGGTTGAATTCCAATCACATGCCTTTTCCTTCGAAATCATCTTTACAAGAGCAGAAAAACAGTTTGTATATTTGGACTTTTCAATAAATTCTAAAATCTTGGCCAAAAATGCTGACTCATGGTTCTGCATCTCTCATAAAAAGAGCACAAGTGTCTCATTTGTGTTCTTTGATGTTTCTGTGAATTAATTGTAAGACGTTGAAAGATCTGCTAAAGGTACATTTCAAATCCATGACAGCTATTCAGAATGATTTCGTTCTAGTTTTATCCAGATCTTATCTATCATTTATGGGATGGATATAGCAGCATATATTTTAGTTATTTAGGCAAGAATTTGCATAGATTAATGTTAATGTTAATGTTAATGGATAGGCCGTGTATCAAAGATTTTCTTTTCTTTTGATTTTGGATGTCAAATGAATCCAAGTATCTAACTCTTTGAGAACATTATCCTAATAATAATTTAGGTGCATTTATAGCGAAGGCTCTCGAGTTTAAACCATGGAACTGTATTATAAAGTCAATTATATCATTTTCGTTAAAAATGTTTCAAGATTGGCATGAGGTTAAATGTTCAATTATTTGACTGTCAAAGAATTAGAGTAAGTAAAACGAAAATGATCAAATATATATCCACGTACCTATAATAAGGTTGAGAAGTTTTTTTATGATTGAAGTTCACAATTAGGCATGTGGTAGTTGTAGAGTTTAGGTATTCAATAACTATTTGAGACCACTAAATTATCCTTTTAACGATACATCTATTATTTGTCTACGCGGGATGGTTTCGACCAATGTTAGATGTAGAGCTTGGGTATAATTATTATTAACAACTAACTTTCTATACTTTTATATAATAATAGATAAATAAAAATTTATAATGTAATATCCCTTTTAATTAAAATACCAAAATAAAAGCCTCTGTGAGGCAAGTTTCTAAAATAACTTGGATCTTCTTATTTTTGCATTTCATAGATGTTTGTCCTATAAATATTGTTTTATTGTGTAATTGACTTTAAATTCGATTCACTTTCAATATAAAATTTGTACACTATCAATAACCAAAAAATAATACATCATTGTAGTAACTACAAATTTTTTACTTCTAGTAAAAACTTTTATTATTCATAGCATCATATGGTTCACTTATAGTATAATTATAAAGTTAAATCATTTATGTGCTACCATATTTTTCAAACCACACATGATGAATACTTTACAAAGAAATATCATTTGCAACATTTGTACCAGGGAGGTTGGATAATTAGTGAAGAAAAGATGTTCAAAGGGTGATGGTCCTGATTTGAAATTGGGGAAGAAAAGTTTACACCATCTGAAAAACGTTGTAGGGATGGTACTGAGTTGTGGTGGACTCTGAACTCTGAAATGGGTGGTGGAGCTTGTATTTTGTACCGATGTAATAATGCCAGTAAGCCGTAGTGTAGTGCAAGAGTTATATCTGAAATCTCTAGCAATTGGTGCACGAGAAAGAAAGATGCAAAAGTGGTTGATGCAACAATTGACTCCATTTCAGCTACTACACCAACTCTTCATCAAAGACCAAATTCATCTTTCTAGTTCTGTCATGTTTATTGTTTATATAATTTTCTCTTTATGTTCCTTTTGTCATGGAGCTATTTTTCTCGTTATACTTCTCTCTACAGACTTGGATAAAGAAAAACATCCTACCCCCATTGAAGTTGAATTACATGCATATTAAGAGGATAAATCTCTAGCAATGTTTTGAAGTTTTGTTAATGATGACAACTTAGGAAAGATTTACGGTATATTTATGTTGTGACTCAAACAGCAGCACTACTCAGTACTGTCAATTTAACCATATGATCACCATAGTCTCATCTTGCCATTGCCATTGTCCAAATAGATCCACCGCAATTGTCATCACCAGTAGGTCGGCACTGTTTGGCAAGTGTCAAATCAATATATTTACGTGGTGGTCCATATATAAGTAAAGCAAGCCATGTCACTGCATTTCAAATGACGAATTAGGAATCCATCATATCATACACTCTGGATTACAAAAAGCTCATTCAATCGCACCATACCAAATGTCAGTGTCACATAAGTAACAGATTTACAGAGACAGTAATCGAGCAACAACTGAGGATAACAAAAGCTACTTTGCTTTTCACTGAACTTTAAACCACAGAAAGTGTTGAGCCCTAAGAATGATCCTATACGGAGGTCTAGGATTGCCTTTTGTGAATATTTGAATCTTCAGAAGCTTTGCAACAACATAAATATGCGAATGATCCAACAGAGGATGAACCTTGGTCAATTTACAGGAGAGCATGAGCATCATGCATCCCATCACTGCTGTTGGCCCCATAATTTAAATTCATGCTTCTGAACTGTTAATTAAGCATATATGCAAACAACAAAATGAACCACCATATGTCAGCTAAAAACACTCCAAATAATAATAAGATATCAAAATTATAACCTATTGACCAATTGAATGATTTAAGAGAAGTTAAAAACATTTCCACCTTCTCAACAGCATGTGAAGCACCAGACAATACTTGTTTGCCTTCCCTAAGGAGTTGCAATCGTGAGCGAATCATTTGATTATGTTCCTCTCCCTAACAAATGTGCTGGTGATTAGAGAATTGGAATACAAGGGCAGAAGACAAAAAATATTACCAGTACCTAAGGGTCTAACTGGGCCAGCCTGGCCAGAACTTGGGGCCTAAGGCAAACCTTGATTCTTTTGGACCAGTGATATATTTTGTGGCCAGGCAAAATTTAATTTGTTCCTAGTTCAATACATCACCTTTTCAGCTCTATACAAACATTTGTTTATGATCTTCAAGTTTTAGTGTATATAAAGTGATTTAAATTCATGAACCTTTCAACACGTGTTTGCTTTTGTAACATTTAACTGTATGTAGAGAGGTCTGGGCCAAGACTAGCACTGTTATGCTGCAAGGGATAGCCTAGCACTAGGGCCATAGTGAAATGAATATTGTTTCTGGAGTCCACACATCCAAGGAGGAGAAATTTTGGCTATTCCATTTCGAGTGTTATAAAATAAATCCCCAATTGGAAATTAGGGAAAATATGAAAATAGTGACACAGAAGAACCACATAGAGGAAAGAGAGCACTTTGTCCATTCAGGTGGCTTGAGACAGGATAACCAAGGAGATAAAAGAATATGAAAATGTTGAATGTCAAAAAGGACTCAAAGCGTACAATTCCTTCAACCAATGAATAAGAAAGCTTCGTTTTCTAGTCCACTTTCAGCATAATTT
The DNA here is from genome assembly GCA_023212625.1 of Styphnolobium japonicum. NCBI lineage: Eukaryota > Viridiplantae > Streptophyta > Magnoliopsida > Fabales > Fabaceae > Styphnolobium > Styphnolobium japonicum. The sequence goes on from JALBWW010000011.1 coordinate 15,873,282, forward strand.
GATGAGGATGCATTCAGGTAGTATACTAACCAATTGCACCATATGCATTAAGTGTTGGATTTCATTCTTCTTTGCTGTAGACAGATTCTCAGCAACATCCATCATGTTACTCCTGCATTTGTATCAATGCACCTCTACTGGGTTCAAATAATCAACACATTGTAATTGCAATGGCCAATAAATAATATGGTAAGGCAAAGTGAATAAATATCGTGTTAGAAATCATCATAGGTCCCCAAGTATAAACTCTGAAGACAAACCTCTATCTACAGAGACAAAAATGAGAATAGCTACAGAAAATTTTATAAGGTTAAGACTAATTTCAACTTAAGCTTCACTAATTGCTGCTTTGAAGGCTAACATGAATGATTTTTTGTTTTAGACATAACCAACTCATATATATATATATATATAACAATTGATTCAAATATCCTATAATAAACTACTTAACATGCTCTTGGCTAAGACTCAACTATTCAGAGCTATTGTTGACAAAATCAGATAATACCTATCTGAAAACAAGGGATCCAGCTCTCGTTCTTCCACAATTTCCTCTACGGCATCAAGAGTGGCTCCCACCTGCATGAAAGATGAACTCAACAAGACAGACTAACTAGGATACAGTAGAATTGCATGATTTGCATGTATGCCTTATACACAGGGTAAGACTGTAAGAGTATCATAGCTGTGTATTTCACACCCAATGCAGACCATATCAAAGCAAACAAGGAAGATGTAGAAACCACAAACTTATTTACAAACCATATCACTGGCAATCATGTAACAATAATTCTTGTATCCAAATCCCAAATGTGCCATGCAGTAATAGATTTATGAGTTTCTTGCAAATTATTAATTTGATTACATATATTGAAAGAAGAATTTGATAAAAAAAAAAAAAAGAGTGCAATGCTGAACTTCAATAACATGTCCATTCTAATTCATACCTTCACATTTATATTTGATTATTTTAATTTTTATTTTATTTTCTGCACTTCGACTAGTTCCTTCAAGTATAAAGCAAAATCTTGAAATTTTTAGAGTCTGGCCCTTTGATTTCCATTAACCTTAATCATAAATCTCAAAACTAAAGAAAAACTACATTCTCCTAAATTCCAAAGGACCTGAACATCGGCTCCTGTCTTTTATTTTTTTTTATAACTGAAGAAATTCATTATGACAAAGAGAAGAAAATTATAATGAATTTGGAAGATGAGGGATAAGAAAAGGAAAAGGAAAACAACAAAGGAAAATCAAAAACATCAATGGAGCAAAGCTACCCAATCCCTCTGCATATCTGTTAGGCAAACCCCCTTAAAAAGATTGTGCTTTACACCAAATAGAATCCAATCGCCTAATCTTATCCCAAACCAGCTGCTGAGCCAAAGAAACCTCCCTACAAATATGAGTGTTAAGGTCCAACCAAACACACCAAATAGTAGAATAGATTCATCATTTACCATAAAAATTACCCTCTTTATTTCTGCCAAAAACCACTAAAGCTAGTCACCAAAAATTGGTCCAAGGACCTAGGGCACAGCCAACATTCACCAAAAAGGCTGAACAATGTATTCCATAGAGAAACAGCAACAAAACAATGTACGAATAGATGAGGAACCAATTCTAAAAAAGCACCACACATAACACATATATCAGAGGAAAGAGTTTTATGTGGCCTGCGAATCTGCAACATGTCACAAGTATTAATTATATTAAGCATCGCAGTCCAAATAAAGGATTTGACCTTAAAGGGAGCTTTGGACTTCCAAAGGGTTTTATCAAAGATGAAAAGTAGCTCTATTCAACGAATAAGTTAGAAATTGGAAAAAGGATTTGCACAAAAACACCCCAAAAAGGTCAAGAGACCAAATCCTTTTATCCAAATTAGAAGACAAATGATCAGAGTCAATGAGTCCCAAAAGAGACTCCAATTCAAAAAAATTCCCTATCATATAAGTTATGAGAAACGTGGAACTTCCAAGAAAAAATGCAATCTTGAACGCTATAGAAATTGTGGATAGGAGGGTTTTGTAAGGAAGACAGATGATAAAGACATGGGAAAGAATCTCTAAACGAGAAGTCTCCTACCCAGTGGTCCTCCCAAAAGTTGACATGAGAACCATTACCCACCTTCAAGGAAAGCAAAGACGTAAAGGTAGCATATCCCTGTGAAATAAACTTCCATGGACTAAAATGACACTATCGGGTTGCTGTATTGACATCCCACCTGTTTTGATCTAAGCCGTACTTACTTTGGCTCCTATCATTTTGACTCCAATGGTCCATCAAATATCACATGAAAGCTCCACTACTTGAAATACCAAATTCTCCTATAGCTAAAGTACTCTACAACAGTAACTTGAACTGTGATCCAGCTCAACGTACTTCGGCTCTTATCATTTTGGCTCCAATGATCCAATCAAATATCACATGTAAGCTCCACTACTTGAAATATCAAATTCCCCTATAACTAAAGTACTCTACAACAGACACTTGAACTGTGATTCTGTGCAACAAGATTTTCCCTCAAAATGAATCAAATGATAATGAAAACATTCAAGGCAAGGATTTGTATTTTGTAGCTCATACTCTTATAATACAATCTAAATATGCATATGCAATAAAATTACATATTGCTCTCCCTTTTAATTGTTGAATGAAAGCCTTATAGATAACTAAGTTACAATTTTGGCACTTTGATATGGTCCTAACATTGATGAACCATTTTTTTTATTCCTCAAGAACATTCGACATTAGTTATACAAGCTAGTTCCATTTTGGAAACCTAACTCAATCACACCATGTGAATGCTGAACAACCCTGATACACAATTCTCATAATTTTTTTAAAAAGATAAAATAAAATAACAGACAATAATCAAGTAATACCTGTGTTCGGAGACAGATTGACTCAAAATCATCCTGTAAAAATTAATTGACACAGCATTTACAATTCACATTTTTATCATCATAATAATAACAAATTCTTAGGTGCTAAAGTGCTTCTAAAATCTGCTTAGGTTGCCTTTCAAATTTGAATGTGCATGCTGTAAATTAAGATGACGAAGATCTTCCAGAAGTCATGATGTATTATATCAGCAACTGTAGTATAATTTGGCTAATGAAATGCATTAAAGAATAGTGGGATTTTATTTAATGTTGGGTTTAGGGCTTATAAGCTTGTGATATGTGTAACCCAACTTGTAATATGTATATAAATACACTTACGGGAGCCAAACAGTTGAGTTACTCTCTCTTCACCAAAGAGTTCTCAAAGTTCCTAGAGGAATAAACTGAATTAGGGTAAGATATTCTTATGAACTTTCATTCATCGTCAGTATTCAATAGTTTACTGACTCATCCATTATATAAGACAGAGGTCAGTATTAAGTTTCTGAAGCAACAGGCTTTTAGCTTAAGATAAAAATCATGGTAAAGAAGAAAGTTATCAAGTGAGTTGAGTTACTCTCTCTCTCTCTCTCTCTCTCTCTCTCTCTCCACCAAAGAGTCCTCAAAGTTCCTAGAGGAATACACTGAATTAGGGTAAGATATTCTTATGATCTTTCATTCATCGTCAGTATTCAATATATGCTAACTTAACACAAATTTCAAAAAAACAAGTTAGTTTACTGACTCATCCATTATATAAGACAGAGGTCAGTATTAAGTTTTTGAAGCAACAGGCTTTTATCTTAAGATAAAAAATCATGGTAAAGAAGAAAGTTATCAAGTGAAGAAATAGGAACAACTGAAACAACAAACATCAAGAGTGATATTTAGATAACATCCTCAATTGTTGCATGAGGCATCCCATTAAGTATTTATATTAGATTCTATATCTGATATAATTACCAATGTCAGCAGTTACAAAAAAAACGTACCTCTATGTTTTCATGCAAAGAAGTAATGACCTGAAAGTTTTGATAACATAAAAGGAAATTAGCCAAGAGATAAATGAAACTTGAAGCATTTCTTGACACATCACCTTTTGAAATATAGAAAAAGGAATTCATAGGTATTCAGTGGAGAAAAGAGGAATGAAATATACAGTTCTCTTGATAAGTTAAAATACAGATACTAAATACCAACATATGTCTTTGAGCAGTTTAAATTTCATATCAAAATAGATGTTACTATGTAATCAAAGTTAAGGCCTTGTTCACTTTACTTAATTCACATGTAGACAGGGTCTTTTAACTTGACCTCCTGTTGCTAATCATTACCTTCTTTTAGTCTATTTGATATTAAGTGGGTGATGAACATAAATATATGATTTCTAACCACAAGGTGGAACTATAAGTTTTCCAAGACTAACCCTGACATAGATCGCCAGTATAAATTTCCATATGAGAGTATCTGTCTAAAGGAACTCATTGAGATCCAGGAGGATCGATGCCCAAATTTCAACACACATAATTGATTTAGAAAACTAGAGATACAACATGATGGCCTAGGTCAAACTCAATGCAACATTCTTTTTATTTATTTGGGCTAAAACTCAATGTAACATTCAGACATATATTTCTAATATGAAAGAAGTAATATGAATGGATCATACCTGAAGAAATAGGCGATGAAGCAATTCTTTTTCAGCGTTAGTGAAACTTGAAAATGCTTTATAAAATTCCTGAAAATCAATACAGAAACAACATGGTATCAATATATAGCCATTTTGAAGGCTGAATAACTGAGAATGTGTCTATATGTGTATTGTTCTCAGGCTTTACACTCACATCACCCCCCCCCCTCCGGCTAAACTGCAAATTATTATTAACATAATTTCAGAGTTGTAGTTGAGCAGTCAAACTCAAACATAAGATAATCAAGTATGCTATCACAAAAAGAGCTGTAAACATGTCATGGCTACCTTTTTAGTGCAAAAGTATCTGATCTGAACTAGTTATATAAACCATGCTGGGTAATATGTTCTATCATTAAAAAGTACACTGGAGTTATACCGCACAATAGATCCTTCAAATTCCTTTAATGCATATATATGAGTGGGTATTATTCAAGAAATCATGGTTTAGGGCTAGCAAGTGACACGCCAATCAAGTTGCATCCACATTTTTGTATTCAAAATTCCAATTTCTGCTTACCTTCAATTTTTTCTTTTCTTTTTTTGGCCTAGCTTTATAATTGGCAACGTGGTCTAGTTTATTGATGGAGCATGCATGTGACTATCAACAAATCCAAACAACACCCCGCACATGAAAAATAAAAGCACCAGACAATAATGGTTTAATAAAAATAAAAATTAATTTTTTCTCTACTCACAATTATTAATTTTTATAGGCAACAAAAGGGCAGGGTTAAAAATTTTAAAAAAATTTATACCCATTATTCCCCATTCAGTTTTTCACACCCCGAAAATTAAAAAAAGCCAAGTAACAGTGCAAAAAATAAATGTATAGAGAGAGAGAAAGAAGAACGATGAAGTAGTACCTCCTTTGAGCAGGAAGTGAGCAAAGAACGGAGAGCGAACTTGAAGGACTTCTTCAAATCCAAGTACCTGGATCCGATTCCAGTAGAAGGTGGTGATGATGATGCAGCATTGCCAGCAAGTTCTTGAGGCCTTTTTTTGTCCATTGGGTCGGATCGGAATCACAAACTGAGAAACCAGAACAGCGTCTTACATCTACAAAGCAGAAGCAGAAGCACAAGCAGAAGAGGGAAAAGAAAGAAGCTGAAACTCACCCACGCACGGTGACCAGAATCCAGATGCCAAGACGCGCTTTCACTTTATTTTGATTTTTCATTTTTATTGGTTTTGGAGGTAATAAAACTATAAACCAATCTGCTCTGGGCTTCTTTGGAAGGCCCACAAAGCCCAAACGATCCCACAATTACAATTATAGAGCTTTTCTAGACTAAATAATCCTATATTAATACTTCTTTTTATTTTTAGTAAATTACACTCCACCAAGGTTTGTTAAAATGATAACAAGTTTTAAATTTGACAATAAATTATATTCAACTCTATTTTTTGTCTTTAACTAATGATTGGATTAACACTGTTAAGTATTTTAAAAAGAAAAATAATAATAATAATAAACTAGCTTATTATAAATTATTATTGAGCTTCTTTAAAAAAATATATTAATAAACTCCATAATACAACAAAAAAATTTAAGTTTAATCTAATGATTTCTTCTATACAAAACCAAGTTGACTTTTTAATAAAAAAGTGAAAGGGATATAGTTTGATAAATGTCATGAAAATGAGTATAATTCATATATCTATTTATTTTACTCTAACAAATAATTTATATACCGTGTATGTCTATTATGTTAAGAAACAATATTGTACTTTTCTTTTATCATTTTTTCCTTTGTTAATTATTATATTATTTTAAGTAAAGACCATGATTTTATTACTATTTCCATTTTTTTGTGGTTAATAGAAGTTTTTCTTAATTTACTTAGAATTTTTCTAGCATCGCAAACTAAAACCTTGTATAAAAATAAAATTTTAAAATTACACACTTTTTTCAACATGCTACAACATCAAATTCTAAAATCAAATAATATTATTTTAATAAATTCAAATGCAAATACTCAATTAATGTACATTACATATTATGTTGTTTTAAATTCAATGCTTTTTTATATTTATTTAACGATTACGCGTTGGAACGAGGATCTTAATCTCAACTCGCCCCCATTTATTAAACGAAGATAAATTTCTCTTCGTCACTATCCTCATAAGGAAAATTTGTCTCCATATCTGCCTCATTGCAGGAGATCCCCGCAAATAAACACTTAAAAGATGTTTTTATTATCTTTATCAATAACAACATATTAAAATAATTTATGTCTTTGCATATGCAAAATAGTTGTAAACATGTTTTTTCTTAAGTAGTTGAGTTAAAAGACTTAGCAACCGAGATAAAAAAAAAAGGGGACTATAATATATATATATTTACATAATAGACATACACAATATATGAATTATTTGTTAGCGTGAAATAAATGCATATATTCCAATGAATATATAGTAACTCAATTGATATCAACCTTAATCTTTAAGACAAAGGTGTGATAACTGTTGCGGTCTGCAAGGGCACGAGTCATACAGGTAGTAAAATAAAAATTGTTCTCACGAGGATCGTGTGAATATCGAACTATGACAATTTTAATTATTTAGACGATCAAGGTTTACCAAACTCTAAATTACGAGTAAATAGCTAATGAAAATTAAGCAAGCAACAATCACCAGTAAATAAAAAGCTTAAGGACTAGGGGTTCACTACATCTAAATATTATGACAAAATTCTAAACTCTCTTGTTAATGGGTAATAATGCTTTCGAATGTGAATTATCCTAAATTGTTTAATGTTCTCTTTCAAGACACAAGAAACGTGTTATAATCGAAGTGATACATATTTTCATGGTATTAGGTTAATTGAAACTCATTAAGCTCAATGATAATTCAATTTCTCCTTAAAAGATTTAGCCAATTTCTAAAGGTTTGAATATCAAACTTCATCTTTCGATCCTTCATCCAATATTTTAGATAATGCAAATATGGGTACCAACATATAGCAAGCCTTAAACACACTAGAATTGAATCAAAAGCAAAGGTCTATCATTAATTAAAAAGCTTTAACAATTTGTCATAAAATCATAGAAGAGCTATATCCCTAAACCTAAAAGCGGAAAACTAGCCTCTCATGTTTGAAATACAACCAAAAGTAAGCAAAGAGATAAGATAATCTATTAAACCCAACAAAAGAGAGGAAGATGATAGGAGTTTAGCCAATTCTTCTACGGGATCTTTGTCAACGGTGATCTTCTCTCTTCAAATTTGGTTTTCTCTCTTTGTTTTTACCTTTTGATGTTGTCTTTTCCTTTCTTCTAACAGTCTCTCAGTTCCTTTATATAGTTTTTTCCTTTTTTAGGGTTTCTTAGAGCCTTAGAAGTCCCCTCAAATAAGGAATCCTGATTTGATAAGGATTCACACGTATCCTGGTAACAACACGACCATGCCGTGTGTTTTGGGATTTATAATGTTGGGCCATGTAGTTCTCTGGAAGCCATATTGTTCATGGCATGGCCAGGCCATGTAATTTCCCATTTTACACAACTAGGACGTGTAACATTTTGTTTGCACTTTTCACTTTACACATAAACTTTGATTTTCACTATACATAGAAGTTGTAGCCATGTGTCTCTTAGCTTTCCATAGGCTCTGAGATCACATGATTTCGAATTCTGTAGCTCAAGTTCTCATCATTTTACTGCACAAAGGTTTAGTAAGGCAGACAACAACGAATTTCTACATCATCTCTTGATCATCCATGTGTTGGAACCAAAGACGAATTTTAATATCTTATATTGGAACCAAAATTGTTCAAGTAAACTGAACCCCTCAGATTTTTGAAGATTACAATAAATATTAATTTAAAGAGAACAAATAAGTTTTGAATAAACTTATATCTTTTACAAAGTTATGTCTTTTGAATAAATGACAAATACTTTCAGACCAAAGACAAATCTTGATAAAATCTCTCATTACAACGTGCGTCCAATACAACTGCTTTATATTATAATATTGGATTGTCCATTGTTTGTATGTTGATTGTTTCTCTAAAGCATTCGTCCAAGAATATTCAAAGACAAACAAAACAAAGTGCATTAACTGCTGATGGGATCTCTAACACAAACGTGATTTTCGAAGAATCAACTTTGTATACTGGAGCTGACACTCCTAACAACTACAAGGACCAACAAATAAGGAACTTTCTACGTGTTCAGAAGAGTCAGAACTCAAATATCAAATTCCTAGCAAACATTGATAACCAAAGTTACTTTTTAGAAAGAAATCAACACGTTATTAGCAGTATGCATTTAATGTTATTCATAACGATAATAAATATTACCATTGGACGAAGAAACTTATGAAGATTAGAACAAGCTCTCAAGCTATATATATACCAATGTCTTAAAAAGATCAAAATGAGTTGTTCATATACAAGCGAAGTTCATTTCAAAACATTACAAAGCAAAAAGATTTACTCTGTTTTACATATTCTTTGTATACTCTTGTATAGAGTTTTACTTGAGCTTATTTTTATTTATCCTCACAGATCGTGAGTTAACCTCAAGTGTTGTAAACACTCTTTGTTACTTTGGCTGTGAGCCTGAATAGGTTTATTTGTAAAAGAATACTTGTTATTAGAACCTGAAGAGGTTAAGAATACTTAATTGTAAGCTTGAAGAGGCGGAGCGAAGAATACTTGTAATCTATGAAAGATTAGTGGAAAATCCTTCAAGTTGAATGAATTGGACGTAGCTTTCGGGTTGTGAGAGTGAACCAGTATAAATATCTGATGTAAACTTTTCTTCCCTCTCCTTGTGTTAAATTTCTTATCATCTAATATCTAGGGATTGTTATTGTCGTTCATAACTACTCTTGGCTAAAACTATAAAGCTTTCAACTTGCGTTCAACGTTTTTCAGAAAAAATTTCTTTGCGTCCATCGGACTGTAAAGAGTTTACACTTCGTCCATTATCTCTTACTTTCCTGTGAAACATTTGTTTCAAGAATTGTTTTAAGAAATTTTTTTTAAAAAGGTTAAGAAACACAATTCAACCCGCTTCTTGTGTTTCACTTGCTTATTTCATCGTGAACTTGGTCCAAGATCTCTAACATTCACCTAAAATGCACTAAAAAGGAACCAAAAGTCATAGAAGAAAAAAAGATAAATAAAACACAACTAAAAAGGCATGAAACTCTAAAGAATTGCAACTAAATTCCTAACAAAATAAACACAATGTGAGCATTTCATCCACACATCAATAATGATGTTAGAGGCTCGATCCTTCACTACGCCATTAATCCCCTCCCTTATTTAGGTGCTTGTACCTCTTAATGTACAATATATATATATATATATGAATTATAGTGTACAATATATATATGAATTACAGTCCTCTTCATAATATTTGTCAAATTATATTCCTTTTATTTTTATATTAAAAAGGTAACTTAATTTTATACATAATTAATCTTAAAATTTTGTTTTTGTAATATATAACTTAATAATAAAAAATAACTACTCTCTGTATAAGTTTTGGAATGATGGTAGCGCAAACTGTCACCGCTGTTGTGGTGTCTATGAAACAATCATCCATGTGTTGCGAGATTGCTCAATTGCCAACCAGATTTAGGTGAACCTAGTTGCCTCAGACAAGATCGTGGACTTCTTTTCTCTTTGCCTGACTACTTGGTTTTGCACTTGTATTAACCATGATATAGGGAACTCTAGTTACACTAACTAGGAAGACACCTTCCGTGTCACTTGTTAGTTTATTTGGAGTTGGTGAAATAAAGCAATTTTTTTTATAAAGAGTTTGATTTCCCCCATGATCCTGTTACTACACCAAGCATTACGTTGATGATATCTGTAGTGCTTCTTGCAGCAAAGATCACCTTGGTGCTGTGTACAGAACTCGTGATATAGGTGGCCCCCCAAGCAGGTTGGGTTAAACTACACATAGATGGTGCTTCTAAGGGAAACAAGGAAACACTAGTTATGGTGGTATTATCTGGGGGAACGATGGTGGCTAGATCAAGGGTTTCACATATCACATAGGTTCTTGCACTATTTACATTGAGCTCTGGGGTATTTTTTTTTAGTTAAATTTGGTTTGGCTTTACGGGCACAAATGGGTAATTGTTGAAAGTCATTTAGAAGCCATTATCTTAGCTCTCATGAAGCTGCATAAACTTAAGAGTATTGACCAGCTTCTTCACAAAGTTAAGAGTTTAGCTTTTCGCCAATGAAATCTTGTGTTCTGCCACACACTTAGAGAAGGTAACAAATGTGTTGATTGGCTCACCAATTGGAGCTTATCAAAGGAACACAACTATAAGGAAGTTACATCTCCTTCAGATTTAGCCTTACTTGTTTTTGGTTGTGGGGCTTCCTTACCCCGCATTGTTGTTGTTTATTTGTATCTTTCCTTTTTGGGCTTAGGTCCCTCATATGTACCAAATAAATAAATAATAATAAGCTAGTTCATTTTTTTGTTAATAAAATACTTAACAGTGTTAAGTAAACTGTTAGAGATAAAAAAAATAGGGTGTAGTGTAATTTATGGTCAAGTTTAGGATTTGATGTCATTTTAACAAACCTCAAGATAATATAATATAGTTTACTCTTTTTTTAACAAAGTACGTCTAAAACTTAGTATCGAGAAAGAAGGATTTAGTGAATTTTATCTTTTTAAAAAAATATTTAATTTTCAAAAACCAAAATGAAACATTTTTATTATAGCCTACCAAATTATAAACATTTTTAATTGGATAAAAAATTCCTTATATTCAATAATTTATGATTTTTAGCTATTAATATATTTATAATTCATAATTAAAGTCTTTATATACATCCTTGGTTGAGTCAATGTTAGATTATATCCATGTTTAGAATGTGGTTCGAACAAATTTGATTCATTGACAAGATAATTTTTTCTATCTTCATCAGTAAATAAGAAAGTATCACATCAGTATAGTAAATAAGATTTTTCACTTCAAGTAAAAAAAAATTAACTATTGTTTAAATTGGTTGTGAAATTTTTTTTAATCGTAAATAGATCAAAATTAAATCTCTAATGGTGATCAAAATTATATTAATTAATTAAAATAGCAAAAATAAGGAGTACAAGTGCCACATTCTCATGAATTTTACAGTAAAACTAGTGACACCCCTAATACTGTTACACAAAATTATATTTTTTGCACGTCATCGGATTTGGCACACTAAGAAATCAGCAACAAGAAAAAATGGTGTAAAGTTTTGTACTTAAAAAATAGAGTAAACTACTATTTTCGTCCCTGAGAGATTTCACAGATGTCACATTAGTCCTCCAATAAATTTTTACATCAAATTGGTTCTTTTTGGAGACCAATTTGCTGTCAAAAATCACTTTAGAAAACCAATTTGATGTGAAAAAATTGACATTCTATGACTAATTTGATGTAAAAAGTTATTGAATGACTAAATTAATGTCACATATATATTTGGAGGACCAATTTGGTGGTTTACTCTAAAAAGTATTGTATTAGACATAGTAACATTATTCTAAACTCATTTGTCCCCATGCACCACCGTTTGTCAATTCAATGTTAAGTAAGACTTACTAAACATTGTGTTGAGAACAAACTTTTTATAGAAAGATGATGTATAAATAAATTGAAATCATATTTTATAAAATTCCAAACAAGCATTGTATTGGATTCCAAAAATTATAAAGTTCCAAACAGAGGTGAAGGGAGGGGGCTTTTGGATGCCACGGTCCCACTGAAGTATCTGATATTTTTTTATATATACATATTATTCTTAGTGGCCCCACCATAACATAAGAGACAAGCTTCTTGGAGAAGTTACATCCAAAAGTCAAAACAATTAAAGGGGGGTCGTGGGGTAAGCAAAAACAATTAAAAATTAAAATATAATGATAACAAAACAAAAGATACAAATACTATTTTATTATTTCTTACTCTCACTTTCTGATACTTTCACCTTTTTAGTTTCTTCTTTATTCCTTTATTAATTTCTTATTTCTTTCTTTAACAACATAGACGTATTTTGTTTATTTCTTTGAGAGCAGAGGCGTAAGAAGATTATTAGATCGACGACGATAATGACATTGAGAGTGTGAGACAAAGTGAGAGGTCCCACTTCATTTCCCACCCACAGCACAACCAGGGGAGGAGCCAGAAATTTAATACGAGGAGGGCCAAGACTAAATATATATAACATGAAATAACAATAAAAAAAATTAACTAACATATAAAAGCATACTGTATGAAACAATTTTGATATATGATTAACAACTTAATATAATAAAAATTACTCAAACATATCTATAGTCAATATTATCATATTAAACATACAAGTTTAAGTACATGCCTAAAACTTTCACTTCTTTAATTGTGCACGATGATGCTTCATGGAGTAAAAATCATCAATTATCATATCTATGGTAAATTTTTTAGCAATCTCCTTTTCAATGTAAACAATCATATAACTAGTAAGAAAATCATCTTCCATCTTATTTCAGAGCTTTGTTTTAATGATTTTCATAGCTGAAAAAGCTCGTTTAGTAGTTGCTATTGACACAAGAAGAGACAAAACAAGCTGAGTCAATCTATCAATTAAAGGATAAACATATGATTTTCCAGTCTCTACTAATTTTTGACATAAGTCAGCAATAGTAGACAAATTCTGAAACTATGGATCTTTAGGCACATCAAGCTCATAATGCTGCAATTCATATATCAACTGGATCTTTTCCTGCTCAAAAAAATCTGAAGAATAAAAATTCTCAACAAGTTTACATATGCTATCAGCATTAAATTACTTGTAAGTATCTTTTGGATCTAAATATGTGCTCAATATAAGAAGCTCTGGTGCTTGCTAATTTAATCTATTATTCAACTCTTTCAACTGATAATTTATCATAGTAGTAAATATATATATATATATATATATATACACACGATAGTGATGCTCAACCATAACAACATCTTTTTTACGGCGAGAACGAATTATGTTAGAGAAAGAAGCACTCATATTAGGAATTTGAATAGCTTGTATGTTACAAAAATTAAGAACTAACTTTCTCAAAGAGAGTTTCCCAACCACAATCCCTTAACTTCTGAATCAATGATTTTGTGCTAGATACCAAATACATGGCATTCAAAATATCTTGGGATTTTTGTTGCAAAGCTTATAAGTGATTCCCATGATTTCTTTCATCACATGTAAAATGAAAACAAAATCAAATGACATTAATGATTTAAGGTCATAAGTAGCATCACCTCGTTTAGAGTATGTAGATCCTTTAATAGCTAAATCTTCAAGAACTGAAGCAGTTGCACCAAACATGCGTAAAAGACTGCATATTGAATTGAAATGAGAACTTCATCTAGTGTCTCCAAGTCTCTGTAATATGCCAATTTATCGGCTCGTCTTCCTGTCTCCAGGTCTTGAGTTCTCTCACTTTCCAAACCAAGAAAATTCGAAACCCAAAAGCTCTCTAGGCAGCCAAAGATTTTCCAACACCTTTCTTAAAACCCTAACCCCCTATTTATAACCTCCCCCCAAAACCAAACTCTCTAATGAGCTTCTGTGCGAAATTCCTCGAGCGAAGTCCACTGCACCAAGCCGCATCTTCTAATGTGAGCGCAGGGGGAAAAACCCACCTTTGACCAGCCAAAAGCTTGTCCCCTCTAGGCAGAGACGCGAGGCATGAGACCACTATGTGTGCAGTAGTAGGTGTAGGATGTGTGCGTGTAGAGCCATGTTGGGGAAAGGTAGTTTGACAAGGGCATGAATGTGTGTGTTTGTGTGAGCAAAGTGTCACGGGTGAGGGAAAAGTAATGGGTCTGGGTAGGTGGAGTAGGGTCCAAATTAAGTGGGCATGGACAAGTTATACAGGTCAAGAGTCTTGGGTCATGGGTTAAATGATGAACATGCCAAGTGGGTCAGGTTAAAATTGGGTTATGGATCAAACAAAATAAAGGGCTTAGATGAACATTTTTATCTATTTTTTTCTTCAAAATTTCTCATTTTTTATTCTGATGCAACCTCGGTACTGAATAGGCCTCCTAAGCCCAATAAGGCCTTTGGGGAGGTTTATGTTAAGAAACATAAAATGTGCAAGGCACCTGAGTAGAGTGAGGGAGGGAATATGTAACTAACTCTGCCTAATTTGCAGAGAGAGTGGGGGCGCGTAAGAGGTGAGGTTATGAGTGAAGGGGTGTATCTGGTTGTAATGGGAGAGAGTTGGTTAGGCTGGAATTGGGATGGGACTTTCGGGAGAGACTTAGGCACTCTCTAATTGTCTTTCTTTCTATTTTCCTTTCATCGTTACCTTCTTCTTAGCTTGTACTTCCCCATTACAGGCTTGGAACATCAATAATACAATACTTTTCTTCTTATAATTCTTTCCATACTTCTGGGTACCTATCATTGGTATCAAAGCTCTCGATCCTAGAGCTTGAATGGTCTTGACACTTACTGCAATGGAAAATCGAGTTGAAAGTTTGGAGCGCAGCTTCCAGGAATGGAGATTGGAGAACTTAAATTAGATGAAAGAGCTGAGGCAAATCTTACAAGCTATGACCAGGAGACACTGAGGCCGAACTCGACGTCGCGACGGTAATAGAGGAAGCCAATGTAGTTCATCGCGATTGAGGTCAAGGCCATTGGAGGGAAGTAGACCTCCATTTTACGAGGTAGAAGGAAGGAAGCTAGAAATTCCAGTGTTCAACGGAGATGAGGCATATAGGTGGATTGTGAGAATGGAGGGTACTTCTGGTTGAATATGATCCACGAAGACGAGAAGCTCGACATGGCAATAATCGCACTTGAGGGCCGAGCACTGAACTGGTACCAATGGTGGGAATAGTAGACACAGGAACTGAGCTGGCCGGAGTTCAAACAAGCTGTGATCCACCATTTTCAATCAGGTCTGGTACAAAACCAATTGGGACTGTTTATGAGCATTACACAAACTGGAACTGTGATGGAATATAGGGAGCAATTTGAGATGCTCCTTGACAAGAGGTTGTCGAGACCCCGTCAAATAATAAAAATTACCGGTTCGCAAATTAATTTGTAGTATAGAGCATGAACCGAATCGTCTCTCAAGGATCCAAAAAGAACAAAGATTTAATCAGATCAAGATAATTAAAAGGGGGGTTTTATGATTTGAAAAGATAATACACTAATTGAATTAAAAGAAATGCAATTAACAAAATAACCAATCCAAGGAAATTTACCGATCTTGAGTTTAACTCATCATTGATCACAAGGAATTCACTTAATTGCTAACCATATTCTTGGCCTTAGATCACATCAAGAAGCCTCAACATGATCCAAGAATCCACTACTAGATAAGCATCTAGGATTTAATTAACCAAGGTTAGATAAAGTAAGCACCATCCAAACATAGATTAACTTAAGATCAAGAATTTAACCAAGCTAAACAATCCATCAAAAGCTTTAATAAATTGTTTATTCTATGTGATCCTCTTGAATACATGATAATAAAGCTAGTATCACATAAACATCCAAATCAAATTAAGCAATTCAATCTAGATCAAAATTAAAAGAGGAAGAAGAGAAACTTGAATAACAATTAAGCAATATGAACAAGTAAAACAAGATCTCCAAATTAAACATCAAGATGGCTAATCCCTTGGATTGATTATGAGAGCCTAGCCTTCCATGGATGGGAAGGAAGAACTCAGAAATAAAAGAACAAAAATGAAATTCTAAAGAGAATGGAGAAGAAGAGAAAGAAAACTAACAAATACTCAAACTTACTACAAACTTACTTCCAAATTGAATGCTAACTTACTTCAAATTGAATCTTTCTAATACAAAGAGGTTGGGTCTATTTATACTAATCCTGAAGCCAATTTGTACATGTACATAATCTGAATACAAGCTATAAGAATCTAAAAATTGTCAAAAATGGAAGCTTGATGCATGGTTGGTGGGTTGGTGCATGGTAGGTGGGTTGGTGTATGGTTGGTGGCTTTTAGTCAACAACTCTTATCCGACTTCTCAAGCTTCAAATTCATCACCTAGACGGCATTTTGGCTTGGATGTCTTCATCCAAGTTGTAGCCAGTTGTCTCCTTGAAAATCTCCAATTTGAATCATGTCATTTGGACTTTTAGAACTCCAGAAATGCGAAAAACACTTCACCTACCTCAAGTTAGGTTGGAAGAACGTGTTTCCAAATTCAGACCAACTTGTAGCTTCTGAAGCATGCCTAAAACGACATCTATTAACAAAATGGTCTTCATTGAAGTTGGAGATATGGGTCTTATCTTTCAAGTGACCAAGTTTCAGCCCAAGAGGAGGCCTATAACCCACTATATAGTCCAATATGTGCATACTGCCCAGATGGTTTCGTGACAGCAAACCTACTCTGCATTGCAGGGATATTTTGGACCCTTAGCATTCCGATCCAGCTCTTGAGTTCTTCATGAAACTTGTAGAGCATTGTCTTAGCTTTCCAAAGACACCAAGATCACCTCAATTGGATCACCGAGTCCCAAGTTATGACCTAACCAAGGAAGAAAGGTCAAAATGCATCAAAATACGAAAAATATTCAATATTTGCATTAAAGCCCAATGAAGCCCAACAACATTAAACTCATCTAAAGTACTAATATTGGGCACAATAAACATCTAATAATGCCTAATACAAAGCTAACATAAGTGTCTCAAATTGATTGATCAAATTCCCCACACTTAAGCTTTTGTACTCGGCAAAACACATAACAACGAAACTAAAGAAAAACAAGAAACATCATATTATTAAACTAAAAACATAAAAACTGATTGTACCTAATCTAATCCACTTCCGTAGGAAAACACGATGGCACTTAGCATGTGCCACAAGCCTTTAAACCCCTAGGTGTCCCTAGTGGACGAGTTATAGTCTCGTGAGGGTTTACCAGGATGATACCCACAAACATGTAATATTTTATTTAATCAATTCAACTAATTTTTATATACAAGCATTGTATCAAATATAAACCATAATTAATAAGTCAAGTATGCTTAACAAAGAATAGTTAAATCAAACCATTTGAGAATAAAGTATAGCATAATCATGCTTTAATCAGAAATAGGCATGTTCAAATTGAGTAAAATTCCTCACTAGTGACACTCAAATCACACAAGGTGTTTAGGTTAACTGTTTAAACTCAACTCAGTCAAACTATGAAAGTATTTTACCATAGGCTTGCATATACATCAATTCTCCACTACTTAGATCAAATAAATTGCAAAAATCAAGAGGTCTTTCAAAAAGGTTGTAATAGAACTTATAAGGTGAAGGAAGGAAACAATATGGATAATAGCAGGTTAAAACGAAAGAGAATAAAAGAGCATTGAGGAGTAACTCAAGTAGAAAGAATAAATTTTTAACCCAAAACCATAAAATGCTCATTCTCTTCACACATTCCTTCCTTTTTCTATTCTTTTATTTTTCTTTCTTTTTTCTCTTTTTTTTTGTTTTTTTTTTGTTTTTTTTGTTTTTGTTTTTTTTTTGTACCAAGCATTTCGTATCAGCACACCAATTCCCCCACACTTAAATCATTGCAAGCAAAAGAACTCCTCCAATAAGAAAATCAATACTCTCCCATTCCCTAAGGTAAGGTAAAACATGGTTTTTCACTCAAAGGTTGTAATGAGCTAAGAACAAAGAATAGGAAAATAGGCTCAGAGGGAGTTAATATTTGAATAAATGCAAGGTATGTTTATTTGGTCAAAGCAGCTAAGTCAAGAAAAAAAATGCCTCTGTCATTTTCATGCAACATACAGACCAATGTAATCTCAAATCGATTCAATGCAAGTTCTAGAAAATAAATTCATAATTAACATCACTCATGAAAGAAAATAAACCAAGTGTAAGTATCAAACTTGGAAAAGCCCAAAACTCACAAAGGTATGAAACATTCACTCAATTCAACCATGCCTTCTTCCTAATATCCACAATCATATACACATGTATATCATGAAAATGATTCAACTATAAACTGTTTTGCATACTTTTATCATCAATTAAGCTCAGATTCAACACATGCTTGTATCAAAATTAATTGAAAAGATCAAAATGAATTTTTTTTTATTTTTTTTATTTTTTTTTATTTTTTTTATTTTATTTTATTTTATTTTATTTTATTTTATTTTTTTATTTTTTTATTTTTTTTTATATGCAAGAACAAAATAATTTAAAACATACTATGAAATGCAAGTTAAGATGCGTCTCAAGAGCAAAACTACTCCTTACTCTGCCATCATACATCTAATAAGTTAGTAACAATAAAGATTAGCTTGTTAGTTTTTTTTTTTTTTTACTAAACTATGTACATGGTAATGTCAACTATCCCTCCCCCCAACTAATTAAAGACATTGTCCCCAATGTCAAAATAAAGATAGGTAGAGTGTATAAGGTCTTACCAGAAAAACTGCAAATCGGGCCTGAAATAAGAAAAATTACAAAAAAAAACAACAAAAACCAGAACAGAAAACAAAAATTCACAAAGACAAATTCAAATCAAGTTTTGGCTTTTTCTTGCTTCTTGCCTTGTTCCCAATTCCGTGGAGCCATTCTTGGATCACGTTGTGGTACAAATTCATTTAGTTGATCGAGCAATTGTTCGGGAGTTGCAGCATACAAGACTTTGACGTGTCGCTTGTGAGATGAACCCTTTTCTCTGACATGATCAAGAAAACAAAACAAACTGTCATAAAAACCATTAACATTTAATATACCTATGAGTTTTTGGTGAAAGTTCTGCTGTGACCAGGATGTAATTTGGAAGAGCTCTTCCAAAGTTCCAAAACCATCAGGTAGGGCAATAAAGGCATCAGCATTTGCTATCATAAAGTTCATGCGTTGGTGCATGCAAAATACCATTACTTCATCCCCTAATGTTTTTCCAATGGGCTTGCTGGTAGATAAAGGACTAGGAATGACACCAAGGACTTTGCCACCTCCTAAATGTGCAGCAGTCGCTACACAACCCATTAACCCAAGACTACCTCCTCCGTAAACTAAATGGATTTCTCTCTCAGCTAGCACTCGACCAAGATGGTGTGCAATATTTACAAACTCTTTATCTTTCCCAAGATTAGATCCACAAAAGACACAAACACTCTTGATCCGACGAACTGAAGTGGCTTCCATTTTTTTTTCTCTTTGTTTTTTTTTTTTTGTACTCTCACCTTATCAATGATCTGAAGAGAGCAAGGTGCATTATTTAAAGGCATCAAAACTCAAAGGTAATAATTACACCTATAAAGGAGGGGTAGATCTGCGTGTCAGATAAGTTTGAAAAATAAGCACAGAAATGATAATAGCTATATGACAGAGATAAAAGGCTAATCTATATGTGTCAGAAGAAGTTTGAAAATATGCAACACATATTTCAAAAAATACGGCTATTTTTTTTTTGATTTTTTTTTAATAAACAAGAAGAAAAAAGGAAAAATAAAAAAAAATACTTACAGGAGGTATGATTGTGGCTCACACTTTCCTCTGGTTTTACGTCCAGTAACGGCTTGAATGCTCTCTATGGGCCGATGGTCGGCTTCCCATCCAATTTTCTTAAAAATTGGCAAACAGGGTCTTTTTGAGTCAGATTCCCGAGACTATAACGCTCATGTTCATCTTGGAATATTGGCCATAAATCAAGAAGTACTCTCTGCACATCTCCACTAGGATGCGTCTCAAGAGTCAATAGAATGTTATCTAAAGACTCCTTACTCATGCCATCCTTTATGAAGTTAATTTTATCATCTCGGTTTATAGACGTCATTCCAATTGATTTACATTTTGTGTTACAGGTCCATCTTGCACATTTATAGCAGACCCGTAACCTTTTTGCTCTTCTCTTCTTTGCATATGAACTTTTGCCTAGCCCTGGCATATATGAAACAAGAGCATCAGAAAATTCACCTCCGAGCCTCGGACCTTTGCTTCGATCAACCAGTATATCCGCAGGATGCCTTTGTGCATAAGCATCCTTAATCTCTCAAACCTTGCACAATAAATGTTAGTTAAAACATTTTGAGGGAGAGAAGGGAATTGCTTGCGGAGATTAAAAAGCTGATTATCCATTTCGAAAGAAAGAAGAAAGAGAGAGAGAAAAAAAATTGAGTAAAATTATGTACAGATTTCAGTGTTTGTGGGTAACTGAAGGGACCGAAAAAAAATTTCACGGAGTACCGTTATCCGCCATTTAACCGGTGAAAAATCATCTGTTAATGAAAAACAAACAAAATTAAGACAGAAAAATCAAACTCTGATAGATTTTCTTGCTCGGCACCGATTTTCTGTCTTGATTCCTGTGAATGCAAATAAGTCAAAGTTTGAAAAAAATGAAAAAGTTAGAAAACTTGGGTTGCCTCCCAAGAAGCACTACTTTTAATGTCTTTAGCCAGTGTGATTGAAGATTTTGCACGATCCATGGGTCCTCCCCAATAATGATTCAATTTCTGGCCATTGACCTTAAACGTGGCTTTTTTTTTTTTTCAACAAAGATTTATATAGAAAACAGAAAATAAAAAACAGCAGACAAAACAAAAAATAAAAATAGAAACAGAAAAAAAAAGTAATAAAAGACAAACATCGGCAGTACAGCAAAACAGAAGCAGAAATAGAAACAGACAACACAAACAGCAGAAACAACAGCAACAGAAAAGAGTAAATTGTAACAGTCAAATAAAAACAGAAACAATATTAAAAACAATAGCAAAACAGTAAAAACAAAAAGAAAACAACAACTAGAAAAATGAAATAAAAGTGTGGAAAGAAAACTCCCTATGGATAGCAGAAGAATTAACGTTCCAGCAGCCACACCATAGCCAGTGTAATGGATCACCACATCCAAAATCAAAGTGTTCAGTATCTTCCGGGGTTGCTTTTCTGGTTTAGCTCTATCTTCAAGTAAAATCCTACGCATGCAAATGGAAGGGCTAATGCTTGGAATGTCTGCAAGTGTGCATGCTCTCAGATTCTCCCTCAAAATGGGTAGCAACCTCTCCTCCTCATCAGTAAGGAGGTTTTTAGCCACAATGGACTCCAATTTTGTTGGCTTCACTACTTCTGTAGATTGAATTTCTTCATAATCTGAAAAGATTCATCATGTCTCAAAAAGGCAGAATCTCAAAGACATGCATTACACAACATATCACCATCACAACCAAGACAACAAACGGAATCAACAATATCAAGAAACTAGCAAATTCATCACACAAATCATCAATTGGTTTTTTCTCATCAATGATCTCATGTTTTGCGAGAATCAGATTTATCATTGCTTGCTCAAACTCGACTCAATGAAGATGTAAGTTGACCAACTTGGGTCTTCACGTTTTGTACTATAGCTTCGTCTCTGGAATTGGATGTTGTTCTGAGCAAATTGTTTCACCAAATCCTCTAGTGTAGGCTCAAATTCCATGCTTATTGGGGCTTGCTGCTGTTGCAGCATAGGTTGCTGGTATAGACTGATTGGTTCAACATAAGGTTCGAACCAAGGATGATCTCCCCAATCATGGTTATATGTGGTAGAATAAGGATCATATCCAAGCTGTGGGTATTGTGGTTCACCAAGAAATACACCTCTTGCATCAACAGAATGGTTATGAAATACATAACCATCATATTGTAGTGTGGTGCAAGCATATGTGGGATGATAAGAACTACAGCATATACTACAAAATCTTGCAGGTTCTTGCACAGGTAAGTGATGTTGTTCCACTGCCAACTGCCCCACCAGATAAGCCAACTCATCAAGTCTATGCTCCATTAGATTAGTGATCAAATACAAAATCACAAAAACAAGTCTAAATATACACACAAAATAATTACAGAAAATATATCTACAGATTTTAAAAAATTATGGGACTATCACAGAGTGAAATCTATACAAATTCTATCTAACAGAATAATAAAAAATCTTAAAAAATTGAAAAAGTGGTCTAAACGAAGGAATTTGGAAAAAATAAGGGTGACCTCACTATATATAGTGAGCCTTTCTCAGAATACTATTTTCCATTTGTGTACCAAAATTCAGATCAATCAGAGATGCCCGAACGGAAATTCTTGACAGGATGCCCTTTACCCAATTTCAGCCGAATTTCACTAGAAAATGCTTCAAAAACAAAACAAACACAATTGTTAGAGTTAGATGAAATGATCAAATAGTTGCCTTTGGATCCCCGGCAACGGCGCCAAATTTGACAAGAGGTTGTCGAGACCCCGTCAAATAATAAAAATTACCGGTTCGCAAATTAATTTGTAGTATAGAGCATGAACCGAATCGTCTCTCAAGGATCCAAAAAGAACAAAGATTTAATCAGATCAAGATAATTAAAAGGGGGGTTTTATGATTTGAAAAGATAATACACTAATTGAATTAAAGGAAATGCAATTAACAAAATAACCAATCCAAGGAAATTTACCGATCTTGAGTTTAACTCATCATTGATCACAAGGAATTCACTTAATTGCTAACCATATTCTTGGCCTTAGATCACATCAAGAAGCCTCAACATGATCCAAGAATCCACTACTAGATAAGCATCTAGGATTTAATTAACCAAGGTTAGATAAAGTAAGCACCATCCAAACATAGATTAACTTAAGATCAAGAATTTAACCAAGCTAAACAATCCATCAAAAAGCTTTAATAAATTGTTTATTCTATGTGATCCTCTTGAATACATGATAATAAAGCTAGTATCACATAAACATCCAAATCAAATTAAGCAATTCAATCTAGATCAAAATTAAAAGAGGAAGAAGAGAAACTTGAATAACAATTAAGCAATATGAACAAGTAAAACAAGATCTCCAAATTAAACATCAAGATGGCTAATCCCTTGGATTGATTATGAGAGCCTAGCCTTCCATGGATGGGAAGGAAGAACTCAGAAATAAAAGAACAAAAATGAAATTCTAAAGAGAATGGAGAAGAAGAGAAAGAAAACTAACAAATACTCAAACTTACTACAAACTTACTTCCAAATTGAATGCTAACTTACTTCAAATTGAATCTTTCTAATACAAAGAGGTTGGGTCTATTTATACTAATCCTAGAAGCCAATTTGTACATGTACATAATCTGAATACAAGCTATAAGAATCTAAAAATTGTCAAAAATGGAAGCTTGATGCATGGTTGGTGGGTTGGTGCATGGTAGGTGGGTTGGTGTATGGTTGGTGGCTTTTAGTCAACAACTCTTATCCGACTTCTGGCTTCAAATTCATCACCTAGACGGTGCATTTTGGCTTGGATGTCTTCATCCAAGTTGTAGCCAGTTGTCTCCTTGAAAATCTCCAATTTGAATCATGTCATTTGGACTTTTAGAACTCCAGAAATGCGAAAAACACTTCACCTACCTCAAGTTAGGTTGGAAGAACGTGTTTCCAAATTCAGACCAACTTGTAGCTTCTGAAGCATGCCTAAAACGACATCTATTAACAAAATGGTCTTCATTGAAGTTGGAGATATAGGTCTTATCTTTCAAGTGACCAAGTTTCAGCCCAAGAGGAGGCCTATAACCCACTATATAGTCCAATATGTGCATACTGCCCAGATGGTTTCGTGACAGCAAACCTACTCTGCATTGCAGGGATATTTTAGACCCTTAGCATTCCGATCCAGCTCTTGAGTTCTTCATGAAACTTGTAGAGCATTGTCTTAGCTTTCCAAAGACACCAAGATCACCTCAATTGGATCACCGAGTCCCAAGTTATGACCTAACCAAGGAAGAAAGGTCAAAATGCATCAAAATCCGAAAATTATTCAATATTTGCATTAAAGCCCAATGAAGCCCAACAACATTAAACTCATCTAAAGTACTAATATTGGGCACAATAAACATCTAATAATGCCTAATACAAAGCTAACATAAGTGTCTCAAATTGATTGATCACTCCTCGCACCGCTAAAACGGGAAGAGCGGGTCATATTAGAGAGTATCTTTCTCAACGGGCTAAAAGAGGAGATTCAAGCTAAACTTAAGCTCCACGAGTCTCGATCATTAGCAGAATTGATGAATCGAGCATTGTTGCTTGAGGAGAAGAATAAGTCCTTCCAGAAGGGGAATGCCACAGCGAAGAAGAAAGTTGAAGATAGTAACCAGGCCAACACTTGGATAAATTGGGGCAGTAGGGACTTGGGCCAAGTTAAACCATATGTGCCCAAGCTCATTTATGCGTCCATTGGCCCCATAAATCCGAAACAACCCACAGGGAGCAATAGGGGAAAAAGCCTCTCTTAGTCTAAATTACAGGAGCTAAGTAGGAAAGGGTTGTGCTTCAAATGTGGGGAAAGGTGGGGCTCATGACATGTATGCAAGTTCATACACTTTCAGCTGTTACTGATGGAAGGAGAGGAGGGAGAAGGGGAGGATGCTACGCCAGAATAAGATAGGGATATGGAGCTAGAGGCTAAAATCCTTCAATTGTCACTTAGAAGTAAAGAAGAATTAACTTCAAACTAATCTTTCAAGGTTTGGGGAGAAATTGACCAAAGACTTGTACTGACATTGATTTATTCTGGAGCCGCGAGTAACTTCATTTCCAAGAAGTTAGTGCAAGGTTGAACCTGGAAGTGGAAGATACCCCTACCTATATGGTAGAGGTTGGAACTGGGAATAAAGTTAGCAACAGAGAAATGTGTAAAGGAGCGAGGCTGACAATACAAGGAGTGTATTTTGAACAAAATTTCTTTATGATGGAGTTAGGAGGGACATAAGTGGTACTGGGAATGGACTGGTTAGCCAGCTAAGGGGATATTGAGGCAAACTTTAAACACTTGGTCATCAAATGGAAGGAAGGGGATAGTAAACTGATGTTGAGAGGGGATCCCCCCTTGTGTAAGAACCAGGCTTCTTGGAAGACCATGATCAAAGCAATCAGGGATGCAGGGGTAGGGTACTATGTAGAGTACCAACAATTATCCAAAGAAGAGGAAGAGGGGAAGAATTGGATGACTGAATTAGATATGGTTTTGGTAGAATATAGTGACATCTTCTAGGAACCTGAAGGCCTACCTCCAAGAAGTGAGCAGGATCATGCTATTAACCTCAAGGAAGGGACTGAAATTCCAAACATCAAACCTTACAGGTATCCACATTATCAAAAGAATGAAATAGAGAAAATAGTTAAAGAAATGATGCAAGCAGGAATTATTAGACCTAGCATTAGCTTTTTCTCTAGTCCTGTGATTTTGGTTAAAAAAAAAAAGATGGGGATGAAGATTTTGTGTAGGCTACAGGGCTTTGAACAAATACACAATACTTGATAAATTTCCTATACCAATGATTGATGAGTTATTGGATGAATTGGGGGCTGCAGTTGTATTTTCTAAGTTGGACTTAAAGTCAAGCTATCACCAAATCTGAATAAGGGATGATGACATCCCCAAGACAGCTTTTAGGACTCATTAAGGCCCTATGAGTACTTGGTGATGCCATTCGGCATAACCAATGCCCCCTTTACTTTTCAAGCTCTCATGAACTGAGTCCTTCAGCCTTATTTGAGGAAATTGTTTTTGGTTTTCTTTGATGATATACTAATTTATAGCTGAGATGAAAATAACCACAAGCAACATCTTAAAACATTGCTACAGGTCTTAAGAGAAAATCAGTTGTTTGCCAATAAGAAAAAGTGCACCTTTGGTCAGTCCCAACTGGAATATTTAGGACACCTGATTTATGGAAAATGGCTATCTACTGATCCAAATAAGATCAAAGACATGGTAAATTGGCCTACACCAAAGGATGTGAAGAGCTTGAGGGGATTCCTTAGGTTGACCGGTATTATAGAAATTTTGTAAAGAATTATGGAAATATTACTTGGCCTCTCACTTAACAATTGAAAAAAGACAGTTTTAGTTGGGGGAATGAAGCTCAGGAAGCATTTAAGCAGCTTAAGCAAGCCATGACAACACTGCCAGTGTTGGCAGTCCCTGATTTTGATAAATCTTTTATTGTGGAGACTGATGCATCTAGAAGGGGAATAAGAGCGGTGCTTATGCAAGAAGGAAGACCCGTGGCATATGTGAGCTAAACTTTATCATCAAGGGCCCAAAATAAGTCTGTATATGAGAGGGAGCTTATGGCAATTTTGCTTACTGTCCAAAAGTGGCGCCATTACTTGTTAGGCAGGCATTTCACAATTCATATAGACCAGAAGAGTTTGAGATTTCTGGCAGAATAGAGGCTAATGAGTGAGGAACAACATAAATGGGTTTCAAAATTATTGGGATTTGATTTTGACATTAAATATAAACCAGGGACTGAGAATAGGGTGGCAAATGCCCTCTCCAGGAAGCTCTAATACTCAGCATTATCCATAGTGCAGTGTAATGAATGGGACAAACTTGAAGAAGAGGTGCAAAATGATGATAAGTTGAGAGGCATAGTCCAGGATTTGATAGATCAAATTGATGCACATCCGGGGTATCATATCAAGAAGGGAAGGCTTTATTACAAAGAGAGGATGGTGATTTCTAAGGACTCTCTAAGGATTCCCATGATTCTTAGGGAATTCCACAACTCTACCATTGGGGGGCATTCCGAGTTCTTCAGAACTTACAAGAGGATCTCTGGCTTAGTGTTTTAGGAAGGAATGAAAAACAGGATCCAACAATATGTACAAGCTTGTGACATTTGTCAAAGGAACAAGTACCAAGCATTGACCCCCAGAGGATTGTTGTAGCCTTTACCCATACCAAAGCAGGTGTGGACGGACATTTCAATGGACTTTATTGGAGGGTTACCTAAGGCTTTTGGAGTGGACACTATTTTGGTGGTGGTAGACAAGTTGTCCAAGTATGCACACTTTATAGCCTTAACACACCCATACACAGCTAAGGATGTGGTCGAATTGTTCTTAAAGGAGGTCATCAAACTCCATGGATTTCCCACCTCCATTGTGTCATATAAGGACAGGGTATTTATAAGTTCATTCTAGACAAAGTTGTTCAAGCTGGCATGGACAAAGTTGAAGTTCAGTTTTGCCTATCATCCTCAAACGGATGGCCAGATTGAGGTAGTTAACCAATTCTTAGAGACCTACCTTAGATGCCTTACGGGTACCAAACCAAGGTACTGGCCGAAATGGTTGAGTTGGACTGAATTTTGGTACAATACCAATTACCACTCAACCATTAGAATGACTCCATTTGAGGCATTATATGGGAGGAAACCACCTGTGGTGATAAAAAGGAATGAAGGGAGGTCGTCAGTTGAGGAAGTGAGCAAAATGACTGATGAAATGAACAGAATACTGAAAGAGCTAAAAAATGGATTAGAAAGGGCACAAAACAGAATGAAGCAACAAACTAATCAACATAGGAGAGAAGTGAAATATCAGGGGGGAGAAAAAGTTTTTCTAAAGATCCAACCATATAAACTGAAACAATTAGCCAAAAGAGTAAATTGAAAACTAAGTCCCAGGTATTATGGTCCTTATGAAGTGATAGAGAAACTCAGGTCCGCTGCATATAGACCCAAGCTTCTTGAAGATAGTTGGGTACATCCAATGTTTCATGCAACATTAGTAAAAAGGGCAGTGGCAGCTGAAGCAACAGTGCAGCCTTTGCCTGCATTTTTAGCGAAGGAATGGGAATTACAGGTTCAACCAAATGAGGCATTGGCAATGAGATAGGGTGGGCAAGGAGATTTGGAGGTACTTACGAAGTGGAAGCAACAACCAGATTGCGAAAATTCTTGGGAATCTTGGGAAGAGTTGTAGGCACACTTTCCTAACTTTTACCTTGGGGACAAGGTAAGTGTTCAAGGGAGGAGAATTGATGCAAACCCGGTACTGAATAGGCCTCCTAGGCCCACTAAGGCCTTTAGGGAGGTTTATGTCATGAAACATAAAAGGTGCAAGGCACCTGAGCAGAGTAAGGGAGGGAATATGTAACTAACTCTGCCTAGCTGGTAGAGAGAGAGTGGGGGCGCGTAGGAGGTGAGGTTATGAGTGAAGGGGTATATCTGGTTGTAATGGGGGAGAGTTGGTTAGGCTGGAATTGGGATGGGACTTTCGGGAGAGACTTAGGCACTCTCTAATTGTCTTTCTTTCTATTTTCCTTTCATCGTTACCTTCTTCCTAGCTTGTACTTCCCCATTACAGGCTTGGAACATCAATAATACAATACTTTTCTTCTTATAATTCTTTCCATACTTCTGGGTACCTATCATATTCTTTTTATTTTCATAATTTTTTCATTTTTATTTATTTTTAGATTTTGTTTTAATTTTTCTAGTATGATCCAGACAAATTGGGGTGTTTGACAAGAGGTTGTTGGCACCCATCAAATAATAAAAATTACCAATTCACAAACTAATTTGTAGTATAGAGAATAAACCGAATCGTCTCTCAAGGATCTAAAAAGAATAAAGATTTAATCAGATCAAGATAATTAAAAGGGGATTTTGATGATTTAAAAAGAAAATAAACCGGTTGAATTAAAGAAATACAATTAACAAATTAACCAATCCAAGGAAATTTACGGATCTTGAGTTTAATTCATCATTGATCATAAGGAATTCATTTAATTGCTAATCATGTTTTTGGCCTTAGATCACATCAAGATGCCTCAACATGATCCAAGAATCCTCTACTAGATAAGCATCTAGGATTTAATTAACCAAGGTTAGATAAAGTAAGCACCATCCAAACATAGATTAACTTAAGATCCAGAATTTAACCAAGCTAAACAATCCATCAAAAAGCTTTGATATATTGTTTAGTCTTTGTGATCCTCTTTGAATACATGATAATAAAGCTACTATCACATCAACATCTAAATCAAATTAAGCAATTTAATCTAGATAAAAATCAAAAGAGGAAGAGGAGAAACTTGAATAATAATTAAGCAATATGAACAAGTGAACAAGATCTCCAAATTAAATATCAAGATGGCTAATCCCTTGGATTAATTATAAGAGCCTAGATTTCCATGGATGGGAAGGAAGAACTCATAAAATAAAGAACAAAAATGAAATTCTAAGAAGAGAAAGAAAACTCTCAAAAATACTCAAACTTTCTTCAAACTTACTTAAAATTGAATGATGTATAATACAAAGAGATTCGCTCTATTTATACTAATCGTATAAGCTAATTTGTAATTGAAAATAATCTAAATACAAGCTGTAAAAACATGGAAATTATCAAATATGGAAGCTTGATGCATGGTTAGTGGGTTGGCGCATGGTAGGTGGGTTGGTGTATGGTTGATGGCTTCAAGTTAGCAACTCAACTCCAACTTCCAGCCTATTTTTCATGCCCTAAACGATGTATTCTAGCTTGGTGGTCTTCATGATAGTTGAAGAGCATTGTCTCATTGAAATTTTGGCATTAAAATCATGCTATTTGGACTTTTAGAACTCTGAATATGCCAAAAACACTGCACCTACCTTAAGTTAGGTTGGTAGAACGTGTTTCCAAATTCAAACCAACTTGTAGCTTCATAATCATGCCTAAAACGACAACTATTGACTAGATGGTATTCAGTGAAGTTGGAGATATAAGTCTTATCTTTCCAATGACCAAGTTTCAGCCCAAGAGGGGGCCTATAGCCCACTATATAGTCTAATATGTGCACACTGCCTAGATTCCTGTGATAGCAAACCCACTTTGCATTGAAAGGCTATTTTGGACCCTTAGAAGTCCGATCCAACTCTTGAGTTCTTCATGAAACTTGTAGAGCCTTGTCTTAGATTTCCAAAGATACCAAGATCACCTCAAATGGATCACCGAGTCCCAAGTTATGCCTTAACCAATGAGGAATTGTCAAAATGCATCAAAATCCAAGAATTATTCTTAATTTGCATTAAAGCCCAATGAAGCCCAACAACATTAAACTCATCTAAAATACTAATATTGGGTACAATAAACATCTAATACAGCTTAAT
Source organism: Styphnolobium japonicum (assembly GCA_023212625.1). NCBI lineage: Eukaryota > Viridiplantae > Streptophyta > Magnoliopsida > Fabales > Fabaceae > Styphnolobium > Styphnolobium japonicum. The sequence continues at coordinate 15,903,755 of JALBWW010000011.1, forward strand.
ACAAAGCTAACATAAGTGTCTCAAATTGATTGATCAGTGTTCACATATTTTTTTTCGAAAATATTTTTTCCTACTCTGATCTTTTTCAATTCTTTCAATCGTCTCATTCTTTCATTTGATTATCTTAAAGTTTTTGACTAACTATGATGTTCTAGTTCACCTTTTTATTTGATGACAAAAGGGGAGAATTGGAATTTTTTTTATTGTTTATATACTTTATGAAGAATTGGGAATAATAATTGATTTATGTTTATGGTTTCTGTGTTTTTGCTCTGATAAAATGTTAAGTTAATTCTATGTTTTTCTTTTTACTTTGATATAACTTATTGGTGTTGTCCTGATAACTTTATGTTGCTCTGATACTTTATTGATCATATAGCTCTAATATGGTATTTGCTCTAATACTATACTGATATATTTGTAATACTTGGCTTTCCTGTTTCTTTTTATTGCTCTAATATTTCAATGGACTTAGATTTGTTAATATGATATGCTTGCATAAGTTTCCCTTAACTCCGATTCTTAACATCTATAGCTCTTATACTTAGCTAATATATGCAATTGTGTCCATTAACAAGTAATAGCTATATTTGAACAGCTTTTCAAATATTTCCTAAGTTACATGCGTCCAATATACTATGTGTCCATTATGTATAAGGCATGTTCTTAGGGGGAGCTCACATTTTTCAACCTGAAAAAGATTTTGCTCAATCAAATTTAATGTTGTTTGTCATCATAAAAAAATGGGGAGATTGTTGGAACCAATGACAAATCAAGTAATTGATGTTGGAACCAAAGTAGTTCAAGTAATTAAACCCCTTAAAGTTTTGAAGATAACAAAGATATTAAATTAGAATGAACAAATAAGTTTTAATCAAACTTATAATATTTTGTTGAAAAGAAAGTTAAAGTCTTGTATTGAATCTTATATTGTAAGTCTTGTATAAAAGTTTTGGACTTAGGCAAGGTTGTTTATAAAGACAAATGGTTTATCACTTGCGTCTAATATGAGTTGTTTTATTATATTCATATAATTGGACTCTCTTGTAAGTCTTTTTTAAACGTTCTGGACTCAGACAAAGTTTTTATAAAGACAAATGAATGTTTTGTCACTTGTGTCGAATATTTATTGAATTGTTTTATTATATTCATATTATTGGACTCTCTTGTAAGACTTTCATTAATGTTTTAGACTCAGACAAGTTTTTATAAAGATAAACTCAACATTTTATTACTTGCGTTCAATATGAAATTATAAATTGAGCTGCTTATATTATTCATATAATTGGACTGTCCAAAAGATATCTCTGTGTTCCATTACAAATGCATTCGTCCAAAGTATAATTCAAATTCAAAAATTGTGCAATGCATTAAATGCTGAAGAGACCTCTGACAAAGTACACGAGGAACGAAGTCAACTTTGTATACTAGTGCTGACATACCTAACCTTTATAAGGATCAGCAAATGAGAACTTTATGTTCACTCAGAACATTCAGTACAAGACATTAACGATTCTGTGCAATGTTGATAACCAAAGTTACTTTTCAGAAGAGAATGAACATGTTATTAGTGTTAAGCATTAAATGCTCATCAGAACGATAACTTTTATTGTCGTTGGACGAAGAAGTTCTTGAAGACAAGCTAACTCTCCAAAGCCTATAAATACACGAAGTGTTTAGAGGAATAATTGTAGAAATATGGAGAAATATGAAAAGATGAGACGAATAACAAGGTTGAGAATACTTGTTTGTAGCCTGAAGAGGCGTTGAGAAGAATACTTGTAATCTTCGAAAGATGAGTGAAAATCCTTCGTAGAAGGGACTGGACGTAGCTCTTGTGTTGTAAGAGTGAACTAGTATAAATCTCTGGTGTGATTCTTGATCAATCAATTTGAGACACTTATCTTAGCTTTGTATTAGGCTTTATTAGATGTTTATTGTGCCCAATATTAGTATTTTAGATGAGTTTAATATTGTTGGGTCTCATTGGGCTTTAATGCAAATTATGAATAATTCTTGGATTTTGATGCATTTTGACATTTCCTCTTTGGTTAGAGCATAACTTGGGACTCGGTGATCCATTTGAGGTGATCTTAGTGTCTTTGGAAAGCTAAGACAAGGCTCTACAAGTTTCATGAAGAACTCAAGAGCTAGATCAGACTTCTAAGGGTCCAAAATATCCTTGCAATGTAGAGTGGGTTTGCTGTCATGGAAATCTGGGCAGTGTGCACATATTGGACTATATAGTGGGCTATAGGCCTCTTTTGGAGCTGAAACTCGTTCATTGGAAAGATAAGACCCATATCTCCAACAAAATAACCGAATCGTCTCTCAAGGATCCAATAAAACAAAGATTTAATCAGATCAAGATAAATAAAAAGGGGGTTTTTGATGATTTATAAAGATAATACACTAGTTGAATTAAAGAAAAGTAATTAACAAATTTAAAGAAACAACCAATCCAAGGAAATTTATCGATCTTGAGTTTAACGCATCATTGATCACAAGGAATTCACTTAATTGCTAACTGTGTTCTTGGCCTTAGATCACATCAAGATGCCTCAACATGATCCAAGAATTCTCTACCAGATAAGCATCTAGGATTTGATTAACCAAGGTTAGATAAAGTAAGCACCATCCAACATAGATTAACTTAAGATTCAGAATTTAACCAAGCTAAACAATCTATCAAAAAGCTTTAATATATTGTTTAATCTTTGTGATCCTCTTTGAATACATGATAATAAAGCTATTATCACATCAACATCTAAATCAAATTAAGCAATTTAATCTAGATAAAAGTCAAAAGAGGAAGAAGAGAAACTTGAATAACAATTAAGCAATATGAACAAACGAAACAAGATCTCCAAATTAAACATCAAGATGGCTAATCTCTTGGATTGATTATGAGAGCCTAGCCTTCCATTGATGGGAAGGAAGAACTCAGAAATAAAAGAACAAAAACGAAATTGTAAAGAGAATGGAGATGAAGAGAAAGAAAACTCTCATAAATACTCAAACTTTCTTCAAACTTACTTAAAATTGAATTATGATAATACAAAGAGATTGACTCTATTTATACTAATCCTAGAAGCCAATTTGTACATGTACATAATCTGAATACAACCTATAAAAATATGGAAATTGTCAAATATGGAAGCTTGATGCATGGTTGGTAGATTGGTGCATGGTAGGTGGGTTGATGTATGGTTGGTGGCTTTTAGTCAACAACTCTTATCTGATTTATGGCTTGATTTTCATGATCTAGACGATGCATTTTGGCTTGGAGGTCTTCATGAAAGTTGTAGCCAGTTGTCTCCTTGAAAATTTACAATTGGAATCATACCATTTGGACGTTTAGAACTCCAGATATGCCAAAAACACTGAACCTACCTCATGTTAGGTTGGCAGAACGTGTTTCCAAATTCAAACCAAATTGTAGCTTCAGAATCATGCCTAAAACGACATCTATTGACTAAATGGTCTTCAGTGAAGTTGGAGATATGGGTCTTATCTTTCCAATGGCCACGTTTCAGCCCAAGAGGAGGCCTATAACTCATTATGTAGTCCAATATGTGCACACTGCCCAGATTTTCGTGACAGCAAACCCACTCTACATTGCAAGGATATTTTGGACCCTTAGAAGTCCGATCTAGCTCTTGAGTTCTTCAAGAAACTTGTAGAGCCTTGTCTTAGCTTTCCAAAGACACTAAGATCACCTCAAATGGATCACCGAGTCCCAAGTTATGCTATAACCAAAGAGGAAATGTCAAAATACATCAAAATCCAAGAATTATTCATAATTTACATTAAAGCCCAATGAGACCCAACAATATTAAACTCATCTAAAATACTAATATTGGGCACAATAAACATCTAATAAAGCCTAGTACAAAGCTAACATAAGTGTCTCAAATTGATTGATCAACAGTTCCTGAAAATCTCAAACGGCGGTGAGGTTAATGAGTGCCCAAAAAATGGCTAGAGATGATTTTAGAGATAAATATTAATGATTTAAGGTGAGATTAGTAAAAAAAATAACACGTGCAATCACATGACTACTTTTTAATCAATGATTTAAATAGAAGGTTAATAGAAGGGTTATTATACACTGTTTTGTTAGTTTAGGAAGTCGTATTGATGAGTTTGAAAGCACATGGATGTTTCTTAAACTTAACTCATAGTTGAAGGAGATTCCTTGCATTTAAGCTTTTTTTCTATATGTTCACAGTGGTTCAAGTAAGACATTCATTTGGACACCATTATCTACAGCTATTCATTCAAAATGAGAAATTGTAATCATAGTTGTTGCATCAAGTGATATTGCATTTCTATTACTTCCTGGAGGCAAAATTGCACATTCTAGATTCTCAATTCTTTTAAACATCAATGAAAATTCAACTTGCAATATAATGCAACAAAGCCCCTAATATGAGTTGTTTTTTTTTATGGCCAAGCTAATTATTTGAGATAAGGCCCGGATTATGCATAGACTTTACTTTAAGGCATTGGATAGAACTTTAAAAGACATTCTCAAGCTTAATGAACCTTTTGGTGGTAAGGCAATTGTTCTTGAAGGAGACTTTAGGCAAATTTTTCTTGTTATTATTCCAAAGACATTGTTCATGCTACCATTAACTCTTTTTCGTTGTGGAAATTTTGTGAGGTTTTAAAATTGACAAAAAAACATGAGGCTTTAATCATGTTCTTCTTCCTGCAATATAGAATACATTAGGGAATTCTCACATTAGATTTTAAACATTAGAAATGGAGAAGCTGAAGACCATAATGATGGCCAAGGGAAAATACAAATTCCACATGATATGCTCATTCAAGATTCAAAAGATTCATTTTTAGAATTGCTCCAATTTGTTTATCCTAATGTGGAAAATAATATAACAAATGCAAATTTTTTCCACAAAAGAGCCATTCTTGGAACAAGTCATGGAAGTGTTGATTTGGTAAATAATTTTTTTGTTGTCATTAATTTCTAGTGAAGAGAAAGAATATTTAAGCTTGGATAGTATGTGCAAAAAAGATTCAAATTCTAATGTCAATGCTGAAAATTATTCTTAAAACCATCTCATGCTTCAGGCTTCCTAATCATGAATTAAAATTCAAGGTCGTTGTTTCGGTCATGCTCCTCAAGTAAATTGATCAATATAAGGGATTATGTAATGGAGCAATGCTATAGATTACTAGAATGGGGAGTCATGTCTTTCACTACAAGATTCTTTCCGGCAAAAATACTGGTGATGTGGTTTCGTTCCTCAAATGACTTTGATTCCATCAAATTTTAGCTTGCCAATTAGATTTCAAAGAATATAGTTTCCTTTGGTTATGTCTTTTGCCATGACGATAAATAAAAGTCAAGGTCATACTCTTTTACACGTTGAACTATATCTTCCAAAACCAGTTTTTAGTCATGGACAATTGTATGTAGATAAAATCAAACGAAGATGAATCATCAATTACAACCAATAATGTTTTGTACAAGGAAGTTTTTCATAAAATTTGATAGGTAATTTTTATGTTAAAATTAATAATTGTGCAAAATAAACTCTTTGTTATTTCTTATATATTATAAAGGATTTTATTTCTTATATCTATACCTTAAGAAGCACACAATTTTTCTTCTTCTAGAAAGCTATAAGGTCTACCATTAGGAAGATGAGAGAAGGACATTCAATGGGAATTGTCCCTAGATAAAGAGATTGAATCATTCGAATTGAAAGAAAAGTCCAACTCTCCAAGCTTAATTTCACAATCAATAATCAATGGACTAACATTTCACCTATATAATACAACTAAATAAATGTCAATATCAACCTTAACAATTATTACATTTTGTGCTCATTTAGACTCTAAGTGGGACCACCAATTTGTTTTTCCATATTTCAACATCATCATTTTACTCGTCAACGACTTCATACTTCAACATGCTAAAGGTAAAAAAAATGATAAAGAGAAAATTTATAACGATTGTTTGTTCTTTTTATGGAAATCAATTATGGACAAAATATCCAATAAATAATATTATACCAATTCTCCATTAGATAATATTAAATAGAGTAAACACCTTATTTTGGTCTCCTAAAGATACAACTGGTATCAATTAAGACCTCCAGTGATAAATACATTAAATTGATCCTTACATGTCAATTTTTTACATCAAATTAGTCCTCTAATGTCATTTTTAACATTAAATTGGTCATTTAATGTCATTTTTTACATCAAATTGGTCTTTCAATGTCATTTTTAATATCAACATTATCATTCTACTCATCAATGACTTCGTACTTCAACATGCTAAAGATAAAAAAAAAATAGAGTAAACCACCATTTTCGTCCCTGAAGGATTTCACGAACGTCACATTAATCCTCCAATAATTTTTTACATCAAATTGGTCCTTTTTGGGGACCAATTTAATGTCAAAAAATAATTTTAGAGGACCAATTTGATGTGAAACAATTAACATTCGAGGACTAATTCGATGTAAAAAAATTATTGAAGGACTAAACTGATGTCACATGTATATTTGAAAGACCAATTTGGTGGTTTACTCAAAAAAATACAATGATAGAGAGAGAAAATTTATCACTGTTGTTTGTACTTTTTATGGAAATCAATTATGGAAAAAATATCAAACACATAATGTTATACTAATTTAGCATTAGAGAATATTAAATAGAGTAAACACTAATTTTGGCTCTCCAAAGATAAAAATGGTATTTAAATGTCAATTTTTGACATCAAATTAATTATTTAATGTTATTTTTGACATCAAATTTGTCCTCTAAAAGGACCAATTTGATATTAAAAAAATATTAAAATTGATAACATTTGTATCTTTGGAGGATCAAAATGAATGTTTAATCTATTAAATAGGCATCAATAATTTGTTAATCAATGCTCATTTTCCTAATAAAAGCTAATAATTGTCTACGTGTTACGTACCCTAACCCAAATCTCTTACATATAGTAATTTCATCATGTGCATATAATTAGGTAAAAAAAACCTAACCATTCAAACTAAACTACTCATATAACATATTCATTGAAACCTACTACCTTTTTGACAATTTATGAAACAAATCTCTATTTACATTACCTGATGTCTTCTGAATAAAATCCAGCTTCTTATGCCAAAAATCATTGCTTACGCACAAATGTATCCTCAGCCAAGTAATCAAATAAGTATATTAAACCTTCCATGGGCAATAAAATAACAAAATCAAAAGTACAAAATGCCTCTATTATAATAATTGCCCTCGTGTTAATCCCCATAACCCAAATTCCCTAGAAAGATCCTCATGACTCTGAAACACAGGTTTACTTGAGGACTCTTTAGCATTGCTTAGCATATGAAATACAACAAATGGACCATAAGATCCCAATCTTTTCAATGCACTTAAAATTTTCATATAGAGGTAACATATTAATTCATGAAAGAAAAATAAACATACTCATTAGAAAAGAAATATAACTAAAGATAAAATATTAATACTTGTGTTCTTTATTTCCAATACTCAACAAAAAGAAAATATTCAAATCCTTATCAAACAATCAGAAATATCTAATTCATTCAATTTCAAAATGAAAGAAAGATATAACAGAAGTGGGGAAAAAAGCTCTAAAATAGGCAATAATGTATTATCTAGTAAAATAAAAGCACAATTTTCATATACCTGAGCATATCGAAATACAAATTTTAGATAATAACTACCTTTATAAAAAAAAAATATTTATTGGAACCCATATAGAATGTGGGTAGGAATTGATTGTTAGCAAAGATAAGGTAAAATAATGCATATATTGGGATATATGTATCACATATAAGGAAAAGCAAGAGAATCATTATTATCAAAGCAAACAAATCTTCAAATCAAATGTTTACAAAATTGTGTAAACAACATGCCACTCACCCATAAGGAGGATTTATACCAATCCTTGTTGATAGCTATATGAGAGGTTGCTGGAAGCCAAAACTTCCAAGTTACGCACCACAGACTGGATGCAAACTTCAAACATAAGGGTATGTGGGTTTCAAATGTCCTACACAAAACAAAAGAAGCAAAATAAAAATAAATGAAATCCATGTATGAAGAAAAACCTAAGAAACTTTCATTGCAGCATGTAGCACTTAAAAAAGAAAGAATACATTTTTTCATGATTAACACAATTGATTAAGATAAAAAAGCACAACTTGTAAAAAGGGTAAGCAAAAGGAGCAAACACAAATGTCACTTGTTCTTTCTCTGGCACTTAGATATTCTTATTTAAATAGACGTCTTCACCAAATACTTCAAATACTAAATTTTGTTTTTAGAAAGGTTTATATACTCTACAATTTTTCAAAATCTGTTGTGCTATAGGTGTCATGATGAAGCTGCTGTTGAAAGTCAATCAAAATTTCTTTTGATGACATTGTGATAAAAGGTGTAGTAAATTGCACATCAATTAAAATGATGCTTGTTGATACGTTTATTACACCTTTTATTTTATCACAATGTCATCTAAAAGGAAGCTTCTTACCCAACGTTGGCTGGTCGCAATGGTAGTAGCTGTTTGAACCCCAAGAAATGACAATGGTTCACTTCCTGGAGATGCAATTTGGGGAGGGCTCTACCCGTCGCGCTTAGTAGCTTGAAAGGAGATTGTGAAATAAACGGATGAAACATAAAAATGAGAGTTGAATTGTGTTTCTTAACTTTTTTAGAAAACTTTTCTTAAAATAGTACTTAGAATAAACGCTTCACAAGTTAGCAAGAGAGAATGAACGAATTAGAAAATCTTTATAGTTTGTTGCACCAAAAAAAGAGTTTTCTGAAAATCTTTGAACACAAGCTAAAACTTATATTTTGATAAAACACATTGTTAAGAACAACAATGACAATCCCCAAACATTAGTGAAAAACAAAGGAACGCACGGAAAGGGAAGAGAAGCTTATACTAGGTATTTATACTGGTTCACTCTAACAACCCGAGAGATACGTCCAGTCCCTTCTACTTGAGGGAATTTCACTAATATTTCTCAAAAATTACAAGTATTCTTTATACCATCTCTTCAGGCTTATAACCAAGTATTCTAAAACTCTTTAGATTCTATCAACAAGTATTCTTTTCTACACAAGCCTCTTCAGGCTTTCTACAGAGTGATAATGGATAGTGTATAATAACACTTGAGAATAACTCACGATGTGCAAGGATAAACAGTGAGCTCAAATAAAAACTCTATACAAGAGTATAAGAATGTATAAGCAAATTCAGAGTATATTTTTTCACTTTGTATATTGTTCTATTAGCTTTTCTCGATTGCTTGTTCTCTTTTTTGATCATTTAAAGATTTTGAGTATATATAGGCTTGAGAGCTTGTACTTGTCTTTATAAGCTTCTTTCGTCCAACGACAATATTTATTACCATTCTGAGTTGCATTAAATGCACAATGCTGATAATGTGTTGATCTTATTCTAAAAAGTGGTTTTGGTTATCAACGTTACAAGAAACTTTGATATCTTTTGTTCTAACTCTTCTGAGCGAGCAGAAAGTTCCTATTTACTGGTCCTTGTATTTGTTAGGTATGTCAACTCCAACGTACTTAGTTGATTTCGAAAGACGCGTACTTTGTCAGAAATCACATCAGTAATTAATGCATTTGTCTTGCTTGATTTTCAAATGCTTTGGACAAATGTTTTTGAGGAAGGAACAACAGAGACAATATAATGGACAATCCAATAAATAATACATAATGTATTGGACGCATGCAGTGAAACAATAAATTTATTTTTAACAAAATTTGTCTTAGTCTGAAAGTATTTATTACCAATATATTCGAAAGATATAACTCGAACTTTTTGTTATTTAAAGCGAACTAACATAAGTTCATTTAAAACTTATTTGTTTAGTCTAATTTAATATTTATTTTTATTTTCAAAACTTTGAGGGGTTTAATTTCTTTGATCAATTTTGATTCCAGTATTAAATACTTAATTACGTCTTTGGTTCCAACAAATTGGTCTTCTATCTAATTGGGTAACGCCTACCCTTATAAAACCAACCAAAAAAAATGCTTGTTAAATATCACTTGCTATACATATCTAAAATTACAAAAAACAAATATTATAAACTATAATAGATAAAGGTTTAAACTTGGAAAGGATAAAGTTAGAATTTAAGAAAAAAATAAAGGAATTTTATAGTTTTGACAACCATAAAAGTTTCAAAACTATACCCTAAACTTCTTTTAAAAAACACATGTGGCTTTTAAAAAGCAATGGAAGAAACATTATCTAAATAATTTATCAACTCAAATTTATGACTTCTACTCTTAAAAAGCACCATAACTAAAAGCCACAACAATTTCAAAGAGGGCTTTATCTGGAAGGAATATTGAATCTAGCTTAAGACTCAAAAGAGACATATAAATTATAGTTGATCCCTAGCTACCTACCTAGGAATTACATGGTAAGTTTGAAAATCTTTTACTTTAAGATCCTTACTCAAATAAAACTCTTCTCCTGCAAATTGAATTTATGCATTAGAAACAATTGTATATGAGTGGAAAAACTTAGGCCCCGTTCAGGGTGATTGTAAGTTTTCTGTTTTTGGTTTTAAAAGCTAAATTTGACAACGAAACATGTTCGGGTAAAATGAGATTCAAATTGGTTTTTTACTTAATTTTAAAGTAGTTTTCTTCTAAGGCACAAAACCATAAAAATAGGTTTTGTGATTTTTATTTCAGTTTTCATCTTAAAACTACGTTCTCACTCTCGTGCCCCTTCACGTCTCTCTTTCGTGCCCTTCATCATTCCTCTCCTGTTGGTGGCTCTTTTGCTCTTGACTCTCTTGCTTTTGTGAAGATATTTTCTCTCATTCTTCCATCTCTTCTCTTCTCTGGAAATTTTTTTTTTGTCTCTGTTGTATTTTTTCCCCACCCTTTCATTTTCTTTACACACCCTTCTCATCATTTCTCTCTCCCCTTCTCAACATGGTTGATGTTGTTATAGTTATGGTTTTGATTTTGTTGGTTTCTAATGATGTTAATGACTCATGATATAATTACAGTTAAGTTTCATTCACCAATAAGTTTTGGTTTTTAATTCTATTGATGTAAAATGACTCACGAGATAATAATATCAGTTCTGGTAATTGTGGTTTCATTAATCTCTATTGCATTTTCCAGCAAATTGTGAAATTGCTTATCTTGCAGTAGTTAAGAATATTGTTGGTTCGTTTAACGTTTTTACTTCGTAATTATTGGTTGGTTTATGATGTTTGTGCTACAATTTTCATTCCATGAAGTACTTTCGTGTCAAGTAGTTTGTTAGATATAAAAATAGCTCGCAATTTTAAGACAACTTTATTATATGGCAAATGAAAATGAAGTGATTGGAGATGACGTGGTTGAGATTATAGCAACTAAAAAAGATATATGACCACAAAAATGTTGAATCTCATTTCATAGCTTTATTGGAGGAAGAAGTTAATAAGGGTAATAGATAGACAACTACTCTTACAAAGGCATCATGGAAACATATCAAGGAAGAGCTAAAAACAAAATTTGTCAAGGATTACACAATGGAGCAATTCACGAACAAATACAATCAGTTAAGAAGAAGATAAAAAGATTTTACTAATTTGATTAAAATGGAAATCAAATTAGGGTACAATTTAGCCATGGGACAAATTATTACCTCCGATGATGAATGGAAGAATTTATGTGAGGTGTGTTATAATTTGATATTTACATATTTGTGGTATAATATGATTTTACAAAATACTAATAATTCCAGTATGATCTTATAGAAGTATAAGTCAGTAAAACAATTTAAGAAAAAATGATGCTTTCATTATGATAATTATTTTTATTATTATTGTTGTTATCGTGGTTGATCCTACTACTTATGATTACCATTTTTATTATTTTTATAGTTTTATAATATTTACTTTTGTTGTCAAAATTCATGTTGTATTTTTTAATTTTTTAATTTTTTTCAAACTTAATTGTTTTATTGTCATTTTCAATTATTTTTATGTGTCAATGTTTTTTTTATATTGGGTGAATTCATAATGAGGCGAGGTAAAAAAAAATGACTTAACTAAAAAAAAATTGAAACTCAAAACTCAGAATTAAAACTATATTTAAAATTTAAAATTTTTAAAATATAAAACCAAAAATTACCCGGAACGAAACCTTAAAGTTTAATTGTAGAATTTTGATTGAAAACATCCACTGCCTACATCCAAGCCAATCAGGTTGTGTTTAAGCTCCAATTGGACCATTTTTTAGTGCACCTAAAGAGTTTCTCTTCATCCTCAAGTGGTATATAAACCACGTAAATGTATTAAGATTCACGCGCTTGATTTTATTTCATTTTTGTCCTGTATACATTTTGAACATAATTTTGTATTTGTATCACTTTTTATATCAAATTTTTTAAAGATAATTTGGTTTCTATAGGCTCACATATATAAAAGAATTTTACTCTTTAGGTAAAAAATTCCATATACAAAAATGTAAAACAAAGTAAAAATGAATAAAAATTGAAACTTGTGATAAAATGTTTATTCTATGAAAATTTGTGTTTGATCGTAATTATAAGGGCAAATTACACTCACCTTTACTGAAGTTAACACTTATTACGCACGATACCCTTTTTATTTCAGATATGACACTTGCCTCTCTTAATTCAAACGGAAGTTAATGACGTTTAAAAAGGTTATGAAATATCACGTATACCCTTATAGAAAAATTACACTAATCTCTTTTGAGGTTAGCGCTTATTACATACGATACCTTTCTTGTTTGAGATGTAACACCAACCTTTCTTAATTCAAATAGAAGTTAATAATATTTAAAAAATTTATGAAATATCACGTTTACCCTCAACAAATATATATTCTTCTTTTCTCTTTCATTTCTAAACCCTTTTTCAAATCTTATAGCGAAAATTCATTTTTGTTTCTTTTTGAAATTCTTTTAATCTCAAACAACTTTCTCTTGTGTTTCTTGTAAGAAATTTAACACCTATATTCATAAGCTTTCTTGCCAGCAATTCTCATCTCAAACCTTACAGTAATATTTTTTCTAGGAGTCGGCTTGGGTGTGAGATTAATCTTGGTAATCGGCTTGGTCTTAGCCACAAAATACTTCTAATGAGTTTTGAACTACTGCAATATTGGTAAAGTCCACCCAATATGAAAATAGAACTTAGTTTGCTAACTATATTTTATCTTTATTGAGATATTGTTATTTTTAAACAAAATTTTATAAATTTTAATTTTGAAAAACATCAGACATTGTTGTTCTTAAACAAAATTTTATTAATTTTAATTTTGAAAAACTTATTTTTGTTGTAAAGTGATAAAAAAAATAGAGATTTACTAGTACTTAATAAGTGAAAGGATAAGAGAAATAGTGTTAAGAATTAATAGAAATATGAGAAGTAAAAGAAAATAAAGATTTACGATACATTTAATTAGGGAAGAGAGAATCTGTAGACATTTTTATTAATTATCTTGATTTTTATATTTGTAATAAATTTAATAAATATATTATTATAAAATTATGGGACATATGAAATAATGAGAGACTAAAGTGGAGAAATTAATAGCTCCTTACCAAGAAAAATAATGAAAAATCACATCTCAAACAATATGAGAGTTATGTGTAATAAACGTTAATATAAAAGAAAATGAGTGTAATTTTTCTTACTATTTTAATAATAAGGGCAAAATTATCATTTTGTATAAAGACATATGTGTTAACTGTTTATTTTTAAATGAACGTTAGCTATAAGGGAGGCCAATGTAACAACAATACATAAATTAAGGGAGACCGATATTATTTTCTAAACAAGATGTGTGTCGTGTGTAATAAATGATAACTTTACGAGAGGAAGTGAGTATAATTTTTCGTAATTATAAAGATATCATTGGATTTGTATACAATATTACGAAATCAATATTTTTAAAGGAGGAGATTCTTGATTTAATCTCTCATTTATAATGGAGCAATGGTATATATTACCAATAGATTTCGTGAATTGATTCCCTAACGAGGTGAGAATACAATTACAAACATTTCACCTTTTACTTTTTAGTCAAAATATAACAACAATTTTTTTTAAAAAATAAGAAAACAATAATCTAAACTCACTACCATGCATGGTTATTTGAACTGGACTGGCCGATTTGACTGTGAATCGGCTTTTTTTTCGGTTATGGTTCAATATCAGAATTGAATTTATAATTGGACCAGATTGAATCGATCAAAACTGACTAAAACTAGACAAAATCGGTCAAATCAGTTAGACCAGTCACATCTTTTTTTTTAAATTTTTTAAATATTTTTTTATTTTCTAATCACTTAAATACTTAACTAAAAGTGATATGAGACTTAAGAATTGAGACCCTAAAACTTTATTATGTATTTTATTATTAGTAATATGTGTTATGAATTATATATGTGTATATTTATTTAATATGTAATCATAACATCATCTAATTTAACCAGACAATTAAATCGATTAAACCTGAATTGAAATTTTTTTCAATTCATTATCCGATCCGACTTTAACAAGATGGTACCATCGTATTTCAATTTACTAAATTCGTTTCGCGATATTCATCATTTCTCTTTATAATCTGATTCAAATTTCATTTATTCCATCTGTCACCCTCACTTGATCGAGAGTCGAGACTAATCTATATGGGGTCCAGTGGCATCATATAGATATGGATTAGATGGTGCATTTTGATTTTACACGCAAAACCCCCGCTCTTTCTCCGTTTCAGAGAAAACGACGATACTTTTGTTTCGTTCACAACACAAAGGAGAAGAACAGAACCGATTGAAGCGAGCGACAGAGAAAAAGACAGAGAGAGAGAGAGAGCGAGCAAACCCTAATTTTCCTTCATTTTCTTTTTCTTTCTCACCAATCGCGAACCAGGCTCGAATTTTATTTTTTGAAACAACGCTTTTTTTTTTTTTTTACATACCTGTTCACTGTATGGCGAGTGAATCCGGCATAAAAGGTCCGAATTCGGGTGAATCGTATATAGGTTCCTTCATAAGCTTGATTTCCAAGTACGAGATTCGTTACGAGGGTGTTCTGTGTTTCCTTAATGTCCAAGATTCCACCATTGGCTTGAAGAACGGTACGTAGTCGGTTTTGTTAATGCACTGATGATTATATTCCTTCTTCTTCTTCTTCTTTTCAATTGTTTTTCGGCGTGAAACTAATTTTGTTTTAGTAATTTGTGCTTATTTAAACCTTCAAACACTGAATTTGATAGGGTCAGAAATGTTTGATAGATTCTAGATGCGTTTGATTGGAGTTAATGTCTGTTTGATGTTAGCGTACTAGCTTTGTTGTAATAACAACGAGTTTAAGATGTTATTTGGGTTGAAAATATATGAATGGTTAAAACAAACATGACTCTTATTATTATTGTTGTTTAAAATGAAATCTCAGAACATGTTAATACTTTGAATACTTTTTCCTTGCTAAGTTTTTTTGTGCCATTGGGTGCCTTTGAGTGAAGAATTGAAAATTGAACTTTAGATAACACAGAATCTGCTGCACCAGAGACTCAGCTTGGTGGTGTTGATACTGTTTGGAATTTGGAATTACTTAGACTAGGATTGGATGCTGATTGGAGAATTACTATGCTGACAATGACAATATTTTGTGCTTCTGCTTCCATTTGGTATGAACAAAAAATTGACTTGTAGCTCTGAAGAATGTAAAACTCTGGTTTGTTGATCTTTGGATCTCAGTGAACAACTATCATTATACTAGGACAAGGATGGGCGACTTATAGTTCTTCCTGTTGATCTCAGTTTGAATTCTATAGCTGTTTAGACCGATGGTCTTAATTACTTTGTCAGGTACTTCTTTTGTAGTGCATGTATGCCTGAAGCCTAGAATTTCCACCTCTATTCATTTTTTAAACTTGGAAGGATAGGGGCCTATGCTGATCTCTTTACATTATGGAAAGCATGGCTTCTTGTACAGATAAACTTTACTTAAACGGGCATGGGCTCCTCCATTTCTCTCTTTCCACTTGTGTTGATTTCATCTCTAGTAAGAAAACAAAATATCACCATATTCCAAATCATGATAACAGATGCATGTATCATGGCCTAATGGGCATTTATATATATCATCAGTTTGGCATCCTTCTACAATTGAAATAGATAACAGAGGAATAAGCTAGTAATAGTATGTTTTGAGTAAATAGGCATTAATGAAAGCATGCTATGATATCCTTGCCTGCATGAACTTTCATTGCTTGAATATATATATATATATATATATATATATAAAATTGATATTAGATATCCGGGTAATGGGTTTGTAACTTTTAGACTGGTTTATAATGTGGCAATCCTAGCCCTAGTCCCATTCACCTGAAAGTTGCAATTGTTTAATAATCTTTGTGAAAGTTTCTTGCTAACATTGAAATGATTGTCATATGTAATTACAGTTAGGTCCTATGGAACAGAGGGGAGAAGAAAAGATGGTCCACAAGTTCCTCCAAGTGACAAGACTTATGAATACATTCTTTTCCGAGGAAATGACATTAAGGTAATTATAGTATTATTTAACGATCTGCAATCTGGTACTATCTAGAAAAATAAGCCTACAATGGAATATCTCTTATGAGTTTTAGTACACATAATTTCTAATACAGCAGGAAGAGACTAAGTTCTTATGGAATGGAGTTATAGAACAGAAGATTGTTAGATATGGGCCTTAATGGGGTTAGGCCCTATTAGTAAAGTTAGTTAGTTAGTGGGTGAGTTAGGGAGTCAGTTAAGTGAAATAAGGCATGTTGCCTATAAATAAGAGGGGGATTGAGAGAGGAGGGTATCGGGTGAATTGAATAGGATTGGGGCCTTTGGGCATTGGGAGGTGCAGACCCTCAAAGTTCTGCAATAGTCACTGTAATCAAAGGGGATTTTCCCATTTTTCCTATAATCACATATCGGTTTCTATCAACTGGTATCAGAGCTCCAATCTTGGAGCTGTGGTATGTCAACAGAATGGAGATTCCAATATTTGATGGGAGTGATGATGCTTATTGGTGGGTGTTAAACATCAAACGATACTTTGATGCAAGGAGGACACCTGAGGAGAAACGGCTAGCAGAAGCAGTAAAGGCGGTGACGGGAAGAGCTCTTATTTGGTGTCAATGGTGGACCTTGCGAAACCCAGGTGCATCTTGGTTGAAATTCCAGATTGCACTTTTATGGCGTTTCAAACCAGAGAACAGGGACGTTCTGCCACCAATTGAAGAATATGAAGAGCCAAGAACAGAAACAGTGGAACCAAAACTGGAGGCGGAGCGGCTGCCGGCTCAAGGTTCACTCAATTTCCAGCAAGAAAACAGAGTCAAAGACAAAGAGACGAAGGGCAAAGAAGAAGACAGCAAAGTGGTGGAGTCAGAATTAGAATTCCAAGGGAACAAAATGACGCAAGACAGAACTTACGAAAGCCAATTTCTAGGTAACAAGGGAACGATTGAGTCAAAAGAAAAAGTTGATGGCGAGCTGTACGATCTATTGTCGCCGGCCAAACCAGTGAGAACAAGATCGATCTCCGAGGGAGATGGGTCCGCAATAAATATGAAACTATGGTCCTGTCTTACAAGGATTGAAAAAGATGTCAAGATTGCTGAAGGAGAGATGTTGTTACGGCAGAGGGATGATGAAGGTAAGGAAAAGATCAAGACAAAAGATGAAGGTTGCAGTGGCGCAACAGTGGTTCACTGCTCCCAGATCACTGTAGACCCAGATCCAATGGAAACAATGTCGAGCATTCCTCCTTTAGAAACGGGGAAGGAGTTCGGTGTTTCGTTGAAGGTGGCCTCAGAGCCATTGAGTTGCAGCATCGCAAGGGACGAGAAGATGCGAAAGTCATCGGAAGAGGACAATGCTTGGAATTTGTGGGGGACGCTAGAGGAGAGGCGAGAAGGCAAGAAGGAAGGTGGCCCAAGCAGTGGCGTGAACGGGATGATTCGAACCTGTGCGGGCAGAGATGGTGGAGTTCGTGGAGGTGATGGGTGCAGCGAGGGTGGAGATCATGGCGACAAGATGGATGGCGGATTGGGCAGTAGCTATGGCTTTCATCAGTTTCGCGAGGGAAGGAGAGACGATGATGTTAGTGGGCTTAATCTTGGTTGGCAGTTGCAGTTGCAAAGCCCAAATTCATTCTCTAACGTGTTGGAAGAGGAAAGCGGGGCTTTAGGAAGAGATGGACTGAAATTCAGCAGCAAAGGTGGGTCAAATATTAGAAGAACCCAACCCATTCAGATCACTTCTCTGGACCTTGGGCCAAGGCCCAACATGCAAACTGAGCCTGGGGATACTAGCGACTCCAAAATTAGAATGGGTAATGTGCTGGTTTGGCTCTTTAAGGAGATCAACATTAAAATTGGAGGCGGGTACAATATCAAGATGAAGACCAATAATGAAATGGCGGCCAAGGTACATAAGGAGGACATAGATGATGGTAGCTCTAGTGTGGGTAATCAATTCACATACGTTTCGCTGGGACGTGAGGAATTGCTCCACTATCGTTGGGATGCAGGGGTTGCCACTTCTCTTGTTTGGGTATCAGTTGTCCCTACTAAAGGATCTTTCTTATTGAATCTTGAACCATCCATGACAACAGCAAGGCTTGGTGAAGCTGCTGGAATCTGGAGCATTGGAGAAGGCATGGGAATCAAAGAAGGCCAATGGGATGCACTTGATCGAGCTAGGGTGAATGGAGAAGAACCTCCTGCTGAGCTGCTTGCAGAAGATAGGGGTCTGCATTCCAATGTTGAGCCAGAGGTGAAGAGACTGTTGCAGGGGAAGACACATGCAGCATTGGAGGCTTTATGGGAGCATATGCGTACTGGTACAGCAAAGGTGGTTGAATACTGGGAGGCTTTATGGGTGCGTATGCTTACTGGTACATCAAAGGTGGTTGAGTACTGGGAGGCCATTTTAAAACACCACATATATGAGGTCGATGCTTGTTTAAAGGAAATTCATGCTAAAATGTTACGCAAGCATTTGCATCGCCTTGAGCAACCATCCATCAGGACAACCAACAGAGGAATAAAATGGCAAAGGCCATTCAACAGAAAACCACCTCTGTTTGCAGTAGCTTCTTGGGACCCTGGTGGAAACATTCAGATTTTGGCCACCTTTAGCTACCACACTTGCTGCCCAGGACTTCTGTTTCAGCAAAACAAATCAATTGTTCACCTTGAGGACAAGGTGAAAGTTTAGGGGGGGGAGTATTGTTAGATATGGGCCTTAATGGGGTTAGGCCCTATTAGTAAAGTTAGTTAGTTAGTGGGTGAGTTAGGGAGTCAGTTAAGTGAAATAAGGCATGTTGCCTATAAATAAGAGGGGGATTGAGAGAGGAGGGTATCAGGTGAATTGAATAGGATTGGGGCCTTTGGGCATTGGGAGGTGCAGATCCTTAAAGTTCTGCAATAGTCACTGTAATCAAAGGGGATTTTCCCATTTTTCCTATAATCACATATCGGTTTCTATCAAAGAACTACTAAACAAATTACACATCTGAACTCGAAGTCTAGAATAATAAAGACTAGAGCCACAGCTACTCCATTAAAAAGTAATCTAAGAGCTATCTGCAATTGCTGGCTTAATTCTCCTCGATGAAGGTAATTGTAGGGTGGATATGTACATATGAATCCCTCTCAATGGCAGTGAAGCAGCCATTTTGCTTCTAGAGCTTGTGTTGTATGCATGCAAATATGCTTATCTTAAGCTGTGCACATTCTAATGAATTTTACCATTTCAGGATTTGCAGGTCAAGTCTCCCCCCACATCTGCGAAAGCAGAAGAGCAGATATTTAATGATCCAGCTATTATTCAGGTACTTATGTTTAAAGACAATAGGGCTGTCTGGTGCTATAAAGCTCTTGCTATGCGCGGGGTCCAGGAAGTTGTAGGCAGCCTTACCTTGCATTTGTAAGACGCTGATTCCACAGCTCAAACTTGTGACCTTTGGGTCACATGGCGACAGCTCTAATAGTTGCTCCAAGGCTCTCCTTCATGTTTAAGGACAATACAAAAAAAATAATAGTAGTATTTTGGACACTTCAACTTATCGCTGAGTTAATTATTTGTTTTAAATTGTTTTTCTTTTTTCCTTCCCAGTCACAATATTCTGGGGTGCTAAGTTCTCCGGTGGCCTCGGTTGGTGGGAAAAGTTTGACAGAGTCAATTCAAAGGCAAGATACTCCTGCTATGACCAGTGGAGCCCTTCCTGTTAGGTTGCCTTCTCATCAGTCTGTAACACAGCCGGGCCCTTCAAATCAATCTGCTGCTACTCAAGTTGCTAGTCATCCATCTTTTTCTACCCCCATGTCTTGGCTAGGACACAATGGAACATCAAGCAATAGCTCTTATTCTCTGCAGCAATCTAGTCCTATTCAACCCCCATCAATGGTATCACCCTTAACTATGCAGCATCGGGTGCAAACTCCAGAAACTCAGGCATCTAAAAAAGTGGGCTGGACAACTTTATCAGAGTGTGGTATTCCTGTATCTTCCATTTCTGCTTCTTCTCTTGTAAATCCGACTTGTTCACCCCCTCCTACCTCTCTACCAATTTCTGATTCTCTTGATATTCCAGCCTTTTTGTCTGCTAAGACACCTATGCTCTATTCTGCTTCCATGACTTCTAATGGATTAAACATGTCTTCATTTCCTTCCCCTATCCAAGACATTAACTCTATTGAAGGTCAAATTTCTGGCAAAATTTCTCCTGACCCAAGACCACTCTATCCTGGACATTCTGCTTCCTCAGGTCCCTTGCTAGCACCTCCATCTTTGTTAACTCCAGATCAGTTTGCACATCCTAGACCACATTCCTTTTCTTTAACACAGAATTTTGCCCCTAATCAGAAGGATATGGATTCTCTGCCACCAACATCCTCTAGTTCCACTGTATTAGTGCCTTCTCCAGCATCTCGAGCACCATTACTGCCATTGCCAACTTCAGTGCAAAAGGTTAGAAGATTTCCTCTTTTGTTATTGTGGGACAGGTGAGGGTGGGTGAGGTAGGAAACCACAGTTAATTATATTATTGTATGGCTTCTTATTAGTAGTACGTTTATCTGTTTCAAGTCATAATTGTATGCAAATAGTTGCATTCGATGAGTTTCTTAACACTAACTGGAGTCTTTCAAAAGCTGCATAACTTCTTTCAGGAAGTTTTCGACCTCACATGCTGTGCTATTCATTTGTAATTTTAACTTTGTTTGGATTGAATCAAATATGTTTACAGGAAGTGGAGGGGCTTTAAAAGATAAGGATCTTCCAATTAAACCTGCATTTATAAGGGATGGAAAACATGGAAATTTAATGAAGAGATTGTTAAAATTTAATTTCTTACTCAAATACCAAATTAAAAAGACTAAAATGGCTTTGCCAGCTGAGTAGCGCTTGTGAAATTTAGAAACTTTTTGTCACTGTTCATAAGTTAACAAGAAATATGCTAAAAAATACCAATTGTAGAATTTGTTCCAAGTCTGTCATAATTTAAGCAGGAGTTTTATCGTTTTCTGAACACTGCTTCCTAGAATGTATTAATGCATATTTCCCAATCCCACCTGTTGTAGGTTCATCTGATTAGTATGATGGACATGTTATTAACCAACTTGTAGTTGCATGGATGAGTATTTTCTTTTTTCTTTATAAATATTGAGGCAGAAAAATTGGCATGCTAGCTAAATTTTGTGGTTTGCATGCATCTAGGTCTGCTGGGGTTTAGCTTAGCTATTTACCATCAGGAAAAGAAAACAAAAATAACTTCGATGATTACTGTTAGTTATATACATTTCACCTTTTATGGACCCACATTTGTGTTATTTTACTACATAATTTGAATTGAGGTTTAGAAAGTTGTGGCTGTTGTTTTAACAATTTAGATAAATTTCATTACATGGATAGCTAATATATGTAGATATAGTAAAATATATTATCCATCCATGGATAAATAATATTTGAATCTTATTTATTTGTTTATTTGCATGTAAATATTGTAATATTAGTTTATTGTTGATTATCGCAGCCTCAATACTCAGCTTCACAGTTCACTGAAGAGTTTGATTTTGTGGCCATGAATGAAAAGTTCAAAAAGGATGAAGTATGGGGTTCTCTTGGAAAGGCAACTGAGAAAATAGAGGCCGTGGAAGATAATGCTTCTCCTCACAATTTGGGTGACAGAGAGTGTCACGGGCTGATACCAAACCCTAAGGTAGGACTTGGATTGTCTCCATTTATGATAAGAATTTCCTCCATTTGGTTTGTTCAATGCAAAGATAGTGTTTGGAATCACAAATTTTAAGAATTGATTTGATTTATAAATGAAATCTTTTGTTTGGCAAGTTATATACATAGGAATTAATTTGATTTTGAAATCCTTATGATTTTAGTTGTATACATTTAGAAATCCATTCAACAATGGTTGGATTTGAGTGGATTTGATTTGGTTTTAGTTTTAGTTATTTGAATTGATAATTTTTCCCTTATTAGTTTGGTTATTTTATCTATTCTAGGTAAGGGTAATAAGGTAAATTTTTTTAAATAAATGAATCCAATTCATCTTTGATGTGTTCCAAACATAGATATTGATTTGCAAATCAATTCAAATCCTATTTTTTATAATGAGTTCCAAACATGGGAATTGATTTCTCAATCAAATAAACGAGTTAGTGATTCCATACTTTAGTGATTCCAAACACAATGAACGAGTTAAGTTGTGGAGCAAGTTGTTTTTGAACTTGAATGAAAATTTTGATTCTTGGTTTTCCTTGCAGCCTGCATATAAGAAAGATGATTTTTTTGACTCAATTTCATGCAACTCTTTGACTCGTGGATCGAGGAATGGACATAATCGTTTCTCTGAGAGAATGAAGCTGGATACTGAGGTCTGCAAACACATTAAGAACTGAAATTGCTTAGTGTGAAATTATAATAAGACTAAAAGGTGTTTGTATATTGATGTTCTGTTTATCTGTTTCCTTTTCAGACATTTGGCAATTTCCAACAGAGGCCTAATGTTGGTTATGGTGGCTATGGTGCTGGACGTGGTGAGAATTTCAGGGGTGCATATAACTGGGGAAGGGGTTATGGCTATGGTGGGAGAGGGCGTGGCGCAAACTTGCCTTTTTAGTGGTATCCATATTTTCTATTTTCTGAAGATCAATTGTTCTGTCTGACAAAGCGGTTAATTTCTCCTAGGACTTCCTTGTGACTTTTGGTTTTATATAGAATGAGTTTGAGGTCAATGATGTTAACATTTGCTGGAACTTTCATGCTTGGATGCTGGAATGTAAAACTTACTACTGCCAGGTTCATGTTTATTTTTTGGCTCATGAGCTGGCATTTGACAATTGACATATACAAGTAAATCATTGTCTATCTAGCAATCAGTAGCCGGAGGAATCTTTACCAAGTTCAAATGTTTATCAAATGAGGTGTCAGTTACATCTGTTGGTTCGTAGTTTAAATGACTTTTGTAGAGGACAAGATTCGTGTTATATATGGATTTTTTTTTCCAATTGCGGCACGGAAGTTTGAACCTAACATCTCCTACAAACTACTCAAATCTTTCACCACTAGCCCACTCATTGTGGCTTGTTATATATGGATTTATGCTAATGATAATAGCTTTTAAATGATGATTTTGCTTTTTTTTTTTTAATCACAATTCAATTTACATCATATGGTGACATTTTTGCTGCGTTACTTTGGGAGTCAAGTCAAAACGTTTTCTAGCGCTTTGGCGAAGGCCTATATACCTTTGAAGTTTGAATTATTTTATTTTATTTTTATAGATGATATCAATTTTTCCACACTTCATATTTCTTCGTTTTTTGTTTAATTTTACTATTTCGAGTCTCGATCTTTTTTCTTTAGAGAAGAAAAGGGGGTGGGGGTGGGGGTGGATTTACTTTGACAAGCGCCAATGGTCAGGTTTCCTTGTCGCAGTAAGTATATCTGGCATCCACAAACGTATGGGCTAGAATTTCTATTCGTCTTTTTTCTTTGGTCTAAAAGTTAGGAAATAAAAAGGGCCAACACTGTACCTCGTGTCTTCAATAATATTCATTCTTCTAAACTGAAAACGTTATAGATGAGGTGGTCAGTGTGTATAGCAATTGGAATTGTGATGCTCGTCTCCCATTTGGAGCCGCCAAGTCAATTGTTTGGTAATAGGCTTTTCGCATTTCACTTCACCTGATCCAAAATTGTAGCAAAATTGTTAAATCAATCTTCTCTTCTATAGTGTCTTCCACTAAGCAGACCAGGAGAAGTGCTATAGTGCAATACCATGGGTAACATAAAGAAAGAAACAGCTTCCAAGGAGGATGATATGGTCATTAGCATTCTTGAAGTGAGAGATGTAAGCCTAGTGTAAAATATGAGAGTTTTGATAAAATGGGTACTTGTTAGCGCCATGATCTTTAACTTTTAACTTTTGCTTTTATTTTTTTGGGTGGGTTGTGGTTGAACAAGTATAAGTTACCGATGAAAGTGATGCAGTCACAATTGTACACAACATGCATGATCCCATCTCAATTTAGGTACTTCAAACTGTTTCTATTAAACTCGGATGAAGTCATGTTTGCTGCTGTGCATATATGTCACTACAATTGGTGTGTGACAATTCCCAGTTGCTATACCCTGTGTGCCGGCAGACTTGTGATTCATCTTGATATATACTAGCAACAGTTTGTGCATTTTAGACAAAAAATAAAGTAGTCAAACTAAACATGATCTCATTATTGCGAATTGAATCTTGTTCTTCAAATGCTTACTAGGGTCCAGGCAACTTATCGGAAAGAAAAATGTTCTGAGCTAGTTCCTAGAATTATGTCTTGGTAAAATTATGATTCCTTGCGTTGCCGGGCAACTCGTAAAATTGTTTTAAACGGTGGATGCAACTGAGAAGTTGGAAAATATAAATACATAAAATATACTGAACAATTATTGATCTATGCAGGTGGGATCCAAAATGAAGTTCCTATGTGAGGAGGCAGTCACTACCTCGGAGAGAATGTGTACAAATGAAGTGTCTCTTTCGTGTAGGTTAAAAAATTAATTATTCCTTTGGACATTGGATAAGCTAGTTAATAACTTTTAGTAGGCTCTGCCACTTTCTTTTACTTAATAAATAAAAGAATTGTATTCCTTTGGAAGCCTCTCATTGGGCTGAGATTGCTGACCTTGGAATCTTCCCTCTGCAATTTGTTGTAGGCGTCTAGGTGTAGTTGACAAATTCTTCCTCTACCCAAACCCTTTTCATTGCTCATTGGTTTGCACCAAAAGATGTGGTTGTTTGCTTCTTCCTATATGGTTTCCAAATCAATTCTTTAAACTTAACTATGTCACCCCATTTGTTTGTGTATTTTGCGACCCTGATCTGCTTGGCTTGTTTTTATTGTCGAGAAAGCTGAACCATTTACAGATCCTACTGTAACCAGGATCAATATGGCTGAACCGACGAAAGTTCCCCCTTTGACTAGGTAGCACTCACCATCCAACCATCCTACCCCATAGGGCTGCCTTCTGCTCATGCTTGTGGCTGCAATCAATAAAATAACTGCAATTCCAAAGCTAAACCTGCCAAGTATGACCAATTTGAGACTTATTTAGTATATTTCAAAGGAAAAAGTACAATCTCAAGATTTATTTATTTATTTTCATAGGAAAAGTGTTTTCTGGGTGTTTTAAGGACAGACCAGTTCAAGAAACTGAGACAGACTAGCTGTCCCGTGTTTTTCTTTTCTTTTCTTTCTAGCTATGTGGTCATCTTCCTAAAGATGATCCAATATGCCAAAGCTGTTCCCAATAATGGCAGGCCGCATGGCACACAATTTCATAAAATGATCTGGCCTTTTACTATATTTTATTGCCAAAAGCTAATATAAAACAAGAAAATTCGATTTGACAACTAGATCGGATGGTGGGGTGTCCACTTTCCAGAACTTGATTGCAGAAATCAATTTTTATTTTTTAGAGCAGATGTGTCAATTTTGGCAGGTAAACAATGAATAAGTACGAGCCATAATTAAGCAATCTGCTTTGGTTTCTCAATCTGTAATTGTTGAATGTGAAGCAACAACTAACGATAGATATGCAAAAGATGGATAACCTACCAAGAGATCAAAAACAGAACCTTGGCAACAGCAGGTATCTTATACTGGGCGTTTCTGTTCCCTCCTGAACAACAAGAATTCTTGAATAATACAGAACTCCCAATGATCTGGGCAAAAAAGAAACTAACCAAAGCTGCAATACCCAATCCAAATGCACGACTCGATGGCAAATAACACATTTTTCCATTCCATCTGAGATCCTCCTCCTGCAAAGCAAACAAAGCATCAGAACCCGTTTCAGAAAAAAGCAAAAACTCTTAACTGCAGGACTTAAAAGTCAAGTAAACAACTTATTAAGCACTACCTTGTTCCTCTTTATCTCAGCGGCTATACACAAGATGAAGGAAACTAAGCCAAGGGAGAGGGAGATGATGATGAAGAAGATCACTGTAAATTTGCATCTAGGAGGATTTTCCATGGTGGGGTGGTTGTTTGTATGAAGAGACTTGAGAAGAGAGTATGGGGAATAAGTCTTGGAAGCTACTCAAGGAACAGAAAGATGACTTGGTGCCCTGAAGGTGTTGGTCATCCCCCTCTTCATTTGAGTTCCTTCCTTTGTGGTGGTTGAGACTTCCTTCCCAATAAGTCTACCATTGCTTTGAAGGAGATGCCATTCCTAATTGTATGTGGACTGTTTTGGGAGAAATCATGTTCGTACTAAAACTTTCCATATGAAATGGAGCCGGTCAACTGCTGCAATGGTTTACTAGCGATGTCCATCCTAGAAAGAAAATCTCCCCAAAACGGTGATAAAAGTAGATATTCATATTATGCGTATATATAAACACAGTTATCTGTCTTGAATAGTCAATTTTGGGTAATCATGATGCGAGGTTTTCCATTTTTTATTTTTTAAGTGTAGGATTAATTTTTATTTAAATATTGGCTTTATTCTTGCCACAATATACCTTAAGTGAATTTGAATTCTTGCACTACACATAACGTCTGTGCACATAAAATTTAATTTATCAACTAAGTCATATTTTGTGATTCAATTTTCTCTCTTTTTATCAACTTGAGAAAGGCAATATTAATAATTATAATAGAGAAATAATAATGGATAGGCTTTCTATCGGTTCATGCGGCGATGCTTATGACAAGAGAACTCTATATTCCAAGATAAAATCCAAATGGCAGCCCCTCTTTCTTGAGTTGGGTGGGGTCATTGACTTACCAAGAATGAATTGGAAAACTGAAACCCTCAAATTTGTTTTGGCAATAAAACTCTCTCAAATTTTTTTTGGTAACAAAACATTAAAACACCCTCAAATTTATTTATATATAGTTTATCTTCTAAATTTTTAATTTGTGTAATTTATTTTATAATATCAAAATATATAATTTATCTCGTTTTTTATATTATTACTGTTAAAATTGATGATAGAATTTGATAATTAAAATAATAAATTATACCAATTAAAAAATAATGATAAATTATGATATTATTGTTATGAATTCTAATTTTAATAAAAAAATTATTGATTCGTGACTAATTTTTTACAAGAGAAATGAAATAAAGTCAAAGTAGTTCTTTAAAATTTATCAAAAAGGAAAGAGGGCGTCAAGTCATCAAATTGGCAATTGGAGTTATTCCCTGATTTGCGGGTGGCTTCGAGGTTCTTTCCCTCACGAACACGTTTTCCTCAAAGATTTCTCTCTCTCTTTTAAGTTTTAATAAACTAGATTCGGTTTTAGTGAAGGCATGTGTGCGATCCAAAGCTATCCACTAACATTCAATTGACCCCATATGGGCTTTTGCTTAGATTTGTTCAACTGTTGAACCCAATTCTGTACCCAATATTAGGGGTGCTCATGGATTGGGTTGGGCTTGGTCCGGTCTTGATCTAAGATTTTAAATGGACTAATTTTTTGGACTTGAACTTAACCCTAAAACTCAAGCAGATCGAGTCTGTGATTGACCAGGCCCGAACTTGGCCAAGACCATGCCAACCCGAAGTTTGTCAAAATTTAGACTGTAATATAGTTATATGTATGATATGTTATATTATGCGATGTATTTAAAGGCTCATATTGTACGTTAATACCTCTATAACTAGCAAGCTCTTAATAAATATAAATAATTAAATAATAAGAGTTTAATTTTAATCCATTGTCACAATAAAGTTTCTTTACACTGTTATCTAATCATGTATCACTAAATTATTAAAAGAGTTTGACTATCACGACAACTACTTAGAAAGTTTAACTCTTTTAACGATGTGTGAACACGTCATTGGACAAAAGTGTAAAGAAACCTTTACATTGACAATGAATTAAAATTAAATCTTATATATAATATATAAATAAGGATTACTTTGTTATCTATCTTTTTTTCTTCAGGGTACCGGTATCCAAGGTGAGTTGTCTAACATTTATTAGTTGTTATTTATATTTAATTGACTTTCAAAGATTTATTGTGATACCAACCATCAATAAATGATTAACAACTCACCTTGAGTATCAAACCCATTAGGACACCATTACAACTCCCTATATAAATAGATAGATAAGTAAAATAATTAAGTCCTAATATATCTATGGTAGAAGCAAAAATATAAACATTTGGAAAAAGGAAAGTGAGAATTAAAAATGCATATTGATGTGGAATGTATGTTATTTAGTGAAAAATGTTAATATTCATCTATTACTATATTTATTTGATAAACAATTACGAAATTGAGTTTTCAATATTCGTTTTTTAAGTAGGGGACCACGACTTTATGGTGTCTTATTTTTTAAAGGTAAACATCAACAATATTTGAACTTTAAAGTAATTGTTACAATTATAGCTATTTCTTTTGAGGAATAATTAAATGAAAGAAAATATTTTTTTTAATTTTAATATATAACTTTTTTTATTTAATATTACATTTCTCTTTCCTTTTGTCTTTCTTAAAGAATATGAATGTCCTTATTGAAAACCCTTCCTTTCCTATACTCATCCATTAAAGATTATTATTGGGAGTAGTTAAAAATTAAAATTCATTTAATTAGAAAGAGTACTATAATTTTTCTTCTTAAAGGTTTCATCATTGTTGGATGTGACTCTTGTTAGAGGAGAAATTCTTTAAGTATTCTAAGAGTAATATTCTCAGCGGTCCAATTTTTACTTAAATTTTATTATATAATGTTTTATATTTAATTCAATAACATGTATTGTTATGCTAAGTTATGTGTTAAATTTTTACTGAACTACTATACTACTCTCATAGTATCTAAGAATCTCTCCTTCTAGATATCATTTTAAGTAACACTTGTCATATTTTTTAAGTGACACTTGTCACATTTTCTCTCTTTCTAAAGGACATATGTCAAAAGTTTGTTTTTTCATAATGTCATAATTTTTCAAAATGCTACCAAAAGAATTCATTCTGCCGGTAAGGATTGAAGCATTTCACTCGAAATGCTTAGGTATAATCTGTAAAACCACTATAAACAGTTAGTTGAGGCTTGTGACATGCCTTAGTCTTGGAATTGTAACATTTCTTGGTCTTGAAATGTGGTAACATCTCTTCCCTAAATTTTATATGTAAAACAAAATAAGAATTTTTCAAATTGCTTAAAATGGCTGTTGGATTCCCAATATATTTTGATTAAATAATGTAGCTTTCTTAGCTTTCAATATTCCAGATTTAAGTATTCAACAAGCTTGCAAATGGATCTTGTGAGAATATTAATTTATAGCTTTGTTTCATCCATATTCATATGGGTTTCCTGCACCTTCCCAGAAGGAAAACCAACTCAATGTTTTTGTTCTTGACAATGACTGCAGGCTAAGAGCTATATCTAATTTCTTTGACAGTGCACTTTCACCAGAAACAGACAGGGATATTTTCCTGTGAATGCTCCCCATTTAAGATCGCTTGCCTTTGCTTTTTGTTGCAAAATTGTTGGCCTCTAACATGGGCGGGTTTGGATGAGCATCTAATTTTTTTTATTATCTTTTTTTTATATAAAGTAAAATCTATTTTAAGTTTGAATACAATATTTAAGAATATCTTTTTTTATGTTTAAACAGCTTATAAAAAGATATTTTTTATAAGCACCAAAATCTAGTTATAAAAACACAAAATGTGCTTCAGCTTTTTTTTGGAAAAAAGTTCACTAAAACACACTAATTTATATAACAAAAATAATTTTTTTTAATTAAAAAAATACATCCAAAAGAGCATTATAATTTGTATATCAATAGTGTCTTCATGAATTATTTTGGTTTTGAGATTGGGCTGTACATTTAGCACATTATAAGAACATCTTATCCCTAATGGTGGGGCCTCCATTGGCTCCAGTGAGGCCAGTACCAAAAACAATAACAAAAAAAAAAAAATATTATCCTAGTGACCAGCTAATAGCTAATATCCATGCACATGTACATTTGTTTGGGAACTTTGCCTTGTATGATATGGAGTGCTTTCAGTGGTTTCATTATATAAACTATTTTTGTGGTAAGTGGTTATGCAAGTTAGTTCCTTTGTTCATAACTCATAAGGTGTATGGGTCATTCTTTTCGTAACTTCCACCCAAGGAATGACAGATTTCCATGAGAGAAAACTGGTGAAAGGAGACGCAATTTTGAAGTAGAGATTGCTTTATTATAATGATAGTGGTAACTTAACTACCAGCCACTCAACTTTTTCTGATCTCTGTTGTTGGTTTTGTACTGCAAAAATTCTGGGTTGCAGAAAATGGTAAGGTTTTAGGTCTAACTAGAATGAATGAAAAATAAGTCTGGATCTGAAGGACCTTCCCTGATAGGCAGAGACTTGAGAACTGTAGAACAAGTTTAAAAAATGAATTCATTACATATACTCATAAATACAGCTCCTGCCTGCAGATTAGAGTGTGCATTCTGGTAAAAGTTTTCTTGTTCTGCACATAATGTAAAGTTGATTTCATGTTTTATAACAGGCTTAAACAAAAACATTAGGCTTGTCCATAACTGATATGATGGATGGATGGAGATGTTATTAGTTTGATGGAAAATTCCCCAAATCCGATCCAGAAGTTAAGAAAACTTTTCTCCTTTCTGTGTATTCCATTAATGATTACATTTATATCTGATATATAGGAGTCAAACATATATGCAATGTTATGTGAGGACATGAAGGATGTCTGGAATTGGATCACCTTTCCATTCATTGAAAGTAGTCCTAGCAGTACTACAGGAGACTGTTGAAGGTGTCACTGACAACTAAAATACTGCTACTCTATGAAAGTATGAATTATTGTACATTTCCCTTAAAAATATTGTAACTTGAATGCTTTTCTGCTTCTAGTAAGCAGCAAAATATTTTTTTTTATTTCTCATCTACTTCGTTTCCTGCTAAGAACTTCAAGAACAGATTGTGCTGTGCAATAAGCAATAGCCTGAACAGTGATCATTGGATTCACACCCAAAGCTGTAGGGAACACACTTGTGTCTGCCACATAAAGGCCCTCCACTTCCCATGTCTCTCCCATCTGGTTCACCACTGATTCCTTTGGATTATTACCCATCCGACAGCTCCCCATCTGATGTGCTGAGCATAATGGTGTTGAAATCTCTGTTAATGGCCTTGAACTTTCCTCTTTTACAAATTTCTCAAATTCATGATAGCTCACCTGCTTTACATTTAAGCTCCTTCCCTTACTATGATGGGTCCCAATTTCTTCAGCTCCAGCTGCTGCTAGAATTCTCAGTACCTTGTCAATTCCTTTCTTTAAATTCTCTTCATCTACATCTTTCATCTGATAACTGATACTGCTTGGTGAATTCACAGTTCCTGATCCTTGATCCCTTGCCAGTGCAAATATATGGGCCGTTCTAGAAAACTTGCGCATTCGATCTTTTATATCCATTCCAGAAACCCATGGCATTAGAATTGAGAACATACCAGGATGCAATGCAGGTGTTTGGATCACTGCACCATATCCAGAATTCTCAAACTCTGCTACAACTGTAGACATTGCTGTCATTATCCCTCCTTCATAGCTCTTTTTCTGTTCCTCTGGCCACAGCTCAGGTGAAGAAGGTGCATCTGGGAAGTAACCCCAAGCCATTGTCACTGGATGAAGATGCAAGTGTCTCCCTATGTTTTCATTCTTCAAGCCACTTCTTTTAAGTAATGCTGGAGTACTGAGTGCTCCGCAGGCTACAATTGTAACCTTGGACTCCACCACACAAATGTCTTTAGTTCCCTCGTATTCAATTGCAAAAGCCACTCCACGTGCTATTTTTCTGTCTCTTCCTTTCTTTTTCTTGTGTAAGACTTCTATAGCCTCACAACTAGGAAGAATTGCTCCATTACCTGATTTCACCAAGTCCACCAGCCATGTTTCTGATGTACCCTTTTTCCTTCCATCCTTACAGCCCATACAACACCAGCCACAGTAGTGATCTGGTGGAGCATTCCGAGGAATGTTACTCACAGGATATCCCATCTCTTGACACCCTCTTCTTAGGACTGCATTATTGAATCCTTCCTCTTGGATCTCAGATTGGACTCCCATTTTCTCACAGACAACATCCATGGCTTCTTTATATAGTTTACTTTCAAATAGTTCTAGCTCATGGAGATCACACCACTCCTTGCACACATGCTGAGGGGTTTTAATGCTGGCTGACCAGTTGATTGCAGACCCTCCACCAACGGTGGATCCTGCTAGTATGAGTATACCCATATCGTCAGTTGCAATCAAACCATTGGAGAGGTACATTTGATCCATGGTTGGTCCTTCAAGAAGGGAAAGATTGTTCCTAGCAGAATAGCTTCCTTTCTCCAAGACCAGCACTTTATAACCAGCTTTTGCTAGAACGCCAGCTACCACCCCACCTCCTGAGCCTGAACCAACTACCACTGCATCACAATGGATAACTAAAGAAGGAGATGACAAGTTAGAAGCTTTAGTCTTTCGAGGAGTAACAGATACAGGGAATCCAAATCGTCGTAGAGCATCTACAATGGTGTCACGCGGGTAGTTCAGATGGACAAGACCTTTGTAAAGAGGTCCAATGACCTCTTCAGCATCATCATCGTCATCTTCTTTTTCCTCTTGACCTCCTCCTTTTGATGTTCTACGTAAAAAATGGTTCTTCAACTGTGCTTTGAACTCTGGATCAGGTCCACTATATCCAATTGCCTTCCATGATGGGTTGTCTTCTGCTTCATCTAGCTGAAAATGAAGTGTTCTGGCATGATGAGTACAAGGTTCAAGCAACCAGAAAATCATATAAATTTCATAATATGTTAAAAGTTTTGTGGCAGCCTATGTGGTCTTCTAATTGTGCCATAGTCACAGCTTTATTTAGCAAGAATAGAGGAGCACATGTTTTTGCTTGCAGACATTTATTTTTACATATAGGAGCACGTTCATTTCTTTTGACATATAATCAATACATGGGAAGGAATGATTTGGGTTAGTAGCCCAAAAGGGTAAAGCCTTATTTGAACGTGGACCCTGACCAGAACCCAATTTCTAACCTGTTTGATTTGGTTGACCAATGTTGGCTTGGGTTTGTATTTAGGTGGGTCAACTTCATCCATTTGTTATTTTTAAAGCCTCCAAGCAATCTCTCTTACTCTCAGTAAATAGCTGCTAGTGGTCAAGGGCTGCAGTGGGTGGCTATACTATCCTCATCTGTACAGTGGGCTGTGGGGTGGGAAAACATTTGTATGGGTTTGGAAAAAAACTGAGCATCTGGTGTGTGACAATTTTGGGCCAAGCTTGTGATCTATTGTTTGACCTTATTTTTGTTGTCAAAAGTAGAAGTGTGAACCTATGAAAGAAGATGATTCCAAAATAACTTATGAAAGAATGGTCTACGCTTAATAAGTACTGTATGGTTTTTCCATAAATTTTTCTGGATCAGCTTTTGTAATTTTATTCATGGGAGACCAAGGTCATGGTTGGGCCGGTCTACTTGTTGCCATTTGCATTGTTTTCTCAACTTTTTTGGCACAGGAAGATGTAAATTTCTTCACATTGGAAGCTAAGTGAATGAGTTTCGTCTCCGATGGCTTCCCTTTCTTGGGCTAATATCATTTGGTTTTTCCATTCTTGTGGTACAGTCTTCTTTTCTACACACTTTTTATTTAAAACCAGTGTATACACATGTGGGTCAATATGAATTTAACAAGGAAACATTTAAGTAGAATAACTTAGATGGGTCAACAGGTTCAGTTGTGCTATTTTAGCTCATGAAAAGAAGAGCAGAGGAGTTGAAAATTGTATGACAATGAAACATGGATGACCAATGTGGATGGACAGTGTCCCTACATAAGGTACAATTGGAGTGAATAAATGCAGGTGGGCTATATGGTATTACTTCTAGACGTCCTCCTACATGTGAGATGTAATCGCCAGGATATAGGCTTTGGATCCAAATCCTCGTTAATATCTTTCATTGTTTTTTTTGTAAGATCACGTAGTGTCCCCGCACTCTTTAGGTGTGAAACTAATCTTGTTCGGACGTTGGCTTAGCCCTGACTACAGAATGTTTTCAGCAAAATTTGATCTTCTGCAATGCAGGTAAAATCAGCACACATAGAACTCAATTTATCAATTGAATCACACTGTGTGATTAAAATCGTTCCATTTTGAGGTAACACAAAGTGCCCTTTAAATGTGAGTGCGTCCCCCTACATGGGCCAACATTTGCTGTGACTTCCAAGGATACTGCTAGTTCCTATAACCTGCCTAACCTAATAACCTACACTCAGCTGGACATGCACAATCACATACATATGGGTCCTATTGCTGTGTGTTTTTTTTCCCTCCATTGGGACTTTGGAAAGTTTTATGTAAATGTTTATATTTCAGTTACCCACTCAAACAGAGCTATAACTAAAAAAGTTCTTAAATGGACACATAGTAAGTAGTTTATTGAAAGGAAAAAGCAAAATAGTCAGAATTTTTGATAGAATAATGTAGCATATTTTTGACTCTTAGATGGATGAGTAGTCCCTATTACTTTATGTTATCTAACAACTATCCTTAAATCTAGGAGAATTCTCTTAAAATTCTACCTAATATTTTTTGGCTGTGTAACATTATTCTTATTGAAATTGGGTAATTTAAGAAAACAAATAACTGTCACTTCATTTACCTTAAGCCTAATTTTAACAAAACTTTAAATATGTGGTTGTATTCATATAAAAACAAAGATTTAATTTTAATTCATTGTCAGTCTTTATACTGTAATATAATTATATACTGACACATTAATAAAATAGTTAGACTTTCGATGTAATTGTTGTAATAGTCAAACTCTTTTAATGATTTAGCAATATATGATTGGATGACAATGTAAAGAAATTACACTGACATTGAATCAAAAATTAAACTCTAAAAACAAATATTTAATTTTTTTATCTGAATAAAATTGGTCCAAATTAATATTTTCAATCAAGTTCTGATGAGAACCATATGATTTACCAACTACTTAATATTTGTAAGCTTAATTTTCTTTTTATTTGAAATAAGTCCTACAATTTCTTTTGATTTGAATTCTCCTCTAAACTCTTTATGTTGAGTCGGTGAGCATAAGTGCGTGACATAATGATTTATTTTCGCACGCACGTGGATGCGTGTGCGTGCACGTGTGGGTGCACATCAATCAGACATCTAGAATTTATCTAATTTCATGGACAATTTTATTCTATCAAAATGAAAGCTTTAATTTTTATTCACTGCTAGGATAAACAATTTTATACTGTTATTTAATGATGTTTTAGTAAATTATTAAAGATTTAGACTTTTAATATAGTTGTTAAGAAATTCAAATTATTTTAATAATGTAACAATACATGATTAAATGATAATACAAATAAACTTTACACTGAGAACGAATCAAAATTAAATTAAAAAAAAGACTCAAATTCTTATTTAAAATTTTTTAAGAAGGAGAATAATGTACAAAAAAGGAGAGAGATTGTTCCCCTTATTCTCTCTCTCATAATGTCATAAAATTCTCTCTTTGAATTGATCTGCACACAAACTAATTATTTTAAATTGGATAAAGGGATGTAAGTGTAACTCTTTCTCCATTCCCTCTTTCCATTATCTTTCATTCTCCTCTTTTCCATCTCTTTCCTCCAATTCATAAACTTCTAAACATGACATTAGTTAGCTCATTTTTATAAACATTATAAATTATCTTTGACAAAAAAGTAGACCCCTTCTATAAAAATTGTAAACAATGACAAACGTATATTTCTCTTTCATATTAATAATCAAAATTTGAATATACAAAACAGCCACGTATATCACTTTTTATTTTTATTTTCTCTTAAAATTTCCATGTATACAGATGGCATATTTATATATATGAATTATTCATTTTCATTTATTATGCATGCCTATATATAAAGTATGGTTGTGTAAAATGTATATAGAAATAATAATTGGACACATCTTTAGCATGTCCAAACAAACAAATTATTATTAGATCGAGGAGTGGCAAGAAAGAAGCAGCTGAAAGCAACACTTATTAATGACGAAAAATAGAAAGAAAGAAAGGAAGGAGCAGATGACATTAAATGCATTAATTTATATATGGCCTGATCTTGCAGTAGT
Organism: Styphnolobium japonicum; assembly: GCA_023212625.1. NCBI lineage: Eukaryota > Viridiplantae > Streptophyta > Magnoliopsida > Fabales > Fabaceae > Styphnolobium > Styphnolobium japonicum. The sequence goes on from JALBWW010000011.1 coordinate 15,940,507, forward strand.
TTGAAATGAATGAGGTCATTACCTGAGTGAAGAAGACAACGAGAGTGAGAAGCTTGATGGTCCTGAAGAACATCCTAAGGAGACGAAAGTAACTGAGAGACCAAGACTGCATAATCTGTTGGCGTTTCTGCAGAGACAGGTCAGGGTAGCTATGGAAGAAGGGGAACCGGCTTGAGAGGCTCGCCATACCACACAGTATGAATGTGCCAAACCATGTAGACAGTAGCCATAATGTCAACCACAGCAACCATGTACTTGGGTGTTTCAGTTTCTCACTTATCAAAATCCCAAGCTACAATTCAAAGCAACCAAAACACACAGATATTTATATATATATTAGAACAATGATAACAAAAATTAATATAAACTTGGAATAATTTTACTCTACAAAAATATTTGTTACCCTATTAATTCTTTTTTTCAATTTACCTTTCTTAAATGACATTAATAATATTGTTGTTTTAATTGTAGTTGCTGCTATGCAGTTATTGTACTGCAATAATTGTGATTTAAGTAATCATTTTCGGGTTTGACATAATCATATTATATTACGGTATATAGCTGCAGTTGCAAATTATAATTTAAAGAAAAATATTTCTTACACACTATTTTTTTTATACTTGGTTAATAATGAGTAAATTATTAATTAATAAAGTATATCATTTAGTTAATGGGTTTAGTAACCAATAACTTATAAGTTGGTAATCTATTAACCAAATAATATATTTTATTAACTAATAATTTGTTCGTTATTAGCTAAGTCCATGAGTAATTGATTACCAAAATTTTTAATCAAATGATATAATATATTAACAAAAAATTTATTCATTATTAACCAAGGATAAAAATAAATAAAAAAATGGTGTGCAATTACTCGTTTTTTTTTAAAAAATAAATACGTAAAAATGGAGAAAACTACAGCAAAATTATTACAAAAAGTTTTAACTTTCTCCATAAAATAAGAAAACTTAACATCCTTGACCTTGTGTCACAAAAATGGTAATCTTGACCTATTTCAACAAGAAAAAGAAAAGAGAGAGAAAGAAAGAGAAAACTATGAGAGGTTTTAGGTGGGAAGACCTACACGCTCAGGTGTTCCAGCCATGGAAGCTGAAGTCCGGTAGAAGGTGGTGACAGATTCGTCGGAGGAGCCAACTGCGTCCTTGATGGAAGGTAAGATGGTGTCACAGAGAGCAACAAGGGATTTCATATACCGTGGAGAGAGAGAGTTGGTGAGAGGTTGTTGTTGTTGTTTCTCTCTCTCCTCACCACCACCATCACCAACACCAGCTAGAAGGAGACTCTGTGTGTCAACACTACCAAGCTCAATCACAGTGTGAACTTTTGCCTCTTTCACTCCCAACCCCAGCCTAAAGCTACTGCTTTTGCTATTGCTTTCCCCATTGTTCTCCATGCTTTATTGGTTTCGTTCCTAAATTCTAATAGCAAAGCATGATATATCATAGTGCGTTTATATAGGAAGATCCTTACATACTCACTTGTCTAGGTAGTCACTTTATTTAATAAATTATAAATTATAGTAAAAAATTATAGTAAAATTATAAATTATCTATAAATAAACGTACTCTAAATTTAAACTCAAATAATGCATAAGGTGGACCAAAGTAAATCAACACCCGTGTGGCGAGTTCCTAAAAATTTCTCAATATATATAATACATGCTTTGAGAGAGAACCAGTGGCCCAAATTTAAATAATATTAAATAAAAAGGAAGACGTAATTGATTAATGAGTACTTCCCCCGCCCCCCCCCAATTAAATTATAAAACATTCCCTTTTATTTATGGGTTTTTAATTGAAGCAATCAACTCTTAAATTTATAATGGAGAGTGAGAGAGATTTCAGATTTACTTGAAAACGAAATTGTAAATAACAATTGAAACTATAGTTCACAATTTTAATTTTTAAGTCATAATTAAAATTGATTAAAAATATTAATTTTTGTATTTAATACGAATAAAGAATTAAGACATAGAATTATAATTTTGAATTGAATTAAAATTTTATTGTTTAAATAATATATTAAGAATTTATAAATATTAATAAATAAATTTAAATTGATAAATAATAAATTTAAAACTATTATAAATAATATTTTCAATTGAGCTTGCGTTGTGGGATTTTAGAGATATAAAATCATTCATTTGTTTTCACCTAACAACTTAGTGTGTATTTGGATTAGATTTTACAAACTTGATTTTTGCAATCTTGATTTTAGTCAGTAGTACATTTGAGTGAAGTATTTTATGTTTGAAAACCTTTATCTAAAAATTAATTTTGTTAAAATGAATGTTTTTTAGATAATGTTAATAAAAATTACTTTTGGATGAGTAATTACCAAAAAAAGGTATAAGTGCATGTTTGGGAAAGATTATTTCTTTCCCAAAATAGCTTTTTTTTCAATAAAAAGCTGTTTTGTCTAAGATCTATCTTGTTTGTTTAAAATGTGTAAAATTGATTATAAATTAATATTATTTTTCTATAACTAAACAACTTTTTTTAAAAAAAAAACTTGTATTTGGAGCTTTTAATTATGTGATTATAGATTATTTCAAAAGCGTTGACAGATAAATACTTTTTTGCCCTCAACTAAATAAAATTTTCAATCATTTCATATTTCTTTTAGTAATTTAATACATAAAAGTGATTCTTTTTATACAATCCAAACAAAATTCATTATCTTAAATTTGATTATGAACTAACACATCCAAACATAAAATTAATTTTCTAATAATCAATTTTTTTTGAAAATCGATTATACATATAATCGATTTTTAACATAATCTTTTTTCACAGCTAATCCAAACACACACTAAGTTATTTTGAGTTAGATTATTAATAAATTGATCTTAAAAAGTGATTATAAATAAATTGATGGCAAAAAAATTCTTTTAAAGTTAAGTTTGTTTGGGGTATTATAAAATAAAATTACTTTGAGTATAATTATAATAATATTTGAAAAAATTATTAGGTTATATTTATTTAAATATTATTAAAATAATGATATAATATTAAATTATAAGGGTATTTATGTCAATACACACACAAACAAGTTTTTTTTCACTACAAAAGCAACATAATGTTATTTTCATATTTGGAGTATTAAAATCACGTTTGCACTATAAATGTGATTCTAATTTGGAAGTTGCCAAACATATTAACACAACATTTGAGGCAAATTTTGCCTTGAAACGTGATTTTTTGTCACCCCAAAAACACCTTTAAACTTTTAGGATAGTTAATTTTTTATATTGGTATCTTAATAAGTTGTGAAACATTAATTTATTGGTAACTGGCTATACTTGGAGAGTATGAAACCTAGTTATAAAAGTTGAATCGATTATCGACTTGGAAAAAATACTATATCATTGATTTAACTAGTGTGTTATTGGTTGGATTGTATAAAATTAAATAAATATTTAATATTTAATAAAATTTATAAAGACATAAAAATAAAATAAAAATATTTAAAAATTAATTTAATTCCAAACTAGAAAAGTAAAATTTGTGACTGTTCAAATCAGTCAGAACTTGTATCTTAAAATGACAGCATTTTACTTTTTTTGTGACTGCTTTTTATTCATATAGTTGGTCAGTCACAAATATTTCTAACCGATTTTAATCAGTGAAGGGAAAGAAAATTAACTATCGAAATTACTATCGCTCAATAATTTTTGACCCATTTTATAGGCTTTTGTGACCGATTTGGTGGTCACAGTTTGGCATTTTTCTTGTAGTGAGATTTGTGCCAAATTGATGAGTTAAACTGGTCAACTACCAAGCCAAGTTTTAAGTAAAATCTGTTTGTTCAACCTGATTCATGGAAGTTTGATAGCATCGCTGATCTAATAATTACAGATCGGATCAGACATAAAACCGACAGATCCAATTCTAAACATTTATTATGAGAATCGAAAAGTAAATATTTAAAAACTAAATAAGGATACTGATACTTTTTTTTTTGAAAGAAGGATACTGATACTTAAAAAAGGGTTTTGCTAAATAAAGTTAGTGGTGGCCTTTCTCATTAGTTTTTAGAGATTAATTAATTTCAAATACATAGCTGTACTTCTAAGTTACAATCAATATATTCTTCTATGGGTTTTTTCTCAGTGCTAAGAACTAAGAAGCTAGAACGCTGGAGCGTTTTCTAGTATTATCATAAAAAGGAAAAAAAAAATCACGTATCATAGTAACTTTCCTGAAGGAAATATGAGTGAAAGAAGCTAGTTGGTAAATGATTTATAATTAATGCATATTAAAAACAAGACGATTCTTAAGAATGAGAGAGAGAGAGAAGAACACGTGGAGGTGATGACCAACCAAATTCATAAATTTGAATGGAAAAAGAAATTATGAGTTAAGAAAGAAAACTATAAAAAAAAGAAAGGAAATCGTTAACAAGTGATTTTAGGTATTGGTTCAGAAATTAAAATGAGTAATGTTATATCTTTTTAATATTTTTTTCATATCTTCTTAATTATTTAAAATAGAAAATATTAAATAAAAGAATAGAAATATTTAATATCTTGAGAACCCAAAAGCATTTAATATTCATTTCTTTAAGTAATCAAGATAATTATTAAGCTAATTAATTAAGAGGATATAAAATTATTTCAATAATTTTTTTTAAATGCTTAAATAAAATATTTAATATTTTAGAAATCTAAAAAATACTTAATATTTGTTATATTAAATAATTATGAAAATTTATTAAGAGATATTAAATACTTTTTAAATAATACTTTTAGGACACTGATTAATAAGATCAAAAAAGAAATGATGAATTACGAAAGAAAAGGTTTAGAAATAAATGCAACGAATAACGGTGCGTATTAACTCGCTCATCTGCCCCCATTTAATTTCGCGTGTGATTTTGATTCATAATTTCTTAAAAAAAGAAAAAGAAAAATAATATTGTCAAATGCAACTGGTGAATCATTTCATTGGTATGGCTTAACAAATCCAGTGGGGGCCCAAGGAGAGCTTTATAATATGTTTGGTTATAGAATAATGGAATGAATTAATTAAATGGGGATGGTGTTTGATTTATATATACCACAATGTGGGTGGTTCATTATTAACTATACCCCATTTGATTGTGCTTAACAAACCAATCTCTTTCTCATACTAAGCAATAAGTGACTAAATTGATGAGAGGCGTGGACTATTCTTTTAGCATTATCCAATTCAAAACATTTTTATTCTTTTCTTTGGGTACATTTTTCTTTGTATTTTACTCTTTCTCTATCCCCTGGGACCTTATAATATTATATACTAATTTTTCCAACTTATATAATACTGTAGGAAGAGCTTAAATTTAATAAATAATGGCACGATGGAGTTAATTTAGTTTAATTTATCCACAATTAACTACGTCAGCTGGAACAGCTTCCTTGCACTAATTAAAAAAATGTCTTTACCATAAATTATACTTTCCCTCATGAAGTTATTGTTTATATTTACTTCAGTGCTTCTAGATTTGAAATTTATGTTGTCTCTTTTATGTTTTAGATATATGTTTTATTCTTTGAATTGAACCTTCTGAAAGATTTAAACTGCAATTGTTAATAATCGGGTTAATATATATATATATATATTTCGGTATCATTTATTTTTATAAGGGTACTAGTGTCTCTAATAAATAATAGTTAATATTTAATCACATGTTTTACTTGATTAAAACATAACTATTAAGATATAAATAAAATAAGTGTGTTTTAACTAACTAAAATACGTGATCAAATATTAATAATTAATTATGAAAAGATATTAGTATCACCACAAAAAAAAAAGAAAAATTCCTTCAATACCGTCTCAAGTTTAACAAATTTTCTGACCACGATCCTTCTCACTGGTGGCTACCTTAATTTCTGTATCACGCATCAATTCAATCAATACTTGACCTCCAAACCACTATAATTCCTGTCAAACCTCTTAGCTCCAAACATATTCACGGTTAAAGAACTAACATTGACTTCCCTTTTCTTTTTTCTTTTTTCTTTTTCTTTATCAATTTATTCTTATTATTATCTTCATATTTTTAAATAATTTAAAAAGATTATGAGGCTAATTAAAAGAATTTAACATTTCTCATATGATATATGAGTTATACGCCGGTGCATTTTGTGCTCATCAAGACAAATTCACACTTTCGATCAAGAAAGTAGGCAACATGTGTTAGAGGTATCTTAATTGTCGTGAGTCTGGGATATTTCTTGAATAATTAGCTGACACTGCTTGTAAGTAAAAAATTGCATGCATTCTTGGAGACACTCAACTATTTAAAATTTACTTTATAAAGTCAATATGACCACACAAATTTAATTTTTAATAACACTTATTATGTTTTAATTGAATTAATATATTACTTCGAGAATAGATAAATCATCTCTCCATTAAGAGTCACTTACACTAATTAAGTGTCTATAATAAATATTACCATTCTAAAACATTACTAGAAAATTACGATTTAGCGACATAATTTAGAGATATAATTAATTATGTCTCTACTTGTGACGGAATTTGTGACTTGGGGACAAAAATTTAGTTTTCTAAATTAGAGATGGAATATAGTGATAGAGGTAGGTCGTCACTAAACAATTCATGATTTTGCACAATAAAATAATATTATTTAGACACAAATATTTTTCTTCATTGACTGAGCGGTAAACCTAATTTTTTTTAAAAAAACTTAGAGACAGAATTAGAAACAGATTTTTTTTTTGTCACTGTTAAATACCAAAATGATTCTTTTTGGTCTTTTTGAAGAGACCCTAACCTCTTTCTTCCCTTGTCCCCCTTCCCTCTAGATCTTCTCTTGTACTTGAACCGTAACCCTCTCACTCTCTTCTGTTATAACAAAAGACGTAATCAAGTATTTAATATTAGAATCAAAATTGTTTAAAAAAATTAAACCCATCAAAATTTTGAAGATAACAATAAATATTAAATTAGACTGAACAAATAAGTTTTAAATGAACTTATGTTATTTCACTATAAATAAGAAAAAGTTTGAGTTATATCTTTTAAATAGATCATTTATAAACACTTCCGAAGTAAGACAAGTTTTGTTAAAACAAAGTTATTATTTCACTGTTGCGTCTAATACTTTATATACTGTTTATTATATTTTATTGGATCATATATTATAATGTCTTTGTTGTTCCTTGATGAGGAAGATCGTGCAAGTATAGACCCCGCTCAAGTAATAAAGTGAAAAGTATGAGTCGAACCCTCGAGGACTAAAACTAATTTTGTAACTAAGTACTAGTATAGGAGACCTTACTAATATTCACACAACATGAGATTGATATGTAAAGATTGAAATTGTAAGTAAACTAACTTGAGATGAATGATAAGCAACTAATAGAATTTAACAAATATCAACTTCCAACAATGGTAAAGAACCTAGGATTGTAACTCTTCTTGGTATTTCACTTGGATTAAGTCATACCCATTAGCCCATTCAATGTTACTTGAAGAATTAATCTAAAGCTCTAGTGTACACATATCCCTCTCCTGATGGCAATATGAGCTTTCCTTCTTAACCAACACATAATATCCCTATTAGAATCAATTAACAAGGAAGCATTACATTGAACAAGTCTATTCATGATCACACATGGTTCTAATTATATCCCAATGCCTTAGAACAAAACCCCCAAATTTTAACCCTCAAAATGGAAGTTCATGTGTCACCCATTATAGTTCTAGATTCAACTTCCCTTTCCCAATTTCAAATCAAATCCAAATATCTACCAATTGGAGGCCAACCAATCAATAGCATAAAGCATAAGAATGGGTAAAAACTTCTCATAACATTGAAATGGGTAAACAAGTAGTCAATAATCCAAGGTACATATCAATAGGAGTTACAATCCTAGAAACAAATCTAGCTCATGTTCAACATTTGGGGACAAACAATGAAACCAAATATTACATCCATCATAGCAGAAATACAAAGAATGGATAAACCCAACAGAAACTCAAGAAGAATGATACAGAGGATGAAGAACAATCTAGCTCCCAAGGTAAGAGGCCAACAACTTCAATAACTTCCTTCTTGCCCAAGTGATCAATCAATTTGAGACACTTATGTTAGCTTTGTATTAGGCTTTATTAGATGTTTATTGTGCCTAATATTAGTATTTTAGATGAGTTTAATGTTGTTGGGCCTCATTAGGCTTTAATGCAAATTATGAATAATTCTTGGATTTTGATGCATTTTGACCTTTCCTCCTTGGTTAGGCCATAACTTGGGACTCGGTGATCCATTTGAAGTGATCTTGGTGTCTTTGGAAAGCTAAGACAAGGCTCTACAAGTTTTATGAAGAACTCAAGAGCTGGATCAGACTTCTAAGGGTCCAAAATATCCCTGTAATGCAGAGTGGGTTTGCTGTCATGGAAATCTGGACAGTGTGCACATATTGGACTATATAGTGGGCTATAGGCCTTTTCTTGTGATGAAACTTGGTCATTGGAAAGATAAGACCCATATCTCCAACTTCACTGAAGACCCTTTAGTCAATAGATGTCGTTTTAGGAATGATTATAAAGCTACAAGTTGGTTTGAATTTGGAAACACGTTCTGCCAACCTAACTTGAGGTAGGTGCAGTGTTTTTGGCATATCTGGAATTATAAAAGTCCAAATGACATGATTCTAACGCCAAAATTTCAAGGAGACAACTAGCTACAACTTTCATGAAGACCTCCAAGCCAAAATGCACCGTCTATCTCATGAAAATTAAGCTGGAAGTCGGATAAGAGTTGCTGACTTGAAGCAACCAACCATACACCAACGCACCTACCATGCACCAACCCACCAACCATGCATCAAGCTTCCATATTTGACAATTTCCATGTTTTTACAACTTGTATTCAGATTATTTTCAATTACAAATTGGATTCTAGGATTAGTATAAATAGAGCCAATCTCTTTATATTAGAAATCATTCAATTTTAAGTAAGTTTGAAGAAAGTTTGAGTATTTGTGAGAGTTTTCTTTCTCTTCTTCTCCATTCTCTTTAGAATTTTATTTTTGTTCTTTATTTTATGAGTTCTTCCTTCCCATCCATGGAAGGTAGGCTCTTATAATCAATCCAAGGGATTAGCCATCTTGATGTTTAATTTGGAGATCTTGTCTTACTTGTTCATATTACTTAATTGTTATTCACGTTTATTTTCTTCCTCTTTTAATTTTGATCTAGATTGAATTGCTTAATTTGATTTAGATGATGATGTGATAATAGCTTTATTATCATGTATTCAAAGAGGATCACAAAGACTAAACAATATATTAATGTTTTTTTATGGATTGTTTAGCTTGGTTAAATTGATCTTAAGTTAATCTATGTTGGATCGTGCTTACTTTATCTAACCTTGGTTAATCAAATCCTAGATTCTTATCTAGTAGAGAATTCTTGGATCATGTTAAGGCTTCTTGATGTGAACTAAGGCCAAGAACATGGTTAGCAATTAAGTGAATTCCTTGTGATCAATAATGAGTTAAACTCAAGATCGGTAAATTTCCTTAGATTGGTTGTTTCTTTATATTTGTTTACAACATTAAGTCTTGTCCTTCTTTTCAATCTTATTAATCAACAACAAAACCCTTATTTCTAATTATCTTAATATGATTAAATCTTTGTTTTTCTGGATCCTTGAGAGACGATTCGGTTCATTTCTCTATACTACAAATTAGTTTGTGAACCAGTAATTTTTATTATTTGACGGGTCTCGACAACCTCTTGTCAATTTTGGCGCCGTTGCCAGGGATCCAAGGCAACTATTTGATCATTTCATCTAACTCTAACAATTGTGTTTGTTTTGTTTTTGAAGTTTTTTCAAGTGGAATTTGGCTGAAATTGGGTAAAGGGTATCGTGTCAAGAATTTCGGTTCGGTAAAGTATCTCTGATTGATTTGAATTTTTGTTCACTAATGGAAAACGTTATTTTGAGAAAGGCTCACTAAATATAGTGAGGGCACCCTTATTTTAGCCAAATTTCATCGTTTAAACCATTTTTTTAATTTTTTAAGATTTTTTATTATTCTTTTGGATAGCGTTTTTGCGTAGATTTTACCCTGTGATGGTCCTATAATTTTTAAAAATCTCTAGATATGTTTTCTGTAATTTTTTGTGTATATATTTAGACTTATTTTTGTGATTTTGTGTTTGATCACAAATCTGATGGAGCATAAACTTGATGAGTTGGCTTATCTGGTGAGGCAGTTAGCAGTGGGACAGCATCACTTACATGTGCAAGAACCTGCAAGATTTTGCAGTATATGTTGTAGCACTTTTCATCCCACATATATGTGCCCCACATTGCAAGATGATGGTTCTGTATTTCATGACCATTCTGTTGATGCAACAGGTGTATTTTTTGGTGAACCACAATACCAACAGCCTGGATATGATCCTTATTCTGCTACCTGTAACCTTGGCTGGGGAGATTATCCCGACTTGAGATATGAAAATGCAGCACAACAACAGCCAAACCATTATATGCAGCCATTCCAGCAACTAATGAGTTCACAACAGTTCCAACCTTATGTTGGACCAAACAGTCTATACTAGCAGCCTATGCCCCAGCAAGCTCTAGTAGGCATGAAATTTGAGCCTACATTGGAGGACTTAGTGAAGCAATTGGAAACTAATAATCTGCAGTTTCAACAGAGAACTGAGACCACCATTCAGAATTTGAATACCCAAATTGGTCAGCTAACATCTTCATTGAGTCAGTTGAGCAAGCAACATATGCAGATATCTGATTCTGTAGAACATGAGATCATTGATGTGAAAAAACCAATTGATGATTTGTGTGCTGAATTTGTTGGTTTTACTGATTTTGATGATTCTTTTTGTTGTACTGGTTGTGATGGTGATATGTTGTGTAATGCATGTGCTGAGATTGCTGCCTTTTTAAGACATGATGAATCTTTTTCAGCAGATTATGCAGAAATTCAATCTACAGAAGTAATGCAGCCACCAAAATTAGAGTTCATTGTGGCTAAGAACTTCCTTACCAATGAGGAGGAGAGGTTGCTGCAGATTTTTAAAGAGAATCAAAGAGCCATCATACTTGCATACATTCCTAGCATTAGCCATTCGATATGCATGCGTAGGATTTTACTTGAAGATGGAGTTAAGCCAATAAAGCAGCCCCAGAGGAGACTGAACCCTCTGATTCTGGATGTGGTGATCCATTACACTGGCTATGGTGTGGCCGACGGGATTTTGTTGCTTCTGCTATCCATAGGGCAAAAAGTCTTACTTTTCAACTCGAGGTTGAAATTATTTCCTGGGACAAATCTTCAATCACGTTGGTTGAAGACGTTAAAAGTAGTGCTTCTTGGGAGGCCACCCAAGTTTTCTAACTCTATTATCTTTCAAATTTTGACTTATTTGCAATCACAAGAATCAAGACAGAAAATCGGTGCCAAGTGAGAAAATCTATCAGAGTTTGATTTTTTCTGTCTTAATTTTGTTTGTTTTTTTTTTCATTGACAGATGATTTTTCATCGGTTAAATGGCGAATAACGGTACTCTGTGAAAATATTTTTCGGTCCCTTCAGTTACCCACAAACACTGAAATCTGTATATAATTTTACTTAATTTTTTTTCTTTCTTCTTTCTTTCTTTCAAAATGGATAATCAACTTGTTAACCTTCGCAAGCGATTCCCTTCTCTTCCTCAAAATGCTTTAACTAACATTTATTGTGCAAGGTTTGAGAGATTAAGGATGCTTATGCACAAAGGCATCCCTGCAGATATACGCTGGTTAATTGAAGCAAAGGTCCGAATCACAGGGGAATTTTCTGACGCTCTTGTTTCATATATGCCAAGGCTAGGCAAAAGTTCATATGCAAAGAAAAGAAGAGCAAAAAGGTTACGAGTCTGTTATAAATGTGCAAGATGGACCTGTAACACAAAATGCAGATCAATTGGAATGACGTCTATAAATCGACTTGATAAAATTCACTTCATTAGGGATGGCATGAGTAAGGAGTCTTTAGATAACATTCTATTAACTCTTGAGACGCATCCTAGTGGAGATGTGCAGAGAGTACTTCTCGATTTATGGCCAATATTCCAAGATGAACATGAGCGTTATAGTCTCGGGAATTTGACTTAAAAAGACCCTGTTTGCCAATTTTTAAGAAAATTGGATGGGAAACCGACCATCGGCCCATAGAGAGCATTCAAGCCGTTACTGGACGTAAAACCAGAGGAAAATGTGAGCCACAATCACACCTCCTGTAAGTATTATCTTTTTATTTTTCCTTTTTCTTCTTGTTCATTTAAAAAAAAACAAATTAAAAAAACAAATTAGCCGTATTTTTTTGAAATATGCGTTGTGTATTTTCAAACTTTTTCTGACACATATAGATTAGTCTTTTATCCTTGTCATATATGTTGAAACCAAATTCTTATAAAAAGGTTTAAGTACTAAATTCTTAAAAGCTATAAGCTTTCCCTGTTAAGTTTTGAGGATAACAAAAATATTTATTTAGTTTGAACAAGTAAGTGTTTCGACAATAGTTTTAACAAATCGCTACTTGTTGTGCGTCCATTCTGCTCGATGCTTAAAGATAACTCTTCGTGCGTCCAATATGCTATAACTCTTCGTGGGTCCATTAAATGTATTATATACTTTTACTATTGGTGCGTCCAATACTTGTATGCATATACTGTTACTTTCTATTAGTTCGTCCAATACGATCTGTCTGCCAAAGCTCGGACTCAACTCACTCTTTCAAAGTTCAAGCTCAAGCTCTCGTCCAAGTGAAATTTCAAAAATGAAGAATTGTTCCTCATTAAATGCTAGAAAAGAACTCTGACAGCTCACGGCGACAGAAGAAGTCAACTAAGCCACTTTTGCTGACATTGTCTAACAACTACAAAGATCTGCAAATAAAAAACCGTATGCAATCTTAGACAAATCAGGACTTTTGTTTTCATTGATTGGAAATCTCAGAGAATAAAAGTCACCGTCAGATGAAGTTCAGCACTTTTCCAGTAGATGCATTTAATGCTACTCAGAACGGTAATAAATATTTCCGTTGGACGATCTAGCCCATGAAGTCTGCTCAATTTGTTCTTACTTATAAAGAGAAGAAGCAGCACTTGAAGAAAAGAAGAGATCTTTGCCGAAGCATCCTACAAAGTCTAAAAAGCTTTATTTCCTTTTGGATTTCCATATTCGTGTAAAAAAGAAAAAGCCTTGAGATTTCTATTGTCTATTCTCATTTGTCAGTGAGTTTCAAACTCAAGCTTTCATCTACTTTCACTTATTCATATTAAGCCTTGTAAGCCTGAAGAGGCTGTGTGTAAAAGAATACTTGTGAGATAGAACCTGAAGAGGTTGAAAATACTTGTTACCTGAAGAGGTGCATAATACTTGTAATCGTGAAAAAGATTAGTTGGAAAATCCTTCTGGTTGAAGGGACTGGACCTTGGTTGATAAGAGTGAACCAGGATAAATCTCGTGTGTAAGCTTTTCCTCTCTTCTAGTGTGCTTTATTATATTCACTAACCTCTGGGGTTTACCATTGTGTTTATTAACAAAGATCTTTTATTTGGTTTTAGAACGTGTTAACCATTTTATTAAAAGTCTTTTCGAAATCCTTAGAGTCCAATAGGACTAAGTTGTGTTGGTCCTAAGCTCTTTGCTTGTTAAACTTTATCCTTCGCTGTGTTCTATTTTCTATTAAAAAGGAAAATCTTTTATTAATCGAAAAAAGGTTAAGAAACACAATTCAACCCCCCTTCTTGTGTTTCACTTGGTTATTTCAATATAGCTATTATCATTGTTATGCTTCTTTTCAAACTTGCTTGACACACGGATCTACCCCTCCTTTATAGGTGTAATTATTACATTTGAGTTTTGATTCCTTTAAATAATGCACTTTGCTCTCTTCAGATCATTGATAAGGTGAGAGTACCCAAAAAAAAGAGGAAAAAGAAAAAAGAAAATGGAAGTCACTTCAGTTCGTCGGATCAAAAGTGTTTGTGTCTTTTGTGGATCTAATCCTGGGAAAGATAAAGAGTTTGTAAATATTGCAAGCCATCTTGGTCGAGTGCTAGCTGAGAGAGAAATCCATTTAGTTTACGGAGGAGGTAGTCTTGGGTTAATGGGTTGTGTAGCAACTGCTGCACATTTAGGAGGTGGCAAAGTCCTTGGTGTCATTCCTAGTCCTTTAGCTATTGGTAATCCCACTGGAAAAACAGTAGGGGATGATGTAATGGTATCTTGCATGCACCAACGCATGAACATTATAATAGCAAATGCTGATGCCTTTATTGCTCTACCTGGTGGTTTTGGAACTTTGGAAGAGCTCTTCCAAATTACATCCTGGTCACAGCTGAACTTTCACCAAAAACCCATATGTATATTAAATGTTAATGGTTTTTATGACAGTTTGTTTTGATTTCTTGATCATGCTGTGGAACAAAGGTTCATCTCACAAGCGACATGTCAAATTCTTATAACCGCTGCAACCCCTGAGCAATTGCTCGATCAACTACACGAATTTGTACCACAACGTTATCCAGCAATGACTCCACTGAATTGGGAACAAGGAAGCAGCAGCAAAAGCAAAAACTTGATTTGACTTTGTCCTTGTGAATTTTTGTTTTCTCTTCTGGTTTTAGTTTTTTTATAATTGTTCTTATTTCAGGCTTGATTTGCAGTTTTCTGGTAAGACCTTCTACACTCTACCTATGTTTATTTTGACATTGGGGACAATGTCTTAAATTAGTTGGGGGGTGGGATAGTTGACAATACCATGTACATAGTTTAGTTAAAAAAAAAACTAAAAAACTAACCAGCTAATTTTTATTGTTACTAGCTTATTAGATGTATGATGGTAGAGTAATGAGTAATTTTGCTTTTGAGACGCATCTTAACTTGCATTTCATAGTATGTCTTAAATTATTTTGTTCTTGCATATTAAAAAAATTTCATTTTGATTTTTTCAATTAATTTTGATGCAAGCATGTGCTGAATCTGAGTTTAATTGATAATAAAAGAATGCAAAACAGTTTATAGTTGAATCATTTTCATGATATACATGTGTATATGACTGTGGATATTAGGAAGAAAACATGGTTGAATTGAGTGAATGTTCCATACCTTTGTGAGTTTTGGGCTTTTCTAAGTTTGATATTTACACTTGGTTTATTTTCTTTCATAAGTGATGTCAATTATGAATTTATTTTCTAGAACTTGCATTGAATCGATTTGAGATTACATTGGCCTGTATGTTACATGAAAATGACAAAGGCATTTTTCTTGACTTAGCTGCTTTGGCCAAATAAACCTACCTTGCATTTATCCAATTGTTAACCCCCTCTAAGCCTACTTGCCCATTCTTTGTTCTTAGCTCATTACAAGCCTTGAGTGAAAAACCATGTTTTACCTCACCTTAGGGAATATGAGAGCATTGATTTTCCTATTGGAGGAGCTATTTTGCTTACAATGATTAAAGTGTGGGGGAATTAGTGTGCTGATGCAAAATGCTTGGTACAAAAAAAAAAGAAAAAAAAAGAAAAGAAAAAAGAAAAAGAAAATAAAGCCAAAAGGTTGTGAAAGAAAAGAATCGAAAAAGGAAAGAATGTGTGAAGAGAATGAGCATTTTATGGTTTTGGGTAAAAAATTTATGCTTTCTACTTGAGTTGCTCCTCAATGCTCTTTTATTCTCTTTGATTTTAACCTGCTATTATCCATATTGTTCCATTCCTTCACCTTATAAGTCCCATTACAACCTTTTTGAAAGACCTCTTAATTTTTGCAATTTATTTGATCTAAGTAGTGGAGAATTGATGCATATGCAAGCCTATGGTAAAATACTTTCATAATTTGACTGAGTTCAGCGTAAACAGTTAACCTAAACACATTGTGTGATTTGAGTGTCACTTGTGAGGAATTTTACTCAATTTGAACATGCCTATTTCTGATTAAAGCATGATTATGCTATACTTTATTCTCAATTGGTTTGATTCAACTATTCTTTGTTAAGCATACTTGACTTATTAATTATGGTTTATATTTGATACAATGATTGTATTTAAAAATTAGTTGAATTGCTTAATTAAAGTATTACATGTTTGTGGGTATCATACTGGTAAACCCTCACGAGACTATAACTCGTCCACTAGGGACACCTAGGGGTTTAAAGGCTTGTGGCACATGCTAAGTGACATCGTGTTTTCCTACGAAAGTGGATTAGATTAGGTATAATTAGTTTTTATGCTTTTAGTTTAATAATATGATGTTTCTTGTTTTTCATTAGTTTTGTTCTTATGTGTTTTGCCCAGGAGTGCAAAAGCTTAAGTGTGAGAGAATTTGATCAATCAATTTGAGACACTTATGTTAGCTTTGTATTAGGCTTTATTAGATGTTTATTGTGCAAAATATTAGTATTTTAGATGAGTTTAATGTTGTTGGGCCTCATTGGGCTTTAATGCAAATTATGAATAATTCTTGGATTTTGATGCATTTTGACCTTTCCTCCTTGGTTAGGCCATAACTTGGGACTCGGCGATCCATTTGAGGTGATCTTGGTGTCTTTGGAAAGCTAAGACAAGACTCTACAAGTTTCATGAAGAACTCAAGAGCTGGATCAGACTTCTAAGGGTCCAAACTATCCCTCCAATGCAGAGCGGGTTTGTTGTCACGGAAATCTGGGCAGTGTGCACATATTTGACTATATAGTGGGCTATAGGCCTTTTCTTGTGATGAAACTTGGCCATTGGAAAGATAAGACCCATATCTCCAACTTCACTGAAGACCCTTTAGTCAATAGATGTCGTTTTAGGCATGATTATGAAGCTACAAGTTGATTTGAATTTGGAAACACGTTCTGCCAACCTAACTTGAGGTAGGTGCAGTGTTTTTAGCATATCTGGAGTTCTAAAAGTCCAAATAGCATGATTCCAACGCCAAAATTTCAACGAGACTACTGGCTACAACTTTCATGAAGACTCCATGCCAAAATGTACCGTCTAGGTCATGAAAATCAAGCTGGAAGTCGGATAAGAGTTGTTGACTTGAAGCCACCAACCATACACCAACCCACCAACCATGCATCAAGCTTTCATATTTGACAATTTCCATGTTTTTACAACTTGTATTTAGATTATTTTCAGTTACAAATTGCTTCTAGGATTAGTATAAATAGAGCCAATGTCTTTGTATTAGAAATCATTCAATTTTAAGTAAGTTTGAATAAAGTTTGAGTATTTGTGAGAGTTTTCTTTCTCTTCTTCTCCATTCTCTTTAGAATTTCATTTTTGTTCTTTATTTTATGAGTTCTTCCTTCCCATCCATGGAAGGCTAAGCTCTTATAATCAATCTAAGGGATAAGCCATCTTGATATTTAATTTGGAGATCTTATTTTACTTGTTCATATTACTTAATTGTTATTCAAGTTTCTCTTCTTCCTCTTTTAATTTTGATCTAGATTGAATTGCTTAATTTGATTTAGATGATGATGTGATAAAGCTTTATTATCATGTATTCAAAGAGGATCACAAAGACTAAACAATATATTAAAGGTTTTTGATGGATTGTTTAGCTTGGTTAAATTCTGGATCTTAAGTTAATCTATGTTGGATGGTGCTTACTTTATCTAACCTTGGCTAATCAAATCCTAGATGCTTATCTAGTAGAGAATTCTTGGATCATGTTAAGGCTTCTTGATGTGATATAAGGCCAAGAACATGGTTAGCAATTAAGTGAATTCCTTGTGATCAATGATGAGTTAACTTAAGATCGGTAAATTTCCTTGGATTGGTTGTTTCTTTATATTTGTTTACAACATTAAGTCTTGTACTTCTTTTCAATCTTATTAATCAACAACAAAACCCCCTTTCTAATTATCTTGATGTGATTAAATCTTTGTTTTTCTGGATCCTTGAGAGACAATTCGGTTCATTTCTCTATACTACAAATTAGTTTGTGAACCGGTAATTTTTATTATTTGACGGGTCTCGACAACCTCTTGTCACCAAGCTCCAAATCATGCTTCCTTGAGTCTCTTGAGGTCATCAATGGCTGTTAAATGTCAGGGGAATATTGGAAAGTCAGATCCCCTTCGAAATGTGTGCCCTTGTCATTAAAAAGCCACCTTTCGGAGCGAAAACAACGTAGCAAAGTTTTAACAGGATGTCACGGCCTCCTAGAAGTGTGCAGCGACCTCCTGATGTACAAAAGAAATCATGATGCACAAAGTCACAGCATTGTGCTGCGGCCTTCCGCAAGGATGTTTCCCCACACTAATGAACTGTGCCTAGGCATGGTTTTGGAGGTTGAGGCACATTATATGGAGGCCAAACAAACACTTTTTCTTTAACCAAAACTTGACTTCTTAGGCTCTTTATCACGCTCTTTCATTTCAATGATCCTCTTAAGTTTCCACACTCTTGCATTTTCTTCAATTTTCTTCTTCAAAACTTTATCTTGAACCTTCAAACTCTTCATAAATCATGGCCATCAACCACCTATCAAGCATGGAGATGAAGTAAGTATTAATTCCAACAACAAAGTATATTCATCAAAATAGTGCTCAATAAGCTCCAGCTTGAATATAGCTCCTATAAACCACTTCAAACTCAATATATACCACGAAAATACAAGGAACACAAGTTAACACAATGTGTGATCATTTAACTCCACTTTTGTAGAGTTATCATTCCTTCCTCAAAAGCATTCGTCCAAAGCATTTCAAAATCAAGTAAGACAAGTGCATTAATTGCTGATGTGATATCTGACAAAGTATGTGTCTTTCGAAATCAACTAAGTACGCTAAAGCTGACATACCTAACAATTATAAGGACCAGCAAATAGGAACTTTCTGTTTGCTCAGAAGAGTCAGAACAAAGATATCAAAGTTTCTTGCAACGTTGATAACCAAAGCCACTTTTCAGAAGAATATCAACACGTTATCAGCATTATGCATTTAATGCAACTCAAAATGGTAATAAATATTGTCATTGGACGAAGAAGCTTATGAAGACACGCACAAGCTCTTAAGCCTATACATACTCAAAAGTCTTCAGAGGATAATAAGAGAAGCCAATAGAACAATATACAAAGTGAAAAGATATACTCTGAATCTGCTTATACTTTCTTATACTCTTGTATAGAGTTTTTACTTGATCTCATTGTTTATCCTCACACATTACGAGTTATTCTTAGTTGTAAGCCTAAAGAGGTTTGTGTAGAAAAGATGTTGCTAGAACCTGAAGAGGTTTAGAATACTTGGTTGTAAACCTGAAGAGGAGGTGTGAAGAATACTTGTAATCTTTGAGAAAGATTAGTGAAATTCCTTCAAGTAGAAAGGATTGAACGTAGCTCTCAGGTTGTGAGAGTGAACCATTATAAATATCTAGTGTAAGCTTCTTTTCCTTTTCCCTGCGTTAATTTTTTTTACTAACGTTGGGGATTGTTATTGTTTTCTTCACAACGCGTTTTATATAAAAAAACAAGTTTTAGCTTGCATCCAAAGATTTTCAAAAAACTCTTTTTGCATCCAACAGACTGTAAAGATTTTCTTTTTCATCCATTCTCTCTTGCAAGCTTGCGTAGCTTTTGTTCTAAGAACTGTTTTAAGAAAAGTTTTCCAAAAAGGTTAAGAACACATAATTCAATCCCCCTTCTTGTGTTGCATCCATTTATTTCAATTAGTATAAGAGCTCAGCCTTTTGGGTTGAGCATCTAAATATGCAGAGGAAAACGATCCAGCACAACCTCATGGAGAACGAAGGATAAGCTGTGAATTGACATCCTTTATTCAATTGAAATAACTACGACTACTGAAAAGAAAAGAAAGATAGCTTTCTTTGATGCACAAAATATGGACATTTAGGACTTAATCCAAAATGTCTATCATGTGCCTACCAACGAAGAAGGACAAGAACTCCTTCGATCACAATGGACGGAGGGAAAACGTTCAAAGGACCTACTGAACTCTATAGTAAAACATTTTCTGATGTGTGTTATCACACGATCAGAACATGATAAAGTCTATATCTGTGATTCAGCTAAGGAAATATGAGACACTCTAGACCTGACCCATGAAGGTTCCACTTAAGTCAAAGAATAAAAAATAAGCATGCAGGTTCACCAGTATGAACTATTCAAAATAGAAGAACATGAGACTATAGACTAAATGTTTGGATGTTTCCAAACTATCATCAACAGTCTGCAATCCCTTGGGAGAACATATAATAACCAAGACCACATAAGAAAGATTTTGAGAAGTCTTTCTACACAATAAAGGCCCAAGGTCACTGCCATTCAAGAAGCAAAGCATCTTGCTTCTCTCACAATTGAGGAACTCCTTGGATCCCTCAAGGTTCATGAGCTTGAACTCCAAAAAGAAGATAATTCAAGAAAAGACAAATCTAATGCCTTAAAAGCTCACAAAGGGAGTGCGTCGAAAGCCCTCAAAGTTAAAGAATCTTCGGATGATGCTGATTCATCTAGAGAAGATGCCTCTGATGATGATGAGTTATCTTTCATCTCCAAAATGATACAGTCTATATGGAGGAAGAAGGGTGGAATGAGAAGAAAACACTTTAGACGAAGAGCTCCAAATGACAGAAATGAAATAAAGGACAAAAGTCCTATCATTTGTTATGAATGCAAGAAACTGAGACACATCAAAACAAAATGTCCTTTCATAAACAAGGACAAGGAGAAGAATAAATTATTTACAAAGAAGAAAAAATGACTAACGGCAACATGGGAAGATTTGGATCTTTCATCCACTGAAGATGAAGAGGAAGCAGAAGAAGAAGCAAACATATGCTTCCTGGCGAATACCTCTTCAAACGAAGATGAAGATGAGGTAAGTGACTCTAACTTCAATCTTCAAGAAACTTTTGATGAACTATTAAATAACTCTTATATTCTCTTTGTTCAGTATAAAGCTCTTAAAAGAAAATTTTCAAAACTTACCAATGATTTGTGAAAAGTGATTTTTGAAAAATAAGATCTTCAAACTGTTTGTAAAAAATTGAAAATTGAAAATACTTTTCTGAAAAATAAAACTTCTTTTGAGTCCAACACATCCCTTGAAGTTGGAAAACTTCAAAAAGAAGTAATGGAATTCACTGAAGATCTTGGTAAATTTGTGGGTGGAATTGAAAAATTAAACTCACTTCTAAAATACTATAGAGATCCTTGTGACAAATCTGGACTGGGGTATGAATCTTTTGAGGAAATTAGATTTCAAAAACCACCTGATCAATCAATTTGAGACACTTATGTTAGCTTTGTATTAGGCTTTATTAGATGTTTATTGTGCCCAATATTAATATTTTAGATGAGTTTAATGTTGTTGGGCTTCATTGGGCTTTAATGCAAATATTGAATAATTTTCGGATTTTGATGCATTTTGACATTTCTTCCTTGGTTAGGCCATAACTTGGGACTCGGTGATCCATTTGAGGTGATCTTGGTGTCTTTAGAAAGCTAAGACAATACTCTACAAGTTTCATGAAGAACTCAAGAACTGGATCGGACTTTTAAGGGTCCAAAATATCCCTGCAATGTAGAGTGGGTTTGCTGTCACGAAAATCTAGGCAGTGTGCACATATTGGACTACATAGTGAGTTATAGGCCTCCTCTTGGGCTGAAACTTGGCCATTGGAATGATAAGACCCATATCTCCAACTTCACTGAAGATCATTTAGTCAATAGATGTCGTTTTAGGCATGATAATGAAGCTACAAGTTGGTTTGAATTTGGAAACATGTTCTGCCAACCTAACTTGAGGTAGGTTCAGTGTTTTTGGCATATCTGGAGTTCTAAACGTCCAAATGGCATGATTCCAATTGCAAAATTTCAAGAAGACAATTGGCTATAACTTTCATGGACTTCCAAGCCAAAATGTACCGTCTAGGTAATGAAAATCAAGCCAGAAGTCAGATAAGAGTTGTTGATTAAAAGCCACCAACCATACACCAACCCACCTACCATGCACCAACCCACCAACCATGCATCAAGCTTCCATATTTGACAATTTTCATATTTTTATAGGTTGTATTCAGATTATGTACATGTACAAATTGGCTTCTAGGATTAGTATAAATAGAGCCAATCTCTTTGTATTATCATCATTTAATTTTAAGTAAGTTTGAAGAAAGTTTGAGTATTTGTGAGAGTTTTCTTTCTCTTCTTCTCCATTCTCTTTACAATTTCGCTTTTGTTCTTTTATTTATGAGTTCTTCCTTCCCATCCATGGAAGGCTAGGCTCTCATAATCAATCCAAGGGATTAGCCATCTTGATGTTTAATTTGGAGATCTTGTTTCGCTTGTTCATATTGCTTAATTATTATTCAAGTTTCTCTTCTTCCTCTTTTGATTTTTATCTAGATTAAATTGCTTAATTTGATTTAGATGTTGATGTGATAATAGCTTTATCATCATGTATTCAAAGAGGATCACAAAGATTAAACAATATATTAAAGCTTTTTGATAGATTGTTTAGCTTGGTTAAATTCTAGATCTTAAGTTAATCTATGTTGGATGGTGCTTACTTTATCTAACCTTGGTTAATCAAATCCTAGATGCTTATCTAGTAGAGAATTCTTGGATCATGTTAAGGCTTCTTGATGTGATCTAAGGCCAAGAACATGGTTAGCAATTAAGTGAATTCCTTGTGATCAATGATGAGTTAAACTCAAGATCGGTAAATTTCCTTGGATTGGTTGTTTCTTTAGATTTGTTTACAACTTTAAATCTCATACTTTTATTAATCTTGTTAATCAACAACAAAACCCCATTTTCTAATTATCTTGATCTAATTAAATCTTTGTTTTTGGATCCTTGAGAGACGATTCGGTTCATTCTCTATACTACAAATTAGTTTGTTAAGCGGTTATTTTATTATTTGATAGGTCTCGACAACCTCTTGTCACTACCTACCTTTGCTAAACCCAAATCCTTTTGTAACAATTGTAAAAAGAAAGGACATGCTACGTCCAAATGTTTTTACAATAAGAGATTGAGGTATAATGAGTCATCAAAAGCTAATAAAAAATGATCCAAGAAAATTTGGGTACCTAAAAACATGATTATTCCTCTTGTAGATGTGCTTAGCAATAGGAAGAAAATCCCAATCATGGTACCTGGACAGTGGATGCTCACGTCACATGACGGGAGAAAAGTCTATGTTCCAATAACTCAGGCCTAATGTGACACCTATGGAGGAAATCAAAAGGGTGAGATAGTTGGGATTGGTAAGATTAGTAAGCATCATTTCCCCTCTATTGATAATGTGCTTCTTATTGAAGGTTTAAAACACAATCTACTAAGCATAAGTCAATTATGTGATAGTGGATATGAAGTTTCCTTCAACAAAGGAGAATGTATAGTAAAAAACCCTTATGGGTCCATACTCTTTTTAGCTAAAAGGCAAAACAATCTTTATAAAATTGATTTGGGAGACATCTCAGACCAGAATTTATCTTTCCTAGTGTCTATAAAAGAAGAACAATGGATATGGCACAAGAAACTTGGTTATGCAAGCTTGAGATTAATCTCAAAGCTAAGCAAACATAACCTCGTAATAGGACTACCAAATCTTGTGTACAAATCGAGCATTCAATGTGATGCTTATCAAAAGGGAAACAAGTTAAAAACTTTTTTGAGTCCAAAAAACATTGTTTCCACCTCTAGACCGCTAATGTTGTTGCATCTGGCTTTGTTTGGTCCAACAAGAACAACCTCATTAAATGGAAAGAAATATGGATTAACTATACTAGATGAACATGGGTTATGTTCTTAGCTTACAATGATGAGTCCTTTAAAGTCTTTTCTATATTTTGTAAAAGAGTTTTGAATGAAAAAGGCACATGTATCAGCTCAATTTGAAGTGATCATGGAGGAGAATTTGAGAATGAGATCTTTCAACGGTTCTGTGAAGAAAGTGGCATTCTTCACAACTTCTCTGCCCCGAGGACACCACAGCAAAATGATGTGGTAGAGAGGAAAAACTGGTCTCTACAAGAAATGGCAAGACCATGCTCAATGACAACTCTATTTCCAGACACTTTTGGGTTGAAGCTGTTAACACAACCTGCTACATTTAAAACAGAATATATATTATTCCTATTCTGAAAAAGACTCCTTATGAATTGTGGAAAGGACGAAAACCCAACATTTCTTACTTTCATTCCTTTGGATGTCAATGTTTTATTTTGAATACTAAAGATTATTTAGGTAAATTTGATGTTAAAGTTGATTGTGATACTTTTTTAGGATACTCTAAAACATCAAAGGCATATAGAGTCTATAACTCTCGCACTTTGACCATGGAAGAGTCCATCCATGTTAAGTTTAATGTCAAAAATTTTGATAAAGATTTATCAGAGTTATACGAGTCTTTTGCAAATATGAACTTAAATAACAAAGATGAAGGTCCATCAATAACAAGCAAAGAAGCATTGGACGATGAAGAGAAAAAAGAAAATGCAACAAGAGATAATGTTCAACGAAGCTAGCACTTCAAATCTTATCATCCAGAAGACCAAATAATTGGTAATCTGAATGACAAAGTGCGAACAAGGTCAACTTTAAGAGAATATTCAAACGTTGCGTTCATCTCGGAGAAGGAACCAAAAACAGTTGAAGAAGCTCTTATGGACAAAGGTTGGATAGTAATTATGCAAGAAGAGCTTAACTAGTTCACAAGAACCGATGTTTGGATGCTAGTCCAATAGCCCAAAGACAAGTCCATTATTGGCACAAAGTGGGTGTTCAAAAATAAAATGGATGAAGATGGTAAGGTTATGAGAAACAAGGCAAGGTTAGTTGCCCAAGGTTATTCACAACAAGAAGGTATATACCTTACTGAAACTTTTGCAACAGTAGCTAGATTAGAAGCCATACGCATTTTACTTTCATTTGTTGCTCATCATAGTATGAGACTCTATCAAATGGACGTAAAAAAGTGCTTTTTCAAAATGGTATAATCAATGAGGAAGTTTACGTTATGCAACCACCTGGGTTGGAGGATCAAAAATATCCAGAGCACGTTTTTAAATTGAAAAAGGCTCTGTATGGGTTAAAACAGGCTCCTCGAGCTCGATATGAAAGATTAAGAATTTTTCTAATGGAAAATAGATTTTCCAGAGGAAAAGTTGACACTACTCTTTTTCGCAGAAATGTAAACTCAAATTTCATCATAGTTCAAATTTATGTAGATGGTATTATTTTTGGAGCTACTGATGAATCTTTCTTTGATGCTTTTTCTAAGTTGATAAAAAAGGAGTTTGAAATGAGCTTAATGAGAGAATTGAAATTCTTTCTGGGTTTGCAAGTAAAGCAAACATTGGACGGAATCTACATTCACCAAACCAAATACACAAAGGAACTCCTAAAGAAGTTTAAGTTGACGATTGCAAAACGATGAGCACACCTATGCATCCATCATCCACATTATAATGATAAAAAGGTAGACCAAAAGGTATACAGGGGTATAATTGGATCTCTCTTATATCTTACTGCGTCCAGACCCAATATTATGTTCAATGTGTGTCTGTGTGCACGTTTTAAATCTGATCCTAGAGAGTCACATCTAACTGATATTAAAAGAATATGCAGATATTTGAAAGGTACTACTAATCTGGGTCTATTGTTTAAGAAATCTCATGAGTATAGATTAGTTGACTTTTGTGATGCAGACTATGCTGGAGACAGAATTGAATGAAAAAGTACTAGTGGAGGATGCCACTTCATTGGAGGCAATCTAGTCTCATGGTCAGGCAAAAGACAAAGTACCATTGCACTTTCAACTGTTGAAGCTGAATATATATCGGCATCTAGTTGCTTCTCTCAACTTCTTTGAATCAAGCATCAATTGGAAGACTACAATATTTTCGAAAGTAAGATTCCTTTACTCTGCGATAATACATAAGCAATAAATTTATCTAAAAATCCTATCTTCATTCAAGAGCAAAGCATATTGAAATCAAACATCACTTTATAAGAGATTATATTCAAAAAGGTATGTTTGATATTCAATTTATGGATACAAATCATCAATGGGTTAATATTTTCACTAAACTCCATCTTTCAAAAACCATACTTCCCTATCTTTCAATCATCTGATAAAATGGCCGGAGGAAAGAGGATAAATATGGATGAAGCCGAAGTGGCAGTAGAGTACTTGTTCCAAACTTCAACCATGGTTGGGTGCGGGATTGATATCGATGAGAACTTGAACGGAGCTTTATTATCAGAGATTGGAAATTTTGAACCTTTACCCTAGGAGTGACGCCCTACTACATTGAACACTGGGAGTTGAAGGACCTTGGACTTTCAATGGTTCAAAAGCGATCTCGAGGCTATGGCAGGTACTCACAACAGATGCATATCTATGCTCAACAACTCCAACCATTGACCATTAAAGAATTGGGCTTCTACGCTATTGCTTTTGACACCATGTTTGTGGGTGTCATTAAAACCGGAGTCTCTGTCAAAGACTTGAGGTACATCCCTTCGACGTTGATTGTCACCTCAGCTACCTCCATAAAGATTCATCTTGATCGAATTTGCTTAAGACTGCCAATTGTGGATTCCAACAAAAACACAGATCTTAAAAAGCTCAGAAATCAAGAACAATGACCTCTACCCATTGCTTTTGACTCTAACTTTGGAAAAAAACTTCACCAGTGGTCGACTTGGACTTTTTGAGACAACTTTCTTTAAATAGAGAGGCTAAAGAAGGAGAAGCCAAGTCTCTGTGGGATAGACATATATGAGAATATGAGCAATAAGCATCTTCTTCTGGGATGAGTGCAGAAGAGAAAGAGAAGATAATTACTGTTGAAGCCCAAAGCTCTTAATGGTATGCCCCTTATTTTATCATTGATGATATCTTTGGGATACCTCTGAGGCCTTCTGGTGGCTATATCTATCTGTGTAACTTAGAAGAACTGGAAAATTGGTCTCCCATGGCCAAATTGGACAAACCATACCCATGGGAGGGATTTTTCACAACATATCAAGATCCATTCCGTGGGATTACAATATGGTTTCTAAAGAAGAAGAAAAAGAAGACGAAGTCCAACTTCAACTCTCTCCTCCTGCTCCTCTCTCCATAGTCAATCCTACTGAGCAGTCTGTGGCATTTTGACAAGAGGTTGTCGAGACCCGTCAAATAATAAAAATTACCGGTTCACAAAATAATTTGTAGTATAGAGAATGAATCGAATCGTCTCTCAAGGATCCAAAAGGAACAAATATTTAATCAGATCAAGATAATTAAAATGGGGGTTTAGATGATTTGAAAAGAAAATATACCGGTTGAATTAAAGAAATGCAATTAACAAATTAACCAATCCAAGAAAATTTGCCGATCTTGAGTTTAACTCATCATAGATCACAAGGAATTCACTTAATTGCTAATCATGTTCTTGGCTTTAGATCACATCAAGACGCCTTAACATGATCCAAGAATCCTCTACTAGATAAGCATCTAAGATTTAGTTAACCAAGGTTAGATAAAGTAAGCACTATCCAAACATAGATTAACTTAAGATCTAGAATTTAACCAAGCTAAACAATCCATCAAAAAGCTTTAATAAATTGTTTATTCTATGTGATCCTCTTTGAATACATGATAATAAAGCTATTATCACATCAACATCTAAATCAAATTAAGCAATTCAATCTAGATCAAAATCAAAAGAGGAAGAAGAGAAACTTGAATAACAATTAAGCAATATGAACAAGAGAAACAAGATCTCCAAATTAAACATCAAGATGGATAATTCCTTGGATTGATTATAAGAGCTTAGCCTTCCATGGATGGGAAGGAAGAACTCATAAAATAAAGAACAAAAACAAAATTCTAAAGAGAATGGAGAAGAAGAGAAAGAAAACTCTCACAAATACTCAAACTTTATTCAAACTTACTTAAAATTGAATGAACTATAATACAAAGAGATTGACTCTATTTATACTAATCCAAAAGCTAATTTGTAATTGAAAATAATTTGAATACAAGTTGTAAAAACATGGAAATTGTCATATATGGAAGCTTGATGCATGGTTGGTGGGTTGGTGCATGGTAGGCGGGTTGGTGTATGGTTGGTGGCTTCAAGTCAGCAACTCTTATCCGACTTCCAGCTTGATTTTCATGACCTAGAAGGTGTATTTTGGCTTGGAGGTCTCATGAAAGTTGTAGCCAGTTGTCTTCTTGAAATTTTGGCATTAGAATCATGTCATTTGGACTTTTAGAACTCAAGATATGCCAAAAACACTGCACCTACCTCAAGTTAGGTTGGCAGAAAGTGTTTCCAAATTCAATCCAACTTGTAGCTTCATAATCATGCCTAAAACGACATCTATTGACTAAATGGTCTTCAGTAAAGTTGGAAATATGGGTCTTATCTTTCCAATGACCAAGTTTCAGCCTAAGAGGAGGCCTATAGCCCATTATATGGTCCAATATGTGCACACTGCCTAGATTCCCGTGATAGCAAACCTACTCGGCATTGCAAGGCTATTTTGGACCCTTAGAAGTCCGATCCAGCTCTTGAGTTCTTCATGAAACTTGTAGAGCCTTGCCTTAGCTTTCCAAAGACACTAAGATCACCTCAAATGGATCACCGAGTCCCAAGTTATGGCCTAACCAAGGTGGAAATGTCAAAATGCATCAAAATCCAAGAATTATTCACAATTTGCATTAAAGGCCAGTGAAGCCCAATAACATTAAACTCATCTAAAATACTAATATTGGGCACAATAAATATCTAATAAAGCCTAATACAAAGCTAACATAAGTGTCCCAAATTGATTGATCACATTTAAAGCAATTAAAGTTTAAGCTTCAGCTGAGAGTCTTCATCAACATGCCTCTATTCATGAAGCTAATCCAGAAGTTCATGCGCACATCAATGTTGCAATTGACTATGTGGTTCGTCGGGTTTAAGGACTCCTTAAGTTGTACTTCCTACATGACCATCCTCCTTCGCCTCCTCCTTAATAAAACTTTTTCCCTTATTTTATAGCTTTTATAAAAAAAAAATTATACTCTCATTCTTTTTACAATTCTTTTCTTATTGTGATGGTTTTCTTCATCTTTTTGTCTGATGACAAAAGGGGGAGAACTGGGAATAAACTTGATTATGTACAAAATACACTTTATACAAAGAAATGGGAATAATTTTTTTTTGAACTCATTTATTCTTACATATCTCTGTCTTATGTTATTATTCTAACCTTCTGATTATTATTGTTGTTTTATTCAGATATAACTTACTGTATTGTGCTAATGATAAATTCTCTGATTGATCTTATTTATTGGATATCTAATCAATCATTTTGAGACACTTATGTTAGCTTTGTACTTGGCTTTATTGAATGTTTCTTGTGCCCAATATTAGTATATTAGCTGAGTTTTATGTTTTTTGGCCTCATTGGGCTTTAATGCAAATTGTGATTAATTCTCAGATTTTGATGCATTTTGACCTTTCCTCCTTGATTAGGCCATAACTAGGGATTCAGTAATCCGTTTGAGGTGATCTTGGTGTCTGTGGAAAGCTAAGACAAAGATCTACAAGTTTTATGAGAATTCAAGAGCTAGATCGGACTTCTAATGGTCCAAAATAGGCTTGAAAGTTAGAGTGGGATTGCTGTCGCTGGAATCTAAGCAGTGTGCACATATTGGACTATATCATGGGCTATAGGCCTCCTTTTGAGCTGAAACCGGTTCCATTGGAGTCAAAATACATCGTTTCGATCATGCAAGTTAAGCTGGAAGTCAAAGAAGAGTTGGTGAGGAGAAGCCACCAACCCACCAACCATGCGTCAAACCACCATTATTGACAAGCATCTATTTTTAACTTGCATTCCCGTTGTTTACATCTTTTATCAACTGTAAATTGGCCTCTAGGATTAGTATAAATAGGGTCAATCTCTCTTGTATTTAGCATCATAAAATTTTAAATAAATTTGAGTATTGGAGAGAGTTTTCTCTTCCTCTTCTCTCCATTCTCTCTAGAATTTTATTTTTGTTCTTTATTTTCTGAGTTCTTCCTTCCTATCCATGGAAGGCTAGGCTCTTGTAATCAATCCAAGGGATTAATTATCTTGATGTTTAATTTGGAGATCTTGTTTTGATTGTTCATATTACTTAATTGTTATTCAAGTTTCTCTTCTTCCTTTTTTGATTTTGATCTAGATTGAATTGCTTAATTTGATTTAGATGTTTATGTGATAATTGCTTTATTAGCATGTATTCTAAGAGGATCTCAAAGACTAAACAATATATCAAAGTTTTTTGATGGATTGTTTTGCTTGGTTAAATTCCAAATTATAAGTTAATTTATGTTTAGATGGTGCTTAATTCATCTAACCTTGGTTAATTAAATCCTAAATGCTTATCTAGTAGAGGATTCTTGGATCTTGTTAAGGCTTCTTGATGTGATCTAAGGCCAAGAACATGGTTAGCAATTAAATGGATTCCTTGTGATTAATGATGGATTAAACTCAAGATCGGTAAATTTCCTTGGATTAGTTAATTTATTAATTGATTTTCATAATATTGTTTTCAGTTTTAATTGCATTCCAGTTTTAATTGCTTGCCTAATTAGTTGTGTCACTGAGTTGATCCTTGAGAGAAACGACTTGGTTCATCCATTATATTGCAAATTTAACCCATGAACCGATCTTGGTTATTTGATCGGGCTCGGCGGCTCGATCAAATTTGGTGCTATTGCGGGGGATCATTCTCAGTTATTCAATCACATTAGGTGTCATTATACTAATACCTAACCCGTTTGCTCTTTGTCTCTCCTTTTTTGAATTTTGTAGATGCATAGTTAGCCTACCACTTAGAAGGACTAGTTTCAACCATTCTTTAGGAGTCTAAACTTGGTGCTTGGTGCCTGAAGAGTAAACGTCATTCTAAGCACAAATGATCTCCATAGGGGGTCAGTCACTTGTCTGATGGAGCATAGACTTGATGAGCTGGCTTATCTGGTGAGGTAGCTGACAGTGGAACAACATCAGTTACATGTGCAAGAACCTGCAAGATTTTGTAGTATATGTTGTAGTTTTTTTCATCCCACATATGCATGCCCCACATTGCAAGATGATGGCTTTTGTGTTTCAAGACCATTCTGTTGCTGCAGTAGATTATTTCCTGGTGAAGCATAGTACCGACAGCCAAGATATGATCTTTATTCTACCACATATAACCATGACTGGGGAGATCATCCCGACTTGGGATACGAAAATGCAGCAACCCAACATTATCAGCCAAACCAGTATATACAGCCTTTCCAGCAACCAATGAGGCCACAACAGTTCAAACCCTATGTTGAACCAAACATTCTATACCAGCAGCCTATGCAACAGTAGCAAGCCTCAATAGGCATGGAATATGAGCCTACATTAGAGGATTTGGTGAAACAATTGGCTTAGAACAACATTCAATTCCAGCAAAGAACAGAAGCTATAAGACCGAACTTGGAGACCCAAGTTGGTCAACTTACATCTTCATTGAGTCAATTGAGCATGCAACAAATGCAGAAATCTGATTTTGCAGAATATGAGACCATTGATGTGCAAAAACCAATTGATGACGTGTGTGCTAAAATTGTTGGTTCTACTAATTTGATGATTTTGTTTGTTGTACTGGTTGTGGTTCACAAACTTGACTCCCTGAACTAACAAAACAGTGTATAATAACCCTTATGTTAACCTACCATTTAAATAATTGAGGTTATCCTTAAAATCATCTTTAGGCCTCTTTTTCTAGGCACTCATTAACCTCACACCATCGTTTGAAATTTTCACGAAATGCTCAAACAGTGGTGTGGGGTTAATGAGTGCCCATAAAAGAGGCCTAGAGATGATTCGAGAGATAAATATTAATGATTTAAGGTGAGATTAGTAAAAAAAATCAACACATGATTATTTCTCCATCAATTATTTAAATGGTTGGTTAACAGAATGATTATTATACATTGTTTTGTTAGTTCAGGGAGTCGAGTTTATGAGTTTGAAAGCATAGGGAGATTTTCTAAAGTTGACCTATAGTTGAAGGGGGTTCTTTGCATTTTACCTAGAAATATATTTAAAAAACATTTTGAGCTTAGTTGATGATAAAAGTATGCAAAATAGTTTATAGTTGAATCATTTTTCAAAATTCGTGATATACATGTATATATGACTGTGGATATTAGGAAGAGAACATGTTTGAATTGAGTAAATGTTCCATACCTTTGTGAGTTTTGGGCTTTTCCTAGTTTGATACTTACACCTAGATTATTTTCTTTCATGAGTGATGTCAATTATGAATTTATTTTCTAGAACTTGCACTGAATCGATTTGAGATTACATTGGTCTGTATGTTGCATGAAAATAATAGAGGCATTTTTCTTGACTTAGCTACTTTGGCCAAATAAGCCTACTTTGCATTTATCCCATTGTTAACCCCCTTTGAACCTACTTGCCCATTCTTTGTTCTTAGCTTATTACAAGCCTTCAGTGAAAAACCATGTTTTACCTCACCTTAGGGAATAAGAGAGCATTGGCTTTCCTATTGGAGGAACTCTTTTGTTTGCAATGATTTAAGTGTGGGGGAATTTGTGTGCTTATGCGAAATTTTTTATACAAAAAAATAGTTAATTTTGAAAAAAAAATGGAGAAAAGAAAAAAAAAAGAGAATAAAGCCAAAAGGTTGTAAAAGAAAAAAATAAAATAAGGAAGGAATATGTGAAGAAAATGTGCATTTTATGGTTTTTTGGTAAAATTTTATGCTTTCTATTTGAGTTACTCCCCAATGCTCTTTTATTCTCTTTGGATTTTAACTTGCTATTATCTATATTGTTCCCTTCCTTCACCTTATAGCCCCATTACAACCTTTTTGAAAGACCTCTTGATTTTTGCAATTTATTTGATCTAAGAAGTAGATAATTGGTGTATATGCAAGCATATGGTAAAATACTTTCATAATTTGACTGAGTTAAGCGCAAACAGTTAACCTAAACATGTGTGATTTGAGTGTCACTTGTGAGGAATTTTACTCAATTTGAACATGCATATTTCTAATTTAAGCATGATTATGCTATGTATACTTTATTCTCAATTGATTTGATTCAGCTATACTTTGTTAAGCATATTTGAATTATTGATTATGGTTTATATTTGATACAATGCTTGTATTTAAAAATTAGTTGAATTGATTAAATAGAGTATTACATGTTTGTGGGTATCATCTTGATAAACCCTCACGAGACTATAACTTATCCACTAGGTCCACCTAGAGGTTTAAAGGCTTGTGGCACATGCTAAGTGCCATCGTGATTTCCTATGAAAGTAGATTGGATTAGGTATAATAAGTTTTTATGTTTTTAATTTAATATTAGAGTGTTTCTTGCTTTTCCTTAGTTTTGGTCTTATGTGTTTTGCCCAGGAGTGCAAAAGCTTAAGTGTGGGGAAATTTGATCAATCATTTTGAGACACTTATGTTAGCTTTATACTTGACTTTATTGGATGTTTATTGTGCATAATATTAGTATACTAGCTGAGTTTTATGTTTTTGGGTCTCATTAAGCTTTAATGCAAATTGTGATTAGTTCTCGAATTTTGATGCATTTTGATCTTTCCTCCTTGATTAAGCCATTACTTAGTATTCAGTGATCCATTTGAGGTGATCTTATTGTCTATGGAAAGCTAAGACAAAGATCTACAAGTTTTATGAAGAACTCAAGAGCTGGATCAGACTATTAATGGCCCAAAATAGGCCTAAAAGTCAGAGTGGGCTTGCTGTCGCTAGAATCTAAGCAGTTTACACATATTGGACCATATCGTGGGCTATAGGCCTCCTTTTGAGCTGAAACCGGTGCCATTGGAAAGCTGAGGCACAAGACTACAACTCTTATGAGACTTCTAAGCCAAAATACGTTGTTTCGGTCATGCAAGTTAAGTTGGAAGTCATAGAAGAGTTGGTGAGGATAAGCCACCAACCATGCACCAACCCACCAACCATGCATCAAACCACCATTATTGACAAACTTCCATTTTTATCTTGCATTGCAGTTGTTTACAGCTTTTATCAATTGTAAATTGGCCTCTAAGATTAGTATAAATAGGGTCAATCTCTCTTCCCTTTCCTTGCATTAATTTATTTTTTTACTAACATTTGGGGATTGTCATTGTTTTCTTAACAACACGTTTTATTAAAAAAAAGTTTTAGCTTGCATGCAAAGATTTTCAAAAAACTCTTTTTGTATCCAACAGACAGTAAAGATTTTCTTTCTCGTCCATTGTCTCTTGCAAGTTTGAGTAGCTTTTGTTCTAAGAATTGTTTTAAGAAAAGTTTTCCAAAAAGATTATGAAACACAATTCAACCCCTCTTCTTGTGTTTCATCTGTTTATGTCACTTTCTCATTCCCTCTCTCTGGAGCTCTTATTTCACTAGCCATGGTGAATCAATGCCTTTTGTTCCCTCGGTTGTGATAGAAAATTTATAGGTTTAAATAAACTTTTAGTCCCTATAGTTTACACTCATTTTGATTATAGTCCTTATACTTTTTTTCTTTGTAAATCAGTCTTCATACTTATAATTGTTTGTAAAATGGTCTCTACCATTAGTTCCAGTTATGACACCATCAGTTTATGCTCCCTATAGTTTTTTTTTATTTTTTTTTAATTTGGTCACTATAAATTTTTATTTTTGTCCCTATAGTTTTCTCCTGTTTTTAATTTGGTCCCTATAAACTAACAATATCATAACAATTTTAACAGTAGGGACCATTTTGCAAATGATTGTAAGTATGAGGACTAATTTACAAAGGAAAAAAGTATAAGGACTAAAATGAAAATGAGTGTAAACTATAAGGATCAAAAGTTTATTTAAACCAAATTTATATTATGGAAAACGAAGGGAGAATGTAACATCCCTAAATTTCATATGTTATGACTTAGCTAAATTCTTTGAATGAGTTGTATGTTATGTTACAGAAATGGTGATAGATTGAGTTAGAATAATTATTTTGAGATTCTGGCTATACTGGGGAACTCGGTAGAACCTAAGGAAGAAATAGGTGAAATCTGAACTCTTATATTTACTCTGGCTAAGTTAGGACCTACTGGTAAATTTAATTTTCTTCAGGACCTATTGGGAATTCATAGAAATTACAAGGGTATTTTAGTCTTTTAATACCCTCAGTGGCAATTTAGTATTTTTCCACTTAAGTGGGGGGCAAAGTTGACAATGCAATTCACCCCCCTTGTGCTTAAGAGGGTCGGCCAGCCTAGGGAGAGCCAAAGGGCTCATCTTCTCCAAATTTGTAAGTTTTCCATAGCTAAGCTTGCTTCAAGAGTTTAAGGTCCAAAAGTAAGTATTTTTATGCATCTTTTGGCTTAGGTTATTTGATGGTTATTGATCAATATGATCTCTTCTTCAATCCTATGTGTGAACAACATTTGACGTATAGGATTTTGATGATAACCAAACAAAAGTTTCCGCACCAAGAGAACAAGAACAAGATCACAAGGAGTACTCAAGACTTATAGGTCTTTTACTTATCATTGTAAGAGTATTTAATTGCTTAAATCACTTAGCAAGCAATTTATTTTAATCTTACAAAACTATTTCTAAAATAAGGTTTGATAAAAAGAAAGTTATCTTTAAAATGCTTTGGAAAGAAAGATTTTTTAACTTGATCAAAAATGAGTTTTTAAGTCACTTGTAGTCGACTACAAGGTTGGTGTAGTCGACTACACAGTTGTAAAATTTCAAGTTTACAGCGTTTTCTAAAAGTCAGAACAAACTTGTAGTCGACTACACGAATCCTGTAATCGACTACAATGTTGAGGTAGTCGACTACAATGTTGAGGTAGTCGACTACAATACTGATAAAAATACTCATCTGTTAAAATTGAGTAAACCCGAGGACACTTGTAGTCGACTACCAAAGCTATTGTAGTCGACTACAATGCTTTAAAAGTTGTTCCTTTTTAAAAGCTTATAAATCCGAGGAGACATGTAATCGACTACATAAGTTTTGTAGTCGACTACATATTATTTTGAAAATATATCTCAGATGTCCTTTACTTTTAAAAAGAGTCCGAGAGCTATTGTAGTCGACTACCTTGTATGTGTAGTCGACTACATGCGTTTTTATTAAATAAACTCTCATGTTTTTAAAAGTCAGAAAGGCATGGTAGTCGACTACAAAGGTTGTGTAGTCGACTACACACGCTCCAGAAATTCTTCCAATGGCTAGTTTAAGCAATGATTTGATATTCACCTACTACCCAACGGAAATAATTTTATGAGAGCTATTTATAGCTCATCTAAATGATTTTGAAAATAAGACCCAACATCATAAATTTATTTTAAAAGAGCTTTTTCTAATCTTCAATTGATATACTCTGTTTTCTATTTGAAAAAGCTTGCTTAGTGATTTGATCAAATACTCATCAGTTCCTCAAGTTGTATATCTGCTCTTGTGAGAGTTACAAACAACCAAAAATCATTTGATTATCTTGTGTAAGTTCAATGAGAGAAATTCCTTGTTGTATTGAGGGAGGCTCTTGCACATAGAGGGTGGAGGATCCCAAACTAAGTGAAGAGTGCTCTATATTGTAAGGGTTTTTATCAAGCACCCAAGTTAAAAGCTTGAAGTATAGTTGAAATCTCGGGTGGACGATCTCGAGGACTAGACGTAGATCACAAGAAGTGATTGAACCAGTATAAATCTTGTTTGCATTCTCTCAACCCTTATCTTTTACTTATAAGCTATATTCTATCAATTTAACTTGCTTAATGTTTTTATTATTGTGAATTCTTGTCTTATATTTTCTGTATTAAAGAGCTCATTATTCTTAGTCATTATCCTTTCCAAGTACATTGATTCAATATAATTAGTATCATTGAAACAAACTTTGCGAAAGTTTTGAAAACTCAATTCACCCCCCCTCTTGAGTTATTGAAGCCACTTGTTAACACTATGGTATTAGTTTCTTGAGAAACTCATTTTCATCTCTAGGAATCAAGAACACCCATTTCTAAAAGTTGGCTGTTTTGATTGAATGTTTTGAAGGAAGTTGAAGGGAAGGTTGCCTTGACTACCAATCCCATCTTGAAATCAAGTTTGGAGCACTTTAAGGTGAGTGTGGATTTACTTATGTTATTGTATGATGTTCTTAGAGTGAAAGTGTATGATATAGGATTAAGCTTGAATATAGGGTTTTTCACCTATGCTTAAGGTTGGATGTGTTTTGTTACATGTTTTTAAGGATTTAGGTATATGAAAGTGAATGATATGGTTAGTGTATTTTGATGGATTTGAGGACATGATCCCATAGGGAAATTAGGGTTTTGGTTTGAAGTTGGGCATGGCACTATTCCTGCCCAGATTCCAAACCACGGCCGTGGCCACCACCACGGGCTGGCCGTGGTTCTCTCTGGAAATGGAATTGTGGTGTCTCGTGGCCAACCACGGCCGTGACCATCAGCACGGGCTGGCCGTGGTTGTCTCTGGAAAATAAAATGTTGAGTGCTATTACCGGACCACGGGCGTGGTAGCCACCACACCCTGGCCGTGGCCCAGACCACGGGCGTGGTTCCAACCAGGGGCAGACCGTGGTTGTCTCTATTTCCAATTTGTTGAGTTTCTGTTTTCCTGAACCGTGGCCGTGGTTACCACCACACCCTGGCCGTGGTTGACTCTGTTGGTGTTGTTGTGGTGCATATGTCTAGTGTCTTGATACCATATGCTATGTTTATGATTAAGGATGACTTAGTACTATGATGAGATGTCTAACTAAGTGAGAATGCTTGATAGAATTGAGCATAATGGTTGTGTGTTATATATACTTAAATTGGTTACATGTGATGTTATTATGATATTATGAATGAGCATGATATGAATATGAGAACATTGCATTGCATAGCGAGATGGCCTAACCGGAAGGGGTTAGTGTACAAAATATGAGGGGTGCCTAGCTTACGGAGCTAGATGGAAATCAAATGGCATAATAATTGCATTGCATAGCGAGGTGGCCTAACCGAAAGGGGTTAGTGTACAAAATATGAGGGGTGCCTAGCTTACAGAGCTAGAAGGAAACAGAATGTTATAAAACATTGCATATGCATATTCCGAGAGCCTAACCGAAAGGGGTTAGTGCACAACAAGAGGAGTGGAGAAAGAAAAGTGTAAATAAAAGGTGTGAACATCATGTGCATTCATTCATTGCATTGGTTGGTTAGTGTTACTTGTTATATATTGAATTGTGTTATACTTGCTCTCTAGTTACATGCATACTTTATCTGCAAGTTTATACACATTCACTGGGAAGTTGTTCTCATCACCTCTTTCTCAGATTCGCAGGAACACCCCGGACCCTCTACGGGTTAAGTACGGAGGATTTTGTTGCTTTATTTTGAGACTTGTATTTTGGTGGAGTTAAGCTCCGTGATGTAACTATATAAGATGTGTATTACATTACTCTGATGTAGTTATGATAGGGAACTGGATACTACTATTAATGTTCTCAGTTCTGTTTATGTTTAGTGTGCTCAGTCAGGATAGTGTCTAGAATACACTTGTATAACATTGCATACTCTGATAATATTTTGGTTGAGATCTGAGATCTCTTGATGATATATGTGTATGTGTATATATATAATATATGTACTCTGGTTGGTTTGAAATGATTGTTGGAAATCCGCTGCTTATGTTTATGTCATGGGGTAATGTTCGAGAATCGAAGGAAACGCTGCCGAATTTTCTATATAATAAAGGAAACTATATATTCCACGTAAGACTTATGAGTTGGTAAATAACATAATAAATAATTGGTCTTACAGAGAAGGAGAATTTATATAATTATGACCATATGGTAATGGATGCTATTAGATTGGGAATTGGGAATTACATTCAGCAAAAAGGTATTGGTGGATGTGAAAGTAGTATGAGCAAGACCATAACCCAAAAGCACCAAATTCTTCCGTATATGCACTAAGTTTGAAGAGTAACCATAACTTATCTGAGCGTTACTTTAATCATTGGGTGAAATTTATGTTCGATGCAATGGTGAAAGATAATCATATGCTTAGAAATTTTTATCAGGCAAAGAAATCAGTGGCCCAACTAAGCTTGGGTTGTTTGAAGATTGAATGTTATCCCAGTGG
The DNA here is from genome assembly GCA_023212625.1 of Styphnolobium japonicum. Taxonomy (NCBI): domain Eukaryota; kingdom Viridiplantae; phylum Streptophyta; class Magnoliopsida; order Fabales; family Fabaceae; genus Styphnolobium; species Styphnolobium japonicum. Next base: position 15,979,700 of record JALBWW010000011.1, read on the forward strand.
CTACATGTTGTACTATAACAAGAGGATGATGGGAATCTTCAAAGTTGTAGATATTGTGGGGAGAAACACCATGAATGCATCACTAGAAGGGGTAAATTGAGAAAGCTAGTTTTAAAAAAATGTGGTACTTCCCACTTGTTCCAAGGCTACAAAGACTCTATTATTCAATGCAAACCACAACTGAAATGAGATGGCATCACTCTTAAGCATAGTCGAAAGACTACATTTTTTGATTGCCACTGTCAATTCTTGCCTCATAATCATTCATATAGAAGAAATAAGACTTAATTTAGAAAGAGACAAGCTTAAACCTTATTGCCAACACAGAGGTTCAACGGTGAAGAAGTCTGGGAAAGGGTAAGACATTTACCAACCATCTGTTGATCCTTTGTAGAACAAATTGGAGGATATGAGGAGGATCAAAATTGGACCAAAAGAAGTATCTTTTGAGAACTATTGTATTGGAAGATAAATATTCTCCCATATAATTTGGATGTTATGAACATTGAAATAAATGTGTTTCTTAATATCTTGTACACTGTTATGGACACCAAGGGGAAAACAAAAGACATTTTGAATGCTAGACTGGACTTGGTAGAATATTGTATGTGTAAAGACCTAAAGGTGCAGGATATTGACGATGGTAAACTAAGGAAACCTAAGGCATAATATACATGAACCAAACAAAGATTAATTGTTTGTGAATGGGATAAAAATCTAAAGCTACCAGATGGATATACATCTAATTGGCTAGGTGTGTTGACATGAGGGAAGCCAAGTTGTTTGGTATGAAAAGTCACGATTGTCATGTATACATGCAATATTTACTTCTAATGGCATTCAACATGATTACCGAAGCCTATTTGGAATACCTTTACCGAGTTTAGTCAATTCTTTTGGGAATTAAGTTCTTCAATGTGGAGAGAAGATAAATTACTTGTGATGGAACTCAACATTCGAGTAATTTTGTGTAAATGAGAACAAATATTTCCTCCAAGCTTCTTTCACTCCATGGAGCATCTTCCAATCCATTTGTCATATGAAGCAAAGGTTGGTAATCACATACAATATAGATTGATGTATCCCATTGAAAGTTTAGTTCATTTATCATTTTCTTAAAAAATTCTCGAATGAAACTATACTTTTTGACAGCTATATTATGAACTTATATTATTAAGTTTATTCATACCTTAAAGAATAAGGTGTCAAGCACATGGAAGACTCAATTTGTGAGGCATATTTAGTGAAAGAGACTTTAACTTTTGTATCTTACTACTATCCTTCTGATGTCCCATCTAGAAGGACAAAAAGTGCCACATAATGACGATGGAGATGAAGGTTGTTCATCTAATATGTCACTATCTATTTTTAATTATGTAGGGCGACTTTTGGTAAACACACCTTTTGTACATTAGATGATAGGGATATGGAAGCATTTACATTATATGTTTTTTAAAATGTCCCGTAGTGGAGCCTTTTTTAAAGTAAGTTGTCAAACATGAAATGTTCATTTCAATGTGTACTTGTATGTTTATTGATTGATTCAAACATGTAATCTATATGCAGTCAATATACAAATATGTCCAGAACTTTCCACTAACATAAATGACACAAAAGTAGACAAATATATTTACACATCATTCCCCTCTTACTTTAAAGAGCATGTACGTTCTTAAGTTGAAACATTTGTTAAGTTGACTTTTGATTTTGGTGTCAAACTATCAACAAGCTTTGTCATATAGGTGCACAATGATGTTAATAGGATTGAATATCACTTATTGAAGAGTTTGGTATAGGAGCCACTTAGAGAAGTTAACAAATGGCCAATTTTTTTGTAAATAGCTATAAGTTCTCCATAAGATATCAAAGTCAATGGATGAGTACGAAAAATTATGGTGTATGTGTCTGAGTGGATGACTCTTTCCAAATGGAAGATGATTACTTTGTGGTGCTAATCAGTATTATTGAATTAATGTATACTAGATGATCCGCAAAACAATTGGTTCTTTTCAAATGTAAGTGGCGTAATCCTACTCAGAACCAAAGGACAGAGATTGATGAAAATTATGGGATTATCGAAGTAAGCAAATCTAGGTGGTATAACAACTATGATCCTTTCATATAAGCACAACATATATGCTGAGCAAGTGTACTACATATAGCATCCTGAAGGGTAGCAATGGTGATTGATTTTCTTGAAAACAAAGGTACACAATATAATTTAGACTTATGAAACTAAGATGTCTGAAACAGATAATCCATACCTAGACGATGAGATCCTTCTATGCCTATAACAATTGCAAACGGTGATCTTGAGTAAAGTCTTGTTGATACAACTAGTCCATTGGAGGAAGTAGAAAGATTCACCTTCAATAAAACTTGACTTGGAAGAAGAAGAAAATGAAGATGTGAAACTTCCATAAGAAGAAGAAGAAGACGACTTTGATGAAACATATTCTAATTAAGTTATTTCTGATATGTAATATGTAATATGTAATTTGTAATCAAATAGTCGACCTTCATTTACATAACTATGTATTAATAGAGTCACATATTATGCAAAACTTCATTGTCAATTTATTATTGTATTTGTGTTAGCTTCTTTAATAATTTTATGCTAGTTTTCTATGTTACTTCAATTTAATTTAACTTAATTTTGTCATCACAACATATAATATATATATATATATACACACACACACACAGATGACAAATGGTGATACATCTAGAGGTAAAGGTAGAGAGGTCAAGGAACCTATCAGTCATCTTCACTCCCTCAAACTTCATTACCTACCATACTAGCTTCATATGTCCATCCTCCTCCCTCATCTACCACATCTCCATATCCTCACACACTTTCATCTATCCCATCTCCTCATCCTTACACTACATTTGGTACCCCATCTCCACATTACATGTCCAATACACCCAACCATCTTCACATCCTCATATGTCTTTAGCGAGCCCATCTTTACATCCCCACATGTCTACTACACCATCATCATCTTCACTTATTATATTTCGAGCTAAAGATGCTGACGACTGTATATGGATTAGACTAGGGCCAAAGTTGATGTAAGTGCATTCATGTAAAAGTTCCAATTTTCCTTATATAATTTTCAAATGTTTATTATCATATATGATATGAGTTTGCTTTTTTTTTACAGATTTGATCCTCCTGTGGGATCACCAGGGAATTTCATTGGGTTTATAAAGTCCAAGTTTGACGAGGCTTGGAGGACCTAGAAACCTAGAAACAAGGAGATCCAACAATTAAAGACATGTGGTTTGTAGAATTTGGAGTAATGTACATTCACAGCCAACAATTAGTTTGCATGTTTTACATTTTAGACTATTGTTAATCTATTAATTAATATTTTCTTTATTGCAAAGAAAGTATAAGTGGCTTCCTTTTGATGATGATCATATTAGAAAATGCTTCAACCATAAAGGATTTGACTTATTGAAAAATGCAATTGACAAGGTTCACAATGGGGCAAATTGTGGTATATGGATCCCTACACAGATTAATGATAGGTTAGACACTTTTGTAGCAAAAGCCTAGATGGATGGAGAAGTCCAGGAAAAACAATAACAAGAGAAAATATGATATGCAAGTGTCATTTCACGCTGGAGGTTCAATTCCAGCCCTTGAACACAAAAACATGTTAGTCAATAATTTATACAAGATTTGTAATTTATTTCAATTAATTCATTCCACTTGGTCTTTTATGTCACATCCTTATTAGTATATAAATATTTATATATTAAATAAAATTTCGTAAATATAATACAGGGAATTAAAACATAATAATAATAATAATAATAAGTGTTAAATGAATATTTCTTTAAAGAGACATGCAATGGAGTGATAAATAATTTTAACTAGTACTACAAGAAACCAAATAACATTACTCTAAGCTAGATTTCATTATTAGAAGATTTAAATTGTTTAATATTAATAAGGATATAAATAAAGTAAAAACTTTAAAAATCCATCCGTTTACACCTAAAAGGCATTTGACTCTCAATTACGAAACATACACACTTACACCACGCTATCACCGAACACATTCACTTCAATAAGCCTATTAAAAGGCTAACCTTTCAACTATTCAAGACACACACTAAACACTCGCTATACAGAAACAAGAAAGAAAAGAAGGAAGTAAGCAAGGGGAACGAGAAAGGAACGAGAGAGAGACGAGGTCTAGAGTTCACTTCAAGAATAAAGGTAGGAAGAGTTATTTTCAACTTAGAAACTCACTCCATTTCAAAAACATTGTTGTCTTGCTTTTCAAATTCTGGTTAATCTTCACCCCTGTTTTACTCGAGGAATTCGTATATGTGGATTTCAAGCATAGTTGCTGAGAAAACCTCCTCACAAAAGTTAATATGTTGTTTTCTTAGAATACCAAACTGTATATGAATATCAATCACTGTTCATGGGTTGGGAAAATTGGTTCTTTGAGAAATTTTAATTAATTAGATGATGTTTTATGGTTGTATGATAACCAATGGCTGCATGCAAGGAATTTTCTAGGTTGAAACAATGACTATTTAGCTTTGTTCATAAGAGAATTGGACCGATGGTCTTATGGATGAATGTTTGATTACAACTGTTTGTTGGACCATTATAATTGATTGGGTTATAAGTTCATTCTTAACTGAATATTCGTTAGTGATTGCATGCCAAAGAAATTCTAGGTATTATTAGATAATCGTTGTTTATAAGAGCATTGATCCAGTGATTCTGTGAGAGCATACTTTCAGTTTTAATTGATTGACTAAAATTACCGTTTAAATACTGATGCTTGATATTACAAAAGTTGTTATACTCTACTGTGTAATAAATTTTTGTTATCTACATGGCTGGAAACTTTTGAAATTTAAGTTTGGGCATAGATTAAACTTGGGTAGCTAAGATTCTGTTTTATGGGTACAAGTTTATCAATCTATCATTAGCAATACCTTATTATGTTGTTGTAATCTGTATTAATCGTTAATAACTTTTGGTTGTATTAGAATTATCCATGCTATTTTGTCTTGAATTTTCGATACCAGGAAGAAGGGGTAAGAATCATAATTACAAATTCGTTAGATAATGAAATGATAATGTCTCGAATGACTCTCAAAATTTGACTTAGATTGGATTAATGATACAAATTTATGGCTAACAATGAAAGTAAAGAATTCATGAAATACAGTTAAAAATATGATAATCCGACAAATTGAAGGTAGCAAGACCTATGATCTTAGATGGGTAGAGGTTGAAGTTACTCTCAAGAAACCCTGAACATGGGTGGAGACTTGCTTGATAAAGAACAGACCATGGACCTATGATATGACCTAAAAGAAGTTTTGAACCAAGGATCTTTATCTGAGGCAAGGCTAACACGTAAAGATTTAATAAGAATGATATAAATAAATTAATATTTAAAGAGAGTTATTGGAGACATATTTAGAATTTGGATATTTTTGTTATTGATTATATTGTTTAATTTTTTTTAACAACTTTCCTGTAGCTCATATAGCTGAATTTATCAAGTATGATATTTTATTATTATTACTCTTCTACTGAGGATTTATTCTCCCTATTTTACTTTGTATTTTCAAATATCTCACCTGACAATCATTATTAAGATTGACTACTGCTGGGTTGAGTACATCTACATGGGGGCTTTGTGAGGAAGGTTATCGCCATTAGGATCTACATTGATCCTATGGAGGGTAACCCAGTTTTCATATGATTACTCCTTCGTTACTTCATTAGTTAAATAGGGCTAACTAATATTTTTGTTTTTATGTATATAAAGGACTTCTTATGTTGTAAAGCCCTATAGCCCCTTTTGTATAATGACACTTTGTTAACTATACTTTTGATGTATGTAGTTTTATCAAACATAAAATCAATTATCAAGCATGAAGGTGAAGTGGGCATTTAATTGAAGCATGGTAAATTACTAAGTAGATAAAATTAATAATTATATTTCACATTGTAGAATAGATTAGTTTACTAAATGATTATTAAGATAATTTGATAAGAATTTCACAAATATCTTAACTTTTAATATTTATATATTTTTATTTATTTGTTTAGTTTCCTTAAATTTCTTTTATAAGTTCATGTGTTTTTAATTTAAGTTTATCATTATATATATTTTTAAATAATCACTTGAACATTGATATATATATATATATATATATATATATATATAAGTAATTGAACTATTATTAATTGGTGTAGTCATAAACGATTATTTTAATTAGAATTGTAGATTAAGAATTTTCTTAGATATACGTCGTTATGAAAATAATGATAAGATCTCTTTCGAACTTAGTAACTTTGATTTGTTTTATACATTAGAAATAAAATAGTATTAGGATGTAAATACAGACCAGACAAAAACAAAGTCAAATGATTAGACAGCTTGAACAAGAAATAAAGTTAAATTAAATAGTTCCAATGTTTTAAAAATAAATATTGTATTTAGCTTAGGTATAAATATAGTACCATGATTAGTTTGCTTGGGGAAGAAATAAATCTAAAATAGTAATTTATTAGTTAAAGTTACTCTCTTGGTACTAAAATGAGGTGAGAGATCTTATCTTTCCACAATAGCAAAGTGATGGCCCGCCAATAGCCCGCCAATAGCTTATGATATATTCTGGTGGTTTCACACACGAAATGGAATCTGAATCAGTGGTTCTCCCAAAAAGCACAAGGTGTTACTATAAGTACAAGTTTGAACACAACTAAGTAGTGCTATATAATTGTGTTTAGATACTAAGTAAAGTTAACTTCTTTTTATCAAGAGGAGCATGAGAGGCATGTGGAAGAGAGGAACTTGCAAACACCAGCAGGTGAGGAGTTTAGCTGTCAGTCCGGCAACATCATATAGGAGGTTGTTGGAGGCGTCAACAAAAAGGGACATATATATGACTTATGGGTAGATGCTGGTACTCTTAATTATTCCATCCTTTTCCACTCTTGACACCAAGTAATTTTCATTTTCAAAGTTTGAAACCCTCTGAACAACCATTGTAGTTATTTCAAATTTACAACAAAAGGATAAGGTTGTCTTCGAGATGTGGGAGAAGCTTGACTAGCATGAGGGAAAGATCCAATACCAGAACAACATGCATGACTAACAGTAGGGCATGATCCACCACCAGCAAGATAGGATTAATCTTATTATGTACCAGGATATAATTAATTTTATTATACAACGATTTGACTTGGACCCTAGACCTTCACAACTGACACTTGAGGATGATGATAGAGATAAGGCTCAGGACATTGATGAGGATGACCTTGATAGAGATATTTGATATGATTTTGTATCCCATAACTCCCTTTGATTCCCAACTATATTTTGAATATTATGTTGACTAATGTATTCATTAATGTTTTTATTTATGCTATATGACTTATTTGGGTCTCATTTCCCTATATTTCAGTATATGTGTTGCCAACATGGATTATTTTTTACCGATATGTTGTAATTGTGTAAATGTAATGAAAGGATGGCTGGGATGGCTGAAAATTTAAAATAAGTCATTTTCAAATTCTGCCCAATCAGCGATGAAATTTTCTGTCTCTAAAATCCATCGTTGCCATCATTCTTAATTGATGTTGCCACCAACTTTAGTGATGAAAAATTCCGCCACAAAAGAAAAAACAACAGAATATGAGACAAATTTTTTTTGTCCCTGTTCATAAATAAAATAATTTTGTCTTTCTCTGAGATGATATTTTAAATTACAGAGACAAAATATTTTTGTTGCTAAGAGTAAATTGGACACTGATTTGTCTCCATTCAGCGACGAAATTTGTTTAAATTAGTGACGAAATAGTTTGTCTATCTATAGCGACAAAATTTATTTATTAATGCCCTATTCAAAGTCAATTTTTTTTTTTCTCTAATTTTGATGCTGTGTCGTTCAGCGTCAAATTTTTTAGCTTTAGTAATGGATTTTTTGGGCCTCTAAAACATTTTTTTTAGTAGTGATATCTCATTTTGCCAAAGTTCATTTTGCATTTTTTAAGGAGCGTTTGAAGAAAGTATTTTTTTTAATCACTTGCGTTTATGAGAAATCTAAAACGAAAAGGTCTTAAGTTGACATCGTGCCCCTTCATAAGCTTTCCCAAGTCCCAATCAAGTTGGCTTGGTTAAATTTCCAAGTTCTACAAGTATAACCTCTTCAAAAGATGGTTATCATCATAATTATGATATATATTGGTTGTTTAAGGTTATATTTATCTTCAAATTGATTTTAGTCATTCATTATATGATTTTAATTTTGATTTCTTTTTAGTTTAATAATTTTATATTGTCATTTAATCATATATTAATATATTATTAAAAAAATTAATTTTTTTTAATTAATTGTTATTATAATTAAACTCTTTTAATAATATAACAATATATAATTAAATAATAATATGAAAATAATTTAACAAAGTATGATTAAGGCTATCAAATGAGTCAAGTAAAAAATATCCGTATTTATACATAACGTTAAATAACTAGTCTAATTCGCCTCACATAAATTCACAAATATAAACGGGTTGACTCATTTAGTGAATATTTTTATAAATTCACCTAATTTTTCACCTTTAAATTGAAAGAAAATCTAAAAATTCATAATATCATATAATGATACTAAAATTACATAATATAACCAAAACACATTCATCCATACTCACAACTCAATTATTAAAGTTCCAGACTTAAAGCATGTTCGGTTTTCATTATTTTACACTTAAAATAGTTTTTTTTTCAAAATTTATCTCTTGGACATTTTGATTATAAGCTATTTTAAAGTAAAAAAAAAAAAACTAATCCAAACACATTATTATTTAATTTAATTATGATTAAATATTAAAATTATATATTCTGACACACTCATCCACAAATATTTCTTTAAACCCTCATGAGTTACTCCGCAGGTTAGGTGGTAAAATTTAAAAATATCCATATTTATACAGGCTACTAATATAAAATTAAGAGAATAACTTTTTAGTTCTTCTTGTGAAAGATAATACCAGTTTAGTTCGTTTTGAAAATTAACCAAGTATTCAACTACATTAACCAATAATTTACATACAGTTAACTAATAAATTATCTTCATTTTGATACTTGATACGTGGTTAACAGTATATAAATTATTGATTAATGTAGTTAAATATTTAATTAATTTTTCAAGTCAAATCAAAGAATAATTATCTCTTACAAACTACACTATTAAGTCATTTTTCCAATAAAATTTCAGCTGGCATTATTTATGAGGTTAATTGACGAACTAATGCTACATGTTTATCCCATTTTGTCAGCATTAATTATGAGGTGACTTTCTTTCAGCTGTCTTCCAAGTTCCATTGTCCCTTTTTCTTTTCGTTGAATTTCAAATGTTGACTAGTTCAGAAGCTTGTACGTTCAACACCTATTATCAGTAGTCCTTCCCATCAGAGGTTTTAGGGAACAACTTGGTAATTGCATATAATATAGTAGGACATAAGAATTGTGGAGGTCTGAGAACCACAAAATATGTATGAGATTTTTTAAGCATCATATCATTTCATCACTCCTGCATTTCGAGCTAAATGATCGGCGAACGTACCCAGACAACAATGAAATCAAGCTAGGTACCAATCGGGTTTATTCTTGCTAAAGTAGTTGTCCCTAATTTTAATAATAACACGGTCTTTATTACTATTGGGGCCCTTTTGTTAATGGCGTTGAAAGCATCACAAAACCTAATATTTAATGCATGCTTGGGAAAGTTCTTTGAATGGAGTCGTGGACCAAGAAATATAATTAATTAGAAATTATAAGTTAATTTATTATTAATTTATTAGTTTATATAAAGGTTTGATGTAATTATTTTGTAACTATTTCACTTATTTTAATCAATATTAATTTTTAATTTTCTCTCAATCTTTTCTTCTTTTCTCATGTGAACAATGATTCTTAACATGGTATCAAAGCCATACCACCCACCATGAGTTTTTTGCTGCATTCTCTTTTCTTTTCTTATTTTATTTTCTTTCCTTTTCAATTTCTCGAAAAAATCACAAATTCTAGCATATTTTTTTCCCAACATCTCTTCGCATCTTTGTTTCTTCTTGTTGTTTCATTCTTAGATCTAGTTTCTGGGCAATACACCACCTAAATATTGTCTATCAAACTTTTCTCTCTCCTAGCCTGTTAACTTTCTCGTTGCTTTCTCCAAATTCTCAGATTTTGGAGCTTTCAAAGTTTCTGGATTTTGAGATCTTGGCTTAGAGATCAAAATGGTTCAGGAAAATTCAATCTATGCGATTTCCTCTATCGTGTTCTGCAACTCTTCAACAAAAGGTCTCTGTTCGTTCCTCAGATTAGAGCAATCATAGGTTGAAGGATTTTCCAAAGTCTAATAAGATCACAAAGACGCTCTTGAATTCAGCATTCACACCTGTTTTTGACGATTCCGTGGATTTCTCTCCGATCTCTGAGATCTCATATGCTAACCGCAACGAAGATGTTACAACATTATTGTTGGAAGACTCTTCTTCGGTATCTTTGCTTCCATCTCATATAATACCGTCCAAAAAGATCACTGACGAAATAGGAATTAGTTCCATTAATTGTGTTTGGACCTTTTGGTGCCTATGAGTTGGATAGGTCTACGTAGTGCTATGTTGGTGGCTGATCTAGCATTATCATTTCTTGAATTTGCCGGCACTTTTTGTTGTTCATTTTTTTTAAGCTTTGATTTTTATTTTAGTTTCTGTCTTGAGTGGTTAAGGTCAATCTTTTACCTTCTGCTCTTGATGGTTAAGCTTTGATAGCTTCTGCCTTATGGTGGTTAAGCAGGCCTTATGGCTTTGATGATTTTAGCTTCTACCTTTGTTAGGTGGTTAAGCATGTTTGCTTATGTTAAGTGATTAAGCCTTGAGTTGTGGCTTCTGCTTAATGGCTAAGCGTTTACATTGTTAGCTTTAATCATTTTAACTTCTACCTTATATGGTGGTTAAGCTTTGTTCATGTCATTGTTCGTATGTTTTTTAGTCGATGTATTTCTAGCATTTCTCATTGTATTTCTCTTTTGATTTGATATCCAGTTGTATTCATCCCAAGCTGGAAGGGTTGTGAACACCTTCCAGTTTGCGGGGGCTATTAGAAATATAATTAATTAGAAATTAGTAGTTAATTTGTTACTAGTTTGTTAGCCTATATAATGGTTTGATGTAATCACTTTGTAACTACTTCACTCATTTTAATCAATATCAATTTTTAATTTTCTCTTAATCTTTTCTTCCTTTATCCTCTGAACCATGAATCTTAACACAACTAAAATTCCATTTCTATTGGATTGAACGTACCACGTTAAAGCCTTTTTAGAGGGGATTGACAAGAGGTTGTCGAGACCTCGTCAAATAATAAAAATTTACCGGTTCGCAAACTAATTTGTAGTATAGAGCATGAACCGAATCGTCTCTCAAGGATCCAAAAAGAACAAAGATTTAATCAAATCAAGATAATTAAAAGGGGGGTTTTGATGTTGATTAATAAGATTAAAAAAATAGTTCAAGACTTAAAGTTGTAAACAAATATAAAGAAACAACCAATCCAAGGAAATTTACCGATCTTGAGTTTAACTCATCATTGATCACAAGGAATTCACTTAATTGCTAACCGTGTTCTTGGCCTTAGATCATATCAAGACGCCTCAACATGATCCAAGAATCCTCTACTAGATAAGCATCTAGGATTTAATTAACCAAGGTTAGATAAAGTAAGCACCACCCAAACATAGATTAACTTAAGATCAAGAATTTAACCAAGCTAAACAATCCATCAAAAAGCTTTAATAAATTGTTTATTCTATGTGATCCTCTTAGAATACATGATAATAAAGCTATCACCACATTAACATCTAAATCAAATTAAGCAATTTAATCTAGATAAAAATCAAAAGAGGAAGAAGAGAAACTTGAATAACAATTAAGCAATATGAACAAGCAAAACAAGATCTCCAAATTAAACAACAAGATGGCTAATCCCTTGGATTGATTATGAGAGCCTAGCCTTCCATGGATGGGAAGGAAGAACTCAAAAATAAAAGAACAAAAACGAAATTCTAAAGAAAATGGAGAAGAAGAGAAAGAAAACTCTAACAAATACTCAAACTTTCTTGAAACTTACTTAAAATTGAATGCCTCTAATACAAAGAGGTTGGGTCTATTTATACTAATCCTAGAAGCCAATTTGTACATGTACATAATCTGAATACAAGCTATAAGAATCTGAAATTTGTCAAAAATGGAAGCTTGATGCATGGTTGGTGGGTTGGTGCATGGTAGGTGGGTTGGTGTATGGTTGGTGGCTTTTAGTCAACAACTCTTATCCGACTTCTGGCTTCAAATTCATCACCTAGACGGTGCATTTTGGCTTGGATGTCTTCATCAAAGTTATAGCCAGTTGTCTCCTTGAAAATCTCCAATTTGAATCATGTCATTTGGACTTTTACAACTCAAAAAATGCCAAAAACACTTCACCTACCTCAAGTTAGGTTGGAAGAACATGTTTCCAAATTCAGACCAACTTGTAGCTTCTAAAGCATGCCTAAAACGACATCTATTGACAAAATGGTCTTCATTGAAGTTGGAGATATGTGTCTTATCTTTCAAGTGACCAAGTTTCAGCCGAAGAGGAGGCCTATAACCCACTATATAGTCCAATATGTGCATACTGCCCAGATGGTTCCGTGACAGCAAACCCACTCTGCATTGCAGGGATATTTTGGATCCTTAGCATTCCGATCCAGCTCTTGAGTTCTTCATAAAACTTGTAGAGAATTGTCTTAGCTTTCCAAAGACACCAAGATCACCTCAATTGGATCACCGAGTCCCAAGTTATGACCTAACCAAGGAAGAAAGGTCAAAATACATCAAAATCCGAAAATTATTCAATATTTGCATTAAAGCCCAATGAAGCCCAACAACATTAAACTCATCTAAAGTACTAATATTGGGCACAATAAACATCTAATAATGCCTAATACAAAGCTAATATAAGTGTCTCAAATTGATTGATCAAATTCCCCCACACTTAATCTTTTGTACTCCTGGGCAAAACACATAACAACGAAACTAAAGAAAAACAAGAAACATCATATTATTAAACTAAAAACATAAAAACTGATTGTACCTAATCTAATCCACTTCCGTAGGAAAACACGATGGCACTTAGCATGTGCCACAAGCCTTTAAACCCATAGGTGTCCCTAGTGGACGAGTTATAGTCTCGTGAGGGTTTACCAGGATGATACCCACAAACATGTAATATTTTATTTAATCAATTCAACTAATTTTTAAATACAAGCATTATATCAAATATAAACCATAATTAATAAGTCAAGTATGCTTAACAAAGAATAGTTGAATCAAATCAATTGAGAATAAAGTATAGCATAATCATGCTTTAATCAGAAATAGGCATGTTCAGATTGAGTAAAATTCTTCACAAGTGTCACTCAAATCACACAAGGTGTTTAGGTTAACTGTTTACGCTCAACTCAGTCAAATTATGAAAGTATTTTACCATAGGCTTGCATATACATCAATTCTCCACTACTTAGATCAAATAAATTGCAAAAATCAAGAGGTCTTTCAAAAAGGTTGTAATGGAACTTATAAGGTGAAGGAAGGGAACAATATAGATAATAGCAGGTTAAAACCAAAGAGAATAAAAGAGCATTGAGGAGTAATTCAAGTAGAAAGAATAAAATTTTTACCCAAAACCATAAAATGCTCATTCTCTTCACACATTCCTTCCTTTTTCTATTCTTTTTTTTCTTTCTTTTTTTTTCTCTTTTTTTTTGTTTTTTTTTTTGTTTTGTTTTGTTTTTTTTTGTACCAAGCATTTCGTATCAGCACACCAATTCCCCCACACTTAAATCATTGCAAGCAAAAGAACTCCTCCAATAAGAAAATCAATGCTCTCCCATTCCCTAAGGTAAGGTAAAACATGATTTTTCACTCAAGGCTTGTAATGAGTTAAGAACAAAGAATAGGCAAGTAGGCTCAGAGGGGGTTAACAATGGGATAAATGCAAGGTAGGTTTATTTGGCCAAAGCAGCTAAGTCAAGAAAAAATGCCTCTGTCATTTTCATGCAACATACAGACCAATGTAATCTCAAATCGATTCAATGCAAGTTCTAGAAAATAAATTCATAATTGACATCACTCATGAAAGAAAATAACCAAGTGTAAGTATCAAACTTGGAAAAGCCCAAAACTCACAAAGGTATGAAACATTCACTCAATTCAACCATGCCTTCTTCCTAATATCCACAATCATATACACATGTATATCATGAAAATGATTCAATCAGAACTGTTTTGCATACTTTTATCATCAATTAAGCTCAGATTCAGCACATGCTTGTATCAAAATCAATTGAAAAGATCAAAATTGTGTGTATGTGTGTGTGTGTGTGTGTTTTTTTTTTTTAATATATATACAAGAACAAAGATGATTTAAGACCTATTATGAAATGCAAGTTAAGATGCGTCTCAAGAGCAAAACTACTCCTTACTCTGCCATCATACATCTAAAAAGTTAATAACAATAAAGATTAGTTTTTTTTTTTTAACTAAACTATGTACATGGTAATGTCAACTATCCCTCCCCCCAACTAATTAAAGACATTGTCCCCAATGTCAAAATAAAGATAGGTAGAGTGTAGAAGGTCTTACCAGAAAACTGCAAATCGGGCACGAAATAAGAAAAATTACAAAAACTAAAACCATAAGAGAAAACAAAAATTCACAAAGACAAAGTCAAATCAAGTTTTTGCTTTTTCTCGCCGTCGCCGCCTTGTTCCCAATTCAAGTGGAGCCATTGCCGATCACGTTGTGGTACAAATGCATTGAGTTGATCGAGCAATTGTTCGGGAGTTGCGGCGATTACAAGACTTTGACGTGTCGCTTGTGAGATGAACCTTTTTCTACAAAGATGATCAAGAAAACAAAACAAACTCGTCATAAAAACCATTAACATTTAATATACCTATGGGTTTTTGGTGAAAGTTCTCATTGCGTGACCAGGATGTAATTTGAAAGAGTTCTTCCAAAGTTTCAAAACCACCAGGTAGGGCAATAAAGGCATCAGCATTTGCTATCATAATGTTCATGCGTTGGTGCATGCAAAATACCATTACTTCATCCCCTAATGTTTTTCCAATGGGCTTGCTGGTAGATAAAGGACTGGGAATGACACCAAGGACTTTGCCACCTCCTAAATGTGCGGCGAGCCGCTACACAACCCATTAACCCAAGACTACCTCCTCCATAAACTAAATGGATTTCTCTCTCAGCTAGCACTCGACCAAGATGGTGTGCAATATTTACAAACTCTTTATCTTTCCCAGGATTAGATCCACAAAAGACACAAACACTCTTGATCCGTCGAAATTAAGTGGCTTCCATTTTTTTTTTCTCTTTGTTTTTTTTTGTACTCTCACCTTATCAATGATCTGAAGAGAGCAAAGTGCATTATTTAAAGGCATCAAAACTCAAAGGTAATAATTACACCTATAAAGGAGGGGTAGATCTGCGTGTCAGATAAGTTTGAAAAATAAACACAGAAATGATAATAGCTATATGACAAAGATAAAAGGCTAATCTATATGTGTCAGAAGAAGTTTGAAAATATGCAACACATATTTCAAAAAATACGGCTATTTTTTTTTTGAATTTTTTTTTAATAAACAAGAAGAAAAAAAAATAAAATAAAAAAAATAAAATAAAAATACTTACAGGAGGTGTGATTGTGGCTCACATTTTCCTCTGGTTTTACGTCTAGTAACGTCTTGAAGCTCTCTATGGGCCGATGGTCGGCTTCCCATCCAATTTTCTTAAAAATTGGCAAACGGGGTCTTTTTGAGTCAGATTCCCGAGACTATAACGCTCATGTTCATCTTGGAATATTGGCCATAAATCGAGAAGTACTCTCTGCACATCTCCACTAGGATGCGTCTCAAGAGTCAATAGAATGTTATCTAAAGACTCTTTACTCATGCCATCCTTTATGAAGTTAATTTTATCATCTCGGTTTATAGACGTCATTCCAATTGATTTGCATTTTGTGTTACAGGTCCATCTTGCACATTTATAGCAGACCCGTAACCTTTTTGCTCTTCTCTTCTTTGCATATGAACTTTTGCCTAGCCCTGGCATATATGAAACAAGAGCGTCGTAAAATTCACCTCCGAGTCGGACCTTTGCTTCGATCAACCAAACGTATATCCGCAGGAATGCCTTTGTGCATAAGCATCCTTAATCTCTCAAACCTTGCACAATAAATGTTAGTTAAAGCATTTTGAGGGAGAGAAGGGAATTGCTTGCGGAGATTAAAAAGCTGATTATCCATTTTGAAAGAAAGAAGAAAGAGAGAGAAAAAAATTGAGTAAAATTATGTACAGATTTCAGTGTTTGTGGGTAACTGAAGGGACCGAAAAAGATTTTCACGGAGTACCGTTATCCGCCATTTAACCGGTGAAAAATCATCTGTCAACGAAAAATAAACAAAATTAAGACAGAAAAATCAAACTCTGATAGATTTTCTCGCTTGGCACCAAGTTTCTGTCTCGATTCCTGTGATTGCAAATAAGTCAAAGTTGAAAGATGAAAGAGTTAGAAAGCTTGGGTTGCCTCCCAAGAAGCACTACTTTTAATGTCCTTAGCCAGCGTGATTGAAGATTTTGCACGAGCGATGGGTCCTCCCCAATAATGATTCAATCTCTGGCAATTGATATTAATCGTGGCTTTTATTTTTTTTCTCTTTTTTTTTTTCAACACAGTAGTAATCAATCATGGTAGAGGGCATCCTGCAGTTGAACTTCCTCCACGAGGTTCTCTTGAGCTCCTTCATAAAAATTTTTGAGGCGATGACCATTAACTTTGAACACTTTGTTGGTGGCTTCACTCTTAATTTCTACTGCACCATGAGGAAAGACATTAATAACAATGAAGGGACCAAGCCACCTAGAACGAAGCTTACCGGGCATAAGTTTGAGGCGAGAGTTGTAGAGAAGAACTTTTTGACCAATGGTGAACTCCTTTCGTACCAACATCTTATCATGAAGGAGTTTGGTCTTCTCTTTGTAGATCCGGGAGTTCTCATATGCCTCTAATCGAAGCTCCTCAAGTTCCTGAAGTTGGAGCTTTCTTTGAGATCCGGCTTGACTCAAGTCAAGGTTACACTGTTTCACCGCCCAATAGGATTTATGCTCAATTTCCACCGGAAGGTGGCACGTTTTCCCAAAGATAATCCGCACGGGACATCCCTATCGGTGTCTTGTAAGCGATTCGGTAAGCCCACAGAGCATCCTCAAGCCTCAGGCTCCAGTCCTTCCTATTAGGTTGGACTGTCTTCTCAAGTATGTGCTTGATCTCTCGATTTGAGACTTCGGCCTGCCCGTTTGTCTGGGGGTGATAAGGTGTAGAAACCTTGTGCAAGACACTGTACTTTCTCATCAAAGCCTCTATTCTCCGGTTACAAAAGTGTGAACCCTGATCACTGATAATGGCCCTCGGGATTCCAAATCTGCAGAAAATCTGTGATCTAACAAAGTCCACAACAACTTTGGAATCATCAGTCCGAGTGGCTTTTGCCTCCACCCATTTAGATACATAATCAACAGCCAACAAAATATAAATAAAACCAAAGGAAACAAGGAAAGGGCCCATGAAATCAATACCCCAAACATCAAAGATCTCACAAGACAGCATAGGTTGCTGAGGCATCTCATTCCTGTGTGAAATTGTCCCTGTTCTCTGGCACTGTTCACAAGACTTACAAAACAGATATGCATCATGAAATAGGGTAGGCCAATACAATCCAGAGTCCAAAACCTTCCTAGCTGTACGTTGGGAGCCAAAGTGCCCACCACATGCAAATGTATGACAAAAGCTAAGAATAGAATGAAACTCATGATCAGAGACACATCTTCTAATAATCTGGTCACTACAAAGCTTCCACAGATAAGGATCATCCCATACATAGTACTTGGACTCACTTTTCAATTTATCAGATTGAGCTCTAGTAAAATATGTAGGAAAAACACCAACAACCAAAAAATTAATCATATCTGCAAACCAAGGGGAGGTGTTCTTACCTTGCAGCTGCAGAAGCTGCTCATCTGGGAAGGAGTCCTGTACAGGGAAGGGATCTGAAGCCCTTTCAATGCGGCTCAAGTGATCTGCCACTAGATTTTCTGCTCCACTCTTGTCACGGATCTCTATATGAAACTCTTGGAGCAGTAGCATCCACCTTATTAGTCGAGGCTTTGCCTGCGGCTTCTTCAAAAGAAACTTAAGTCTTTGCATGATCGATAAACACAACAACCTTAGAGCCAAGCAAATATGATCTAAACTTATCCAAAGCAAAAACAATGGCTAAAAGCTCTTTTTCGCTTGTGGTATAGTTGGCTTGAGCAAAGATCCGCAGTTCTGGAAGCATAGTATATCACATGAGAAGCTTTCCCCACTCTCTGTGCCAAGACTGCTCCTACTGCATAGTTAGAAGCATCACACATTAACTCAAATGGCAATGTCCAGTCAGGTGGCTGGATGATAGGGGTACTAGTCAAGGCATGCTTCAAGTGGTTGAAAGCTGCCTTGCACTTGTCATCAAAATTGAACTCCACATCTTTCTGCAGTAACTGGGAAAGTGGAAGAGCAATCTTGCTGAAGTCGGCAATGAAGCGCCTGTAGAAACCTGCATGACCAAGAAAAGAACGCACTTCCCGCACGCATGTGGGGTAAGATAGACAAGTAATTACATCAATCTTGGCAGGATCTACCTCAATGCCCTTACTGGATACTACATGGCCTAAAACTATACCCTGTTCTACCATAAAATGGCATTTCTCAAAATTTAGCACAAGGTTAGTCTCAATGCATCTATGCAGCACCCTAGATAAGCTAGCTAAACATGAATCAAAAGATGAACCATAGACAGTGAAGTCATCCATAAACACCTCCATGCATTCCTCTAAGAAATCAGAAAATATGCTCACCATGCACCGTTGGAAGGTACCAGGGGCATTGCAGAGGCCGAAGGGCATCCGTCTGTAAGCAAAGGTGCCGAAGGGACAAGTAAATGTGGTCTTCTCCTGATCCTCCGGTGCAATGTGGATTTGGAAGTATCCAGTGTAGCCATCTAAAAAGCAGTAATGGGACTTACCAGCCAACCGTTCCAGCATCTGATCAATGAACGGAAGGGGGTAATGATCTTTCCGAGTGGCTTGGTTGAGACGTCTGTAGTCAATGCAGACTCTCCAGCTATTCTGCACTCGGGTTGGAATGAGCTCATTCTTCTGGTTGGCCACGACAGTCACTCCGGATTTCTTTGGAACTACTTGCACCGGGCTTACCCACTTGCTGTCAGAGATGGGATAGATAATGCCAGCCTGCAGTAGCTTGGTCACCTCTTTTTTCACCACATCTAGAATGAGAGGATTCAGTCTCCTCTGGGGTTGTCTCACTGGTTTAGTTTCCTCCTCAAGTAATATCCTGTGCATGCATGTGGAGGGGTTAATACCAGGAATATCTGCAAGTGTCCAACCAATTGCCCTTTTATGTTGCTTCAAAACTTCCAATAATCTGGTTTCTTGCTCAGGTTGGAGGTGTTTGGCTACTATCACCGGGAGCTTCTCATCCTCCTCCAAGAATGCATACTTCAAATGCTCGGGCAGGGGCTTAAGTTCAATGGAGGGTGGTTCTTTGGGTCGATGGTACTAGTTTTGGAACCGAAACTAAATCTGCTAAATTCTCAGTAGTTGCACTTGCTGTACTTGTACCTGCAAGCTGTGCACAATCTTGCAAAACAACATCATCATATCTTATGGAATCAAAAGAATCACACTTAGCAGCAGGATGAATGACAACATCATTAATAACAGCATCATTGCCATTAATAACAGAATCATCAATGTCAGCAGAATTAACAACAGCACATGACAAGTATGTAGAAATCTCAGCACAGGCTGCACACATTGCATTGGGTTTACAACCAGAAAGTCCGAAGCAAGCAGAACAAGTATCACAAGCTATGCTATCAGTGTATCCTACAATTTCAGGAAACTCTGCCAACATATCAGCATGCATATCATCAACTAGTAAATCAATGACATCAAAATGAAAAACTGAATGATCCTCTACAGGGTATTTCATGGCATCAAAAATGTTAAACTAAATGATATCATCACCAAATTCCATGGAAAGGGTACCAGCATGCACATCAATCTTAGTTTTAGCAGTTTTCAAAAATGGTCTACCTAAGATCAATGGGGGTGGGGAAGAGGCAGATTCATCTTCCATATTCAACACATAAAAATCAGCTGGGAATATTAAATTATGTACCCGAACTAGAACGTCCTCCAACACTCCTGCAGGTTGTGCAGTGCTCCGGTTTGCTAACTGAATGACAATGCCGGTGGGCTTTAGCTCTCCCATATGCAAGGAAGTGTAAACTGACTTTGGCATTACATTGATGGAGGCTCCCAAGTCTAGCAAGGCATGAGTGAACTGTTGGCGCCCTATGGTGCAAGGGATGGTAAAAGTTCCTGGGTCTTTGCATTTGGGAGGTAGGTTGGGCTGAATCAAAGCAGAGACATTCCTCCCCATACTCACTTTTTCACCCCCTTTAGCTTCCTCTTATGGGTGTACATCTCTTTCAAAAACTTGGCATACTTGGGGATTTGTTTAATTGCCTCCAAGAGAGGTATATTCACCTCAACCTTCGAAAAGTCTCCATAATTTCCTTATCCAAGTCGGCCTCAACCATATGCCTCATTTGTATCATTCGGTTGGGAAAAGGAAGAGGAATGTTGGAAGTCGACTTTTTTGGATGTTCACTTTTCTCATTGTACTAAATTTTCTCACAATTGCCGATTTGATCCGATTTTCTCGCTTGGCAGTTGTAGGATCATTTGTCATTGAATCTGCTCAAAGATTCGAATTAGCCGCAGAACTTGAAGTTGCTTTGTAGAATCTTGTTTCTTCTGGGCCAAGGGTAGAATCTGGAAGTATCTGCTGCCTTTGGTCCATTGATTTGCTTACCATCACGTAAAGCTATAGCACTAACATTGCCTCTAGGGTTTGGAGTGGTTTGAGAGGGTAATTGGCCGTAACCCCGTGACTTTAATTCATGAATTGATGTGGCAAGTTGACCAATTTGAGTCTCCAAGTTCGAATGGTGGTTTCAGTTCTCTGTTGAAACTGGATGTTATTGGTGGCCAAGCTGTTTCACCAAATCCTCCAATGAGGGCTCGATTTTGTGGCTACAGGACCTTCTTCTTTGGAATGGTGGTCTACTTGGTCCAGCATGTGGTCGAAACGATTTGTCCTTGCTTTCTTTGGAATGGTGGTCTATCTTGGTTTGGTGGTCACGATTTGATGCATTCCCATATCTCGATTGGGATGGTCCCTCCACCAGGGTTGTAAGTGTTGGAGAATGGATCATATTTCGTTGTTGCTTCGCTGATGGAATTGTGGCTTCCCAGAAATATACCAACGACCCGCATTGGTCTTGAAACTCGTAATCATCTTGTAATCTGGGGCACGAAACAGTAGGATGAGATGAACTATAACATATGCTACAAACTCTTGCAGGGGTTTGCACACGTGGTTCGTGTTGTCCTATTGCCATCCTGTCTAACCAAAGAAGTGAGCTCATCCAATCTATGTTCCACCCTTTGTTGATCAAGCATGTGAAGAGGTATTAACTTCATTGACTACTCACGGTTGCGGCACCCATTCGAGTACCAAATTGCCGAGAATTTGCCGCCATGTTTGCAATTAAGTTTCTCGGCAAAGAGTGGAGTTTTATCTACCAATGCTCCACCACTTGCGGCATCAATCATACTCCTTTCCATTGGCATCAATCCTTCATAGAAGTATTGGATCGCGATTGATCACTAATTTGATGGTGTGGGCTGCTTGAGCACAATTTCTTGAATCTCTCCCAATACTCATGGAGAGTTTCACCACCGATTTGCCTTATGCCACAAATATCTTTCCTTATTGCAGCAGCTTCTTGATGCAGAAAGAACTTCTCCGTAAATAATCTTTTCATATCATTCCAAGAAGTGATGGCGGCAGGTTGTAAGTAATACAACCAATCCTTAGCAAAGACCATCCAAAGAGAAAGGAAAGGCCCTTAGCTTGATGTGATCTTCACTATTCCATGAGGTTTCATGGTGGAGCGGACAACATGGAACTCCTTCAAATGCTTATGTGGATCTTCACTTGCAAGACCATGAAACTTGGGCGACAAGTGTATCAATCCGCATTTCAACTCAAAATCAACATTAAGTTCAGATATTGAATGTACAAAGGTTGATAATTCACATCAGTGCGACCAATTCCTTAAGGGTCCTATTGTTATAGTCACCATAGTAAAATCAACAGACTCGACGTATTAATCGAAGTACTAATGTATGCACTCAACAGATTAAAAGAGTCAACAAGATTAGGTGCAATGTCAAGTTCAAGTCCAATTCCGTAAGTAATTCTATTAGCTCTATGAATGCTACTACCAAATTCTATGAATTCTATGAAGTGTATGAAATGTTCTATCAATTTCGGGATCAAATGAATGCAAGGTACCAGGATCGTATCTAGTCATACAAAGATGCGCTCATAAGAAGGTATTAGAAAAGCAATAACAACTAAAACACTAAAAATTCCTAAAACAAATACTCCAAAAAAATTAAACAAAAATAAAAACAGTATCAAATGAATTTTAAAAATTATGGAACCACCACAGGATAAAATCTACACAAAAATGCTATCCAAAAAAATAATAAAAAATCTTAAAAAATTGCAAAAGTGGTCTAAACGATGGAATTTGGCAAAACAAAGGGTGACCTCACTGTAAAAAGTGAGCCTTTCTCAGAATAATATTTTCCATTTGTGTACCAAAATTCAGATCAATCTGAGATTCCCGAACCAAAATTCTTGACACAACGCCCTTTATCCAATTTCAGCCGAATCCCACTTGAAAAAGCTTCAAAAACAAAACAAACACATTTGTTAGAGTTAGATGGGATCTTGAAATGATCAAATAGTTGCCTTGGATCCCCGGCAACGGCGCCAAATTTGACAAGAGGTTGTCGAGACCTCGTCAAATAATAAAAATTTACCGGTTCGCAAACTAATTTGTAGTATAGAGCATGAACCGAATCGTCTCTCAAGGATCCAAAAAGAACAAAGATTTAATCAAATCAAGATAATTAAAAGGGGGGTTTTGATGTTGATTAATAAGATTAAAAAAATAGTTCAAGACTTAAAGTTGTAAACAAATATAAAGAAACAACCAATCTAAGGAAATTTACCGATCTTGAGTTTAACTCATCATTGATCACAAGGAATTCACTTAATTGCTAACCGTGTTCTTGGCCTTAGATCATATCAAGACGCCTCAACATGATCCAAGAATCCTCTACTAGATAAGCATCTAGGATTTAATTAACCAAGGTTAGATAAAGTAAGCACCACCCAAACATAGATTAACTTAAGATCAAGAATTTAACCAAGCTAAACAATCCATCAAAAAGCTTTAATAAATTGTTTATTCTATGTGATCCTCTTAGAATACATGATAATAAAGCTATCACCACATTAACATCTAAATCAAATTAAGCAATTTAATCTAGATAAAAATCAAAAGAGGAAGAAGAGAAACTTGAATAACAATTAAGCAATATGAACAAGCAAAACAAGATCTCCAAATTAAACAACAAGATGGCTAATCCCTTGGATTGATTATGAGAGCCTAGCCTTCCATGGATGGGAAGGAAGAACTCAAAAATAAAAGAACAAAAACGAAATTCTAAAGAAAATGGAGAAGAAGAGAAAGAAAACTTTAACAAATACTCAAACTTTCTTGAAACTTACTTAAAATTGAATGCCTCTAATACAAAGAGGTTGGGTCTATTTATACTAATCCTAGAAGCCAATTTGTACATGTACATAATCTGAATACAAGCTATAAGAATCTGAAATTTGTCAAAAATGGAAGCTTGATGCATGGTTGGTGGGTTGGTGCATGGTAGGTGGGTTGGTGTATGGTTGGTGGCTTTTAGTCAACAACTCTTATCCGACTTCTGGCTTCAAATTCATCACCTAGACGGTGCATTTTGGCTTGGATGTCTTCATCAAAGTTATAGCCAGTTGTCTCCTTGAAAATCTCCAATTTGAATCATGTCATTTGGACTTTTACAACTCCAAAAATGCCAAAAACACTTCACCTACCTCAAGTTAGGTTGGAAGAACGTGTTTCCAAATTCAGACCAACTTGTATCTTCTGAAGCATGCCTAAAACGACATCTATTGACAAAATGGTCTTCATTGAAGTTGGAGATATGGGTCTTATCTTTCAAGTGACCAAGTTTCAGCCGAAGAGGAGGCCTATAACCCACTATATAGTCCAATATGTGCATACTGCCTAGATGGTTCCGTGACAGCAAACCCACTCTGCATTGCAGGGATATTTTGGACCCTTAGCATTCCGATCCAGCTCTTGAGTTCTTCATAAAACTTGTAGAGAATTGTCTTAGCTTTCCAAAGACACCAAGATCACCTCAATTGGATCACCGAGTCCCAAGTTATGACCTAACCAAGGAAGAAAGGTCAAAATGCATCAAAATCCGAAAATTATTCAATATTTGCATTAAAGCCCAATGAAGCCCAACAACATTAAACTCATCTAAAGTACTAATATTGGGCACAATAAACATCTAATAATGCCTAATACAAAGCTAACATAAGTGTCTCAAATTAATTGATCAGGGATGAATGGTCATGAATTCAAGTTAATTAGTACTTCAAAGACTCAACAAATTGCCATTATTGGGACTCAAACTAGATGATCCTGGGTAACTCATATCAATTAATCAATATCTGAATGCTCAGTTCACGAATCTATTAAATTTTGTTTGGCCAGAATCCAACCTATACTAAATTAGGAAAATGCTTCTAGTTAGAGTGGGAAAACTTGGTTCCAAAGTTTAAACTGGAATGAGGAATCGATCATATAGAATTTATAACAAATCTACAAAATAAGTGTACTTTTCTTTTGACTGACTTTCTCGCTAACTTTGAATTTGGAACTTTTGGCTTGTGCCTGTGTGTTTACATCTACTCTAAAATTACACGTTAATCGACATGGATGAGATTCGATACCCAAAAAATTTCCAGTATTTAAAGAAACACTAATACACACACATATATAGATATTAAAGATAGTACATCAATTCTAAAACTAAGACAGCTTTGGTAAAACATGAGCTAGGTGGGTTCAACACAAATAAATGTATCCTGTATAGAAATCTCTTTTTCTTTTTTCTTGTCCGGGTATCCCCTTGAGGCTGTATAGAGTATTGAGGTTACCCTTTCTTAAAAGTATTTTTTCGCGAACTCGAATTCTTGACATTATAAAAGTCCATCAACGCTGACTTCAAATTTGCTTATCACTTGGCCATCCCTTATGAGTATCCTGTATAGAAATCTTGCACATTAGAAAATAATATGAAAAAAGTGATATAGCACTTAATTAATGTTCATCTAATTAGCATTTTCCAAAAAGAAAAAGAAAACTAGTGTTGAAGACTGATCATTTTGTAAAATTTATATATTTTAAAACAATAAAAGGCAGACCGTAATTAAGAACCTAACGAATACCTACTTGCTTGTAAAGACACGCAAATTCTATATGAATTCCACTTGAATAATTTTGTATCCTCCTATAAAATCAGCTTAATAACCATCTTAATTATTTAAAGAAGAAAGTATTAAATACTTTTTGAGCTTCTATTCTATTTTTTCAATATAATATTTTTTTTTGGTAATATTATGAGGATTTATTATAAAGATATGCTACATCCTTCCAACACTTTCTCATAACATTGGCCTCCTAATTACTTAAAAAGAAAAGCATTAAATAAAAAATTAGAAGCATTTAATATCCTGGGAGCCCAAAATGTATTTAATATTTACTTCTATGAGGATTATTAAGAGGATATAGAATTATTCATAACATTACTCATTCCACTTACAATAAAAGTTTGATTAATTTTATATTCTCTTAGTAAATCAACCTGATAATTCTCTTAATTATTGGAAGAAGTAAGTATTAAATGTTTTTTAGTTCTTAAGATATTAAATGCTTCTACTTTTTTATTTAATACTTTCTATTTTAAGTTGGTAGGAGAATAGTAAGAGGATGTGTTAGAATGAGGGGATTACTCAAATACTAATATTTTTTTCTTGGGTACCAATACTTAGATGAGTTGTTAAGCATTCATTAGTTGCTGATTATATTTAACAATCTTTCAAACATTTATTGTAAAACTAACAATCAATAAATACTTGACAATTCACCATGAATACCAAACTCATAAGTGTACCATAGCAACTCCCATTAGGAAGATATATCATTACTAAAGTTTCTGAGGAATAACAAGAGTTTGTCAGTGCAAAATAATGATGCCTAAACATGAGTGCTATATAATTAACTCTTCACTCATAATTGTGCACTGCAAGTATAGCAGAAGGGAAATTGATTCCAGGCTCTCTTTTGCATTCACCAGACACTTCATATTACAACGCAAATGAATTATTAAAATTTGTGTTAGTCACTGATCACTTTTATGCTAAAATTAAGGCTTAGCACCCAACCCTTGAAAATAAATTGACGCAAAGGAACAGAATATATACTTTGTAATGAAAAGGCTTTAAGATTTTTTTATTTTTTATTTTGGTTGAAAAGGCTTATAAGTTACAATGAAGTATTGGCTGCTTAATTTTAAGATGTACACTAATTAAGATATATTATTGTAATTTTTCTAATTTGGAGAGTAATATATTAAAAAGCCAGTACACAGTGTTGTTGCCTTCTAGACTTCTAGTAAAGTTTGCAGCATAGATCGTGTTTCATCATCCTCTTTATTTTATTTTATTACCTAATAATCTCATTAATTTAATTTTTTTGATAAAAATCATTAACTTAATTTTTATATACTATGGCCAAACATAATATCATTAATTTAATTTTTTTGATAAAAATCATTAATTTAATTTGTGCTTCTATGGCCTCATTTGGTGTACATAATAATATAAGATATGATAATATAAGGTAGTAGATAAGGCTTGATAGTATAACAAAGCTGAAAAGCTCTTATATTATCAAGTGTTTCGTCATTATAGTATAAACAAATTGATTGTATTCATAAATATTTATTATGACAAAACTACCCTTTTAGATATTTTAAAAAATTAAAATTAAAATAACCTTCTTTCATGGGAGAAGCCATAGTCCTCATTCAAGAAAATTAGTGGCCTTCAAACCTTAAGCCAAAATCAATAAACAAAAAGAAAAAATGATTATCCTGCATACATTAATCTCATTTTTCTCTCATCTTTCTTCACCCAAAGTTTCCTTCAACTCGTGCTCGCTTGTACATTTGTCGTCGCCTTGTGGTGGGCTATATGTGATGGGGACAACAAGTCGCCGACAATGATGGTAGCAGTTCGAGAGCGGTGGCCAGCAACGAAAGTGGCAGTTAGAGAGCGGTGATCAACAACAATGAAGCAATCGAAGAACGGTGGTTGGCAACAATGGTGGCGGTTAGAGAACTGTGCTTGGCAACGATTGTGACGATAGGAGAGCGATGGTCGGCATCATGCTAATGGGATGCTTAAGAGCAAGAGAGATGAAATAAAGGGTAAAAGTGGAATAAATATCCTCTCAGGTCATATCAAGGGATAAGAGATAGGATAATGTTATAGGATTATAATAAGATAAAAATGTTTGACTGTATTAGATTAGATTGTCAGGTGGGTGTACCAAGCACCTAATAAGGCTTGATAGTATATGCTTATACTATTAGATTCTCCTTATACAATGCATTTTATACGATGCATCAAATGCAGTGTCAATATAGACACCAAATTAAGTGTGATGCCAGATATGACACGCTATTTTTTTTTTAATTATCATTTGAATAATCACTCTTTATTATAAGAAAATAACCACAATAAAAATGAGAATTATTATATTATGACAAATTATTATTATATTAAGGTGTTTACTAATCAAATTTTTAATGAAATATCCAAACTTCACAACATAATAATGATATTTGTGTTGTGGTTAGTTTTGAAGTAAACAAGTGAAACACAAGAAGGGGGGTTGAATTGTGTTTATTAACCTTTTTGAAAATTTTTTCGTTAAATAGCAAACCGTTAAGACAAAGGTTGAATCAATAAAAAGCAATGGACGAAGAAAACTTCTTAGTCCAATTGGACGCTAAAAATATTTTGTAATAAAATACTTTAAACGCAGTGAAAGAGTTCTAAGTTTTATCCTATAACCTTTGTTAAGAAAACAATGGCAATCCCCAGATGTTAGTGAATAAATAAAACACAAGAGGATGGAAGAGAAGCTTACACCAGATGTTTATCCTGGTTCACTCTCACAAACCGAGAGCTACGTCCAGTCCCTTCAACTAGAAGGATTTTCCACTAATCTTTTACAAAGATTTCAAGTATTGTCCAAGTATTCTCAACCTCTTCAGGTTCTACGATCCAAGTATTCTTTTATACTCAGCCTCTTCAGGCTTAATCAACCAAGTTGAATAAAAGAAGATGTAGAAGTGCTTGAGTTTTTAACTCACTACAGGTGAAGATAGAAAATAAATCTCAAGACTTGAACTCTTTAAAAGAGTAAGAGTACTAGGAAGAATGAAAGCTTTGATTCTTTTACACTTTTGATCACACATATTGTTATTTTCTTTCTTTTTCTTCTTCGAATACATTAGTATATAAAGGTGAGAACATTTGGAGCAGTCTTCATAAGCTTCTTCGTCCAACGGAAACATTTATTACCGTTCTTAGCAGTATTAAATGCATAAGCTGAAATCGTGTTGAGCTTCTTCTGAAAAGACACTTTGATTAACATGAATGTCCAAGAATATGATAGCTTAGTCCTGTCCTATCTGAGCGCACAGAAAGTTCCTTATTTGCAGGTCTTTGTAGTTGTTAGCGATGTCAGCTAAGCGGTTCAGTTGACTTCTTTTGTAATGTACGTTGTCAGAGTCCTTCTCAGCATTTAATGAGGAACAGTTTCTTCACATTTGAATTTTGGCTTTTGAACGAATGCTTTGAACCTGAGCTTAGTAAGGAAAACATTGGACGATCCAATATAATAATCTTTTAAAAACAATTCAAACAGTATTGGATGAATACTCAGTTTCCTTTAGCTCAAGAAAGAGTGGACGCACGTACTAGTAACTAATTGTTAACACTTTGTTTTATTGTTAAAACAGTTTAGAGACAAGTTACGTGAGTCTTTCACTTATTCATTCTAAATTAAAACTTTTGTTATCTTCAAAACTTTATGGGGTATTAATTTTTTAAACAAATTGGTTCAAAACCTAATTTCAAAAAGGTTCTTTGGTTCCAACAATCTCCCCCTTTTTGATGATGACAAAACTGTTTAAATTTTGATTGAATACAGATCTTTTTATTTGAGAGAGCGCTCCCCCTAAAAACATGCATAAAAGCAGAATGGACGCAAAGAGGAAACAACATGGTTTAGCAAAGAGTGAGTAACTATGTTACCAAAAAGCTTAGTTTTAAAAACAGTTTATTTAGAAATATTACTTAAAGGATAGGAAAATGCTATTTTTTAGAATAGAGTAAGCACATCTTTTACCAAAGCAAAACAAGCATTAGAGCAAGAATATAAGCAAGTTTAGATTAGCTGAGAATGCATCAGAGTAATAGAATTAATTGAAATAACACATAGTAAACAAGGTTTAGAACATAGAAATAGATTCTCAAATATACTCATATTATTTAATCAAAGATATTAACAAAGATATGAACAATTGAAATAATCAATCAAGAATTTCTCATTTTTCTCCCCTTTTGTCATCAAACAAAAAGTGAAGAAAAATATCATTGTCAGAAAAAAAAAATTTGAGAGAAAGGAGGAGGAAGGATGAGGAGGAGGCCCTTGTTGAAAGAAAGACTTAAGAAGGTCTTCAACTCTCTTGAAAAGATGATCCATTTGAGTGGTTACATAAGCTTGAACTTCAGGGGGCACTTGAGGTTGTGTGTCAACAGTGGGAGGGCTTTTAGCAGAGGTCACCATAATCATTAACTCAGTTGAGGGGGCAGGAGGAGCAACCGAGACAGGAGCAATATTAGAGACTGTTGATGCTAGGTCTTCTGCTACCGTAAGCACTTCAACTAAGTCCACTTCGTCTTCAGACAACATTAAGTCCAAATTCCAAGGGATTGGACCTCTTTGATATCCGAAAATTGTATCCCAGGGATATGGTCTACCTAAGTTGTCAGGAGGAAATCCTGAGACGTAGCTGTGAGAAGAAAAGATTGTTGACGCAGGTGTTCTTAGCGGTAATCTTAGGATATCGTCCACCATGTAGATTGGACGAAATCACTTGAAGCTTTGTCCTGGCACAGTAACTATCTCTTCCTTCTCTTCATCGCTTAGCCCTGAAGTGGAAACTTGTTGTTCACAATCCCAAATGTGCTTTTCCCAGAAGGTCTTTGCATCCTTCTCCTCTGCTTCTCCTTTTGCTGAGATTTGCCATAGGAATCCCAAGTCTACCTCAGGTGATTTTTGAATTCCAAAAGTAGGTTTGAAGTAGAACGGTGTTGGCAACGTGGTTTGGCTTCTGTACTTCTTCAAATCATTGTTCTTGTTCAAATCTACCATTGGCAGTCTTGGACATATTCTATCAAGCTGAATCTTGATGGCAGTTGCAGGAGTGATACGTATGGATGGGGGTACGTATCGCATATTCTTCAACAGGAGACTCCCTTTGATGACACTTACAAAAATTGTGTCAAAGGGACTTGCAAACTAATCCATTTCTTCCAAGGTTACAGGTCTGAAGGAAAGTTGGCTTGGGAAGATATGGACCCTTGTGCTGATCCCATCATAGCATCTGGATCTTCTTGCCGTTAGCGAGAGAGAAGAGTCCTTTGATTCCCATGGGGGAATTATATGGGGAGTGACTCCCACGGAGAAAAAATCTGGGATAGGGATGGTTGAGGTGAAGTGTTTTGAAGGTGAAGGTAAAGGAGATTTATATGGTATGGTTTGTGTTTGTGAGGCGGGTTCAGTGTCTGATGGAGAGGAACGTAATTGAGAGTAAGGTGAAGAGATTTGAGGTTCAGGTTGAGATGAAGGTAACGATGGTGAGGGAATGGGAGTAGGAATGGGTTCCTCAAGAGTGGACGTAGGTTTGGCAGTAGGTTTTCTTTTGATGGGCAACTTCGTCCGAGTCCCCTTTGGAATAGTCACCTTGGACGCAACCTTCATCCGTTTTGCGATGGGTTGGTCATCTTCAGAGTCATCGTCCATTATCAGCCTTCTTTTAGGTGGAGCTTGAGTGGACGAGGCCTTTTTCTTTCTGTGAAGGCTCAGCGATAATGACCAAAGGTTTTGGACTTTCTTTCCATCCACAGCTCAGCACAGATTGAAGTTTCATCTTCATCAGATTACTCAATCCAAAAACCTGTTGTAGTTGGGTTCGTCCAAACGTCTTTAATTTGTCTTCACTGTTAAGAGCTCCAAACTGACTGAAAATCCCTTGATCTTTGAAGATCTTTGTTAAAAGCACACCCATAAGAAATGGTGGTTTTCTTTCCCTTCCCTTGAACACTTTTCTTGAAGTGTTTAAACAAAATGTGAGGGAAGTTGATCTACTGGCATAGCATCAAGTGACACAAGCAGAATGCATATATGATTGAGACTAAATCCTTGGACCTAGCTTTGTCTCAGCAGCTGGTGAAGAACTCTGGTCTTATCATACATTTGAGAGACGATAATTTTCTTCTTGCTTCCTTGGTTTGGGTCCTTTAAAAGGATTTCAAACACACTGTCGACTCCCCCAATGTCCCTTGTCCAATCTTTAGTGTGCTTGGCTCCTTCTAGCCAGCACTGGGTCGCGTCTGAAATTTTGACTTCTGACACAGTCACTTCCTTCCCCAGTACTTACCCAACAACAGCTATTTCAGAAACTACAACACTTTGCCAGAACTCACAGATAAGCTTGGGGTAAACTTCAACTGCTTCTTTGAAGTAGTTTTCCCACCCTGCTCCTTGTAGATTCTTAGCAATATCTATTCCATACTCAGCTAGAATAGTTGACTGGAACAAGTATTCCACAGCTACCTCAGCTTCGTTCAACAGGGTTTTCTTTCCTCCGGCCATCTCTTAGAATATTTGTGAAGGGATTTTGAAATTTTGAGAAGAAAGGAAATTTGTTGAAGGTTTTTCAGCAATGGGTTTCTCAAATACTTGAAATCGTAAAAACTTGATCTTGAAAAGAGATGAGATATTTATAAGAGAGCAAAGCTTATACTGAAAGGTTTCTGAAAAGAGAAAGTGAATCGTTTTTTTTTTCAATTATCACAATAAATGTGTACTAAAAGTAACTGTCACGTCCGCAGTAAAAAGTAACTTCTATGACCTTTCGTAAACTGACTCAGTATGGGAAATTTGAAAAGATTCAAATGAGACAAAAGGAATTTTAAATTAAATGCAAAAGAAATATCAACTTATCAGAAACTTCACCACATATATTAACAAGTACAAACCATATTGGACGCAGATTATCAATGGACGCATAGATGTCAATTCTTTACAAAATGCATACTTAAATGCTTTCTAATAAAATTAAATCTTTCCTCAAAGAGGGGTTTTATAAAAATATCAGCCCATTGATGAGAGCAGCAACTGGACGCAGAAATATATTCAGCTTCGGCTATTGAAAGAGGAATCGTGCTTTGTCTTTTGCTGGACCATGATACTAGGTTTCCTCCAATGAAGTGACATCCTCCACTGGTACTTTTTCTTTCAATTCTATCTCCAGCATAGTCAGCATCACAAAAACCAACTAATCTGTACTCATGAGATTTCTTAAATAACAAACCCAGATTAGTAGTCCCTTTCAAGTATCTGAATATTCTTTTAACCGGAATTAGATGTGACTCTTTAGGATCAGATTGAAAACATGCACAGAGACACACACTAAACATTATATTTGGTCTGGACGCAGTGATATATAAGAGTGATCTAATCATACCTCTGTATACCTTTTCGTCCACCTTTTGATCTTTATTGTCCAATCTTAGTGTGGACGATGGATGTATGGGTATGCTCATAGTTTTGCAATCGTCCAATTTGAACTTTTTCAAGGGTTCATTTGCGTATTTTGTCTGATGAATGTAGATTCTGTCCAATGTTTGCTTTACTTGCAAGCCCAGGAAGAATTTTAATTCTCCCATTAAACTCATTTCGAACTCCTTCTGCATCAATTTGGAAAACTCTTTGCAAAAAGATTCATTAGTAGCTCCAAAAATAATATCATCTACATAAATTTGGACTATTATAAAATGTGAGTTTTTGTCTTTACGAAAGAGAGTAGCAT
Source organism: Styphnolobium japonicum (assembly GCA_023212625.1). Taxonomy (NCBI): domain Eukaryota; kingdom Viridiplantae; phylum Streptophyta; class Magnoliopsida; order Fabales; family Fabaceae; genus Styphnolobium; species Styphnolobium japonicum. The sequence continues at coordinate 16,013,222 of JALBWW010000011.1, forward strand.
CAACTTTTCCTCTAGAAAATTCATTTTCCATTTGAAAGGTGCTTAATCTTTCATACCATGCTCGAGGAGCTTGTTTTAGTCCATACAGAGCCTTTTTTAGTTTGTAAACATGCTCTGGTTGGTTTTGATCTTCGAAACCAGGTGGTTGTTTGACATAAACTTCTTCATTGATTATGCCATTTAGAAAAGCACTCTTTACATCCATTTGATAAAGTCTCATGCTATGATGAGCAGCAAATGAAAGTAAGATACGTACGGCTTCTAGTCTAGCTACAAGGGCAAAAGTTTCAGTGAAATCAATACCTTCTTGTTGCGAGTACCCTTGAGCAACTAACCTTGCTTTATTTCTCATAACTTTGCCATCTTCGTCCAATTTATTTCTGAATACCCATTTTGTGCCGATGATGGTCTTGTCTTTAGGCTTTTGAACCAGCGTCCATACGTCGTTTCTTGTAAATTGATTTAACTCTTCTTGCATAGCCAATATCCACCCTTCGTCCAAAAGCGCTTCTTCAATTTTCTTTGGTTCCATTTCTGAGATGAAGGCTACATCAGAGTATTCTTTAAAGGTAGATCTTGTACGCACTTTATCTTCTGAGTTTCCAATGATTTGGTCTTCCGGATGATATGTTTTGAAGTGCCAACTTCTTTGAACTTCATTTATTGTTGTGTTTTCTTCTCTTCTTTCATCGTCCAGAGCTTCTTTGTTTGTTGATGACGTTCCTTCTCCTTTGTCATTGAGGTTTAGTTCTGCAGAAGACTCATCTAGCTCTGATAAATTTTTATCAGGCTTTTTGTCATTAAATTTAACATGGATAGATTCTTCAACAGTCAAAGAGCGAGAGTTGTACACTCTATATGCTTTTGAAGTTTCAGAGTATCTGATAAGAGGTTGTCGAGACCTATCAAATAAAATAACCGGTTCACAAACTAATTTGTAGTATAGAGAATGAACCGAATCGTCTCTCAAGGATCCAAAAACAAAGATTTAATTAGATCAAGATAATTAGAAAAAGGGGGGGTTTGTTGTTGATTAACAAGATTAATAAAAGTAGGAGATTCAAAGTTGTAAACAAATATAAAGAAACAACCAATCCAAGGAAATTTACCGATCTTGAGTTTAACTCATCATTGATCACAAGGAATTCACTTAATTGCTAACCAAGTTCTTGGCCTTAGATCACATCAAGAAGCCTTAACATGATCCAAGAATTCTTTACTAGATAAGCATCTAGGATTTGATTAACCAAGGTTAGATAAAGTAAGCATCATCCAACATAGATTAACTTAAGATCTAGAATTTAACCAAGCTAAACAATCTATCAAAAAGCTTTAATACATTGTTTAATCTTTATGATCCTCTTTGAATACATGATAATAAAGCTATTACCACATCAACATCTAAATCAAATTAAGCAATTTAATCTAGATAAAAATCAAAAGAGGAAGAAGAGAAACTTGAATAACAATTAAGCAATATGAACAAGCAAAACAAGATCTCCAAATTAAACAACAAGATGGCTAATCCCTTGGATTGATTATGAGAGCCTAGCCTTCCATGGATGGGAAGGAAGAACTCAGAATTTAAAGAACAAAAACGAAATTGCAAAGAGAATGGAGAAGAAGAGAAAGAAAAACTCTCACAAATACTTAAACTTTCTTGAAACTTACTTCCAAATTGAATGCCTCTAATACAAAGAGGTTGGGTCTATTTATACTAATCCTAGAAGCCAATTTGTACATGTACATAATCTGAATACAAGCTATAAGAATCTGAAATTTGTCAAAAATGGAAGCTTGATGCATGGTTGGTGGGTTGGTGCATGGTAGGTGGGTTGGTGTATGGTTGGTGGCTTTTAGTCAACAACTCTTATCCGACTTCTGGCTTCAAATTCATCACCTAGACGGTGCATTTTGGCTTGGATGTCTTCATCAAAGTTGTAGCCAGTTGTCTCCTTGAAAATCTCCAATTTGAATCATGTCATTTGGACTTTTACAACTCCAAAAATGCCAAAAACACTTCACCTACCTCAAGTTAGGTTGGAAGAACGTGTTTCCAAATTCAGACCAACTTGTAGCTTCTGAAGTATGCCTAAAACGACATCTATTGACAAAATGGTCTTCATTGAAGTTGGAGATATGGGTCTTATCTTTCAAGTGACCAAGTTTCAGCCCAAGAGGAGGCCTATAACCAACTATATAGTCCAATATGTGCATACTGCCCAGATGGTTCCGTGACAGCAAACCCACTCTGCATTGCAGAGATATTTTGGACCCTCAGCATTCCGATCCAGCTCTTGAGTTCTTCATGAAACTTGTAGAGCATTGTCTTAGCTTTCCAAAGACACCAAGATCACCTCAATTGGATCACCGAGTCCCAAGTTATGACCTAACCAAGGAAGAAAGGTCAAAATGCATCAAAATCCGAAAATTATTCAATATTTGCATTAAAGCCCAATGAAGCTCAACAACATTAAACTCATCTAAAGTACTAATATTGGGCACAATAAACATCTAATAATGCCTAATACAAAGCTAACATAAGTGTCTCAAATTGATTGATCAAATTCCCCCACACTTAAGCTTTTGTACTCCTGGGCAAAACACATAACAACGAAACTAAAGAAAAACAAGAGAGATCATATTATTAAACTAAAAACATAAAAACTGATTGTACCTAATCTAATCCACTTCCGTAGGAAAACACGATGGCACTTAGCATGTGCCACAAGCCTTTAAACCCCTAGGTGTCCCTAGTGGACGAGTTATAGTCTCGTGAGGGTTTACCAGGATGATACCCACAAACATGTAATATTTTATTTAATCAATTCAACTAATTTTTAAATACAAGCATTGTATCAAATATAAACCATAATTAATAAGTCAAGTATGCTTAACAAAGAATAGTTGAATCAAATTAATTGAGAATAAAGTATAGCATAATCATGCTTTAATCAGAAATAGGCATGTTCAGATTGAGTAAAATTCTTCACAAGTGTCACTCAAATTACACAAGGTGTTTAGGTTAACTGTTTACGCTCAACTCAGTCAAATTATGAAAGTATTTTACCATAGGCTTGCATATACATCAATTCTCCACTACTTAGATCAAATAAATTGCAAAAATCAAGAGGTCTTTCAAAAAGGTTGTAATGGAACTTATAAGGTGAAGGAAGGGAACAATATAGATAATAGCAGGTTAAAACCAAAGAGAATAAAAGAGCATTGAGGAGTAATTCAAGTAGAAAGAATAAATTTTTTTACCCAAAACCATAAAATGCTCATTCTCTTCACACATTCCTTCATTTTTCTATTCTTTTTTTTTTCTTTTTTTTTTGTTTTTTGTTTTTTGTTTTTTGTTTTTTGTACCAAGCATTTCGTATCAGCACACCAATTCCCCCACACTTAAATCATTGCAAGCAAAAGAACTCCTCCAATAAGAAAATCAATGCTCTCCCATTCCCTAAGGTAAGGTAAAACATGGTTTTTCACTCAAAGCTTGTAATGAGCTAAGAACAAAGAATAGGAAAATAGGCTCAGAGAGAGTTAATATTTAGATAAATGCAAGGTAGGTTTATTTGGCCAAAGTAGCTAAGTCAAGAAAAAATGCCTATGTCATTTTCATGCAACATACAGACCAATGTAATCTCAAATCGATTCAATGCAAGTTCTAGAAAATAAATTCATAATTGACATCACTCATGAAAGAAAATAACCAAGTGTAAGTATCAAGCTTGGAAAAGCCCAAAACTCACAAAGGTATGGAACATTCACTCAATTCAACCATGCCTTCTCCCTAATATCCACAATCATATACACATGTATATCATGAAAATAATTCAACTATAAACTGTTTTGCATACTTTTATCATCAATTAAGCTCAGATTCAGCACATACTTGTATCAAAATCAATTGAAAAGATCAAAATTGTGTGTGTGTGTGTGTGTTTTTTTTTTTTTTTAAATATTTACAAGAACAAAGATGATTTAAGACCTATTATGAAATGCAAGTTAAGATGCGTCTCAAGAGCAAAACTACTCCTTACTCTGCCATCATACATCTAAAAAGTTAGTAACAATAAAGATTAGCTTCTTTTTTTTTTTTTTAACTAAACTATGTACATGGTAATGTCAACTATCCCTCCCCCCAACTAATTAAAGACATTGTCCCCAATGTCAAAATAAAGATAGGTAGAGTGTAGAAGGTCTTACCAAAAAACTGCAAATCGGGCCTGAAATAAGAAAAATTACAAAAAACTAAAACCATAAGAGAAAACAAAAATTCACAAAGACAAAGTCAAATCAAGTTTTTGCTTTTTGTCGCTGCCGCTTGTTCCCAATTCGGTGGAGCCATTGTCGGATCACGCCAGGTACAAATGCATTGAGTTGATCGAGCAATTGTTCGTGAGTTGTAACGCTTAAGACTTTGACGTGTCGCTTGTGAGATGAACCTTTTTCTACGGCATGATCAAGAAAAACAAAACAAACTGTCATAAAAACCATTAACATTTAATATACCTATGGGTTTTTGGTGAAAGTTCTGCCGTGACAGGATGTAATTTGAAAGAGTTCTTCCAATGTTTCAAAACCACCGTAGGGCAATAAAGGCATCGGCATTTGCTATCATAATGTTCATGCGTTGGTGCATGCAAAATACCATTACTTCATCCCCTAATGTTTTTCCAATGGGCTTGCCGGTAGATAAAGGACTCGAATGACACAAGGACTTTGCCACCTCCTAAATGTGCGTGCAGCATAGCTTGCTACACAACCCATTAACCCAAGACTACCTCCTCCATAAACTAAATGGATTTCTCTCTCAGCTAGCACTCGACCAAGATGGTGTGCAATATTTACAAACTCTTTATCTTTCCCAGGATTAGATCCACAAAAGACACAAACACTCTTGATCCGACGAACTGAAGTGACTTCCATTTTTTTCTCTTTGTTTTTTTTTTTTGTACTCTCACCTTATCAATGATCTGAAGAGAGCAAAGTGCATTATTTAAAGACATCAAAACTCAAAGGTAATAATTACACCTATAAAGGAGGGGTAGATCTGCGTGTCAGATAAGTTTGAAAAGTAAGCACAGAAATGATAATAGCTATATGACAAAGATAAAAGGCTAATCTATATGTGTCAGAAGAAGTTTGAAAATATGCAACACATATTTCAAAAAATACGGCTAATTTTTTTTTTTTTTGAATTTTTTGAAATTTTTTTTTCAATTTTTTTTTAATAAACAAGAAGAAAAAAGGAAAAATAAAAAAAAAATACTTACAAGAGGTGTGATTGTGGCTCACATTTTCCTCTGGTTTTACGTCCAGTAACGGCTTGAATGCTCTCTATGGGCCGATGGTCGGCTTCCCATCCAATTTTCTTAAAAATTGGCAAACAGGGTCTTTTTGAGTCAGATTCCCGAGACTATAACGCTTATGAACATCTTGGAATATTGGCCATAAATCGAGAAGTACTCTCTGCACATCTCCACTAGGATGCGTCTCAAAAGTCAATAGAATGTTATCTAAAGACTCCTTACTCATGCCATCCTTTATGAAGTTAATTTTATCATCTCGGTTTATAGACGTCATTCCAATTGATTTGCATTTTGTGTTACAGGTCCATCTTGCACATTTATAGCAGACCCGTAACCTTTTTGCTCTTCTCTTCTTTGCATATGAACTTTTTCCTAGCCCTGGCATATATGAAACAAGAGAGTCAGAAAATTCACCTCTGAGTCGGACCTTTGCTTCGATCAACCAAACGTATATCCGCGGGGATGCCTTTGTGCATAAGCATCCTTAATCTCTCAAACCTTGCACAATAAATGTTAGTTAAAGCATTTTGAGGGAGAGAAGGGAATTGCTTTGAGATTAAAAAGTCGATTATCCATTTCGAAAGAAAGAAGAAAGAGAGAGAAAAAAATTGAGTAAAATTATGTACAGATTTCGGTGTTTGTGGGTAATCAAGGGACCGAAAAACATTTTCACGGATTATCGTTATACTCCATTTAACCGTGAAAAATCATCATCACAACGAAAAATAAACAAAATTAAGACAGAAAAATCAAACTCTGATAGATTATCTCGCTTGGCACCAAGAGTCTGTCTCGATTCCTGTGATAGCAAAAAAGTCAAAGTTGAAAGATGAAAGAGTTAGAAAGCTTGGGTTGCCTCCCAAGAAGCGCTACTTTTAATGTCCTTAGCCAGCGTGATTGAAGATTTTGCACGAGCGATGGGTCCTCCCCAATAATGATTCAATCTCCGCAATTGACATTTTCTTTTCTATTTTTTTCTTCTTTTTTTTTCTTTTGTCTTCTTTTTTTTCTTTTTTTTTTCTTTTTTTTTTATTTTTTTTTTTAAACACAGTAGTGATCAATAATGGTAGAGGGCATCCTGCAGTTGAACTTCCTCCACGAGGTTCTCTTGAGCTCCTTCATAAAAATTTTTGAGTCGGTGACCATTAACTTTGAACACTTTGTTGGTGGCTTCACTCTTAATTTCCACTGCACCATGAGGAAAAATGTTAGTGACAACAAAGCGGACCGTCCCACCTAGACCTTAATTTACCAGGCATCAACTTAAGGCGAGAATTAAACAAGAGAACTTTTTGCTCAATCGAAAACTCCTTCCGAAGAATAAACTTATCATGGAAGGCTTTGGTCTTTTCTTTGTAGAGCCTGGAGCTCTCATAGGCATCTAGGCGGATCTCTTCCAATTCCTGTAATCGCAACTTCCGCTCTATGCCGCCTCCGGCCAAATTCATGTTGCATTGCTTCACAGACCCAATATGCTTTGTGCTCAATTTCTATCGGTAAGTGGCATGCCTTACCATAGACTATCCGATATGGAGACATCCCGATTGGAGTTTTGTAAGCGGTCCGGTAAGCCCAAAGAGCATCCTCAACCCTCATGCTCCAATCCTTCCGATTAGGTTGGACTGTTTTTTCAAGTATGCGCTTGATCTCTCTATTGGAGACCTCGGCTTGACCATTAGTCCGGGATGGTAAGGTGTAGAAACTTTATGCAACACGCCATACTTCCTCATCAATCCCTCCATGCTCCTGAGAAATGGGTGCCTTGATCACCGATGATAGCTCTCGGGATTCCAAACCCGCAGAAAATCAGTGATCTAACAAAATCCACAACAACTTTGGAATCATCAGTCCGAGTGGCTTTAGCCTCCACCCATTTTGATACATAATCAATTAGCAAAATGTAAACATAACCAAAGGAAACAGAAAAGGTCCCATGAAATCAATACCCCATACGTCAAAGATTTCACAATACGAGAGGTTCTTTGGGGCATCTCATTCTCCGAGAAATGTTCCCTGTCTCTCGACATCGCTCACAAGACTTACGTAACAAATATGCATCATGAAACAAGGTAGGCCAATATAAACCGAGTCTAAAACTTTCCTAGTACGTTGAGGCCCAAAATGTCCACCACATGCAAATGCATGACAAAAGCTAAGAACAGAATGAAACTCTTGATTAGGCACACATCGCCTAATAATTTGGTCACTACAAAATCGCCACAGATATGGATCATCCCACACATAATATTTTGATTCACTCTTAAGTTTATAAATTTGTGCACTAGTGAAATGTGAGGGAAAAACTGTAGCAACCAAGAAATTCACCATATCAGCAAACCAAGGGAAGGTGTTCTTACCTTGCAGTGCATAAGTCGCTCATCCGGGAAGGAGTCCCGTGCAGGAAGGGATCAAGCCCTTTCAATGCGGCTCAAATGATCTGCCACTAGGTTCTCTCGCTCCACTCTTGTCACGGATCTCTATGTGAAACTCTTGGAGCAGTAGCATCCATCTTATTAGTCGGGGCTTTGCATCTGGCTTCTTCAAAAGGAACTTCAGAGCTGCATGATCAGTAAACACAACAACCTTAGAACCAAGCAAATATGATCTAAACTTATACAAAGCAAAAACAATGGCTAAAAGTTCTTTTTCGGTTGTAGTATAGTGGTAAGTATTCCCGCCGGTCACGCGGGTGACCCGGGTTCGATCCCCGGCAACGGCGCCAAATTTGATAAGAGGTTGTTGAGACCTATCAAATAAAATAACCGGTTCACAAACTAATTTGTAGTATAGAGAATGAACCGAATCGTCTCTCAAGGATCCAAAAACAAAGATTTAATTAGATCAAGATAATTAGAAAAAGGGGAGGTTTGTTGTTGATTAACAAGATTAATAAAAGTAGGAGATTCAAAGTTGTAAACAAATATAAAGAAACAACCAATCCAAGGAAATTTACCGATCTTGAGTTTAACTCATCATTGATCACAAGGAATTCACTTAATTGCTAACCAAGTTCTTGGCCTTAGATCACATCAAGAAGCCTTAACATGATCCAAGAATTCTTTACTAGATAAGCATCTAGGATTTGATTAACCAAGGTTAGATAAAGTAAGCACCATCCAACATAGATTAACTTAAGATCTAGAATTTAACCAAGCTAAACAATCTATCAAAAAGCTTTAATACATTGTTTAATCTTTATGATCCTCTTTGAATACATGATAATAAAGCTATTACCACATCAACATCTAAATCAAATTAAGCAATTTAATCTAGATAAAAATCAAAAGAGGAAGAAGAGAAACTTGAATAACAATTAAGCAATATGAACAAGCAAAACAAGATCTCCAAATTAAACAACAAGATGGCTAATCCCTTGGATTGATTATGAGAGCCTAGCCTTCCATGGATGGGAAGGAAGAACTCAGAATTTAAAGAACAAAAACGAAATTGCAAAGAGAATGGAGAAGAAGAGAAAGAAAACTCTCACAAATACTTAAACTTTCTTGAAACTTACTTCCAAATTGAATGCCTCTAATACAAAGAGGTTGGGTCTATTTATACTAATCCTAGAAGCCAATTTGTACATGTACATAATCTGAATACAAGCTATAAGAATCTGAAATTTGTCAAAAATGGAAGCTTGATGCATGGTTGGTGGGTTGGTGCATGGTAGGTGGGTTGGTGTATGGTTGGTGGCTTTTAGTCAACAACTCTTATCCGACTTCTGGCTTCAAATTCATCACCTAGACGGTGCATTTTGGCTTGGATGTCTTCATCAAAGTTGTAGCCAGTTGTCTCCTTGAAAATCTCCAATTTGAATCATGTCATTTGGACTTTTAGAACTCCAGAAATGCCAAAAACACTTCACCTACCTCAAGTTAGGTTGGAAGAACGTGTTTCCAAATTCAGACCAACTTGTAGCTTCTGAAGTATGCCTAAAACGACATCTATTGACAAAATGGTCTTCATTGAAGTTGGAGATATGGGTCTTATCTTTCAAGTGACCAAGTTTCAGCCCAAGAGGAGGCCTATAACCAACTATATAGTCCAATATGTGCATACTGCCCAGATGGTTCCGTGACAGCAAACCCACTCTGCATTGCAGAGATATTTTGGACCCTCAGCATTCCGATCCAGCTCTTGAGTTCTTCATGAAACTTGTAGAGCATTGTCTTAGCTTTCCAAAGACACCAAGATCACCTCAATTGGATCACCGAGTCCCAAGTTATGACCTAACCAAGGAAGAAAGGTCAAAATGCATCAAAATCCGAAAATTATTCAATATTTGCATTAAAGCCCAATGAAGCTCAACAACATTAAACTCATTTAAAGTACTAATATTGGGCACAATAAACATCTAATAATGCCTAATACAAAGCTAACATAAGTGTCTCAAATTGATTGATCAGTATCCTAAGAAAATACCATAGTCAACTTTAGCATCAAACTTTCCTAAAGAATCTTTGGTATTTAAAATAAAGCATTGGCATCCAAATGAGTGAAAATAAGAAATGTTGGGTTTTCGTCCTTTCCACAATTCATAAGGAGTCTTATTTAATAAGGGTCTAATATATATTCTATTTTGAATATAACACGCAGTGTTAATAGCTTCAGCCCAGAAGTGTTTGGAGGTTGGGTTGTCATTGAGCATTGTTCTAGCCATCTCTTGAAGAGATCTATTTTTTCTTTCTACCACACCATTTTGCTGTGGTGTTCTTGGGACAGAGAAGTTGTGAAGGATACCACTTTCTTCACAGAACAATTGAAAGCTCTCATTCTCAAATTCTCCTCCATGATCACTTCGGATTGAGTTGATACACATACCTTTTTCATTTTGAATTCTTTTACAGAATATAGGAAAGACTCTAAAGGACTCATCCTTGTGAGCTAGGAAGATAACCCATGTCCATCTAGTATAATCATCTACTATGACAAGTCCATATTTCTTCCCATTTAATGAGGCAGTTCTCGCTGGACCAAATAGATCAAGATGTAGCAGTTCTAGTGGTCTAGAGGTGGAAACAACATTTTTGGACTCAAAAGAATTTTTGATTTATTTCCCCTTTTGACATGCTTCGCATAGAACATCCGATTTGTACACCAGTTTTGGTAGTCCTCTTACAAGGTTATGCTTATTTAGTTTTGAGATTAACCTCAAGCTTGCATGACCAAGCTTCTTGTGCCATATCCATTGTTCTCCTTTTATGGATACCAGACATGATACATTCTGATATGAGAGATCTTCTAAATCAATCTTGTAAAGATTGTTTTTCCTTTTTGCAGTAAAGAGTATAGATCCGTCAGAATTTTTAACTTACATTCTTCATGGCTAAATGAAACATTTGATCCACTATCACATAATTGACTTATACTAAGCAGATTATGTTTCAACCTTTCAACTAGAAGTACATTATCAATAGAGGGAAAATGATGCTTACCAATATTACCTATTCCAACTATTTTACCCTTTTGGTTTCCACCAAAGGTGACGAAGCCACCAGCTTTAAGTTTGAGGTCTTGGAACATAGACTTTTCTCCCTTCATGTGCCGTGAGCAACCACTGTCTAGGTACCATGACAAGTGTCTTTTTCTTGTTGCTAAGCACGTCTGCAAGAGGGATTATCAAATCCTTAGGTACCCATATCTTTTTGGGTCCTTTCAGGTGAGTTTTTGGAGATCTATAATGTCTTGATCTTTTATTGTATAAATACTTTGAAGTAAAAAGATTATCCTTTTTATGAAAATTTCCAACAGATTTCGTAGGAATGGGTACCTTTTTGAAAAATATTTTCTCAGTGTTTTGATATCCCAATCCAGATTTATCACGGGGGTCTTTGGAGTATTTGAGTAGAGTGTTTAGCTTTTTGGAGCTGTCCATAAATTTACTGAGATCCTCAGTTAGTTCCTTTATCTCTGATTAAAGTTTATTAACCTCATCAGTTATATTGGACTCAGAGGATGTTTTTAAAAAAGTGTTTTCAGTTTTTAGTTTTTCACAAAAGATTTCGAGCTTTTGTTTTTCTGAAAACGTTTTTTCATAGCCCTTGAATAACTTTGAAAATTTTCTTTTGAGTGATTTGTATTCAATAGCTAAGATAGATGAGTTGTTTAACAATTCATCAAAAGCTTCTTGAAGATTAAGTTCAGAGTTTGTTACCTCAACTTCTTCCTCTTCAAAGAATGTGCTTGCCATGAGGCATAGGTTGGCTTCTTCTTCTGCTTCTTCTTTATAATCAGTAGACGAGAGGTGAAGGTCTTCCCATGTGGCCATTAATCCTCTTTTCTTCTTTGAAAAGAATTTCTTTTTCTCCTTCTCCTTGTTTAGAGAAGGGCATTTAGCTTTGATGTGTCCAGGCTTTTTGCACTCATAACATATGATTGGACTTTTATCTTTTGTCTCAATCTTGTCCTTTGGAAGTCTACGTCTTCTTATTCTCACCTTATTCTTCGTTATTTCTCTGTTTTGCATTGTTAGCATATTCTCTTTACCAAATTAATCGTTCTCGTTTAGTTAATTGAATTATGGTAATTAATTGGTAGTCATAGACATAGTCCCTATAAATTCGATACTTTTATTACTTGATGAAAATCGTACACTTGCGAAATTGACACAATAGGAGACGACGACTCCCAACCAGTTAAAAAAAGGCCACCCCAAGATCTCGTTGTACGCAGAATGATAATCCACCACTAGGAACTTTACCTTCAAGGTTTGGGAGGAGGGTCCTGAGCCACAATGAGAAGTAGCTCAACGAAGCCTTTTACCTCTACCTATTTCCCTAAAAATCCGATTAGGTTGCCTTGGAAAGGGCATGAGGTTTGAATCGAGGAGCTATAGTTGTTTGAAAGTGTTGAGGTAGAGGACATTGGCCAAACTTCCTTGATCCACTTGTATCTTCTTTACCAAATAGTTAGCGATCACAGGTATAATTACAGTGGGGTCAACATGTCTAGGTTCCACTACCTCAAAATCAAAATCGATGGACGTGATTGGTGGGGTTTGGTCTTCAACCTTTAGCCTTTTCGTTATGACACAATTAGATATCGTCATTACGCTCCTCAAGTGTTTCTTTCACAAAGACCAAGAACTTCCACCTCCCGCAAACCGTCCCAAAACGATATTGATGACTCCTTGAAGTAGATCGTTATTTCCCTAATGGGGGAGGGGAACGTCCCTTAGCCCTTTCCTCATGGGCTGCGACTCCTTCATTGGGGACTGCAATCTCTCCTCCTAGGACTGTAGCATTGCTTTCAAGATTGGTGACCCATGGGAGCTTATTCAAGCCTTCCTCCCTGCAAATACTTTTTCAGTTTACCATGACAAATCAAGGTCTTGATGTTATCCTTGAGGTCAATACACTCATCGGTGGTGTGACCGTAGGACTTATGGTAGTCACATCTCTACGATTGATCCAAGTTTTTACGTTTTAGGGGCTTGGGGGAAGGAACCCTTGCGAACTATGTGCAGTACACTTCTTCTAGGATTTTTCATCGAGGGACTTTCAAGGGGGTGTGGGTGGTAAATCGACTCTTTTTCCTTCTGCAATTCTCGTGAGGCTAGTCTCTAGCCGGTTTCTTATGTTCTTCCTTCAATTTAAGCTTTCTCCCAACCCTTATTACTATCCCTTTCAACTTCCCTCTTGGCCTTAGTCACTTCCTTGAGGTTAATGAATCTTTTCGACCTGACCATAAAGCCATCAAGATCACTAGGGTGTTTCCTTAGAAAGAAGTCATGAAAGGGCCAAGTCAAATGGCAACCATAATAGAGTGGAGGGCCACAGGTTGAGGGAGATCTCTAATTTGGATGGATTCATCATTGAACCATTTAATAAAGTCCCATAGGGGATTGGCCCTTAGAGAAATGCGTTAGGAATCTGACCGAGAGCTCGGAGTAATTAGCCATAGACTTTAAAGGTAAGGAGGAGAACCAATGAAGGGTCAATTTCTTAAGGATTCCTAAGAAAGACCGACACATGATCAAGTCTGAGGCCTCAGTAAGCAACATGGTTGAGATGAGTATATCTAAATGCTCTTGTGGGTCTGTAGATCCATCATAAGGGTCAAGGTTGGTAGGGGGTCAAAAGCTTTTCAGTAGAACCACGCTCATGACGAAGTCAGAAAAAAGGTGACTGAAGGTATAGGTGCCACCAAGGGAGGAGGTTTTAATGGTGGCAGAGGTGCTTTGATGCCAAGTGCTGTCACAAGTGGCATCCTTGATTGGTAGGGAGGGTTGTTTTGAGACCCGGTCATTGTTGTCATGCATGCCCTCTTTTTACTGGCCTTTCGTGAGTTCTTTCACTTGGGTTTGGAGTCTCTGGATCTGCTCAAAGAGAGCCTGATAATATGGGGGAGGTGCATGATGGCTTGTTCTTGTAGTAAGGTGGTTTTCATTTTGAAGTTGGTTATAGGTAGTTTTCCTGGAGTTCAATCTAGAAACCATTGTGGTGCTCGAAATATAATTACATCGTTCCCACCGACGGTGCCAATGTTCACATCTAATCTCTCAAGGCAAGCTCCAACGTGTATGTGATCCTTTTCGATATACGAGGGGTGGTTCTCCAGGGTAGGGAGGAGTACCTGCAACGATACTCTAGGGCTTAAATTAATCTGTGTTTATGAAGAAATGTATTGGGTTCTGGTCCTTACCTATTGGGGTTGACCTCCTTTTATATAAGAATGGGTGATGAAATAGAGAAGGTACTGTTGAAATGACCTCTCCTCTGGGTAGTGTCCCTATTCTTGTGTGAATAAGGGGATTCTAGAGTTAATGCTCTGATACGTTGACTGGCACTTCCACTGTGTCAATATTTAGCATATTGGGCTTAGGCTCGGTGTCACTACTCCCTAGCTCAATTAAGGTTCTTATCAAGAAACATATTTCAACTTGTAAGCTGCAAGTAGATGATAATGGCTTTGACATCTAATGCATGCAAGCTAAATATGACTAAGTAGCTCAACAATTAAACTATAATGGGGATACATGATTATCAAATCAAACTATAAAGTCAATCCATAATAAATTTTGGAGTTTAATTTTGATATAATATTATTTGTTATCACAGTTGAAAATTTCACATACATAGTATGCCTATATTAGAATTTAGAACATTATGTAATTATAGACAAAGTGTACACATAAGTATTAGGATCGAGAAAAATCTAATCACGACAGGAGTGGTGAGCGAAAAATAATTTAAAAACAATGGAGTTACCACCAATCGTTTATTGGATAGCAAAATGATTGGCAAAACTCTTTAAAAAGATTTTTAAAAAAGGTCTGCAAAACCAGTTAAAGTTCGAGAGTCGGTTATGCATAGAGGATGGTGGAAACTTAATTCCACTACACCCCTGATACATCCGTTAAGCTAACTACGCAAATTTGATAACCTAAATGATATCTATTTTACCCCTTATGTAAAAGCGAACAAATATTCATAAATTAAAAAAGAAAATAAATTACAAAAATTAAAAGTTTGGCTTGACTTGTGTTAGTTTTAGAAAGGATGATTAATTATATGAGTTTAGTTTGTAAGGAACAATAGTTGTAGAAAAGGAAATTTTATTGATGGAATGAGATACAAGGCTATTAGTATGTATAGTCTTGATGGCTTTGACTTTGGTTTTGGCTTTGGCTTGCACCAAATGTGCAAGTGCCTTGCCTATTTATAGTAATTCTACCTCCTTAATGGACGGTAGAGATTAAGCCAAGTGTACGGTGGTGATGAGGTTCTAGAACCTTCCCACCTCCTTACTCTAAGATATTTACATACAACCTTCTAGAGGTTTATAGAGAATCTTGGAGTCTTCTCCAAGAGTCTAGAGACTTCTTAGTGCCTAGAGTTTTCTAGAACCTTCCATAAGATTCTAGATTATTCCAAAGTGTTCTAGAATATTCTATAAGGTTCTAGAATGTTCTAGAGTGCTCTAGAATGTTCTTCAAGGTTCTAGAATATTCTGGAGACTTCTAGATTCTTCTAGCTTTCTCTCCAAGCACCAACCATTGTGACTTGACTTTAGCTTGCTGCTACTCTTGAAGATTCTAGAATGTGCATCATTTTCTAACAACTTGCATGCCTACGTATCCCATAGTGTAATGGGGAACTCATAGCCGTATAGTTCTTCAGAAAATGATTGTTGGTTGCTTCATTTTAAATTAATAAAATATTAAATTATCTTTTAAGGATTAGAAATTAAATGAAAGGATTAAAAATAGTTAAAGGGGATTTAAAAAGGTTGATTGAAATGATTATTTGATTTGATTTTTATTTATCAAATTAAATTCATTCTTGCACAGGATCCGAGACGGCATGAGGTTGCACAATAAATCCTTACAAATTCAAATGACACTGAAGACTGCATAAGGTCGTACAATCTGTCTCATTGGTCGTTGCATGGATTTTTATTATTATTTAAAATTCTTTAAAGGTGTTGAAAACTCATTAAATTTTTTAAGAAAGTTAAACGGATTAGTTGAAATTCTTATTCTCAACTTATATCCATTCTTGCACAGGATTCAAGACAACACTGGGCTGCTCAATAAACCCTTACGAATCCAAATGACATTGAAGACAACACAATGTTGTACAATGAGTCACATTGGTATTTGCATGGATATTTATTTAAAACTGAATTTAACAAGTTGAATACCAAGAAAATCATGAAACTAAAACAAACAAAAAAAGAGAATAATCGGTAGGTTGGTCATCTGAGCATATTGTGAAAGATTTGATTGATGATGAGAATGGGATGATCTGACCTATCGATCAACCGATCAGTGATGAAATGGGAAAGATGATCAGTCGGTCGGTCATTCGAGAATGTCGAAAAAAGGGATTGATCGGTGATTCGAGTGCCTAGCTCAATCAAATAGTAAGAATTGGTTCATTTCAAGGATTATAGTAGTAGTGATTGAACCAAGTCGTCTCCGAACAATCCGGATGTAATTCGATCAAATCAAGAAGTCGGAGAGATAGGATTTGATATTGATTAACAAGAATAACAGAATTAAGAAAATTAAAGTTGTAAACAGATTTAAAAAATAACAAATCCAAAAGAATTTGACTATTCTTGAGTTCATCCATCATTAATCTCTAAAGATTCATTCAATTGGTAACCAAGTTCTTGGCCTTGGATCATATTAAGAAACCTTGACATAATTCAAGAATCCTCTACTGGATTAGCATCCAAAATTTGATCAATTAAGGTTAGATAAATTAAGCACTCATCCAAGCCAAAATAACCTAATATTCAAAATTTAACCAAGCTAAACAATGTATCAAAAAGCTTTAATGCATTGTTCATTCTATGTAATTCTTCCTAGGCATGTGTTAATTAAGCAATTATCACATGAACATTCAAATCAAATTAAGCATTCAATTCGAAATTAAACGGAAGAAAAAGAAGAGAAACTTGATTAACAATTAAATCTAGATTAATCAAATTAGAATCTTAGAATGAAACATCAAGAATGTTAATCCCTAGGATTGATTATCAGGTTCTATCCTCCATGGATGGGATGGAAGAAGCACAAGATGTAGAGAGAACCTAGAGAGAATGGAGAGAAAGAGAGATGGGGAGAAAAACTTAAAAGACTACAAAGTGATGGGAAAATGCCAAGTATGATTTCGTGTTCTCTGTTTCCCTCCTAAAGACATATCCTAGAAAGCAATTTATAAGTATGACACTATATGAGGACTAATCTACATCCTCTTAGTTTTAATTGGTCATCTTATATGTCTAATTTGGGCGTAAGATGAGAAAGTTATGCCTAAATTAATCTAAGGAGGTAACTGAAACGTCTGCCAACTTCACGTGGGAATAACATCATCAAAACGAAGTATTTTGGAAAAATGGTCTTCGTGAGAGTTGAGTCAATGTGTTTTATCTTTCATTTGGAACCATTTTTAGCTCAATTGGACATCATAAACCCAAGTTTTGGCCAATTTACTCCATGCGGGTCGGGTTCCAGCGACAACACTCTTGCTTTGACTTGCAAGCCTAATATGGCCCATTAGACACCCAATTAAGCATTTGAGCTCTTCATCAAAGTTGTATATATCCCTCTTATCTTTCCTAAAAGGTAATATTAATATTTTTTAGATGTCTAGAATTCAAGATATGCCCAAAATCAGAAATAGTGTAAAATACAATTAATGCTAAAAATGCAATTAAGCCCAAATAGAACCCAGACCTATAAAATGTAACCATATTCAATCAATTAAGAACAAAAAATGAGGCAAGATATTAAATATGAAGGATTCATAACATGTATGAATAGTGTTTCTCAAGGATCTAACAGATTGGTCAGCCGATCAGTGATGAAATGGTAAAAATGATCAGTTTGTCGGTCATTCGAGAATGTCGAAAAAAAGGGTTGATTGATCGGAGACGATCAGTTAGTCATAGGAGATCATAGGGAAGGGTTGATCGGTATAAGAACGATTAGTTGATTGTTCGAGATCATGGGAGAGGTGGACGATCGGTTGGTGGAGATCATAGGAAAAAGTGGTTGATCTGTCAGGGGACGATGAGTTTGGTGGAGAGCATGGGAGATTCGGTTGATTGTTCGGGAACGATTAGTTGGTCATGGGAGAACATGGGAGAAATGAGTTGATCGGTCGGAGGCGATCGGTTGGTTGTTAGAGATCCTTGTGAAAAGGGCTTATCGGTCGGGGTACGACCAATTGGTGGATAGCATGGGGAAATAGGATAATTGGTTGGGAAAGATCAGTTGATCATGGGAGAACATGGGAGAAGTGGGTTGATTGGTCGGAAATGACTAGTTGGTTATTGGAGATCTTGGGGAATAGGTTTGATCAGTCGAGATACGATTGGTTGATGGAGATCATGGGAAATAAGGTTGATCGGTCAAGGGGAGATGGGAAAGGATGATCGGTCAGAGATGGTCGTCGGTCAAAAAATGAACCTAAGGAAAGGTGATTGGTCGGTTTGTACGTGGGAGATGAACGTGATGCTTTCTTGGCAAGATTGGTGATGGCATTGATTGATTTTGGTGTGTATGTGCTGCTATATTTCAATTTAGTGGCTTACTGGTGGGTTTTGATTTGGTAGTGCAGTGGGTTCTGCTTTTGGTTGTGCGATGGAGGTGGAGATGGTGGGGGATGGTGTTGGTGCTTGATGCTCTATTTTCTGGTGATGTGGTTTCATGGCTGGTATTGTTTTGGTGGGGAAGGTAGTTTAGGCACAGGTGTTGTTTTGTGGTTTGGAGTTTGGTTTGATGGGTATGGGTGCATGGTGGAGGGAGTTCAGTTTAGGTCTCGATTGTGCAGATTCTTGGTGGGAGTTTTGGCTCTGCTTGGGCGTGTGGATGTGTTACTGGTTAGATAGGTTTCGAGTCTCTGTGAGTGGTTTGATCGTTGTCTAAGGGAGTAGAGGTTGATGGAGACTGATGAGAAACCAGTGAGCTCATAGAGAAGGGACAAAGAGACATCTTAAACTAAACCTAAGCATAGGATATACATGAAACAATTCACAAACATACATATGTTGTAGTAAACTGAAGCCAAAGATACCACAAACACCATCGATTCAAACTATCGTATATTAACAATCAATGAACCATAGTCAGAAAGGAATGTTAAGGAGTTATACCTGTGATCCAAAAAAAAACTTGTAAGAAAACTGTCTCCTCCCTTGCTCACCCAAACCGTTCTCTCTTTTTCTCTCGGCCCCACCCTGGGGAACTCTCTTTCTCTACTGCTACCTATATAGGACTGTTACGTTTCGAGATCGGGAAACGCAGCGAAAAACAAAACCAAATCCTAAACCTAGCCGAGGATCCATGCGAAAATCATAAGACGTGTTAAGGGATTTACCTCTAAAAAGAAACGACTATCAAATACGAGCACAACAATTGAACGATGCCCTATAGTATCCACACGAATGGATGTAATGGTCTCCCTCTTCGGCACGGAGCTACCCATGAAGGGAGGCGACCCTCTCTACGAGTTCTCTCTCTCCGATTCTCTCTCTCTACTCGGAAATAATTTCTGAATCTGAGTTGTGCGTGGTGTGTTATGGCACAAAGAGTCTAAGAGATGTTTATATAGGCCCCTACACATATCTGACCTAGGTTAGACTCGTGTGGGCCTATTCAATTGGGTTGACCCATTTAGTCTTACTAAAGGTCCAACTGGCCCTTTTTAACTCTATTCCAATCCATTCTATGTGTATGACCCTGTAGAATCCTATTACGTTGATAGTAATATTAAATCATATTTAATATTACAAACAATGAGCGATATCTAGCAATACATCACTGCTACTCAAGTAATAAGAATGTTAGTGATTCGACATAACCTAACAGTGACTAACGTTACCATGTAGTCTAGTCCCTTTGTCCAAATATCTTGATTGAACATAAGGCATGGAACGTGTCACCCTTGTATAGTTCAATCATTGGTTTCTTGATTGCCAAGTAAACTTATAAAGACAAATGATATCAATATCTCATATCGACTCATTTGAGTATGGCCATGTATTTTCAAGTCTCACTCATCAAGGGGGCTCGAAGATATCGCTCCCGTTATGTGGACGGGACAAATCTTATCTACATCACTCATATCCCTCTGCATGACTTGTAACATGTCCAATAACCGACTTTATGATCATCTTGTTACAGGTGACGTTTGACGATATTAAAACATATAACTCCTCATGTAAGAAACCGTAGTGACTTCAAGTCAAAGGACCATGTACACCATTGTCACTATGAGAACCGTTTGTGACACTCATGTAACGATCCATGTAGTGTTCTCATGGTGGGTCAGTCCAGTACATTATTACTCTAATATGTACCCATGTGTAGACTTGATATCTCATATCCATGACCTGTGAGACACGGTCATCCATCTACGCACATACTAGTCTCAACACATCACTGTCATCCTAATTGATAGTAATATTTAACTAGGGACATTTAAGAATAACGTTCTAATTTATCCAATAGTATCTCACTATCAAGTCGCGTACTTGATATTCCATGGCATAGAAGTTTCCATTCTAAGAACTCTATTATGTTCATTTAATATAAATAAATAACATAATAAATCAAATGTCTCATATATTAAATAAGGTCAATATATAATTGGCCTCTAGGGCATACACCAACAAGGACCTCCTCCTTCTCTTTTCTCTCCTCTTGATATTGGTCAAGGGGTGGTTAGGTGAGGTTATGTCAACCCATCCCTCCTTTCTTGCTAACCCCGTTGCTATTCCCAACTAAACCTTCCTAATCCCACCAAAATGGGAGAAGGTAACGTGTTGATGGGTCTTTTCTCTCTTTTTTCAACTATTATTTTTCTTAATCTTACTCCTTTATTTTTTAAAAATTTCTAATATGACTAGTCAAAATGGGTGTTCACATTGCATGTACTCCAGGTACAAGATTTCTCCCTACTTACTCTTTCTATAACTGTGAGTCTTGATGGGATAGTACACAAGTAATGTGTTCAGGATAAGAGAATGGATCATGACCTCTTAGTTACATAAGAAAACAATAGTCTTTTTTCACTTAAACTTAGCAGTTTTAAAAAACATTTTTATGAGATCCAAAATAAATTTGAAGTAATGCTTTCACAAGACACTCTAATAATAAAAGTATAAAACATTAATCACATATCATTTTTATTTCTTCAATTGCTAGGTTTTTAAAAAGTACAAAAAAAACTATGTGCTGAGAAAGTAAAGAATATTAAAATAACATTAGAGTCATACTTTCAAAAGTAATAGAACCTAAATGATTGGCTCCCTCATAATTTTGCATACAATTGTATTTCTTGCATATCAAATATGTAAATACAAGAAAATGATCACAACAATTGGGCACAACCATATCCTTTACAAGAGTTTCAATACTTGTGGACAAAATGCACAAATATACTATAGATTCCCCTTTTCAAAATAATTGACATTTTCTTGTATGTAAGAAAACTCACTTAAGTATGAACTTAAGCATGTCTTTATGGATGAATATACACACATCCAACATGGCTAAAAGCCATCACTATATATATGACTTTCATCTATAATAATTATTTCATCAAAGTTTCAAATATTGCGGTTTAATTATTTTACTCAGGAAAAATAATTTGAAGTTGAAAACGAAAGAAAAAAATTACAATCAACATTTAGTTGATTAAATAGACAAGCCAAAGACAACTATCAATGTAAGAGAGATCCAAAACATGTGAATATAACACCCTAGTAGGTGAAAAATATATCATACATAACAATCTTAAAAAATGCAACATATATGGGTAGAAGAATTTTCACTGTCACATTATAATAATCAATATCAAACCACAATTTCAAAAATTCAAAGAGCAAAGAAGGTCAAATTCAACCAAAATGACACCACTTAAAAGCTTTCATAAATTATTCCATTAGCTTAATAAATGGACTACCGTGGTAGTTGTCATTTACTACACTAACAGAATTCACTAGTCAAACAAAAGGTTACCAGGAATAATAAATTCATGCTCTCCAAAATTATGCTTTTGCAAGGCACATACCAATAAAATATTTCAGTTCTCCACATGCACTTATCAAACAACACAATGCACAAAAAATGGTGATAATCAACATCATCAAGATATTACATAATTATTCCTATGAATGAATCTTATGAAGAAATATACGGTAACATACCAAATATATAAACACATGGTATAAATAAAATTGCTTCAACTTTTCATAGCTTTAAAGTCAACAAAGTTGAATATTAGGGAAAATTTTCCCTTATATGATGCATACAAGATAATATGCATCGGCCATGACTATGTCACAAATCTCCCTCTTGATTGTCACACAGTCACAAACAACAAGTCATTCTCTTCTATTAAAAAATGCAATTTTGCACAAAATTACATCATCATATAATATATTAACAAATAATAATCATTTGTCATTTATCGATGTATGATACTCATTTGCAAATTTGAGAAAATTCCTAAAAACCTATAGCTTTATTTAATTTGCATGGACAAATACAGCCCATAAATTGTTAATATAAGTAACTTCAATTTTATATCAACTTAGTGAATTTTAAGCATTATGGCATAACTTAATACCGAAGGAGTTGATAGCTAACAAGCACTGTAAGACCTATTATTTACTACACCATTTACCAACTATTACGTATTACGTGAAATTTTTTTTTTCTTTATACAAAAAAATTCGGTCGAGCTTCTTTTGTTTCTCGTACGTTCCCAAATGACATAAAATAAACAGCGGCTTCCAACACAATCATTTCAACTCATCCATCATATATATAAATATACAGGAGATCTCCGATCTCATTCAAAATAAAATCAGAGTATGTAAAGTATACAACTGTATATCAAACACTATCTTGACTAAGCACAACCTAAAAAATATTAGCAGAATTGAGAACATCAACAATAGTTCATCAGTTTCCCTATCATGTCTATATCAGAGTATTATACATTACACAATAGGTTATAAATACATCACAGAGTTCAACTCCACCAAAATATAAGCATCATAATACATACTTATCGCTAACAGCAATAAACAACAGAAATCTCTGTATTTAACCAGTAGAGGATCTGGGGTTCTCCTGCGAATCTGAGAAAGAGGGGGTGAGAACAACTTCCCAATGAATGTAAATAAAACTTGCAAATAAAGTATGCATAAAATTAGAATGCAAGAATAAAACTCAATTCAACACACCAAGAAATTCCAATCCAATATATATGCAATGGGTTTATGATGCATATGTATTCACACATTTTCTTTCCATCTAACCCCTTCCGGTTAGGTAATCAAGCAACATTTTTGTACATTAACCCCTTCTGGTTAGGCCGTCTCACTATGCATATGCAATGTATTTATGTCACACATTTTCTTTCCATCTAACCCCTTCTTCCGGTTAGACGAATCACTCATCTTCTATACACTAACCCCTTCCGGTTAGGCCATCTCACTATGCATATGCAATGCATCATACCATGCTCAAAATGACAATATTCAATAACATAACATTTAAACCAATCCAAGATTTAAAATCACACTAGCATTAATCTCAAATCTTCTCAATCACATATACTTAGTTACACTTCCCGACATGGCATTAAGTCATCATTATTCACAAACATATCATATGATATTGAAGTAGTAGACAAATGCCCCAAAAAGACACAAATAAAGTCATCCATGGCTTGGATGTGGTGGGAACCACGACCTGGGTGTGGTGGAACCACGGCCCTAGTTCAAGGAACTAGAAATTTAAGGAAATGAAAACAGAGACAACCACGGCCAGACTATGGTGGACACCACGGCCGTGGTCTAGAATCTGGGCAACAATAGTGCCCACGCCCAACCAAAACCAAAACCTAACTTTCCCTTTGGGATCATGTCCCCCAATCCACCAAAATATACCAACAATATCATTCATTTTCATATACACAAATCTTTGAATACAAGTAGCAATCCACAACAAACATCAAACGCATGGACATCCTCAAGTTCAACACTTAATCTTACATCCTAACAACATCTTACAATTTCACAAATCAACCCACACTCACCTTGAAATGTTCCAAACTTGATTCCAATATTGGATATATAACCAAGAGAGCCTTCTCTTCAACTTCCTTCAAAACACCCAACCCAAACAAACAACTTTAGAAATGGGTGTTCTTGATTTTTAAAGATGAAAATGAGTTTTTCAAGAAACTAAAATCATATCAAGGTGATCAATAACCTAAGCCAAAAGATGAGTAGAAGTGCTTATTCTTGGCTCTTGAAACCATGAAGCAACCTTGGCTATGGAGAAAACATGTATATTTCTTGAAGAAGATGACTAAAGTGTCATCCAAGTTGGCCGGCTGCCTTAATCAAGAGAGGGTGAAGTTGAATTGTCAACTTTGCCCTCCATATTGATAGAAAATCACAAAATTGCCACTAAGGGTGTAAAAAGTCCAAACTACCCTTGGTGATTTCTAAAAATTCCCAATTTATCTCAATTCCAAAAAATTACACTAGGACTTCCATATGATTTAATTAAGCTAGAAATAAGATTAGAAATCAAAATTTTATGGATGTTACAAGCACCATGTGCTTCACAAAACTAGATAAAAGTCCATTCAACATATGACATGAATGCACAATTTATAAAAAAAAAAATTATTGGCAAACACAACCCTCATCTTTCATTTGTATAGCTATAAAAAAATTAATGTAACTACACACCGAAAAAATATTGAGATATTTATACTCCAAAAGTTCTTTCTATATACATGCTTACAAGACACAAAATCTTATCTTTTACATAATCATATGGAGGAAGTCACAATAATATTTTCTAACAGTGCCTTAAACAATCATATCATAATTATTGTATATAAAGCTAAAATCAACATGTCAATTATATAGATATTGCAATAACATATAAAAGTTTGACATAACTTCTTATTAAACTTTAAATGGTTTAGGCAAACTTATAACCAAATAATAAGATATTGCATGAATGAATTGTTTTTTCATCCATTGCACAAATATACAAACACATGTAGACATATCCCAACTACCTAAGAAGTTGACTATCATTTACCTCTTATGTCCAAAGTTTTAAAAAAACCAAAATTTCAAGGCACATCTTGAGTTAAAACTATCATATTATTTCCATATTAGCTTTATGTCATCTAGGCCATAGAAAAATACAAAAATTCATATTTCCATAACATGATCAAGGCCCATAATCAAATAAAATGAATTTTCACAATAGGCAGAAATACATCACTATTAATTGAGTTATTCAAGAAAAATAAATTTGAGTTAAAAGTTATGAACAAAAAAATGATTAACATGAGCAATAAATAATAATAATAATAATTACCAAACAGGAATTTAACACATAGATATAAACTCCCTTGTGAGTGGAGAATATACCATAGAATAAAAATAATCTCAAAAAATCCAACACTGTGGGCAGAAGGATTTTTACTTTCATAATCATCCTTCAAATCCATGTTACAATAAACTGACTCATGAATTAACTCCGTGGGTGAGCTAAATCATAAATTAATTTAAGTGATACAACATCCTAATTTTTTATTTAACAAGTAATCTCATTAATTTTGTGAATGAGGTACTGTTGTGGCATACACTCATTTCAATTGACAAATCCTAAACAAGGATAAACAATTATCCAAAATTCATTTTCTCATCCATTTACAAATTCCCAACACATAAATGTAGTATCCAATAAGATTTAATAAATAGGGAGAGTGACAACCATAAACAGGTATACCAAAAATGTTATAATATTTTCTAATAATCAGAGTCACATAAAATAATTTAAGAAATACTTAAATTATACAAAAATTGAAAGAAATTCATATCAATTTTAACATGAATAAAAAATTAGAAAACTTATACAGATGACATGAGGCAAAACAGTACACAATAGGTCAAAAAATTGGGTCGAATTGATCTGTGTGTAGGCCAGCGGGAAAGATTGGTTTGTCTCCCACCTCCAACTATTGTATGCAACCATAGAGGAACCATTATGGGTTCCTCCCAAATCATCCAAAAAGAATGTTTCTCACCAAGTTCTTCATGGAACAAAAGAAAATGTTGAGTTTGAAACACCTATTATGAAATTTCATGAAAAATTACTTTGTTTTACAATTTTTTCACTCATCCCAAACCGAACTTTAATGGTGGAGATTTGAGCCCCAACAAACAGCCCCTCAAACTCCACAGTTCAATCACGATTCAATAAGGAAGAGAATTACAAACCATAAGCAATTAGATTTAATCATGAAGAACACACGAAAATCAAATTTGGAATGGCTTACAAGTTACAACGCGACATTCAAATGGTTCAAAACTCTGTAAAGGCAGAGCATGTTAATCCATGATAAATGTACATATTTAGTCCATATTCGAAGGAGAATAAAACCCTCAAATCATTAGAACTGTAAATCACCAAATTGTTAATCAATTTGATGTTTTAGAAACCCTAAAACAATAACCCCAAATAGATTTTCCCTAGATTTTTGTTTAAATCCAAAGGTCATAAATCTAGTATAACCTGCTCTGATATCACATGTTAAAAATTTCATATATATAGTATGTCTATACTAGAATTTAGAACACCATGAAACTATAAACAATTTAGGGTTGTGTACTTATTGAAGATATTTTTGGGGAATGATTAGCTCTAAGAATTGATAAACAATGAACCGTACACGTACTCTAAGAATTCTTAAAAAATAAACTATACACAGGCGTGTACTACAGGTTCAATATCTTCCCCTCCTTATTCCCTTTTCTATAGTTGTGGGTCTTGATGGGATAATACGCACAAAATATGTTAAAGATAAAAGAGGGGATCGTGGTCTCTTAGTTACCTAAGAACAGTCTTGGTCCCACCTATCATGAACCCAATAGACAGTTATATGATTTCCCAACTCATTGAATCCCTCAATAAGAATTACATGGGCCATGGATTAAATTCAACCAATTTTAACCAAGAAAATAATAAATCAGTAGTAGTTCAATTATAAAAAATTCTAACAATCACGTTACAATTTATTTTTATTATAATAACGATTATATAAGAGATGAAACATTTTTTAAAAAATTAAATAACTCCTGCATTCAATATTCATACAAGAGTACTATATCATGCCCTTGCTTCACAAACAAATTGGCATTATAACCAGCGGCACTGTTTGCAAAGTAAAACATAAAAATAAAAATTGTGGCCTGATCCTAATAAATTGAAAAATAAATTTTTTTTCTTTCTAATATGGTTAAAGACAAGTTGTTTACCTTGATTTTAAAAATTGGGAGAATGACCCTAAAGGTGAGCTCACCTTTCAAAATGACCGATTAGTTCGTTTTAAAAATTAATTATGTATTTAACTATATTAACCAATAATTTATATACGATTAATTAATAATTTATTTTTATTTTAATACTTAATATGTGATTAATTATAATTAACCATATATAAATTATTGATTAATATAGTTAAATACTTGGTTAATTTTCAAAATGAATTAACTGGTCATTTTAAAAGGTAAGCTGACCTTTATAGTCTTTCTCTCTTAAAAATTTGTAAGAAAATCCTTACAGCTTAAGCCTAAAAAAATTGGTACAATTTTAAAATGTACTTTTGTACTTAACCAAATAATGTTGACCTCTAAGCAAACCTCTTGAAATTTGAAAACGCTGTAATACTACCAAAGAAATTGGTACTATGAAAACTACTTCTCATATTGAACTCTTAATTAGTCAAAATTCGTAAATGTTTGCTAATATTAAAAATATAATATCATTCACGCCTCTGTACATCTTAATTAAATGTTTGGGTTGAATTTGTCCTGGACTTGCTATCAAAGTTTCTATGACAAAATAGTTAGGAGCCATTGTTTATAATCCCATTCTTTATAATTTAATTAAATAAATCAAAAGTAAAATGAATGCACATATTATCTACTCTTCAAGTTTAAAGAATTCATTTTGTAAGAATAATTATAAATAAATTATTGATGTGCTATCTAATAATTTAAATTTAAGATTAAGTTAATTCTTCACATGCCACAAAACTCAATACTATTTAGGGGGGAGTTTTATTTAACAGAAAAAAAAATTCAATTAAACCGAGACTCAAGTAAACAAAAATATCCCTCATGCACACTACTTTGGGACCATAGAAGCCAGTCGGCAAACCTGTACTACTTTTCGTAAAATGACAATAAGGAAATTTCAAATTTTCTATTCATACGTACTATATATAAACTTACAGATTTTATATATATGATTTGGGATTTATTTCTTAATAATATCCTTGATATTATTAGGGATAATCATTTTTAAATTCGATACGCTAAACATTAGATTTAAGGATTAATAGTTTCTTAATATATATTAAAGCTTTCATAAACTAATGATGTTGAGTTTAAACTTTGCCATCATTCATTCTCATGATTAAAAAACTAGTAGGGTGAATTAGACAAAATATTCTGATTTTTATTCTTTATATTTATATTTTGAATAATCAATTCCTTAACTTATAATTATGTAAATAACTCCTATTACAGTTCTATCTAAATCAATTGCATAACCTTGCTTGTGACATGTATTTCTGAAAATAAGAATAAATAATAAAAAATAAATCAGGCATTCTTTTTTTCTTGTTCTTCGATGATTTTTTTAACTTCTCTTACCTAACTCTCCGCTGAATTGAAGCATACTGTCTCTGTAATAATATACTGATGGAACTGATGGAATTACACAAGGAAGTCACCATCTTGCAGTCTCTGTCAGTTTTCCCTTTCCCTTCTCTCAACCTTCGTTTCTTTCTATCTAGACCCATTGAAGAAGTGTGGAACGGGCTAAAAAATGTCTGTTGTGGTTGGAAAATCACTACCGGAGATAGGAAGGTGCCCCATCCATTAGAACATTTGTACATGTATTTTCTTCTGTTAGATTGATGTTGTTGAGATATAAGAGAAAGGCTGTGTGAATTTTGGTTACGTAGCTAAGAAACTGAGCAACAAGCACACATTTGGATTTCAGTTTAGAGAGAGCAACTACGGGGAATAGATAAGGAAAAAATAGAAAGGGGATGAAATTTTTCTGGGAATGATTGAAGAGCTCGACTCTTTTTTTATTTTCTGAAAAGATGATTTTACTTTTGGAGCAATATTAAAAATTAGGCAATATGATTGTCATGTGAGTGTTTCTGTTATTATGACGAATTACTAATAGAAGGGATAATTTAAATAATTGAAGAATATTAAGAGGATGATTGTTAAAATTTTAAAAAAATAAATTGTTTAAAATAATTTTGTTGGGTATAATTTAGCCAAAATAGTATAAGACAACAGGGGGTATATGTAATTACATCAAGTTTAAGCCCTTGGACCTTGACAACAATAACAAAAATTTTAATATTTTGTTTGAAAGATATGCCAGGAAAAAAGATGTGGTGGCAAGCATAGATTTGCAATAAATATAGGCCATGCCTATGTTTTTTTAAATGAATAACCTAATATTGCCTCTAGACATATCGAATTCAATAATTCAATATATATATATATATATATATATATATATAATTCAAACGATTTGGTAGATAATGGGTAGCAATCCATCTGCTATATTCAAGCTATAAAGTCCAATAGATTTTGAGTACCTCCTAGATGAATGTTTAGCTAGAAAAAGAAAAAGAGAAGAGTAACCACTACGTGGAAGTTTTTTAAAATAATAGTAAACTATAAATTTGATCATAACTTTACTTTCAGCGTAATGTTTGACTAACTGTTACTTAACATTGTTAAGTAATTTTTTTTTAATAAACTCATTTATTATTAATTATTAGTGAGCTTTATAGTATAATAAATTTTTTTATTTTTTATTTTTATTTTTCTTCACAAAATCAAGTTGGCATATTAATATTAAATTAAAATAGATATAATTTGATAAATGTTATGAAAATTAATATAATTCATATATATATATATATTATTTTACTCCAACAAATGATTAATATATTATTTATGCCTATTATGTAAAAGTAAACTGTAATGTCATGTTCTCCTCTAGTTTTCTTTATTGAATCTTGTAATTCACTACTTCTAAGTACATTCAATTATTTTTTCTTTTTATTGTGGTTTCTAGAATTTTCATTAATTTACTTAGAATTTCTTCTAGTATCACAAACCACAAATCTTGTCTCTAATTTTGATAAAATTGTGGTATGAAAGTTTGAATTTATAACCTCTTGTAAACTACTAAAATTCCTCACTGCTATCCCACTCGTAGTGGCTTAATCACAACCTTGATGAAAATTTAAAATGACACAATTTTGCTCAAGATGTAATTTGAAAATCCAAAATTAAATAATATTGTTTGGTAACTTCAAACCCAAACGTTTCGACTAATGTTATGTATATTACATATTTTGATATTTTTGAACATGAGAAATACATAACATATGTTGTACAAATATATTTTACAATAATTGCTTATATATATATATAAATATATATATGTATGTCTACACGTAATAACTTAAAATTATTACATATATGTTACAAGTTTTGTATATTCCAAATTAAGTATATATAATATTTATTTAGTAAGTACTCACATAGACATGTATCTTGATCTCAATCCTTTGTCGCTTAAGGAAAAATGTGTCTCCATATTTGCCTTGTCACGACGGATCCCTGGAATTACCTACTTAGACAATTTTTTTATTATAGAATTAACTTGGTTTTGCAAAGAATAAACAATGAAATTAATCTTAAATTTCTTTTTGGTGTATTATGGAGTTCACTAATAATTAACAATTTGTGAGTTTATTTATTTTTTCTTTAAAATATTAACGATGCAAAGTTAACATTAGTCGGATAACAAATGAGCTGAAATGTAATTTTGTTTAAAATTGACTGATGTTTTGAAAGAGGTCAAGGTAATGAAGTATAATTTAATGAAAATAGAAATTTGCACTCCTAAAAATGGGCATAAAATAGCAATAAAGGACTCTTAAGACACACACCAGCAATCTGACTCACTGAGAGTGTTATTATCTGTCACTGTAGTTCTTGTTGGGCGTTGTACAGACACATGCACAGCACAATAAATATTTAGACTTTTGGAGTAGAACAGGATCTTACAAATTTTGTGTTCACCAAATTCATCCACATTTTGCCCAACTTCATCTAACCTCTCCTCGTCTCTACGTCTTCCCTTTTTTCGATATCTCTTTACTTTGCATTTATTGAGCTCTGAAACCATATTTGATAATTGATATGCTATGCACACTCTACTTGCAAGTAAAGAATATTTTGGTTTTATAGTATATATATACATTTATACAAACATACATGTATCCATGTTTGGATACATAGATGTATGTATATTTGTGTGTGTGTATGTGTATATGCATATTTGTTATTTTTCTAGGCTTATTGTCATGAATGTCATGATCTTAACGAAGGGATGTTAACTTTTCTGTTGATGCCAAGTTATTTGCCAACCTCTGCTGCGGACTGTATTTCATATATTTAATTTATTTTTGAGAGTAGATACGATAGGAGACAAGTTAATTACTATTTTCAGAGAAAAATGTTTGAAAAAATAGATTTGGCGACTGATCCGTGTATGCACAACTGGTTTACATACTTTTATTTTTGTTAGAAACTGGTTTACATACTTTTACTATTGGACATATTATACTTATAGTACTTTGATTTTGCTTAAAATTTTAAAATATTTTGATATATATTTCAACTAAATTGATTACTTACTTACGTACTCATCGTCTTCAGCCCTACCAATATCTACCATTCATTTTATAATTATCCTTTGTTACGGTCAAAGCATTCTATGTATATAAAAATTAAGTGAGATTATTTGTATCATTGAATTGTTATAGTATAAATTAAGGTGGTCACAACTCACAAGGTCTCTGGCTGATGGCAAATCTAATGTCTAAATTGGAGGATGCATGAAACCAAACCTTATCATGTATATATATATATATATATATATATATATATATATATATATATATAAATGTTAATGTCATAGCAATGTCTCAACCAACTAAATCAATCTCGATCAATTTTTAATTATACTATTCTTTGACTTTTAATTTTCAACTTGGTCCCTTTGTTCATTGATTGATTAGTTTATCTGCCAGATGAGAAAAATCTTTCTGATTTTATATTTTTATTCAAATTAATCGTGAGAGATAAGAGTCAGCCTCTTTCTTAATAAACCATAAAATTGTTATCAAGAGCTAACAACCACCCTTGCTGTTGATGGGTCACGGCTTGACCTTTTATGATCTTTTCCTGTCAATCTTTTATATATACATGCATTGTATATGACGTGATGAATTATTTTTATTTATAATTAGGAAAAATATATTTACACACTATTTTTTACACTTGGTTAATAATGAGTAAATTTTTTATTAATACGGTATATCATTTGGTTAATGATTTTGATAATCGATTCTTTACAGACTTTGTTAATGATTTTGATAATCGATTCTTTACAGACTTGGTTAACGATAAACAATTTTTTTTGTTAATTCAATATATTGTTTAGCTAATAAATTATGAGCTTGTAAGTGATCGGTTACTAAAAGATATTAGTCAAATAATATATTATATTAACTAAGAATTAGCTCAGCGTACCAAATGTAAAAATAGTGTAAAATTTGTGATGTGTGAATATCATTGTTGTTATAATTAGTTAGCAAATCATATTGGTTTTCAATGAGGGTTGACTACTGTTGATTGTGAAATCCACCTCCTAAAATTTCATCATAAAAATTGCAAAACATCATAATTATTTGTGATTCACATATTGTGGTGGAAGGTATCTTTTGTCTCATGAATATATTATGAATAGATTTAAGACGTGTTTTGACTAACTTACTTTACTTTTCTCAAATTATTACTACATATATGGTTAGTTAATTAGTGATTAGTTAGTTAGTTATAATTAGTTAAATAATTAGTTATATCTCTACTAGTATATAAGTCACTTTGCAGCTCTCTTATAATTAACTTTCTTATTTAGTAAATTTCACTTTCCTCTGTCATCACTCTTCTCCCAATTTTCTCTTCTATGGGCCATGTTTATGGTGATTAAACTTTAATTCAGTTTCTCTATTTTCATCCAGTTGATGATCATCGTTTCCACATTTGAGACTGTTTAGTATTATAGTGTTTAATTAATTTAAACCAAATTATGTTAGTTAGTTAGTTAATTAATTAATCTGTTGTAACTACTTCAAGTGAGCAATTAGCTTAGCACATGTAGTTAGTTAATCTTTGGTAGCTTTGCATGTGTGATGTGAGTGTTGAGCTCAATCAAATAATAAGAACTGGTTCATTTCATAGTTTGTAGTATTTGTGATTGAACCAAGTTGTCTCCCTAATATCTAGATGTAATTTGATTAATTCAAGATGAAAATTGGGGTGGGGGATTAATGTATTCAGATTGTAAATAAAGAAATTCAATTAACAAAAATCAGTTGGAAAACAACCAATCCAAGAATCCATCCAAAAATCTAATTGATCTATCATTAACTACTAAACGTGTAATTGAGTTCAATTGATTGATTAACTTAGATCTAACTGAGATCTTTGCATTAGATCTAGAATTCAACTAACAAAAGATACATAAACTTGCAATTGCACAATTTATGTTGATCGATGCTAGTTTAATTTCAAGAACATTATTAGCCTAAGTGATGAATCTGCACCACCAAATCTCTTCAATTCAAGTGATGAAACTGAGATTAATCAATTACAATAATATCATAATTCGTAATCAAGAACAAACAAATAGAAATCTCAATTCATAGATTCAAGATCAGAATTAGAGAAGAAGAGAGAATGCAATTGAACATCAATTTTGAATTTCTATTCAAAGTTTCAATATCAAACCAAAACTTCTTCAAGAATCTTGGATTGATCTCAGAATTAGCCTTCCATAGCTGCAGTCCAAGAAAGTTTGTGGGGGAAGAGGGAAGATAAAGAGAGAAAAGCTAGAGAGAAACTCAAAAGTCTAGGGAAAATGAATGAATGAGAAGTGTCTATTTCGTGCTATGTGTTTCCCTCCAAATAACTTATCCTAAAACTCAATTTACAAGTCTACCACTAGATTAGGATTAATCCTCTTCCTCGTAGCTTTAATTACCCATCTCATTTGACTAATTTGGGCTTGAGATGAGGAAATTATGTCCAAATCAATCTGAAGAAGTATCTAAAGAGTCATCTAAATTCGTGTGTGGTAAACACTATCAAAACAACGTTTTTTTCAAAAAGTTGTATTCATGAAAGTTGAAGCTATACATTTTTGCTCTCCATTGATACCAATTTCATATCCAATTGACATCTACAGCCCAGGTTATGGCCAAATTACAACACGCGGGTTAGGTTCTAGTGACAACACCCCTGTTCTGACTTCCAGGCCCAATGTAGCCCACTAGACATTCAATTCAACTCTTGAGCTCTGCATCAAAGTTGTATATCTCCTTCTTATATTTTCTACAAGATAAGATTCATATTTATTAGATGTCTAGAACTCAAAATATGCCTGCAATACAAAGATAGTATAAAATTCAATTAATGTTGAAAAATACAATTAAGCCCAAATGGAACCCAAACCTATAAAATGTAACCAAGTCCAATCAATTAAGCACAAAAAGGAAATAAGATACTAAATATGAGGGACTAATAAAGTATGTGAATAGTGTTTATCAATGTGTATATAAAAGGGGCATTCCTTCATTCAAATCAATTCAATTCAAATTTTCTCTCATTTCAAAAATGGTATCAGAGCTCTCTTAAAGAGAGCTCCAATTTCACTGTATAATATAATAATCCATTCTTCTCAGTTCCTCATTTCTCTCCATTTGCTTGATTTTTCAATCTTGTTTTTCTACTTTTTCAATTCCTTAAGATTCTGGTGCTTCATCCATGGCGAATGCTATTACAAATCCAGTCACAGATCTTGCAAGTCCATTCTTTTTACACCCGAATGAAAACCCAGTGTTGGTGTTAGTTTCTCCTCCTCTGTCAGGATCAAACATCACTAGTGATTGAGAGCTATGAAGATGGCATTACTGTCAAAGAATAAGATGAAATTTGTGGATGGATCAATTCCTGTTCCACCAGTTGCAAATCCCTTGCATTTGGTTAGGGAAAGATGCAACACAATGGTGTTGTCATGGATCACCTGATCGTTGTCCCTTTCAATTGCCCAGAGTGTTCCCTAGATACACAAAGCAACCGAAGTATGGGAAGATTTGAGAGATAGATTCTCTCAAGGAGATATGTTTAGGATCTCTGAATTACAAGAAGAAATGTATGCTCTCAGACAAGGTGAGCTCTCTATGAATGGATATTTCACTCAACTAAAAACTATTTGGGATGAATTAGAGAATTTCAAACCAATTCCCTCTTGCATATGCAATATTCAGTGTGTTTGCAATGCTATTGGAACCATTAGAACCTATAGGCAAAGTGACTATGTCATTAGGTTTTTGAAGGGTTTTAATAAGCAGTTTACAACAGTAAGGTCCCAGATAATGCTTCTAGAACCACTCCCACCTATCGGCAAGGTTTTCTCCCTAATGATTCAACAAGAAAGGTAATTGAACACAGACAATTTCAAGGATGATCCTAAGGTGCTTGCCAATGCAATAGAGAATGCAGCAACTGGACATAAAAAGATGTCACAAGGCAAGTTCAGCTAGAAACTTGAACAAAATCTGCACATTTTGTTGAAAAGCATACACACAGTGGATACATGCTACAAAAAGCATGGATATCCACAAGGATGCTAAGGATTATTGTGATGAAAATCAGCAATCATAGGGAGGTCAACAGGACTCAAGTTTCAGCTTCACACCAGAGCAGTATCAATGCTTATTGGCCTTGATTCAGTAGTTAGAACCACACACTACTAACCAAATAAGCACACACACCAATCATATTGCACCTAATACGCAATTAGCACCTTCACTAGGTAAACATGTTGTTCTCACTTGCAATACTAAATCCAATCATTGGATCTTGGATACAGGTGAAACAGATAATGCTTGCTTCTCTTTGTCCGCCTATACTACCTATAAAAGGATAAAGCCAATATTAGTAAAACTCCCTAATGGAATCCATGTGATTGCACAATATTCTGGCACCATTTATTTTTCCACTGATTTCTACCTTACCAATGCGTTGTATATACCTTAGTTCACCTTCAATTTGATTTCTGTCACCAAACTTACCTCTTCCTTAAATTGTAAGTTAACCTTCCACAAACGTGTTTGCTTTGTATAGGATATGACTACTTTGAAGTCAAGGATGGGTTGTATGTTTTGGTTTCTCCTTGTAATTTTAAAATTCAAATTCCTTTCCCATCTATAAAATCCATACACATTTCAAATGTTGATCTCTAGCATTTTAGATTAGGACACCCTTCTCATAAGAGACTGAATGTAATTCATCAATATCATCCCTTTATTTCCTGTACCAAAAATAAACTTTGTGAAATATGTCCTCTAGCCAAACAAAGAAAACTTCCTTTTCCTCAAATTGTTACCACAATTGCACATGTTTTTTTTTATATTATACATGTGATTAATCAATTTGAGACACTCATGTTAGCTTTGTATTAGGCTTTATTAGATGTTTATTGTGCCCAATATTAGTATTTTAGATGAGTTTAATATTGTTGGGCTTCATTGGACTTTAATGCAAATTGTGAATAACTTTCAGATTTTGATGCATTTTGACCTTTCTTCCTTGGTTAGGCCATAACTTGGGACTCGGTGATCCATTTGAGGTGATCTTGGTGTCTTTGGAAAGATAAGACAAGGCTCCACAAGTTTCATGAAGAACTCAAGAGCTGAATTTGAATTCTAAGGGTCCAAAATATCCCTGCAATACAGAGTGGGTTTGCTGGCACAGAAATCTGGGCAGTGTGCACATATTGGACTACATAGTGAGCTATAGGCCTCCTCTTAGGCTAAAACTTGGCCATTGGATAGATAAGACCCATATCTCCAACTTCACTGAATACCATTTAGTCAATAGATGTCGTTTTAGGCATCATTATGAAGCTACAAGTTGGTTTGAATTTGGAAACACGTTCTGCCAACCTAACTTGAGGTAGGTGCAGTGTTTTTGGCATATCTGGAGTTTTAAAAGTCCAAATGGCATGATTCCAATTGCAAAATTTCAAGGAGACAACTGGCTACAACTTTCATGAGACCTCCAAGCCAAAATGTACCGTCTAGGTCATGAAAATCAAGCCAGAAGTCAAATAGAGTTGCTAACTAAAAGCCACCAACCATACACCAACCCACCTACCATGCACCAACCCACCAACCATGCATCAAGCTTCCATATTTGGCAATTTTCATGTTTTTACAGCTTGTATTCAGATTATGTACATGTACAAATTGGCTTCTAGGATTAGTATAAATAGAGCCAATCTCTTTGTATTATGATCATTCAATTTTAAGTAAGTTTGAAGAAAGTTTGAGTATTTGTGAAAGTTTTCTTTCTCTTCTTCTCCATTCTCTTTAGAATTTCATTTTTGTTCTTTATTCTATGAGTTCTTCCTTCCCATCCATGGAAGACTAGGCTCTTATAATCAATCCAAGGGATTAGCCATCTTGATGTTTAATTTGGAGATCTTGTTTCGCTTGTTCATATTGCTTAATTGTTATACAAGTTTCTCTTCTTCCTCTTTTGATTTCTATCTAGATTGAATTGCTTAATTTGATTTAGATGTTGATGTGATAATAGCTTTATTATCATGTATTCAAAGAGGATCACAAAGACTAAACAATTTATTAAAGATTTTTTATGGATTGTTTAGCTTGGTTAAATTCTGAATCTTAAGTTAATCTATGTTTGGATAATGCTTACTTTATCTAACCTTGGTTAATTAAATCCTAGATGCTTATCTAGTAGAGGATTCTTGGATCATGTTGAGGCGTCTTGATGTGATCTAAGGCCAAGAACATGGTTAGCAATTAAGTGAATTTCTTGTGATCAATGATGAATTAAACTCAAGATCGGTAAATTTCCTTGGATTGGTTAATTTGTTAATTACTTTCCTTTAATTCAACTAGTGTCTTATCTTTTCAAATCATCAAAACCCCCCTTTTAATTATCTTGATTTGATTAAATCTTTGTTCTTTTTGGATCCTTGAGAGACGATTCGGTTCATTCTCTATACTACAAATTATTTTGTGAACCGGTAATTATTATTATTTGACGGGTCTCGACAACCTCTTGTCAAATTTGGCGTCGTTGCCGGGGATCCAAGGCAACTATTTGATCATTTCAAGACCTCATCTAACTCTAACAAGTGTGTTTGTTTTGTTTTTGAAGCTTTTTCAAGTGGAATTCGGCTGAAATTGGGCAAAAGGCATTGTGTCAAGAATTTCGGTTCGGTAAAGTATCTCGGATTGACCTAAATTTTGATACACTAATGGAAAACATTATTCTGAGAAAGACTCACTATTTATAGTGAGGTCACCCTTTTTTTAGCCAAATTCCATCGTTTAGACCACTTTTTCAATTTTTTAAAGATGTTTTATTATTCTTTTAGATAGCGTTTTTGTGTAGATTTCATCCTGTGGTAGTCCTATAATTTTTTAAAAAATCTCTAGATATGTTTTATGTAATTGTTTTGTGTATATTTTTAAACTTGTTTTTGTGAATTTGTGTTTTTATGTTTGATCACTAATCTGATGGAGTATAAACTTGATGAACTTGCTTATCTAGTGAGGCAGTTGGCAGTGGAACAACATCAGTTACATGTGCAAGAACCTGCAGGATTTTGTAGTATATGTTGTAGTTCTTATCATCCCACATATGCATGCACCACATTACAAGATGATGGTTCTGTATTTCATAACCATTCTGTTGATGCAATAGGTGTATTTCTTGGTGAACCACAATACCAACAGCTTGGATATGATCCTTATTCTACCACATATAACCATGACTGGGGAGAACATCCCTGGTTCGAACCTTATGTTGAATCAATCAATCTATACCAGCAGCCTATGCAGCAACAGCAACAAGCCCCAATATGCATGGAATATGAGCCTACATTAGAGGAATTGGTGAAACAATTGGCTCAAAACAACATCCAATTCCAGCAGAGAACAGAAGTTATTGTACAGAACTTGGAGACCCAAGTTAGTCAACTTACATCTTCATTGAGTCAGTTGAGTAAGCAACAGATGCAGAATTCTGATTCTGTAGAACATGAGACCATTTATGTACATAAACCAATTGATGATTTGTGTGCTGAATTTGTTAGTTTTACTGATTTTGATGATTTTGTTTGTTGTGATGGTGATATGTTGTGTAATGCATATGCTGAGATTGCTGCCTTTTTGAGACATGATGAATCTTTTTCAGCAGATTATGTAGCAACTCAATCTGCAGAAGTAGTGAAGCCACCAAAATTGGAGTTCATTGTGGCTAAGAATCTCCTTACTGATGAGGAGGAGAAGTTGATGCAAATTTTGAAGGAGAATCAAAGAGTCATCATACTTGCAGACTTTCCTAGCATTTGCCCTTCCATATGCATGCGAAGGATTTTACTTGAAGATGGAGTTAAGCCAATAAAGCAACCCCCGAGGAGACTGAACCCTCTGATTCTGGATGTGGTGATCCATTACACTGGCTATGGTGTGGCCGATGGGATTTTGTTGCTTCTACTATCTATCCATTGGGCAAAAAGTCTTACTTTTCATCTCGAGGTTGAAATTATTTCCTGGGACAAATCTTCAATCATGCTGGCGATGACATTAAAAGTAGTGCTTCTTGGGAAGCAACCCAAGTTTTCTAACTCTTTTATCTTTCCAACTTTGACTTATTTGCAATCACAGGAATCGAGACAGAAAATCGGTGCCAAGCAAGAAAATCTATCAGAGTTTGATTTTTCTATCTTAATTTTGTTTGTTTTTCTTTGACAGATGATTTTTCACCGGTTAAATGACGGATAACGGTACTCCGTGAAAATATTTTTCGGTTCCTTCAGTTACCCACAAACACTGAAATCTGTATATAATTTTACTCAATTTTTTTTCTCTCTTTCTTCTTTCTTTCGAAATGGATAATCAGCTTTTTAACCTCCGCAAGCAATTCCCTTCTCTCCCTCAAAATGCTTTAACTAACATTTATTGTGCAAGGTTTGAGAGATTAAGGATGCTTATGCACAAAGGCATCCCTGCGAATATACGCTGGTTGATCGAAGCAAAGGTCCGAATCACAGGGGAATTTTTTGACGCTCTTGTTTCATATATGTCAGGGCTAGGCAAAAGTTCATATGCAAAGAAAAGAAGAGCAAAAAGGTTACGAGTCTGCTTTAAATGTGCAAGATGGACCTGTAACACAAAATGCAGATCAATTGGAATGGCGTCCATACATCGACTTGATAAAATTCACTTCATTAAGGATGGCATGAGTAAGGAGTCTTTAGATAACATTCTATTGACTCTTGAGACGCATCCTAGTGGAGATGTGCAGAGAGTACTTCTCAATTTATGGCCAATATTCCAAGATGAACATGAGCGTTATAGTCTCGGGATATTCCAAGATGAACATGAGCGTTATAGTCTCGGGAATCTGACTCAAAAGACCCTGTTTGCCAATTTTTAAGAAAATTGGATGGGAAACCGTCCATCGGCCCATAAAGAGCATTCAAGCCGTTACTGGACGTAAAACCAAAGGAAAATGTGAGCCATAATCACACCTCCTGTAAGTATTATTTTTTATTTTTCCTTTTTCTTCTTGTTTATTAAAAAAAATTCAAAAAAAAAAATTTAGCCGTATTTTTTTAAAATATGCGTTGAGTATTTTCAAACTTCTTCTGACACATATAGATTAGTCTTTTATCCTTGTCATATAGCTATTATTATTGCTTTGCTTCTTTTCAAACTTGCCTGACACACGGATCTACCCCTCCTTTATAGGTGTAATTATTACATTTGAGTCTTGATTCTTTAAATAATACACTTTGC
The DNA here is from genome assembly GCA_023212625.1 of Styphnolobium japonicum. Taxonomy (NCBI): domain Eukaryota; kingdom Viridiplantae; phylum Streptophyta; class Magnoliopsida; order Fabales; family Fabaceae; genus Styphnolobium; species Styphnolobium japonicum. Next base: position 16,054,119 of record JALBWW010000011.1, read on the forward strand.
TCTCTTCAGATCATTGATAAGGTGAGAGTACAAAAAAAAAAAAGAAAAAAAAATGGAAGTCACTTCAGTTCGTCGGATCAAGAGTGTTTGTGTCTTTTGTGGATCTAATCCTGGGAAAGATAAAGAGTTTGTAAATATTGCACACCATCTTGGTCGAGTGCTAGCTGAGAGAGAAATCCATTTAGTTTACGGAGGAGGTAGTCTTGGGTTAATGGGTTGTGTAGCAACTGCTGCACATTTAGGAGGTGGCAAAGTCCTTGGTGTCATTCCCAGTCCTTTATCTATCGGCAAGCCCATTGGAAAAACATTAGGGGATGAAGTAATGGTATTTTGCATGCACCAACGCATGAACATTATGATAGCAAATGCTGATGCCTTTATTGCCCTACCTGGTGGTTTTGGAACTTTGGAAGAGCTCTTCCAAATTACATCCTGGTCACAGCAGAACTTTCACCAAAAACCCATAGGTATATTAAATGTTAATGGTTTTTATGACAGTTTGTTTTGTTTTCTTGATCATGCTGTAGAAAAAAGGTTCATCTCACAAGCAACACGTCAAAGTCTTGTAACTGCTGCAACTTCTGAACAATTGCTCGATCAACTAAACGAATTTGTACCACAACGTGATCCAGCAATGGCTCCACTGAATTGGGAACAAGGTAGCAGCAGCAAAAAACAAAAACTTGATTTGACTTTGTCCTTGTGAATTTTTGTTTTCTCTTATGGTTTTAGTTTTTTGTAATATTTTATTTCAGGCCCGATTTGCAGTTTTCTGGTAAGACCTTCTACACTCTACCTATCTTTATTTTGACATTAGGGACAATGTCTTAAATTAGTTGGGGGAGCTATAGTTGACAACACCATGTACATAGTTTAGTTAGAAAAAAAAAAACTAACCAGCTAATCTTTATTGTTACTAGCTTATTAGATGTATGATGGCAGAGTAAGGAGTAATTTTGCTCTCGAGACGCATCTTAACTTGCATTTCATAGTATGTCTTAAATTATTTTGATCTTGCATATAAAAAAAAATTTCATTTTGATCTTTTCAATTAATTTTGATGCAAGCATGTGCTGAATCTGAGCTTAATTGATAATAAAAGTATGCAAAACAGTTTATAGTTGAATCATTTTCATGATATACATGTGTATATGACTGTGGATATTAGGAAGAAAGCATGGTTGAATTGAGTGAATGTTCCATACCTTTGTGAGTTTTGGGCTTTTCCAAGTTTGATACTTACACTTGGTTTATTTTCTTTCATGAGTGATGTCAATTATGAATTTATTTTCTAGAACTTGCATTGAATCGATTTGAGATTACATTGGTCTGTATGTTGCATGAAAATGACAGAGGCATTTTTTTCTTGACTTAGCTGCTTTGGCCAAATAAACCTACCTTGCATTTATCCAATTATTAACTCCCTCTGAACCTATTTGCCCATTCTTTGTTCTTTAGCTCATTACAAGCTTTGAGTGAAAAAAACCATGTTTTACCTTACCTTAGGGAATGGGAGAGCATTGATTTTCTTATTGGAGGAGTGACAAGAGGTTGTCGAGACCCGTCAAATAATAAAATTTACCGGTTCACAAACTAATTTGTAGTATAGAGCATGAACCGAATCGTCTCTCAAGGATTCAAAAAGAACAAAGATTTAATCAAATCAAGATAATTAAAAGGGGAGTTTTGATGATTTGAAAAGATAATACACTAATTGAATTAAAGGAAAGTAATTAACAAATTAACCAATCCAAGGAAATTTTACCGATCTTGAGTTTAATCCATCATTGATCACAAGGAATTCACTTAATTGCAAACCATGTTCTTGGCCTTAGATCATATCAAGACGCCTCATCATGATCCAAGAATCCTCTACTAGATAAGCATCTAGAATTTAATTAACCAAGGTTAGATAAAGTAAGCACCATCCAAACATAGATTAACTTAAGATTAAGAATTTAACCAAGCTAAACAATCCATCAAAAAGCTTTAATAAATTATTTATTCTATGTGATCCTCTTGAATACATGATAATAAAGCTATTATCACATAAACATCCAAATCAAATTAAGCAATTCAATCTAGATCAAAATTAAAAGAGGAAGAAGAGAAACTTGAATAACAATTAAGCAATATGAACAAGTAAAACAAGATCTCCAAATTAAACATCAAGATGGCTAATCCCTTGGATTGATTATGAGAGCCTAGCCTTCCATGGATGGGAAGGAAGAACTCAGAAATAAAATAACAAAAACGAAATTCTAAAGAGAATGGAGAAGAAGAGAAAGAAAACTCTCACAAATACTCAAACTTTCTTCAAACTTACTTAAAATTGAATTATGATAATAGAAAGAGATTGACTCTATTTATACTAATCCTAGAAGCCAATTTGGACATATACATAATCTGAATACAACCTATAAAAATATGAAAATTGTCAAATATGGAAGCTTGATGCATGGTAGGTGGGTTGGTGCATGGTAGGTGGGTTGGTGTATGGTTGGTGGCTTTTAGTCAACAACTCTTATCCAACTTCTGGCTTCATTTTCATCACCTAGACTATGCATTTTGGCTTGGAGGTCTTCATGAAAGTTGTAGCCAGTTGTCTCCTTGAAATTTTGCAATTGGAATCATGCCATTTGGACATTTAGAACTCCAGATATGCCAAAAACACTGAACCTACCTCATGTTAGGTTGGTAGAACGTGTTTCCAAATTCAAACCAACTTGTAGCTTCATTATCATGCTTAAAACAACATCTATTGACTAAATGGTCTTTAGTGAAGTTGGAGATATGGGTCTTATCTTTCCAATGGCCAAGTTTCAGCCCAAGAGGAGGCATATAACTCACTATGTAGTCCAATATGTGCACACTGCCCAGATTTTCGTGATAGCAAACCCATTCTACATTACGGGGATATTTTGGACCCTTAGAAGTCCGAACCAGCTCTTGAGTTCTTCATGAAACTTGTGGAACATTGTCTTAGCTTTCCAAAGACACCAAGATCACCTCAAATGGATCACCGAGTCCCAAGTTATGGCCTAACTAAGGAAGAAAGGTCAAAATGCATCAAAATCCGAAAATTATTCAATATTTGCATTAAAGCCTAATGAAACCCAACAACATTAAACTCATCTAAAATACTAATATTGGGCACAATAAACATCTAATAAAGCCTAATACAAAGCTAACATAAGTGTCTCAAATTGATTGATCAAGGAGTTCTTTTGCTTGCAATGATTTAAGTGTGGGGGGAATTGGTGTGCTGATACGAAATGCTTGGTACCAAAAAAAAAAACAACAAAAAAAAAAGAAAAGAATAGAAAAAGGAAGGAATGTGTGAAGAAAATGAGCATTTTATGGTTTTGGGTAAAAAATTTATGCTTTCTACTTGAGTTACTCCTCAATGCTCTTTTATTCTCTTTGGTTTTAACCTGCTATTATCCATATTGTTCCCTTCCTTCACCTTATAAGTTCCATATTGATTTTTGCAATTTATTTGATCTAAGTAGTGGAGAATTGATGTATATACAAGCCTATGGTAAAATACTTTCATAGTTTGACTGAGTTGAGCGTAAACAGTTAACCTAAACACCTTGTGTGATTTGAGTGTCACTTGTGAGGAATTTTACTCAATTTGAACATGCCCATTTCTGATTAAAGCATGATTATGCTATATTTTATTCTCAATTGGTTTGATTCAACTATTCTTTGTTAAGCATACTTAACTTATTAATTATGGTTTATATTTGATACAATGCTTGTATTTAAAAATTAGTTGAATTGATTAAATAAAGTATTACATGTTTGTGGGTATCATCCTGGTAAACCCTCACGAGATTATAACTCGTCCACTAGGGACACCTAGGGGTTTAAAGGCTTGTGGCACATGCTAAATGCCATCGTGTTTTCCTACAAAAGTGGATTAGATTAGGTATAATCAGTTTTTATGCTTTTAATTTAATAATATGATGTTTCTTGTTTTTCTTTAATTTTGTTCTTATGTGTTTTGCTCAAGAGTGCAAAAGCTTAAGTGTGGGGGAATTTGATCAATCAATTTGAGACACTCATGTTAGCTTTGTATTAGGCTTTATTAGATGTTTATTGTGTCCAATATTAGTATTTTAGATGAGTTTAATGTTGTTGGGCTTCATTGGACTTTAATGCAAATTGTGAATAATTTTCGGATTTTGATGCATTTTGACCTTTCTTCCTTGGTTAGGCCATAACTTGGGACTCAGTGATCCATTTGAGGTGATCTTGGTGTTTTTGGAATGCTAAGACAAGACTCTACAAGTTTCATGAAGAACTCAAGAGCTGAATCGGACTTCTAAGGGTCCAAAATATCCCTAAAATACAGAGTGGGTTTGCTGGCACAGAAATCTGGGCAGTGTGCCCACATTGGACTACATAGTGAGCAAGAGGCCTCCTCTTGGGCTAAAACTTGGCCATTGGAAAGATAAGACCCATATCTCCAACTTCACTGAATACCATTTAGTCAATAGATGTCGTTTTAGGCATCATTATGAAGCTACAAGTTGGTTTGAATTTGGAAACACGTTCTGTCAACCTAACTTGAGGTAGGTGCAGTGTTTTTGGCATATCTGGAGTTTTAAAAGTCCAAATGGCATGATTCCAATTGCAAAATTTCAAGGAGACAACTGGCTACAACTTTCATGAGACCTCCAAGCCAAAATGTACCGTCTAGGTCATGAAAATCAAGCCAGAAGTCAAATAAGAGATGCTAACTAAAAGCCACCAACCCACCTACCATGCACCAACCCACCAACCATGCATCAAGCTTCCATATTTGGCAATTTTCATGTTTTTACAGCTTGTATTCAGATCATGTACATGTACAAATTGGCTTCTAGGATTAGTATAAATAGAGCCAATCTCTTTGTATTATGATCATTCAATTTTAAGTAAGTTTGAAGAAAGTTTGAGTATTTGTGAGAGTTTTCTTTCTCTTCTTCTCCATTCTCTTTAGAATTTCATTTTTGTTCTTTATTCTATGAGTTCTTCCTTCCCATCCATGGAAGACTAGGCTCTTATAATCAATCCAAGGGATTAGCCATCTTGATGTTTAATTTGGAGATCTTGTTTCGCTTGTTCATATTGCTTAATTGTTATACAAGTTTCTCTTCTTCCTCTTTTGATTTCTATCTAGATTGAATTGCTTAATTTGATTTAGATGTTGATGTGATAATAGCTTTATTATCATGTATTCAAAGAGGATCACAAAGACTAAACAATTTATTAAAGATTTTTTATGGATTGTTTAGCTTGGTTAAATTCTGAATCATAAGTTAATCTATTTTTGGATGGTGCTTACTTTATCTAACCTTGGTTAATTAAATCCTAGATGCTTATCTAGTAGAGGATTCTTGGATCATGTTGAGGCGTCTTGATGTGATCTAAGGCCAAGAACATGGTTAGCAATTAAGTGAATTTCTTGTGATCAATGATGAATTAAACTCAAGATCAGTAAATTTCCTTGGATTGGTTAATTTGTTAATTACTTTCCTTTAATTCAACTAGTGTATTATCTTTTCAAATCATCAAAACCCCCCTTTTAATTATCTTGATTTGATTAAATCTTTGCTCTTTTTGGATCCTTGAGAGACGATTCGGTTCATTCTCTATACTACAAGTTATTTTGTGAACCGGTAATTATTATTATTTGACGGGTCTCGACAACCTCTTGTTAACATGTCGACATTTGGGGTCCAAATTATGTTAGTTCCATATTTGGACACAGGTATTTCTTGACCATTGTGGATGATCATTCAAGACACATATGGCTTTTCCTCATAAAGAGTAAATCTAAAACCAAGGTTGACAAGAGGTTGTCGAGACTCGTCAAAATAATAAAAATTACCGGTTTACAAACTAATTTGTAATATAGAGCATGAACTGAATCTTCTCTCAAGGATCCAAAAACAAAGATTCAATTAGATCAAGATAATTAGAAAGGGGAGTTTTGTTGATTTGTAAATAAAATACATCGGTTGAATTAAAGAAAATCAATTAACAAATTAACCAATCCAAGGAAATTTACCGATCTTGAGTTTAATCCATCATTGATCACAAGGAATTCACTTAATTGCTAACCATGTTCTTGGCCTTAGATCACATCAAGACGCCTCAACATGATCCAAGAATCCTCTTCTAAATAAGCATCTAGGATTTGATTAATCAATGTTAGATAAAGTAAGCACTATCCAAACATAGATTAACTTAAGATCTATAATTTAACCAAGTTAAATAATCCATCAAAAAGTTTTGATATATTGTTTAGTCTTTCTGATCCTCTTTGAATACATGATAATAAAGCTATTATCACATCAACATCTAAATCAAATTAAGCAATTCAATCCAGATAAAAATCAAAAGAGGAAGAAGAGAAACTTGAATAACAATTAAGCAATATGAACAAGCAAAACAAGATCTTCAAATTAAACATCAAGATGGTTAATCCCTTAGATTGATTATTAGAGCCTAGCCTCCCATGGATGGGAAGGAAGAACTGATAAAATAAATAACAAAAACGAAATTCTAAAGAGAATGGAGAAGAGAAAGAAAACTCTCACAAATACTCAAACTTTCTTCAAACAAATACTCAAACTTACTTCAAATTGAATGATGTATAATACAAAGAGATTGACTCTATTTATACTAATCCTAGAAGCCAATTTGTAATTGAAAATAATATGAATGGAAGCTGTTAAAACATGAAAATTGTCAAATATGGTAGCTTGATGCATGGTTGGTGGGTTGGTGTATGGTTAGTGGGTTCTAATCAACAACTCTACTCTAACTTCCATCTTGACTTTCATGCCCTAAATGATGTATTTTGACTTGGAGATCTTCATAACAGTTGTAGACAATAGTCTCCTTGAACTCTTGGCGTTAGTTTCATGTCATTTGAACTTTTACAACTCTAGATATTCCAAAAACACTGCACCTACCTCAAGTCAGGTTGGCAGAACTTGTTTTCAAATTCAAACCAACTTGTAGCTTCATAATCATGCCTAAAATGATATCTATTAACTAAATAGTCTTCAATGAAGTTGGAGATATGAGTCTTATCTTTCCAATGGTCGAGTTTCAACTCAAAAGGAGGCCTATAGCCCACGATATGGTTCAATATGTGCACACTGCTCAGATTCCAGTGACAACAAACCCACTTTGAATTGCAGGGCTATTTTGGACCCTTGGAAGTCTGATCCAGCTCTTGAGTTCTTTATGTAACTTGTAGAGCCTTGTCTTAGCTTTCTAAAGACACCAAGATCACCTCAAATGGATCACCAAGTCCCAAGTTATAGCCTAATCAAGGAGGAAAGGTCAAAATGCATCAAAATCCAAGAATTATTCACAATTTGCATTAAAGCCCAATGAGGCCCAACAACATTAAACTTAGCTAAAATACTAATATTGGGCACAATAAACATCTAATAAAGCCTAGTACAAACCTAACATAAGTGTCTCAAATTGATTGATCAAAGGTTCACATCCAATCCTTCATTTCTTTAGTTGAAACACAATTTAACACAAAAATCAAGGCTATTCGTAGTGACAATGGGCATGAATTTCTTCTAAACCAACGCTATGCCACCAAAGGTATTATTCATCAGACTTCTTGTGTGGAATCTCCACAACAAAAATGGCATTGTAGAATCAAAACACCAACATATTTTAAATGGGTAAAGGCACTTATTTTTCGATCAAATCTACGAAATAGTTTTTTGTCATTTTCCGTCACACATGTTGTATTTCTTATAAATAGGATCCCAACGCCTTATCTGATAAACAATAGTCCTTACAAAAATTTGTATAATCATATTCCTAATTTAATCTGTGTTTTGCCTCCACCTTGGTGGCCCATAGAAGAAAACTTGATCCCAGGGCCATAAGGTGTGTCTTTCTTGGCTTTAAGCATGGAACCAAAGGATTCCTTCAATTGGACACAAAATCGAGAGAGATTTTCATATATAGAAATGTCACATTTCATGAGTCCATATTTTCATTTCACTTTTTGATCCCAGATTCTTAACATGTTCTTCTTATCCTTTACCCAACCACTCCATCATTCACTGATCTTGACTACTCCCAACCAATATCACCTATACTTGACAATTCAAACACTCCCCCTGACTAACCAAGTTTGGACCCTTTCATCCTTGTTGCTTCAATCAGCAACCCTTCCTTTCCTTCTATCATAGATCCTACTATACTAAGACAATCCCACAAACACCAAAAACTACTTACTTATCTGCAGGATTGCCATTGCACATTGTCAACTTCAGCTAACACCAACACATCTTCAAGTAATCCATATCCACTTTATCTTATCTTTCTTATACTAAATTGTCACCCACTCACAAACATTTCACCTTATCACTTTCTTCTTCTATTGAACCAACATTTTATTCCCAAGATGCACAATTTGATTACTAGAGACAGACCATGGCATCTGAATTACATTCTTTGGAGAGAATACCCAAACATAAATCCTAGCTAATCTTCCTCCCAATAAGACATCCATAGGATGCAAATGGGTGTACAAAAATAAAACACAATGCAGATGGGACTATTGAACTGTATATAAGACAAGATTAGTTGCAAAGGGGTATACTTAGACTAAGGGGATTGATTTTCTTGAAACATTTTCTCAAGTGGCAAAGATGACCATTGTCAAGCTACTTTTGGCCCTTGCTTCTATGCAAAATTGGCATCTTCACCAACTATATGTCAACAATGCATTCCTCCATGGGGATTTACATGAGGAGGTGTACATGACCTTACCCCTAAGATTTACCTTACCAAAACCAAATTAGGTGTGCGGGCTACAAAAATCACTATATGGTCTCAAACAAGCTAGTAGGCAGTGATATGCCAAGCTCTCTTCTGCCTTACTATCATCTGGATATACACAATCCAAGTATGATTATTCATTATTCATTAAGAAAAACCATCTTCATTCACTGCATTACTTGTTTATGTGGACGACATAATTTTAGCAAGCACTAACTTCACCAAAATTTCATCTATGAAACAGTTTCTTGATCAATCTTTCAAAATCAAGGATTTGGGTCCTCTTAAGTATTTTTTAGGATTGGAGGTTGCACATTCTTAGCAAGGGATTTCTTTGTGCCAATGAAAATATACTGTTGAATTACTCCAAGATTCAGGTTTACTTGCTTCTAAACTTGTCCATACTCCAATGAGTGTTGATCTAAAATTACAAAAGGATATAGGCTTCCCATACTCAGATATCTCACAACCACTAGGCTAGATATCACCTTCGTCATATATCAACTCATCCATTTTTTGGATACATTGTATTGTTTATCCTAAGCTGAGAATGATGAGTATGTATCCTCTAGCTTGCAGGGGATATTACCACATATGGTTAGATGCTTAGTAATTAGTTAGTTAATTATGGTTAATTAAATAATTAATTACATCTCTACTAGTATATAAGTCACTTTGTGGCTCTCTTGTAATTAACTTTCTCTTAGCATTCTCGTTTAGTAAATTTTACTTTCCTGTCTCATCACTCTTCTTTCAATTTTCTCCCCTTTGGACCATGCTTGTTGTAACACCTCGAAATTTCTGTTTTTAATTAAAATATTAATTTTCTCAATTTTTGTGATTTATGATGATTTTTGGGAATTTTTATGAGCTTAATTTAAAATAGGTTATTTTTCATAAACGCTGTGTGCCGCTTTGGAGCAGTTTCAGAAAAAAAAAAATAGTATTTTTGGCCCGTAAATACCCTTACTATTTGTTAGGACCTGGGAAAGTCACGAAACTCGAATCTAAGACCAGATTCTTAATTTTTTCTTTTTTAGAAAATTTGAGTTTTTGTTGACTTTATGTGTTAAACCGAAGCTATTTCGAATAATAATATAATAATTTTTAAATTTTGACCCGAAAATACTATGACTATTTATTAGGAATAAGGAAGTTTATGAATCTCAATTCCGAGGAACAGATTTGATCATTTTCCATTTTTAGGGATTTAAAGATCAAATAAAATCTTCAGGTGATTTTGGGTACATCCTATTGTTCATTGGACAATAGATACTGATATTTGTCCATTGGATAATAGCTACTGAAAAATATCTAGAGGAAAATATCTTAAGCATTTATGTGCATGGGTGAGTCACATAGATTAATCATCTATGAATTTAATGGTGTGGTAAATCACCTAAGGTGAGTCACCTAGTCTTAATGGCAAGGTAATGGTCTTCAAATTGAAAACCATCACCCTCCAACATGCACAAGGGTGGCCGATCAACACAAGGTGAAATATCCTTGATTTATACTTTTATTTAATTACTTATTAGTCCTTAATTTTCTTCTATAAATAGCCAAGACCACCATTCACTTGAACTCACACCAAAACCTTCACTTCTTCTCTCTAAAGCTCACGGCCAAGAGCTCTTTTTCACCATCCCAAACTCTTGCCAAAATTCTAAGTTAGTTTCTAGCATCCTAGTAGTGTTTTAGAAATTTTGATGTTGTGAGTTTCTTGAAATACAAACTTTTTTCACTACTTTCAAGCTTGCCAAAATTTGAAGGAGCCTAAGGTGAAAATTCTTTCTCTTCACTTTTGAATTTCTATTTCAAAGTTTTAGATCATTGGATTGATCCATGATCATCTTATTCCATGTTTTAGAGTTTAAAAGTTATGAACTTAGTTCTATAAGGGATTTCGTTGGTGGAAAAAGGATCTTCATTGGTGGGAAGCCAGGAAACTTTCACTAGAGAGGATTTTGAACCAAGGTAAGGGGGAGATTTCTCTCATCAACCAATATGGTGGTGAGGAACAAATTTATGATTTATATTTTATGCTTTCATGTTTTATGGTTGATGTTTTGTGGTTTGTGCTTTATGATTTATGTTTTGATTATCCTATGTGTTTTTATGTTTTGAGATATGGCATGAACTTGTTATGATTAAAGTATGATATAACTTATGTGTGAATAAGATGATATATATGAACATGCATACGTTTGGTTGGAAACTAATGAATTATGATGGAAATGGAAAAGTTTTGAAAATAAACTATGTAGGAATGATATTTACTTTATTAAAGATTTTGTTATTATTTTCGAAAATTATTATATAGTTTAAAGGATTTTTCAAAAATATGAGAGAAAATATTTAGTTATGATTTAAAGATGAAAACAACTATTTTTCAAGTAGAAACACTTTTGAAAATTTGTTTGGATCTTGAAATGATTTCTAAAGATTAGTTTAGACCATGAAATATTTACTAGTATCAAACTATTTTTAATTAATGCTTACTTTTATTAAAGACTTTTATTTTTTAGAAAGTTGGAGAAAAACATTTTGGTAATGATTTGATGTAGAAATAAATGTTTTTCAATAGAAATGATTTTTGAAAGATTTGTTGAAATGTCACTATTCATATTTGAAACTTATTTTTAGCTCACATAATGAGAAGAGACTTGGAAATATTTTATTTAGTTCAAAATAGCTCAGTATTTGTGAAAAATTCTTTATGCAGTTTAAAGTTTTCAGAAAATGCTTTACGCGATTGAAAAGTGATTTTAAACTGTTACGCGATTCAAAAATATTAATTTTGAGTTACACGATTTGAAGAACAAAAAAATGGTTTTACACAATTGAAAAACGTAACAGAAATGTTACGCAATTTATAAAATGTAATAGAAATGTTACGCAATTTGAAAAACCGTAACCGTAGTGTTACGTGATTTGAAAAATGTTTTGGAAGCACCATAGGTTAAGAAACAACGGTATTACTATCGGGCTGACGTAGACTAGACCCTAGATATGACAGTTGATGTTATTCTTAAAATGATGGCTTGAATCCCGAGGGGATTGTGTTTTGATAAACCAATAATTATGGGTTCATTGACCATGAATTATTGGGTTGATCATGATTGATTTAATAATTATGGGTTAGTTGACCATGAATTATTATATTAATTATGAGTGATTGCACTTTGCATGGGTTAGTTGACCATGGCATTATGATAGTCTGTATAAGACTTGATGTTGTTAAGGCTTTAAGCCTAGGAGTTTGAGCTTATACCTTAGTGTGGGTACGAATTGTGTAATGAAGATCTTCAATGATCTTGGGGACGTTGGGGTGCGGAAACTCCACAGGAGGCCAGTTGAACTGTGCCGTGGCAATATGATTGCAACACACCGAACGATTCCGACCAGACATTATCCTATTCTCGATTGGTGGAGAGTGTTCTCGTGAGCCGTATTGCCAAATGAGATTCTAAATGTGATTCTATAGTACTTTTGAGCATATTTGAGGCTAATGAGATACGGAACATGTACTCCCAATCACTCTCTCCGACTTGTTGTGTTTTAGCACCATGGAGTAGGGGTCAATCATTAGATGATTGCATAGTTAGTTGTCATACTGTCATATTATCATGATGCATATTGATTTTGATCTACCTATTATTTGATAATATGATTATATCTGTTGATTTAGTATGAAGCCGTATTATTTGCTATATTAACTGCACTATTTGTTATTGATTTACCCATTGTTTGATAACATGATTATATCTATTGAACTATATAAATTATTATATTTTCTACACTGCTTTATTGGTGTGAGGATCTCACCTCTTTGTTGTATTGTTTTGTATGTTTTTGTGTTGTTTTTCTTTTGTCTTATGAAGACGACGAGGAAGCTAGTTTCTTTCTGTATTATGAAGACGATGAAGGCATCAAGGAAGAATCTATTTAGTTTGATTAAAATTCTGTGGTGATTTTGACGTATGGAGCGTCCACTCAGATACGAAATAATTAAGTATTTAGGACTTTGGTTAATAGGATGTTATACCGAGTTTGTAGACATTCTACTGCGTATCATTTATGTATTTCGTTAAACAGTTGAATTAAGCAGTAAAATTGGGTATAAATACTTATGATGTATATTCTTGAAATCTTTTGATATTGAGTTATTTCTTTCTTGGTTATTTTATGTTATATCCACGAAAAGAAATTTTAGAACTCATATTTTCATAAAGAAAATAACAAAAGGTTTTTCAAATTAACTTGAGGCTCCGTTAAATGTGACACCCAACGGAGGGTGTCACACTTATCCTGTATATATACAATGTCTCATGTTGCCTTATTGGCAAGTGTACCAAATCGCAAAAAGTAATAAAGAAATGATTAAATATCGTTTCCTCAGATATTATGTTATCAAACACCAATTCACTAATGTAAATACTATTAGAACAGCCAATTTGGATTAAAAAGAGTTCTTTAGAATGAAACCTAAAAGAAACTAGCACTTTGCAATTAACAATTATTAAATTCAAGAGTTTAAATTCAAGAGTAAAAGGCAGAGAAATATGGTGTAAAATCAATGATTGAAATGTTAGGGATCCGATTTCACTTGAATTTTCCAACTAGTGTTTGAATTCTAACTTAACTAAGCTCAATTCATGGATTGATGGTGGAAATCCTATTATTAATCAATACCCAATTCCTTGGTTTACCGATTCTCTCCAACTTTTTAAAATCAATTAATTCCTTAATTTGACTCTAAATTAAAGAAGACATGAAAAGATAGTTGATTACCAAATAAATCCACATAACCAACATCCTCTATTCCTAGACTTTGTCAATTATGAAGTTTATCGCAAGAAGCACAATCATACATGAATTTCCCAATCCTATGCATGAACATCAATTCAATTTGTGAGTGGCCAATCCATAAAATCATTAAGCATAATGATAAACACTTCAAATCCATGAAAAGAAACTTAGATTAAGTATAAAAGAATCCAAACAAGTTTTTAATTCAAGATACATATTCACCTTAACTAGAAAGAGTTTAGAAACTCATGGAAAGGGGAAAACAAAAACAGAAGTAAGAGCAAACTCCATCAAAGAATCAATTGGGAATGGAGAAATCTTCAATCCCCTTTGCTTCCTTCTGGTTCTCCCTTGTTCTTTACTTCCAATCTTCGCTAAATCCTCTTCTCCAACAAAAAGTTCCCTAAAAACCCTAACTTTTTCTATTTATAGTGTCCAAACAGAGTTAGGCTGCGACATGGATGCCTAAGCGTTGATATTGGGCGCCTGGGAGCGTGAAAAATGTTGACTAGGGCACTTGGGCACTGAAGTTGGGCGGCTGGGCGCTGAGGTGGCAGAGAGTAACATTTTGAGCGCTTGGGTGCTGGGATGGTAGCGGAAACCACTAAATTCAGCTAATCTGAGCGCCTAGGCATTGGGTTGGACTCCTAAGCGCTAAAATTCCAGAATTGGGCCAATATTCTTCAATCCCACAATGATGTTTGTCCTTCTAAAGTTCTTGAACTTAACCTGGGTCTAAAACAATAAAAAGAGCAACTAAAATCATCAATAATAAGATAAACCCAGGTGCTAAGAAAGCATGATGGAAAATAATTAAAATGTGGGGAAAACACCATCTAAGGTTGTGAAAGGAGAAGTTTTCTTCTAGGAAATTATTCAAGAAAATAAGGTATTTAGCACAAATATCATCTCAACAAACTAAATCAATGTCGATCTATTTTTAATTATACTATAGGTTCTTTGATTTTTATTTTTCAACTTGGTCCCTTTGTTCATTGATTGATTTGTTTATCTACCAGATGAGAAAAATCTTTCTGATTTTATATTTTATTAAAATTAATTATGAGAGATAAGGGTCATCATCTTTCTTAATAAACCGTAAAGCTGTTATCAACAGCTAAACACCTTTGTTGTTGATGGGTGACAGGTGATAAATCTACAACATATGTAGATTTATAAGCTTAAAAGTAAGTTTTTGTGTAGAGTTTAGTCAAAATTGGATGGATATAGGATTTATATATGATTAGATAGGTATATAGAGTTGTTGCATTGATTGTTACATTTTTACCAAGTTTTGAATCATATAATGCAGGAGCAGAGACAAGAAGTGGAAAAGAACGGACTTTGTGCACTTTGCGCAAATCAAGAGAAGCCTTGCGCATTTATGAAGTTTTGATTCTGAGTTGCATGCGCTTTGCACCTCTGTTCATGAGCAAAGCATATTTTACTATTTTTGGATCGGGAAGTAGGTTGTTATACATGCGTTTTGCACATGTCAAGTGAGCTTTGCGCATGACAGATACAACAGACACTTTAAATGCGCATTTTGGCTCATTCACAAGGGAGTTGGATCATTTTTCTCCATTTTTCGTGGGTCTAAGCCAGAGAACTCTGGGGAACTCATCCCATTTCCATCTCCATTGATGATTCAAGTTTAGAAACAAGACTTTGAATGATCAATAGCTTCTTCCTCCTCCATTAGTTTGATTTTCCTCATTTCTTCTTTTTCCATCATGAGTAGCTAAACCTTTTAGGCTAGGGGTAGATGAACATTGTAGATACTCTTATGTGATATGTTTTATACTTTCTTTACAAGTTAATTTCATGTATTTGAGCACTCTTCTCATTGCTTAATGCTAATCAATACTTGATCACTTTTGGTTTAAATTTGGGTTTTTCGTTTGATTGGGAAATTGCTCGTAATACCGAAACTGAGTTAGGTTGGCATGATTATGATTGAGTATAGGAATATATCATTGTGATTATGTGTTCCATGCAATCATTGTCATTATGCTTAATTTGAATCAACAATTACCTAAGGAATTAAGAGTTGTGATTTTGGTTAAAGGGGCTTTGAGTCAAGGGATTGATCTTGACCTAAATTTGTTGATTGGGACCTCAAATGCATAAATATTGCTTGTTTTGATAGTTATTAAATAGACTAAGAGGGTAAAAAATGGGATTCGAATGAAGTAAACAAATGAAATACAAGAAGGGGGGTTGAATTGTGTTTCTTAACCTTTTGGAAATCTTTTTGTTAATTAACAAATTTATCAAGACAATGGTTGAAACAATAATACGCAATGGACGAATAAAAACTTCTCAGTCCAATTGGACGCTAAAAAGGTTTTGTAAGATTTCTCTTTAAACGCAGTTAAAAAGCTCTAAGTTTTAACTTAAAAACCTCTGTTAAGAAAACAATGGTAATCCCCAGATGTTAGTGAAAAAATAAGACACACGAGGAGGGAAGAGAAACTTACACCAGATGTTTATCCTGGTTCACTCTCACAAACCGAGAGCTACATCCAGTCCCTTCAACCAAAAGGATTTAATAATAATCTTTTACACAGATTATAAGTATTATCCACCTTTTCAGGTACACAAGTATTCTCAACCTCTTCAGGTTCTAACACTCAAGTATTCTTTTATACCCCGCCTCTTCAGGCTTAAACAACTAGGTTAAAAAAGAAGATGTAAATGGTGCTTGAGTTTTTAACTCACTACAGGTGATGATAGAAAATAAATCTCAAGACTAGAACTCTATACAAGAGTAGAAAACTTAGAAGAATGAGAGCTTTGATTCCCTTTCTTTTGATCACTCAATTGTTGCCTTTTTTTTTCTTCTTCAAAGACATTTGAATTTATAGGTGAGAGCACTTGGAGCAGTCTTCATAAGCTTCTTCATCCAACAGAAACATTTATTACCGTTCTGAGCAACATTAAATGCATAAGCTAATATCATGTTGAACTTCTTCTGAAAAGTCACTTTGATTATCAGGAATATCTAAGAATATGATAGCTGCGTCCTGACTTATCTGAGTGCGCAGAAAGTTCCTTATTTGCTTGTCTTTGCAGTTGTTAGCAATGTCAGCTAAGCAACTCAGTTGACTTCTTTTGTTGTGTACTTTGTCAGAGTTCTTCTCAGCATTTAATGATGAATAGTTATTCATATATTGAATTTGCTCTATGGACAACGGCTTTGATCTGAGCTAAGTAAGGAAACATTTGGACGATCCAATGACGAATACTTAGTTTCCTTTAGTTTAGAAGACAAAATTTGGATGCATGTACAAATAATAATTTGTTCACACCGAGTTGTATGTTATAGAATTACCAACATATCTTTAAGCTGAAAAACATTAACATAACAAATTATACACGAATTACGTCAGTCTTTTACTGGTTCATTCTAATTTAAACCTTTGTTATCTTCAAAACTTTGAGGGGCTTAATTCTTTATACAACTTTGGTTCCGAAACTTATTTCTCAAAAAGTTCTTTGGTTCCAACATTGAATCCTAGTCGTTTTTCTTGATCAATATTCTTCTCCTTAAAAATCCAAAAAACATTTATTCAATTGTTAATTGTTCGGTTGATAACACATTTACTCATACTTATTTGAAATCATACACACCAATACAACTTTAGATTTCCCATTCAAAGTATTTACAATACTTGCTTGCTTTGATAAATAACTACAATCCCTGTTGAGATTATACTTCTTTACTCACCATTATATTACTTGTAGTGATTCGGTGCACTTGCTGAAATTCCCTATCAACGGGTTGACCTTTTATGGTCTTTTCCTCGCAATCTTTTTTTTTTTGGTATTATCTAGAGGTATCCCCACACATTTTAGATGTAAGACTAATCATCTTCGAGAAGGAAAGTGTAATGGTAAAACCCTCTCAATAAATAACTCTCAATCTTTTATGCATGCATTGTATATGTGGTGATGAATTATTTCTATTTATAATTAGTTATCATAGTGGTTTGCAATGAGGGTTGACTAGAGTTGATTGTGAAATCCACCTCCTAAAATTTCATCACAAAAAATGCAAAACATCATAATTATTTGAGATTCACATATTGTGGTCGAGGATATTTTTTGTCTCGTGAATATTTTATGTACAGATTTAATACTTAATACGTGTTTTGACTACCTTACTTTATTTTTGTCAAAATACTCAAGAGAATTTTGTGTTAACTTTTTTTTAAATGAAAAATCATTTAATCAATTTTATTTTATTTTTTGTAAAATGCTTAGAGAGAAAGGAAGTTGTCCCATTCTAAACTCAAGGCATACCACATCAAACTAATCTAATTATGAATAGTATTTGATTCTTGGATATATGTTAGTAAAAGTGATTCCTCATTTTTCTTTCCTATTTATATTGAATTTTGTAAATTCTTTTGTGTTCTACATAAATAATTTTGACAGTAATAATAGCTGTAAATATAACACACCTGGTTTAATTGTTAGGCCAAAGGCCCTTGACAAAGTAAAAATTCATTCAAACTATCCATTCTTGGGAATTTTTTTTTATTAACCAATTAATATTAGAGAAATATTTTTTACGCACCGCCTGATGTTGTGCAATTAAAGTGGTTGATATTTTGATAGGTTAACTGTTGGTCCAATTTAAATTATATATTTGTTTCTATGTGTGTAGGTCTGTAAATGGAGTGGCATAATTCTTAAAACTATGAAAAATGAATTTTACATACCACTTGGTGTATACAAGTAGTGAGCAGAAATTCGTGCAATTAATATAAAAAAAGTTTAAATGAGTTCTATCAGAGTCTAAATGTGTTAATATAGATAATAAATAATATTGGAGGTATGCCATATTTATACTCATTATTTTCACACCTGCATACATAACAGAATCTAATCGAATGAATATCTAACTATGCTTAATCATTCAAGTCTATTGAGAAATTGTAAAATGTAAAATCCCATAACTTTACGAAGCCTAATATAAAAAATGCTTGTTTGAACTGGTCTAATGAATAACAGCGCCTAAAAGTCCATAGGACTCCATACTATTAACAAAAATATTATAAACAATTCTTTTATACAATGCATGCACAGAGCCTCACGTATAAATGTATAAGTCTGTTTTAGGCAAAACATTTCGGTAAATCTTTTTAACACGTTATTAGCTTTGCTGTCGGCAATATTAAGACTCTTATCTATCCCATATTTTATTTTTTTAATTTGAATTAAATAATCTATTTAATTTAGTCATAGGTGATACCTCAATTAATCATTTACATGTTGGTTATAATACCAGAGAATTTCTTAACTCACGACCATAGTTCAAAATCTTATATCTGTTAATTATGGGGCTCATCTATCTCTTATATATGCATTTATTGTCAATTATAGCAACATAATATAGAAACACACACATGCTATGGTATCCTATATTACTTGTTCTCTGCTAGGTTGAAATTGTTATTGACAGTTGAGTTTTACATTTAAATTTATGTAACTGTTAGAATATCTTCAGGGTATTTTAACATATCTTTAGAATATCTTAGCATATCTTTAGAAGAATTTTATAGTATATTGTGGGATCAATTAGTCCTCTAATTGAGGAAGCAATCTTAGGAGTTGTTTCCTAATATCATTATGTTTCCTAATTTGTTTCCTTTTTTAATTAGGGTTAAGAGTCTTATTATCTTAGTGAACTTTGGCTTGTACTAATTGTACTACACTAGTACTTGGCCTAATTATTAGTATAAATAAGAGTTAGTACTTTGTATTTTACAACACATCAAATCAATCTAATATCATATTATTCATTAGTATTCATTCTCTCTTTTACTCATTCCCTACCTAAACCATATAATCTCAACAGTAACATACAATAATATTATCAATTAGCAAAACAGTAACACTAGCTAAGATCACAAAATTATCTTAAACATAAATTAGATTATAATATGAGAATTATAAAAGGAAAAAAAAACTACCTTATGGTAATATTTATAATTAAGGATCACATAACAACATAATATAAATTAAATAACTAAATTGTGTGGTTATTTAATTCTCACTTGTAATTTGTAAATAACTTATTAGTCATACTGAACTATGGAACCAATGTTCGTTCCTCAAACTTCCCCGTATAAGCTCAAGAGCTTTCATAGATTATTTCTCCCGGTGGCAGCTGAAGTTAACAAGAGAATAGCTCATGTTCTTCCAATATGTTCGGATTGTTATAACGAATTTGTTGGAGAATGCCTGGTTATTTCTTGCTTTCCAAAACTTAATGTTATAACGAATTTGGAAAGCAAGAAATAACCAGGCATTCTCCAACAAAATCTAGGGCACATTTTCAATACTCCGGAAAGCTATAGTACAATTTGATGAATTCTCATCTATTTAGTTGGTGGCGTTTGCTTCTTTTATTCTCTATCTTAAGATGTACTTCTTCTGGTAGAGTGATTCTTTTTATGCTAGTACCTTCTGTTCTCATGTTTAGTTTAAGTTTTGTGACCTGCTCTTCTGCTCTTGTAACTGTTTTCATTCAATGAAAGCTACGTATCTTTGGTGAAAAAAAACAAGAGACTTAAAGCACATAAACGAGGTCGCAGTTGCAACATTATGAAACAAGAATCTCTGGATCTTCAGCGAGTAGTTTCTATTACCTAAACAAGAGTGCCACACTGCCCTCTCTCCTGGTGATAAAAACCATCATCACATTAAAGGGCAAATTATGTAAAGGAAACTGAATTAAAGGGTGTGCAGGATCAGCGGTTCTTGACCACAATAATGTGCTTCTATCTCTGCATGCAGGCCACGCTTCTTGATCTTAAGCACTTGCAGATACGTTATTGGCCGAAGAATATTTGTCTGCCAAACCTTAATTATATTCTCAAAACTAGCTAAATTTCCTGCTCTGCAATGCAAGGTCCTCTTCCCCATTCTGTTAAATTTAATAAAGAGGGTAATGATTTGTTCACATCACATAATAAACGGTCAATAAATATTTTACTCTGATTTCTGAGTGTTATAAATGAAAGACCACTTGGCAGGCTGAGAGTCTAAAAGGAGCTGGAACTTGCCACCGATTATGTTTATCCCAGGATCATATATGGAAAAGGAAATAAAAGACCATGCAATAAAATTCATAATTTCATTTCTAAGGAAAAGTTATAGAGAAACATAACAAAAAAATCTAAATAAGTGTAATTTCTTTTCTTTTCTTTTCCTAAGATCACGAGGTGTCTCAACAATTTAAGTGTTGAACCAATCCCTGTTGTAGTCTCTACATGAGCAAAACAAAAGACTTCATTATTTTTTTCTTTTTGAATAATGGAAAACCTCGTTTAATTAGCGAAAGAACTTTTCTTAGATAGATCATGAAAGCAACTCTTGGCAATGCAATTTCTGTTTCTCCTAATATAGTGATTTTAAAAGGCTGACAGTCCAAAATTAGAAGTGTTATTATTATTATGCATACTGTAAAAATTATAGCACTTTAATTTTTGCATAGAAATTAAGCTAATTTTTATGCAGAAATTTACTATGTGTGAAGTTCTCTATAGAAATCAGTCTTTATAAAAATAAAAGTAATACAAAAAATTACAATTATTTTTATTTTATTTTTGTGAAATAAAGTTAAGGGGAGAAGAAGCTGCCTTATTTTATATTTGACCTTGAAAACTGTTACCATACATGATGGATGGAAAAAAAAATAGTAGAAGAGTAATGTTACTTGTACACCTTATTTTTATACCTCTCCTTATACTTTATTGTATTATCAAATATTGTTGAAACTGTTATTAATTATTCTGCAAAAGTTATTATTCAAGCAAAGACACCTACGAGCAAAAATTGTTACTGAGTTTAGATAATAACTTTTACAAAATAATTAACAACAGTTTCAATAATATTTGATAACACAATGATGTAGAGAGATGTGTAAAAATGATTTACAAATAACATTTTTTATAACGGAATCTACTGGGCATATTAGGGAGAGCATATTGAGTAATTTGATTGCAACTCTTCTCGTACTTTTACATAGATTGGTGGCTGTAGATAATTTGTGTAGGTTTCTATGTTAATTAATTAATTATATATATATATATATATATATATATATATATATATATATATACAACTGTGTAAATTAAACTGCATAAGTAATTCTTCATATGAGATCATAAGTTTGAAAAGAAGAACTCATCACTTAGAACTTAGATGTACAATTGTGAATCCAATAGTTTTACAAATAAGACTACTGCTGTTTGAAAACACCGTCATATATAACGATGATCATTCATGTAAAATTTAGCAATTATACAATTTTTTCTCTTATTTCTTATATTCAACATTCCTTTTACCCTCTTATATATCATGATTGCGCTTATTGGAAATGCTTCTCGTTTGTGAGGAGTGTAAGAAGATGAGCTTAGGAGCTGTACAATGGAGAATCAAGGGGGAATTCACCAGTTGCAAAGTATTAAACTCAAGATTAAATGGTTCAAGATCATTTGCTAAACAAAGTCCTAAGGCTGTGAAGAAGATGCTGAGATGAAGAGTTGGTCTGTTATGACTCAAGCTTATGAGCATAGCCATATCCAAAAGTCTAGTCTATTAAGAAGGAGAATCTCATGACCTAAGCAACACATTAGTCTGGCATTTTTCCTCAATGTGGGAGATAGCATGCTCCTAGATATAGTTATCTGATCTTAAGACATGTTCAGGTGGAAAGAAATGTAAGGAGTGGAAGGAAGATTTCCTTGGACGTTTTCCTAATATGTGTCACAACGTACTCAGAGGGCGCCATGGCGCGAGAGGTAACTAGATTTGAAAAAATTTAGAAGCCATCAATAATTTGTTTTAAATAAAAAATAATTGGGAAACCTATTTTTATTAGAAAATTGGTCTTTGAACAGAAAACTAGGTTCGAGAGTCTAATTATGCACAGGGAAGGACAAGAACTTAATCTTACTACACCCTTAATACATCTATTTAAAAACAGTTACCCTAAAGCTAGTTGTGCAAATTATTAATAACCTTAATAATGCTTATTTTACCCCTTAAAAATAAAAGGCTAAAATACATTTTACCCCCTTCTCCTTTACCTTATGTGCATTTTACCCCCTGAGATTTAAAATGTACAATTTACTCTCACAAAATTTATTGATGGAGCTTATAACCCCTTCTCATCAAACACCGTTGAACAAAGCATGCAATTGGGAGCACGCAGAGTTACTTCCTCAATGTACAAAAGATTAAGTTGAAGACGATTATTGATTCAAGTGAGAATCTTGTTCTTGCCGAGAAAGCAGGCAAGAGATAGTGTCGTTAATTATTTGAATAATATCTGTAGGGAATGAGTTTTAAGATCCATCAATAAATCTTGTAGGGGTAAATTGCAGCTTCTTAAATTTCAGTGGATAAAATGCACATGAGATAAAATTTAAGGGGGGAAAATGTATTTTAGCTAAAATAAAATAAGACACAAGTAAATATTTACAAATTAGACAAAAAATCAATACAATCAATACAAATTTTTACAATTTGGCTTGACTTACACATCTACGTATCTCATAATGCAATGGGAAACTCAAAGTCACGTAACTCTTTAAAAAGTAATTGTGTTGGTCAATTTAATTTAAAGATTAATGAATAAAATGATTTTTGATTTATTAATTTGTTTTAAGAGATTAGAAATCCATCAAAGGTTAATTAGGATTATTAAATTAAATACATTTTGCAAGGAATCAAAGACGACACAGGGTTGTACAATATCCCTATGGATTCGAACAACACTGAAGATGGCACATGGCCATACAATCAACCTCGCTAGCCATTGCATGAAAAATATTAGAAATTCACTTTTGCACAAGATTCAAGATGACACGGGTCATATAATAAATCTTTATGGATTCGAACATTATTGAAGATGGAACAAGGCTATACAATCGGCATTGTCGACCATTGGGTGGGTATTTAATAATAATTTTATTTAACACCAACCATTGAAACCAAAATAAGGACATTCAAATGTAATACAACAACATAAAATAATTGAATAAAATTAAAAGCTAAACATGGATATTCTAATGTAATGACATTGAATAATCAAATGAAAATAGGACCAAACTAATGTAATATAACGACATCAAATAATTAAACAAATAAAGCAATTGAACAAAATCCATAAAATATCAAAGTAAAACTAACATAAAGAAGACTCAAATTATTTTTAAGCTTTTTTTGTTAGGCTTACTAAAAGAGAGAAATTTCTTATTTTAATACCTTCAGTAAAAACCTTTAGAACCCAATCAAAACTTACTAAAATACAAAAAATATCCCAAATGCACCTATGTTAAAAAAATCTTCAGCACTAAGACCCTCAGGCTGATTAATGGGTTATTCAACTTAACAACTAAAGACCAACAAGATGTAAACCCATTGAAATAGAAACTTATTTCAACTAAACCCAATAAAAGTGTAAGCCCACTATCCTATCACAAAGTATCCTAACCCAATGAAGGTTCCAAGCTCACTAACTACTTGGTCAAAATTTATCCCCAATGAAAAATCCAAACCCATTAACGATATATCCAACACCTACATGAACTAAACCCAATGATTATCAAGCCCACAAAATAAAACCAACCCACCCCACTTTACTGTAGAACCGCCAGCCACTCATCAACACACGGATATTGCTAGCTCTCTGCACTTGACCCACGGCCCTTGCTCAAGACTTACGGTGCTCAGGTGGTTGGTTTGTAGGTGCTGGTTCAAGGTGCTTTGGTTGCTGCATGAGCGTGAAGATTGAGGGGATCTGCTTTTGGTACTGGGGCGTCGGGGTTCCGTGGGATGATGGTTTGCAGGCTCAAGTGTGGTGTTGTGGTCCTTGGTTGCAGGGGGCTGTTGGGTGTTGTTCAAGTGAGGTGCTGTGTTTGTAAGTGTGTGCTGCGTGTGAAGTGAGGGGCCGGGCATGTGTGTGTTCAGATAATTGTGTGCTGCGTGTAGTAGCTAAGTTTCTGCAGGTTGTGCTTCTGTGGCTTTGGTGTATTTGCAGGGATGGAGCGTCAAGTTTTTTTGGAGTGACTGGCTTCTATATGATGGGTTTCAAGTGGTTTGGGATGGTTCTATTGCTGAATTTGAGGGAGTTAATTGGTGCAGAAAGTGGGTGGAAGTTGCTGAGATTTTGGTTGGTATGATAGCTGTCTAGGGTTCATGCGGGTGGAACGGGTTCTGCGAGATTGTGTTGTGCAGGGGTCATGCGTGGAAGAGCATGGGCGTTGTGGGTGTGAGTGGCTCTACATGGTGCTGTTTTGGGTGGTGCAGGTGCGTGTTGCAGTGTGTGAATGAGTGCAGGTAAGGATAAGTGAGCTTGGAGAGTGCTGCATATGTGTGCTGCATGGTGTAGGTGGGTGCAAGTTGTTAACTAATGAAGTTAGTTAGTTAATTATTATTAGTTTTCAGTTAGTTGGTTATGATAATTATGATAGTTAGTTACGGCAGTTTTGTCTATATAAAGGACATTACATTTTGTCATTGATTCACAATGAGAAGTTAGTTGATCGTTTCTTTGTTGTGATTCTTTGTGCAATTGATATTTCAGGTTCAATTGCGATTATAATCATCTTCTGTAATTGAAGTTTCATGGCGAATTCTAGTTCAAATAAATCAAGCCCTAACATGGATGACGCGGTGAATGTAGCTAGATCAGCCACTATGGGGAATGTGGTCAATGTTACTAATATGACTTCGGATTTCACTAGCCCTTATTACTTGCTGCAGAATGAAAATCTAGGAGCTATGATAGTTTCTGACTGATTGACTGTTGAAAACTATCACCAATGGTCAAAAGCTGTTATGGTGGCTCTTAGCTCGAAGAATAAAGAGCCAATGTTGTTAAAGTCGGATCGGACAAAAAATCGAAAAAAGTTTTCGGTTCATGTCTGACCGGTTCAACCGGTTAAACCGATTGGTCGAACCGGATGATGTCATCATTACATTATATATTTATATGTATATTTAATATTTATACGAGGATGATGCCATATCCTATAAAACCCACAACACCTATTATTTTGACAGCTGGTTAGTGTTGAGTAAAACCTTTTAATAAATAAAGTACTAAAGGTGTGATGTGTGGATCAAGCTGTGTAATATAATATCAATATGTCATAAAATATATATGTTTGCTTATCTTAAAATATTGAGCAAACCATGAATGAAAGCTAAGGTGGGCACGGTGCAATCATTACGCAAGCGATGAGCTTCAACAGCTGACGATGGTTGCAGTAGTGGAGGCGATGGTGGAAAGACCAGTAGCAGTGATAAGCTGCGGCGATGGCAATGACATGCAGCAGTGACGAGCGACGGCGATGGCAAAACGACCTGCAACAATGAAGAGCAACGGCGAAGCACCTTCCTTCCTTCAATGGCAGATGAACTTCTTCAATGGTGTAACACAGGAAACGTCGAATGGGTTAAGGATTTTCAGAGTTTTGGTTATGTTGTAACCGACGGTTTGATGAAAACCGTCCGGTTTACCCGTTCCAATCCGATTTTTTACCGGTCTTGACCAGTTCAAACCGGTCCAACCATATGTTTAGTTTTGATATTAAACCATAACCGGATTGAAGGCCGGTTCGCGGTTCGGGCGGTCAGACCGGCCGGTTTGGTTCGGCCCAAACAACACTGCAAAGAGCAATTCATTGATGGAACTTTGCCCAAGCCTCCTATCACATATCCAAATCACAAGATTTGATGCAGATGCAACAAGTTGGTACTTTCTTGGATCTCGCATTCACTGGAACCATCAATTATGCAGAGTGTTCTTTGGATGAAAACTAAAAGTGAGGTATGGAAAGATCTCAAAAATAGATATTACCAAGGAGATATATTTCACATTTCTGAATTGTAGGAAGAATTATATCTGTATAAGCAAGGGGACTCATCCATAAGTACCTATTTCACTCATTTGAAAGGAATTTGGTAGGAGCTTGATAATTTTAGGCCAATTCCTTCTTGTAAATGTCAAATCAATTGTTCTTGTGATTTGATCCCTTCAATTCGGTCTTATAGGGAGAATGATTATGTAATCAGATTTCTTAAAGGTTTAAATGAGCAATACTCAGCTGTTAGGTCCCAGATCATGCTCATGGAACCTCTCCAGACATATCAAAAGTTTTCTCTCTGCTCATACAACAAGAAAGACAATTGGACACTTAACTTGAGGAGCCAAGAATTCTGCTCAACACAAGTGATGCAGGGAACTGAGGCAGAGGAAATCATGGTAGGGGATCAAACTCGGGAGGAAGAAGTGGAAGTGGCAGAGGAAAAAGCACTAAAGTCTGTTCTTATTGTAATAAGGTTGGACATATGGTAGACACTTGCTATAAAAAGCATGGCTACCCTCCTAATCTTTAGAAGACTGCTAGTGCAAACAATTTTGTGGTAGAAGATGAAATTGAAGATGACATGAGATCTGTCAAGTCACTGAGGCACAAAGAAGATATGGAAGACAACTCAAAGTTGAGCTTCACACCTGAGCAGCACAAAGCCATAATGACCATGCTAGCTACAACAATCTGCTATGAATCACAATGTTACCCACATTGTGACTCAACCAGCAGAGAAATCAAGTATCATTTGTGTTGTCAATAATCACAGTAATTTGGGTAACTAGATTTTAGACACAGGGGCCACTGATCATGTGTGCCAATCCCTATCCTTACTTCAATGTCATAGAAGAATAAGACCAGTTAATGTTAAACTCCCAAATGGATCTCATATGATTGCTAACATTGATGGAACAATTGTTTTATCTGAAAAATTATATATCACAGATGTGCTATATGTGCCCAATTTCTCCTTCAATTTGATTTCATTATCAAGGATGGTCAAAACAAATTATTGTAAGTTGGTTTTTAACTGTGATGCTTGTCATATACAGGACAACACCACCTTGAAGATGATTGGTACAGCTAGATTGAAGTATGGTCTCTACACACTCAATCCACAAACTTGTTCTTCTATTCTTTTTTCTTTTGTGAATGCTGCCACTACCACTAGGACTAACATCTGGCATTTGAGGTTAGGTTACTCCTCCCATGACAGACTGTTTCAATTGAATAAATGTTTTCCCTTCATCAATTGTAATAAGGCAGTAGCTCCTTGTGATATATGTTACATGGAAAAGCAGAAAAGATTCATTTTTCTCAATGATCAATCAATTTGAGACACTTATATTAGCTTTGTATTAAGCTTTATTAAATGTTTATTGTGCCCAATATTAGTATTTTAGATGAGTTTAATATTGTTGGGCTTCATTGGACTTTAATGCAAATTGTGAATAATTTTCGGATTTTGATGCATTTTGACATTTCTTCCTTGGATAGGCCATAACTTGGGACTCGGAGATCCATTTGAGGTGATCTTGGTGTCTTTGGAAAGCTAAGACAAGGCTCTACAAGTTTCATGAAGAACTCAAGAGCTGGATCGGACTACTAAGGGTCCAAAATATCCCTGCAATGTAGAGTGAGTTTGCTGTCACGGAAATCTGGGCAGTGTGCACATATTGGACTACATAGTGAGCTATAGGCCTCCTCTTGGGCTGAAACTTAACCATTGGAAAGATAAGACCCATATCTTCAACTTCACTGAAGACCATTTAGTCAATAGATGTCGTTTTAGGCATCATTATAAAGCTACAAGTTGGTTTGAATTTGAAAACACATTCTACCAACCTAACTTGAGGTAGGTACAGTGTTTTTGGCATATCTGGAGTTCTAAAAGTCCAAATGGCATGATTCCAATTGCAAAATTTCAAGGGGACAACTGGCTACAACTTTCATGAGACCTCCAAGCCAAAATGCACCGTCTAGGTGATGAAAATCAAGCTGGAAGTCAGATAAGAGTTGCTGACTTGAAGCCACCAACCATACACCAACCCACTTACCATGCACCAACCCACCAACCATGCATCAAGCTTCCATATTTGACAATTTTCATGTTTTTACAACTTGTATTCAGATTATTTTCAATTACAAATTGGCTTCTAGGATTAGTATAAATAGAGTCAATCTCTTTGTATTAGAAATGATTCAATTTTAAGTAAGTTTGAAGAAAGTTTGAGTATTTGTGAGAGTTTTCTTTCTCTTCTTCTCCATTCTCTTTACAATTTCATTTTTGTTCTTTTATTTCTGAGTTCTTCCTTCCCATCCATGGAAGGCTAGGCTCTTATAATCAATCCAAGGGATTAGCCATCTTGATGTTTAATTTGGAGATCTTGTTTCGCTTGTTTATATTGCTTAATAGTTATTCAAGTTTCTCTTCTTCCTCTTTGATTTTTATCTAGATTGAATTGCTTAATTTGATTTAGATGTTGATGTGGTAATAGCTTTATTATCATGTATTCAAAAAGGATCACATAGAATAAACAATTTATTAAAGCTTTTTGATGGATTGTTTAGCTTGGTTAAATTCTAGATCTTAAGTTAATCTATGTTTGGATGGTGCTTACTTTATCTAACCTTGGTTAATTAAATCCTAGATGCTTATCTAGTAGAGGATTCTTGGATCATGTTGAGGCGTCTTGATATGACCTAAGGCCAAGAACATGGTTAGCAATTAAGTGAATTCCTTGTGATCAATGATGGATTAAACTCAAGATCGGTAAAATTTCCTTGGATTGGTTAATTTGTTAATTACTTTCCTTTAATTCAATTAGTGTATTATCTTTTCAAATCATCAAAACCCCCCTTTTAATTATCTTGATCTAATTAAATCTTTGTTCTTTTTGGATCCTTGAGAGACGATTCGGTTCATGCTCTATACTACAAATTAGTTTGCGAACCGGTAAATTTTATTTATTTGACGGGTCTCGACAACCTCTTGTCATTCAACAGCACATCTAAATCTGATGCTTTATTTGAATTATTGCATATGGACATATAGGGACCTCTCTCTATGCCTTCCATGTTTGGTCATAGATACTTCCTTACAGTGGTAAATGATCATTCTAGACACACTTAGGTATATTTCATGCAGTTGAAGTCTGAGACAACAAGCCATATTCAAAGTTTTGTTGCTTTAGTGGAGACTCAATTTGGAGCCAAAGTAAAAAGGATAAGAACAAACAATGGGAAGGAATTTATATTGACTGAATTCTATAGACAGAACGGGATTTTACATGAA
Organism: Styphnolobium japonicum; assembly: GCA_023212625.1. NCBI lineage: Eukaryota > Viridiplantae > Streptophyta > Magnoliopsida > Fabales > Fabaceae > Styphnolobium > Styphnolobium japonicum. Next base: position 16,083,939 of record JALBWW010000011.1, read on the forward strand.
ACTACTTGTGTAGAGACACCACAGCAGAATGGCAATGTGGAAAGAAAACATTAACACATCCTAGCTATGACTTGAGCCATCATGTTTCAATCTAGCATCCCCAAATGCTTCTGGACACAAGCAGTGAGCCATTTTGTATACATCATCAATAGATTACCAAGTCCATACTTGGAGAATAAATCACCTTACCAAATGTTGTACCAAAAATTACTTGACCTTGAACCATTAAAGGTGTTTGGTTGCCTTTGTTTCACAACCACATCGCCCAGTCACAGAAAGAAACTTGATTCTAGATCCAGAAATTGTATCCACATTGGATTCAAGCCAGGCATAAAAGGCTATTTTCTATTTGATCTTCAAACCAGAGAAGTATTCTTTTCTAGAAATGTTTCTTTCCATAAAAACATATTCCCTTTTGCTGCCATTCCAGGTTGACACCTATCCAAGACACTGCTGACTCATCAATTCTTGATCCTTGGTTCACTCGAAATTCATCTATTCAGCAATCAGACAACCAAACCTTACCATCACCTAGTACCACACCAACCCAATCAACCTCATCCAGTATTGCTCAACCATGCTCCACTCCTATGGATCCCAAATTAAAGCTAAGCAAAGACTCGAGCAATCCAATTTCTGATTCTTCATCCTACAGAAGGCTAATTGGCAAGCTTCTTTACCTCACATATTCAAGGCCTAACATCTGTTATGTTGTGAGCAAGCTCAATCAATACCTTGATGCTCCAACAGATGTACATTACCAAGCTGCAACTAGAGTGCTTCAATATATCAAGAACTCTCCTGGTGCTGGTATATTCTTCCCCAGAAATTCTAACTTATGCTTAAAGGGATTCACTGATTCAAATTGGGGAGCATGCCCTGATACTCGTTGCTCTGTTATGGGTTTCTGCTTCTTCCTTGGGAATGCTCCCATCTCCTAGAAAAGCAAGAAACAATAAGTCATTTCACGCTCCTCTTCTGAGGCAGAGTATCGAGCATTAGCACAAGGGACATGTGAGGCTCAGTGGCTCCATGATCAATCAATTTGAGACACTTATGTTAGCTTTGTATTAGGCATTATTAGATGTTTATTGTGCCCAATATTAGTATTTTAGATGAGTTTAATGTTGTTGGGCTTCATTGGGTTTTAATGTAAATATTGGATAATTTTCGGATTTTGATGCATTTTGACATTTCTTCCTTGGTTAGGCCATAACTTGGGACTCGGTGATCCAATTGAGGTGATCTTGGTGTCTTTGGAAAGCTAAGACAATTCTCTACAAGTTTCATGAAGAACTCAAGAGCTGGATCGGACTTCTAAGGGCCCCAAATAGCCTTGCAATACAGAGTGAGTTTGCTGTCACGGAACCATCTGGATAGTATGCACATATTGGACTATATAGTGGGTTATAGACCTCCTCTTGGGCTGAAACTTGGTCATTTGAAAGATAAGACCCATATCTCCAACTTCACTGAAGACCATTTTGTCAATAGATGTCGTTTTAGGCATGATAATGAAGCTACAAGTTGGTCTGAATTTGGAAACACGTTCTTCCAACCTAACTTGAGGTAGGTGCAGTGTTTTTGGCATTTCTGGAGTTCTAAAAGTCCAAATGACATGATTCAAATTGGAGATTTTCAAGGAGACAAATGGCTACAACTTTGATGAAGACATCCAAGCCAAAATGCACCGTCTAGGTGATGAATTTGAAGCCAGAAGTCGGATAAGAGTTGTTGACTAAAAGCCACCAACCATACACCAACCCACCTACCATGCACCAACCCACCAACCATGCATCAAGCTTCCATTTTTGACAATTTTCATATTCTTATAGCTTGTATTCAGATTATGTACATGTACAAATTGGCTTCTAGGATTAGTATAAATAGACCCAACCTCTTTGTATTAGAGGATTCAATTTGAAGTAAGTTAGAATTCAATTTTGTAGTAAGTTTGAGTATTTGTTAGTTTTCTTTCTCTTCTTCTCCCTTCTCTTTAGAATTTCATTTTTGTTCTTTATTTTCTGAGTTCTTCCTTCCCATCCATGGAAGGTTAGGCTCTCATAATCAATCCAAGGGATTAGCCATCTTGATGTTTAATTTGGAGATCTTGTTTTACTTGTTCATATTGCTTAATTGTTATTCAAGTTTCTCTTCTTCCTCTTTTAATTTTGATCTAGATTGAATTGCTTAATTTGATTTGGATGTTTATGTGATAATAGCTTTATTATCATGTATTCAAGAGGATCACATAGAGTAAACAATTTATTAAAGCTTTTTGATGGATTGTTTAGCTTGGTTAAATTCTTGATCTTAAGTTAATCTATGTTTGGATGGTGCTTACTTTATCTAACCTTGGTTAATTAAATCCTAGATGCTTATCTAGTAGAGGATTCTTGGATCATGTTGAGGCGTCTTGATGTGATCTAAGGCCAAGAACACGGTTAGCAATTAAGTGAATTCCTTGTGATCAATGATGAGTTAAACTCAAGATCGGTAAAATTTCCTTGAATTGGTTGCTTCTTTATATTTGTTTACAACTTTAAATCTTGTACTTTTTTTTAATCTTATTAATCAACATCAAAACCCCCCTTTTAATTATCTTGATTTGATTAAATCTTTGTTCTTTTTGGATCCTTGAGAGACGATTCGGTTCATGCTCTATACTACAAATTATTTTGTGAACCGGTAATTATTATTATTTGACGGGGTCTCGACAACCTCGTGTCACTCCACTACAAGAAAAAAAGGTTTTAAATTCGGCAACTTTAATTCGGTGATATGACTAGCGGATTGAAAATATGTTTTCAATTCGGTTCTTAGAATGACCGGATTCATATATAAGACACATTAATTCGTTTCATTATAACCGGATTTATAAGTTATTTTTGAATCCGGTATTCCAAAAAACCATATTCATACATAAGATATTTGAATTGATTTTAATGTTTCCGAATTCAAAAGTGCTTTTGGAAACCTGGATATACTATAACAGGATTTTAATTTAATCATTTCATTTCATTTCGCTTAATTATGACATTGAAATGATGTTTTCGAATCTGGTAAATCAAGTAACTGGATTACAAACTCCTGATGTTTAAATTATGTACTAGAATAGCTGAATTATAAATCAATTATTTTAATAAAAACTATTGTCCAAATGTAATTTTTCACACTATACTAATTCGTTTATTAAAAACCAAATTTGTTGTGGGTAGTTACCAAATCGGTTTATTCAATAACCGGATTGGAAAGACAGCATTGCCTATTGAGAAATGTGAAATTGGTACATTTGTTTTTATCTCCTGTTTGAGGTATATTTCCATCTAGGGTTTCATTATTTGTGCATCCAATGCTTCCATTTCATCCATTTATTTTGTTAGGTAAGGAAGTTATTAAATATTTCCATTTTTAACTATCGTTACTTTGTTTTGTTCATTTTGATGGTGTGATAATATTTTCGTTTTTCTAAATTAAACATCTTATGTCATGGATCGTTCGTGGATACACATGGATCGTTTGTCTGGTGCATATGGAATGGGTGTTGAGCATTTTCTTGATTTCGCACAAAACAATCCCGAATTCAATGGATTGATGATAAGATGTCCATGTCAGCATTGTGGTAACCTAACTCAGTTAAGTATCCAACAGGTCAGGGATCACTTGTACTTTAATGGGTTCGACTTGACTTATACCAGGTGGATTTGGCATGGTGAAGCTACTTCATCAGGGACATCCAATGTAGAACCAAATTCAACCGGATTTGGAGTACATGAAGATTTTGAAATGATTGACAAATTAAGGACAGATGTTGAAATTGATGCTGTTGACAATCCTCAAAAATTTGAAGACATAATGGATGAGACTGAATTACCGTTATATGAAGGTTGTAAACAATTCACAAAAATTACAGCACTTATTAGATTATTCAATTTGAAGGCTTCCAACGGATGGTCTAACAAAAGTTTCAGTGACCTTCTTACTTTAATTCATGATATGCTCCCTAAAGGTAACCTCTTTCTGACAACAATGAACAATGCAAAGAAGACAATGTCATCACTTGGTTTGAAATATGAGAAATTTCATGCCTGTCCAAATGATTGCATCATCTACTACGATGGGTACAGTGAAGCTGACTACTGTCCGAAATGTGGAAAATCAAGATGGAAATCACAGTGTTTAGGAAAGTCTATGAAGAAAAAAATTCCCGCAAACATATTTTGGTACTTGCCAATCAATGCAAGGTTTAAGAGACTTTTTCTAAACAAGGAGCATGCAAAGATGTTAACATGGCATAAGGATGGAGACGATAGGAAGTGTGATTTCAAGTTGCGGCATCCGGCTGATGCACCTCATTGGAGGAGTTTCGACGTTACATATCCAGATTTCTCGGCCGATCCTAGAAATCTCAGATTGGGTTTGTGCACTGATGGAATTAACTCATTTAGATATCAGAGCACTCAACACAGTTCTTGGCCTGTTATTATAGTTATTTATAACCTCCCTCCGTGGCAAACGATGAAACAAAGATTCATGCATCTGGCTATGTTGATATCTAGTCCAAAACAGCCAAGAAATAAGATAGATACTTACTTACGTCCTTTATTTGATGATTTGAAGACTTTATGGAGTGATGGCGTTGAAGCTTATGATGGTTATCGGAAGGAGTCCTTCACACTGAGATCAGCTATGCTATGGACCGTGTCAGATTACCCCGCATATGGTAATATTTTTGGGGCTGTGACAAAGGGGTACTATGGCTGTGCAATTTGTGGAGATAATACCAATGCTTTTAGAGTTAGACATGGGAAGAAAATGTCATACATGGGACATCAAAAGTGGCTACCATCAAACCATCCATATAGAAAGTGTAGAAAGGCATTTAATGGCCAACAGGACTTTGATTCTGCACCAAAGCCTCAAAGTTTTCGTCAAATCCTACAGCTTCTTGATTCTTTGAATTCTAATAACCCAATGACAAAGTGTTGGAAGAGAAAGTGTATCTTTTACGAGCTTCCTTATTGGGGATCTCTGATGGTCCGACATAATTTGGATGTCATGCACATAGAGAAAAATGTATGTGAATCTTTGAAATTAGCACGTTGTTAAATGTGAAAGGCAAGTCAAAAGATTCTCTCTCATCTAGGCTCGACATGGTGGAGTTAGGGATTAAGACTACACTTGCTCCAATTGAAAAGGATAGCTTAATGTACCTTCCTCCGTTATGTTATACAATGTCAAGGAAAGAAAAACAAAACTTCTGTCAATTCATAAAGGATTTAAAGGTGCCTGAAGGATACTCGTCCAATTTAAGGTCCAAGGTTAATATGCAAGAGTTGAAATTGCAAAACATGAAGTCTCATGATTGCCATGTGCTAATGCAACAGATTCTTCCAGTGGCATTGCGAGGTAATTTGCAAAAAGAAGTTGGGATTGCCATAACCAAACTTTGTTACTTCTTCAATAGGTTATGTTCTAAAGTTGTGGATCCTTCCATCCTTGATGACTTGCAAATGCATATCGTTGAAACACTTTGCAGTTTGGAAATGTATTTTCCTCCATCATTTTTTGATGTCATGGTGCACTTGGTAGTCCACTTAGTACGTGAAGTAAAGATATGTGGTCCAGTATTCCTTCGGTGGATGTACCCATTTGAACGGTTCATGAGAACATTAAAGAGCATGGTTAGGAGCAAAAGTAGGCCAGAGGCTTGTATTATAGAGTGTTACGTTGAAGAAGAAGCAGTTGTGTTTTGTTCAGAGTACATTGCTAAGGCAAATGTCATTGGACTCTCTGTTCCCAAAAATATTTATGGTGAAACTGGAAGAGGATTATTTGGACCCAAGATGTTGTTTGTTCCATCTGACGAGCTTAATATTGCTCACCTATATGTTTTGAGGAACATGGCTATTATCCAACCATATGTGGAAAAACACTTTGCATTTATTAAAGAATCATTCCCTTCTAAGTGTAGGAATGAGGTAAGTTTACAAAACTATCATACTAAATCATTTGCAGCATGGTTGCAGAACCATATAGATGAATAAATTCAATGTGGTTCATCTATTGATGATACTTTGAGATGACTTAGTCATATGCCACAAACACGAGTATTGAGCTATGAAGGGTACCTGATTAATGGTTTTAGGTTCCATACTATGCAGAGAGACAACATGCAGATTAGTCAGAACTTTGGAGTCACATTAGTGGCTGAATCATACCATGTGTTATCAGTGAATGATGCAAACTCAATACTATCCAGTACCTCATACTTTGGGGTGATTCAAGAGATATGGGAACTTGATTACATAAAATTCAAAATTCCTGTTTTCAAGTGTAGATGGTTTGATCCAACAGGATTGAAAATTGATGATTTAGGGTTAACATTCATCGATTCCAACAAGATTGGGTTTAAGAATGATCCGTTTATCTTGGCTACACAAGCTAGACAAATTTTCTATGTCAATGATGGTAGCAATACAGCTCAAAAAATAGTCCTTGCAATGAATTCAAGATTCATGACAGAAGGGAACTCCATCGGGGAAGATGATATGGAACTGAGAACATTTACCAAATTACTAATCCCATGTTCATTGACTGATGCATATGATGAACCAAACTGGTTGGGCAATGGGGAGATGCAGCTCATAGAAGAATCAAGGAAACCTTAATTTTGTTCAACAGTATTCTAAATTAGTTAATGTTTCTCATTGTAATAAATAAACCAACTCTGTTTATTTGTTGTCACTCGTTCATGTTTTTCATTGTATAATATCCAACTGATGTGAATAAAACTTTGTATTCTAGTAGTCAATGTCAATGTGATTTGGTCCTTTCATGACATTACATTACAGTGAATACATGTTAGAAATAATTTTTTTAATTTAAATATACTTTCTAATCCCTTAAACGTGGGATTAATTTTTTTTAAATTTTTATAAGACACTTTACAATCCGGTGAGATATTTGCCGGATTAAAAAGTGCATATATTAGAATCCACTAATCTTTAACCGGATTAGAAAGTGATTTTCTTCAAGCGTAGAAATTTTTTTTATTTTTTTTATATGATACTTTTGAATCAAGTGGAATCTTCCCCGGATTAATAAGTGGATATATTCAAATTCACTAACTCATTAACCAGATTGGAAAGTTATTATGTGAAAACTGAGTTTACTAAAAAAATTTATTTTTTTTTCTATTTCATACTTTAGAATTCGGTGGAATACTAACTGGATTAATAAGTTGATATTTTCAAATCCGCTAACTCATTCACCGGATTGGAAAGTTATTAAATGAAAACTGAATTTAATAAATTTTTTTATTTTTTTTCTATTACATACTTTAGAATTCGGTGGAATCTTAGCCGGATTAATAAGTTGATATTTTCAAATCCGCTAACTCATTCACCGGATTGGAAAGTTATTAAATGAAAACTGAATTTAATATATTTTTTTTTATTTTTTTTCTATTGCATACTTTAGAATTCGGTGGAATCTTAGTCAGATTAATAAGTTGATATTTTCAAATCCGCTAACTCATTCACCGGATTGGAAAGTTATTAAATGAAAACTGAATTTTATAAAAAAAATTATTTTTTTTTCTGTTACATACTTTAGAATCCGATAGAATATTAGCCGGATTAATAAGTTGATATTTTCAAATCTGCTAACTTAGTAACCGGATTAGAAAGTTTCTTTAGAATCCAGTTTATTATTTGCCGGATTAATAAGTGGATGTTTTCAAATCTGCTATCATATTAACCGGATTAGAAAGTAGACAAACGAATTCAGTTATTGGGGTGCCGGATTTATATGTCTTTGGGACCTTTCACATTCAAGTATTTGAATTTGGTTTTTACTATAACCGAATTGAAAAGGTTTTCGTAATTCAAAAAAAGAACCTAAGGTAGGAAACCTTTACTTTTCTTTCCCTCGCGTTCTCTGTGTTTTTTGCGTATCAAACAAGACTTGCTGCTCGTACCCCAAAAATCCATCCATTGTCGTTTCTGTAAGCACCAAGTGACTCCATCTTCATCATCGTCGAACTACAAAAGGGGTAACCATTTTTCACTCGATTTTACATTTTTCATTAAATTTTGTGACTTAACGTCTACGAAAACATGGATTTACATTTCTGTGTCTTCTGACAGGTTATACGAGTGCTTCTGAACCATAGTTTAACTTAAATACTTTAAAGGACACACAACGTTCATCAAACGGTAACAACCTTGAATATTGGTTTTGTAATGTGCATTGTCTTGATTAGGGTGAGGTTCTAATGTTTATGTGGACCCTTGTTACTTTTGCTTTCAGTAAGCTAGAATATAGTCATGCATGCATCTTTGTGTACCATTGTTAATGTGTTGGTGTGCTTTCAGTGCATCTTATATTGATTAATATTATAGTCAAGGCCTTGCAATAGGGAATATATGGTTTTGGTTATGTAGAGAAATATTTCGATATTGTGCTGTTATGCTTGTTATGTGTTGGTAATGTGTATGCTTATTAATGTATTTCTAACTCTAATATTACAGATGTCGTCTGATCCGGAATATCAACATACATCCGACACCGGTGATTCTTCAAGTAAGCAAACTTCTTCAAAGAAGAGAACTAGGGGTCCAACAGTTTTGGACCGCATCTCTAAGGTGCGTGCAACCGGTCAAAAAATTCTGGTTGAAACTAATTACGATGGTGTTCCTATTGAAGACAGTGGGAAAGACCTCATGACTTATTTAGGAATAGTGATAAGAGACATCGTTCCTATCACTATGGCCTCATGGGGTGAGGTTCCCAAATATTTGAAGGATAGAATTTGGGATACTTTAACGGTAAGTTTATAACATTCTTTGATTTCAAAAAATATATCTTAATATTGTATTACACTTTGAACTTATCATTTTGTTTGTTTTATGCAATAAAACTCATTTATAATATCCGAGACGGAGAAATTTCGAAAAATGATGATGAAGAGTGCTGCTGATAAGTTAAAACAATTCAAGACCAGATTAGGGAGGGATTACATATGGCCTTTTTATGAGGTGGATGATCATGAGCGGATGTTTAACCCCCAGCAAAATACAAATTCATCACACAGGACATATGGAATGAGTTTGTCAAATCACATTTGTCCGATCAATTCAAAGTAGGTACATTAAATTAAATTGGGCTACTGACTTGATAATGTTAAGTATGTCATTTATTGACATTTGCATAATGTAACAGGAAACTAGGGAGAAGTGCATAGCACAGTCCAGGAAAACCAAATTCCGGCATTGCACTTCAAGGAAGGGATACGCTCAATTGGAGAGAGAGTGGGTAAGGCATTTTCCATTTTATTATAATTAAATTCATTGTCCACATATGTTCAATATGAATCATATTATATATCAGACTACATGTAACTATTTAATGTATTACAGCAAAAGAAGTTACAAACAATAGAGAAAATCCAACGGTATGAGTTGTGGAAACAAGCAAGAGTGGACAAGAAAGGGGAGTTTAAGAAGCCCGAAGAAGCAGAAATCGCAAGACGAATAGTAAGTGTGCAACTTATATGGTTTAAAGTAGCTATAAAAAAATTTGAAGTTAAATCCATGGTTTAAACTAACTAATAAATATATGGTTGCAGGATGACCTCGCAACAAAGCAAAGTTTAGGTTTGATCAAGCCAATTGAAAATAACGATATACTGACAGAGGCATTGGGCACTCCTGAGCATAGTGGACAATTACGTGCAGCCAGCTCGTTGTCCAATCCAACGATGTACTGGGGAAAAAGGAACACGGTCAGCATGGAAGAACACAAGGCAGTTTGTAGCAAGGTATCAGAAATGGAGACAATTTTACTGGGCATACTGCAGTGGCAGGAAATGCTGGTCCAAACAAACCCCAATATCCCAAAATTAGATTTGAAGGCTTTGATGGGAGACAAATGGGTCAATCTGAGTTCCTCCAGCTCAATCAACCTAAATGTCACCCCTACAACATCTGGGAAGAATGTTGCAGAGGACCCAGTCATTGTTGGGGGCACGTCAGAAACCAAAAAAACAGCACCATCTCCAACAAGTCCACCTGCAACTCCACTCGATGATACAACCCATTCTTTAGGATGGTGTGAGGGCTTTTCAGTGGTAAATAGAAGTTTAATGTTTTACATACTTTCATATTGCATTTAAAGTAATTAAAATTAGATTATTATGTATCTAACTATGGACAATTATGTAGCCAAATATGCGTTGTCTACTAGCTGCTGGCCAACCGGACAATTATGTTGCGGAAGGTACAGTACATGCTGTTGGTGGCAAAGGGATGACCCTCCACAACAGGCCCCTCATCTTGGAATTTGTCAAGGTCAGCGTGGACAGGGTCATTAAACCCGATGCACCAGTTCCATGCCCAAACGACGATGTGGAACTGGTAAAAGATGCATTGGGAACTTTTGTTGCTTGGCCTCGAAAATTTGTTACTCACGACATGGATGTAAGTAATTTAAAGATTCTGTACATGTGGATTAGTGGTTTTTAGACTCATTAGTTACCTATTATTTTGACCACAGACAACTCAAAGACCGGATACAGAAGTCATAACTGACTTAGACCAGCTAATCCAACTGTCGGATGAAATGGTTAAAGATGACGTACTCTCACGTAATATACAAGCTCCTGGGTTAGATGTAGACTTCATGTCATATATCTCAACAGAAGATATGCATGACTTTTTCCATTTGGAATGCATATCTGCTAGTTCTATAACGTGGTTCTTCGGGTAGGACAATCATCTTAATTATTGGCTCGTATTTGATGTAAATATTGCTTTAATTATTATGTCAATTTGATACTAAATTTTGTTCATTTCCTTTCAAGTAACTTGGTTGACTTGATTGACCGCATTCCTGGATGTCCAAGTTATAGGTTTGCTGACCTAATGAGGGTGTCACTTCTTAGAGGCCAAGAGGATCCCAAGTCAAGGGGCCAATACCTATCCGAGGATTTATTGCGGGTTCCAACAGACTTCATGGTCTTTGTACCTTATAATGGAGGGTAAGATTCATAAAATTAAAAAATTTAATACAAATATTGCATATATGTACTGAATATGTTACATGTTGTATTTTCTAGGTCTCATTGGATGCTTGCTGTGATTAAGATCTCCAAGAGCACTGCTTATTGGATGGACCTTATAGAAAAACCAATTCGAGATGACATTAAAAAGGTACTTGGAATGTAAGTTATTCTAACCCCCATCATGTGTAACTTGGTTTTTTAATGTTAAACATAACCTTGATGTATTCATTTGGTTTTTTAAAAGAGCTGTGAGGTCTTACAAAAAAAAAACGGACTATCACAAGGCAAAAAGGACGCTGTCAACATCATCACTCTCAAGGTATTGTGTTTACTGTGTTTTTTAAAAGAGATTTGATTATTTGGACCACTGTTTGTTTCAATTAATTAGTTTTGGTATTATGTATAGGCACCAAGGCAACCCGATAGTAAAACCTGTGGTTTCTATGTCTTGAAATATATGAAAGACATCATAAGTCAACAGATGAAAACAATGAGTCAGAAAGTAAGTTTTAAGGTTTATACTTATATTGATGTGGTTATGTATTTGACTTGTACAAATATCTGAACTTTATATATATATTTTTGCTTGGCTCAGTTTTCAGAAGCAACAACTTATACAGAAGAAGAGATAAAGGAGATACAGCTTGAATGGGCAGCATCTGTTCTATCTGCATCGAATTAGAATAAGCATGAGGAGCTGCTCAGATGATTGATTTTTTTTGTACTTTTTGTCCATAAACAGTGTCTTATAGGAAATGTTGTTAGGTTCACATTATTTATAAACTCAGTGTAAATTAACTTTATAAATGTTAATATTATGTACAAGATTAATACTTTCATGTTGTACTGTTTTTGGTTATTTGTGTGGAATTCTGAAAATGTAAATGGTTTCCGGACCTTCTTTGTTAATAGGATATGTATAGTACTTTTCAATTCGGTTGTTACCCAAATTTAAATTAAAAAAACACACTTTACCAATTCAGATGATAATAACCGAATTCAACAGTCAGTTTTCCAATTCGGTTATATACAACACCGAATTCAATTGTCAATTTTCCAATTCGGTTATATACAACCGGATTTAATTTCAAGTTTCCAATCCGATGTTTCCAATTCGGTTATACTCAATCGAATTTGATGTCAGGTTTCCACTCCAGTGTTTCCAATTCGGTTGTAGTCAACTGGATTTAATGTATATTTTCCAATCCGGTGTTTTGACCGAATTATATTTTTATGGCATTTTTCCAACTCGATTCGCCACTACAACGACCGAATTGGAAAAGTATTTTCCAATTCGGTTTCTTTTATGCGTTGTTAAAAGTCAGAACAAAATACTACCCCTGGACATAATCCGTTATTAGAACCGAATTGAAACTACCTTCACAACCGAATTAAAAAGTCATTTCTGTTGTAGTGCTCCTTTATCTTCTTCGTGATTTGCCATTGCTCATCCAAAACATATGGCTCTATATTGTGATAACCAGTCTGCACTTTTTATTGCCGCAAACCCAGTCTTCCACAAACGAACCAAGCACATTGAGCTTGATTGCCATGTCGTCTGAGACAAAGTAAGAGCTGGAGTCATACATCGTAAGAGCTGGAGTCATACACCTTCTACCCGTTGCAACTTAGGACCAGATTGCAGACATCTTGACTAAGACTTTGCAATTGAGACCCTTCTTCACTTTGTGTTCTAAGCTTGTAATGTTAGACATCCATTCCAGCTTGAGGAGGGTGTTAACTAATGTAGTTCGTTAGTTAATTATTAATAGTTTTCAGTTAGTTGGTTATGCTAATTATGATAGTTAGTTACGGTAGTTTTGTCTATATAAAGGACATTACATTTTGTCATTGATTCGCAATGAGAAGTTCTTTTCTCTCAAGTTGATTGAGTCTCTTCTCCCTTCCCTTATCCTCCACTTTGCTCATGGTTCCTAGTCTGAGAGTTAACACAAGTGGGTGCTGCAGGTGGGTGTGGGGAAGTGTTTCTGGTTCTTGGGTGTTGTGCAGCCAGTTCGCATGAGTGGATGTGATGTGAGAGGATGGGTTGGCTTTGTTTGCAGGTGTTGCTGGTGAGTCTTGATGACTAGGTTTGGTTTGATGTTTCGTGTCTCTCAGCTCTCAAGTGTGCATGTGGTGTGCTGCTGTTACTATTTGGGGTTGATGGAATCATGAGTCTTGGTTTGTGTTTCAAGTGATGTCTGTGATGTTTTGGATATAGAAAACTAGTGACTATTTCTGCATAACGAAAATCTTCGAAGAAACAAACCTCAGCCGAAACCTAACAAAATGAAGATAATACTCAACATTACATTCATGTCACATATAGCAGCATTGAAAAGCAAGATCAAAGAGCATCAAGAGTAGGAGATGTAGAAAATAGAGGAGACCTTACCTCTTTGTAGCATAAGAAGCAAAACAAGAGACAACGAGCTCTACTTCCCTCTAGTTCTTCACCTCTGTCTTTTTACCCCTGAGCTTTTCTCACATACTCATTCTCTCTTCTTTCACGTTTTCTCTCCTTTTTGCTTCCTGTTGTCTCTCCGTGCCTTCCTTTTTCGTGTCGTTCCCCTGTTGTTGCCTATCTTCTCCTTTTTGTCTATCTTTTCTAGGGATTTATTGGAATAGATTATGGTTTTTAGGGTGACTCCATGGGTTTTTTTTTCAATTTGGACTTTTCATTATTGTTATTTTATTTTTTTAATTAGGCTAATGAGTTGTATTAAGAGTAATCTTGCACAATAAATTAAAGATTAAGATATAAATTAGACAAGGATAAGCCATAGAAATTATTTTTAATTTTTTTTTTCACTTTTTTGCCAAAGCTTAAATGTAAGAAACTTCTAAATTTATAAAGAAAGAATTATGTTTTTTAAGACTCAAACAAAATAAGGTGCTTACAATATTCATGTGATTGTTTGAGATTTAGAGCATGTTTGGGAAAGATTAATTCTTTCCCAAAACAGCTTTTTTTTTAAAAAAAAGATGTTTTATGTAAAATCTATCTTGTTTGTTTAAAGTGTGTAAAATTAATTATAAGTTAAGATTATTTTTCTATAACTAAAAACAGCTTTTTTTAAAAAGCTATTATTTTAAACTTTTAATTATTTGATTTCAGATTATTTCAAAAGTTTTAAAAGAGAAATACCTATTTGCCCTCAATCAAATAACTTTTTCAATCATTTTATACATCTTTTGGTAATTTCATACATAAAAGCGATTTTTTTATACAATCCAAACAAAACTCTTTATCATAAAATCGATTATGAATTAACATATCCAAACATAAATTAATTTTCTCATAATCAATTTTCTTGAAAATCGATTATACAGATAATCGATTTTTCACATAATCTTTTTTTCACAGCTAATCCAAACACACACTTAATGATTTTCGTGAGTGTGTGACATCATAACTCGTGTGGCTCGGTGTGGGAATTCCTTATAAGGTCTTCTTGGCTTTGGTGCTACTAAGTTAGTTATTTGACAAGAAGATATTACTATATTAATATGATTAGGCTATCCAAGCGGGTTACCCGATGCCAAACAGTCGAAGAGTGTACGTAAGCCTATGAGCGGTCCACCTCGCAGTTGGGGGAAATGTCCACCCTCAGGGCCTCATCAATGGCTCGCTTAAAAATAAATTATCATTCAAAAAATGATTCTTACACATTTTTTACAAAATTTTTATATTTAATTAATAATGAGTAATTTTTTAATTAATACAGTATATCATTTGATTAATTAATTTTGATAATTGATTACTTACAAACTTGATTAATATTAAAGAAATTCTTAGTTAATTCAGTATATTTTTAATTAATAGATTATCAGCTTGTAAGTGATTGATTATCAAAATTCATTAACCAAATATATATTGTAATAACAAAAAAAATTGTTCATCGTTAACCAAATATAAAAATAATGTACAAATTTAATGTACAAATATCATTTTTTTATCCCTCAGCATCTGAGGACATACTGTAGTAAGAGAGTGAAACTTCAAAAGTACTCCCTTATAGAATTTGATTAAACTATTTTAGTTGATGTGCTTATGAATTTTGCCCTTGAGATCTCCTCCATACTTGATTTAAATGATGATTATAATTTTTATTTTTATTTTATAATCTTTGTGAGTCACCTAGCTTCTACTGCAATATTTATTAAAGTGTTATTTTAGATTTTGTGCTTACTTAGCTTTGAGCTCCCACTACAAAAATAAAAATAAAAAATTAAGCTACATTTAAATTTGGCAATTAACCATAGTTTTTACTACAACTAAACGATTTACTTGTTTAACGTCTTATATATATGTGTGTGTGTGTGTGTGCGCAAAAGCAAAATTATCTATTATCCAAGTTAAAACTACATTAAACTAAATCCATTCATTATCCAAGTCAAAATTAAATATAACTATAATCCATTCAATATTCAAGCTAAAACTATATATGAACGAAGTATATACCCAAAAAAACACTTCAAAATAAAAAATGTTATTTCTAATGGGAGGCAACATGGACTTTTTCTAATTGTTGCCCACCGCAAGTGCACAGATCGTACAAGTAGTAAAGTAAAAATATCGTTCTCACGAAGATCGTGTGAATACTGCACTATAACGATTATAATTATCTAAACAATAAATTAAAGTGAAGTGACAAAAATAAAAGCAAATTGCAAGCAAATCAAACTAAGCAAATAACAATAATGAAATACCAATGAATTGAAACTCTAGAATTTGAGATTCACTACAACTATTTTCTATGACAAAGACTTAGAATATTCTAGTTAATGGTTCGATCATGCTTTGAAGGTGAATCTTCTTATTTTATTTAATGCTCTCTCTCGAGTTACAAGAAAAATGTTAGAATTAAAAGAATACATATTCTCATAGTACTAAGTTAATTGAAACTTATTAAGTTCTATGAAGTTCAGTTGATCCTCAAAGGATTACGTCTACTTTCGTGGTTATAAAATCTAAGTTCAAATTCTAGATTTTCAAATAACAAACTTCATCTCTCGATTCTTCTTTTAATTAGCTTAGATCATGCGTTTATGGGTACCGACATAAGGCAAGCAATAAGAACACTAGAACTAAATCAAAATAAAGATCTTTCATTAACTACAAGAGATTTAATACTTTGTCATATAGTCATAGAAGAGTTACATCTCTATCCTAGATAAGAGATCTAACCTATCATGTTTACAAAAAAGCTCATGTTGATCGATGAAATTAAAAAAAAAATCATCAAGACATAAAGATAAGGATAAGTGTGTTCCCCAATTTCTTCAAGAACGATCTTCTTCTCTTCAATCATTGATCTTCCTCCTGGTTTCTCTCCTTTGCTTTTATATGTCTTGCCTCCCTTTTGGTTTCCTCATGTGTAGAGGACTCTCTCTCTTTCTCTTTCGCGCCTAAGAGGTCCAATTTCTGCATAATTCGCACACAGCACGATCTAGGCTGTGTCTTTTCACATGGCCGTGTGAATTCACATGGCCACAACCATATGAAGTTCTAAAGTGAGAATTTGAGAATGTGCCTAGCAGTAAAGTTGTAGTTTTGTCTCTTAGCTTCCCAATGCAATAAAAATCACCTCGTTATCACTTCTCTAACTCAAGATATGGCCTTTTTACCTCCAGGGGGTCGGAGAACTTCGGGATTCAGCAACAATCTTTGATCAAACTTGTAGATTCTCCAAGGAATGGGTCCAAAACATTCATTAAGTACCTGAAAATGTCAAGAATGAGAGGAAAGGAGTCAATTATAAAAGTATGTAAAATATAGCAAAGAGGGAAATGATGCAATTAAAACCAGTCTAATTCATGTCAAATCAAGCACTAGATATGTGTATTTTACTCACACACCACTAATATAGACAGTGGTGTATTTTTTGCATTCTGAATGGGAGGTTCAGTAAGTCCAACCTTTCCTTTTGAAGAAGTAGATAATCCCCTCACTACTCATCTAGCCAAGCCCATTTTTATGGATCCCTATGTGTACTTCTGGGGCTTATGAGGCATAATTCTGTGACTCATCAGAGTAGAAAAATAGTTGCCCCAAATGTATGTGGAAATAATTTTAACTTGTATGTAATAAGACTATTAAAATAAATACAAAAGCTGCTCTACCAATAAGACTTCTTAAGCATATGAATAAAGGCTCAATTCCAAGTTTAAAAAATGAAGATGATAACAAAATATAATCTGCTCTAACCCCCTCCGAGTTCAAAATCACCTTTGTATCTCCATCCAATTTTAAATGCTCATTGCTTCAGTATCTATTAAAGTTTTCCCTTTAGTTTAACATTAGCTGTAACAAAACCTGAGATATCTGGTATAGTGGGTGTTAAGATTTGAGAACAAACACACCACATAATTTCTCTTATTTTAGTCACTCACAATACTTTTTAAATAGTAAACTATAGAATTTGAATTAGTCAATTAAAACCTCTGATAAACCCTATAGTAAATAGAAGAAACTTTTAACATTCATAGTGAACTAATTTACACTAAAATATAATCACCAAGTTGTCTTCCCATCAACCATAAACAAGCAAGTTCAAGTTGTAGCTTATTTGAGCTTTTAATATAAAGTTTTGAACATGAAAATCAATTCGAGTGCAAATATATATATATATATATTGATACAATGGTCATAGCAATTCCATTACCTTAACAGTAACTTCCAAGGACTTTCTATAGAGCTCATTCTCAAGATGCTACAATTTCATATTCCACCACTTGATCACTTTTAGATTTACAAGTGCACTATGTAATATAATCAAGAATATTAAGAACACATTACCTCATCTATACCTTTTTGGAAACACTCATGTGCCTTTTCAAAATAACCCTTTGCCTAACTAATATCAAGTGTTAGAAATGCATACGATGTGTGGGCATTTCCCAGGAACCAAAGAGTGTCATGCCTTGTGAGATTGGTCAGTAAAGCCTTCTCCAACTTTGAAATGGCATTTGTATAGTTGGGTCCATCAAAACCCAAAGAATCGATGCATGTAACTTGTCTTGTTAGAAAAGAATTCACTTTAAGATAGTAAACATAAGCAATGGGTTTAAATTTTGCTCAAATTGACACTGGATATACTGTCATGATCAATCATCTTGAAATCCCTAGGATTTTGGAATGCGGGCAACTCGATCAAAGCTCCTCCCTACTTCTCATGTCATAAAGCTTCTAATTATAGATGTAATCTATAGTCATGTTAAGTTATGAAGGAAATTCACAAGAAATGAGAAAGAAAATTTGGGTTTCTTGGAGTGGGGCCTGTGGGATATTTTCCACTAGCGAAGATGCTTGCAAATGGAACAGGTTCCTACCTAGAAGAAGTTTCTGCATTGGCATAACTGCATAACAGTGCACTGTCTGTGCTCCTCCAAAAGCTAGAGAAACAACACAAGGGATTCAAATACTCACTTATTAATTTCTTTGATTTACCTACTGAAGTACAAAACATGAAAAGAAGACATGAAATACAATATTCATTGCACTGCCAATGGTTAATATTTAATACTCTAAAGAAAACATATTATCCATATATCCCACCCCCAGCAGCAGGAAAAGAGATTGGGTATGATTGAAAAAATGTTTACATGTGTACTTGCAATAAATCTATTGCTTGGGACCCCACAATGGTATAAATCTATTGCCTCCCCCTTTATAGACCTTACAATATTACACTGTTAACATTAAAGACGTGTCCAATTTTTCAATCTACCACAATCATTCAATTTTTAAAATTAAAGGGCTAACTTACTTGAAGCAAATTACATACATGCAAATTAAGTTTTTTCTTCTTAATTCAACCAACCTAGAATTTAGGTAGCATTTGGGTAGGACATGCAACTCCTCTCTCAATATTGTGTTATACTATTTGGAAATTATACATAATGGACAAGGATTATTACCATGAATACCCAACAAACGACGCAAGTAACTACTGATGCTAAAAAGCATGCTTCTTGAGTCTCTGCAAGAATTTCAAGGATCCTTGCACCTACCTGTGATATTTCTTTGCATTTAAGGGAAATGGTGGTGATAAGTAAATGAATAATCCACCTAAGGATACCAGTTGATCAACAATAATTTGTCATATGAGACTAGGGCCACTATATCATCACCAGTTAAGCAAAATGAAGTTAAATTGCAGCACAAGCAAAAATAGTGTAAGATAAGATCATAGTATTCTATAAATAATTATCAACGAAAGAGAAAAATTCTTAAAGGAAGTGATACTATGAAATGTTAATATTAGAACCCATATTTCATCATAAAAGTTAATTCTCACATATGCTTGTAATTATAAGGTTAGGATTTCTTTGTTGTAGTCTGTGGACATAATTCTTACCTTGAGAATCCAGTTGATTGTTACAGCCTCAGGAGTAGCTGTGTTTCTAGAGACTCCACAAACTCCAATTGAACTTAAAAGGGTTTGAGTTGTGAAAACTCCCATTGCTCCACCAAAAAGTGCTATAAGGAAAAAAAAATTATTAATCATAAAGCATTCAATATATCATTAAAGTAACTTCAAGGTAATACTAATAAAACTTAAACAATGAAGCACATTGTACTGCTTCAAATATGACTTAA
Source organism: Styphnolobium japonicum (assembly GCA_023212625.1). NCBI lineage: Eukaryota > Viridiplantae > Streptophyta > Magnoliopsida > Fabales > Fabaceae > Styphnolobium > Styphnolobium japonicum. Next base: position 16,103,609 of record JALBWW010000011.1, read on the forward strand.
CACTTAAAACTCTAATAAAGCCTCTTTTCATTTTAGCAAGCATAGTAAATGCAAATACCTTTAGAGCTCTCCATGTCATGTATGGGACATACGAAGGGGTGACACTATAAGGGAAACTTTTCGAAACAACATAGGATCTAACGAATGACATTACTCCCTGCATACGAAAACATTAAACAAACTACTTCATAAGTAATCAAAGCTTTCTACTTTCTAAGAGATGTCAGCATATGATATTTGAATATGCAAAACTAGGTCCAACAATGTTTCTTTCCACCTTCATAGAAGCCCAAAATCAAAAGTTCACAAAAAATTATATAAAAATTAGCATGGAGGTATATAACCACCTAGATGTATAAACTTAGCAGCTGATTCTGTTGCTTCATAGTCTCTTGGGTCAAACCCCACAATCAAATCAAGCATATGAACGACATTTGAAAGACTAAAATTGTCTTATATAACACCTTACTATATTATCTTCTGTTATAGTAAAGTGTCACGCATACTCTTTTACTAACTTCCTTAATAGCCTTATTTAGTTTTAGGATTTATTTGAAGATATGTAATCTATATTACATAATCTAAAATTTTCCCATTTTACATCTCTATCTTATTATTTTTATTTTCTTAATATAATATTTAAATTTTATCTGTATGAAAAATAATTGAATTTATAACGTGAAAAGTTTATAATACGTTATTACCTTACTGGTTCGTACAAGACTTTATTATCTGTTTACATATAAACAATAAAACACATTATGGTGTTATAAACCCTAATACTTAAATCTAAGTAAAATATTACATCATTTTTCTACTTAATATCACTCTACATCAATTGACATATATATTATAGATCATAAATAAATAAAATATCTATCTCTAAAGCTAAAATGTGATAAAACTATAAATTCATCTACTTGGCCACATGCAAGTGTAAGATCAAAATCCACTAGCGACGTAATATGATATATTATTTATTGCTTATTTGGAAACACCATATTTAGAAATGAGAATATAATTCTCAGTTGGAATTCAAGTCTAAAATAAAACATTAAAAAAATTATAGTATTTTCAGCTACATTAAGTTGCAGGAAACATTTACATGATTTAAATATAACTCAGAGTACAATAAAATAATATTAATAAGAATCATTTTCTGAATTTCGTACTATTTTTCTCATAATTTAGAACATTTAGCAACAAAATAAGCTACTAATAATCTAAATTTTCATATCTAAGCAATCATATACTCTACACTTACCATTATATGATCATCCTTTCTTTTCTATAACTTTGGATCTAATTTTTCATCCTTGGTTTCATGGTCATCAAATAAAGAATAAAATTTCTTCTTTGGCATAGAATTTCCCTTAGTCCAAATGGTCATTCCATACTCTGCGGCGGATTCCATTTGGTAGTTGAATAACTCCACACTCTGTGCTGGAATGTTCTTCTTAATTCCACTCTGTGGTGGACAAGTCCAAATGGTCATTCCACACTCTGTGGTGGATTCCATATGGTTCTTGGATAAATCCACACTCTGTGGGGGACAATTCCATACTCTGTGATGGATAACTCCACACTCTGTGGTGGATAACTTTTCATTGATCATCTACTCTGTGAAAATCATTTCCAAGCTTTTCATTTTTCTTACACATAATTACGTGTACATATAATTTCTTTTCTAAGTTTCTAGAGTAATTACACATTTATCTCATAAAGTCAACTTTCTTAAACTTTATATCACTTAATTACTCTTAGAAACCTACTTGACTATTACCTAGCCTTAAGAACTAGGTTTTGGCCGAAACCCAAACCCTATAGTTTAGGTTTCTTATAGTCATCATAAACATCTCATTTTTTTGCTAATCTAAATTATCCATCAAGGAGTCTAAAAAGGCTTCACAACTTAACCAAAATACTATTCATTTGGTAAGTTACTATTTATTTTATCATTTTTACTATTCATTTAGTCATTTTTCCAAATGTTTGAATTTTCATTATTCCTTAACAATTAATAATTCTTATTTATTCTACTACTCATTTCATTGAATCTAAATCAAATCTTAGGTTATTAATCCCTAATTTGGTCGAAACCTAATATAGGTTTCCTTAAGTTGTTTTATCACCTGGACTTATAGTCTTCTCTCATCTTTCCTTTAATTCACCACTACGGCTACCATCTAATCACCATAATATATTTACATAATAAAGTATTTCAAACCTAGGTCATCTAGGTCTCTTGAACAACACTGTCAAGGTTGGTTTCCAAGTGATTTTTGAAAATTTTCCATACCTAATTGTACTTGAATTTTGTCACATAACTTAATTAATCTTTAATCTAGTCCACTGGCTAACAATATAACAATTAACACATCCAAGACCTAAATTCTTAGGCTTTGCTGAAACATACTCCAAATCAAGATTATTATTATTTTAATCTAAATCTATCAAAAGTCATCAAATCTTGAATAACTATCACCAACTGTTCTAACTAACCACTAATCCACTACATTAACTCTTAATTCCACAATTTAATAAATTGAAATCCTAACCTTAGAGCTTGGCAAAAACATGCATAGTCAAAGTTCCTACAACTTTTCAATCCAAACAACCATACAACATCAAAATATAGCATAAACTACTTAAAATTTCATCGAACAAACACAAAACCTCATGTATCTACCCTTACACAAAATTTCCACCATATCCTTAGCTTCTAATATTCATCGATCATACAACCAAAACCAAGCAAGCTTTGATTGTAATTTTTGAGAAAATCTCATCAAAAGAACCAAAATCATTGAAATCTTCAAATAGTTTCAAGAACTAAAATCAAGAAAGTTTAAGGACTTGAACTCCTACATTTTCTTCTTTTCCAAAGGGACTTTGAGCATGAAAGCAAGATGAAACTCCAAGCTTCTTGGATCTTGATGAATTCTTGATTGTAGATTCAAGTTCTACCAATTTTTTTTTTTTGGAATTTTTCTCTATTTTCTTCTCTTTCTCTCCTTTTCTCTTCTTTTTCTTAGTTGGCCGACACTTCTCTTCCTCCTTATCTCCTCCTCCACTGACCTTGCTCCATCCTTATCACACTATCTCCTTTTTTTTTAATTTAGATGGCTTCTTGAAGAAGTCTTTTGATATATTATTTTTTTTAATTCATCATTTAGTTAGATTTCGACTATGTGGTTAGTTTCTAACTAAATTCTAATTTTATTCCAACTAGATTCTAGTTAGAGCTATTTTGTTTTATTCTACTAATAATGCTAAAAATTATTTTGTTCTAGGTCAACTGAACGATGTTTTCATGATTGGAATGTGTTAGATAATGATTGGGTGAGTCAACAGATGTTCGCCAACCTCCCATGGAGGTTGAAGACTCAAGCTATATTGGTTTAAGAGTTGTAAGTTCATTTGTTCCTTTTTGATTCATCATGGATTAAAAGAACTTCAAGGCAAAGTGCACGATGTTTTCATGATTGGAATGTGTTAGATAATGTTTGAGCGAGTCAACAGATGTTCGCCCAAACATTATCTAACACATTCCAATAATGAAAACATCGTGCACTTGGACTTAAAGTTCTTTTAATCCATGACGAATCGAAAAGGAACAAATGAGCTTGCAACTCTTAAACCAATATAGCTTGCGTCTTCAACCTCCATGGGTGCTTTGTGAACATCTGCTGACTCACTCAAACATTATCTAACACATTCCAATCATGAAAACATCGTGCACTTGGCCTTGAAGTTCTTTTAATCCATGATGAATCGTAAAGGAACAAATGAGCTTACAACTCTTAAACCAATATAGCTTGAGTCTTCAACCTCCATAGGTGCTTGGCTAACATCTATTGACTCTCCAAAACATTATTTAACACATTCCAATCATGAAAACATCGTTCAGTTGACCTAGAAGTTCTTTAATCCAAGATGAATCGAAAAGGAACAAATGAGCTTACAACTCTTAAACCAATATAGCTTGAGTCTTCAACCTCCATAGGTGCTTGGCTAACATCTGTTGACTCTCCAAAACATTATTTAACACATTCCAATCATGAAAACATCGTTCAGTTGACCTAGAAGTTCTTTAATCCAAGATGAATCGAAAAGGAACAAATGAGCTTACAACTCTTATACCAATATAGCTTGAGTCTTCAACCTCCATAGGTGCTTAGCTAACATCGGTTGACTCTCCAAAACATTATCTAACACATTCCAATCAAGAAAACATCGTGCACTTGGACTTGAAGATCTTTTAATCCATGATGAATCGAAAAGGAACAAATGAGCTTACAAATCTTAAACTAATATAGCTTGAGTCTTCAACCACCATAGGTGCTTGGCTAACATCTGTTGACTCTCCAAAACGTTATCTAACACATTCCAATCATGAAAACATCGTGCACTTGGCCTTGAAGTTCTTTTAATCCATGATGAATCGAAAAGGAACAAATGAGCCTACAACTCTTAAACCAATATAGCTTGAGTCTTCAACCTCCATGGGTGCTTGGTGAACATCTTCTGACTCACCCAAACATTGTCTAACACATTCCAATCATGAAAACATCGTGCACTTGGACTTGATGTTCTTTTAATCCATGATGAATCAAAAAGGAACAAATGAGCTTTCAACTCTTAAACCAATATAGCTTAAGTTGTCAACCTCCATGGGTGCTTGGTGAACATCTGTTGACTCACCGAATCATTATCTAACACATTCCAATCATGAAAATATCGTTCAGTTGACCTAGAAGTTCTTTAATCCAAGATGAATCAAAAAAGAATAAATGAGCTTACAACTCTTATACCAATATAGCTTGAGTCTTCAACCTCCATAGGTGCTTGGCTAACATCTGTTGACTCTCCAAAACATTATTTAACACATTCCAATCATGAAAACATCGTTCAGTTGACTTAGAAGTTCTTTAATCCAAGATGAATCGAAAAGGAACAAATGAGCTTACAACTCTTATACCAATATAGCTTGAGTCTTCAACCTCCATAGGTGCTCAGCTAACATCGGTTGACTCTCCAAAACATTATCTAACACATTCCAATCAAGAAAACATCGTGCACTTGGACTTGAAGTTTTTTTAATCCATGATGAATCGAAAAGGAACAAATGAGCTTACAACTCTTAAACCAATATAGCTTGAGTCTTCAACCTCCATGGCTGCTTAGCGAACATCTGCTGACTCACCCAAACATTATCTAACACATTCCAATCATGAAAACATCGTGCACTTGGACTTGAAGTTCTTTTAATCCATGATGAATCGAAAAGGAACAAATCGTTTTAAAAATTAACCAATCATTCAATTTATTTAACCAATAATTTATATACAATTAACCAATAATTTATCTTCATTTTGATATTTAATATGTAGTTAACTGTATGTAAATTATTGGTTAAATTAGTTGAACAATTAGTTAATTTTTAAAACGAACCAAATTATCTAACATTTCCACCAAGCTAAACTTTTAAGTCATTCTCCCTACTTTGTAAGCCTTAATAATACGTTTCATTTATACAACGCAACATTTTGGATGTATCCTTTTAAGATCAAATAAACATAGGCAACACATCTTGGATATCAAATAATGTTATGTATACTTATAAATAGTCTTGTATTTATACTATTCAAGTAAGTCAAACAAATGTTGGGAAAATTAGCTCATGTATATTTTGATAGGATTGATTTTATTTATTGTTAGTAATTATCCTTAGTAATTTAGGAAATCTTAAGGATTTCAGTAAATCTTAAGGATTTCAGTAAATCTTAAGGATTTGAGAAAATTTTAAAGATTTGGCAAATCTTAAAGATTTTAGATTAGCAACAAGATTTAGGAAGTCTGTCAAGATAATTGAAGGCTAAGGAGTTTTGGTTATAAATAACACTAATGGCCTAGGTGTGTGATTAAGATAGAATGTGAGGAGGTTTTGGATTATGAGAGAAAGTGTATAAGGGGCTTTGAGTCTAGATTTGAGTTTTAAACTCAACAATTATTCTTATATTGTTATTTTCTCATAGTGAAATTGTTTTATCCTCTTGGGTGGATGTATGCATGAGACTTGCTTAATAGCATTAAATTATCTTGTTTATGTACTCATACAGTCATATGTTAATTTCCTTAATTTTATTGATGTTTTTGTGATGTATTTTATTTCATGAATTTTCGAGTGTTTGAGATTCCTATTCCGCTGCAACTCTAATCCTCAACCCAACAACAAATTGTTGAGAATTCAGTTTCACTTAAATTGTGAAAGAAACAAAAAATTAATATTTGATAAAAAGAAAAGAATTATATAGAAAGAAGAAGGATTGCTGTTGGTTGAATAAATAAAGATTAATTAGCATGTGATTTGACTTTGAAAATGGCTTAGGGTTCGTTTAGATGACAGAATTGGAATTATAGTTTATAATTTTAATTTCAATTCCATTTTTGTTAGAATTGGAATTGACAAGAATCATAATTTTTATGTTTTGAACAATTAAAAAATTGAGACTTTAGAATTGTAATTCTGAACTAAACTGAAATTTTATTATTTGAATAATTTTGAAGAATTTATAAATATATAATAAATAAATTTAAATTAATAAATAATAATTCAAAATTATAAAAAAATTCAATAGAGCTTGCGTTGCTGTATTACAACATTCGTAATGGATGCCAAACTAAATGACATTATTGACGATGGGAAGGTGATTATAGGATGCCGACGCTAGTGATCAAAGGAGGCATGACTAGCACGTTGGAGGCACGGTGGACAACGTAGCCGAAGCATGCCGGAGACGACGTTGCTGGAGCACGTCGGTGGCAACGTTGACGGATTATGTCGGTGTTACGAGGTGTTGTTGGATAGTTTTTAACTTTTACCTTTTAATATTCAAAAAAAAATCTTAATGCTTGGAATTAGAATTTTTAAGGTTTAAGCTAAAAATTGAGAGTAGTATAAACTAGTTATTTTTCAATTCCATGGAATTGGACTCAGAATTATAATTCTAATTCTAATATATACATCAAACAAGATAATGGGAATTGGGAGGTCTAATTCCAAGCTCAATTCCGTCCGCCAAACTGGACCTTATTGTTTTTGTGTGAGTGTGATAGTTAGTATTAGAGTAGAGAAGAAAGAGTTAGAGATAGACCAAAAATATATACGTAAACAAGAAGCAATGCTTTAAATTATAGTTCACAACTGAAATTGCGGCCGCAATATTGCCATTTTGAAAGTTTTCGCAACTACAACGAAACCACAATTGCAGCTGCATTAGTTGCATTTTTCCTCGATTGTCAAGAATTTATGCAATTGTAATGCAACCGCAACTATAACCATAACCGCAATTTAAAATCCTAATAGGAAATGAAGAGCTGTGCAACTACGAAAAGAGAGAATTAGAGAGAAGCGTGAGTGAGTATTAAGTGTAATTGAATTTTAGATTTTAGATATGCTCTATAATTTTTATTTGTTAATTATTAGTAAGGATCCACAATGATTTATTTGCCCACGCTCATAAGTCAATTCCCTGGGTACATGGATCCTCCATAGACAACTCATTCATTTCCCTGGGGATTTCCTACCTAGTGAAATGTGCTTGCACCAACAGGAAATTCGGTGGAGTCTCTTGTGCCCCTTAAATTGAATGGGTTTTGAAACCCTCCTGAGGTGGACTAATGATATGATGACATGTTAACAAAGTAAAGATGATGCTACAAGATGAGGTGTAAAACATATTGTTGCCCCAAATATTCTTTTATTTTACACTTCTTCCCTCCATTGAAGCCCCGCTTCTTGTTTTTTTTTTTTCGGCCATTTGAAGCCCCATTTTGACTCATTCCAATTTCAGATTCCTTAATCTTTTTCTTTCTCCATAACGATGGATTTTCTCGATTCAGCTTCTCCTTTCGACTGCATCATCTTCGGTGATTGCCTCCTCTGTTTATTCTCATCTATAATTCCCTCAAAATTTTCTTAAGCAAGTGCCTGATCATTTTCTCAATTGGAAAAAACAGATTCGGACGACACTTGGTGCCAAACATATTTGCTTGATCATTTTTGCAAGTGCTTGATTATTTTTTGCATTGGAAGAAATCATCAGCAAATGCAAAAATGATAATAGTTCTTCCAAGGCTTTAAGTCGCTGATATAGCATGTTTGCTTTTGAGAATTTTCTTGTGCTTTATTTTATTGGACACTTGGGTGAATGAAGAGGAAGGCAAGAACCATGATTTCAGAGAAGTGGGTGATTTTGCACAATTCAATACCATTTGGGGTAAAAATTAATTTTACATAACCTGCAACATAATCTTCTTTTTCTTATTATTGACCACATCTCCTTATCTCATTGGTCCAACTCAATAGGGTTTCAAAACCCTTTCAACTTGCAAGGCACCGAAGAATCCACCTACATTTAATTCTAGAAGTCCCAAATTTGACTATATGCCATTAAAATTAGAGTTTAATTTCAGTGTAAAGTTTTTTACACTGTTATCCAATCATGTGTTACCAAATCATTAAAAGAGTTTGACTATCACAACCACTACTTAAAAAGTCTAACTATTTTAATGATGTGTCAACACATAATTGAATGACAGTGTAAAGAAACTTTACACTAACAGTGGATAGAAATTAAATCCTTAAAATTATGAGTGGGTTTGATTACTTTTTATCATCTTCTGTATTAATTAATCAGGAAAAAAAAATTTATGAGTTTGTCATTTACATTGTTTTGGGAAATATTTATCAGTAGAACATGAAAAATAAGTTGTCTGTGTGAAAGATATATCGCCATGTGTATGAAAAGTTAAACACTAGAAAAATAAAATAAAAAGTTAATTTTTTGCTCTTAATTGATTGGGACGAGGTAAACATGTAAGTAGAAACTTTAAATTTATGTCAAGGTAACAATTTTCAATATATATGAGTCTGCACCAATAAACACGAAAGTTTATCATAGGAAAGGAACGAGATAATTAAAATAATGAGGTCTAGGAGAAAACGGTACCACATGAACAAATTCAAAATCAAAACAATCAAAACATTCGATTCATACTATGACGTTACTGATAAGATTCTCTCCCACAAATTTAATTTAAAAATAAGCTGTCATTTTTCGAGCCTGATGATTAGGTAAGCAATTATTCTTGCTAGTAAAGAAATACATAGAAGCACTACAGTGACTGATATAGAAGTAATGGTGTCGTCTCAGTATTAGGAAGATTAGATGCGAGCTTTTTTACCTCAAAACCATAAAATATTGACGTATGTGATCCACTGGTGGGGTCTTAAATAAAAAGTGGCGCATCTCTAACCCATATTTTAGTTCTTCAGGCTTGCCACTTAGGAATAAACTATGAATATAGATGACCTAGGAAAGGGATTTCTGATTATCAAGATCAGATTCTGGACAATGAAGCTATCAAATAACTTAAAAAGTAATTTCAAGAAATATCAGACTCAAAGTGGTCCACTACTCCTTGACAATATCATATACATTTAATAAATGGCTATAGGTAATGTTTTAAGCGTTTATCTTTTGTATTCTAGCCAGTTTTTACTTTGTTCTGAGCAGCAGATGTCTACAATAAACGACAGGACAAACTACCCAACAGTGTATGTCAAAGAAACTTCTCATTTTATTAAGGAATATGATTTAACTTTGATTGCTGCACGCCAAGCTCACCATAAGGGTTGTTTTTCCCGGTATTCAAAAAGGTTAGGGAGAGGCTACTACATTTCAAAGCCAGTAATATACCACAAGCTTAAGTGAAGAGTTACGGTAGTACTTAGATATAGCCTACCAAAAAAGAATGAAGGGAATCAAACCTAAATTTTTTTAGGTAAAATATTTTGATTCTTACCAGCTGAACCAACTCCTACGAAAGAAGAATGAAGGGAATCAAACCTAAGCTTTTTTAGGTGAAATATTTTAATTCTTACCACCTGAACCAACCCTGTTAGCAACTTAGCATAAGTGTTTTGCTCTCCTTTTGATGGCCATATATGAGTTTAGTTGCTTTCGACACAAATCTAAAAAATCATCTCAAGCTTATAAAAGATCATTAAACTTTCAGATGTCTCGGAAAGAAAATAATAGAATTATTCCGAAAGAATAAGACGAAAAAGATAGGCAACTCAATTTATACATTTCCAAAACACTCACATTATGCATGCAAGTATGCCCATGAAAACATGAAACAACATGAGGAGATATTCATTTCCTTTTCCAAAACATACCAAGCTATTGCAACTACCAGAATTAAAATAACGCTCATTCATCAGCAGAAGGGAGAAAAAGGACGAGAAAAAGATAATTTAAAGGTAAAAGGAACAAAATTCAATCCCGAAGTAACTGGTATCTTCAAGCCCAAAATCCTTCAGTCATGGGCTATTTATTTGGTGGTGTATCATGTCCCACGCCAGGGCTATGACCGGGACTTGTTGGGCGGAAGGCATCGCCCTCACCAGCCTTATCATCGTTTATGGTATACCAATCAAGGGAAGGAGGTCGTGGACTCCTCAACAAGACTCTAGGGATAGCTGGTGGTGGGTGAATGTTTAGCTTCCTTGATGCTGCCGCCGATGAACCAAAGTTGTGCTGTAGAATAAGGAAGACAAGAAAGGCTAACGAGATGGTTTTTTCTGCCATGAGGCTCAGTAGTTATGAAAAAAATTAATGGGGTTTCACTAAAGGAAGAGAAACACAAGGTTCTTGAATCAAACACTAGTTAACTATAACTAGCTGCTTCAAGAGCCACTCACTGATGCCTGTGATCAGTTGAGACTGCTATTTAACATGACTGCTATGGTCCCACGAGCGGTCATATTCCTAAGCCTTTCAACATGAACATAAAATAAGGGTTTGATGCACTTGGAGATGTCTCTTAAATATTAACGAAATTGCAGAAAGAGAAAGAAGTAAGCATTGGAATACTTTCCAAATGAAGCAAGTCCCGCATTTCTTGACTCTCCTAGAATTTCTTCATATCCATTCATTAGAATGCTCGACGATTAAAGTAAAAGGCATTGATCGTGATTAGACTACACTAAGAACAATTAGCTTTAATAGCTACTTTCTATTTTGTTATATTATTAAGTCTAGAGAGATTTCTGCAATATGATGCACGCTACTATGTTTTATAAAGAAAATGCTTCTTCCACTAAGTAAAATGTGGGTTAGTTGTGTTGAGAATTAAAGTGTTAGTAAAAGAAGTATCACATTGAGAAAGAATAAAATAAGTGAAGACCATATAAGTGGATCAACTCATGTACTTAATACCTTAAGATATTGAGTCAAGATGGATTGTCAAGACTCAAGCCTACTAGTGTATTTCCTGGATGATATCATCAAATACTTAGAAATGAGTATACCTATGTTATTGATACAGACATCTTCTCCCCATCCTCCTTTTTGGTTATCATTCTCTAAAATGAGTATAATATGAAATTTTGGAGAGTTCTTGCGCATTAATTATTCTCCATTGTCACTTTTCTTGAAGTGCAAGACCACTCCATTTTGGTTCACCTTGGGAACACTTACTCAATTTGGAGAAGATCAGAATGACCAAATATATACATTCCGAACTCTTACTATGATAAAGAGATGAAAGGCTGGTCTATAGAATATATTCTCATAATATTTTATGTACACGGGTGTCCAAACTCAAGACAAGCAAAAGTGGTAAATTACCAGAAACGAGCTCCGCCAAAGTTCAAGCTGTCATTCTATGTATTGCTTTTCTGATGTAGAAACACCATATTTTAATGGTATTGACAGCATCAATGTAGTGACTTATATAGCACAATCATGGTTCTTTTTCTTTCTTTTTTTTCCCTCTTTTACCTTTACATTTCTTCTTTTTGTTTTTAACATCACACCTTATTATTTAAGAAAATGTTAGGTTGAACACATGAAATGTGGTCGCCACCATTCCTCACAATTAAGCTAAGTCTATTAGATATATGTAAAACATTTCCTTCCTCTAACATTAAGTCCAATAGTTTTTTTTTCTCTGAATATAAGATAAAATGAGCATGTGTTTTTTAGATTCTTATTTAAAATTTAATATTCATAAAATGGTCCCACATATTCTACTCACTTTTTTATCTCTTTTACTAAGTTAAATGTGGTAACTAATTTGTTAAAATCATTTACTCTTTGACTGGGTCATGTTGGTTGAGAATATAGACGAGAAATCCACTCCTAAGATAGTGGAGATGTTCATTTCTAAGATAGTAGGAGGGCTATCTCTGATGGGGAGAGGTTAAACCCACTGTAAATAAAGATATAGAATCCTCAATTTAAGTTTGTCAAAATAGTACCATATTCCATCTAAGGTTGATGACACTAGACTAGAAGACTTTGTGCGTGTGTTTCTTTCCAACAGTGAATGCAAAGTTTTCGGTCAATTGAGGCTATGACGGGAGGTATTTAAATCCAGTCTTACTCTCTATTTATCCCGTTCATATAGAGAACTATTTGTAGTTTATTTTAATTTTTCATGTTTTGTTCACATTTCACGTACAAAAGTCCATTATTTAATGTTGGGGAATGATTTGGATACGAGCACAAAAAAATAGAGGCTGACAACGGATTAAAACAACAAGACAGCAGCTGCACGAATTTCTGCAGAAGTATGCATAAAAAAAGAAGAGGAGGGACATTTCCTCTCTCTAGAACTTTTTTTTCTTCAATCTAATTTCACACTACACATTAGTTGGACTAACTAAACTATGATAACAAGTTACGAGATGTAACAACATTACATTAACTACATATCAGTATCATGAAGAGATGGAAGTCAATCTCTCTGCACTGTAGAATTCCTTCTTCTAATGGCCAATCATAATTATTAGATTTCACATGAATGATCAAAATTAAAATATCATTTATATGTCAAATGACTCTTACTTATCCATTTAAAAATGTCATGTGACTATTTTAAAATGTCACATGGATTGATTTTTAATTTTCATCATTCATGTGATATCTAATTGTTATAATTCATTCATCTTATCTCTCATAATAAATCACTCTTCTTACTTGATATGTCCCCCCACACACACATAAAAGATATATTAAGTGAGAAGAGTGACTTATTGTAAAAATGCGATGAGCAAATCTTAACTATTAAATTATACACATATAATTAATATTAGAATATAAAATCATGTGACATTTTTAAGTGATTATATGACTTTTAAGTAAATTATAATCTTAACCATTTATATAAAATTTAATGGTTAAAATTAATTTCTCTCACCGTATATATATATATATATATATTATATATATATATATATATATATAGGAACCAGTACCAACTAGGCCTAGTAATAGCTAAACCTGGGATTCCCGAACATTGCTTTACAACAAGGCGTCAGATTCTTCCAAGAGTAATATAATATTGTTGTAATCAAGTTGTAAATATTATGAAGTTGTTGACATTATCATACGGTTAGCTAGGTTGACATTTGGCTATGTTTCTATTCAAACACAGAATGTGAGCAGGCAAATTAAAGAAGGAAAAGAAGAAACATAGCTTAGAAACATTAATTTGGTTTCTTAGAATAATTTTTAAGTGAAAATATAATGACATGGAGTAAAATAAAATAAATTCATTAACATGAAATTTTGGCTAATGATAAATGACATTCAATATCAATGATCTTGGGACTTCCTGAGTTCTTTGCAAATATAGAGTCTCCCCCTCTAATTTGTTTTGGTTGTCTCCTATAGTATTAGTTATCTGAGTACTTTAACATCAGATTATGGATTTGTATCTTCAGAAACCAGAAGGGTGCAAAAGCAAAACACGATTCTACAACCAAATTTGAGGGTGTGAATAACATGACAACAAGTTCTTTTCTATAATTCTTTTAAGACTCACTCACAACTTATATATTTGATGTCAGAGAAGGAGAGAATTCCATTCACAAATTTTTTATTAATAAATATTTAATATCATAGTATATTGTATTCATAATTTTAAAAAATTACTTATAGCTCCTAAAAGATAAATAAAAAATTTTCACTTGACCCTAAATTAAATATAAATTATTTCTATTACTCTCTAAAAGTAATATATTTTTATTGAAATTTAATGTTTGTAGAAGAAGTGAATGGATGTCTTCAAAGATATTATAAAAATTGATAATTAATAAAATTTTAAATATTAATTAATCTAATTTATTTATTTTTACTAAGTTTAATTTCTATCTTATCCTAAATTCTTGGTTTCTGAGCCGAACATCTGAGTTGTAGGCACCATCGCAAGACAAAGTAAATGGATCATTGAGATGGGTGATGATAGTGTAGACTTAGACATTGATTAGATGTGTTTTTCCTTCTTTATAGTATAGTATGTTTGAACTTATTGTATACATTTTTAGGTTATTAAGACAATTATGACTTGTCATTGCTTTGCATAATTTACATGCTAGATTTGTGTGTTGTAAATGAGCCTTTTAATACATGTTTAATTTGAAAAATCATAATAAATAAAATTTTATTTGTTTATTCTGTTAAGATTAGCTAGGGGTGTTCAAATCTAATTCAAACGATCAAAAACGAAAAAAATAAAAAATCAATTAAAACCAATATTTATTAGTTTAGTTAGTTTTTTTTTCTTAGAAACCAATTAGTTTGAATCGATTTTCGATTCCAAGTTTGAAAATCGAACCAATTAGAATATCATATATATATATATACATATTTTTAATAACTTGATATGTTTTGTTGAATAACATGAAAGCTTTATTTTCTTATTTCTTGTTAAAATTATTCATATTAATGATTTCAAAATGACATTTATCATTTTAGGTATATGCCTCACTTGATAGTTGCTTTCTTTGGTAATTATAGTTGGAAGTTCTGGTTTATGTTGTTAGAAATTAGTTTGAAATTTTGGATGTTTATTGTATGATTGTATTTGACTATTACGTTAGAAGTTTAATCATGATTGTATTTAATCATTACATTAGAAGATTGTTAGTTTTTGTTTAAATGAATTGCTGTTGTTTGTTTTAAATGAGTAGGTATGTTATTTATTATATAAATGAACTGACTTATCTTTTGGGCCATAAAAAAGCGAAAGAATAAGATCTTTTTTTCAAATGGCCAAAAACCAAAAAACCGATCCAAACCAAACCAATTGATATCGGTTTGATTTGGTTTGGTTTTCAAAATCTGAACCAAACCGATCAGTTGTATATATGAGAAAACCGATTGGTTTGGTTCGAATGATTTTATTCCTCAAAATCGATCCAAACCAATCTGCAAACACCTCTAAGATTAGCTACATATTAGCTATGGATTAGATACGGTTTGGATTAATTTCTTTATAGCCACATATTAGCTATAGTATTTAGTTACAAATTAATAAATGATTAGCTTCAAATTAGCTACAAATTGGCTTAAGATTAGCTATGGATTAATTAGTGTTTGACCGCAGATTAGCTACATATTAATTATGGTTTGGCTATTAATTCACAACGAATTAAATAGGATTTAGCTACAACTTAGCTAAGAATTAGCCTCAGATCACTTGATTAGGAAGGAATTTCGCTACAATCTTATTGCAAATTAGCGAGGGAATTTAAAATTACCTAGGACTTGGCTACAAAATTACCCTAGCTAAATTGCGAGAGAATTAACAAAAAAGAAAAGATTAAAAAAATGTAGCTACAAAATAGCTACAATTTTGCTATAAGAATTCTATTGTTATTTTATTTTAACTACAGATTGGCGAAAGAAATATTATATCACGAATTAGTGACCTAGATTATGTTATTGAACATTTCGTAGAAAATCCGTAACTAATTTGATAAATTCTTATAATATCTTTTATATATATTTTGTTTTTCTTTTGTTGAATAATATCTATTTTTTAACTGGTCATCTGCTAGTGTGATAATGATAATGTGATTATTGAACCCTAAAATATTTAGATTATATCAATATTTTAATTTTTAATTTATGAATGCATTTTTTTTGTTTTTAAATCATTTATATCATATTAATTATGAAATAAATTTATTTCATATTATATATATATTATGTTAAAAAATTATTTTAATAAATATTTTAAATTTTAAATTTTTTGTAGTCAAATCATAAAGACTAATCCTGTTTGATATAGTTGAATTTCTGGCACTCCTATAAAGGTATGTTATGTCAGTATAATTTTTTTAAAAATAAATTGTCGGCAATTTTTTTTTTCTTTTTATATAGAATTGGTCATACTCTCATTCCTAAATGTAGTGGCCAGATATTCTGATTACATCCAGGAGAATAAATAAGATCTCCATCATCCAAAAGAAATTTTGATTTGTTTTATAGCCACTTTTCTCTATGTTAAAACCCATTAACCATACCTTTCTTCCCTCCTCTACCACTGAGATATGGGCCATATGACAGTTGACATCTCTGTTTATAGTCCACAAGGGAAAGCTAGATTGCTGCAATTAGACTCAAGTTTTGTTATTATTTTCTAGATACTAATCAAAGATGGGCACACATCAGAAATTGAGATAATCTAAAACTAGACAAACACAATGAAGTCTCACGTTGAATTTGTCTCCATCTAGAGCTTGACAGCATGGAGAGCACAAAACTTTTCTCTAAGCAGAGAGTGAAAGCATAACTGAGGATATCCTTCACAATTTTCAAATTGGTGACAAAGATTGCAGTAGCTAGTGGGTGAAGGCCCACCGCTGCACAGGCTTATGCAGATGGACAAACGCAAGAACTCACTGCTGCTGCCATAATTTATTTGTATCTACAAACAAAATATAATGAAAGCCATCAAATTAATTGTACACAAGGTTCCCTCTGTTTTTAGCCAACATGCCCGCAGAAAGAGGTGTCAAAGATGAATGAATATCGGGGATTATTTCGATTTTATTAAGATATTAATATTTAGAGGGTATTATAAATATTTATTATTTATATTTAATAAATTTTTAAATATTTATCATAAAATTAATAATTAATAATTAATAACTCAATTTAAATATAAACTTTATCAAATTAACATAACTACGCCCATAAATATCATGAACTATGACACTTTTGTTTGTGAATTAAGATAGTACAAGTTGTTACAACTTTTCTCTCTGTTGTAATGATGACGAAATTAAAAAAGGCCTGACTTGAAAGCATTTTGTATATAGCTTGTCAAATCTTCTGACAAGGAATCTTTGCATTGGACGATTTGTTTGCCAAGGTTTTAATTTTAAATGATGCAGCCGCAACATTATAGTTTTAAATTTTACTTATTATTTTAAGAATTGTGTCGGAAGTTGAATTGATAAAAATTTTAAATTATTATTTATATACATATTTAATTAAAATAATTTTATTTTGATAATAACAGTAATTTAAAAAAAATTAAAGTTTAACCCTTATTTTAAAAATTAATTATTATTATTACTTTTAAAAATATTTATAACTATAAAAATAATAATTTTTTTAAAAAATTAGTTGGTCTAACTTTAGTTGTTCATTTTTTATTGCATAGATCTTAAAAAATTACATGAAATTAAAATAAAATACATTCAAATCAAACGAACGAGTCAAAAGTTATAACTTTTGGGAGATAGATAAGAAAAAAAACCTTAAAAAATAATTTAAAATCTTAAAAAATAATTAAAAAATCTGAAAAAGTAAAAAAATTTCAAATAAATAACAAATAAATAAAATTAGAGAACCAACCGATTTTCAAGAACCAGGTTTGATTCATCTGGGTCACCGGTTCAATTTGATTTTGGTCAATTTTGGCGGTTATATAGTGGTTCAATGCCCTGACCGATTCTTTAGGTGATACCAAATCATAGACTCATTCGGTTCTCAAACAGGTTGGAGCAATCTGATTTTCAAAATATTGTTGTAACACATTATGTAATTTGAGATCACATCAATTTCTATTAATTTTATTAGTTGTAATGTGTGTTTGAATTAATCATGAAAAAAGATTATGTTCAAAATTAATTATATGTCTAATTGATTTAAAAAAAATTAATTATGAGAAAACTAATTTATATTTGAGTGTGTTAGTTCATAATCAATTTTAAAATAAATTTTTTGTTTAGATTGTATAAAAAAATTACTTTTATGTATTAAATTACTAAAAAAGATATAAAATAATTGAAATTTTTATTTAGTTGAGAACAAAAGAGTATTTATCTATCAAAACTTTTGAAATAATCTATAATCATATAATTAAAAGCTCCAAATACAAGCTTTTTTTATATAAAAAAACCTATTTTTAGTTATAAAAAAATAATTTTAACTTATAATTAATTTTATATATTTTAAACAAACAAAATATTTTAGATAAAATAAATTTTTATTAAAAAAATTATTTTGAGAAAGAAATAATCTTTTTTTAAACATGCTCGAAATATGATTACAACTTTAACTAAATTGCAACTGCAATTTAAAACTTTACATTTAAACATCAGACTTCGTATTAGATGAAATTGCATATGGGCTCCAAGTATGATCTGAATTATAGCAGAGCCAACTTGGTTTTTTTTTTATATTAAAATAAAAAAAATATCAAAATTATGCTCTTTATAAATTAAGTATAAAAAAAGACCATATTTATATTTTTTTACAAAAAATCATAAATCGACTTCTTAATGTATTTATATATATATATATATATATATATATATATATTAAGTTGTTGAGTATTTTAAGAATTTTGTTAAGTGCTTTTAGGATTTTGTTGACTAGTTTAAGATTTTTGATGAGTGGTTCAAGGTTTTAGATAAGTGATATAGGGTTTCGGATGAGTAGTATAAGATTTTGAATGAATAATTTATAGTTCATGCAAAAAAAAAATCATGTTGAAAAGTCAGTTTTATGAAAATTAATTTCTCAATGTGTAATTAAGAAGAGAAAAAAACATATTGGGAAGTCGATTTCATGAAAACCGACTTTCTAACATGAAAAATAAATAATTTATTTTAGTATATAATCTTCAAAAAAAGCATAAAATTAGTAAATAAAATTTTTTCTATATCAATATTAAAAAGCCGCCAACTTGACCATAAAGAAAAAAAGAATCAAAGTATTAAGGAACTTTTATTTATTTAACTAAAAAAATAGTTAATGATAAAAATAGCAATTTTAAATTAAGAAAGATTTAGAAATACAGTTTTCAAATTGTTTACTAAAGCATGTAAAGATGCACTATCTTAAATGATGATACATCTTCTACTGCATTAAGTTGTGTTTGTTTCTCTTCCAAAATACTTCAATGAGCAGCGTCTATATGGAGAAACTAACCCTTCGGGTATTTTTATATGGGAAAATGATTTAATAGTGTAGCTTGTAAGAGATAATTATTTTTTTATTCGGCTTAGAAAATTAATCAAGTATTCAACTACATTAACCAATAATTTACATACTATTAATCACGTATTAAGTATCAAAATGAAGATAATTTATTGGTTAACCGTATGTAAATTATTAGTTAATGTAGTTGAATACTTGGTTAATTTTCAAAACGAACCAAACTAATATTATCTTTCCCAATAAGAACTAAAGAGTCATTCTCCCTTTTCATATCTATCACATATATGCCATGTCGTCATATCTCATATTTTCCTCTTAATGGAGTCGAAGTTTTGTAATTTACATAACATAATTATTTATATTTACTAGTATGTAATAATAGAACTTATATAAAAATTAATTATTATTGGACTTACAAAATAATTAATAATTATAAAGTTTTGTAATTTACATAACATAATTATTTATATTTATTAGTATGTGATAATAGAAATTAATATAAAAATTAATTATCATTAATTGGAGTTACAAAATAATTAATAATTATTATATAAATGTTAAATTATATCCAAACATTTGTAATTGTGTGCAATAATAATGATTGTGATTTGTGATGCAAAGTTTGAGGAAAAACAGAAGAGAGAAGAGAAAAAAGAGAGAATGATTGGATAAAAAATGTTTTATTTTAGTTTTATAATTAAATTAATTAAATATTAAATTAATTAAATTAATAATTTACATATAATTAATTAATAATTTATATATAAATAATTAATAATTTATTTTTATAATGTTTAATATATAATTAATTATAAATAAATTATTAATTAAATTAAATTAATATTAAATTAATATTAAATTAATTTAATTCACAAAATAAAATTAAAAAACAATTATAAGTCACACTAAATCATTCTCACGAAAAAGTAATCAAAGGGACTGCCTTCTGACTATTTTTCTCACAGCTAGTGACTGATTCTCGTCGTTGGCGCACACTGATATTGCTGTTGGCGCGCCAGACTTGGAAGAACGTAGGGAGAATGACTATTTAGTTTTTTTTGTAAAAGATAATATTAGTTTGGTTCGATTTGAAAAATTAATCAAGTATTTAACTACATTAATTAATAATTTACATATGGTTAACCAATAAATTATCTTCATTTTGATACTTGATACGTGGTTAATAATATATAAATTATTGGTTAATGTAATTGAATACTTGGTTAATTTTCCAAGCCGAATCAAAGAATAATTATTTCTTACAAGCTGCACTATTAAGTCATTTTTCCAAGAACGTATTGGGCTACACTCAGCTTTATGAAATTAACACTTTAATGTGAGTATGTATATAACACAAAAGATACATATAGTATTCATAAAAAAAAATAAAAAATGAAGATACATATAGTTTTTCTTTTATTTAAAAAGGTTCTATTGGATTTAAGGAGAAATAAAAACATAAAGATGTAAAAGATTGAACCTCTACCACATTACCACAAGATTCTCTTAATAAAGACCAGAACAAAAAATACTAATTAAGTTATGTTCAACAGATTGCATATAGTTGTATTTTAGAATTTATTTGACAAAACAAAATCAAAAATCAAAAAGTGAGTCAGCCTAAAAAAACTGAAACCTATAACATAAAAGATACATATAGTTGTATTTTAGAGTTTAATTGACAAAAAAGAAAACCAAAACCAAAAAGTGAGTCAAACTAAAAAAAGAAAACCAAAAATCAATTAGGGAAATCTCTTTTCGTGTGCTTAGGGAAGAACTACACGTTTTGACTCAAAAATGGAAAGCATTAAGTTTATGAATCTTTTAATTTATATAATTTCACCTGATTCATTTCTTGTCAATGCTGTGACTTCTTCCCTCACAATTGAACTTCAACAAGTACTAGTTAGTATAGATCATGAAATGAACTCAACCATCCATAGTGGGTTAATTGATTTGGATCATAATATGTTTGTTACTCGACCAGCGCAACTCACCCCACTTACAAACCTACTCAATAAGGAGGTTGAAATTCTCCCTCTGCTAAACTTTTTGTCGTTCCTATGTTTCATTAAATAATAATTTAAACAAAAAGTCTAACGCATTTGTGGTAGGAGTATATGTTTGAAGTTTTAGGTAAAATAGATTTTGGTAATTTTGTCTACATATAATATGATGGCAACCAGAGTTTCATGGCTAGGAGGAGTGTGTATGAATTGAACTAGTCCAAACCCAACCTCATTCATAGCATTAATTGAGTGCTATACGAAGCTAATCCTTTGAAGTGTCAAAATCGAATAAAGTCATACCGTGGACTGGTGCAAACTAAGCACTATTAGCTCAACAAGAAGTGATCCATGCCAGGCCAGATAGGGCAGGACTTGTGTCATTGGATTTTCCAAGTATTCAATAAACGCAGCTGAGTTGTGGGCCTTCAAGAAGGACTCTAATTGGCAGTGGACTGAAACATATCACTGCTTATGATTGGGACTAACCCCTAGAATTGTTTGAACCCAAGCCTGATTGATGCTCATCCATATGGAGAACTTAACGTTTCTTAAAAGCTATGTTGCACGGGTACATATATGAGTATTTGATATAATACGATATGATATGTAAATATGATAATTTTTAAAAAAATTAGAATATGAATACGATAATGCATATGGAATAAAATAAATTTATATTTATAGATGTAAAAAAAAACTTTAAAATCGATAAAATTCTTCACCAATTTATTATAATTTTGAGGATGGGAAGATTGCAAGAGTGAGAATACGCTTTATGAGAGATAAGCATTGAGAAAGGAGCTTAAATCCATCTCTTTATTTTTCAAGTAATAATATCTTAAAGGCTATAGATATTTAAAAAAAAAAATAAGAATACGACAAAAATATGAATTACAGATACGTTACTAATTTTAAAGTATCCGTGTATCATAGCTTGCAATCATTTGATTTACAACCATTTGATTTACAACTTCTAACAGATTAAAACTTCTGCATATATTTCAAGAGTCCAGTGCTTGTGCTAACTAACTAGCTGAGAATTCAACTACCGCAAGTCATTGTTTCAGTTTTACTGTTGTTTGATAGACCTCCTTCTTTTGTTTCATCTACATTTTATGTAGACATATAACGGGGGCAAAGAATCCTTGGACTATACCTTTATGTTCTACCTAATCAATAATTCCCCTTCATTATTTCAACCCTCTCCTAAAAAAATTATATAAAATCAGTGTTTCAGAAGTCATTAGGTAAGCCACCTGCAAAATATGCCTTGTTTGGTGCCGTTATTTTTGGGAGGATTTTCTCCCCTATTTTAACCTTTTGTTTTGAGAAAGTTAGTCTCACATAATAATATTGCATGTTATAAGTGTTTAATGCGCGCGCGCATATACACACAAATACATATATATATATGTATATATATGGGATCTATTTATTCCATTTGGACTTACTTTATTGAATAACCTTTGATAAAATTTATTCTAATTTTACCAATTTAATCATTGAATGATGTAATATTATCATAAAATAATACATTTGATCTGAGATTGCTTGTTCTTAAATTAAAAAAACCAGTTGGGTATCCCGGTATGATGCATCTTCTCTCTCTTCCTTCATATTTCTACCTCTTTTTTCATTTTGTACCGAGTAACTTACATCTTCAAGTACGAGAGTTTGTGGCCATGACGGTGAAATTTCTTTCAACCTCTCATCTAATGTATGTTATTTGACATCTCATACTTTTGGATTATGGTGTTCAATTGTCATAATGGCCTAAACACTTACAAATAACCTACTGGTGTACAGAATATTCACCATGTCTCACCATGTCTCTAGTTTTTATCGCAATACGATGCTGAGACAGACTCTTGATTTTGAATTCAATATGCTTATTTGCGCACCATATATATACCACTTTATAATAACTAGTAACTTATACTTTGCTTGCAAGTAATTTACTATTTTATATTTAATTTTTTTTATCATTATGTAAAAGTTATGCTACTAACAGATTTCACAAGTTTTCAACACAAACTATCAAGTTACTTGCAAACGAAATATAAGTTACTAGACCACGAAATAGTGTAAATTTTAGACCACTTAAGTAACGTGTGTGACTGATAGTCTTCCTCCAATAAAAGGTCGCAAGATTTGGACATCTTACTACCCCTCTGTCTTTCCTAAAGCCTCTTCCTCCCTAATAAAGGCGGAATTCAATCAAACACTCAATGATAGGTAATCAACTAATTATAAAAGAAAATTATCAAGATGTTGTTCAATTTTAAAATCCACGCTTAGAGCATTTACAGGTCTTAATTTATTCATCCCACATGGCCTGCTATTATTGCTTTAATGAATGTTCTTCAGCCCAGTGAAAGGAGGGGCAATTTCAAAGCCTCCAAATAAGGGGGTTGCTAAGAGATACAAAAGCACAACAGAGAAAAGAAAGCAAGACAATTGTGAAACTATAAATTAACATTACACATCTTAATATACACGAGTAAATACTGGGGCATAGACGTGTCCATGCGTATATATTACATCCTATCCTTACTTTCTCCAAGCAACATATTTAAAGATGTATGTAAACATCATTTAGTCATTCAGCTTAGACAGCAAAAACAGGCAACTAGAAGAAAGAAAGACGGCAACACAGAAGCATAGCAAATCCACAGGAGAGTGTATAGCAGCCTTCTTACTTTTGTCAAACAACCCAATCAGAAGTAGCATCACTATGACATGACCAAGCTTGGTTTTCAGTTCATTGACAGTTTTTATATCCAGCCATTTTGGCCGTTCCTGAAAAGGAAAAGCAACATAAAGTAATTAACGTAAAAAGACAGAGTTTATTAAGTATATTAAGAAGGCCATGAGGCTGCAATCTCTAGTACATGGATATCATAGAAGAGGAATTTCTTGTATTTTGGAACGCAAGTATCTCATTACAGTAGTAATGTACATAACTTTTAAAGTTGCCTTGGTACACAGCTAGTGTTTTCCACTGGAATAAAGATCCAAATATCCTGTCACCAATATCCCATGAAAGTGGATGGCCAAAAACAGAAATCCCTACCTTGGAGGATTTCAACTAACAGTAACTGTCTTTAAAGAACACCACAAATCACTGCATAACGTGGATCAATTGAATGAAAGTATGACTGAAAAACATTCCTAGATATTTTGATTTCCTGTATATCTATTTATTTTAATTTTCCATATAATAATTCTACATCCAGTACATCTGTCACCACAAAGACACTTCAATTAAAACCCGAACAAATAATTGAAGGGAAGTGCTAATAGTTGAAATTTTCCATCTTCATTTAGTTCAAAGATCTTTTTTTTTTCATTTTCTTGTTTCTTTTCAATGGCCTAAATGAAGAAGAAAGGCAGTAGGAAACTTGGAATACATATAGCATAAAATCCTACTTAAATAAGAATGGCCGATGAAGAAAGAGAATGTGCAAAAGCTAACCTTTAGAGTGAATAAACCAAAGAGATTTGATCTGTTAGAAGGATTTTGATCTGGTAGAGAGCTTGCACTATCAAGATTACTGACAAAGAGCTCATACAGACCCATTCCAAAGACCAGCATCACTGTTCCTAAAAGATAGACATCTAAATGAACAATAAAGTAGAAGTCAGCAAGTTCATCAAAAACTATTAGGTGATTCTATATCAGATGTCAACAAATCTTTAAGTAATACTAGCAACAAACATTAAGACAAGTAGTTAATTCACATCTACTTCCAAGTAAGGACTTCATAAGTATTACAAGTGTTCCAAGTTGAGTTTACTTTCACTAGCAAAACAATCAATGCCTTGCCCTAACAGCCAGTCAGTCTTTTAAGGTCATGAAGTTAGAAATCCATGTCTATCATCTCGGTCTGCTTACCACTGGGTACCTATCATAACGAATTTGTACCAGCTGTATTATTTAAAAGAGGCTCTATTTAAAAATTTAGAGTTGTTCGGAACTTGATATTCAAAGCTATAAGTTATAAAAAATAATTATATAAGACATGATTTATTTTAGAAATAGATATTCATATTCATTTTCTTTGTTAGATCCAGTGAAAACTGAAGAATATAATGGAAAAGTAATGCTCTATATCCAAATTTTTGTTTTTCTTCTTATTCAGTTTATTTGATTTATGCTTAAAATGTCCGCAGATATGAAGATATTTAGTTGTTTAATTATGAAATATGGTTATTCGGCTCCAAAAATTATGGTCATATTCTATCAGAAAATGTGATTAAGGCCTTATCTAACATTATGCCAGAATGCCCATCTGGGGAATTCTACCAATTTAATTTCATTGATGGCAAGGACTTATGTTATTTATCATCAAAGACAATGATGAAATGAAGAATAATGTGTTATATAGTTAAGATATAAGACAAGAAGCAGCCAACTGCACAAACACTTTAACAAGCTTAATTTTTGAGACACTTACCGATAGCCTCTACCAGCAACTGGATTACTTTACTGCGATTTGCAAAGTATACCATGAAAGACTCTGTAACAAATGTGCAGCCCTGCATGTCAAGGGGTTAATACAATAGAATTATGCATTAAAATGAAATAGCAGAATGAGTGTAATGTTGCTGAATTGTTGAAAATTCAGTCAATCAACTAAACCAATTTAGGCAATTAAATTTTCTTCCTGATCAAACAGTTACCTAAATTTAAAACTTCAAGATATAAAATTTTTCTTGAATCTTCCCAACCTCCCATGCCCCTTTCCTCCTCCACCCATTTCCTTTTTCCACAGGTGCCTTCATCGCCTCACAAAAGTTTGAATGGTAAAAGTACAAGGGAAGCACATATAGATACAGGATTTCTATATTTAAAAAGAAATGTTATGAAATCAACAATATCTCAATGCAGGATGCTGGAATCATCCCCTCAAGACTTCTAAGAAGCATGGAGGGAAAACACCAATGACTAAGCATTATCTTTATCTATCTTTAATGATGCCAAACTGTTAGGGATCTGATATACACGTATTTAGTTGGCACAACGTTGAACCAACGAAGTTAGGTGAGCTACTATAACTAAAGGATCAAGGCTAAGTGCTAACATGTAGTTGTGGACTGGCTGAGATACATGCTTTAGCAGGACTATGGGGTTATTTCTAATGCAATTGGTTTCAGTTGTTATATCAGAATTGGAGACCGAAGGAAAACAACAAGAATCAAAACTTAGGAAATCCTAAAATGAAACTTCTATTTATTTTCTTTTCAAACAAATGAGATGGATGACTTCATGACAAATTAAGACCTAAAATCCATAGATATACAATCAAGCATGGTTCAAACGAACTAATCTTATCAGCATAAAATGATTTATCAGAAGAATTTGCATGTATCTATAGTTCACATGGATGGAAGAATACTAAATTGTGGTTACTTTGCGGATCACTACATTAATCATCTTCTGCCAAACGAGCTTATGACCAACCATCCATAATTACATTCAATTTTGAGGCTTCCCTTGTATATAACAAGATTTCGGTAGTCTTCTCTGAATGTGTACTGCTTCATTTATGAGAATATGGTAACCGATATCTCATGAATGAGTGCAATAATTTCACAGGTAAATTTGATCATGACCATGACAAATTAAATGGTAATCAACTTATAAAAAGTTAAAAACTATACCTTGATAAAACATAGAAATGATCCAACTAAAGACCCAAAAACTCCCAGAATAGCCAAAAACCGGCAGCTATAAATGGTCTACAAAATCCACCAAACCAAAACACACGAAGTCAGAAAAAGAAATACCCATATTCAAAATAATTCAAAGGTAACTAAGGCTGTAATCATTAAGCATGATTGTGCACACCCTATGCTTCCAAAAGCCTGCAACAAAGAAGGTACCCCAAGAATATTAAAACTCTTACCTTCTCAATGTACTCCTCTATAGCTTCCAGCTTCCAGGGAGAATTCCGAGCTACCCCAGAATTCAAAGTCATAACCGGCGATGAAGAATTCCCTGCAGCTGGTGCAGGTGAAGAAACAATGGACCCTGAGTTGCTACACACAAAATTTGGAAATCTGAAGCTGTGGTACCCAAACTCAGAGACCCTTTTCCCATTTGAGCTCAAAATGGAATTTTGGCTGTTGGGTAACGCTGGTGGTGTTACTCTGAAGAAGGGTCTTTGCACCAATGGCTGTGATAGTTTCATGGTCGCTCAAAAGTGAATAAATTTGTTTTGAAAATAGAAAGTGGAAGAAACCAAGTTTCAACTTGATAGCAAGGGAAGAGCATGAGCCAGAGATGGATTTTGGGAAAGAGTGAAAGAGGGAGATGTGGTAAATGTATTCTCAGTGCCTCCTAGTTTATATGTGTTTGAAAGAACAGCCACAGCCACATAAATAAATAATTAAATATTAACCTGCCACCGAAACACAATAAATATGGCCTGTGTGGGAAATCTTGTCGTTGGTTACTTTTTGGTACAATATTGGAATTTACCCGTTTTGGTTTGCCCATTTTTTGGTGACACCAAATTGATTCATGAAGAATCAATAGGTTCATATCATCATATGTACTAATCTACCCACGACAGTGGTGTATGAATTGAATAACCTTTTTTTTTTCTTCTTATTTTTACCTAATCAATTTTAAATTTAGATTAAAAAAAAGAGATTTGTATTACATAATCTACTTTCAAGGTAAATCTTTGTGGAATCTTTTATATTACCTAATGGCATTAACTGATGAATATAATAACCCACTTAATTAGTGAGATAAGATTTGATTGTGTGTTATGTTTTGGTGTATGAATTAATTATTATATTTTTTATATAATACTTATAAATTGGTGTATACTAATTTGGGCCAGATCACCATGAAGGCCCAATTCTAAGCATGAGAATGGATGAGAGTCCCGCCAAGTCCAAACTTGTTTCCCAATCATCACACCATATTCTCTGCCTTCTCTCCTCTCTGCATTGCATGTCTTTCAATCCCTTGCCCTCCCATTGAGTGAACTGAAGAACTTGATCATCAACCACAACACCCCTTTTGCATGCAACCTCCAAGGTACTATTTTTCTCTACCCATCTTTACATTCCATCATCAATTCAACTCACTGCTTGTAGAATTTCAATAAAAATCCTTTTTTTTTTTTGTTTTTCGTTTTTTGTGTGATTCCAACATTCAAAATTTTCTTGATGCCCTTACCCCAAAATGCAAAATACCCATTAATTTGAGATTGGTTCATTCAATCTCTGATTCTGGGAGGAATCATCATCATGGAGGCAGTGGCTGAAAACCCTAGGAGCAGTGGACTCAAATACCCACCAAAAATCATCCCATCAAAAACCCCTAAACAATCAACCCCAATTCCCAAACCCCATCAACCCAATCAATTCCCATCTCACCTTGACACCCCCAATGTTTCATCCACAGCCAGAGTCCTCTGCGATCTCCTCACCCGAACCTCCCCTCAGGACATTGAATCCGCCCTCTCTTCCTCTGGAATCCACCCTTCTGAAGAGGGTGTCCATGAAGTCCTCAAGCTTTCCTACAATTACCCTTCTTCCGCCGTCAAGTTCTTCCGTTGGGCCGGGCGCCTGCAGAAGCACTCGGCATATGCCTGGAACTTGATGGTTGATTTGCTGGGTAAAAACCAGCTCTTTGAACCCATGTGGGATGCCATTAGGTCCATGAAGCAGGAAGGGGTTCTTTCCATGCCCACGTTTGTGTCGGTTTTCGAGAGTTACTGCAGGTCCGGTAGGTTTAATGAGGCTGTGATGAGCTTTGATGTGATGGATAGATATGGGATTCAGCAAGATGTGGTCGCGGTGAATTCGCTGTTGAGTGCGATGTGCCGCGAAGATAACCAAACTTCCGCGGCACTGGAGTTCTTTGAAAGAATCAAAGGGAAGATAGCTCCGGATGGTGATACATTTGCCATTTTGCTGGAAGGGTGGGAGAAAGAAGGCAATGCAGCGAAAGCTAAGAGCACTTTTGGCGAGATGGTGGTTCGTGTTGGATGGAGTTCGCAGAACATGTCGGCGTATGACGCCTTTTTGACAACTCTTGTTCGAGCGCTGCAGATTGATGAGGCTGTCAAGTTTCTTAAAGTCATGAAGGATCATAACTGCTTTCCAGGTTTGAAATTCTTTACCAATGCTCTTGATATTCTTATCAAGCAAAATGATGCGGTTCATGCTATCCCCATGTGGAATATAATGGTGGGTAGTGGTTTAGTGCCTAACTTGATAATGTACAATGCCGTGATTGGATTGGTCTGCAACAACAATGAGCTTGATCATGCATTTCAGCTGCTTGATGAGATGGTCTTCCAGGGTGCTTTTCCTGACTCTTTAACTTATAACATGATTTTTGAATGTTTGGTGAAGAACAAAAAAGTTCGTGAAACAGAAAGGTTCTTCACTGAGATGATCAAGAATGAGTGGCCACCAACAAATTCTAATTGTGCTGCAGCCATCACAATGCTGTTTGATTGTGATGACCCTGAAACAGCACATGAGATTTGGAGTTACATGATTGAAAGTCATGTCAAGCCACTTGATGAAAGTGCAAATGCATTGCTCATTGGTCTTTGTAACTTAGGTAGATTATCAGAGTTGAGAAGGACTGTTGATGACATGCTGGATAGAAAGATCAATATATATGAATCAACAATGATGAAGTTGAAGGATGCTTTTTATAAAGAGGGTAGAAGTGCAAGAGACAGATATGATAATCTTTCCAAGAGGTGGAAAGCTCATGTCATGTTGTAATCCAGAAAATATTTGTTTTTATGTTAAATTTTTCATACTCAACCGTAAGTGTCAGAGAGATGCAGCTTTTGCTTGTTCTTGATTTGCTTGGCTTTGCCTTTAAAATTCTACAAGTTTCATCTGTTTCACTCCGTGGTAACCTTTCCTTCCGATAATCTTTTGTCCCAGTAGTTGTCTTTCCTGTCTAATTCTTTTTCTTCTCCTCATTTTCAATGTTTATGTGAATGTGGTTTTTCTTGTTCCTTCTGTCATTTGTTTTCTGTTCTTGGAGTTAAATTTTTTGAAGCTGGTCACACTCTGCAACTTGAGATGAACTTCATAGTAGTTCATGAATTGTAGTTTGTTTGCATGCGGATTTCTGGAGTTATGTATTCATGACAGAATTATCATAATATAAAATGGTTAGTATGACTGCAAAATTTGATTTATGTGATTGCCTTGGTGATGCAAATGGGGACATGGTTTGGTGGACGACAAGGAAGACCTAACCTGGAAAGTTAAATGATCTTTGGTTTTTTTTTGTCAGTTTCAGACTCTTAGATTGACAGTTCCAATACTCTATGAATGGAGAGGTTTACCTTGCTCGGACATTCTTTTTATAATATGTGCATTATATGAAAGTTGTATTTTGGGTATGTTCATTTTCAAGTTTCCTGTGTGGCTAGCTTTGCATATATAACTTATTTATAGCCCCTCTATTTGAAGAGATCAATGCATTTTTGCTTTCATCACTTTTCTTTTGGTCACACATGCAGCGCACTCCCTTCCCCCCTCCCTCCCCCCCCCCCCCCCCAAAAGGAAAAAAACACAAAAACACCCATCCCCAAACACTCTCTTTCACTTGTAGCACTTAGGCACTTGTGTTTCAAAAATCATGGACCTCACTCTCTCTCATACTCCATAGGCTGCTTCTCATTTCTTTCTCTAGGCATGGCTTGATCAACAAAGAATCCTGGCAAAGCACTGTTGGTTCTTTTTCATTAAAATAATCAACTTTTTAATACTAGTGTTTGAGGAATGAGATTGCGCTTTAGGTGAACGAGGAGAAAAAAAATTGTGGATATTCCTTTTTATTGAAATAAAATTGTGTATCTTCATAGTGGGATATTGTGCATACTGCTTACCATCTGTCTCCTTGCTTTAAATGTTTAAAATAATTTTGAGGAAGTGGAAAGGAAGAGATTGCCTTTAAATCTTTAATCATGAATATATCCCTAAAGTAGTAAAAGACAAACCATTTAAGTAAAGGTTATTTTTGGAAGTTTCATTGCCAATCACCTTCCAATTGATGGGACAAACATTTCACTGTTTGGAGAACGGGGATCATGCTTTTTTTAATCTCCATTCTCTCCCATTTCTTTACTTCCTTTAGTTCATCCCTCTCTCAAACATGCTATCTAGCTCCAAAAGATGCTGATGCTTTAATGCAAATTGTACATACATTTGGTAGAGGTTGGGATGATTTTTTAAAATTTAATGTGGTTGAAATTTACTCCATTGTTGAGAAGGGTTTGTAGTTTAGGAGTATGGTTGTAGTTAATATAATAAGTCTATATTGATAAATTGATAACTTGATATGGATGTTTAGAGTAAATGTTGTAGCTTCTAGACAAGCTGTTAACTTAAAGTATAAACCCGCTGACCTTGTACATCTATTCTCTTTGTCTCTCTCTAATTGTACCTGTAGTTCAATTGCAAAGGATCCAAATCCACTGACCCTCTACATCCATCTATACTAATACTGCAACTACATAAAGACACAAGTACCCTTTTGAGTGCTCAACAAGTAACTTGATAGTATATTATACTCCTTGACACTCCTGAAGCTGGAAACTTTCTAAGCTTGCAGCTTATTACTAGTAGCAAACCCAAAGAACACCAAGATCTGAAACAACTCAACCCATATCAACCAAAGAACTTAGGCCACTAGCACTCCCCTTGAATAACAAAACCTTTTGGCGTCATCCTTGGCACATGACACAGCTTCTTAAGTCTGACCTTTCTCCTCAATGTTCCCCTGAACTCCCAAGCTGGTCTCCCCCAAGGTAGTCTATAGTGGCTGGAGCAGCCGCTATAGCGCCAAAGCAGAGCGAGGTGGAGCTTCCCCGCTCCCAAACGCTCATGGTGGAGTGTTTAAGTGTTGCAGCTTGGAGTGCCACAATCAAGGGCCGTCGCGGCCAAGAATAGCGAGCATGATGCTGTAGTGGAGAAATTCCCTAATTTCTTTTTGGTGAAAGAAATTCCCTTAACTAACCTCACTTAGCTAAACCCACCTGGCAGCACACACTAAAACATCATCAACTCTTCAATTAAGCTAACGTTTCGCACCTATGCTTGATGACTCATCTATGTTTCGCACACAAGCAGCCTCACCCATGACCCATCAGCCATTTTCATACTAACCAGCCTTTGTTTTGCACTCGCACGTAGGGATGGAAATAGGCTAGACAGCCCAACAGGGGCCTATGGCTTAGCCTACTTTCTGCCTACTTCGGCCTAGCTTATTTATCAAACAAGCTAGGCTTAGGTTTTTTTAAAAGCTTATTTAGGTAAATAGGCCTAGGCCGAGGCCTTTAAAAAAGCCTATTAGGCCTAACAAACCGTCTTATTTCTTTATTATAATAACATATAATTAAAATTTTATAATACTTATATGATTTAATAGTTATATATTAATATAGTTTATTTATTTTATACACAATACAATAATTTTGTTAAAGGTTAGGTATATTTGAAACTTATAAAATTTGAGTTTGTTGGCTTATTCGAAAATCTTTATGCAATATATGCCTTTAAATAGGCTTTCAAGCTAGGCCAAACTTTTAAGTTTTCATAATAATGTTAGGTTAAGCTAAAAAAAAGCCTATGAGAGGTAACAGGTCAGGCTAAAGCCAATGTTTTTTAAAACAGACTAGTCCTATTTAAGGTAAAGCCTAGCCTATTTCCACCCGGAAGTTGTTTTGCCCGGCAGCCTCTGTTTTGCACTCACACGGAAGCTGTTTTGCCCAGCAGCATCTGTTTTGCAAGCACCCTACTACCATGCCAATCTGACCCAGAATCACCTCCAAAATCTGCAACACCCGTGGTAACACTTATCTGGCCTGCCATTACTCCTTGGGTTGCTGGCAATTGTCACCCATGGCATGCCATATACAAACAGCATTCAGCATGAACCTTGGTCACGCATCAAACACCAATAAAAGACAAGTTTGATAGTTCCTCAC
The DNA here is from genome assembly GCA_023212625.1 of Styphnolobium japonicum. Classification (NCBI taxonomy): domain Eukaryota; kingdom Viridiplantae; phylum Streptophyta; class Magnoliopsida; order Fabales; family Fabaceae; genus Styphnolobium; species Styphnolobium japonicum. The sequence continues at coordinate 16,136,918 of JALBWW010000011.1, forward strand.
CCGTCCAAAGAAACAGAAAAATAGTTGAAGAGAGGGGGACGGGGGATGCAGTGAGAACAGATTAAGAATTGATAGGGAGGAGCAATCATGCTCCAGATTCTCAGGACTTATCGACAGTCCTTTGTCTCTGTTTATTTCATTATTATTTAACTTTTCTTTGCCTCTATTAGCATCAAATACCTTTGAGAGTCACCTACGAGATTGCATTGTAAAGGTCAAGCACCCGCGGTTGTCATCACAAACAATTGGCCAACGACTTCAGATGGCTAACTGTTAGTGCCAGTAGCAAAACTCTTAATTCTTATATGTTTTTCCAAAGTGTTCTTGCTTGGTATGTATTCTGAATGTTCAAAACTGATATTATTTTTCCAAATCTACAAATGCGTGATACACTGATACTAATTTTATTTTATAATTGTTGCATTAAATTCATTTTGAATGTGCTTTAGTTTGTTTTTTTTCAGTTTTCAGTATCAATTTACACATTAGGAATGTTAAGTGGTGGTACTTTGTTATGATTCTATTGTCCTTACAGACTTTACAAAGATAGTCCAAGAAGGGGCAATACTATTCCGTAACATACTCTGTTTATTTTGGTTGTATTTCACTTTATCCATTTCAGCTTTTAGTAATAATCTACTTCGATGGACTAATTAATTTACTTCCAGCAAAAAGGCACGTGTTCGATCTCCCTTCCGTCTTTGCATTGTCCCCATATGACTTTTCAGTGTTGCTTTTCCAGTAATGTACTTACGTTTGTATATATCTGCAACGGCCGTTCTGTGTATGTACGAAGAGTAATGACACTGGTACACTTACATTCACATGTTTTCTAGTCATTAGATAATATTTAGGTCTTGCTGCAGCTTATTTTGAATGGTCTGTATAGAGACTTTACTTGATACGCGCAACTATCATTTTCAATGAATAAAACATGTAAATGAATTTTTTTCCCATTAATGTGATGCCCAGGGAACTATAATTGTTTTCCCAATGTTTTAGGAACTTGAACCAACAAAACTTTCGGATTATGGTTCAATTAGTTTAACCAATTAAATTGATTGTTGAACCGGATGATATAATTATATATATAACTAATAACTAATAACATTATATATATAACTAATAACTAATAACATGAGTTGTAAAAATTGATTACGTGATGATATTTATTACTGTATAAGAGTAAAATAGCCTATTTTGAGAATAAGGAAAAAGATTGTGGTGTAATTCTTATCTCAACATATATATATATATATATATATATATATATATATATATATATATATATGTTCATAACTTGTAAATTAAGGGTTTTTTTGTGGGAAATTGGCTAGTCTTGCCTTCGTTTATTAGTCATTTTGCAGATTTTGAAAAATTATGTGGAATTAACATAAAATGTGTTTAAATTAGATAAACAAATTAAAAGTTATGACTTTTGAAAAATAGTGTAAAAATAAACATAAAAAACTAGTTAAAAAAGAATTGTTATAGTACCCTAATATTTGTAAATTTATTAAATATAAATAGCAACTAATGAATGTTTAATAATTCACTTTGAGTACTGGTACTTAGGAAAAAAATATTGGTATTAAAATAAATTTTATTAAAAAATATGAAAAAGTAATAAAAAAATTCAAAAAAAATAAATTTGTGCGTTAGTTTGATTTCTAGTCGATTTCAACTGAAGTATTTAATTTTAATTTTATGTCAGTGTAAATTTTTTTACACTATTATCCAATTATGTATTGGCACATTATTAAAAGTGTTATACTTTTGAGGTAGTTGTTATAATAGTCAAAAAAATTTATTGAGTTGGCAATACATGATTAGGTGACAGTGTAAAAAAACTTTACACTAATAGTGGATCAAAATTAAACTCTCAAGTAAAACTGGTTGGAGATACATCTAATTTTGGGTCTGATTGGCCTTCTAATTTTTAGAACACTGTATTTTTTTCCTGAGTTTGTCTTTCAAATATTGGACAGATAATACCCTCAATTGAGTTTGAGATTTTACACTCGTCTTGTAAATATGACTATTAAAAGCTCCAAATCATAAAAAGTTGTTGTGATTCGTTTTCATACTTAGGTCCCATTTGGATAAATAACTTATATAAGTACTTATTATAGTAGAGCTTATTTAATAAGCTTTAATGTCATAAGCATTATCTAAAATAAGTTAAATAGTGTTTGGATAAACACTTTGAAAAGCGTTTTTTATAAACTCTTTAGAATAAATATTAAGCATTTGAGGGATATGCTATGAATTGTATCAATCCTTTAAGGTTAATTTTGTCAAAAATTATTATGAAAACAACTAATGCTTAAGGTATTTTTAGCCTTTACAAAAATTTATTTTCAAAAGCTTAAATTTTTAACTTATGAAAATAAGCTTAAAAAGCTCATAAGTGCTTATTGTAGTAGATAAACTAAAATAAGCTACATATAAGCTTATCCAAACAAGGCTTTAGCATTCTTAGTTTCTTACCAATATATATATATATATAAAAGTAAAATTGCTTTTAGAAGCAATTAATAGTATCATTAAATGCAATAATAATCATGAAATAAATGTTAACTTAAAAAAAAATAATGAAATAATAAAATTAAAAAAGATAACAATATTATGTGGTAAGTGTTGTCAAAGCATATAATTAAAATTCAAATAATTGAATAGTAAAATTAAAAAAGATCATTTTTTCAACAAAAAAAATTTAATTTACAACATTTTCTTCATTTATTTTTAAGAATTTGTATAAAAAATACTTCATAAATTTAAAATATCTGAAATAATAATTATACAAAAACATTCTTTTGAATAATAAATAATAAATATAAAATAATTTGTGCAAAGCAGAGTAAAATAAAATGAAAAAAAATCTCTTTACAATAAAAAATAGTTTTAAATATTTTCTTCAAATATTTATAATTTAAAAAAAAACTATGTGAACTGAATATATTTAAATTATAATTATAAATAAAAATATTATTTTGAATAAAAAATAAAATATAAACAATAAAATAACCCGATAACTAGTTTAATCTATAATAATTGCATGGGTTATTAAAATTTCAGTGATTTTCACGAGTGAAATGTATTAACTGATGTGGACCATCTAACCACGAAAACTTTAGTGATTAAAGCATGACTTCTTCCATCCGGCACCTTATTAAGGCTTCTTGGTGAACCTTGTTTCCTTCCAACATTTAGCAGTGGGCAAATTCTAGCAGAAAGGACTTCTCATAATTTTCTATAACCAAAAATAAAAAACCCAAAAGACTTCCGACAACTATGTGCAGCTTAAATCTTAGGTGCCTGAAAGATTGCTCATTTCTTGGCTTGGAATTCTTCTTAACATTGCCCCTCCATCTTGCATTTCTTGTTCGTCTCCCAAGATGATGTGTAGTTAGTGAAGACTTTTAACTTTCTAATAATTTGAGCTCTTTATCTTGGACCATACACACAAACTTACTATAAGTCACCTTACCACTACCAAGTTCTCCCACAAGATGGTTCAGTGTTCTCATTGTCATTACTGTTATGTATATATACAACTCCAAGGTTTATTGTAATTAGAATTTAATTTTGATTTATTTTCAGTGTGAAAGTTTTTTATACTATTAAATAATCATGATTGATTTATTATTAAAAATGTTTGACTTTTTATTTAGTTATTTTTATAGTTTAATTATTTTAACGATGTGACAATAAATGATTAAATGATAATGTAAAACACTTGTACTGAAAATGAATCAAAATTAAATTGTACTTACTCATAATGTTGATTTTGTGTACTAAATTTATAAAAATTTAAACAATTGTAAGTATTTGATTAAGCAGTGAAATTTTCACTTGCTTGAAAAATTATATTATATGCTAACTTTAATATAAATTGACCTAATTAAAAAGATGACATAGAATTAATATAAAACTTTATAAGAATGACATGTGAAATATACATTCAACTCAATAGTATATTTTACAAAAAGTTATTTATTAGTATATATGACTGATTGTGATTCACACTCCTGTCTAGTTACATATTAGCGATGCAAGTTTTGGCCTGCTTAGACATAAGGACAGAATTTGCTATGCACACAGGGCAAAAGGAAGGAGATGGTACTTAGCAATGCAAGTTTGGTATTTTACTTTTTACAAGTAAAATAATAGCCAAGATTCCTAGTTGTTGAGAAGCGTATGCCATAATAAGAAATAAGATATATGCACAAGACCAAATGCTTTAAAGCTAGGAAAGGAAGATACCAAAACCTTCACACCAATTATAGTTAAAGAACCCAATTTCAGTTCCCTCACTGGCTAAGCTTCTCAAGGCAAACTCCTCCCTCCCACAACATAAAATTGTCAAGAAAAGCACAGCATGTTTTAGTCCTTCAATCTTCATGCCGTCCCTCTGTGGCCACCACCACCACCAACCCTATGCCTCCAGTGTTATTCAAGAGAAAACTGGTAATCGGTCGACATGGCCGCACCAACCCCTTAGTCTGGCTCGCAGCCATTCTCTGCACTATCATAGCTGTAGCTGTGGTAATTGCAGGCATGGTAGTGTTCGTGGGTTACTTGGTGATCCACCCAAGGGTACCTATCATCAGCATTACCAATGCTCATCTAGACCTTCTAAGAAATGACTATGCTGGTCTTCTCCAAACCCAGCTCACCATTATTGTGAGGGCACAAAATGGGAATGCCAAGGCTCATGCAACGTTTTCTGATATAAGCTTCAACCTTAGCTACCAACGCCAGAACATAGCAGTGTTGGTTGCAGAACCATTTGAGGTGCCCAAGAACAGTTCAAAAGATCTCAACTATGTTGTTCAATCATCCTCTATACCATTAACTCCTGACCAAATGGAGGAGGTGGATGATTCGTGGAAACGAAATGTGATTGGTTTTGATTTGAAGGGAAACGCGAGGACCCAGTGGAGGGTAGGGCCTTTAGGCTCTGTGAAGTTCTGGTGCCATCTTAATTGTGATCTCAAGTTCCACCCCTTGAATGGGAGTTACATTCCCTCGCGGTGCACCTCCAAATCAAAATGATTCTTTCTTCCATTTTGTACAAGGTTTTACTACATATTTTCACCTCCTCATCTTCCCTCTAGTATTTCTTTCTTTATTACCAATATAGATTTTCAGGTAATAAAATTTAGTATATTCTAGGCTCTATGCTTTTGCAGGAGATATATTTTAATCGTGATAGATAATTCTGCATTAATGTATCCCAACGAAACTCTTTTTGGGAAGCTTATACTTTTAATGGCAGTGAATAGTATTGATCTCCATCTGTGTATGGAACAAGTTTATCAGTTTACTTTGTTTGCTGCAACCCCTTGTTCTTCCATTTAGTGATTTTATTTATTGGCACTTTCTAGCTTTTAGCTACCAACAAAGAGAAAGAGGAGAGAATTTCAAAGAAAGCAAGTTCAAAGAAAAAATGTTAATTTCTCTTACGGTTCTTCCTGGTTATTAGTGGAAAAGTAGAGATAAATTTTGCTGAAACTGCAGATTAGGCACATTATTGATTGAAGCTTCCGTGTTCTATCTTTTGATTTGGATTGTAAGTGGTCATTTCCTCCACAGCTAAGCAAACCGAGAAGGGGCAAAATATTATGAAATGCAAATTACCACTAACAAAGATAGAGATTGAACGAAATGGAAGAGACTAGAAAAGGTAAATCATACCTCAACATAAAAAAGGTGTCAAAGATTACACCTTCACTTCTTTGGACACCTTTCTAATGAAGCTTTTCTTGTATTACGCGTTTGGCACTTCCTTTGCTGTTAAGTTTTATGAGCGTGATGGTAACACTTTTTTTTTTAATACAATGGGTGCGTAAAAAACACTAACCAAGTGTCATTAGGTCGTCACCAGAGACGGATCCACGGGGGCGAGCCGGCGCCTTGGCCTCCCCTCCCCACTCCAGAATTTTTTTTTGTATAATCCACTTCACAAATTTTATTTTCTTATTATACGTAATATGATTTTTATATTAAAATATGTATAACCCCTACATTAATTTATAATTGGCCTCTATGATACTTAAAAAATTAAAATAGTCATTATTATAAGTTAATAAGTATGTATATTTTATAAATTGTTTGGTCAATTAATTTAATAAACAAGTAAATAAAATGAATTTTTATCAAAATAAATACATAAATTAAGAATGTTGTGCTCAATTTTAATAAAATTATGATATATTTAATTTTTAAATTATAAAAATTTTATTTAATATCTTAACTTTTATAATTAATTCTTCAATAAGTGATTTGTGGATCTGTCCCTCATCATCACATCCCAAGAAAAAATTATATGCTGCAAATAGGACCAGTTGGAAGCTACGAGAATGTCCAATTACTAATGCGTAATGACCGAAAGCCAAAAAAAAGTCATCGATGCTTTTGTGTAAGATATGTTCATGTGCCTTAATTGAATATAATAATATGTTGTCTCAAGCTAGTTCTAATATCCGTCGGCTCCTATTGAGAATAAAGAGGCAATTCCTTCTAGGGAAAGGGGTAAAAGCAGTGGTCTGAAAACCGGACCGGACCGGCCGGTCAGACCGGTTCAACCGGGAACCGGTCACCCCACCGGTCCGGTCCACTTCCAAAAACCGGTCAAGTCAAAAACCGGTCAAAAACCGGTGAACCGGTCAAAAACCGGTGAACCGGTCGACCCGGACCGGTCCAACCGGTCCTCTTTTTTTTTTTTTTTTTTTTAATAAATTTTGCTAATTCAAATAATGTCATTTTGATCTAAAAATTGAATATAAGTCAATCTAAAAAGAATTTTATATAAAATACTTAAACTTAAATTGTATAAAAGCTTATAAACTGAATGTATAATTGATTATATATCTCATTGAACTGAAATTAACATTTTTTTAAACAAAAATAAGTTATAATACTGTTACAGAATACTTTGGACTCTCAAAAAATAAACTGTAAACTATTTTTTATTATTTGTGTTGTTTTTTATAATTTTTAATTTGTTTAATTAGTATATAATATATATTTATATATATATAAATATATTTAATTATACTTCGGTTCTAATTACTCGCTCAACTACGGTTGAACCATTGAACCTTGAATCAGTCCCCTGACCGGTTCAATCACCGGTTCGGTTTTCAGAACCTTGATGTACACAGACTAACGAGAGAGAGAAAGGTGTGTTAAAAGCAGTGGTCTGAAAACCGGACCGGACCGGCCGGTCGGACCGGTTCGACCGGGAACCAGTCACCCCACCGGTCCGGTCCACCTCCAAAAACCGGCCAAGTCAAAAACCGGTCAAAAACCGGTGAACCGGTCAAAAACCGGAATCGGCGACCGACGGTCCAACCGGTCCTCTTTTTTTTTTTTTTTTTTAATAAATTTTGCTAATTCAAATAATGTCATTTTGATCTAAAAATTGAATATAAGTCAATCTAAAAAGAATTTTATATAAAATACTTAAACTTAAATTGTATAAAAGCTTATAAACTGAATGTATAATTGATTATATATCTCATTGAACTGAAATTAACATTTTTTTAAACAAAAATAAGTTATAATCTTATCTGAGAATACTTTGGACTCTCAAAAAATAAACTGTAAACTATTTTTTATTATTTGTGTTGTTTTTTATAATTTTTAATTTGTTTAATTAGTATATAATATATATTTATATATATATAAATATATTTAATTATACTCCGGTTCGACCACGGTTCAACTACGGTTGAACCATTGAACCTTGAATCAGTCCCCTGACCGGTTCAATCACCGGTTCGGTTTTCAGAACCTTGGGTAAAAGGACTGCATTCATTTAAACGAGTTGAAAATTCATTCTTAGATGGATTCTTAGGAAGACCTATTGAGGATAGAAAACAGAGAACAAAAGATTTAAATCCTTTCACATATTCACATGTAAAGATTTAAATCCTTTCACATATTCACATGTAATATTTTCATTCCCTATGCTTTTCACTTAATCCTCACGTATTTACATGTAATCAAATAAATATATTCATACATAGTTGCATATTTCTTTTTGTTACAGATGTAAACAAAGAAAAAAACCGAGGCCTACAAAACAAAGTAGCAGACATGTCTAGTAAAGCTAGACTAACACCAGGAGAGGTTCTCCCAATATGTCCAGTCTTCATCATGGTTGGATCCTCATTTGGTAGGATAATCAACACATTGATTTCCTTCACGGATAACATGGCTAAGATTAATGATCCAAACACGTTGGAGAAGCTTTCTGACATCAAGAATGATGGCACCATACTTATGTCTCTCACTAGCAGCCTCTCTGACTAGATGCACCAATTTAGTTATAAAGTAATACTACTTTCACTATATTTAAGGTAATTGAGTTATAATTAAAGTAATGGGCATTACTCCGGTACTCATCTTTTTTTCCAGGGTACCGGTACCCAGGGTGAGTTGTCTAGCATTCATTAGTTGTTATTTATATTGAATAAACTCTTTAACATTTATTGTGAAACTAACAGTCAATAACTTATTGACAACTCACCCTGGGTACTAAACCCATCAGGGTACCATAGCAACTCCCTAAAGTAATACTACTTTCACAATATTTAAGGTTATAACCATCACAAGTACTTTGATGTATGTCAGTATGTATATTTAATTGAAAAATGTTTGGCTATTTGCAAAATGAATTTAATTTTAATATAATGCCATTATATTTTATACTCATAGATGGTGCCGATATTATGTTCCAAGGTAGCCTGTAAATCGATTGGAGGGGAACGTTCCAAGAAATAAGAGGAACAGTCGAGATCCCCAATAGAGGACAAAGTGGAGTGAACGATGTATTTACTCTAATGGTCAAGTCAATAATTGAAAATAAAAAGGTTAACTCAAAATAGTAGGTGTAAGAGCCAGTTTGTTTTGTTAAAATTGAAAAAGCAGGAGGGAGCAGAAAACAAAATTATGCAGCAGAACACTACTGATTTCATCCATCTTAGGGATATTTATACAAAAGGCATTGGTATATAGTTGTTGTGATCAAAACCAAACTTAACTAATTTGCTTAACCTGCTATTACAGCTTAAATTTAAAAAAATAAAATAATTAAAGACATGGACCACCCCTGCTTTATACCTAACCAACACTAATTAACTGTCATTACTTAGAGTCTATACTAAAACGAAAGCTAAGTTATAGGTTTCTAAGAAAAAGTTCATAGCCTAACACTCCTCCTTGAGATTTTTCTTGGAAACTCCAACCTTTGATCTTATGTAGTTGAATTTGGCTTTTGGAAGTTCCTTAGTCAGTATATCTACATTCTGGTTTTTTGATTTGTAGTGGACAAGATTAATTTCTCCACATCTTTGAGCTTCTTTAATTGCATGAAACTTGACATTTATATGCTTTGTTCTTCCATGTTGCACAAGATTTTTAGTCATTACTATTGTTGATTGACTATCCACCAGTAAATTAACAACATTTGTATCATATTCCAAATTTGATAGGATCTTTTTTAGTGAAATAGCTTGATTAGCAGCAATTGCTGCTGAAATGTACTAAGCTTTAGCTGAGGATTGTGCAACCATCTCTTGTTTCTTGGAATTCTAGGAGAACACAACACTTCCAAAGGAAAAACAGTAACCTGAAGTGCTTTTAGAGTCCTCCAAACTTTCTACCCAGTCACTGTCAGCATATCCCACAAGTTTAGCACTTTCATCCTTTAAATAGTATACCATAGTTTGTTATACCTCTGATATACCTTATAACTATTTTAGCTGCACCTAAATGAGAGTGATTTCGTGAATGCATGAGCCTTGAGATCAAGCATGCAAAAAACATAATATCAGATCTAGTAGAGGATAGGTATAATAGGCTTCCAATTATGCTTCTATAAACAGAAGCATCAACTTTCTCTTCATGTTCTTCCTTTGTTAGCATTTGATTTACTATCGGATGATTAAATACTGGTTTGGATTTCTCCATTTGAAATCTCTCTAGGACTTCCCATGCATACTTTTTTTGAGAAATGAAAAATGCCAATGTTAGATTGATAATTTCCATTCCCAAAATATATTTCATTTTCCTAAGATTTGACATTTCAAACTCTTCTTCCATTATTAGCTTAAATTGTCTTAGACCTTCAAAGCTTTAACCATGTGACAAGGAGATACTTGAAAATAGAGAAAATATGCTAAAATTGTGTGTCATGATAGTCCACACAAGATTCTATTTTATATTAGTGTCAGCATTAATTACAAGATATGTAATCCAAATCAAATAAGGAAATAGTCCCTAATTGATTCTACAAATAACTTATAACAGATTCTACCATATATACATGAAATGTTGAAGATATCTAAGCTATTTTAACATGATATACTAAAGATATCTAAGATATTTTAACACTCCCCCTCAAGTTGGTGCATATATATCATATGCACCAAACTTGTTACATATAAATTGACTAAGGGGGCCTCTAAGAGCCATAGTAAAAATATCCACTAAATTGTCATTAGAATTTACGAAAGCAATAGTAATTTCTCTAGATTGAATCTTCTCCCTTATAAAGTCACAATCAATCTCAATGTGCTTAGTCCTTTCATGAAAGATAGGATTTGAGGCTATATGTAAGGCTGCCTGATTATCACATATGAGTTTTATTGATTGGAATTCACAAATGTTCAATTCTTTAAGTAACTGTCATAACCAGATGAGTTCACATGTCACAGATCCAATGGCTTGATACTCGGCTTCTGCACTTGATTTGGCCACCACAGTCTACTTCTTGCTTTTCCATGATATTAGGTTTCCTCCAAAAAGAACACAGTATCCTGAAGTGGAATTTCTGTGAAAGAGAGCCTGCCCAATCAACATCTGTATAGCCATAGATCTCTATATATCCTTTATCTTCATAGAGTAAGCCTTTTTTAGGTCCTCCTTTAATGTACTGAAGTAGCCGAAAAATAGCATCCCAATGAGAGTCACACGGAAAGTTAAGGAATTGACTTACCACGCTCACAGCAAAAGAGATATCTAGTCTTGTTACCGTGAGGTAATTTAATTTTCTAACTAACCTCCAATAACGTCCAGGATCATATATTGGCTTCCCCTGACCTGGTAAAAGCTTGACATTGGGATCCATAGATGTATCAATGAGATTACACTCTAACATGCCAGATTCTTCTAAGATGTCCAAAGCATATTTCCTCGAAGAGATAGAAATTCCATGGCTAGATTGTGCTACCTTAACTCCAAGGAATTATCGAAGCTTACCTAAGTCCTTGGTTTGAAAAAGGTTGAATAAGTGCTGCTTTAACTGGTCAATGCCAACTCACTCATTTCCAGTAATGACAATGTCATCCACATATACAATAAAGTAAATGCAGTGGTTAAGAGATTGACGCCGATAGAAAACAAAAAGCTTGAACAACCATGCTAAAGTGGCCTAACCAAGCCTTAAGGATTGCTTTAGACCATTCAAAGATTTTTTAAGCTTACACACCAATCCTGACTCCCATTGAGCAACAAAGTCAGTTAGTTGCTCCATATAAACTTCATCCTATAAATCACCATGTAGGAAGGCATTCTTGATGTCTAATTGATAAATAGGCCAATGTCGCACAACAACCATGGAAAGGAAAATTGAACAGAGACAATATTAGCAACCAGAGAGAAAGCATTACTAAAGACCAAAGATTTGTGTGTAGTCCTTGGCTACTAATCCACCCTTCAAACAATCAATGGATCCATCTGGACCAACCTTTACTATAAACACCCACCGAAAGCCAACTGTAGACTTACCAAATGGTTTAGAAATTAGGTCCCATGTTCTATTAGAATGTAAGATAGACATCTCATAAATCATTAGATGGTATAGTGCTTCACCTGTGGTTTTAGGAATGGAAACAGGAAACAGACTCGAAGCAAAGGTGTAATGTTGTGAAGAAAGGCAATCATAATTAAGAAAAACATAAAAGGGATGATGGTTACGAGTAGACCGTGTACCTTTTCAAATAATAATGGGAGAACTGACCAATGCGGGAACCAATGTAGAGGGAGCGGTAGGTAAGGGTGGTGAGTCATCATAACCTTCCTTCAATATAGGACTATGAGTACTCGGGGTAATAGAAGGATCATAAAAAGGAACATGGAGAATAATGTCTACCTGAGATACATCTGAAAGTGAAGAAGAGACCGATCAAAAAATGTGAATTCGACAAACATAACATAACGACCTAAATCAGGAGAGTAACAATGGTACCCTTTCTAGAGTTGAGGGTATCTGAGAAAAATACACTTGTAAGCTTTTTCAGTGAGCTTGTCCGTACCTAGAGTAAGATTATGAACAAAACAGGTGCAACCAAACACATGAGGAGACATAGGATAAACATGTGCATATAGAAACAAAACAGAATGAGGAACTTAATTATTTAACACAAAAGAAGGCATGTTGTTAATTAGATAACACGATATGATAACATTATCCCCCAAAAAACAAAAAGGAACATGCATATACAAGAGTAAAGTTCGAGCTGTTTCAATTAAATGATGATTTTTACATTCAGCCACTCCATTTTGTTGTGAAGTGTAAGGACAAGTTATTTTATGTAAGATACCTTATTTTGATATGAATTCTTGAAAATGAATAGACAAATATTCACGTGCATTGTCATTACACAGAATATGAGGGTTCTACCAAATTGAGTTTGAATTTCAACATAAAACTTATGGAAAATGATAAATAAATCATAATATATTTCATTAGAAATACCCAAGAGCAACAAACATAATCATCAATAAAGGTTACAAAGTACTAAAATCCTAAACTAGAAATGACACGACTTGATCCTCATATATCAAAATGAACAAGATAGGAGGGTGAGTCATCTCTTTTATTGACAGAAGTAGGAAAGGAAGCACAAGTGTGCTTTCCTTTATAACAAGACTCATAATCTAAAGAATGTAAACTTTGGAAAAATTTGGATGTCCAAGATGGCTATGAATAAGGTCAGGAGAATTTGTCATTGTGCAAGCTGTAATTACCCTAGTACGTAGACTATAATAGCATAATTTAATGAAGAATCTAGTTAATCTATGTTTCCATGAAAGGAAATTCCAAAGTACTAGAGTATAGACTTAAAGAATAATAATTCTCTACATCTTAAAACGAGTTCTAGTAAAAGAAATCTATTACAAGGAACCTTTAGAAGAATTAATCTTAAAGGCTTGAACAGAATATGATCTATTCTAAACTCTAAACATACTTTAGAAGAATTATCTATCCTATATGATAGTTATCTATTAAACATAAGATTTCTAAGAATGCTTACCTTGGCTCCGGTTTAGACAAGACTTGAAATACATTCCTTGGAAACTCGGCTAGGTACCCATCACTTTCATGTTCTACTCTGGTTATTTCATTTCAAACTATTCTAGGTCCAATGTATGATTTTATCATAATAACTGAAATTTAGATGTTCACTTAGTCTAGTCCTTGAATCATAATTATATAATGAGGTCCTTTGTCCAAAATAAGTCCAAGGTTTAGTGTTTCTCATATAGGTCTCGGATAAAGGTTCATTGTCCAAATATTATGTCCAAAGTGACTCCAAATCTATTGTCTTCCATATAGGTCTCGATCATAGGTTCCATTGATCCTATATAGTATTCAGCCGAGGCTTCTTGAAGACTTAGTATTGTATCATGCCTTAGATTGATTCGATTAGTACCTTTAGTGAGTGAGTATTAATTTATTAATTAGTCTAAGAGCATAATATCACAAAACACGGAATAGAAACATCTCCACTTTCATTCCAACATGGCTAAAAGCCTTGATTTCCGTCCATGGGGTTTAGTGATTCATGTCTTGATACATATCTTACATCATTAAGCAAAATACGTAAAGCAATTTTCCTAAACAAAATTTTCAAGTCTTCTTAATACAACCCCTACATCCTAACAACCTCATATGGTAATCATGACTCTACCATATGCATCCTAATATCTTTGATGATCTTCACATGAACCCCATCTTCCATAGAAAACAACCATGCGCACTCTATCTCAATCATGATGGTAGTGATTTCCATCCTTTCTTAAGTTTGAAAACATTAAAAGAGAATAGGATTAAACAAATCTTAGTAGGAAACAAGAATGAAAGGGCTATTTAAAAGGTTATTCCATAAGTTCAATCACCATTTGTTTCGAAACACTTCCTTGCAAAATCAATCAAAACAGAAACAGTTAGGATAAGTTATACACCATATATATATAAGACGAAATTTTAATAAATAGTTTAAAATACTTAGAAGGATAATCTCTTATACTCAACCACTTCTTAGATCATAGGTTCATACAAACCATAATATCAATTCCTTCTATTCTTAGGATAGTACACATAACTTAGGGAATTCCCATTGTTTTTGTCCACTCAATCTTCATCATAGGTCTCAACCAAACCTTTCTTGGCCATCAACCACTATCCTTTTTGTGTTGAGTCATACATTTAGAGATTAAACTAGATATTACACTGCTTAATCAAGTACAAAACATACATACATTTATAAACTCAAATACAAGTCATTCATTTAAAGTTAAGTGACTGAAATTTCCAGCACATGCATTTCAAAATCTGTCTTTTGTATCCAAGAATCGAAACAGTTCATGTACTTAAACAAAATCATGAAAACAGAGGTGTAAAACTTTTTCCAACATCTAAACCAAGTATGAAAACTGAAGAGTAATGTATCAACAATAAAAATATAAACTAGTTGAATGTACAACATAATGAATTATTATAAAAACCGTTTTGCTTGAATTCTAAAAAAACAGTAAGATTAAAGTAGCTGTAGAAGTAACAAGATGAAGAAGAACAAAATCAATAGGAAGAATTGATGTAACAAGAAAAGAATATTGCTTCCTACCCTTTGGAAACTTTTCCCTTTCTTTCTTTCTCTCTCGACAATTCCTTCTCACACCCTTAGCTCTCAAAGATTTGCAAGACAAATGTGTTATATGTGTAGCGTGAAGTTTTCTCTATTTATAGGCGGAATTCTGGTTAGTTTCTAATGGATAGTTTCTAAGGGAAAACAGCATGCCTTACTTAAGAGAAGCATCATAATTTTGGGACAGCATGATTCCCTTTGTTGCCGAGTCCATCAACTTGTCTCTCATCCAAGGTGTTATCATGCAAAGATTCTTCCTATAGCTTGGTCTTTAGCGTGCCAAGCTACATGTCTTCCTCGTGCTAATTTATTGCATGCACCTCCTATTTCTTTTATTTGCTTTAGAGCCCTTTTATTTTATTGTCTTTGCTGGTTGGCCCCTTAAAGTTTGGGACGTTTCTAAGTTTAATTATTTCACTGTTTTGATCTTATATTATGCTTAGGTTTAATCTTGTTGTTAGTTCTTTGTTAATTTAAATTGTTTTCTAGAATGATGGTTTAAAGATAATTTGACTTATGGAAATTTTTCTTTCTCTTCTTTACATGCTACTGTAGCACTTAACTTCTAAAATTTCCCATAAATGTGTATTATCATTATAGGTTAAACTCTTATTTAATTAATTCGGTACTTAGTTTTAGTGATCTCATTTAGTCCCTTAAGTTGTTTCAAGGCTTACTACCAAATTTTGCATTTATTTTGTTTCTTGCATTTAAAAAATATTTTATATCTCTCTTGTTCGTATAAAATACTAGTTAGGAAGGTATCAAGATTAGGATGTTACACAAGCCACTAGAGAACTAGGCACAGCAAGATGGTAAAGGCCTCGTGACTCACGACTGACTCCAATCATCTTCCAATACCATGATCCTGCACAAGAACAAAATTTTTAGTGAAGGTAATGGAACATTGAACAAATTGAATTAACTTACTAACTGAGATTAAGTTAAAAGAATAGGAAGGTACATAAAGAAAAGATGTCAAAGGAAATAAAGTTGACTGATATCGTTGACAACTATTTTGGTTCCATTAGCAAGGGTAATAAAGGGTAAGGTATGAGAATAAGTAAGAGAAGTGAAAGGATCCTTATTACCACATAGATGATCAAAAGCACCGGAGTCAATTATCCAAGGCCCAAGAGATGACTTAGAAAAGCAAGCAATGGGATTACTAGTTTGTTCAACCATAGTAGTATTCGATGATGGCTGTGAAATCGTTTTAAAGCAGAGGGATGCCACATAATCTGAGGTAGGGATTGCTATGGTGGAAGAAGCTGACTCGGTCTGAGCAAAATTAGCTGAAATACTAGAAGTATTATATGCTATTTTGAAAATATTAAAAATTGATGACAAATAGTGAAAGAAACACTTGTGTTATGTTAGATAAAAGCTAAAATAGTGTGGGCAAGCTTGAAATCAAAAGAAAAATACCAAGAACAGTCACAAGCATATTAGAAGCACGCAAACCAAGGGACCCACAACTAGAACATCCTGGAAAACACCAAGACGAAGGTCAAACAAGGCTTGGCAATGTTCTGCAAGTGTTTTAGTGCAAGTTTGTGGAAGGAGTTTACAAGAAAGGTTGAATAGCGGTGAAGGGACTGTTGAAAAGCTGCGTGATAGTGTGATCACGCTAGAATAAAGATGCGACAAGCAAGGTGACTTCCAAAATTGAGGTACAACAGTGGGCACAATGGATTAGGGTTTGTTGGGAGAGACGGTTCAAAACCCGCTCTGATACCAACTTGAAAATATAGAAAGTATGCTGAAATTGTGTGTCATAACAATCCACACAAGATTATATTTTATATTAGTGTCAGCATTAATTACAAGATATCTAATCCTAATCAAATATGGAAATAGTCCCTAATTGATTCTACAAATAACTTCTAACGGATTCTACCATATATACATGATATGTTGAAGATATCTAAGATATTCAAACAGAGATCATCTACACACAAGGATACTATGAGTTCCACTTCAATTTTAGATTTTTAACGTAAAGTGTAGCTTCACTTTCATTTCTGGTGAATTCTTGCTGTAGCAGATAAGTGTCAATTCTATTGTACCAAGCTCTTTGAGTTTGTTTCAAGCCATAAAGATCTTTATGTAGCTTATACATCTTCTTTTCATTTCCTAGAACTTGAAAGCCTTTTGGATGCTAGTGTTATTAGTCAAAACTTGCTTCTCAGCTTCTGCTTTCAACTTCTAAAATGAAGTAAAAACTTTTGACTTTTTCTTTAAGAAGTAGACCTAGCACATTTTTTAAGAATCATTAATGAACAATAGAAAGTACCTATTGTCATTTAAAGAAGTAGTGATCATTGGTCCACAAATTTCAAAATGTATCAATTGCAATTTACAAGAAGACTTCTATCTGCTAGCAAAAGAAGGCAATCTGTTTTGCTTCCCAAATTGACAAACATCACACACTAGTACAAGCGTCAATGTCAAGCAGATTTGAAACCATATTATTACTAGAATGCATGTGCTTCAAGTAGGCATGATTTTCTGGTTTTTTCCATTCAACTGGAAAACTCTTATCTATCATTTTTACGTTCATTAACTTACAACTAGATGGATCAAATATGATACATAACATGTTCTAAAAGTGTTAAGAATAATTTTTCTCTAACATTTGTGCAACACTCAGTAAGTTTTGACTAATTTTGGGCATAAATAAGACATCTGAGATGAACTTTGGATCTAAAGGTATTTGACCTGAAATGACACCATTCCCTTTCATATCTACATAGTCAACATTACCAATTTTGACTCTTGAGGTGAAGGACTCATCCAAGTCGATGAATATGGTAAAACATATGACATATGGCTAGTACAATCACTATCGATAAGCCAATCATCCTTTTCACTTGCTACAACATAACAAGTAGCAATGATTAGATGTTCATATTCATGATCTTGATCTTCTGCAACTTGTGCTTGCTATCTAGGCTTGTTTCCTTTGTTCTTGCACACTTTCTCAACATGTCCAGGTTGGTTGCAAGCTCTACAAATGACATTTGATCTAAACCAGCAAAAAAACAAATTGAGTGACTCGTTTTCTTGCAATGTGGACAAGGTGGGTACTTCCCTTTTTTTACTCCACTTGTGCTTCCTTCATAGAACTTCTTTTCTTTCTTTTTCTTTTCACCATATTACTTTTTTCCTTGCTAAGCCAACATTCTTCTCCTTCATTTTTGCTTGAAATGCTCCTTCAGTAGAGTCTTCAAACCTTATTGCTCTTCGTCACTCTTGTGCTTGTAGAGAATTTATTAACTCTATCAAGGTAAGCTGAGAAAGATCCCTTGTCTCTTCAAGTGATGAAAAGTTGGAATATGATAAATATTATTGATGATCAAAACTGTATAGGGGTTCCTATTTTTATATAGGAAATTACAACAGGTGATTGGCTAAAAATAAGGAAGTCAACATCCTAAATTAAGGAAAGAATATAAGAGAATAAGCTAAAAAAGGAAACAGAATAACTATACAATCAGACTTATTTACAGAATAAATCTCAGAGTATCAAATAGAGATTTAATGCTCTTTTGACACCCTGTTGACACTCCCCCTCAAGCTGGCTTGAAGATATCCTCCATAGACAGCTTGCTAGTTATGTTGTCAAAGGGTTTCTTGGGTAATCCTTTGGTTAAGATGTTTGCTGATTGTTCTGCAGTGGGAACATATGTAATACAGATCTGTCCCCTTTCTATCTTCTCCCTGATGAAGTGTTTGTCAACTTCCACATGCTTGGTCTTGTCATGTAGAACTGGGTTGTGTGCAATAGATATTGCAGACTTGTTGTCACAATATAGCTTTATTGGTGGGGAATCATAAACCTTCAATTCTTGTTGAAGCTTTTCCACCTACAACCCCTCACAAATTCCATGAGCTACTGCTCTAAATTCAGCTTCTGCACTACTCCTTGCTGCAACACTTTGTTTTTTGCTTCTCCAACTAACCAAATTTCCTCCAACAAAGGTGCAATAGCCTGATGTTGATCTTCGGTCTGTTACACTTCCAGCCCAGTCTGCATCAGTGTAGGCTTCTACCTGAAGGTGTCCACGGTTTTTATAAAGTAGTCCATTCCCAGGTGATCCCTTCAAGTATCTTAGGATTCTGAAAACTGCCTCCAAGTGTTCGGGCCTTGGTGCATGCATAAACTGGCTTACCATGCTTACAGCAAAAGACTATGACTGGACGCGTGTGAGATAGATATATTAGCCTTCCCACCAGTCACTAATACCTTCCTTTGTCCACCATATCTTTAGTTTCAGCTGGTTGCAATTTTATGTTGGGCTCCATCGGTGTTTCAGCAGCTTTTCATCTAAGTAATCCTGTTTCTTTTAAAAGATCCAAAATATACTTTCGTTGGTTCATAAAAATACCTTCCTTAGATCTTGCAAATTCAATTCCAAGGAAGTATTTTAATGGGCCAAGTTCCTTGATTTCAAAAACTTTGGCAAGTCTCTCCTTCAACCTTTTGAGCTCCAAGCTATCATTACCTGTCAAGATAATATCATCCACATATACAATCAAGATAGCAATCTTATTATTTGCTGAATGTTTATAGAACAGCGTGTGATTAGCTTGGCTTTGGATATAACCAAGTCCTTTTACCACAGTTCCAAACCGCTCAATCCATGCTCTTGGAGATTGCTTCAGCCCATATAGTGACTTATTTAGTCTACACACCTTATTTCTTCTAAGTTCTTCCTCAAATCCAGGGGGAAGACTCATAAACACTTCTTCCTCTAGTTCCCCATTCAGAAAAGCATTCTTTACATCCAATTGATGTAAAGACCAGTTGAAATTGGCAGCAAGGGATAGAAGAATTCGTACAGAGTTAAGTTTAGCAACTGGAGCAAAAGTCTCCTGATAATCTACTCCGTAAGTTTGAGTGAATCCCTTTGCTACCAATCTAGCCTTGTACCTTTCTACACTTCCATCAACCTTACACTTAATGGTAAAGACCCACTTACACCCGACCTTTTTTTTATCATGCGGTAGGTTTACAATCTCCCAAGTCCCATTCTTCTTGAGTGCATTCAACTCTTCTAAGACTGCTAATTTCCAGTTGGGATCATCTAGTGCTTCCTCAATGTTTCTAGGCACAAACAAATTTTGTAATTTTAGAGGTAAAAGCTCTCTGATTTTTGGTAAGGTTTTGGTAGGAAACATATTTGGAAATGGGATGGTTTGTGCTGGTTTTGGGTGATTTTTTGGTGCAGGTTCTGGTTCCTTTCCTAATAGCTATGGGCAGATCAGTATTAGAAGTGGGAATTTCAGTGTTACCTGGAAGTTCTTGTGGTATTTCTACTGGGCCGCTGATCAATCAATTTGAGACACCTATGTTAGCTTTGTATTAGGCATTATTAGATGTTTATTGTGCCCAATATTAGTACTTTAGATGAGTTTAATGTTGTTGGGCTTCATTGGGCTTTAATGCAAATATTGAATAATTTTCGGATTTTGATGCATTTTGACCTTTCTTCCTTGGTTAGGTCATAACTTGGGACTCGGTGATCCAATTGAGGTGATCTTGGTGTCTTTGGAAAGCTAAGACAATGCTCTACAAGTTTCATGAAGAACTCAAGAGCTGGATCGGAATGCTAAGGGTCCAAAATATCCCTGCAATGCAGAGTGGGTTTGCTGTCACGGAACCATCTGGGCAGTATACACATATTGGACTATATAGTGGGTTATAGGCCTCCTCTTGGGCTGAAACTTGGTCACTTGAAAGATAAGACCCATATCTCCAACTTCAATGAAGACCATTTTATCAATAGATGTCGTTTTAGGCATGCTTCTGAAGCTACAAGTTGGTCTGAATTTGGAAACACGTTCTTCCAACCTAACTTGAGGTAGGTGAAGTGTTTTTGGCATTTCTGGAGTTCTAAAAGTCCAAATGACATGATTCAAATTGGAGATTTTCAAGGAGACAACTGGATACAACTTTGATGAAGACATCCAAGCCAAAATGCACCGTCTAGGTGATGAATTTGAAGCCAGAAGTCGGATAAGAGTTGTTGACTAAAAGCCACCAACCATACACCAACCCACCTACCATGCACCAACCCACCTACCATGCATCAAGCTTCCATTTTTGACAATTCTCATATTCTTATAGCTTGTATTCAGATTATGTACATGTACAAATTGGCTTCTAGGATTAGTATAAATAGAGTCAATCTCTTTGTATTATCATTCATTCAATTTAGAAGTAAGTTTCAAGAAAGTTTAAGTATTTGTGAGAGTTTTCTTTCTCTTCTTCTCCATTCTCTTTGCAATTTCGTTTTTGTTCTTTAAATTCTGAGTTCTTCCTTCCCATCCATGGAAGGCTAGGCTCTCATAATCAATCCAAGGGATTAGCCATCTTATTGTTTAATTTGGAGATCTTGTTTTGCTTGTTCATATTGCTTAATTGTTATTCAAGTTTCTCTTCTTCCTCTTTTGATTTTTATCTAGATTAAATTGCTTAATTTGATTTAGATATTGATGTGGTAATAGCTTTATTATCATGTATTCAAAGAGGATCATAAAGATTAAACAATATATTAAAGCTTTTTGATAGATTGTTTAGCTTGGTTAAATTCCAGATCTTAAGTTAATCTATGTTGGATGGTGCTTACTTTATCTAACCTTGGTTAATCAAATCCTAGATGCTTATCTAGTAAAGAATTCTTGGATCATGTTAAGGCTTCTTGATGTGATCTAAGGCCAAGAACATGGTTAGCAATTAAGTGAATTCCTTGTGATCAATGATGAGTTAAACTCAAGATCGGTAAATTTCCTTGGATTGGTTGTTTCTTTAGATTTGTTTACAACTTTGAATCTCCTACTTTTATTAATCTTGTTAATCAACAACAAAACCCCCCCTTTTCTAATTATCTTGATCTAATTAAATCTTTGTTTTTGGATCCTTGAGAGACGATTCGGTTCATTCTCTATACTACAAATTAGTTTGTGAACCGGTTATTTTATTTGATAGGTCTCGACAACCTCTTGTCAGCCGCGTTTTGGGATTTCTGGTTGGCTTAATGCAGAGATAATGGACTGGTTTCTAGTTTCTGGATATTTCCGGGTATAAACATGAAGCTCCTTTTTTTATTGTGGTATTTCTTTCCCTGTTTGGGCTCCACCTAAGTCTGGCACAAGGTTTCCCTTATCAATTTCAGGACTTGTTTCCACATGTGCTTCGTTGTTATATTCATTTGTTTGGTCAATTAAATCTGTATCCTCAATGTGCAAAACAGGAGTGGGTAATGGTTCATGCAAAAAATTGTCTTCACTCACATTCTCCCCCTGAAGGGTATTTTTTTTGAAAAAAGGTTGATGTTCCAAGAAGGTAATATCCATGCTAACATAAAGCTTCTTTGTGCTAGGATTAAAACATCTATAACCCTTTTGGTTTGGAGAATATCCAACGAAAATGCATTTTTCTGCCCTTGGGTCTAGTTTAGACCGAAAGGTAGAAGGTGTATGCATAAAAACAGTACAACCAAACACTTTTAAAGGCAGATCAGTATGCAATAGACATGCTGGAAAAAAGGTATTGAAAGTGTCCAGAGGTGTGTGATAATTTAACACACGAGTGGACATTCTATTTATGAGATAGGCTACTGTTAGGACAACATCCCCCCACAAATATTTTGGAACATTACTCTCAAACATGATGGCACGGGCTACTTCAAGAAGATGTTTGTTTTTGCTTTCAGCAGTGCCATTCTGTTGAGGAGTATTTGGGCATGTCGATTGATGCTGAATACCTTTGTTTTGGAGAAATTCATCGAGATTCTTATTAAAATATTCAGTGCCATTATCACTTCTCAAAATGGAGATTTTTGTGTCAAATTGTGTTTCTACCATTTGTGAAAAACATTTAAATATATTAGGAACTTCAGATTTTTCATGCATAAGGTAGATCCAACACAACCGGGTGTGATCATCAATAAAGGTTACAAACCACCTTTTACCAAATTGGGTTGTAATTTTCGATGGACCCCATACATCACTATGGATTTAATGAAAAGGTTTAGATGCATGATAAGGTTGAGAGGAATAAGGAGCTCTATGACTTTTAGCAAGAACACAACTTTCACATTCAAAAGAAGAACAATCAACATTTTTGAATAAATTTGGAAACAAATGCCTAAGATATTGAAAATTAGGGTGCCCTAGTCTATTATGCCAGAGCATTATTTGGTCCCTCACAGGGGTAGAACATATACCACTATGACCCTGAGCTATTTTATTCTCGAAAGCATCCTCAAAGTAGTAGAGTCCATCCATCATCTTAGCATTGCCAATCATCTTCCCCAAAGTCCGATCCTGGAAAATACAATGAGTGTCAAAGAACGTCACATTACAATTGGAATCCTTGCAGATTTTGCTAACAGAGAGAAGATTACAAGAAAGTTTTGGTACATGTAGAACATTGTTTAAGTCAATGTGTTTGGATAACGTAATCCTCCCTTCTCCTACAATTGATGAAAAACTACCATATGCAATTCTAATTTTTTTATTTCCAGAACAAGGAGAATAAGTTTTAAATAAAGAAGAAAGACTGGTCATGTGGTCAGAAGCACCTTAATCAATAATCCATGGTACACATATATTTGAGGTGCAGTTAAGGGAGCTGGAGGTACTAAAGTTACCTGTTTGTGCCAAAGAACCACTAGGAGTACCAGATAAAGAACCAGATTTTAGCAACCTTATGAGTTCCTCAACTTGTTCCTTGCTCAAAGTGGTCTTTTCTGCCTCATGAGCTGTAGGGAAAGGTCTGGGTGCTTTAGGACCTGATTTGCTGCCCTTTAGATGTGCTGGTCTCCCATGAATTTTCCAGCAAGTTTCTCGAGTGTGGCGTGGTTTGTTGCAGTGGTCACACTAGAGATTTGAGGAATTCTTCTGGTTTGTTAAACTCTTAAGGGCAGCAGCTTCTACAACTAGAGCATTGGTCTCAGGTGGAGTTGGATCAACTTTTGTCTTTCCCATCATCACACTTCTGCGAGTTTCCTCTCTTCTAACTTCCGCAAAGATCTCACCTAGTGAAGGTAAGGTTGCTCTCCCAATGATTCTGCTACGAACTTCATCTAGTTCCTCATTGAGACCAGCAAGAAATTGAAAGATTCTTCATTCTTCCACTATTTGCTGATGGTGTTAGGCATCCTTTGTTGACTTCCACTTGTAAGTATTGAAGAGATCAAGGTCCTGCCATACCCGCTTCAAGGAGTGGAAATATCTTGTCACGTTGTCACCTCCCTGCCGAATCTCTCTAGCTTGTAAGGTGAGTTCATAAATTTGAGATTTATTCCCAAGATCTGAATACATTTCCGTGACATTGTCCCACAATTCTTTGGCTGTGGAATAGTACATATAATTGCTACTGATGTCTTCCTCCATGGAGTTCACCAACCACGTCATCACTTTCAGCATCCCACACAGCATGTTGTGGGTCAGTGATATCCGGCTTGGGTCGCTCATCAGTGAGGTATCCAAGCTTTCCTCGGCCACGGATATACAGCTGAACAGATTCGGACCACCGGAGATAGTTCGACCCATTGAGCCGAAAAGAGGTGATTTGGACAGAATGAGAGTCCCCCCCCCCCCAAAAGACTCTCTGTTCTTGGAGGATGCGAGTCTTTGGGAGTGGTATTCTCCCTATTCTGATCATCGCTGGTGGCTGAGGAACTGTCAGCCATGGCTGCAGATTAGAGGCGCAAAGATCTTGCTCTGATACCAAGTTGGAATATGAGAAATATTATTGATGATCAAAACTGTACAGGGGTTCCTATTTTTATATAGGAAATTACAGCAGGTGATTGGCTAAAAATAAGGAAGTCAACATCCTAAATTAAGGAAAGAATATAAGAGAATAAGCTAAAAAAGGAAACATAATAACTATACAATCAGACTTATTTACAGAATAAATCTCAGAGTATCAAATAGAGATTTAATGCTCTTTTGACACCCTGTCGACATGAAATTTTTGCTTCACACCTCTCTGGAAGGCTTACAAACACCTTTTCCAACACTTTTCTCTAAGCAACCTAACATGATTGACAATCTTCATGACCTTGTCCATGTAATCCTTTATGGTCTCAGCCTTCTTCATTTTGATAATCTCAAATTCTCTTCTCAAATTTATCACCTGCATCTGCTTGGTTCTTTCATTGCCTTGAAACTCTTCGTTAAGCTTGTCCCAAGCTTCTTTTGTTGTTTCACGGTTGGAAATTCTTGCAAACATGTCATCATTCAAGGCTAAATGGATTATTGTAGGTGCTCTATCCCCTTTTGCTAGTTCTTCATTGTGGTTTCCCAATTGAGCCATAGTTGGGCTATTGGGCAATGAAGGTGGAGCAGGATCAGACTCCACCACTTCCCAAAGGTCATATGCTTTCAAATAGGCCCTCATTTTCATTGCCTAGGAGGAGTAGAGAAAAGTTCACTGATGCCATGTAGCAGGAGGTGTGAATGAGTTCTCCAAAGAAGAAGCAAACAAGCTGCTTTGGTTGTTTTAGGAAAATCTTTTTTAGTCTTCTCTATTCTCTCTTTTCTCACATCCCCTTAAAGATCACTGTGACCTCTTGATACCATGTTAAAATATAAAAAGGGGAGAGGGAGAAAGGAGCAAAAAACAAAATTATGCAGTTAAACACTACTCATTTCATTTATCTTAGGGATATTGATACAAAAGGCATTGGTACATAGTTGTTGTGGTCAAAACCAAACTTAACTACTTTGCTTAACTTGCTATTACAGTTTAACTTGTCAAAAAGACATGGACCACCTCTAATTTATACCTAACCAGTAGTAATCAATTGACATTACTTAGTGTACACTAAAATAAAAGCTAAGCTATAGGTTTCTAAGAAAAAACTCATAGTCTAACAGTTTTCTACGTTTGGTGAATGCAAATGCGTATTTTGCAGAAGGAGCAATGGAAAAGCGATGGCCAATCGGGCACTTGCCCACCCCCAACAACAAAACAAACAAGCTATAACAAAGTTGCATCCATTCTACTTATAAGCGTGATACTGATGAGATTAACTAATAACTGCTGTAGTCAGTGTGTCCACTTGCTCTTGTTAGACTCTAGTGTGGGCCATGCTCGGTTGGGCAGGTATTCCGAGTTGAGCCTGGGCCCTGTGGGGCAGTACATGAATGATATTTCAAGTTATGCCTCCAGATAATTCATTACTCTAAGGGCTTACTGATTCTATCAATCGCTGTTCGTGGACAGGATCAGAATTAGAATAAATATATAGTAAAAATTTTAGGGGCTAAGGCAGAATGCAAATAGAATCTATCAATTTAAGACTATTGATTTGTGATTACTGATTCTGGTATCTGCATAATTCAATTCATTTTGCTGTAAATTATAGGTAGAGAAATTGTATTCCAACATTTTTCTTTCCTAGTGCTGAAGTAATGGACTAGCTCTCTAGCTAGAACTGGAGCTTAATGGATAGGGTTAAGGTGCTGATCTCAAAACAAACTGTGTTGGAAGATTTAGCACCAATACAGTATAAAGATTAGAATAGATTAGATTAACCTTACTGAATCGAGAAGATAAATTCAAGTTCAAGGCTGTGAAATAAAGTAGAAAAAATGAGTCTGCTTTAGGTTTCTAGAGAGATGAGAGAAGGAAAGCATAGCAAAAAGAAAGAGTCAAGGGGAAGGACACTGTATGTATCCATACCTTTGATAAATAAGATAAAGTACACATAAACTTTTGTTTCATTAGGATGGCAATAAGTACTAGCTGAAGATTTTTAATATCTATAGTGAGCATCTATCCTGTTCTAGATATATGAGTGTCTTCCCCATCTTCCCCTTCCCCTTTTACCGAGATTTGTATGCCAAAACTATACATCTGCGTTTTAATTAACCACTGATCTGAGCCTTCAACCTTGTTATTAAGGAAGGGGGTGGAGGGAGGTTGGTGTTGTTAGACCCAAAGATAATTTTCCTTCTATCCTTTGCAGCCTCGTCCTGTTATTCTTCTACTCCCAAAGCATGAATTCTACCTTGATGTTATATCCAAGCGGTGTTATGCAGCTGGAACAACAACTTCATCAAATGCAGATTGCAGAATGAGCTGGAGAATCTAATGTGTGATCAGAAGGAACTTCAAGAATATTTCCGAATGGCTGTCAGAATGCAAAATAATGGAGTTGGTATAGTAGAGCTTGAAGATGAGAATGATATGGACAATGGTAAATTTGAAAAATTAGAGGGAAAGGTTAAATATTTTGTATCCATGTTCAACTTACATATTCATTCAACTGTAAAAATGACATGAAGGTTGGAATTTATCATTTTCTTCATGGTACCCTGTGGTAAAAGTCTTTTACTGTTGAGCTTTTGATATTTCTCTGAAGGCATGAGGAGAACTTAGTAAATTATTAATAAAATTAAGTTGTTAAGAAAATATTCAATTTTGGATTTTTCTTCAATCGACATTATATTTTGCATTTTAACTTCAGATTATTCTTCAATCAACAATAAAATTAAGTCGTTAAGAAAATATTCAATTTTGCATTTTATGTTCATATTGTTCAGCCTTAAGACTTCAATTTTGATTTTGAAACATGTTATATTCACTAACTGATTTCCTTTTTTTTTTCTTGGGTGGGGGGTTGAAGGATTGAGAACTGAAAGTTGTTAATTGTAAATTATTATGACATCACTCATCTTTATATTTCTAAGATTGGATTTACTAACGTTGTTTGGTGGAAAGTGGTTTATTATAGATTATTTTTAACATCCACACATACAATGTAAGTGACGTCTAGACATAGTTTCTGGTTGACACTAAGTAATGAGTAATATGTTAATCTCATTATTTGCAATGGTTCAGAAATTAAAATCAGCATTATGCTTATCTTTGAGTGCACATTAGTTCTTTATGTGATGCTCTTTGAAATTAGAAGTCAAAGCTTGCTTAAGTTTCAATATGTAACCATCTGGTGGAATTAGTTAGTGTAATAAGTAGAAAGTCAAATCTCTTCTTTAAGATTGTCTGAAGTTAGCATCAGTTCCATTTGATTCAAAAATTCTCCTGAAACTTGGTTAAGTTGCTGTGAGTTCAACATATGGTAGAAGATCATATACAAACAGGTGTTCAGTAACATTTAGCGGCTTGAACTTGCTAAAATTATTTAGTTTTATTGGTTTTCTACTGATTCTCGTGACCCTTTTCCATTCTAGGTTTTTTCCAATTTTCAACTTGCTTTGACAAGTGGGAATTAAGTTTCTGTAATTATTTCTATATACTGAAAGCTTTTCCTGATTTATTGCTTGGTTACTTTTGTCAGGTCTACAATTGCATGATCTGACAAATGAAAATCTTCGGCTCAAAGAAATTCAGGGAAAGGGGTACTGTTCCTTGAGAAACTTAAAATAATTCCCATTGGTGACAGCAGATGTGCCATTCCCCATTCTGTAATCTGTCATGTCATGGAAATCCAGTTATAATGGGAGTGGAATTGTCCTCCAAAGTCCAAAATCTGCTGACGTGAAAAGATTCTTGGGAAGACATTACTTTTCTTTGTGGTTGTCATGTTCCATCGTGTGCTATAATATGAATTAGGAGTCTCTTTATGGTGATGAATGTTTCTTACAGCTAGTGCAATATGGGGAATCTCTGTAATTTGGTTGTCTGATAATTTCTGTTTATATCAGATTCCAAAACCCAAAGATGGAGGGGAGGGATTGTAAATCAAATTTTGCCACTTTTCACAGCTCAGTTAGAGCCTTTGCAGAGAGAGGCAATATAAAGATGAAAATGCCTCAGTAAACTGTGGGTGTGTAAATTGTAAATTATTTCCTATTTCCTATTAGGTGATGTCATAAGTTAGGGACTATATAAACTGGTTTTCAAAGGCTATAACTAAGGGACAATATTCACTCCCACATTTAGAACTGAAAGTTGTTTGTTGTAAATTATTTTCAATGCCCCTATTTTCATTACTCTCATTTTCCTATTTTCATTGCTCTCATTTTCGTTTCTCCTGCTCAGTGATACTTAAGAGTCATAGAGAATATAAGTTCATAGCTTTCAAAGATCAGGGCCCTGAAAGAAATGTCAGTTAAACTTCACTAAAAGGGTCAGCATCCTACAGTTGGGATTTGCTTCAAACGTTGAAGTTCTGGGCTCTATCCAAGATTTTGCAATTTTGCCAACAATATCATCGTTGATCTTCAGTTGGGGAAGGGGTTTATTCTTTTTTTTTTTTTTGGCGATGGAAGGGTTTCATTCTATAATCTATATCGAGTGTTTTGACATTTTTCTGTTAGGTAATGACACATTGACACCTGCTAGTCTAGGATTGGACTATTGGGTTTTAGTTTCAAGTTGAGGTTGCGGGTCCCATGCAGAGTAATCTTCCTTGATTGTTCCATTATGAGAAAGTGAAGTAGTTGAAACTTTAAGGCTCTCTATTCTATGGTAGGCCTAGAAAAAGCAGCGTGACAGAATGTTTACCTAGCATTGGTAGCATATATCTCATGCTAGATCATTCCATCCCACTTTACCAGTACTCTTGTCACCATCTTTCCAATATTGAATTAGAAAGTCTATGGTGCTGGCGGGACCAATATCTTTTGAATTGATTTGTCCAGACAACGACCTATTTTGGTAGGGTCTGAGCAATGCACACGTAAGTTGGTGTTAGCTTTTCCTCTAGCACGTCTTGACTCGAATTGAAGCATTTGCTTTGTTTTGGGACACATTTCCATGCAAGGAGAGGAGAGAATGAAGGAATTTGTATCATCAAATAGTATTGAGGTATGTGCCTCTTCGCACTTAGCCCTTATGCTATTAGAATAACTTGAAAACCTTCTAGTTATGCGCAATCTACTCTACTTTTAGCATATATATTCTATATTTGCTCTATTAGCTTTAAATCAAAAAGCACTGTCTAGTGGGAGTTATGGTGTCTGAACTTAGCAATCACAAGTTTTACCATTTTAGCAACAACTAAAAAGTTGAAAGGGGAGGCTCCTTTTTCCTTTTCTTCTCTCCTTTTACCACTAGTGAATTTTGGCCATGAACTTGTTTGAGAGTTTAGAAATGAAGAAAAGAGGAGAGGGACGGAAGAAAAAGAGATTTCAATGGATGACGTTTCATTTATTTGTTTTTAGATTATTAAAAATATATTGTCAAAAAAAAATAACTCAAATTGGGGAATTTGAAAAGTAGAGGTTGACTATAATGAGGCTAAGCCTTCATATCTTCCTCTTTTTCTCCCATTTCTCATCATCTCACACTATTTTCAGAATCATGTCATGTTCTTGAAAAATGTTCAACATCATAGAATTTTTCTAGATAATGAAATATGTTTAAGCCATCAAAAGTCGACTAATTGTAAGGGGTTATTTTGGATATTACAAGATGTTATAAGAAAGTTTCGTATCATCATTGAACAAAGAAAAACGTGTTTTGTGGAAATATAGCTAGGCCAATGCACAAGTGAGCTTTTGTAATTAAGGGTGTGTAAAAAGGAAATTGAGAGTAATGAGAATATAGGAGCATTGAAAATTAAAGAACAAAATTTATACATTAGGTATGATAATAATAAGAATTTTAAAGATAAAAACCCACATTAAAATTTATTTTCCTTAAAGTTGTAATGAAAATGTGGAAAATTACAATGCTAAGAGTTTCAACAAAACAAATACATATTTTTACTAGTTTAATCATTATGTCTTGCTAAAAAATGTTATAAAAATAATATGACAAGCATAAATAGTTGGATAAAAAAAAAGTTCTCAGTAACCTACTTCTCTTTAAGTCAGCACACAATTGAGGCATTAGATAAAGAGGTTCATTTTATTAAGAGGTAGATTTCATAAGAGATTAATTTTTTTATCATAAAATCTATATTGAAAATTTTACTCTGAATCATAAAGTCAATTAAAAAATTAATTTCATCAAGAATACCCCAACCTCTTGAAAGAGAAATGCTCATAATACTTTCCATTGTTTCACTATTAAATGCAATATTGGCCCTTATTGTTTCACTATTCTTCCTCTGACTTTGTGATGCCACGTGAATTGGTGCTCAAATTCATGCAAATTCTGTGTTAAATATCATTGCACCCTCTTAAAATACTCATCTCCCCATATAATTATGCTTCATGGAAAAAACAAAATATCCTACTTTATCTAAGTGTCATGGCTTTGTCTTTTGAAAATGCTAGATGCCAAACACACAAAAGTGTATTCTATACTCTCTTGGAGAGTGTTGATTTTGTATGTACATTTGTGAAAAGGAAAAAAAAAATAACAAAGAAGCTAATTACAGTTTTGTCACCCTGTTTGTCTGTTTAATTACACTTAATTTACACTACAGTGCCCTATGTCTTTTAGCTAGGGGGTTACTTCTCACAATAATTAGGAGTAACTTATATACAACAATTGAATATGAACCAAAAAATCACTCAATTAATTTTTACTTTTTCTGAAAGTAAGTAGATTGTATCGCTTATAATGATTTGTGGTTATGAATGGAAGGGATAAATTGGTTTTTTAAATTATCTTTTGTTAAAAAAAAATCATTTGTAGTATCCATTCTTTTCAAGATTATAAGAGTTAATTATTAGTTTTGAAGATAGAAAGAAAAAAGATATTAACATAATTTTACAATGATCTAAAGAGGAATTCAATAATATAAATTAAAAAAAGTGCCAAAAAAAGGTGTACAGATAACAAGGGTGGGTTGTTGCATCACTCTTTTTCCAATCTAAATCACTGGTGTATAAGTTTGCATCCTTCATATCCTCAAGACATCATAATTATGCTGATGAAGTTATGGGAAGCAGTTGCTGTAACTATTGTTCCTGAGATGCTGGATGCAGATAGAGGCTCCTCAGACATAACCAAAGAAGAGACCATGTCAATGATAGTATGATTAAAAAACTTTACACTTCATGTGTAGTTGGGTCCGTACAGAGCCTTGACACTTAATAGTGGAATATTAGTACATCCTCCTCCCCAAAAATGCCAACAACCATGCTACCCAATTGTAGCTAGCCATTCAAATCTCCAATAATTACAGTACCCTTTGAGCTTGCCATTGACTACTATTTTAGAGCACATTCTTATGATGATTTTTTTTTTGTGTGTTTAAGAATTGATTTGAGGGGGAAAAGCATTCGTTTTCAAATTTTATTTTTCATTGCCTTTTAAATTTTTATGTATATCCGTTTCTGAAATTTAAAAAAAGAAACCATAGAAACGACTATTTGATATTTTTAGATTTGGCCTTCTATTAAGAAATGTTCTAAGAAACATTTTCATTGAAATCTGACCAAACACATTATAAAAAAAAATTCATTTTTTTAAAAACTAAAAATAAAAAATACACAAACCAAACATGTTCTAATTTTCAAATAAAGAAAAAATGTAATATTATTTCTGTGACATCTTTTAAAGAAATTATTGCATTAATACATTGCAAGTGGCAAATATTTTTTGAGTAATTATTGCATACATCCAATGTGAGTGACAATTTTTACTTTTTTAGATTATTAGGTTCTTTAAAAAAAATTGTTTTGTCATATTTACATCCAATTAAATATTCTAAAAATTACTATACTGCTAGTTGTTCCAATACAAACAAATTATTAATGATTAATTATGCCAAAGACTTGACATATTTATATAATTAGTTTCTTACAATCAACACTAATATTAACTAAGTTCAAGCGTTTTTTTAAACTCAAAAATCAACATATATACTTGGACAATTTTATAAAGATAAATATATGCATGATACTCAAAAGTCAAAGTTGGTGCAAAGTCAATCCAACTAAAATTTACTTTAAATTTAATTAAATTCAGATGATTCTATGTAAGTATATGTAAAAATGTGATATGTATATATATTTGCAAACAAACATCAAAGGAAGGGGCATGCATATATAACATAACATGATTGGGAACTTTCTATTGTCAGGTTTGAAAGCCAAAGTAAGAAAGAAATATCTAAAGAGGAGAGAGAAAGGGGCTATAAGTCTATAACAATGGTGGCAATCAGAAAAAGAAAAGAGGCCACACAAGAACTCTCTTGGGTATCTGATTAAAATCGTTTATCGTCATCTTCAAGTATAGAAAGCAAGGACATCATTAATCTTTCATTTTCCCACTTATATGTTGTTGGAATCATAAATTAATAGCTGATTAAGAGAATATCCATGCACGTCTTTCACATAAAGTGGATTAAAATCAATGTCTTTTTGGTTTTGTGTCCAAAATGTCAAAAAGTTGATTAAACGATTAGGCAATGAAAATATTATATATAAAATAAAAGTGACTTTCAACTCATGAAGTTATACTGCTTTTGGCATAAATTTTAAATTAAAGTCATGATTCGACCTTTCATTTATTATTTTGAGATATAATATTCACAAGTGATGTTATATAAATAACTACACGCACACAGATATACTATTAGATTTATTTATGAATCTGTGCGGTATCACATTACAAATTTTTTTTTACATAAACCTACATACAATTACATAATTCTACATCCTTTTATCTCCTTAAGTAGTGTTTATATATTATAATCCAATATTTGTTTCTAATGTCTTCTTATATTGATGTCACTACTTGAAAATGTTAAATTGAAATGCACATTAACAAAATATTGAAAGCATATATATAGGCAACATAATTAAGGCTTATAATATCGAGATTAAGTTTTCTAAAAAGAAAATATCACAATAATCTTTACAATAATATACAAAATGAAGTAGTTGATCTTCTCTTGGATTTTTAATGCATATGCTATTTACTGCTTCAACTTATAATTTTTTCTGATTTATGGTATCTTGTAGATGCATGGGAAAAGGTCACCCTATCCCATCGAGAAGCACATCATAGGGTGGCACGCAAAAATAATGCATCTTATGACAATTAAAGTTGCGATAGGGAAAGAGCAGCTAACTTGTATCAAACTATGGTTAAATTGACCAAATAACTTAGTTTAAATGGTCTTAAAGCCCCTTTTATCCCAAAGACTTTTTTTCAAAACTGGTTTTTCTTTTTCCAAAAAAAAGATATCATGACATGATTGTGTAAGTGAAATTAATACAGACAAATTTGGATTTCTATGTACAAAACTTTCATGTAATTGAATCATTTGACGAAAAAGGATAGATATAAGGCTTTACTAGGAACAAAATTATGTGACCTTGTGTAGAGATAAAGAGCACTACAATCATAAAACTTACTGACTAACCCAATATAATTAGGTTCAATATGTGCACTGTGATAATTGGGGTAAAATACGAAAACAGTATTTTTCTTCACTTTTTATGATCCCATTTAAAATCGGTTGGTTTCAAAACATAGCATGCTATTCAGTTAATAAAATCCGTCAAAAGCTTCATGCACCATGTAGCATTTTCCTTTATGTTTTAATTTACTAAAGGGCAATGTTATAACACTCGAAAGTTTACTAAACTGAAATCATTTCATTTGTTTTTCATCCTTTTTTTTATAAATTAAATATTTATATTTTATTATATGAATTAGACAATTATAAAGCCTTTTTAAGAAACAGTAACTATTTATAAACATCAAATGCACCAACATAAAACAAAATAATTTACAGATTTTAAGCTTAATTAATTTCCAAATCATTCTCTTGTTTTTAAGGTTGATATATATCCTCTGTAAATGCCTTCAATCAAAATTATTTCAAGTTGATTGCGGCAAAAAATATAAACCATAAAATTTAAATTTAGGTGAATTTACTGTAAGTTCAATTAAAGGTAAATAATCTCATAGTGTGTAAGTAACGTCGTATAAATTGATGTGCAAATAATATAAATTCTTTTTATAATTAAAACATCTCTGTGGATAACTCGATGAAATTTTCTTCTGGAAAAATGATTTAACAAATATGACATTATTTATGTATTTATTTAATATATAGTGTTATCTCTGGAAGAAAAGAAATATATCACTAATAGTCTAATATAGTCACAGAAAAAATAAGTCAACCCATGTATGGGATATATGTATGCATTTCACTACTAAAATTATAATAGTTTATTAAACCATATATAGCCACAGAAAAAAAATTGTACTATAAGATATATGCATGAATTTCACTACTAAAATTATAATAGTTTTTTATTTTCACTAATAAAAATAATGGTGATATAGTTTTTGATAATCACTTTAATTTCATTTTAAAAGTTCTAAAAAATATTTCATTTAAATGTTTGTTATTAAATTAATATAAAATAATTAAAAAAAATTATCCATAAGTATTCCCCAAAGCTTTGTTTTTTGTGGTTGGTATAAAAGCACCAATGACAGAAAAAAAAAATTCTTTCGATATGACAACATGATACATAGGGATTTTTTTAAAAAAAAAAACAATTTTTACTTGGAAACAAAACCATTTAACTAGGAAAGCATAGCAGCACAACCTGATAAACCAAATTGAAAACATCTTGTGGAGCATCCTCAATCCATATTGAATCTGGGAAAAAGATTTGTGAGTCTCATCAGCTGATGTGCCACTTTACTTAGTAATATTATTATTGAATGGATGAAACTTTTTCTATAAATATTTTATTAATTATAAATTAATACAGATAAAAAAAAATTATGTTAAAACTTGATATAGAACAAAATTATGTGATAATAATTGTATTAGGTGTAACTAAAAAAATCTAAAATT
Organism: Styphnolobium japonicum; assembly: GCA_023212625.1. Classification (NCBI taxonomy): domain Eukaryota; kingdom Viridiplantae; phylum Streptophyta; class Magnoliopsida; order Fabales; family Fabaceae; genus Styphnolobium; species Styphnolobium japonicum. Next base: position 16,172,568 of record JALBWW010000011.1, read on the forward strand.
CAAACATAATGGATTTGTATTTATTATTTAAAATATAATTCACCGGACTTATTTTTGTTAGTCAAGCTTAATTAAATTCAATATACTCAACGAGTGGTGGTTTTTAAGTAATTTAGTTTATATAAGTTGTGTAGATTTAATATATATATATATATATATATAAGAATTAAAATTAAAAAAAATCTAAAAAACAGTAATATTGCTAACTAAACACGTTACTTCACAATGTTAGTTATGAAAAGAAAGAAGAATTTTACAATACACCTATAAACTTATGAAGTGACATAATGTTGACATCAAAACAAATTTTAAAAATAAATTTTAAAGTAAATATTTAATTTAATCTTTTAAAAATATAGGTGACATTAATTTAGTCATTTAATTATTTTTTACATCAAATTAATGTTAAAAAATAATTTTAGAAGACTAATTTAATATAAAAAATTAATATTTAATGACTATTTTAATATAAAAATTATTAAAAACTAAATTGATGTCACATATATTTTCAAATGATCAATTTAAGTGCTTATTTTAAAATATATTGTTCCGATAATGACACATAACAAATAAATTAAAAGTGTAATATACATTCTTAAACAATAATAAATAAATAAAAACTAAAAAGCAACGTTAAAAAAAAGTTATAGTTATCATCACCACGTCTACAAGGAGAAAAAAGAAAAAAGAAAAAAAGAGAAGGTTATATAGTCAATGTTGGCCTAATTTTTTGCATTGTGTTCTCTCGATGGATTTTTAGTGCATTTCTTAGGTTGTTTTCTTGTTGAAAGAGATAAAAGTCTACCGACAATTTCCACATGCTCCCTGCCAACCTTTCATTTATTTTATTTTTATTTCAATAAAGTTAGCGGTTATACTTTGTTTGAATTAGGAGAGAAATTAAATAAAAATAAATAAAGTAAAAAAAAAGTAAGGAAAAGAAAAATATAATAAAAAATAAATAAATTTTTAAGTTAATTGGATTAAGAGAATTATGAGAGAAGTAAGAAAATTAAACTTTGTTATAAATACATATTTGTCTCTATTTATTTATTTATAAAATAAAAATAAATGGTATATTAGATAAATTTTCACCTTTACCTATTTCTTTTTTATTTCTTCTCACTTTAAGAGAGAAATGAAAAAGTTGTAGTATCTACTATTTTTTTTTCTTTATTTCTTCTCTAATTAAATAAGAGAGTGAAACCATTTCTCGTTTATTTTTTTCTTCTCTAACTCTCTTCTCCATTTATCTCAAAACAAGCAAAGGCATAAAAAATGTTACTCTATTATAAGACCAAAGCATTATCAAAGACTTACTATAATACTTAAAGATATATACTTGTTAAAGGGAGATGGCTAGCAGCGAGAATTAAATACGAGTAAATTACAAGTTAGACCCATCAACTTTGGGTCATGTATAAATTAAACCTTAAGTTTTTAAAATTTGTATATGATCCTCCAAACTTGTGCATAAAACCCCTTTCATATCAAGCATATTATTAAAATACTAACGAAAATATCATCTAACTTGCACTTATAACACCACTACAACATGTTTTAAAATCAAATAATGTTATAATTAAGTAAAAAAAAAAGTATATTTGAGTGAAAAATTAATAAAATATTTTCTCTTAACTATGTTAATTTTTTACTTAAATTTGATTTTCTTTTCTCACTTAATTAAGGTATTATTTAAAATAAATTTTAAAAACATCATATGCAAGTACATGACATTTTTAGTAACTTTTCTTATTATGCTCAATGAAAGGATGTTTTTACACTCTAAGTGTAAAGTTTAGGAAGTCATTAGTGCATTTTTACATTCTAAGGTCTAATTTGCACATGACCCAACATTTAAGTGTGTAACATGTAATTTACCTATCAAACATAAATTTTACTAACAAAGTAACAACTTTCCTTTATTTATTTCTTGGCATTCGAGGTCTCTAATATGGCCAACATATTATTTGGTTACTTTAGGTAGGTTTGGACCGATTTCAGGTATAGAAAGAAAGAGAATAAAATGGAAAATAATTGCCGATCCCTTATTTGGATGTATGACAAAGAATGAAAAAATTAGATTTAATTTTTAAAAAACTTTGAGTAGTAATTTAATTAGTTATGCACTTACTCTGAATAAAAGCTAAAGATATATATATATATATATATATATTAAAAAAAGATGAAGATATTTTATTTGTCGTTATATAACCTACATTGATAAATAAAAAATAATTATTTGTTGTAAATTTTTTACTTTTCAGAATTAATTATCATAATTTACTTTTTTTATATTCTATATATGATGCTTTTTATACCAAATGTAAATAATCATACTTATAGAAAAACAATCCATAAAAATGCAAACTTTTTTTTAAAAAAAATTGTTCCCTGAAAATGACAATAAATAGAAAAAACAATGTATTTTAAGGTTTAATTACTCTGTTTGTCCTGTGATTTTACACAATTTTTAAATTAATCCATACAGTTAAAAAGTTTTAAATTAAGTCCCTTAAAGTACAAAAGTTTCGAATTTGTGTTGATTAGAGAGTAGTCAAAATAAACCATTCCACTTCCTGGAACACAGTCAAGTAACTGAAATATGATGTTCCCTCCCTCCAAAAGCCGAATGACAATGTTTTTTGTGCTGAAAATGGGTTGATTTGGCCACAGTTTGATTCACCAAAATAAATGGATTACTGCATTTGTTCACCATTTGCCAACTTAGCAATAAATTAATGAATGTCTGATAGTTAGTTACAGAGGACTCAATTAAAAACATTGTTAATTCTAGAAATTATAGGACCGACATAATAGGTAAGATGTATTTTAATAAATTTCATGAAATTATAATTTTATCTATCAATAATAAATTGGAAACAAATTTAATAAATAGTTAGCATGGTAAATTTCTGTAAGAATTATTTTCTTTCATTTCCATTTTAATATGTTTTCAAATATGTACACGTTAGTTATTTTTCGTCTCTTAAGATAACTTTTTAAAATAAATAACTATATAGGCCTTATAAATTTAAATTTAAATTTAATAATTTTATTTAAGGATTATAATTTATCCTTAAAATGTAATAACTCAAAATTATTTGTATTTTTCTTAAAAAATAATTATAAAAAAATAGTCTGCACTTATTCTCGTAGACCAAACCGTATACAAGTGCAGCCCATAATGGCACAAACCTCGTGTTTATTACAAATCCAGCAGGGAGATCTCGCACGAATTTCAGGAACACGTTGCAGTCGCAGCACACGCACACGTGCACACACTGTAGCATAGCGTGGCTCCACGTATTTTTAGTGGCGTTGATTCGTAATTTCCTCCAAATCCATGACCAATTCCCCATCCACGCAGCACTTCTCTTCGCCTGGCTTTGTTTTTTCTCAAAATAAATAAATAAAAAGAGATTATTAAATTATACTTTTAAGACAATGTTCTTACGCTATAATTAATTATGCAAATTATTATTATTTTTAAGAAAAATTCTTTGATACATTTGTTGTAAGATAATACTCTTACACTACATAATTAATGTGGTATGCGTTGAGTATTGTAACCTAAAAACATTTAGGGCGAAACTAATTTTTTTGAAGTGGATGTGTTATACAGTAGAATTTTACAAGATGAGACAAAAAAATTTTTTGAGTAAAATATACATTACTTTCTTATAGTATAAGTCTTTTTCAATTTATCCCATTAAAGTATTTTTTTGTCACTAAACCCTTCTTTAATTTGGTTCACGTTGAAAAAGTCACTTTATCTATTAAAACAAACGGAAACCCTTTTTTTTAGTATCATTTATATTCCAATAATTATTTTCTTAGCTAAAAAATAGAGTATCACTTGTGCATACACCTTAATTATTTATGGAATCTTCAACATGCACTAAACATGAATTCACACATCTCAAAAGTTTATCCTTATTTTCAAGCAATTTTAACTCAATAATTGCGAATAGCCTTGATATACTCATTCACTTAGCCAACGTTGCAACTTGTCCACCAAGATTCCCTATTTTCCAATTGTAAACATAATTTTTAAGTTATTACTTTTCAAACAGATTTTAACTTTTATTTGATTTAACTCTTAAAGTAACGTTTTTAACATGAACCATACTATAGAAAGGTTTTGTGACAAAAAATAATAATTTAATGAAGTAAGTTGAGAAAAACATATATTACAATGGGGTAATGTATATTTTACCCTCTTCTTTTTTTTTGTAAGCAAATAAACTTAAGAGGTGTTTAGGTTACTTCACAACCAAGGCAAGACACAATGGAATTAGTGGATGCCAACTAATGAGAATAATATGAATTAAACATAAATTACGTTTACATAACTCAATCTTACTAATTAAACTAATCTTTACTAGTAAATGGGACAAATTTTACCTTTGTGAGAGGCCTACATAAAAAAATTATATATACTATGCATAGGATTTTTTTCGCCTTCAGGGTATGACAGCCGCCACACTGTAACATAGTTTCACCACTGAAAACATTATCTTATACTAGGTATATCTAAAAGTCTCTCTTATCTTCAACTTTAGCCATATTATATATTTTTAAAATTTCTAAGACCATAATCATAACCCTTCACCATATACTACCTATAGTTATTATTAAAAAATTAATATAATGATTAAATTTGAAGAAAATGAATTCATAAAAATAAAATTAAAGAAAATGATAAGTTATATAACTAATATGATACATCTTTAGCAGTGTGATGTAATGACATTGTCTTAAAGAGAGATTCTTTTTGAATGTAAGGCATTTCTTTTATACTGACTCATTAAAAGTATGCCACATTATTATTATTGTCTTTCATTATTCATACAAAAATAAGATTAATATTAAGAGAAACTTTTATGCAAGTACTACTTATTATAGACACTTCATTTAACAAAAACATGTGTAAGTAAAAATATTCTTTAAAGATAGGTAATTTTTTTTTTTTGATTTTTCAGGGTATCTCCGCATGTGACTACAGGGACTAATCCCTCGAGATACGGATATCTATTTAAGGGGTTGACTTCTCATAACAAATTTTTTTCATATACATGAGTCAGGAAATCAAACTCCTGACCACATGCTTAAGGGGTCCAAGTATTTATCACTTGTGTCATACCATGTTAGTTAAAGATAAGTATTTTTATAACATAACTTACACAACCTTATACATATTTAATATTAAAAAAATACTTTTACTAAACTATGTTTACCTAAAAATTTATTTTAACATTAAAAAAATTTATAATTAAATTAAAAGATAATAATAACCCACGTAACTTTCTATAGATTATATATAGCAATTTCTCTTTTCTTAATTCAGCTCCATATTAATGCAAGAATTTTTTTTATAAAAAAAACAAATCATTTGCCCGGTCTGGCCGCTCCTGGGGGCTTTAATTAAGTACAGTGCATCTCAGTCCAGCGAGTGTGTTTCCTCCACGTGTCGACATCGCCTTCGTCTATTCTCGTTATAAATAACCCCTCGCTTACTCAATCCCCACCCGTTCTCCTCGTAGGGTTGTGTTGTGTAGTTATCTTTATCACACTCTCTCTCCTCTTCTCTTGTCTCGTGGATGAAGAGAGAGAGAGAGAGAGAGAGAGAGAGAACGGTGTTTGGTTGTTAGAAGAAGAAGATGAATATACAACGATGATGATGATTCACTCACCGCGCGGTCTCTAATTCGCTTGGTGCAGGTCGGGAACCGGCGCCGCCGCGATTTCTCCGGCCGGTGGCGCGTAATGCGGCGGTCGCCGGCGGCGAATTGGATCCCGCCTTGCATCAACTGAATCGGAGACCGCGGTGAAGCCTTGCTTTGTTTTCCGGCGGCTATTGCTCAGATCTCAGGTCGGAGTTTCTATAATCAGTAATTTTTCAATTTATTTTTATTTTTATTTTATTTCTATTTCTTGTTTATCAGATCCGAAATGCTTTAGATTTGGTAGTTTATTGGCTACTTTCGGAAACCTTAATTAATGCGTTATAGATCCTGATGCATAGCTCTCGCTTTTCGTATCTAAATCCAAGGGGAAAAAAATTGATAGTTCTCGATTGGCTTTCCCTATTTAGATTTTAGTTTTAGTTATCATTCGACGTGATTCATTTTATGGATTGAAATTTGAGCTGAAAATTAAATTGAAACTAAAATCACGTGTTTATTATTATTATTAATTTTATAATTGTAGTAGTTGTATGGTTATAGTCCACAAGTGTTTAAATACTACATGTTCCATTTGGGTTTCGAATTGTTTAGTGTTGCTTTTTAGAACAGAAGGTTTAAAATTGTAGAAACATTTTTAGGCGAAATGAAAGGGTGAGTAATATAACCGTGTCAGTTTAACCAGTTTGTAATGCTTTCTTAGTAACCAAGTGGAACCAATCAATAATGATTTTTTTTTATTATTATTTTTGTCTGAGATTGATTTGAAGGTTTTATGCACAAAGCTATAGGACTTTGATATACCAAAATGAATTAGGCCTCATTTGGATAGGCTTACGTGCAGCTTATTTGGGCTTATTTACTACAATAAGAGATTATGAAGTGTTTTTATCCCGTTTGGATAAGCTTATTAAAACAGCTTATAACACTTCTATAAGCTGTTTTGGGCTTATTTTCATAAGCTAGAAATTCAAGCTTATGAAAATAAGCATTTGCGAATGCTAAAATTAGCTTATGTGTTAGTTGTTTTTATAATAAATTTTCACAAAATTAACTTTAAGGAATTGATACAATTCATAGCATATCCCTTAAATGTATGATACCTATTTCAAAGGGTTTACGAAAAGCGCTTCTCGAAGTGTTTATCCAAACTCTATTTAGCTGATTTTAGATCACGCTTATGACTTTATAACTTATTAAATAAGCTCTACTCGAATAAGTACTTATATAAGCTATTTATCCAAATGGGGAATTAAACCCATATTATAAGCACTGTTTTAATTTTAAATCATGTGAAGTAACATACAGCTGGTCTAGCTTAAGAAGAATGTACACTAGTTAGCATTAAGCAGCAATTATGTGCTTCAAATTCTTATAGTCCCATGGTGATAGTATGAGAATGTGATTTGAAAATAATGAGTTCCTTTTAGTTTGTTTCTTGCCTGTTATCTTGTATTAATTGGTTGTTTCTTTTCACATGATCATCTTCTGACAAGAATATGCTGCAAACTTTGTATATGTACTTACTTTGCGTCTAGAATGTTAGCAGTAATTATGTATGCCAAATGAGGTTACAATTGACTTAGATCAAAATGGCTATGAGATTTGCGTATTATTATGCATTTGAGATATGAATATAAGATGTTCTTCTATAGGATGTTTTGGTGATTGACATTGCAGTGCAAACTAATTGTAAAATGATTGATGTCTTTACCTGTATGATGCTCTGTATCACAAATATGTTTCAGGTTGAATTTCTAAAATGCCCAGAAATATCTGAATTTTCAAAGAATGGCTTGTTTCCTTTATTGTTTAAAAGGTGCCATCTTCCATTTCTTTGTAACCTGTAAGGGACCTTTCTTTTCATATTCCACCATGCAAATGTATTCATTATCTGAAGCAAGCCTGAATATCTCTATGCAAGAGTGTTTTTACACCTGATTTTCCATATAAGATGCTTGTGGAAACAATACGCTACCTTTGATGATTCTACATATTGAATATCTATATGCCAAAGTGTTCTTAAACCTGATTTTCGATATCGGATGCTTGTGGAAACAAGACATTACCTTTGATTATTCCACTTCTACATAGTAAATATAAGTTTTCTCCCCCAATTTTGTTGGTGCATGCAGAGAATTTTGATTTTCCCCCCTAAACACTTGTCTCTCAAACTAAGTGATTTTCTTCCTAGGATTTCTTCGATAAGATGAGCTGTTAAAATAAGTATTTCTATGATGAGTGCATTTCTTATTTTAAAATATGCGTTTTCATAAATCTGAAACAACTTAACAATAGCCTTTTTTTATTTTATTTTATTTTTATTATTATTATTAAAGTTTAGGGGGAGGGGAGGCTACCACAAATAGCTTATTTAAATGGCATATATCAACTAAGTTTTTAATTATTATTATTTTGCTTATGAAAATGAGTAGAGAGCAGCTTATTTGGGTCCAGTAAGCTGTTTTATATGCTAATCTAAGTATGAAATAACCTTAAGTTAGTGTCTCTTATAGAAATAGTAGCTGTAGATAGTAAATACTAATTATTTTATTTAGTTACTGCAGCTGTACTATACCCCTTCAAACTTTATTATAAATAGGAACAATAGTGTACAGTGATAATCACTTGCGCATTCACAGAAAGGTTTTGGTTTCTCTCTATAAAGATCCTCTCTCTTTACATGTATGATACCAATTAAGTGTGCATAAGTCGAGAAAATATGCCCCTCTTGTTGTTTGGAGAAAACATAAGTGGTCTATTCATTGGGCAAAATCCTGAGTTGCATGAGAAACTGGGCCTGATATTTGCTCTCATTGTTTGGTTTGTACTTGGTGTTCTGGTTCTGGCTAATTTGGGATATTGATATAGACTCTATATTTGCCAAGGATTCAACTGGCAAAAATTATGTCTAGAGAAGATCTTTGGTAGTTAGAAATGTGAGTTTTAGGGTCCATCTAGAAAGAATAATTGTGTCTTTTCGCCCCATCCCTCCTCATGATTGCGGCTATCTTTTGGTAGGGAATACCTGATTTTGGATTACCTGAAAAGTGAAATATTTTCATGCCTTGACTGTGTAGAAATATCTTCATTAAAGCCTGTTTTTTCATCTTGTGGTTCCCACCCATCCCTATGATTTTGGTTTCTAAGGTGAATTTTCATATCAATGTTTTGTCCTTTTGGTATTATTCAGACGTTTTAATGGGTTGAGTGCGAAATTAAACTTTGTGATCTAGTGTGGCCGGAGTGCAATATCTTGCATACTAAGATAAGCGTTTGTTTTAATAAGAAATGATTAACTTGCCTGTCCTACTTTTTAGTTGAAGATTGGAACGCCTACATGTGACATAGGTTCATATGTCTTTGTAAAACCTTGTCATCACAGTGGTCCCAGATATATCTGTTGCTGAGTTCCTGTTGCCCTCTGCAAGAGATGTTTTTAGCTTTGATTTTGTATAGAATGTCTATAGATAAAAGGTAATGGCAGCCTTGTGATGAGCTTCCTGGGCATGTTGTACACTTGATTGGTTAAAATATGATAGGAATTCTTCTTCTTTCTGGATTTTTCATAAGGGAACGGTCGACAAAGAAAGCGAAGCTGCGAAATAGCAGCAGGGATGTAGATTTAAATAAGTTTCAGGTGTCTGGCTTGCGCCACTTCGCAGGTTGTTTTCATTGTTGTATGATGTTATGTCCGTAATGGAATTTTTATGAATATGTAGGAGTTCGCGGACTGAGATATAAATGCATGTGTTGGAATATGGTGTAAACTCAGATTCGCAGGTTTCTTATTACCAGAAAAAAAAAAACGAAAAAAAGATTCGTAGGTTTCTTTTTGGGAGCCTTCTATACACCTAAAGGACATAGGTGCATGCATACTCTATACATTTTACTTTGTAACATATTTCCAAATGGTTCTTAAATTTTATTATTATTATTATTTGAGTCCTTACGGCTCACAAGTCCCATTATGAAAAAAAGCATAAAAAAATAAGGAAAAATGACTCTTAGGTGCCATGAAGGTGGATAATTTGGTTCTTTTAAAAAATTAATTAAATATTTAATTAATTTAACTAATAATTTATATACGATTAATCACGTATTAAGTATTAAAAATGAAAATAAATTATTGGTTAACTGTATATAAATTATTGGTTAAATTAGTTAAATACTTGATTAATTTTTAAAAAGAATTAAACTGTCTACTTTTATAGTTAAATTGTACTTAAGGGTCATTGTCTCAAAAAATAAAGTCATCTTTTCCTTTCCTTTCCCGATTGAAGAATCCTTCAAACCAAGTTCTATTTGAGGTTAACCCTGATGATGATCCCTTCTTCCTCAAGCTTGCTTGAGACACCATCACCTCCGGTGAAGGCCTTGCCAAGGCCGTGAACTATACCATCCGTGCCTCTGGTCAACGGTGAGCTCAGCTTGGACCTCGGCATAAGTTTGCACGTCCTTGTCATTATTTACTGCGGCTACATCTAATGTTATGAGGCTAATGTTGTTACCTAATTATAAATTATATATGAATTTTGAAATGTAATTTTTTGTCCCTTGACTACCTAAATATTTCCTTTCGTTTATTATGCTAATTTAAATTGCTCTAAGTCTCAATTAATCATGCCTTTATTATACAAAGCCATTCCACGTAAAAAAAAAAAACCTTATCTTTCATCATGGGCAATTTTATTTTACTTTTTTGTAATTTTTCTTCTCACCTTATCAAATTTTATTTATTTTTTTAAGAAATATATAACTTCATTTTCATTTTTCCTCATAACAAATGATTGTTTTTTTAAGTTTTCATTTTTTTTCCTCCATGACACACTTACTTAATTTCTCCCTTTATTTTATTTTCATTTCTACTCATTATAATTTTTTTCAACAAATAATTTTATTTATTTTTTACTCATGACGGGACAATCATGACAAACTTATAATTTTTTTTATTAATATTTAGGTTGGCTAAAAATGGGAGGACTAAAGAATAGGAAGGCTAAAGAATGAAAAAAACAATAGAAGGGTTTTTTTTTTTTTGCAAAGGATATCAAAGAAGGTAACTTGTTCAAGGAGTACCCTCTACAATTTACAATCGCTAGATTAATATATTGATTTTATTATTATTAATTAGATTTAATTTTAATATATTGTCAGTCTAAATTTTTTTTACATTGTTATCTAATCATGTATTGACATATTATTAAAAGAGTTAGACTTTTAAGATAGTGGTTGTGATAGTTAAACTCTTTTAATGATTTGATAATACATAATTAGATGATAATGTAAAGAAATTTTATATTGACAATGAATCAAAATTACACAGTTGTTAGTTTATGACTAATATTAAATGATGTATTGATGCACTCGTTTTTTTAAGGATTATGTTAGACGTTTCCTTCTTTTTTACTTTAAAACGGTCTCAGGTTTTGGGCCTAGGAACGTGCCCTTATGTCTTCTGACTTCACCTTTTTTTAAAACAGTTTCTTATTCCTTGGCCCTTCCGTTTCTCGGGTTACTGTACAGTACACAGTTGATACGATTTAAAGAGTTGAAAATATTTTCCTTTTGGCTGAAAGATGCTTCAAATAATTGTTTCTGCACCATCTAATCTAAGTAAATAATGGGAAGTGGTGTACCCAAAAGAAAAGAAAAGAAAAAGAATGGGAAGTGATTGTAAAGGACATGCTAGGAACGTAAAGAGTTATATAATAATCACTTCTAAAAGTACAATCATTTATTTTTTTAATGGTTACATTGGAGGTATAATTACATGAATAGGGGAAGGAGAAAGATGATATGATAGAAGATCACGTATTTGCCTTACACTTTAATCTTAAATAGTATCAATTGAGTTATAGCTAAATTTACCAATACAGTCAGTTTTCTAAACTAAACTTTAAGGATGTCAATTTAAACTCACTCTGTGGTTATTCAATCAGCTCCAACCCGCATGAAACCCGCCCCGCAAACAGTGGCAAAATGGGGTGAGTTTAAACTGTGTTGCGGGGTGAAGTGAGTTCAGGTTTAAGGTTTACTTATCCTTACCTTACCTGCACCCTTATTCTTTCACAAAGAGTATGTTTTATACTTGATGTAGCTTGATATTTTTTATACAATAAGTAATTTTTTTCGTAATTTATATTTTATTGTGTATTAGATAGTATATGCGGGTATGATGTGGGTAGAGTTTGAATTCTATTATTTCTTTGCGGGTAGAGTGCAGGTTTTCATAGTGGGCGAAAATCCGCTCTTAAATAATGGGTGCGAGCTTATGCTTCGTTTACTAACTTATGCTTCATATACTAACCAAAATTGTTAGTAACTCGGTCATCATTATTTTAGTTTTTAAAACAAAATACAAAATTGGTGATTTATAGAAAAACATTGTGTACTTTGTTAAATGAGCTGAGTTTGAATTTTTATATGTTCGGCTTATTAACTCGTGAGCCGACTCAATATATGTATATAGTCATTTTTTACAAATAATAATAATAATAATACTTTAATTTAATGTATATTAATATTTTATTTTATTTTTGGTCTGACTAAATTATTTTTTAAATAAATATATGTTAAAAATATAAATTTTTTGAGATATAAATTCGAACCTAACTCATTGAGTAGTACAAGCTTAATTAATACAAGGCTCGATATTGGCTCATTAAGCTCAAATAGCTTGTGAACTTAAAGTGAATTGAGCTTGAGCTAAGAAAATGAGCTTGATTTCTTCGTGAGTCGAGCCTAAGATAGACTTGACTCAGCTCAACTCGGCTCATTGTCAGCCCTAAGTGTACAATCCTCGCCTCCAAGTTGTTTCTCCGCCCTTCCTCCCCTTTTCCTTAATGCAAACTGCGTGTTTTAACCTTGTTGTATGAAAATGATTGTTGTTCTCTTTTTTTTTTTCGGGAAATAAATTCTTCCTTCTCTCCCTTTTACTCATTACAAATTGATTTTCTAATATCTCGCAAAGCCAAAACACCTTTTTTTAGATTCTCTAAAAACTAATATTACTCTTAGTATGAAAAAAATAAAATTACTTTGTAGGTCTTTATATTTTTTGAAAAAAATTAAATAGGTTTTTATGGTTTAAAATTTGTAATTAGGTCTTTATAGTTTTAAAAAATATATATTTAATTGGATTCTTGAACCTATCTTACCAGACCCAAATTTAAAAATAAAAAAGTTTAAAAATATGAGAACCTAATTACAAATTTTAAATTATAGGGATGTATTTGAATTTTCTTAAAAAGTATGCGGAGTAATTTAAGATATAAAAAATCAATGCTTTGTATAGTGCAATTTCATCCAAAAAGACTGAAGAGAATGCTTCTTCAAATATTTTTCATCTTCTAAATTCATGGAATGAAGCATGGGAGGAGTGACAGATCTAGGAATTTCACTTTGTGGGGGCAAAATATGTATCTCAAATACAATTTTATTGACTCAATGGCATTAGCGGCAAGTTCACAAAATTAATAGAGGTAATAATACAAATTACATATTACTATTATAAAACTTTAAAAGTTTGTGGGCAGTTCCCCCACTTTAATGTGCCTAGGTCCATCCTTGCATGGGAGAACTTTTGATGTGTCTAAATTCTTCCATATTCTTCCAAGTATTAGATTATTTATGTTAAATTTGAATCGATTAACATCAATTATTGCTCTACAATCTTATTGTTTTTCTTGCGTAGTTTGTCATATTTTGTGGAACATTTGTAGATGTGAGTTGAATGAAGTTCAATAGGAAGTAGGAATCTGGAATTTCCGACCCCCTAAGAGATGAATTATTGAACATCATCGAAGAAAACTTTTTGACATTGGATTGCCATTGCCATTATTTTCCTTGCATTTTATTCTACCATAAACTGTAAGTTCCTTTAGAGCGTTCATTGTCAACTATGTTTTGTCTATTTCCTTTGTCGGCATAAAGGCGATAGTGACTCTTGGATTCCTTGAGTCATCTGAAATTACGTGTTTTTCTGCCTTCTCTTGGTGCCATATTGACCGGAAAAGATTAGTCCGGTTTGGATGAGTTTTTTTTTTAATATTATTTTTTTTAAAAAATAATTTTTAAAAGTAAATACTATTTTATGTTTAGATGTAATATTTAAAAAGTTTTTCTTTTAATTTTATTATTATTTGAATGTAAAAATATAAAATTATTTTTTATAATGGTAAAATTACTTAAAAAGACATATAAAATTACCTTTTAGTGAATGATATTCAGATTAAAAAGTACTTATCTACAAAAGTTAAAATGTTAAAAATATGTTTTAAAACTAAAGATAAAAAAAATTGTAACATAATCAATTTTATTTCTTTCATACCCACTTCTATCATAATATTATTCATCTTCAGTCATCTTGTGTAATTAAAATAAACATGAAATATAAATCAAAAAAATCTAAAATCGCAAATGTTCCATGAACAAAAAAATTTCAAGTCATAAACATCCTATGAATAGAAAAACAACAAACCATAATAACGAACGAAGGGACATGCTTTATGTAAAAGAACATATATATATATAGAGCAGCAGAGAAAAAGTAGAGGGTGTGTAAGAAAATAGAGTATTAGTAGGGTTTAAAAACAAGAAGAATAAGGGATGCTATTTTTAAAATTACTCAATAATATATTTGTCTTAAAAATATATCTAAAGAAATTTTCTATTTCTTGAAATTTTTTTTTTCTAAAGCCCAAAAATCTAGCTTAATAAAAGCACTATCTTCATATTTTTTTTTCTTAAGAAAAAAGTTCATCCAAACATGTAAAAGATATAAAAAATATTTTTTGAAGAAAAAAACACACATCGAAACGAGCACCAGAAGCTTGCAGTATTTGGTCTTTTTTCATTTCCATAAATCTCAACACTTTGTCGTCATGAAGATGTGAGGGATTTCCAAAATAAGGAAGTCTAAAGAACACAGGTTTGATAGGAAAGCTAGTGCTCAGCGCAGAAAACTGGCACTCAATTCCAGGTACACAAAGAGCACATCTAAAGCTAGCGCTCAGCGTAGAAAACTGGTGCTCAGCACCAGGTACACAAAGTTTCATGAATGAACCGGCGTTAATTCTGCGCTCAACATCAGCGGCGCGAAATCTATAGAATTCTGTAGAAAATGCCTTTTGACCATGTCCAACAGATGTGACTCTTCATGGTTTCAAATCCTTCCTAATATCTGTGTTGTTTCGTGATAAAGTGTGTCCATATATCAGAGGGTACAATCATGGATGATTGCGTTGGTTCATTCAAATCCATAAAGGGTTTGTTCTTTCAACAAGAGACATGAGTTGGCCTATAAATATAGCCACTCTGTATGCAGAAGGCATGACATTTTTTACATCCAAATCACCTTCTTTTCTCCCTTGTGCATAGAGAGAGTTAAAGAGACTATTATTCTGAAAACTACCATTGACGATACGCTTGACTATGGGTGTGCAAGCCACGTTATGGTTTCTCCATTGTATCTTGAACGGGGGTCGCAAGTACACCTCTTGCATCCAATCTAAATAGAGATTGGTGGGGGTGAATCAAACCTAAAGCCGAGTGTCCATACACGCATTGGTGATTTGGACTTTTTCTTTGTCTTCCTTCTTTGTTGTAGAATCATTCCCTATATTTTCTGACAATCTTTAGGTACGATTTTTTCATTAATAATGACTACAACTTTGAAGGAGATGACTTCTGATTTTGTCAAACTTGAGAGGTTCGAGGATGGAAACTTCATTCGATGGGAGAAGAAGATGCACTTCCTTCTCACAACTTTGAAGGTTGTGTATGTGTTGAACACACCGAGACCGGTAGATAGAGAAAATGAAACCATCAATGAAACTCGTGAGAAGAGCAAATGAGATAATGATGACTACATATGCATGGGGCATATTTTGAATGGGATGTCTGATGCACTGTTTGATGTGTATCAAAATGCGAGATCAGCCAAGGAACTTTGAGAAAAGCTTGAGGCAAGGAACATGACAGAGGACGCAACAAGTAAGAAATTTCTTGTTAGCCGATTCAATATTTATAAAATGTATGATGGAAGGCCTATTATGGAACAAATGCACGAGATAGAACGTATTATTAATAACTTCAAACAACATAGATATGGATGAAACCATTATTGTCTCCTCAATCATTGACAAAATTCCTCCTTCATGGAATGACTTTAAAAAGAGTTTGAAACATCGAAATGATGATATCTCTCTTGAACAGTTAGGCAATCACCTTCGCCTAGAAGAAGAGTATCGTAAATAGGACGATACTAAAGATCAGTCTATTCTTGAGAAAGTGCATGTGGTGGAGGAAGGAACATCTGGTAAGTCCTCAAGGAAGAAGAATCGAGAATCTGAAAAATCTTATGAAAACAACAATGGGAATGACTACAAGAAAAGAAAAAGAAAAAGAAAGGTAGTTGTTTCCATTGTGTCAAACCGGGACATTTTAAGAAAGAATGTCGGTTCTTGAAAAAGAAAAACAAAGAGAAGGAATCTAGTGTAACAAAGGACAATCTTGTTGCAGTCATTTTCGAGGTCAACATAATTGAAGATGTTGGATCATGGTGGATAGACTTCGGTGCAACCCGCCATGTGTGTAAGAACAAGGACCTCTTCAAGACAATTAATGAAGATGATGACATTGTTTTGTATATGGAAAATGCATCAACTGTCCAAGTCAAAGGAAAAGGGACGGTGGAACTTGAATTCACTTCTAGAAAAATGCTCACTTTTACAGATGTATATTATGTACCAAATGTTAGGAAGAATTTAATTTATGTTCCATTACTTAATAAGTATGGGTTTAAATGTGTATTTGAGGGAGATAAGTTTATCCTCTCCAAAGGGGGAATGTTTGTAGGGAATGAATACTTTTGTGAGAATATGTTCAAACTCAATATTATTAATAATAATGGATTTGTTTCTGCGTATATAGTTGATTCTTGTGATTTATGGCATATTCGTTTAGGACATGTTAATTTTAGGAAAATAGATGAAATGATGAATTCATGTTTAATTCCTAAAACAAATAGAATCTCAGATGCATGTACAACTTGTATGCTAACTAAGATAACTAGGCTTCCTTTTCCTAGAGTTGAAAGAACTTCTAAAGTCTTAGATTTAATTCATTCAAATATGTGTGATTTACATGGTTGGCCCACTATAGGTGGTAAAAAAATATTTTGTAACATTCATAGATGATTAGGTATTGCTATGTATATTTAATGCATTCAAAGGATGAAGTCTTAGACAAATTTAAGATATTTAAAGCAGAGGTTGAACTTCAACATGAAACATTTATTAAATGCTTTAGGAGTGATAGAGGAGGAGAGTTCTATAACCCTAGTTATTTGGAGTCTGCTAGTATAATTCATCAAACAACCACCCCTTATTCCCCACAACAAAACGGTATAGCCCAAAGGAAAAATAGGGAACTAGAAGAAATGGTAAATGCTATGTTATCATATTCTGGTCTAGCAAAAGGATATTGGGATGAAGCCATATTAACGACTTGTTACATATTAAATAAAGTTCCAAATAAAAAGAACAAAATAGCCCTTATATGAGCTCTGGAAAAACAGAAAGCCCAATCTCAACTATTTCATAGTTTAGGGTTGTAAGGCAATAGTCAAAGGTCCTGAACCAAAAAAGAAAAAAATTAGGTGAAAGGGGAATTGAATGTGTATAAGGTGGCTATGCTAAAAATAGCAAAGCATATAGATTCATGGTTATAGAATCTAATGACTCATATCTTATAAATACAATAATTGAGTCTAGGGATGCAATCTTTCAAGAAAATTTTTTTACCTCAATTCCAAGTCACGAGGATAATGATCATTGTAATGCTCATAATCCAATGATACTTTGAAAAGTTCAGAACTTAGAAGGAGTCAGAGAGCCAAGAAAGAGAAAACATATGGACCAGACTTTTTCATGCTCCATGTTGAAGGAACAAAAGAATCCATAGACAGTTATGGACCAATCTGTTATAATACAGAGAGTGATCCAAAGACATTTGAAGAGGAAATAAAGTCTTAAGATGCCAATTTTTGGAAAGAAGCTATACAAGAGGAAATTGATTCAATAATGGGGAATAAAACGTGAAAATTAGTAGAACTCCCACCTGGTTCTAAACCAATAACTTGTAAATGGATTTTCAAAAGGAAAATGAAGGTAGATGGAACCATAAATAAATTTAAGGCAAGACTAGTTGCTAATGGATATACACAAAATGAGGGCATTGACTATTTTGATACATATGCACCTTTGGCAAGAATTGCCTCATTAGAGTATTATTAGCACTTGCATCCATCTATAAGTTTGTCATTCATCAAATGGATGAAAAAACGACATTCCTAAATGGAGAATTAGATGAAGAGGTGTATATGATACAACCCGAAGGGTTTGTGGTTAGTGGTCAGGAAACTAAGGTGTGTAAATTGAATAAGTCATTGTATGAACTAAACTAAGCTCCTAAACAATGACATCAAAAGTTTGATCAAGTTATGCTAGTTAATGGATATAAAATAAATGAATCTGACAAGTGTATTCATAGTAAATTCCATAATGGAAAAGGTGTCATGGTTTGTTGTATGTAGATGACATGTTATTTTTTGTACTGATCTAGATAAGGTAGAAGAAACTAAAAGTTTTCTATCTAGACATTTTGACATGAAAGACTTAGGGGTAGCTGATGTAATTCTAGGAATTAGAATAATTAGAAATGGTGAAAGTAAAGGTTTATCCCAATCTCACTATATAGAAAAAGTATTAAAGAAATTTGATCACTTTGATTGTCAACCTATTACTACTCCCTTTGATCGTAACACTAATTTAGTACCAAACAAAGGTAGTCTGGTAGCACAACTTGAATACTCAAAAGTAATTGGAAGCTTGATGTATGCCATGATATGTACCCGACCAGACATTGCATATGCTATAGGTGGACTAAGTATATATACAAGTAATCTAAGTAAATACCATTGGCATGCTGTTCGACGAGTATTAAAATACTTGAAGGGGACAATGAACTATAATTTAAACTATAATGGGTATCTTTCGGTACTAGAAGGGTACACAGATGCTAGTTAGTTAACTTATACAAAAGACTATGCTTCAACAAGTGGTTGGGTCTTCACACTGGGTGGGGGTGCTATCTCTTAGGGTTCCAAGAAACAAACTTGCATTGCCGACTCCACCATAGCTGCAGAATTCATAGCATTAGTTGCAGGTAGCAAAGAGGCATAATGACTTAGAAATTTGTTGTATGGGATACCAATTTGGTCAAAGCCAATGGCACTAGTATCCATACATTATGATAGTCAGTCAACACTATCAAAGGCATATAGCCAAGTATATAATGGAAAGTCCAGGCACATTGGACTAAGGCATAACTATGTGAAAGATTTATAATTACAAATGGAGTAATATCCATAGTCTTTGTGAGAACAAAGAGGAATCTTGAAGATCCTTTGACGAAGGCACTGACAAGGGACATGATGTTGAAAACATCATTAGGGATGAGACTCAAGCCCATATTTTAAATGATCACCTATGATGGAAACCCCACTCACACTTGAGTAGCATCAAGTATTGAGTTCAATGGCAAAAGCACACTATTAGAGTGATTGCAAGTACTTGACTATAGATACATGCCGAGGATCAAAAGTACTTGAACCATAAATAAATAAAGGAGGTAGGATGAGCTTTTGCTCTTAATGGACCTATAACATACATATGCTGAAGTGCTTAATAATGGGGGAACTTCCGATAGAATCTACCTATGTGAGAGTAAAGAGGGGTCACTTCTTGGAGTTAAGGTCTTGACTCTTAAAGCTCTCATTAAAAGGATACAAGATACTAGGTCTAGTTAAATATGTCATTTTACCAATTCGTTCGATGGTACCGAGATTTCATGTGTAAGTTATGCACGCTCCTTCTAATGAATATTTGGTTCAAAGCTTGTCTACCATTTTAGTCGGGATGAATGAAACCTATAGCTTACTAAGCAAACATTCAAATCTCCAAGATATCTTTGTCTGAAAACATGCAATTTCCGAAATAATGGGATTTGGGTTTATTTTGAAAATGGTAGGGGATTGTGAGGGATTTCCAAAATAATGGAAGTCCAAAGAACACAGGTTTGATGGGAAAGCTAGCACTCAGCGCAAAAAAATTGGTGCTCAGCTCCAGGTACACAGAGAACACATCTAAAGCTAGCGCTCAGCACAAAAAATTGGTGCTCAGTGCTAGGTACACAGAGTTTCAGGAATGAACTAACGCTAAGCGCTAGTAATTTTGCGTTCAGCGCTAGTAGTAGGGAATCTGCAGAATTCTGCAGAAAATACCTTTTGACCATGTCCAATGGATAATCATGAATGATTGCGTTGGTTCATTCAAATCCATAAAGGGTTTGTTTTCTTTCATCAAGAGACATGAGTTGGCCTATAAATAGAGCCATTTTGTATGCAGAAGGCATGAACGTTTCTGTATCCAAATCACATTCTTTTCTCCCTTATGCGCAGAGAGAGTTAAAAAGACTATTATTTTGAAAACTACCATTGACGATATGCTTGACTGTGGGTGTGCAAACCACGTTAAGGTTTCTCCATTGTATCCTGAAAGGGATTCGCAAGTACATCTCTTGCATCTAGTCTAAATAGAGTTTGGTGGGAGCAAATCGAACCCAAAATCTAGTGTTCGTACATATCTTGGAAATTTGCGCTTTTTCTTTGTCTTCATTCTTTGTTGCAGAACCATTCCCCAGATTTTCTAGCAGAAGACACCACACCAGACACTTGGCAGAATCAAACTCATAAGATCATGACAAACACAGTAGAGACACTGGGCATCATTGGTAAAAAAGAACCTTGGCTTGCTGCCATACGGAGTCAAACAAGAGATGAGGGCAAAACATCTACTTGAGGGACAAATGAGTGGTGACTTTGATATATCACACTACATAATTGGGCATTAATTTTCTCCAACTTGTCCCATTCAGAAGCTGGAACAAATTCATCATTTTTTGTGTGATGAACCTTGTATCCTTAGCCGTGAAGCCATAACTAGATGTTAGACGCCCACATGGTATATTATTGATATCCAATTTATCAGTAGAGAGGAGAGTAGTAACATAGTTGGTGAAAATAGGAGTGTCATCCTTGGTGCAAGCATTAGCTTCGGGAGTGACAGGTTCAGCCATGATGAGGAAGGAGTATGATTGGGCTGTGGTGGGTTTTGGTGGTGCGATAAGGGCTGAGTGGCCTAGACATGTAGGTGTGGCAGTTTTTGGGCAGTATAACATGTTCTACTGGGTGTTTGGCGGCCAACTGGGTTAGGTTTGGTTGGGCCTTGGGTTTTGTTTGCTTTGGGCTGGGCGGCTAGGTCAGAGGGAGGAGACCTGATGGGCTTGCCAGAAAAAGAGTCACAGTTGGCTGGAAGGGAAGATTTTTCACCAGAGGATAATGAGTCCAACTGGGTAAGAAACAATTTTCTATTTACCTCTCCCAAGCTCTGGATACCATATTGAGATAGAGAATAAGAGATAAGATGGTGAAAACTGTGTTTCAACCACACTCAAAGTTATGATTATATATTAATCAATTAATAATTACAAACTACAATCTATGATCCTAATTACATTAATTAACATAATTAAATGTATTTAGGTGAACTACTATATATATACATCGAACTTGGACATCTAAAGCTACCAACACTCATTAGAATTGACAATCATAAAAATGGGCAAACAATAAATTCTCTTAGAAAAACATCTTTTAGGAAAAATTTTTGCTGTTCTATGTTTTAGTTGATTTTTTCTCTTTGAATGAAGGCCGTTGGCTTTTAAAACTTTAGCCTCGGTCTATTCTTTTTTATTTTGATTTTTAAAAATTTTTATGCAAAGGGTATTTTTGTCATGCTAAATATGTATGTTTACAATCAATTCATTTATATAGTGGTGACCAATCGCATGATAGTATATATAAGAGCTTATTAACTCTTTTATACTATCTAGTCTTATCTTATTTCTTTATACTATCATACTTTGCATTATCAAATACACAAAACGGAACCTTATCTGCTCAGGAATTAGGATCTTAGCTTCCATCCTTATGCAGCATTGATTACATCATTGGATTTGATTTAGACCTCATTTAACCAGCCCTACCTGGCTACCTATCAAATAAAAGTGATTTAGGACAAGTTAAGCAAGGGCAAAAATAACTAACTGTCTTGATTAAAAAGCCTTTCCCATCAATTTTTTGGAAATATAAAATATAAAAAAAGTTCAAAATTTTCTAAAACTTGATGGTCTTGTATTAGGACACATACAAAGTTTTTTTTTTTTTTGCCACACACACAGACAAAGTTGAAATGTCCGAAAAAAAAAAGACAGTTGAAATGTAACATATGATATCAGTTCCACTTTTGGAAAGTTATCACCACCGGGCATATATGTTACAACAAATTTCAGTTTTGATTTGGGCATCAGCATGAAACGCAACATGCTTTATATTTTTTAAATTTTAGTATTGGTACTTAATTAATATGGTCCCCTCCCGGATTCCAATGATTTAAGCCTAAAGATTTTTGTGTCTTCTTTAGTCTTCAGTCAAAGCTTCTTGCAACTGAGCTGCAAATCATTTTAAGAGACGAGGTCCAAAGCTTAGAGACTCAACTGGATGAAAAACATGATATATATTTACGATGAGCTGGATCTGACGTGCATAAAAGAGTTGGAGAGATTGGACTGGGCCACCATCTCTAAGCCGAGATGGTCTGTCTTAGAATCCATACTTTATGGGTGTTTGCAGTTTAAATTGGTTTAATTTTAAGGAAAAAATAAATTCAAATTGAACCAATTAATTTTTATATATTTAAAATTGATTAGTTTGTTGCTAAATAAAAAATCAAACTAAACCAAACCAAACACATTATAATTAATTTGATTTGTTTCGGTCTAATCTATTTTTGGTCAAGTACTTTTTCCTTAAAAAAAGTCCAAACCCAACTTTACTTTTTTTTTTTCTTCATAACCTAATTAACATCAAATTAGCCTAAAATCTTAATAAGAATAATATCAAATAGTTATAAACAAAAATTAGCCTTTTTTATGGAAAACAAAATTGAAATATAATAATCTATAAGTATGTAAAATACAATATATATATATATAATTACATAAGTTCGTTTTAGTTTAGTTTAATTCAATTTAATAAATGAAAATCAAAAACCAAGTTAAACCAATTGATTCATAAAAAAGCCAAACAAAAATTAAAATTAAATATTTTTGTTTATTTTTATTTAGATTAATTTGATTCGCTCATGAGCACGGCTACCTTACAACATAATAAATATCATATTAACTATCACATTTTATTTTAATGTTATACTTTTTTTTAGATTTATTTTTAAAAAAAATTAGAAAATTACTTAACTAAAATATTTCATGTATGCCTAGGCTATTATTCTTTGTACTTCAGCAAACAACGCTGTAATGCTGTATCTTCATATACCATTCTAATGTGAAGCATTTGCTCTCTTTTGGATCCAATTTTAGGTGGAGGCATGTGAATTTTGACTCTATAATGTTACCAAGCTGAGGTACACGTTTCTCTTTTATTTCAAAATCTTAACATCGGACTGGATAATAAATCAAAAAAAAACTTTTGGTTTAGGTTCAATCGTCTAGTTAAACTGGATGATATTATAATTAAGTAGTATATATATATATATATATATATATATATATATATATATATATATATATATATATATATGACTCATAACACATATTACCAATAATGAAATGCATAATAAGGTTTTGAGGTCTCAATTCTGAAGTCTCATATCACTTTCAGTTGAGTAATCAAATGATTAAGAGATTAAAAAAAAATTTAAAAAAGGATGACTGGTACACATAAAACAGGTCAGTTTATTGGTTTTGATCGGCTCAACTCAATCCAACCATGAATTCGGTTATGACAGTGAACCATAACCGAATAAGGGACCAGTTCATGGTCTGACCGGTCGATCCGGTCCGGTCCAGATAACATTGATTTCAAAGAGGAAGTCAAAGACAAATTAAGGTCATGAGTTCGATTTTTACTTGTAATCTTTTATTAGTCGGTCATCTATAAATATCATTGTAATATATCGCTAAAGTTTGTTGCATGCATGCCCTAATCTTAAAAATGGACAACCTCTCTTTCCTCTAAACTTTTAATTACAAAACAAAAAAGGAAGTCAAAGACAGTTGCCCAAAATCAAAGTTAGGCAGGTTAATTGGTGTGTCTACGTACAAGGAAACACAATACTAGTAAGTAGCAACTACTAAGTGCTCAAAGCTATCCCTCTCTGTTGCTATAAAAGATGAAGATGCTACTTCAAGCCACGAAAGGAATCAAAATATCCAGTATGAATCACTTTGCAGATGTCAAAGTGCAATTAATTACTACATCAATATAATTATTAGTGTGATAATTTTTTAATGAGTTTGAGCTTGATTTGTTATCGGTATAAAATTAACTTTTTTCATTGTCAATATATTTTTACGTTATCAATAAACAATAAAACATCACATCATTATAGTAACTAATTTTTTTCAATTTTAATAAATTTTTTAGTTTTTTAATTACATTAAAGATGTAAGTATTTAAATAGAGAAAAAAAAGAAAAGAAATGTGACATCGTGAAATATCGAACCTCCGATATTAACTGTTGTCTATTAAGCTACAAGCTAGTTGACAAAGTTTTAATTTTTTAAATAGGTAGTAAAAGTTTTATACATTATCAATGAATCAAACTTAAATTAATGTTTAAGTACTAAGTTAACTCAATCAAACAAAAAAGGTTTCTTGACAAAATCTAATAATCTTGAAATAGCCACTTATTAATTTCACTAGTATAATAATTGAATAAAATTTTAATCTATTGTCAATGTAAAGTTTCTTTATACTATCATTTTATCATGTGTTGGCACATAATTAAAAGAGTTAGACTTTCTAAATAGTTATTGTGATAATCAAATTCTTTTAATGATTTAACAATACATAATTAGATGATAGTATAAAAAAAAACTTTACACTATCAGTGTATCAAAATTAAACTCATAATAATTACACCATATAATTTGATTCTTCATTGACACATAAGACACTACATATGGAGAAATGTTTATAACAACTCAGTTTTACATATATTTTGGCTCTGTTTGGTAAATACGGTAAGTTCAATCCGCTAGTTTATAACGGATTTAACTAACGGATAGCGAATTTTAAAAAATAGAGATGTTTGATAATCAATAGCTTATAACGTTTTTTTAGTAGCTTATGGTGTTTTTCCAGACGCTACTTGAAGTAGAGTTTTAGCTTATAGCTTATAGCATATTATTTTTTTTTCTAATTTTTACCCTCATTATTTTAATTAAATTCATCCCTTATCCTCTATTACATAAAATAAAATAAAAAAAATATTAATCCCTATATTGTTAAGTATTTTTTTATGCATATATATTTCAAAAATTATATGCATTTATGTTGTTATGCATATTTTTATAAAGCATGAAAAATTAAATGAAAAAAAATTAAAATAATATTTTTAACCAATAAAAAATATTTTAATGATAATAAATAAGTAAATAAATAAATTAGATTATTAAAATATAAATTTCAAAATTTTAACTTCTAAATATCTTAATAATTAGTTTAATTAACATAATTTTTTTATAAATAATTAATAAATGTTTTTTCATATTTAATATTGATGGAAGAAATTTAAACATTAATTAAAATGTCCTTTTATGTCATTTTACATTTATCAATTAGTTCAATCGTTAATTTTACTAAACACTTCAAATTCAATCTGTTAGTATATCCACTGTCAGTTATTTGCTATAAGCTCACCCGCTATTAGCTAGCTTATCCGTTATCCGATATCCGTTATCAGTTAGTTTATCCACTATCCATTACTTTTTACCAAACAGAGCCTTTGTGAATTCAAGAGTTCAAATTTATTATGTACAGTAGATTTATATAAAATTCTTTAAGTCTCATTAAACAGAATAAATATACTGTATAAAAAAAATTGTCATAGAGGACTGTTCTGCCTTTTATTCCCCTACATGGAAACACCAGAGCGAAGAAGTGTGGCGCCATAACACCCATGTTCTTCTATTGGCCCACCTCTCCCCCAACAAAACACAAGGGTGTATATGTGCAATGCAGCTATTATCCTAAGCTTTTGTGACGTAGGAGTTGGTACAGAGTGAGAGTGTGACAGGAATAGAAGGGGCAAAGGCAAGCTACTTTGGTTTGATACCAACTTAAGAAAGAGACAAATTACATACAGCCTCCCCAAAATGGATCCCAATATCCCAAACAGCTTGACGCAATAGAATGATGATTGGTCTTTTGGCTTCTACCGGGTTGTCCTTACTCCTTACTTGGAAATGCTACATTTCTTACAAAGTTTATCTTAGCACAAGTTTTTAATGTACTCGTGTTTTTGTTTATAACGGTGACATGAATGTTTAAAATTTTAGAGTTATGACCTCCTGTAAATTATACTAGCCCAATCCTATAACCCAATCTTATAATGGGTTAATGTAATGTACACATATGTGGGTTTGATAATACAAAATAAATCAACTTGGGGTTTAATTACATTAAACTTTAATTGTGCACGAGTTATTACAAAAGTAAGTATATAACTCATTGTCACTCTCACTATCACTGTATAGCATATAGTATATGCAACTGCTATAGTTTTGTGTAGATACATCCATAAGAATATAAAAAAATAAGGTTCTGAAAATCGAATTGGTCATTAAATTTATTAAATCTATGAAGGGATTGATTTATGGTTTAATAATTGAATCATGGTCGAATTAATAATATGATTTTTAATATATATATATATATATACACACACACATTAAAAATTATCATGTTTTTCTCTATCAATATCATTAATTTTCATAAACATAAATTGTGAAAATTTGATATTTGAAATGCTTTTATATTTATTCAAAATTATAACATTATTCTATTAATATGAGGTATGTAAACATATTAAAATTAATTTTAATAAGAAAAATTAAAATATGAATTTAATTTTAATCCACTGTCAGTGTAAATTTTTTTTACACTATCATTCAATCATGTGCTGACACATCATTAAAAGAGTTACACTTTCTAGGTAGTTGTTGTGATAGTTAAACTCTTTTAATGAGTTGGCTACACATGATTGGATAACAGTGTAAAGAAACTTTACACTAACGGTAGATTAAAATTAAACTCATAAAATATTAATGATAATACCAATGATGAAGTAATTGTAAACATAATAGATAATCTAACAATAATAAATTAAAGCAAAGTTAGCCTAGTGGTTGAGGCATGTCTTCTTAAGTCAAGTGACCCAAGTTTGAATTTCATCTCCTACAATTGGTGGATTTGCACGGTTTACCAGTTCAAAGACCAGTTATCTGGCATCTGGTTATAGAGGTTTGATCGGATCGGCTACTAGACTAGTTCATGGTTGAACTAGTCTAATCGACCGATCTGGACCGATTTTTAGAACCATGAAAAAAAAAAAAGACAAGAGCCCTTACTATCGGAACTTTTCATGGGGAATTAATTGAAAGTAAGCAAGTAGGTAAGGGATTGGGTAGGCATGCAGGAACAACTCTACCTCTAATTAAATTTATTTCTAATTAATTTAATTTACATAACTTATATTCTTAATACTAATTTGGATGTGTTTTTCTTGTGAAAAAATATTTATTTTTTAAAATGTATTATTTTTTTTGTGTGTATATTTTAGTGTGTTTGGATGAGACACTAAAAAGAAGCACATGTTAGATTTTTGTGGTTCTAAGAAAAGATATTTTTTATAATATAAAAAATTGTTCAAACATAAAATAAGATCTTCTAAAATATTGTATCTAAATATAAAATATTTTTTACTTTTTAGAAAAGATCTTTTAAAAAATATCATATAAAAATATTTTTTTAAAAAGCTCATCTAAACTAACCTGTAAGTGTACATAAATGATGTAGATTAAGCCAATAATCAATTAGTGTATCATCATTTTACGTTAAATAATAGCATAGATTTATGCAACAAAAATCTATTTTATATTTAAAATGACAATATATCAATTATTTAGTGACTTTAATTTACACAAGTATCAATATATCAATATACCAATTAGTTAGCTTATGATCTAAAATGGAGATGAAGGTGCCAAGGTGCTCGCCCTAAAATATTTATAAGAGAGGACAATATTTACTGCTAAAATTTCTAAATCTAGAGAATAAATTAATTAAACAGATTTAAAAAACCAAAAAGTATGATAAAAAAAATGAGAAAAGGACTATACCAAAAATAAAAATAAAAAATGAGAACAAGTTAATCCAGACACTTGTCGGAAGGAAGAGTAAAAAGAAAGGATAACATACTGATATCAAGGTTATTTTGCAAAAATTGCATTGAATTATTTTACAAAATTGTTTGCAGTTATTGCGTGTGCTTCTTATGTTAAGGAAAACGAAGATGTTTCAGTTTGTATTCATATAGAAAAAGGTCTTTTTTTTGTGTAAATCAGGGTATCCTCTTACTCGGAAGGCAAGAGATTAATCTTATGGGGTACTGTCAGGCACGTGAAGCGGTAACCCCTCCCAACTGCGTTTTCTCCATTCACATATATAGAGAGGTCTTGATCTAAGTAATTTTCTAAAAACAAATAATGATCATTTAGCTTGTCACCAACAATTAAATGTCATATAATTAGCTAGTTTTGTCATTCAAAATGAGGCTAGCTTTCATTTTCCACCAATTAAGTAAGTTTGCATCAAAGTACATGTACATAATTTTGTGAACTTAATTAACATGGTTGAAAAATAAGTCTATTTTTCCTTTGGCTAGTGAAAAAGAAGTCTACTATAAAAAGAACTAACTGTAATTAAACATTTTTTTTAAGAATTTTATTGCAATCCTACATGTTTTAGGGGATTCTGTAACCATACGGTACTTAAATGATTTTTATAACTTACATGTTTTATTGATTTATAAGTTACATATTTTTTAGTAAATTTGTGTGTGTGTGAGTTTGTTTTTTTTTTTTTAGATAAATAAGGTCAAAGACCATAGAACAACTAACTAACAATCACCCTATCAAGAGAAATTTTTAGGTAAGCATGCACTGCCTTAAACATAGGTATTTTATTGAACAATTGACCTGTGTAAAAGTATTTTTTAAAGATGGGTGTATTTATAATATGATCCACACAATTTTTCACTTGTTTAATATTGAACGAAATGCCTATAATAGGTAGTACCATCCTAAGAATTTCTCCCCTATCAAAGAGGGTTCCATACATATTTGTAAATAAAAAAGACAACTGATGATAGGCTTGCATCCCTAAATCATGAGAGTGGCCATGTTTAGCAAGTGTGTCAGCACACACATTTGCTTCTCTGAATGAATGGCACCACTTGATGCTCTAACTCTGACAAAGAAGTGTAGTGATTTCTTGAAGCAAAGAAGCACATGGGTGAGAGGTTGAGCAACCTTTCTCCAAGAAAAGAGATAACACACCCAAAGAGTTTGATTCTATAATAATATGACTGATATCCATGGATTGTGCAAGACAAAGGCCATGGAGAATTCCTTCAGTAATAAAACATGAACCAAGATTACAAGTGAAGCAGGCTAAGAAACACCCTAAAGCATCTCTAATAATTCCACCACCCAGTAGAAAAGAAAGAACCATTTGTATTTAGGTCCAACAAACTAGCAGGAGGGGCTTGCCAACAAATGGATCAAGATTTATAAAATTAGGGACACACTCATTAAGCTGGAAGGAGTGGCAGCATTCATGCCCTCAACCCCAAATATTAATCACCATGTCACTGTCTGAAACTAGTAAGTTTTCGAAGACCTAACCATTCCAGCTATGCCAAATAACAACCAAAGTTAGGCCAAAGACAAGAGACCAAAGTTGACCATTAGAACGACCCTATTCTTTGGAGAGATTCAACTACAACCAACCATGAAGATCAAGCCCAAAAAATTCATCTCAATGATGCTGGCCAACCAACCAAACTCTAGTAACACGATCACAATCCCTCAATATATGGAGAATGGTCTCTGTGTTACAGCCACAAACAAAGAGGGCATGGACTGCAATTGGAGAGGTGATGCCAAACTCTCTTCTCATTCGTCAAGAGTGCATTCTAAGCTACTAACCAAAATAGTGAGCAAAGTGGAGTGGAGATAGGAGCCTAGGACTATCGGCAGTTAAGGTGTATGTAGACTTAAGAGAAAACATGGCATCATGGGTATGGTGCCACCTATGTTGCATAGGTACGGGTACAAGTATCTAATATGATACGATACGATGCATAAATACAATAGTTTAAGAAAAAAAATTAAAATACGAGTACGAAAATGCATATTGAATAAAATAAATTTATATATATATATATATATAATAAACTTTAAACTCGTTGAAATCCCTTATCAATTTACTTTAATTTTGAGGAGAACATGATTGTAAGAGTGAGAATATGTTTTAAGGAAGGTAACTGGTGGGAATGAGACTTGACTCCCCATCCTGAATTTTTTGAGTAGTATTATCTTGAGAACGGTAGGTATTCAAAAGGAACAAACACAAGGATATGGTAAAAATATGGATGCAGCACTATTATACACGTATCAATATCAGATACGAGTATGATATGGATATGTTACCAATTTTGGAGTATCTGTGCATCATACGACGCCACACAATACAATCAGGATGGCTAGTACTCAATGGTGGCCATGGCTTGATAGCCCTGATCAAACGACATGTAGCTTCTAGAAGCATAGTGGGAATTCTAGTGATATTCCACTCACATTCGAAAGAACAAACTGCCCTACCTCCTACGCATTGCTGAAGGTCTCCATCTGTCAAATGGTGGAAGGCTAATTGGTCTAACGTGGGTGACAAGAAAACCCAATGATCAGTCCATAAGTCAATCCTTTTCCCCGTTGCCAATACGCTAAGTCATGTTCTTGGCAAGGTTTTAAATTATGATTACGTTTGTGGTTATGTTGTAATTAGAGAAATCATTGTAAAAAAATTTCAATGATGTGGCGTGGTCGCAGTTACAACTTTATTGCAGTTATGAAGAACTAAAAAATTGCAATATTATGATCGCAGTTGTGGTTGCTAATGGCAATTTAAAACCTTTGTTTTGCTGCCATGCTTTGAAAATTCCTTATCAAATACGTTAGAAGCATTGCTTCTTTTGTGAACTTAGGGGACCAAGTCATTGCCACATTTATATTTGTTTCTCACAACTCTTACCCACAGGTCATTTTGGACGCATAACGACTTTGTTAGAATTGGAAATAACACACATTGTTGATTTGGAATATGGAAGTTCAATCTTTCAACAACTGGTATTCTTCCATGAATTGGAAACCCAAATATTCTCCAACATTCTTCACATGGTAATATCACTATAAGAAAAATCATGTTTTTAGACAGATTTTCTAACGGAATTTTGATATTTTTTAAGCGAAATTATTATTTTTGATGGATTTTTAAAGGAATTTTTGTTGTTTGAAAAACCCTTGCCACAAAAAATATTACGTCTGAGAATATTTTTGGATGGAATGTAGAACGTGTCCCACGGATGATAATGTAAAACGTTTGCAATGTTATTCATCTATTTTCCATGGATTTCAAACGGAAATTAAACATTATTTGTTATTTTATTTATTTCTTTTAGAAGAATTGTAAACAAAAATTATTTATTTTTATATATTTTAGACTAATTTGCAACAAACATAAATAAATAATTGTTAATTAGCTTATAATGTTTTAACGGATTTCGGATGGAAGTATTCATAAACTTCAAACGGATTTTCCACAAAAATCTAATTAATATTTTATATTCAATTGTTGCATTTCAAATGAACTTGAGACAAAATTAAATAAATATTAAAAAATTTATTAAATTATTTAAAATTTTCTTTTAAACCTGTTAACATCCATACTAACTACCATATATAACTAATAATAACATTTTTGACCAGATTTACGATAATAATAACAATAATGAATTGAAATTGAAATCAATAAATTATAATGTACTCAACATGATAAAATATAAAATATAACATAGTATATAGAATCCAAATAAAATTTATATCCAATTAGTAATAACAAAATAAAAGGAAATGTAAATTAGTTATCAATCTAAATCAATATTGTCACTCTCATCCTCATTAAAGGGCTTATCATCAAGCACATTTGACTCATTATGCATACGAGTTGCAGAAGATATGTTTGGTGGCAATGACATATTTAGGTTTCTAAATAGCAAAGCAAGTGTACTTTCAATTGCATATATCTTTTTATTCTACACCACATTGATACGCTTTTGCTCCTAATACTTTTTTTGCCACTTTGCAACTTTTTTGCTTTAAGTTTGTATCCTTAAATGTGCTCGAGCATATGCTAGTAGCAAACTCCAAGTGAAATATGACCCCACAGAACCTAAACCATAAACAATGCATATCCCCCTTACATACTTTCTCCTTCCAAATACTCAAGTCATCTGGCATAGGCTAGCTCCCACTGGACAAGTCATGGTCATTCTCCCCATCATAAGACAAGGCCGCCTCAGAAAGCTCCCTTTTTCTCTTTCTAAAGCCCCCTACAAAATCATTTCATTTTAAGTATAGTTAGTCAAATCATTGACAAACAATATTGAACTATCTAATATTAGCTATAAAAAAAAGTTTGGGTTAGCATCACATACAATGGCTTTCTCAAATCTCTCATCAATCAAAGAGTTATCCTTTTTTAAATGAGTTTTAGCAAACACTTGTTCCATAATAGGTTTCACTCCAGTAGCTTCCTTTTGCATGTATCACAAATTTAATGAGAAAATTCACAAGACTTTGTATTTAAAGTTAAGTTCATGCAAAGAAATTAAAGTCTTTCTTACCATTCTATGTCTTTCTACAATAATGAATATAATCTCCAAAAAAATAGGCATGCTTAACTAACATTGCAAACAAAGTATTTATAAGTAAATTCATTTTCTAAATGATTAGAAACTAAAAGAATGCAAATACCAAAGGAATAATTGATCAATCAATTTGAGACACTTATGTTAGCTTTGTATTAGGCATTATTAGATGTTTATTGTGCCCAATATTAGTAATTTAGATGAGTTTAATGTTGTTGGGCTTCATTGGGCTTTAATGCAAATATTGAATAATTTTCGGATTTTGATGCATTTTGACCTTTCTTCCTTGGTTAGGTCATAACTTGGGACTCGGTGATCCAATTGAGGTGATCTTGGTGTCTTTGGAAAGCTAAGACAATGCTCTACAAGTTTCATGAAGAACTCAAGAGCTGGATCGGAATGCTAAGGGTCCAAAATTTCCCTGCAATGCAGAGTGGGTTTGCTGTCACGGAACCATCTGGGCAGTATGCACATATTGGACTATATAGTGGGTTATAGGCCTCCTCTTGGGCTGAAACTTGGTCACTTGAAAGATAAGACCCATATCTCCAACTTCAATGAAGACCATTTTGTCAATAGATGTCGTTTTAGGCATGCTTCAGAAGCTACAAGTTGTTCTGAATTTGGAAACACGTTCTTCCAACCTAACTTGAGGTAGGTGAAGTGTTTTTGGCATTTCTGGAGTTCTAAAGTCCAAATGACATGATTCAAATTGGAGATTTTCAAGGAGACAACTGGCTACAACTTTGATGAAGACATCCAAGCCAAAATACACCGTCTAGGTGATGAATTTGAAGCCAGAAGTCGGATAAGAGTTGTTGACTAAAAGCCACCAACCATGCACCAACCCACCAACCATGCATCAAGCTTCCATTTTTGACAAATTTCAGATTCTTATAGCTTGTATTCAGATTATGTACATGTACAAATTGGCTTCTAGGATTAGTATAAATAGACCCAACCTCTTTGTATTAGAGGCATTCAATTTAGAAGTAAGTTTCAAGAAAGTTTAAGTATTTGTGAGAGTTTTCTTTCTCTTCTTCTTCATTCTCTTTGCAATTTCGTTTTTGTTCTTTAAATTTTGAGTTCTTCCTTCCCATCCATGGAAGGCTAGGCTCTCATAATCAATCCAAGGGATTAGCCATCTTGTTGTTTAATTTGGAGATCTTGGTTTACTTGTTCATATTGCTTAATTGTTATTCAAGTTTCTCTTCTTCCTCTTTTGATTTTTATCTAGATTAAATTGCTTAATTTGATTTAGATGTTGATGTGGTAATAGCTTTATTATCATGTATTCAAAGAGGATCACAAAGATTAAACAATATATTAAAGCTTTTTGATAGATTGTTTAACTTGGTTAAATTCTAGATCTTAATTTAATCTATGTTGGATGGTGCTTACTTTATCTAACCTTGGTTAATCAAATCCTAGATGCTTATCTAGTAGAGAATTCTTGGATCATGTTAAGGCTTCTTGATGTGATCTAAGGCCAAGAACTTGGTTAGCAATTAAGTGAATTCTTTGTGATCAATGATGAGTTAAACTCAAGATCGGTAAATTTCCTTGGATTGTTTGTTACTTTAGATATGTTTACAACTATGAATCTCCTAATTTTAATAATCATTTTAATAAACAAAAAAACAAACCTTATTTAATAATCTTGATCTAATTAACTCTATGTTTTTGGATCCTTGAGAGACGATTCGGTTCATTGTCTATACTACAAATTAGTTTGTGAATCTGCTGTTATTTTATTTGATAGGTCTCGACAACCTCTTGTCAAATTTGCGCCGTTGGGGATTCAAGGCAACTATTTGATCATTTCAAGATCCCATCTAACTCTAACAAATGTGTTTGTTTTGTTTTTGAAGCTTTTCAAGTGGGATTAATTTGAAATTGGATAAAGGGCGTTGTGTCAAGAATTTTGGTTCGGGCATCTCAGATTGATCTGAATTTTGGTACACAAATGGAAAATATTATTCTGAGAAAGGCTCACTATATATAGTGAGGTCACCCTTATTTTTGCCAAATTCCATCGTTTAGACCACTTTTTCAATTTTTTAAGATTTTTTATTATTTTGTTGGATAGCATTTTTGTGTAGATTTTATCTGTGGTGGTTCCATAATTTTTAAAATTCATTTGATACTGTTTTTATTTTTGTTTAATTTTTTGGAGTATTTGTTTTTGGAATTTTGAGTGTTTTAGTTGTTATTGCTTTTCTAATACCTTCTTATGAACTCTTTGTATGACTAGATCAGATCACTGGTACCTTGCATTCATTTGATCCCGAAATTGATAGAACATTTCATACACTTCATAGAATTCATAGACTGGTAGTAGCATTCATAGAGCTAATAGAATTACTTCGAATTGGGCTTGAACTTGACATTGCACCTAATCTTGTTGACTCTTTTAATCCTGTTAGTGCAGCACGGTAGTACTTCGTGTCTCGATCTTAGTCCGATTGATTTTACTATGGTGACTATAACAATAGGACCCTTTAAGGAATTGGTCGACTTTGATGTGAATTATCAACCTTTGTGCATTCAATATCTGAACTTAATGTTGATTTTGAGTTGAAATGCGGATTGATACACTTGCTTCGCCCAAGTTTCATGGTCTTACGGTGAAGATCCACATAAGCATTTGAAGAGTTCCATGTTGTATGCTCCACCATGAAACCTCATGGAATAGTAAGAAGATCACATCAAGCTTAAGGGCCTTTCCTTTCTCTTTGGACGGTCTTGCTAAGGATTGGTTGTATTACTTACAACGCCGCCATCACTTCTTGGAATGACATGAAAAGATTATTTCCGAAAAGTTCTTTCCCGCATCAAGAACTGCACGATAAGGAAAGATATTTGTGGCATAAGGCAAATCGCTGGTGAAACTCTCCATGAGTATTGGGAGAGATTCAAGAAATTATGCTCAAGCTGCCCACACCATCAAATTAGTGATCAACTGATCCAATACTTCTATGAAGGATTGATGCCAATGGAAAGGAGTATGATTGATACTTTGCAAGTGGTGGAGCATTGGTAGATAAACTCATTTCACGCCAAACTTAATTGCAAACATGGCGGCAAATTCTCGGAATTTGGTACTCGAATGGGTGTCGCAACGAGAATAGTCAATGAAGTTAATACCTCTTCACATGCCATCAACAAAGGTGGAACATAGATTGGATGAGCTCACTTCTTTGGTTAGACAAATGGCAATAGGACAACACGAACCACGTGTGCAAACCCGCAAGAGTTTGTAGCATATGTTCTAGTTCCTCTCATCCCTACGATTCATGCCCCACATTGCAAGATGATTCGAGTTTCAAGACCAACTGCGGGTCATGAATGTGGTATATTTCTGGGAAGCCACAATTCCATCAAGAAGAACAATGTAAATATGATCCATTCTCCAACACTTACAACTCCTGGTGAGGGACCATCCCAATCCGAGATATGGGAATGCATCAAATCAGCGACCACAAAAACCAAGATAGACCACCATTCGGCAGATAAAGCAAGGACAAATCGGTTTGACCACATGCTGGACCAAGTAGACCACCATTCCAAAGAAGAAGGTCCTGTAGCCACAAAATCGAGCCCTCATTAGAGGATTTGGTGAAACAATTGGCCACCAATAACATCCGGTTTAGCAGTAGAATCGAAACCACCATTGAGAACTTGGAGACTCAAATTGGTCAACTTGCCACATCAATTCATGAATTAAAGTCACAGGTTACGGCCAATTACCCTCTCAAACCACTCCAAATCCTAGAGGCAATGTTAGTGCTATAGCTTACGCATGGTAAGCAAATCAATGGACCGGTGCAGCGAGGTACTTCGATTCTACCCTTGGCCCCGAGAAACAAGATTCTGACCTGAAGAATCTCAAGTTCTCGGCTAATTCGAATCTTTAGCTTGATTAAGACAAATGATCCTACAATGTGCCAAGCGAGAAAAATTGGATCAAATCGTGATTAATGAAAATTCGATGCAATGAGAAAGTGAGCATCCAAAAAGTCGGTTCCAACATTCCTCTTCCTTTCCCAACCGAATGATACAAATGAGGCATATGGTTGGAGACTTGGATAAGGAAATTATGGAGACTTTTCAGAAGGTTGAGGTGAATATACCTCTCTTGGAGGCAATTAAACAAATCCCCAAGTATGCCAAGTTCTTGAAAGAGATGTGCACCCATAAGAGGAAGCTAAAGGGCGAAAAAAGTGAGTATGGGGAGAAATGTTTACGCTTTGATTCAACCCCTTTGCCTCCCAAATGCAAGGATCCGTGCACTTTTACCATCCCTTGCACCATAGGGCACCAGCAGTTCACTCATGCCTTGCTAGACTTGGGAGCCTCCATCAATGTAATGCCAAAGTCGATTTACACTTCCTTGCATATGGGAGAGCTAAAAAACCTACCAGCATTGTGTCATTCAGCTTAGCAAACCGAGCACCTTTGCACAACTGCGGAGTGTTGGAGGACGTTACGGTTGGTACATAATTTAATATTCCCGATTTTTATGTGTTGAATATGGAAGATGAATACGCCTCTTCCCCACCCCCCATTGATCTTAGGTAGGCCATTTTGAAAACCGCTAAAACTAAGATTGATGTGCATCTTTAGTACCCTTTCCATGGAATTTGGTGATGATATCATTCGGTTTAACATTTTTGATGCCATGAAATACCCTGTAGAGGATCATTCTGTTTTTCATTTTGATGTCATTGATTTACTTAGTTGATGATATGCATGTCGATATGTTGGCGAGTTTCCTGAAATTGTAGGGTAATCGATAGCATAGCTTGTGATACTTGTTACTTGCTTCGACTTTCCGGTTGTAAACCCACTACAATGTGTGCGACTGTCTTTGAGATTTCTACATACTTGTCATGTCTTTGTTTGTTAATTCTGACATTGATGATTACATTATTAATGGCAATGATCTTCGTTATTAATGATGTTGTCATTCATCCTATGCTAAGTGTGATTCTTTTGATTCCATAGGATATGATGATGTTGTTTTGCAAGATTGTGCACGGCTTGCAGTGCAGTTGCAAGCTGGCAGGAATTTAGCGGCATTTAGTTTCGGTTCCAAAACTAGTACCGTCAGTCCAAAGAACCACCCTCCATTGAACTTAAGCCCTTGCCCGAGCATTTGAAGTATGCATTCTTGGAAGAGGATGAGAAGCTCCCAGGTGATAATGGCCAAACACCTCCAACCCTGAGCAAGAAACCGAGTTATTGGAAGTCTTGAAGCAACACAAAAGGGCAATTGGTTGGACACTTGCAGACATTCCCGGTATTAACCCCTCCACATGCATGCAAGGATATTACTTGGAGGAGGAAACTAAGCTGGGACAACCCCAGGAGACCGAATCCTCTCATTCTAGATGTGGTGAAAAAGAAGTGACAAGCTCTGCCGGTGGCATTATCTATCCCATCTCCTACGGCGGCAAGTGGGTGAGCCGGTGCAAGTAGTTCCAAAGAAATCGGTGGCTGTTGGCCAACCGTAAGAATGAGCTCATTCCAACCCAAGTGCGAGGAATAGATGCATTGACTACGGGCGCCTCAAGCAAGCCACTCGGAAGATCATTACCCCTTCCGTTCATTGATCGGAATCTTTGGAACGGTTGGTGGTAAGTCCCATTATCGCTTTTAGATGGCTACCGATACTTCCAAATCCACATTGCCGGAGGATCGGGAGAAGACCACATTTACTTGTCCCTTCGGCACTTGCTTACGCACGGATGCCCTTCGGCCTCTGCAATGCCCCTGGTACCTTCCCGGTGCATGGTGAAAGGCATATTTTACGATTTCTTAGAGGAGTGCATGGAGGTATTTATGGATGACTTTACCCTATGGTTCTTCTTTTTGATTCATGTTTAGCCACTATCTAGAGTAATCGCAAAGATGCATTGAGACTAACCTTGTGCTAAATTTTTGAGAAATGCCATTTTATGGTAGAACGGGTATAGTTTTAGGCCATGTAGTATCCAAAGGGCATTGAGGTAGATCTGCCAAGATTGATGTAATTACTTGTCTATCTTACCCCACATGCGTGGGAAGTGCGTTCTTTTTCTTGGTCATGCAGGTTTCTACAGCGCTTCATTGCCGACTTGGCAAGATTGCTCTTCCACTTTCCCACATTCTTGCGAGAAAGATGTGGAGTTCAATTTTGATGACAAGTGCAAGCGACTTTCAACCACTTGAAGCAGCTGACTAGTACTCCCTATCATCCGACCAATGACATTGCCATTTGAGTTAATGTGTGATGCTTCTAACTATGCAGTAGGAAGCGATCTTGGCATAGAGTGGGGAAAGCTTCTCATGTGATATACTATGCTTCCAGAACTCTAGATCTTGCTCAGCCAGCTATACCTGAATACCGAAAAAGAACTTTTAGCCATTGTTTTTGCTTTGGATAAGTTTAGATCATATTTGCTTGGTTCTAAGGTTGTTGTGTTTATCGATCATGCAGCTGCGAAGTTCCTTTTGAAGAAGCCGGATGCAAAGCCCCCGACTAATAAGATGGATGCTCTTGCTCCAAGAGTTTCACATAGAGATCCGTGACAAGAGTGGAGCAGAGAACCTAGTGGCGAGATCATTTGAGCCGCATTGAAAGGGCTTCGAGATCCCTTCACAATACGGGACTCCTTCCCAGGATGAGCAAAGCTTATGCAATGCAAGGTAAGAACACCTTCCCTTGGTTTGATATGGTGAATTTCTTGGTTGCTACGATTTTCCCTCACATTTCACTCGTGCACAAATTTATAAACTTAAGAGTGAATCAAAATATTATGTGTGGGATGATCCATATACGTGGCGATTTTGTAGTGACCCAAATTATTAGGCGATGTGTGTGCCTAATCAAGAGTTTCATTCTGTTCTTAGCTTTTGTCATGCATTTGCATGTGGTGGACATTTTGGGCCTCAACGTCACATTTAGGAAAGTTTTAGACTGGTTTATATTGGCCTACCTTGTTTCATGATGCATATTTGTTCGTAAGTCTTGTGAATTAAAGTCGAGAACAGGAACATTTCTAGAATGAGATGCCCAAGAATCCCCATCAGTATTGTGAAATCTTTGACGTATGGGGTATTGATTTCATGGGACCTTTCCTGTTTCCTTTGGTTATGTTTACATTTTGCTAGGCTGTTGATTATGTATCAAAATGGGTGGAGGCTAAAGCCACTTGATGATTCCAAAGTTGTTGTGGATTTTGTTAGATCATGATTTTCCTATGCGGGTTTGGAATCCCGAGAGCTATCATCAGTGATCAAGGCACCCATTTCTCAGCTTGAAGCATGGAGGATTGATGAGGAAATATGGCGTGTTGCATAAAGTTTCTACACCTTACCATCCCAGACTAATGGTCAAGCCGAGGTCTCCAATAGAGATCAAGCGCATACTTGAAAAAACAGTCCAACCTAATCGGAAGGATTGGAGCATGAGGCTTGAGGATGCTCTTTGGGCTTACCTGACCGCTTACAAAACTCCAATCGGGATGTCTCCATATCGGATAGTCTATGGTAAGGCATGCCACTTACCAAGAGAAATTGAGCACAAAGCATATTGGGGGTAATGTGAAGCAATGCAACATGAATTTGGCTTGGAGTGGCATAGAGCGGAGTTGCAGTTACGGGGAATTGGAAGAGATCCGCCTAGATGCCTATGAGAGCTCCCGACTCTACAAAGAAAAGACCGAAGCCTTCCATGATAAGTTTATTCTTCGGAAGGAGTTTTCAGTTGGGCAAAAGTTCTCTTGTTTAATTCTGCCTTAAGTTGATGCCCAGTAAATTAAGGTCTAGGTGGGACTGATCCGTTTGTTGTCACTAACATTCTTCCTCATGGTGCGATGGAAATTAAGAGTGAAGCCACCAACAAAGTGTTCAAAGTTAATGGTCACCGCCTCAAAAATTTTTATGAAGGAGCTCAAGAGAACCTCGTGGAGGAAGTTCAAGCACAGGATGCCCTCTACCATGATTGATCACTCTTTGTATTGAAAAAAAAAGACAAAAGAAAAAAAAAAAGAAGAAAAAAAGTAGAAAAGAAAAAGCCACACGATTAATGTCAATTGCCAGAGATTGAATCATTATTTGGGGAGGACCCATCGCTCGTGCAAAATCTTCAATCACGCCAGCTAAGGACATTAAAAGTAAGCGCTTCTTGGGAGGCAACCCAAGTTTTCTAACTCTTTCATTTTTCAAACTTTGATTTTTTTTGCATTCACAAAGGAATCAAGACAGAAAATCGGTGCAAGCAAGAAAATCTATCATAGTTTGATTTTTCCTGTCTTAATTTTGTTTGTTTTTCTTTGACGAGATGATTTTTCACCATAGGTTAAATGGCGGATAACGGTCACTCGTGAAAATCTTTTTCGGTCCTTTCGATTACTCCACAACACCTTTGAAATCAGATATATATTTTACTCAAAAAAAAAAAAATTTCTCTTTCTTCTTTCTTTCGAAATGGATAATCGACTTGTCAACCTCCATAAGCAATTCCTTCTCTCCCTCAAAATGCTTTAACTAACATTTATTGTGCAAGGTTTGAGAGGTTAAGGATGCTTATGCACAAAGGCATCCACCTGCGGATATACGCCCAGTTAATCAAGCAAAGGTCCAGGCTCAGAGGTGAATTTTCTCGAGCTCTTGTTTCATATATGCCAGGTGGCTAGGCAAAAGTTCATATGCAAAGAAGAGAAGAGCAAAAAGGTTACGTCTGCTATAAATGTGCAAGATGGACTGTAACACAAAATGCAAATCAATTGGAATGACGTCTATAAACCGAGATGATAAAATTAACTTCATAAAGGATGGCATGAGTAAGGAGTCTTTAGATAACATTCTATTGACTCTTGAGACGCATCCCTAGTGGAGATGTGCGAGTACTTCTCGATTTATGGCCAATATTCCAAGATGAACATGAGCGTTATAGTCTCGGAATCAACTCAAAAGACCACTGTTTGCCAATTTTTAAGAAAATTGGATGGGAAGCGACCATCGGCCCATAGAGAGCTTCAAGGCGTTGCGGACGTAAAACCGTGAGGAAAATGTGAGCCACAATCACACCTCTGTAAGTATTTTTCTTGTTTATTAAAAAAAATTCAAAAAAAAAAAATTTCAAAAAAAAAAAAAAAAATAAAAAAAAAAATTAGCCGTATTTTTTGAAATATGTGTTGCATATTTTCAAACTTCTTCTGACACATATAGATTAGCCTTTTATCTTTGTCATATAGCTATTATCATTTCTGTGCTTCTTTTTCAAACTTATCTGACACGCAAATCTACCCCTCCTTTATAGGTGTAATTATTACCTTTGAGTTTTGATGCCTTTAAATAATGCACTTTGCTCTCTTCAGATCATTGATAAGGTGAGAGTACAAAAAAAAAAAAAAAACAAAGAGAAAAAAATGGAAGTCACTTCAGTTCGTCGGATCAAGAGTGTTTGTGTCTTTTGTGGATCTAATCCTGGGAAAGATAAAGAGTTTGTAAATATTGCACACCATCTTGGTCGAGTGCTAGCTGAGAGAGAAATCCGTTTAGTTTATGGAGGAGGTAGTCTTGGGTTAATGGGTTGTGTAGCAACCGCACATTTAGGAGGTGGCAAAGTCCTTGGTGTCATTCCCAGTCCTTTATCGACCGAAAGCCCATTGGAAAAACATTAGGGGATGAAGTAATAGTATTTTGCATGCACCAACGCATGAACATTATGATCGCCAATCTTTGATGCCTTTATTGCCCTACACAGTGGTTTTGAAACTTTGGAAGAACTCTTTCAAATTACATCCTGGTCTGTGAACTTTCACAAAAACCCATAGGTATATTAAATGTTAATGGTTTTATGACAGTTTTGTTTTGTTTTCTTGATCATCTTTGTAGAAAAAAGGTTCATCTCACAAGCGACACGTCAAAGTCTTGTAATCTACAACTCTGAACAATTGCTCGATCAACTCAATGCATTTGTACCACAACGTGATCCAGAATGGCTCCACTTAATTGGGAACAAAGTGGCGAAGCTGACAAAAAGCAAAAACTTGATTTGACTTTGTCTTTGTGAATTTTGTTTTCTCTTATGGTTTTAGTTTTTTGTAATTTTTCTTATTTCAGGCCGATTTGCGAGTTTTACGGTAAGACCTTCTCACTCTTCCTATCTTTATTTTGACATTGGGGACAATGTCTTTAATTGAAGTCGGGGAGGGATAGTTGACATTACCATGTACATAGTTTAGTTAAAAAAAAAAAAAACTAATCTTTATTGTTACTAACTTTTTAGATGTATGATGGCGAGTAAGGAGTAGTTTTGCTCTTGAGACGCATCTTAACTTGCATTTCATAATAGGTCTTAAATCATCTTTGTTCTTGTATATATATTAAAAAAAAAAAAAAAAAAAAAACACACACACACACACACACACAATTTTGATCTTTTCAATTGATTTTGATACAAGCATGTCTTGAATCAGCTTAATTGATGATAAAAGTATGCAAAACAGTTTATAGTTGAATCATTTTCATGATATACATGTGTATATGATTGTGGATATTAGGAAGAAGGCATGGTTGAATTGAGTGAATGTTCCATACCTTTGTGAGTTTTGGGCTTTTCCAAGTTTGATACTTACACTTGGTTATTTTCTTTCATGAGTGATGTCAATTATGAATTTATTTTCTAGAACTTGCATTGAATCGATTTGAGATTACATTGGTCGTATGTTGCATGAAAATGACGGAGGCATTTTTTCTTGACTTAGTCGCTTTGGCCAAATAAACCTACCTTGCATTTATCCAATTATTAACTCCTCTAAACCTATTTGCCTATTCTTTGTTCTTAGCTCATTACAAGCTTTGAGTGAAAAACCATGTTTTACCTTACCTTAGGGAATGGGAGAGCATTGATTTTCTTATTGGAGGAGTTCTTTGCTTGCAATGATTTAAGTGTGGGGAATTGGTGTGCGATACGAAATGCTTGGTACAAAAAAAAAGAAAAAAACAAACAAAAAAAAAAAGAAAAAAAGAAAAAAAGAATAGAAAAAGGAAGGAATGTGTGAAGAGAATGAGCATTTTATGGTTTTGGGTAAAAAAAAATTATTCTTTCTACTTGAATTACTCCTCAATGCTCTTTTATTCTCTTTTGTTTAACTGCTATTATCTATATTGTTCCCTTCCTTCACCTTATAAGTTCCATTACAACCTTTTTGAAAGACCTATTGATT
This sequence comes from Styphnolobium japonicum, assembly GCA_023212625.1. NCBI lineage: Eukaryota > Viridiplantae > Streptophyta > Magnoliopsida > Fabales > Fabaceae > Styphnolobium > Styphnolobium japonicum. The sequence goes on from JALBWW010000011.1 coordinate 16,216,509, forward strand.
TTTGCAATTTATTTGATCTAAGTAGTGGAGAATTGATGTATATGCAAGCCTATGGTAAAATACTTTCATAATTTAGTGAGTTGAGCGTAACCATGTTAACCTAAACACCTTGTGTGATTTGAGTGACACTTGTGAAAAATTTTACTCAATCAACATGCCTATTTCTCGATTAAAGCATGATTATGCTATACTTTATTCTCAATTGATTTGATTCAACTATTCTTTGTTAAGCATACTTGACTTATTAATTATGGTTTATATTTGATACAATGCTTGTATTTAAAAATTAGTTGAATTGATTAAATAAAATATTACATGTTTGTGGGTATCATCCTGGTAAACCCTCACGAGACTACAACTCGTCCACTAGGGACACCTAGGGGTTTAAAGGCTTGTGGCACATGCTAAGTGCCATCGTGTTTTCTCACGGAAGTGGATTAAATTAGGTACAATCAGTTTTTATGTTTTTAGTTTAATAATATGATGTTTCTTGTTTTTATTTAGTTTCGTTGTTATGTGTTTTGCCCAGGAGTACAAAAGCTTAAGTGTGGGGGAATTTGATCAATCAATTTGAGACACTTATGTTAGCTTTGTATTAGGCATTATTAGATGTTTATTGTGCCCAATATTAGTAATTTAGATGAGTTTAATGTTGTTGGGCTTCATTGGGCTTTAATGCAAATATTGAATAATTTTCGGATTTTGATGCATTTTGACCTTTCTTCCTTGGTTAGGTCATAACTTGGGACTCAGTGATCCAATTGAGGTGATCTTGGTGTCTTTGGAAAGCTAAGACAATGCTCTACAAGTTTCATGAAGAACTCAAGAGCTGGATCGGAATGCTAAGGGTCCAAAATTTCCCTGCAATGCAGAGTGGGTTTGCTGTCACGGAACCATCTGGGCAGTATGCACATATTGGACTATATAGTGGGTTATAGGCCTCCTCTTGGGCTGAAACTTGGTCACTTGAAAGATAAGACCCATATCTCCAACTTCAATGAAGACCATTTTGTCAATAGATGTCGTTTTAGGCATGCTTCAGAAGCTACAAGTTGGTCTGAATTTGGAAACACGTTCTTCCAACCTAACTTGAGGTAGGTGAAGTGTTTTTGGCATTTCTGGAGTTCTAAAAGTCCAAATGACATGATTCAAATTGGAGATTTTCAAGGAGACAACTGGCTACAACTTTGATGAAGACATCCAAGCCAAAATACACCGTCTAGGTGATGAATTTGAAGCCAGAAGTCGGATAAGAGTTGTTGACTAAAGCCACCAACCATGCACCAACCCACCAACCATGCATCAAGCTTCCATTTTTGACAAATTTCAGATTCTTATAGCTTGTATTCAGATTATGTACATGTACAAATTGGCTTCTAGGATTAGTATAAATAGACCCAACCTCTTTGTATTAGAGGCATTCAATTTAGAAGTAAGTTTCAAGAAAGTTTAAGTATTTGTGAGAGTTTTCTTCTCTTCTTCTTCATTCTCTTTGCAATTTCGTTTTTGTTCTTTAAATTTTGAGTTCTTCCTTCCCATCCATGGAAGGCTAGGCTCTCATAATCAATCCAAGGGATTAGCCATCTTGTTGTTTAATTTGGAGATCTTGGTTTACTTGTTCATATTGCTTAATTGTTATTCAAGTTTCTCTTCTTCCTCTTTTGATTTTTATCTAGATTAAATTGCTTAATTTGATTTAGATGTTGATGTAGTAATAGCTTTTATTATCATGTATTCAAAGAGGATCTAAAGATTAAACAATATATTAAAGCTTTTTGATAGATTGTTTAACTTGGTTAAATTCTAGATCTTAATTTAATCTATGTTGGATGGTGCTTACTTTATCTAACCTTGGTTAATCAAATCCTAGATGCTTATCTAGTAGAGAATTCTTGGATCATGTTAAGGCTTCTTGATGTGATCTAAGGCCAAGAACTTGGTTAGCAATTAAGTGAATTCCTTGTGATCAATGATGAGTTAAACTCAAGATCGGTAAATTTCCTTGGATTGGTTGTTTCTTTAGATTTGTTTACAACTTTGAATCTCCTACTTTTATTAATCTTGTTAATCAACAACAAAACCCCCCTTTTTTAATTATCTTGATCTAATTAAATCTTTGTTTTTGGATCCTTGAGAGACGATTCGGTTCATTCTCTATACTACAAATTAGTTTGTGAATCGGTTATTTTATTTGATAGGTCTCGACAACCTCTTGTCAATAATCTTAACCATTAATTCAGCATGAAAAAAGGTTCCACTGCTGGTAAATGGAAATCTAATCTGTTTTAGGAATTTGGTCATTGAAATTTTCTTTTGCAAAGGATTGGTTGCATAACAAGATTGGAATAAGACAATTTATCGTGAGGCTAATGATTGAAAGGTTTTACATTAGAATCTTCAGCTTTAGATTTACAAGGACATTCTCAAACATTTCTGCAGATTCTATGCAGCAACTCCTCATTCAAAGTTTTTATCTATTAACTATTACCAATATATTGCTTGGAATATTTTTGTATCCTGTTACCCACAACTTTTCAATTTTACGTAATATCCAATTCCATAAAAAGATTAGAATATTTTCAAACTTAAGAAAAATACCCAATATCATCAATTCATAATAGAACTCGGAAGAAGAGAAATTGAATTCCAAACACAAAGCATTGAACTATCTACACTGTGCAAATGCCAGTGTGAGCAAACACAAACTTGAGATCTAACACCTAAGCACCCATCCATCCCAGTAACACAAACGAAGGTAAAAGCTCGAAAACCCAGACATTCGCAGATTTAAATTCAACAATCAATAGGAAAGGAAAAAGAGATCCAACGTTACAATCACAACAAGGTTTAAAAATGAGGGCTTAGCTTGTGATCTGACTCAGAAGCAAACGCCAGAGAGAGGAAGAAGAAGAGAGAAACTTGAAATGGTAGGACGACTGACAAATTGGGTGATAATAATTTAGATGTTGATGTGATAATAGCTTTATTATCATGTATTCAAAGAGGATCACAAAAACTAAACAATATATCAAAGTTTTTTTATGGATTTTAGCTTGATTAAATCCCCGATCTTAAGTTAATCTATGTTTGGATGATACTTACTTTATCTAACCTTGGTTAATTAAATCCTAGATGCTTATCTAGTAGAGGATTCTTTGACCATGTTGAGGTGTCTTGATGTGATCTAAGGCCAAGAACATGGTTAGCAATTAAGTGAATTCCTTGTGATCAATGATGAATTAAACTCAAGATCGGTAAATTTCCTTGGATTGGTTGCTTCTTTAGATTTTTTTATAACTTTAAGTCTCGTACTTTTGTAAATTGATATTTGTGCTAAATACCTTATTTTCTTGAAAGAAAACTTTACATTCCTCAACCCTAGATGGTGTTTTTTTCCACTTTTTAATTGATTTTCATCTTGCCTTCTTAGCACCTGGGTTTATTTTATTATTGATGATTTTTGTTGCTTTCTTATGTTAAACCTAGGTTAAGTTCAAAAACTTTGGAGGGACAAACACCATTTTGGGACTGAAGTAAAGTGGCTCAATTCTGGAGTTCTAGCGCCTAGGCGCCCAAGTGAGCTGAATTTGGAGGTTTCTCTGCTGACGCCAGCGCCTAGGCGCCAGGATACAATGCCTAGGCGCTCAAAAGGTTGCTCTCTGCCACGCCAGCGCCTAGGCGCCAGGATACAATGCCTAGGCGCTCAAAAGGTTGCTCTCTGCCATACCAGCGCCTAGGCGCCCAACACTAGTGCCTAGGCGCCCCAGAAGTCAAATTTCGAAGTGTTTTTCTGTCATACCAGCGCCTAGGCGCCCATGTGCAACGCAAATAGGAGAGTGAGAGAGCCTGCAGAGCAAATAGGAGAGTGACTAGAGAAAGACGACAAGCTGCTTTGAACACCATGGGTGACAGAGATGAAGCTCCTAGACGTCGAACAATGGGTGAATATGGAATACCTACTATTGATAGATGCTCGGCTAGTATAGTGCGACCCCCTATTCAAGCCAACAATTTTGATATCAAGCCGGCTCTATTACAACTGGTTCAACAAAGACAGTTTGGGGGAAGTGCCTTGGAGGATCCAAATTCTCATATCACCAACTTTCTTCAAATTTGTGATACTATCAAGATGAATGGAGTGAGTGATGATGCAATCAGATTGCGACTTTTCCCTTTCTCCTTGACTGATAAAGCACAATGTTGGCTTCAAGCTCAACCTCAAGGAAGTATCACTACTTGGGAAGACTTGGCTGGAAAATTTCTAGCTAGATATTTCCCCCCTTCAAAGTATGTGAAAATGAGGAATGAAATCACTTGTTTCTCACAAATGGACATGGAGTCATTGTATGAAGCGTGGGAAAGGTTTAAAGAACTCTTGAGAAGATGTCCACATCATGCTTTCGAGGATTGGCAGCAGGTACAGATTTTTTATAGTGGTCTTAACTCATCTACAAGAGCAATGGTTGATGCTTCAGCCAGTGGATCATTGAACACAAAAACGCCCGTGGAAGCATACCAGTTGCTTGAGACCATGGCTGCAAATGAATACCAAATGCCTAGTGGGAGGTCAGTGGTGAAAAGAGGAGTAATGGAGCTGGATGCTTTTGATACCATTCTAGCTCAAAACAAAATTCTCTCTCAACAAATGGCCAATCTTACCAAGCAACTTGATAGCATGAAGGTAAATGCAGTGCAATCCAATTCTCAGTTATTGAGTTGTGATTTTTGTGGTGGTAGTCATGGTAATGGAGAATGTGCAGTTAGCCCTATGGGGCATGCAAATCAAGAGCAAGTCAACTACATGGGAAATTCTTCAAGACCCCAAAATAACCCTTACTCCAACACATATAATCCGGGGTGGAAGAATCACCCCAACTTCTCATGGAGTAACCAAGGTGCACAAAGACCTCCTAACCCTTCTTATCAAGCTCCACCATTGCCTCATGTTCAACCTAATCAAGGTATACCATCTCCTTTGGAAATTGCTCTAGAAAAACTTTCTCAATCAACAACTAGTTTTGTACAGAAGACTTCTGACTTCATGCAAGAGACAAGAGCAAATTTCAAGAACCAAGAAGCTTCAATCAGAAATTTGGAGAACCAAGTTGGACAGATTTCCAGGCAATTAGCTGAAAAACCAAAAGGATCGTTTCCTAGTAACATGGAGTCGAATTTCATGGAACATTGCAAGGCTATAGCTTTAAGGAGTGGCAAAACACTTGAAGTTCAACCCAGAGAAAGTAAGGCAAAAGAAGTCATGAATCCTCAAAGTCAAAACACATTAGAGGGAGGTACTTCTTCAACTCAGATTCCTTGTCTTGCACAAGAGGAAGATCAAAAGAAAGATGAATCTCCAAGGAGAAGAGGCAAGAAGAAAGAGTTAGATTGGGACAAGCCCTTTGAGTCATCACCTTATGCAAGAATTCCTTTCCCTCAAAGGCTCAAGAAAGAAAATAAAGAGAATCAATTTTCTCGATTTTTGGATATATTCAAGAAGCTCCAAATCAATATCCCATTTGCAGAAATTTTAGAGCAAATGCCCTTGTATGCCAAGTTTATGAAGGAGTTGCTTTCAAAGAAGAGGAAATTGAAGGGGGATGAAAGCTTGATTATGTTGACTGAAGAATGCAGTGCTATTATTCAAAATAAATTGCCTTCGAAATTGAAAGATCCCGGTAGTTTTCATATTCCTTGCACTATTGGAAATTTGACAATTGGGAAAGCTTTATGTGACCTTGGTGCAAGCATCAATATGATGCCACTTTCCATTCTTCACAAGCTGGGAATTAAAGAAGTGAAGCCAACAATGATCTCTCTTTAATTGGCGGATCGTTCAATTAAGCATCCATATGGGATAGTTGAAGACGTGTTAGTTAAGGTGGATAAGTTCATCTTTCCAGCTGACTTTGTTGTGCTTGACATAGAGGAGGATGCTGATATCCCTCTCATCCTTGGAAGACCATTTTTGGCCACCGGAAGAGCTTTAATTGATGTCCAAAAAGGAGAATTAATGTTGAGAGTTCATGATGAAAAAGTAACCTTCAATGTATTTGAAGCAATGGAGCATCCAATGGAAAAAGAACAATGTCTTCGGGTGGATGCTATTGACTCCTTAGTGCAAAGTACTTTTAAACAAAATTCTCTAACTCTTCCACTTGAAGCAAATTCAGTACACTCCGAAAGTTTGGAAGATGAAGAATTGGATGATCTAGAGTTAATGAAGTGTTTCAACCTTTTAGAAGTGCTGTTATTCATGGCTCATATTAAGCAAATAAATTATGAAGAACTAAAAGAGAAACGAGTTGTGAAAGAAGAAGTTCATAAGCTTGAGTTGAAACCCGATTGAAATTGGATCACGTCAAGCTAGTGACGTTAAACAAGCGCTTCTTGGGAGGCAACCCAAGCCTGGTTTATTCCTTTCCCGTTTTATTTTGTTTTGTTAGTTTCTTAGTTGTTTGAATTTAATTTGATTTGCTGATTTATCACTTGCTAGATGAATTTATTTTTCTTTAAGTTTGGCTATTCTAGGATGGAGGAGGGCCTTGTGGGGCCCATGAGGATGAAAATGATGCCGAGTGATGTGTTTTGTTGCAGCTAACTCTGAACTATGATTTGCAACCATGCAAAGGAAAGATCCAACACTACATTTCATTATTTGGATTGGACGGCAATTCAAGGATACATTGCACTGGCATAAACATGGGGAGCTTTCTGACCTTTCTTTTTAATTAAAGCATTTTCCCCATTCATTTTTGGTTTTTGTTATCCTCTCTGCGTGTGTATAAAATGTCAAATCTCAACATTTGGTTATCTCTATTTCTTCAAGGAATCTTGTGTATAATATTGATCTTAGCTCTTGTGCCTTACTTGTTAATTGAGTGGTGACCCTTATGTTGTAGTGAGCCTACTTTAGTGGTTTGGTAATTTTGGGTAGGGTGTGTATTTCGTCAATTCATGCAAGAAAATCATGTAGTTTAATTTAATGTGTTGCTATAGCTTAATCTGTGCAAGTTTCAAGGACCTATTTCTTTTTCCACCACCATTAAGTTTCTTAAAATAAAATAAAAAACTGAAAAAAAAAAAATGGAGTGTCATTATCATAACTGCTTGTTCTGGAGTTGAAGCGGTGATGTGTGGATAAGGCGCACGGTCACCACTTTGGTTCGTGACCAAGTCTAGTTTAATCTTCAAAAAGCTTGGTGCCAAATTATGGGAGTGATGTGTGGATAAGGCGCACTGTCACTACCTTAATTTTAAACCAAGCCACTAAGAAAATTAACATTGTTGAGCAAGGGATTGAAGGGGTGATGTGTGGATGAGGCGCACGGTCACTATTTTCTTTACCTTGTTTTTTCTGTTGTTAAAAAACACTCCCGTCGTTGTATTCTTTTCGTTCATGGTGGTTAAGATTGACATATTTCCTTGTTAGCTTGCTTGATTTTGCTATAGTTTGCACACTTAAGTTACTTGATTTTCCCTTCTCGATTGTTGTTTGCACAACTACAGGATTACCCTCTCCACTTTGGTATGCTCACTGCATTACGTGTTTATCCACTCAATCTTTGGGATAATGAGCTTGATTGATATTTTACATTAGTTTCTCTAGGGGATATCGGAGATAACCACTTTCTTTGCTTGAGGACAAGCAATATCTTAGGTTTGGGGGAGTGATATTTGTGCTAAATACCTTATTTTCTTGAAAGAAAACTTTACATTCCTCAACCCTAGATGGTGTTTTTTTCCACTTTTTAATTGATTTTCATCTTGCCTTCTTAGCACCTGGGTTTATTTTATTATTGATGATTTTTGTTGCTTTCTTATGTTAAACCTAGGTTAAGTTCAAAAACTTTGGAGGGACAAACACCATTTTGGGACTGAAGTAAAGTGGCTCAATTCTGGAGTTCTAGCGCCTAGGCGCCCAAACCAACGCCTAGGCGCCCAAGTGAGCTGAATTTGGAGGTTTCTCTGCTGACGCCAGCGCCTAGGCGCCAGGATACAATGCCTAGGCGCTCAAAAGGTTGCTCTCTGCCACGCCAGCGCCTAGGCGCCAGGATACAATGCCTAGGCGCTCAAAAGGTTGCTCTCTGCCATACCAGCGCCTAGGCGCCCAACACTAGTGCCTAGGCGCCCCAGAAGTCAAATTTCGAAGTGTTTTTCTGTCATACCAGCGCCTAGGCGCCCATGTGCAACGCCTAGGCGCCAGCGTCGCAACCCAACTCTGTTTTGACGCTTTAAATAGAAAAAGTTAGGGTTTTTTAGAAAACTTTTAGCTAGAGAAGAGGCTGGGGAGAAGTTTTGAAGCAAAGGACAAGGGAGAACCGGAAGGAAGCAAGAGGGATTGAAGATTTCTCCATTCCCAATTGATTTATTCATGGAGTTTGCTCTTTCCTCTGTTTTAGTTTTCTTTTTCTCTATGAGTTTCTAAACTCTTTCTAGTTAGGGTGAAGATGTAGCTTGAATTAAAGACTTGTTTGGATTCTTTTAAGCTTAATCTAAGTTTCTTTTCATGGATTTGAAGTGTTTATCACTATGCTTAATGCTTTTATGGATTGGCCACTCATAAATTGAATAGTTGTTCATGCATAGGATTGGGAAATTCATGTATGATTTTGCTTCTTGTGGTAAACTCCTTAATTAATAAAATCTAGGAATAGAGAATGTTAATTATGTGGTTTTATTTGGGAATCAATTTTTCTTTCATGCCTTCTTCAACTTAGGGCCAAGTTAAGGAATTAATTGGTTTTATTTTGTTGAAGTGAATCAGTAAACCAAGGAATTGGGTATTGATTAATTATAGGATTCCTACCATCAATTCGTGAATTGGGCTTAGTTAAGTTAGAATCCAAACACTAGTTAGAAAATTCAAGTGAAATCGGAACCCTAACATTTCAATCATTGATCTTACTTCCTTATTTCTTTTGCTTTTGAATTTCTTAATTGTTAATTGCAAAGTGTTAGTATCTTTAGGGTTTTTTTCTAAAGAACTCTCTTCAATCCAAACCGATCGTTCTAATAGTGTCTAAGTTGGTGAATTGGTGTTTGATAGCACAATCTCTGAGGGAACGATACTCACTTATCACTTTATTACTTTTTGCGATTTGGTACACTTGCCAATAGAGCAACATAAATCTTGTTAATCAACAACAAAACCTTCCATTACCTAGGCACCTAGTACAAAGGGGACCATCCACTGCACCGCGCCACTGCCCCTGCTCCATCCCCTGCGTTGCTCTACCACCTCATCCTCTCTTGCAACTCTATCGGCCATGCCCTTTGCCCCACTACCTAGGCCCCATCACCATGCCCCTTTCCCCCTACCTCACCCCATCTGCACCACTTCCCCATACCTAGCACCAAACCCGGTCATACACCTACATGATGCCCCTAATCCAGCAATCACCATCTTTCCTCCACTACCTCTGAATCGTCCCCCTTCACCTATGCACTCCAGTACTATACTCTTGCTCCACTACCTCTGCACCATCTTAACGGGCTCTGTACTAGTCCCAAGAAAAGTTGCTTTTGGTCATAGGCGTACGAGGCAAAGGTCGAGTTCCCTGACCCAGCATGACGCACCCAGATGAGAGAGAGGTGAGCATTTTACCCTTGTTTTTTCTATAGATATTCCCTTCTATAAAGAGAAGATTTTTTCCCTGGTGAGGGGGAGCTTTCCTGGGGGTCTGGGATTCTTCTAGTTTAGAGAGATTGGGTGTTTTCATTTTTCCCTTGAAGTTTGTTGAGCACATTTAAGAGTGAGATCAAGATGCAAAAAGGAGGGGAAAGTTAACATTAGCCAGAGTTCATCTCACCCATGGGTAACCTTCCCATCTCTCTGTTTGTTTTGTTTTAAACCTTGTACGTTTTGTTTGAGTAGAAAGATGTAGAATATTGGACCATTTTAATTTTCCTCATGTGTTGATATGTTCCTTGAGTTAGCATTCTGAATAGCAATTTTGATCTGTTCCATATTTGGTGTTGAGAATGGAAATCTTTGAATTGACTTTGATATGTTGATTTCGTTTTAATGTTATCCGATACATTGGATAAGTGGTTTGAACCATGATGAGGCTATGAGATTTGTTGATGGCTATGTCGAGGATGAAAATGTTTTGATCAAGAATGGTTTACTTTTCTCTGTAAGACTAAGGTTTGTTGTATTATTTTGGAGACTCACCTTGCCTAGAGATGGAAATCTTAAATACTAGCTCCTTGTTAACCTTTTCCATATGTAATGATGTCGTATAAATGCTATGTTTGGGGTATTTTATGAACCTATGCCATGTATGACTACATCTAATAAGCTTGTTGGAGTTCCTTTCTTTTGGCCGACCCAATCTCGGCCTTTGGCTATTATCCGGATCGACCACTCCTCCCCTGGACTAATTCTGTCCTCCCTTGGATAGACCCCAACCAGCTTGACCTTAACCCCTCCACACCTCAGCTTACAAACCGACCGACCGATCCCTAACACATAACCCACAGTTCCCTAGCCGATCGATCCCTAACATTATAATACTCTCAACTCTCAAACTAACCAAGCGGATCAATCCTTGACATTTAACACCTCAGCTCCCGAGCCGACCTACCCTAACCCAAGACACCTCAGCTCATGAACCGACTGACCGAGCCAAACCTTAGCCCATATCACCTCAGCTCACCAACTAACTAACCAGACCTCGATCCTTAACCATTAACACCTTAACTCACAAGCCAACCGAGCATATGGATCGAGCCTTAGCCCAAAACACCTCGGCTCACAGACTGAATGGATCGAACCCAAGCATTATCCCTTTACACCTCGACTTACCAAACTGCCTAACCAGGCCCAAGCTTAGCCCCTAATACCTTGACCCTTCAGCTAACTTGCTCGACCAATCAAACCTAGCCTTCTGCCAACCGATCGATCCGACTAGACCGAACCTCAACTTACCCTGTATCGATCGGTCACCATTTCATTCTCAATACTCAACTAATAGGACCTGACCAATCCAATCACCATTTTCGCTTTCAACCCTAATTCGATCGGCCCCGATCGATCCGACCTTTTCCATTCTCAACACGTCCTCGGTCAGATACTAGTCAGGGTCCTCAGTCGGCCATGCAGGGTTATCAGTCAACCAAATTGCCATAGAAAATGAAATGCATTTTTATAGTTTTTCATTTTAATAGATTTAATGTTGTGAGTTTTGTTCTAATATTCTTACTTATTGATCTTTTTATTTCAACCGCGCTTGTCACAACTTTCGACAAAATAATGAAAATAATAATAATGAATAGTAAGCTCATCTATGTTATAAGATTTCGAGGATGAGATAATCAAGATTAACTGCAACGGGCAGCAACATTTTGATCTCCTTGAGGTGAAATGAGACTTTATAATTTTGTCGGGAGCGTCGGCGAGGCTATAAATGATCTTTAACAAATAATCGTATTCCATAATGAGTTTGCTTATTCTAATTCTCATCCTCCTCCTTTGGAATTAATTCATGATACAAGATTCCAATAAAGGGATAATTAAAATTAGTTGCGATGGCAACGACATTTTGACTTTCCTTAGGTGAGGAGAAATCTTATGATTTTGTCGGGTGCGCCGACGAAGTCATAATTGACCTCCAATAAAAGATCTTGTTTCATCATTAATCTATCACCTTGTTAAAGTAAGATGATCCTTAACAACAAAAATGCTTATTTTCCCTTTCCTTATTACTGTCATATTATCATGATTCATATGCAACGTCTCAGTAATCAAAATTGGTCGATGACAGAAATTGGGAGAGGATCGGGAGAGGATTGGGAGTCCGATCAACTAAACTCTTCCCAGTATTCGCGATGCATTTATATTAGAGTTTGCCGGGAGTGCTGGCGGGAACTAATTCCCAAAAATAAATAAATAAATAGATAAAATATTTTTCAAAACAGCGAAATCAAATAACACAAAATGATTGTGAACAATTCACATAGCTTGTATTTGGTGATAATGGTGAATTAAAATTTGCAAACCATTTTGCGAAAATCATTTTAAAAATCATTTTTGTTAACAAAAATTTTCGTTGTGAAATCCACTTTCAAGAACCTTTCCATTTGAAAACAAATATTTTCTCGGCAATTCAAATTCCTCAATTCACCAGGTTCACTTTTAATAAGCTGCGGGCTCATGATTTGTTCCCCAATAATGACTATTAAGTCACTCATTCTCTGTCTCGGTTATTTATCACTTTTTGATAATATGCCCGACAAAATGGGACATGAAAAATAATAAAAATAAAAATATTTTGATTCAAATAATAAACGACTAACTCAAGTAATTTAGCAGATAACCTTAGATTAAATAGGTAACCGTTCTTGGAATGGATAGTGTACAGTGCTAATACCTTCCCTACTCGTAATCAACCATCGAACTCAAAACTCCAGTTCATAAACTCCCTTTTGAGGTGTCTAATCATACCATTCTATTTCTTAATGGAAAAATCGATCAGTGTCGACTCTCAAACTTTTTTAATTATTTCTTTAACCTTTCTGGTGAGGTTGCCAGATTTCACGACTTGTTGTTGTTTTCCCCTTCCAAGACGGTTGCGACAGCGAATCCACGACGAACCTTTCTTGCTCTGCATCCACGCTCCATGGCTATAATTTTTGGAGTGGTAGATCGATTCCTGTTCCTGGGTTAGCGATGGCATTGCCATCATTGAAGAGTTCATCTTTCTCCAAATGTAGCATAACTTTCTCCATTGCCGTTGAGCTACAAACTTAGTAGACTAAGATTGCACTTGTCAAAATTGGCACCAGAGGAAGGTATCCCTCCCCCCCACCCCCAATTTTTGCACAATTTATGCTTTTGGGTCTTCTCATAAGGCTCTAATGGCTCAGTCTTAGCTTAATCTTACAAGTTATTGGAACTTTTTGATCATTTATTTCAAATGGGGTTCGCCATATTGCTGAGGTATAGGCTTGGACTTTGTTGATCTTATTTTCATGTGATCACTTTGAACTTTGAAGGGTTACTATATATGATGGTGAAAGAGGATTTGATAAGGGAGTTTGAATCAGGTCTAGCCAAAATGGCAAAATCAAAATCAAGCATAAATCTGACGCATAAATGAGACAACTTATAAAAATGATGAGCAAGCTGGTCGTTAAAAACCAAAAAAGGAGTATGATGCACAGACAACCAAAATCAAATGCACAACATAAATTAACATACAAGGATCCAAGATAATGAAAAGAGAAAGGTTAGGAAGAGCTTGCTCACATAGATTTATACCGCTTTGGCCCCAATGTGGAACCTATGTCCAGTCCCCAGCTACGCTAAGATTTTTCACTATCAACCAAGTGTTATTTGATCCATCTTAGTTTCTCCAAGCTAGATACAATAAGTTGTTTTGATGCACCCTACTCTTTCCAAGATAAAATTGAGTAGTTTTGATCAACCTTAACCTCTTCAAGTTATGAAACACCACACCCTTACTAAGCTTTACAAGATAGCAGAGTAAAAACTCTCTCGAGTTGGTTATACAATGGTACATTTAACATAGATTTACAAAATGGTTCTTAGATAAAAGCATAAATCACTCTTGATATTTTTTTTTATTCTCTTCTTATTTTCTCCTCTTATCTAAGAATGATGGGGATTTATAGGCAAGGGAAAATTTTGAATGTGAAATAACCAATGAAACACAAGAAGGGGGTTTGAATTGTGTTTCTTAACTTTTTGAATAATTTTTCGCAAAGCAGTTCACAAAATAGAACATCACTGGTTTGCAAATACATAATGGATGCTAAAAACAATTTGGGTAAAATGTTGGATGCAGAAATCATTTTAAATAAATCTTTAGAAGCAAGTAGAAAGCTATAAGTCCAGATGAAGAGAAATGTTAGGAACAATAACAACAATCCCTAATCGTTAGCAAATATAAAATAAAACAAGATAAAGGGATGAGAGAATCACACCAATGATTTATATTGATTCACTCTTATAATCCAAGAGTTATGACCAGTCCCTTCTACTTGAAGAATTTTCCACTAATCTTTTTCCAGATTACAAGTATTCCTCTCAACGCCTCTTTAGGCTACAATCAAGTATTCTCAACCTCTTCAGGTTCTAACACCAAGTATTCTTTCCTACAAGCCTCTTCAGGCTTAACATAGAGTAATAAAGATAGTGTTTGAAAACACTTAAGCTTAGCTCACAATATGTGAGTGTATAAGAAGTGAGCTCAGAGTATTTTGAAAAACTCTATACAAAGAGTAAATGAAAGTGTAAGTACAATAAGAAATTCTTAGATCTTGTGATGCTTGTATTCTTTGTTGTTCATCCTCTATTCCTTTGAAGACATCGTGTATTTATACGCTTCATAGCTTTAACTTGTCTTCATGCAGTTCTTCATCCAACAACAATAAATGTTACCGTTATGATGAGCATTAAATGCTTGACACTGATAGTGTGTTTATCCTCTTATGAAAAGTAGTCTTGGTTATCAACGTTGCTAAAGATTATTGAAGTCTTATACTGAATATTCTAAGTGAACAGAATGATATCATTTGCTGGTCCTTATAGAGGTTAGGTATGTCAGCGTCAGCGTACATTGTTGACATCCTTCGCCGCGTACTCTGTCAGAGGTCTTTTCAACATTTAATGCATTGTACATTTCTTAAATTTGAATTATGCTTTGGACGAATGCATTTGAATAGGGACACTAAGATATCTTTGGATGGTCCAATTATATGAATATAATAAAGCAACTCAATTCATATTGGACGCAAGTGATAATACGTTTAGTTGTCTTTATAAAAACTTGTCAGAGTCTGAAAAACGAGATTCAATACTGGACTTTAATTTCTTTTCAACAAAATATAACAAGTTCAATTATAACTTATTTGTTCATTTAAATTTAATATTTTTGTTATCTTCAAAACATTGAGGGGTTCAATTACTTGAACTACTTTGGTTCAAATATCAATTTCTTGATTCATCTTTGGTTCTAATAGAATGTTGCAGCACAAGGATGTTGTAGTACCCTATTCTAACTGTCCATAACGACTTTTGGCACTATATGGACATATTCTATCCTTTTATCCTTCTTCTAAGAGAACACATCATCCTTCCAAGCATGTCTGGTACTATACTGACCATAACAATGAATATTCTAACTATTAAACTAAGTCTGAGATCATCCACAATCCATTTTGTAGTCGGAATCACAAAACAGAGACAAACTGTGAATTATGGGTTTCAGGCATGGACAGACTCATCTTTGTTCATTAGACTACTCATCAGTGAGTTCTCCATAAGTTGTTGACTGAGCAGGCATATCTCCATCATAAGTATGCTCATCCTTGGTTTTCTACATGCTTCTCCAGAACGTGTCTTTTGAATGTAGCATCTTCAGAATATGAAGCATCTTATCTTTTTTCATATGCTAGCTTCATGCAATATGTCTAATGCTTTTGTCCTTCTAGCTTCATATAAGTCTTCTTTTCTTCCATTATGAGTTGGCTTATGTAGTACATGGAGACTCTCTAACTTGAGCTATTTGAAAGACTTTCACTATAACTTGAAAATTCATGTTTTCTTTGATAAATTTGTAACACTAAATTTCACCTTTGATCAATTGCAAGTATACAATGTTACCAATTAGAATAATGTTTGGGATCATCATTAGAAATTAACCATTTTAGAAACCTTGGGCTAACAATATAAATGAGTGAAAATTGTTTCTTTTAGACATTAACAAATGACATGATGCTTTTTACTTGTTTTGTTTAAGGTATGGCATCACCCACAAATATCGACATCCCTCAGCACCTTCCCCAAAAGGAAAATCCAGAAAAGTAGAAATGAACTAGTGGATTCAATGTTTGTAATCATTTTATTTGACTTAAGTTGACTTCACACCCATTTAAACTTTAAAGATATTTGCGCTAGAAGTAATAATTATTAGAAAGAAAAGTAATCTGCATTTTCTTTTGCTATTAAATTTTAATATTTATTTCTTACTCGATTATTATTGGCTAGATGATTATCCATACTTCCATTATTGGTTTACAAATGTTCTTAGATTCCTACTTCGATTTTGGGTTGTTTATATTTTGTTTATGTGTAGAATAGTCCACTAGCTGTAGCACATGCATATGAGACTAGAGAAAAACTCATGGAATCACATTTTGAGCTCGCTGAAGATGGGGTTGTTCATATTGTCATAATAAATTAGCAATTTTTTTTTAATTTAGTGGGCTGGCCCCA
The DNA here is from genome assembly GCA_023212625.1 of Styphnolobium japonicum. Classification (NCBI taxonomy): domain Eukaryota; kingdom Viridiplantae; phylum Streptophyta; class Magnoliopsida; order Fabales; family Fabaceae; genus Styphnolobium; species Styphnolobium japonicum. Next base: position 16,232,749 of record JALBWW010000011.1, read on the forward strand.
TAAAAGATTTTTTTTTTCTAATTTAGTAGGTTGGACTTATCCCACATTGCACGAAATTTAAAAAAATTGATTTAGTGGGTTGGCCCATAGGCTGGTCCTAGCCCACATGCGGTGGGCTTAGGCCAGCCCATTATGATGGGCTTTATGGCCTTGACCCATGTGGGGCTAGGGCTGGGTGAGTTGGGCTAGCCCATATTGATAGTTATATCCATAACATGGAAGGGTTTTTAGCAACTCTACCACGTTTATTTCCAACAATAGTGTTGACAACTGAATGTTGTTGGTCAACAAAAAGAGAACTAACATCCAACTTATATAAACCATCACACAAATTTCCAAAACCAACAGCAACAGAATCATAAGACAAGGAAACTCTTTTATTACTGAATTGGATGAAGTAACCACAACTATCCAAAACAAAAAATCAGAAATCAAATTCCTTCACATGGAAGGTACATAGACAATGCCTTTTAAAGTTAAAATATGTCCAGTAGACAACTTTAAGGAAACAACTCCTATATGTTCAACTTCCACACTAGTTCGATTCTCAATAATAATCATCAGCTTTCCTTCATTTGGCCTTTGCCTGCTTTTGAACTTCTGCATTGACTTTGTAACGTGAAAAGTTGCACCATTATCTAACCACCATGTATCGGAAGGAACATCAACAAGATTTTATTCAAAACACACTAGAGCCAGGGGCTTACCTTTCTTCTTCTCAAGTGAGCTCTTAAACTTCCAACAATCTGCTTGCTTATGCCCAAGTATGTCACAAAACTTACACTTTCCATTGAATGAGGATTTGAGCTTACCAAAATTCTCCCTAGAGTGTTGTCCAAATTTTCCATTCCCCTTATTCTTAAACTGAAACTTCCTACCCTTGCTCTTATGAAATTTCTTCTTGTCCATTACCCTTGTGGGAGGCAAATTACACACTATGACACTTTCCTTTTCTCATTACGTCCTCCTCCTAGGCAAGAATGGATATTAGCTCATCAATGCTCCATTCATTATGCTGGGCATTGCAGAAAGTTCTCGAAACATCAAATTGAGAAGGAAGAGATTCAAACACCTGCCATATCAAAAAAGCTCTCTCCTAACTCCACCTTCATGGATTTTAGCTTGTTGTACCAATTCACAAGTTTCATAACATGTTCACGAACACCACCCACACCATCGTACTTAGTTTTTCCCAATAAGGAAAGGTAATGGGCCTTCTCGGCTTTATCAAACTTCTTAAATTTCTCACTAACAACTTTGAGAAATTCCTTGGTGTTTTCTATATCATGAATGCTCTCCTTAATTGTCTTATCCATCGTATACTTCATTGTCATAAAACACACTTTGTTGGAGTGTGTCCATTTTTCATATTTAGACTTATCAGCAGCAGAAGACACATCTGTAGGTTTTGTAGGGTCATCCTTAGTGATAGTCATGTCAACATTAGATATAACAAGAAATAGTTTTAGAGACTCAACTCAGTCCTCATAATTGGTCCTATTTAGCCTTATCAAGGCATTCATTTGCATAGGCAAAATTGGATAAGAAGATACATCCAAGGGAGATTTTGTCAAGGATGTCAATATATATCAAATTGAGGAAAAATTCAATTGAGTAGTTATGCCATTATAATACTGTCTAAGGGTCCCGAATTGTAATGCATAAGTAAACTACCAGAAACATTAAAATTATGTTCCTAAAGCTAATACTGGTAGGATATTGAAAACTCTAATGTCATAATACTTAATGTATTTCACAAAACACTAGGAATCATATTAATAAAAACAAATCAATAAGATAAATGCATTATTAACATAACCCCTAATGTAAAATCAATAGCCTCAATATTAAAATAACTCTTTGTCATGACTGGTCCCGCGATAGGCGAGCTCACAATTATACAAAAATGTCCAAAACAGTTATGGACAACATGAGAATTAATTTCCCATATTTTAGTTTTCACAAAACACAAAACATAATAATTTTCAAGTGTTACACAATGTTATAATCACATAACAATAACCAAAATTATTTTTAGTGCCCAAACATTGTCACACCTGAGAGTATGAAAACTATAATATGCCTAATAAGGTTACAATTACACATAAAAAATTTTAGAGGCAAATTTGAAGAATACCATACATTTTTCATACATTAAAAAACTAGGAAAACTAAAATAAATATTTGAAAACATGGAAAAAATTAATAAAATTATCCAGAATACTGGAAGTGGCGCGTGAAAGACAGCTAACTAGGTTTCAGGTCAAAACACCTAGCGCATTGCCTTCATGCGCTGGCATGCATGTAGCGCTAGCTTTTGCCCTACCTGTTTTTCTGGTTTCCAGGTAGCACAACCTATATTCTGACCTGGTTCTAGGAAAAATTGAATCTCCACCAATCCTTAAGCAAATTTGGGGCTTTTGGTGTCATTGGAACCAGAAAATCGAGTCCAACAATTACCCAAAGTTAAATTTATTAATTGTTCATCGAATTTTACAAGAAACCAAAGCCTAAAATGGAGTTTCAACCTCCATTAACGGACAGACGAAGCTTTTTGAGCCAAAATCAGAGGGTGGAACGCGTGATTCATTCCTCACTCAATCATATTCCAAATTTGCTTCATAAGTCACAGAGAAACGAAGTTGAATTTTGAAAATTAGGTGAGGTTTTACATGAGATCAAAATTTTGCATAATAAACTCAATCTATCAAGGTTCCAATCTCATTTAATTAATAACTTTATGCAACCACAGTTAAGGTTAAATGACTCTGATACCATTTGCTAAAAAAATGGTGTATAGACTAATATCAATATTACAATAAAACCTAAATTGTGGGATACACAAATAATACAAATTATTGTAGAGATTAGGCTTTAGGATTTCCTGGATAAGAAGATTATATTGAATCCATTGTTATCCTGTGATCAAATCAAAGACAAATGGAAGCAGTGCAATAATCCTTGGTTAACTCTTTGTGTATGGGTGAAGAGAGACAACTACTCATATTTCACGATGTTATTTCGGTGTGTAGTCTCAATAGGGTAATGACACTGCTATCTGGAAAAGAATAGGGGTCTTTCCCTCTGTACCAAGAGATGAGCTTACCTGCCCATTATAGTAAGCTCATACACAAGGCTCACCACATTAACCCATATGATAGAAGTGCTTAACAGTGATGAGTCTAACAAAACATTAGTGATTACATTATTAGGCTAAACAACAACACCAATATAATCCAATATTTTAATATCTAATTAATTTGAATTTAATAAAATAATAATATTGATTATGCTAGTCCAAATTAAAATAATCCAACAAGTGCTTCTATGTGCAAAGGAAATACAATACTAGTAATTAAGTAGCAACAAATAAGTGCTCAAAGCCAAGAAGTGACCCATATAACATCCATGTTCTTCTATCATACTCCCTCTCCCCCAACAAAACACAAAGATATAACATTAAATATATTACATACAACAGCTCCTAAATGGATCCCAATATCATTTAACAGCTTCCCGCAATAGAATGTTGATTGCTCTTTTGTTTTCTACTGGATTGTCCTTACTGAGAAATGCTACATTGCTATTTACAAAATTTATCTTAGCACAATTTTTTGAATTTTAATGTACCCATATCTGGGTTTGATGATACATAATGAATCAACTTTGGATGTAATTACATTTAACATTGCCCACAAGTTTTAACAAAATAATTATATGACTAGTATAACTCATTCTCACTATCAATGTATTGTATATAGTATATACCATAGTTATTAAACTCGAATTGGTAATCGGTTTAATTACGGTACTAAGTTAATAGGTCACTAATAGAATTGCATATAATTAAATAAATATTTAAATATATATATATATACACACACTACATATGATGATATTTATCATTATAAACAATTAACGTATCTTTATTTTGAAAGAAATGATGACTTTAAAAAAAAAAGTTTAACCTTTAATTCATAAAAAAAAAATCTTCTAATATTTTCATTAAAATACTTATAACTTAAAAAATAAATTTTTTTTTTAAAGCTAATATCAATATAGCGTAAATCTAAAAAAGTTATATGAAATAAACATGTAATTAGTCTAACTCAGATAAACAAATTAAGTTATGATTTTTCAAAATTTAAGAGTATTTTTTTAAAATTTCATAACCCAATCAATTTACCGATTCAACCAATCAAATCACTAATTTTTGACCCAATAAAATCAAATCACATCAATTTCAAAACATATTCGATTCAACAAATCACCAAAATATATTACTTGATGAATTCATCAGCGCAATTTTAATAACAATAATATATACCACTGCTGTATATAGATAAAGAGACAGAACAGCTTAGTACTGGCGCTTTTCTTGGCCTTGAAATGGGGGAATTAAGTGACAGTAAGCAAGTAGTTAAAGCATCTGTCAGGCATGCAGGCACATATCTACCTCATACGACATGTTTGATTTATCTTTATGCACGAACACCAAGGTAGTTTGACAAAAATGCTCCCTTATTTTACCTGCTCTCAAAAACATAGTTTAAAACAATCACACCTTTAGCAGCGGAGCTTCTCTCATAGAGAGAAAACATTTTATATATACATCATTAAATTTATTTATTTATTTAATAAAAAAAATTTAAGCGAGAAGAAAATGTATTACAATTTAAGACTAAGACAAAGATTATAAATTATTTATCAACTAACGTACTCTAAATTTAAATTCAAATTACGATTAACATAAGTAGAAAGTCTAACTAAATAAGTTAACACTCGTTAATTTTAATTTATTTCTAATTAATTTTACACAATTTATGTTAATAGGTTTCACTAAAGTTACATATATAATTTAATAGTTTTAGATATTTATTATTTTTCTTTACTTATTTAAATTTTAATCATATATTGTTTTTTTTAACAGATTTATTCATATATTGTTATTCTTCTACAATTAATAACTCTGCTACGATCCATATTTGTATTATATTTCATAACTTATAGTTATGTTTCTTCCATGTCAATCTACTTCGTGCTTTATTATTTGTTTTGGTAAACATCTATTTCCTTTATTTCACTATTGAAATTCCAAGTCATTGAAGATTGAACTACTATTAGCTAGTCACGTGAATTTTTTAGAAAGTGAATAAAAAACTATTATTTAATGCGACCTTCATTTGATATCTAACTAAGCTAGCTTATGATCTACTCTATAGATGAAGGTGCCAAGGTGCTCGTTTTTATAATCTTTATAAGAGAGGACAATATTTACTGCTAAATTTTCTCAATTTAGAGCATAAATTAATTAAACAGATTTTAAAAACCAGAAAATATAATTAAAGAAAATGAAAACAGGTTAATTCAGATACTTGTATAGTCAGAAGGAAGGGTCTTAGGTACTAGAGTTATGAAAATAATATCACACAATTAAAATAGAGTTGAGAAAATAAGAACTAGATATACGAATTTAATGTGAAAAACCCTTAAACAAAATAAGGAAAAAAATCATGGACAATAGTATAATTTTTTATTATGAGGAAGATATTACAATTATCTCTTTGGATACAATGAGAGAACAATGACAATTAGGAGGAAAATTCTAGAAGGAAAAACTCTCAGGAAAAATTATATGTTTTTCTCTCTGTAATGGAATACAATAATTGAATGGAGGATGTCGTATTTATAGAGGGACGAACCTCCCCTCACTTTTTTCTTCTTCCTCAGACATGCACCGAAGAAATGAGAGAAATTTTCTCTCCACCATTTAATGCACCTTATCGCCACTAAATGAAATAAATTTCTTCTTCTCTCATTTCTCTTCCTTCAGTAACAATTGTTCACTTTAACAAAAGCCACAAACAGTGACTTTATATTTTCAACAATCTCCCACTTAAAATCACTTTTGGTGAACTTTTAAAACCTTTCTTACCTTGCCAGTTCCATGACACTTACATTTGTGCTAGGTCATACAAGGATCTACATCATATAAACTTATTAGCGTTGATTGTCATTGTCATGATATTTGCTAGGTTGTCTTTGGTGTGAATTTTTTGCATATCCACGCTCCTTTCCTCCACTACTTGTTGAACAAAGTGATATTGAACTCCTATGTGCTTTGCCCTTGAATGAAATGTTGGATTCCTTACAATGTGCAAAGCACTTTGACTGTCACAATACACATTAATCTTTTGTTGCTTGTGCCCGAGTGCTTCCATTAACCTTTGAATCCAAATTGCTTCCTTGCATGCTTGCATAGCTGCCATGTATTCAGCTTCTGTAGTAGATAGAGCTACAACAGTTTGTAACTTTGATATCCAGCTTACTGCACCTCCTGCAAGTGTAAAATTTTCTTTTATCAGGATCACTTGCAAAATCTGAATCAACATATCTTTTGATAGTGAATTCTGATCCTTCAAAACATAATGCAACATCCGAGATTCCTTTAATGTATATAAGGATCCTCTTAATAGTATTCCAACGTTCTTTACCAGGATTTGCCATAAATCGACTTACCATACCATCTGCTTGAGAAATATCTGGTCTCGTATAGATCATGGCATACATAAAACTTCCCACTTCCAATGCATATAGTACTCGAGACATTTCCATCATTTCTGCTTCACTACTAGGACTTGTACTTGAAGATATTTTGTAATTAACAGGATGTGAAGTAGAGATTGGCTTACGGTCATGCATGTTGAAGTATCGCCAGCTTGTCCTCAAATAGTTCCTTTAGTAAAGCCAAATCTTCCTATCTTTTTTGTCTCGATTAATTTGCATCCTTAGAATCTTGTTTGTTGGTCCCAAGTCCTTCATATCAAATTCCTAGCCAATTGTGCCTTTAATTCTTGGATTCAATATTTGTTGGGGCCTGCTACCAACATGTCATCCAAATACAACAACAAAATGATGAAATCATTTTCACCAAACCTCTTGTAGTACATACAATGGTCTATACTAAGTCGGTTGTATCCAAAGCTAATAATGAAGGAATCAAATCTCTTGTACCAGCATCTCGACGCCTGATTGAGACCATACAGAGATTTATTTAACCTATGAACCAAGTTCTCACCTGTTTCAACAAAACCTTCTAGTTAGAGCATATAAATTTCTTCTTCAATTTCTTCATGAAGAAATGTAGTTTTTACATCCAACTGCTCAAGATGTAAGTCAAATGTAGCACACATAGCTAGGACTACTCTGACTGTTATGAGTCGAACCACTGAAGAAAATATCTCATTGAAATCATTATCTTCTTTTTTAGCATACCATTTTACCACTAATCTAGCACGATATCGTTCTACTTTATCATTGCTATCCCACTTGATCTTGTAGACCCATTTGATACCAATGGCTTTTCTGCCACATGGTAATTTCACCAGTGCTTATGTCTTGTTTTTGTGAAGAACTTCAATTTCTTCCTGCATTTCTATCATCAATAGAGAAGCATATGGGTTACTAGTAGCTTCATGAAAAATTGATGGCTCTCTATCCTCTGTTAAAAGACAGTATGCAACATTACTCGTCGCAACATACTCTATGTGCCAATTTGGCGGCTTTCTCTCACGAGTTGACCGACAAACTTCTATAGCCTCAAACTCATACCTTCGTTCAACTTGCTATCATTTTCCTCTTTCCGATGTAATTGATCTTTTGCAAAGATCACATCTCTGCTGACAAACAACCTTGCAGGAAATAGGATCCCACAGGCAATACATTTTCATCTTGTTCGCATACCCCAAGAACATACACCTCCTGGATTTCGGATCCCACTTCGTTCATTCTTGGGTGTTATACATCACGTATATAGGAAATCCAAATGGATGCGAAGTAGAGTAATATGTTAGCTTCCTATTCCACATCTCTATAGGTGTCTTTAACTCAATTGTCGTTGATGGTGACCGATTTATCACATAATAGGCTGTATTGGTTGCTTCTGCCCAAAAAGAATTGGGTTGATCCCCAGTCCTCAAGATGGCTCTCATCTGTTCTACAAGAGTTCTGTTCATTCACTCTACCACTTCATTTTGTTAAGGAGTGTATGTGACTGTGAATTGTCTTTTAATACTTTCTCGCTTACAAAGAGCAAGAAACTCGTTGTCTATATACTCTCTTCCATTATCTGTCATCAAGCACTTGATCTTTTTACCAGATTCAAGTTCTACTCATGCTTTGAAGTTTTTCAACATTGAAAACACATCTGACTTCTTTTTGATTGGATACACCCACAATCTCCTAGAGTAGTCATCAATGAATGACACCAAATACTTTTCTCCTCCAAGGAATATTTTTGGCGATTCTCATACATCATAATGGATTAAGTTTAGTATGTATTTACTCCGTGCAATAGATCTATTAAACTTCAATCTATGCTACTTACTTGTAACGTAATGATCACAGAAAGGTAGATTAACCGATTTGGGCCCATGAAGCAACTTTATGTTAGAGAGAATCTTCAAACCTTGTGACATGTGGCCTAGTTTGAGATGCCACATCATCGTTGATTCTTCTCCCTTGCTGGTTGACGTGACACATGCATCAACTTCTTGCATATTCTTCTCCCTTGCAGATTCGGTGCGATCTTTTTTGCCTTCATAACCGCAAGCGTACCTCTGACAATTTTCAAGATCTCATCTTCAACATGGGTTTTGCATTCAAGGCTATCTATTTGTCCCAAAGACAATAGACTCTTCCTCAGGTCCATCACATGTCATACTTCCAGTATAGTGTGAATAGTACCATCAAGCATCTTTATTTTGATAGTACCAATACTAGTGATCACTAAAGCATGATCATCCCCCATGTGTACAGAACCTTCAAAAACTGGTTCATATGTGTGGAACCATTATGTTCTTGAAGTCATGTTCCATGTTACTCCTGAGTCTAGTAATCAGACAGCAGAGAACTGCTTTTTAAATGCAATTGTCATTGTCTCCTCGCTGATAAAACTTCACTGTTATCAAGGGTGCTTGCCACATTCCCTTGAGATTTGATGGCTCAAGGTCACCACTCTTCTTCCTTTGCCAACAATCCTTCTTCATGTGCCTTCCCATGCTATAATAGTAGTGTCACGACCGGGAAAAATCGCAACGGGAAGCAGTGAGAGCCAAAAAAAGTAGTTATTTTTTTAATTAAAAAAATCCAAATAACAATGGAGTCGCCACCAATATTTTATTGGGTAGGGAAAATGACTAGCAAAACATTTTTTAAAAAAAAATGGATTTAAAATAAAATAAAAACAAAAGGTCTGCGAAAATCAGGTAGGGTTCGGGAGTCGATTATGCACAGGAAAGGATAGAAACTTAATCCCACTGTACCCCTAATACATCCGTTATAAAACGGTTGTCTTAAGTTAGTTATGCAAATTTAATAACCTTAACAATATTTGATTTACCCCCTACATAAAACAAGTCAAATAATTGAAATAAAAAATAAATTCTGCAATCTACAAGTTTGAAAGAAAAAAACGTTTATAGGTTTTGATGGAAAATAACAAAATAAATAAATTAGAGTATTTACAAATTTGGTGAAAAGTAATAAATAAATAAATTAGAATATTTACAGATTTGGTGAAAAGTAATAAATAAATAAATAAATTAGAATATATACAGATTTGGCTTGACTTGCGGGCCTACATATCCCCTGTTACAATGGGGAACTCAAAGCCATATAGTTCTCTATAAGATAATTGTGCGTTGGCTAATTTTATTTGCAAGAAATAATTTTATTAACCGATTTGAACTAGAAAGGAATTAGTTCGATTTAAAATAAAAGGATTTGATTAAAAAGAAATTTTATTGACGTGTCCTAAATAGAATGAAAGGCGGTATTGAATCCGCTGATCCACCCTAAGAAAACATCTAATGGGTACTTGACCCCTGAAGACGATTAACGTGACTTGTGACGTTGGACCACCTAGAGAAAAATATCTTAGATTAATTTGTCTTACCTAGGGTGAAAGGCAATACTAGGCTCGCTGATTCACCCTGAAAGAAATTACCTATTGGGTACTTGACGCCTAAAGGTAACGTGAATTATTATGGCATTGGGCCATTTTATTTGGTTATGATTCAATCTATGTTTCTTCTTATATAGTGCAAACACAACTAAATAATATCAAAAATCTAAATTAGAATAAAGATATCTGAACGCAATAATGCCAAAAGTAAAAAATAAAAAATTAAACAAAACAAAAAAAAAGCAAAGTAATCAAGAGACAAAAAAGGAAATAGCAAAATGAAACCATGAAACAAATAAAATTTGTACTACCTGACACTAAAAGGGGTCCAACATTCTTATTTTCCACATTTTCTCTTCATTACTTCATCTTTATTCTGAATTTTATTTATTATTTTTCTTTATTCATCTCATTTTTCTTTCTCGTTATTATTTTTCCCTCTTATTTTACTTTTTCTTTTCTTTTTTTTCACTCCATTTTCTGCTTATTATTATATTTTTTTTGCTATTGAATGTCAGTGCAGCACAAACATCTTCAACTAAGATTCCAAAATCTAAACGCCAACACAATTCCTAACAATAATAAAGTGAGGAAAAAAAGAAATGGAATAAAATAAAATTGCACCCTTTCATTTGGCTACTAGTAACATAAACTGCTAAATGGATCAGAACCATTTCATTTGTTTCCTTGTCCATTCATTCCGCTTATTGCACGAAAAAATTGACTTAGACGCCATAGGATCCAACAAGACAATAATAAATAAAAAAAAACAGAAGCTAGCAACCATAGTCGAAGGCTGACAGAGTTTGAACCACAAGATTCCTAGCTTTTCTAATTGTTCATTCATTTATTTAACAAACCAATATTTGTAACATGACCCCCTGACAACAGCCCAAGAAAGAAATCAGAGATCATATTAAGACCCCTAAAGTATGATAACAGACTACTCTCACCATCAAGAAAACAACAAAGGATATTTCCTATTCAAGACAGCCCCCCCCCAAAAAAAAACAGAATCAAGTTCATTTTAAAGATACCTGTTTGACATGGATATAAACAGACCTCAAACACCAATTCAAATTGGTCATGCAGCTCAAATCAAAATTAGACAATCGGTTCCCAATTAGTTTACGTACTCAGCTCATCAAATTAGCGTAAATGAAGCAGTATAGATCATAAGACCCGTAATATACCCACATATGACCATTCCAGATCAACAAACAGAAAAGACTTTTCACTTAATAGGCATGAAAGACACCACACCAAAAACCTATTAAAAACAACTATCAAGCCTAATTCAACAAGATTTCTCAATTCATAAATAGCACTAAACTATTTATGCCAGTAGTCAGACACACTAGGATTAGATAACCCCCAAAAGACTTCACTTGTTTATTACTCTTATAGCATTAAAGTTATAACCACAACATTTAAGAATCATGATTTGACCTTCTTTTATTCCTGACAGAACATAATCTTAGGCAGCCCATGTAATAATAACAATTTAATCACCATGCCCAAACAACAGATTTAGTTATTGTGCAACCACAGTGACAGTAGAAAAAAGGGTAAACATCCACAGGTAGCTAGTTATTGTTAAAGATTCATATCAAGAAAACACTAGCTCATTTACAATACATTCAAACATTTTGGTTTAAGCAGACAATAACCTAACCTCAGAACTTCATTATCCAAGAATCTTTAGTCATATCACTGAGAAAACAGATCTGAATACCAAACTCGTTCATACCTAAGTGACTTTACTAAGATGTGTGAAAGAACCCGGGAAACCAGCGAAATACAGGCCTATCAAGAAACACAGACTATCATACCTAATTCTTTTAAGACAAATACATTAAGACTTATTGCAACAACCGTGATGGTTAAGCAAAAGTTATACAGTTCCTTTGCATGCATAAATCATCACTTATTTCATCAACACAAACAGAGAAAACCACATCTTTGTCATTCCAGTATTCTAATTTACGAAATCACTGCATCAAATAAAAAGAACTCCTATTTCAGCAAACCTTACATTCATTTCATCAAAAATGAGAATAAACCAGGCCACCAACAAAGATACTAAAGTCTATCCTATAAATCCCCACCTCAAAAGTCAAACAAAGGATAGACAAAGTTCTTATTCAGGTTACTAACTACAAAAAAAATCCCTCATTCAACATGCCAATATATAAATACCATAAAATAAAATACAATACAAATGATCCAGCATGTGTAAAACTTAACAATTCGATTAACATTATAACATTTAATAAACAGTATATGGAATTCAAGGCGGAGGTAGAGGATCTTGAAGTTACCCACAAGCTCTGGTAGTGGTAAATTTCTCTTTCTTGTCTGGCTTCTCTATGTTCCTTTTTGGTTGGGAGCAAACTTATTCTCAGACTCAGGTTCCCTCTCTCACTCTCAAAACATAACAAGAATTCGAAATCCTCTCCCTAAAGAAAAGAAAAAGGCTCCCTATTTATACAAAACTCAGAAACGAAAATAATAAATAAACACCAACAAAAATAAATAAAATAAAATAATAAAAATAAATAAAATAAATAAAAATAAAAAAACTAGCCTCCCCTCTGTCCAAACGACCTAGTTCGCCTGTTGAGGACCGCGGGCACAAAGCAGGAACAGGGTACGAAGCTTATGTCTTGGTCTGCGGTTTGGGGGCATGGGCAGAGGGAGTGAAGGGAAGAGGGAAAGGGAGCTGGGTGTAGTGGGCCATACGGGTGCATCTTGGCTTTGTATTTTCGAAGCAAAGTGGGTTAGCAGAGATGGTGGCACAGCCATAGGGCAGAGGGAAGGGTAGATCAAGTTGGTACGGAGAAGTTGGCAGAGGTGGCACATGTATGGGTGAGCGTGGGGCTGGTGCTGCGCCACCATGGGGAAGAGGAAAAGGGGCAGCGCAGCAGAGAAGGAAGGGAAAAGAGGGAAGAGGGAAAGGGTGAGGGGGCTAGGTTTTCGGATAGGGAAAAGGAAGGGAAAGAAAGAACGGGTCGGGCTAAGTGTAACCGGACCGAACCGGGTAGGTGTTGGGCTTGGGTGGAGGAACTGGGCCGAGTAGGTGTTGAGCTTGGGAAGGAAAGGGTTTGGCTGGTGGGTTTAGAGTAAGGGAAATTAGGCCAGGTAAAAGATGGGTTCAGAGTAAATAGACCAGATAAAAAAGAAAATGGGCTTCGGTGATTCACTATTTTTTTCTTTTTTCTTCTCAATCTTTCATTTTTTATTTTTTTGTAATTAAATATTAAAAATTAAATTTGGATTGGCAAAAAAAAAAATTTTTTTTTTGTTAATTAAACTTCTTTTTTCTTTCAAATTTTTTCTTGTTCCCATTTGTCTCATTTTTTGGTTTTTGTAATTAACTAATTAAATAGCTTTTGATTTTTGATTTTCTTTTTTTTATTGGCTAAAAGCATTTTCTTTTTATCGTTTTTTAAGTAGCCTGGACAAATTTGGGTGTTCACATGTAGCATTTGAGATTATCTTTATTTGTGACTTTGATTTACCATGGTTATTACTCCCACTAGATGTATGTTCTGTTGACCTCCCTCTCATCACCATCAAACTTCCGCTTGCTGCGAAATTGCCTCTCTGTCTTCCTTATTCTCGCGCTTAGTTTCTTCTTCCAAAAGGCTACAGTTTCATCAAAGACTAGATTGTCTTTGTTGTTCGTTAGATTGATGATGTGATCAAACGAGTTTGGTAGACTTTGAAGTAAAATCTCAGCATGTTCATCTGACTCTACTTTGTAACTCGTTGATGTGAGTTGCGAAAATAGAGTATTTAAAGTGTTGATATGGTCGGTCATTGATGTGGATTTCCCTACTTGAAGAGTATAAAGTCTCATTTTTAAGAAGAACTTATTGTGAAGTGACTTGGCCTCATACAATCTAGTGAATGGATCCTAAATCTTGTTTGTCGTCTTCTTTTTTGCAATGCTTAACAATATCGAGCCTGCCATAGCTAGATGTAAATTTTCAATAACAGTATCATCCATCGCCTTCCACTTTTTGTCAGTTATTTCTGATGGTCTGCCATCAATTATTGGTATGTAATTTTCCTTCCTCAAAATTGCTCTTGCCTTCAGTTTCTATAGGGAGAAATTACTCCTATTAACTAGACCAGCTTACACTATTTTACCGTGAATAGTATTGTATACGTGAACGGAAATAACCAAGTGAAACACAATAAGATGATTTGAATTGTGTTTATTAACCTTTTCGAAAAACTTTTTCTTTAATAAATAGTTCACACAAGAAACCTGTTGAAACTAAATGAGTAGTGGATGAAAGAAAAGTTTCTCAGTCTTGTTGGACGCAGAGAAGGTTTTTGTGAGACTTCTTTTTGGACGCAGTTGAAAAGTTTTAGTTCTTAACTTGAAAGCTTTGTTAAGAAAATAATGGCAAACCTCAGATGTTAGTGAATCAATAAAATACAAGTGGAGGGAAGATAAGCTTACACCAGATGTTTATCCTGGTTCACTCTCACAATTCGAGAGCTATGTTCAGTCCCTTCCACGAGAAGGATTTTTCACTAATCTTTACAAGAATTACAAGTATTCTCCACCTCTTCAGGTACACAAGTATTTTCAAACCACTTCAGGTTATACAAGTATTCTCAAACATCTTCAGGTTATACAAGTATTAAAGGAGTTGTGTTTAAAAACACTTACTAGAAAACTCACGAAAGGTGAGGATAGGAACTATGAAGCTTAGTGAGTTTATAAAATCTTCACAAGGAATATGAAAGTGTAAGATTGAATTCTCAGAAGATAGAATATGCTTGCATTTTGATTCACAACACCTTTCATCGTTGAAGATATCTTGTATTTATAAGTTTTAGAGCTTTGAGCTTGTCTTTACGAGCTATTTCGTCCAACGGTAATAAATGTTCCCGTTCTGAGCTGTATTAAATGCTTAACACAGATAACGTGTTTGTCTTCTCTTGAGAAGTGAGCTTGGTTATCATTTTTGCTAAAATCAATAAGGTATTGTACTGAATCTTCTGAGTGAACAGAGAAATCTTAGTTGCTGAACTTGTACAGAGGTTAGGTGTGTCAGATTAGCATACTTTGACTTCTTTTTTCCCCGCACTTTATCATAGATCTCTTCACCATTTAATGATGAACAGTTCTTGAAATTGAATTTGAAGCTTTGGATGAATGTTTGAATATGAGCTAAGTAAGGAAACATTGGACGATCCAATACAATGTACTAAAAAGCAATTTCAAAGTTAATTAGACTAATACTAATTTTTTCTTTTTAGATAACAGACATAATGGATGCACACACAAATGATTGATTTGTTAACACAATGTTTCCTTTTTAGAGGATTATCAATTGTCTTTAAGCCATATGAATATTATTAGATTATCATTTTATGGTAACAACTGGTTCTAAAAAAACTTACATGTTTATTTCAATTTAATACCTTTGTTATCTTCAAAACTCTGAGGAGCTAAATCTTTGAGCTATTTTAGTTCTTACATTAATAAATTAAAACGTCTTTGATTCCAACATGAACAATACCATATATATATATATATCGTATCAAGTTAATCATCTTATACGTTAATGATATTACAAAAGTATACAACTACACGTGTGAATGTAACCATGAACAATACTTGCATCATGAATAGTAACCACCAACTTGACTTTGATACCACAGTTAGGTACCAAAGTTATGAAAACAATATCACAAAGATAAAATAGAGTTGAGAAAATAAGAATTAGACACACAAATTTAACGTAAAAAACCCTTAAACAAAACACAGGAAAAACCAAGGCAAGAGTATAATATTTACACTATGAGGAAGATGTTACAACTATCTCTCTAGATACAAGGAGAGAACAATGACACTCTCTCTAAAACTATGAGACTACAATTCTCTCTAAATAAATAAGAAAAAATTCTAAAAGAAAAAACTTTAAGAAAAAACTATATATTTTACTCTTTGAAATGAAATACAATAACTGAATGAAGAATATCCTATTTATAGAAGGATGAACCTCCCATCGCTGCTTCTCTGCTGAAAAAGAAGAAACAAATTTTCTTCTTCCTTTGTCATCTACTAAAGAAAAAAGAGAAATTTTTTTTCCACCATTTAATACGACTTATCTCCACCAAATGAAATAAATTTCTTCTTCTCTCCTTTCTCTGCCTTTGGCAGCAATTGCTGACTTTAGCAAAAGGCACAAAGAGTGACTTTACATTTTCAACAAAGGCTAGAAAATAATAACGTACTTGATATCAAATTTATTTCGCAAGAATAACAATGAATCAATTTACAAATGTGTTTGCATCTAATGCTTGTGCATCCTATGCTAAGTTAAACGAAGATGTTTCAGTATGCTTTCTTATATAGAGCTAGATCTTCATTTAAGTATGTGTTTGGATTAGTTGTGAAAAAAAATTATGTTAAAAATTGATTATATGTATAACAAATTTTTAAAAAAATTGTTTCTGAGAAGATTAATTTATGTTTGGATGTGTTAGTCCATAATCAATTTTAAGATAAAGAATTTTATTTGGATTGTATAAAAAAATTTACTTTTATGTATTAAATTACTAAAAAAGATATAGAATGATTGAAAATTTTATTCAATTGAAGGCAAAAGAATATTTATTTATGAAAAATTTTGAAATAATCTATAATTACATAATTAAAAGCTTCAAATACAAGTTTTTTAAAAAAATCTATTTTTAGTTATAGAAAAATAATCTTAACTTATAATTAATTTTATACACTTTAAACAAATAAGATAAATTTGAGATAAAACAACTATTTTATTATAAAAAAAATTGTCTTGGAAAAAAAATAATCTTTCCCAAACATGCTTTAAGTAATATTCTGAAAACAATTCAATTTTATTTCGCTAGTCACCAACAATTAAATGTCATATAATTAGATAGTTTTGTCATTTAAAATGAGGCTAGCTTTCATTTTCCACCAATTAAAAGTAAGTTTGCGTCAAATTAAGTATATGGTACACAATTTTATGAACTTAATTAACATGGTTGAAAAATAAGTCTATTTTTTATTTGGCAAGTGAAAAGGAAGTCTACTAAAAATAAATAGCATTTAATTAAATACTTTTAGTAAATTTGTTTGATAAAACTCAAACTTGCACAAAAAATAGCAAAGAGGCAAGTGCTTTTGAAATATATATATATATATATATATATATATACTCAAATATTTTTATTTTATATTATTAAATATAAATTCTTTTTTATGACATTATTCAATTGAATTAATTAATTTAAATGATTGAATCAGACTTAGAAGTTTCAATGGTTCAGTGTCGAATTAAGAGTGTATAAGAATTATTTGTAAAAAAAATTTACGTTAAAAATTAATTATGTGTATAATTATTTTTTAAGAAAATAAATTATAAAAAAATTAATTTATGTTTAGATATATTAGTTCACAATTGATTTGAAAATAATAAAAAAATTATTTGAATTGTATAAAAAGAATTATTTTTATGTATTAAATTATCAAAAAATATATGAAATAATTAAAAAAAATTTAGTTGAGAAAAAAAGTATTTATCTACTAATTTTTTTGAAATAAGTTAAAATTACTTAATCAAAAGCTCAAATAATTTTAAATTATTTTTAGTTAATAAAAAAATAATTTTAACTTATAATTATTTTTATACACTTTAAAAAAATAAGATAAATTTTAAATAAAATATTTTTAATTAAAAAAAACTATTTTTTACAAAAGAATTAATCTTTACCTCTAAGTTTAACATTACTTTTTACAAGTAACCCAACTTTTTTTTTAGCAATACAAGTAACCCAACTTGATAGAACTCTCCGATGCGCTCAAGATCTTATGTTCACCTCCAAAGTAAAGCCTGAACGTAAAGAGACTCATAATTTTTAAATTCAAACTCCGAAAAGACATCAATAACCTACTACGAAAGTGACAGATAAAAACATTTATTATCATAACTTTTAATTTCAAACAGTGAAAAAAAAATAAATTCAAAACCTACTACGAAAAAATGAAATTGTAGTGTGTTGATTACCATGGGGCAATAAGTAAACGAGTGCACTTACCTTCGACATATGGCAGTCAGTGAGGAAGTTTTAATTTTGAAAATCTAAAAAGCACTTTCATTTACAAAATTTTTTGGTTAAATTATTTAAAAATTACAAAATATTTTTCAAACGATTTTGAACAATAAAAACTAAATTAAATTAAAATTAAAATTATAAAAAACCAATAAGTAATTTAACCAAAATTTTTATTTTATAAAATAAAAGGTTAATAAATACTTTAAAACTTAAATATCATACACATAAGTTTACCGTAACATCTCCCATGTAAACGTGATTTCGAGATCAGAGTACGGGGCTATTTGGGCCCCCACACCCATTGGGCCCAAATTTTTCAATAAACTAAAAATGCTTTACCCTTTTCTCGCAATCGTGACGTCCAAAGGTTACTGGGACCCACTTAATTGAACGGTCCAGATTCAGTCTTCTATCATTCAATGCTTATTCTTCTTCTCCTCCTCCTCCGATTAAATGCACACCCCATCACCATTACCACAGTACATTCTTCAATTCAATGTTCTTCTTATTCTTCTCTTCTCTGATTCTCTCTCTCCAAGAAACTGACCTAAAATTTAATAGCTTCACAATGCCAAAGCTTTGAACAACCAACAACAATACTCTCTCCTCTGCAAGATCCACCATTCCAAGTAGCTCAGGTATTTTCCACTTTCCTTTTCAATTTCTCTCTTCATTTGCTCAACAACCACGCTCTGCTTTGGGTTTAGCTTTCAATTCGATCAACTCAAACTATCCCAATTCTGTTGTTTTTTTTGAAAATAAAATGGTTCATTTTACTTTTTTTTCCCCTTCCCGTTTGAGTATTTTCTTTTCCGCATAATCCAACTTGTCCTTTTTTTTATTATTATTGGATCTACGTTGTTTCGTTGAAGTAAATTTGAAAAATCTCACTAAAAAAAAAATGTAAATTTGAAAAAGATAAAAATAAAATCCTTCATGCAAAAACAATTATCTAAAAGATCAGGGAAAGAAAAGGTTGAATCTGCGTAACACATGCTTCAGAATCAGACCCCTTTCTTCGCTTCTCACTTTTTGACTATCGCTTCAAAAAGTTGCCATAAGTAATACCTTTTGCTCAAAGCCTCAAACAGTGTTCTTTTTTTCAATTTCTTTTTTCCCCCTCTGATTATTGAATAATTAATTAATCCCTGCTTAACATAACACGTGGCATGTATACTTTTGTAATGTATAATAATAATAATAATAATAATACATATATTTTACAGTTATATGCAGTATACTATGCTGCCATGTATGGGTGTGTATAATACTTTGAGTAGTCTTAGATTGAAAAAGTAGTTTTGGTTTTGGACGTGAGGATCTTATTTTGTATTTTGTTGATAATATATATATATATATAATAATAATAATAATACATATATTTTACAGTTATATGCAGTATACTATGCTGCCATGTATGGGTGTGTATAATACTTTGAGTAGTCTTAGATTGAAAAAGTAGTTTTGGTTTTGGACGTGAGGATCTTATTTTGTATTTTGTTGATAATATATATATATATATATAATAATAATAATACATATATTTTACAGTTATATGCAGTATACTATGCTGCCATGTATGGGTGTGTATAATACTTTGAGTAGTCTTAGATTGAAAAAGTAGTTTTGGTTTTGGACGTGAGGATCTTATTTTGTATTTTGTTGATAATATATATATATATATTATATAAGAGTGATCAATTTACATCGGTGTAAGACTTTATCACTCTTACATCATTCAATAACTTTTTCTTGAATAATTTTTTAACAAAATCTATTGTTAGATTGAAAGTTTATATCATGTAGATAATTTGTGTTAAATTTTGAAAAAAAATTGAATATCAATAAGAATATATTTTCATAGTTCATATTTTTATATATTTTAATAGTTTATATTACGTTAATTTTGATGTATATCAATGAGTCACAAAACAATTTTAGATTAATGTAAAATTTTATAAGTATGATTTATATGATAGAAACTTTCAATCTAACGGTAGATTTTGTAAGAAAATTATTAAAAAAAAGGTTATTGAGCTGTGTAAGAGTGATAAAGTCTTACACCAGTATAAGTTGATCTCTCCCTCATATATATATATATATATATATATATATATATTAATGTATGTATTAGTTTTTGGAGCTAATTGGTGATCAATGTCTTTAATTATAACTATTTTTTTTATTCAACGTAATGGAAATTATTTATTCGGAGCGTGACTTGGTATGTGAAATTTTATGATCAGGGATGTTGTGACATGGTGGCCCATTGAGTTCAAAAGTTCTTATGAAGTGAGGGTATAAATTGGTGAAAAGGTTTTGAATAATAAATTTGGTATATTGCTGGTGAAGGGCACAAAGTGGGAGTTATTGAAGCAACAGTGACCTTTCCGTCAAGCCTGAATTCAAACTGAACAGAGGAGGGAGGGGCAACAAACAGAAAAAAGGATGTTGATGATGAGAAAAAGACTAGCTTGCTGCACCAGGCAAACCAAAATTAGCGTTGATTTTGATGTGCAACACAGTAAGTCTATACTCCCAAACTTTTTTTTTTTAAGTTACAATTTTTATTATTGTTATATTTAATCTCATATTTTCTTTTTCTGAGAAAGTCTTTAATCTAACCTAAAAGGTGGGGAGTATTAAAATAAAATACCCCCAAAAAATATTATTTCATTATGAAAGACCTAATTAGTTATTTAGTTCAAGAATTCTCTTATTTGAAAAAACTATTATATTCAAAGGCTAAATTAAATTACCTCAAATTCAATTGAATTATAACATAATTAATCGTTCTTTTAAATTTTAACCCAATAATAACCAAATCGAGTGTGGTTATGAGGTTTTTGATTATAAATAATTTCATCTGCAGGTCTTTATCAGTAATTTTTCTTAAAAAGAGGGACTCACCGAGCAGGAAAAATAATGTATTTATTTTAATGTGCCATTAATCAAATTTAGATAATTTGACTGAGAGATTTGACATCTGTTAGTACCTTTAAAATTGAACGGAATAGTAAATCAGAAATACTTTCAATTCAAGTTTAATTGTTTAAATTGATTGGTCTAATTGGATTGAGTTTTTTAAATGTGAAAAAAATTGATTTTTTTCTTTTCTTTTCTTTTCTTTTAAATAGTCAATTGATTCAACCGGATGAATCAGTTAGTTTAACATAATTTTAATTGATTTTGATTGGTGTAAAGTTGTCTACTCGTGAATTCGGTTATGAGATTGAATTATAATCATTTAAGTGTCCAGTTTACAGTCAGACCAATCAAACTATCCTGTCTGGTTCAGTGCAGTTCTGACAACACTGCACCCAATAATAGCAAGGAGAAATATTTGAATTTGAAATCTATGGCTGTTATTTATTTTTAGGGCATGTTAATACTTGTCCTAGACTCATTACATTCATCTTAACAAACTTTCGTTTTTTTTTCTCATACTTGCTACATGAATCTGGCTAATGAGGTATTAAATCAAGTCTACTGAGGTTCAATTTGTTTTTTAATTTAGATTTCTTGTTCGAGCAAATGGGTTATCTTAACAAAATTTTAGGCAGGAGTGTTATATAGTAAAATTTTAAGAGGGAGGCAAATTTAACTTTGACGAAAACATATTTAAAGAATTATGAGAATTTTTTTACTACCACCCCATGCCAGCAGCTATGTTCGCAATGGGTTACAAGTTACAACTTTCATTAGGGTAGTTAACGAGCACAATGAAAATTTTGTAGAAGACCACACCAATCCTCTAAACGATAAATATAGCTTGCCAATTGCCACTGTATCTATGAAGATGATTACTCACTTTAAGGTTATCTGACCAACATGTTAGTGGACACCCTCGGCCTCAGGACAGTGTCGTTATTTACCGTAACTACTACCTGTGCCACTCTCGTTGGTAGGCCAAACTGAAGTAAATGGGTGCGGAGTGGGGACGCACCACCATTGATAGGCCTTAGTCCTTTGACGACTTTGGTTCTAAAAACTTATAGCTTTGAAATATTTTCTGTCTTTTTGGATTGGAACCGTGTGTAGGGATTCTCTTCTCTGCACTGGGCCTCTCTCTTGTCCTTATTTTATTTTATATTTTTTTTTGTTGCCATTTGAATTCTTGTTGTCCCATTCTGTCATATCCCCGGAAGCTTCTGCTTTCCATTCGAATATTTTTGTCCCATTTGAAATTCCGGTGATATTGGTTAGCATTTTAGGTGATCTATGTACTCGTTCGCATTGCAAAAAAACTTTCAAACTAAAATCTTTTTTGTATTTACAAGGCCCAGAAACCAAAATCCCAAAAGAAGAATATTTAAATAATTTTTTGGTAATTTCTTTTTTATATCTTTAGTCGTTATATATATATATACAAAGGAGATCTCAGACGTTAATGAAATTTGATCTGGGAATAATCAAGTAATCCCCAAACAGATTTAATGCTACTTAAGCTAAGGTTTTTGAGCTCTTTCATTGTTATCTTATTCAAGTGTTGATCTGTTGTTGTTACACAAAAAGCGAGGTGGAACTCTCGTAAATTCTAGTTCTATGGCTAGCAACACAGTCAAAAATAATAAATAAATAAATTTGCTGATGACACTTGCATTTGACCATGTGTGCTTATCATGTGGACAAATTTGACCGATGGCTATGCTCTCAAGTGTGAACCTGAGAGGTGTTATTGGTGGTGCGTTATCTGGCATGTCTTTGTGGAAGCATTTCTTAGGACAATAATGCAGTAGATTCTTTGTCTAAACAAATCACCGGTTTATTAACAATCAGTTTGTCAGACAGACAAATGTACTTTCAATATCATTAGGACATCATTTTTTTTTTAACACTGGCGAGGATAACCACATATTCTAGTAAATCTTGTATTAGGTCCCAATAATTTGCCATGACCACCTGCAGAGATGTTTGACCTTGTAGCTGGGAAGCAGAGATGTTTGACCTTGTAGTGGGGAAGCGTCATTAAATCTATCACCTTGGAATATCCGTGAAAGAGAAATGATGGAATCTCATTTACTAACTATTCATGCTGAATGATAGATTGACTCTAACTACTTATGAATCACATTTGTAGATGTGTTAAGAAGCTTGTCAATAACTTTGCAAAAGCTGCTATGTTTTTCTGGGTTATTTTTCTGAAGTAGCATGTGTTTTGTGAGTACGTAGGAGAAAATCTTATGTTTCCCTTGAATAGCATCAACTAATTGTCATTCATGTAGTAAAGTCATTTTTATAGTAGAGCGTTAATTGTAAACATGGTGTTGACATATTTCCAGTTTTACTTTTATTTCTTCGTATGCTACTTTAGTTGCATACTTGCATCCTTGCATATCTTATTTGTCCAACGTCAATGAGAATATATTCTTGCACTGTTTCAACATTTACAGCCAGATTTCATTTTGTTCATGAGGTTTTGATTATATTGCTAAATTTAACCATAGCAACTGCTGGTATTCATAATATTTATGAATGTATAATGGAATGTTTCAGGGGTTATGACATATAATGGCCTTGAGAGTTGCATTCTTGATAATCAATCTTATGAAGATGAAAGCAGAACTAGTAGGGGAGATGGATGTATAACTGATTCATTTAATGATGACGACTCCAGTTGTTCATCCAGTAAAGATGCTTTTGGATCATTCTCTTCAAAATGTTTGACAATGAAAAGGGATGAACAAGGATTGGAAGAATGGAAACTCTTAGGAAGCCCTGAACATTTTTATGTCAAAGAGAAGCCTGCTTATGCTATTCAATATTCAGATATACAAGCCATGAAAGAAAAGTTTGCAAAGCTGTTGCTAGGTGAAGATATTACAGGAGGAACTAAGGGCCTCAATACAGCTTTAGCTCTGTCTAATGCCATCACAAACCTAGCAGGTCTGCTGTGAGTCCAATTTTTGACTATCTTTTGGTACCATTGATAAGTACAAATAATTGCTAAAATTTATCACTTCACTGGAAAAAATAAATGGGCTGCCTCGTCAAAGCTTTTATGTTAAAAATGCCAAAAAGAAAATAAAGACTTTTAAATCAAATCTACAACCCCAGAATTTCACTTCCAAGGGTACATGTGACGTTGCTCATTGCTGTTCTTCCTCTGGTTATATTTTTAAGCCAATCTAAAAGTAAGATGAAAATATGCAGTTGCGGTTTTTGGTGAGTTGTGGAAATTGGAACCGTTATCATTAGAAAGGAAGAGCAAATGGCGAAGAGAAATGGACTGGTTGCTGTCTCCTACAAACTATATGGTCGAGTTAGTTCCTGCCAAGCAAAACGGTGTCAATGGTGGGATCTTTGAGGTATCTTTTGTTTGAGCTGGAAAGGGGAGGATGTAATTTTTTAGAAATATCACATTGCAGTAAAATAAGATAGTCATCATCTTTGAACAGATAATGACCCCGAAAGCTCGTGCAGACATCCACATGAATCTTCCAGCACTTCAGAAGTTGGACTCTATGCTTATTGTAGGTCATATCTTCATTCTCATCAAAGATCTTGAAACTTTCTGTCAAATAATTTAGTAGACGATTTCATCATTTTGGTGTTCTGGTTGACAGGAGACACTAGACTTGATGATGACTTCCGAGTTTTGGTATGCAGAGGGAGGAAGCCAGGTAGAAGGGAGGAACACAAGTTCACGAGAAAGCAAAAGATGGTGGATTCCATCACCCCAAGTACCGAGAACTGGGCTTTCCCACACTGAAAGAAAGAGGCTGCTTCATCAGGGAAGGGTGGTACATCAAGTATTCAAGGCTGCCAAATCTATTAATGATAACGTGTTGCTTGAAATGCCCGTGCCAACAATTATTAAGGACGCACTTCCAAAGGTGATCAACTTTGAAGGTTGAATAACTTCAATCTTAATTGAAATTATATGCATTTTTAGCCTCAAGCAAACTGCTCTTAGTAATGGTTAGTAGGCAGCAAGATAGCTACAAAAAGAGATAATGAGATAATCCATGTCGAAAGTAGAGTGGGGTTAAAAGTATGATGATGAATATATAGGAATTCTGATGTAGTTTAAGGAATATAATGATAGGGACTTGGTAGTATGGGATGCCAAAAAGTCTCACATTAGGTAGTATGGGCTGCCTAGTGGTGTATTTAAGTAGCTTGGTTCTTCCCCCTTAATAGCTAGCTTTTAAGGGAGGGTTCCCCAAGTTAAATACACCACTAGGCAGCCCATACTACCTAATGTGGGACTTTTTGGCATCCCATACTACCAAGTCCTTATCAACAGCACTGCTCCTGGACAGCCGACGTCCCGGTGGCTGCACTCTGCGACGCTTCATTCGGCGTTGCTTCACTTGACTTTTCCAGTCAACCCCTCCACAGGTAGCCCTTTCCGTGCCATCGATAACCAGCTCTGATACCAATTGATAAGCATCTAAGCAACTTGGGGAACCCTCCCTTAAAAGCTAGCTATTAAGGGGGAAGAACCAAGCTACTTAAAAACACCATTAGGCAGCCCATACTACCCAGTGTGGGACTTTTTGGCATCCCATACTACGAAGTCCCTATCATATAATTATTGAAATTAATCTTAGCTTAGTTTCTTGTACAAGAAAACTGCATCGTTTGATAACCCTTGATCATGAGAATTTTTCATTCTTGGATCAAGAAATTTAGAGCAATCATAATCCTATGTAGACTTTTTGTGTATTGTATTGCAATCTTCATTGCATTTCATTACTAAACCTGTTTCTATGTTGTAGTCTGGAAAGGCAAGCCTTGGAGAGGAACTGCACAAGGTTTTGACCGCTGAATCGAGTTCTGGAGAAGAAATGCTTAAATCTCTCAATTTGAAATCTGAACATAGTGCCCTAGAGACCATTAATAGATTGGAAGCTGCTACATTTTCTTGGAAAGAGAGAATTATGGAACAAGATAGTGACAAATCCCCAGTTCGAACCTCATGGTCTTTCATGAAGGACCCTATGTCAGAGGTAGATAAGATGGAATTATTGATGGACCGTACAGAAACACTTCTAAAGCTGCTTAAAACCAGATACCCAAACCTTCCTCAAACATTTCTGGATGCTACTAAAGTTCAATATGGCAAGGTGAGTTTTATACTAATGCATTTCACAATTATTCCTAGTGGGAAAAGCTCGCTACATATGTTTTTGTTTTATCTGCTTCATTTACAATCCTGTTAATGTATTCCCCCCAACCCCCCCCCCCCCTCCCCCCAAAAAAATAAAATACTCCATTTTATATTAAATAGAGAGAGAAAGGAAAAGTATATAAGTTGTTCAGGACCACAAGTTCCTCTTTATTCAAGGTGTAGAATTTCTGGCAAACATGTAGGGGTAATGTTAGTTGCTTTCTGTCTATTTCTGTAGGATATTGGGCATTCCATTTTGGAAGCATATTCCAGAGTTCTTGGAAGTTTAGCCTTCAGCATAGTGTCTAGAATAGGAGATATATTGCAGGAGGATGCTTTAAGCAATCCCAATTCACCTGTGGCGACAAGTTGCTCTCCTGGGATAAATCTTTCTGAAGCTTGGGTGGTTGGTTCACAAATGAGGCACTCATTAATTGATAAGATGAACAAGGCAGATGGACAGTATTGCGATTCTAGCTGTGGTAGTACTTCTGATTTGGAACTTTCATCTATTGCAGCCAAAGCAAGCTCTGTAACTGCTACGCCAAGCCGTATAAGTGTGTCTCCTCAAAGTTCCCCGTAGTGGCTTCTGGCAGCTCGCTTTTGTAAATGTTGCTATTGTTATTACTATATGCTCAGTAAGAATAGAAGCAAACTGATAGGTTTGCCTTCTCATAAATTTTGGGTCGTTTTTTTGCCAAGAAAATTTATAGCTTGTACACAACAATCCTGGTGATTGTGGTTGTATATCCGAGTTTCTTTATGGCTGAGTTAACAATCAAATATTTAAATCATACCCAAGTTTCAATTATCACAAGCTTGTATTTGGTTTGAGCTTGAATATTTCACAATCTCAAGTTTCAACAACCTGAAATTCAGGAAAAATCGGCTGTCTTAGTAATTTTGTTTAATACGTTGATATTTTCCAAGATTCTTGAAACAAGTAGAAGTTTGTAATTGTAGGCATAAGCTTGTAGGAAATCTTAACTTAAATATTTTCGGTTCAATAAGATATGAAAAGGAAAGCTTCGACTAGCAAAATCATTTAGAAACAAAGAAGAATGAGATAAGATGATATGAAACGTCCAAGACATAAATTGGTAGCAGTAGTGTAGATTTGGCTCCTCTACATCATATATTTTCATTATTTTGTGATTTTACATGTAGTCTAGTCCAGTTTCCATTAATCCCACCAACGAGCAAGGAGGTTTTTTATTAGATTAAGCTACCTGTGGATCCATCATATTCATTCTTTCTTTTGATGACCACTGAACATGCAAGTCCCATCCTAAACAATGAAAGTAAACACTTCTCTACATTAGGATGCATATGGGTCAGGTTCCCCTTGTTGCCTTCAGGCTATGTTTGGATGGAAATAGTGGAGTAGTTAGTAATAGAACTGAGTGGTAAAAAGACTAGTTTTTTAAGTAATTAAGCGGAGTGGTTAAAGAGAAGAACCCAAATCATTCAAACCTCTAAATTTTCATACCCTCCAATTTGAGAGGTTTGGGATGGAACATTCCTTCTTTTATTTTACACAGTCATTTACAATTTTAACCCTATTTTATTTTTAAATAATGTTGTGGGCAACAAAAATTAAAAGAATAATATTGGAAGTAAAATATGTAATTCATTCTACTCCATTAATGACCATTGTGACTTCCAAACAATAGAGTGAGATTTTCCTTCATTTCCTTATTAAAACTTCCAGATAATAGAGTGATATAATTTTACCTTTCCACTCTATTATATTCCAAATCACTCCATTATGAACCACTTCACTCTATCCCCTTCAAAACTCTCAAACATAGCCTTCTACTGTTGCGGTTCCTTCTAATTCTCTAGAGAGAATAACTGGGTCTACAATCTGCAAAATATTATATGGAAATGCCATATTTACATAGCTATTGAGATTGTGACCATCTTAAAAAATGTCCTCTATGGGTCTGGTTTCGGTTAGCATTTCCAATACAAGAATCCCAAAGCTATATTTGTCGCCCTGTGTTGACACCTTAGAACCCATTCCATTTTCTGTAATACGTTGCAAATTGGTCAATTCTCTAAAAGTTATCACTACAAAAATAACTCAAAAAAGAAAGGAAAAGTCCAAAAAGATTATGAGTTACAAGAATTCCAATCCTAAACTAATTAAACAATATCACACTATACCTGGAGGAGTATGGCCAATAGTCCCTTTTATTCCAATTGTGTTGTTTTGATTATCAGAGGTGCCGGTAATAGTTGAGAGAAGTCTTGCCAGTCCAAAATCACCCACATGAGAACCCATGTCATCATCAAGAAGGATGTTGCTGGGCTTTAAATCACAATGAACCACAAGTTGCTCACATTCATAGTGAAGATAATGTAATGCTTAAGCAACATCAATATTTATTCTTTGATTAAGGCCCAAAGTTCGTGGAACACCTACACTTTCATTCTCTGATGCAACCATTTATCTAAGTTTCCATTTTCCATGTATTTGAAAACTAGAGCTTTGAATTCTTAACCTCTATAATTTCGATGGGTAATATTTTCTAGTGCATTACATTCGGCAATGAAACTCTTGTGAGGTCCATTCTTTAGAAGATTTAGAATCTTTATGGCAACAACTCTATCTTCTGACTTAAGAGATCCTTTTTACATAGAGCCAAAACTTTCAAGAATCAAGTTGCTTGCTGAGAAACCATTAGATGCTTGGTGGAGCCTTGGTATGACACCATAGAAAGCTGGTCAATTGTTGCTGAATCAGAAGTTGTTGTCATCTTTCTTTTCCTCATCTGATAAATAGCAAACATAGATGACAAGAAAAGAAGAAAAGAAACCACACAACCTATCAATGCTATTAGCTTGAAATTATTATGCTTTTTTTGTTTCACAACTTTGACAGAGCATGGTGGTAGCTGTAGCTCGAAGATACCCCCACAAAGCTTACTATTGCCAATAACTGTTATCGCTCTTGCATTCTTGAAGACACCTTTTGTTGGTACTTCACCATCCAACATGTTTAGAGCAACATTTAGGTATTCTAGAACAAAAATGTCCTGCAGACCTTTAGGGATTGATGCAGACAAGTTGTTTCTTGACAGGTCTAAATGTTGGAGACCTCACACCGACGACAAAGACAAAGGTATGATTCCATGGAAGGAATTCCCTTGTAAATTAAGGTACTCTAAGCTTATGCAACCACCAACAGTTCCAAGAATGTCACTAGATAGATGATTTTTCGAGACATCCAACTACCGAATATATTTTAACCAGCCCACCTTTCCTGGTAGACTGCCTGTTAATGAGTTTTTTGATAAGTTCAATAAGGTTGTAAAGAGGAAAGACCAATAACTTATAGGGGTATCACTCCTGCAAGGTTGTTCCTTGAGAGGTCCAGGAATAGCAAATTATGGCAATTTCCAATACTTGGAGGAATGTTTCCTTTTAACGTATTATGTGACAACCATAGTTCAAGCAATTGACTGAGGTTTCCCATAAAGGCTGGAAGCCCTCCTGATAGTTTGTTTCTACTAAAGTCTAATACTTTCATTATTTGAAACTTCAGAAAAGTTGCTTGAATGACCCCAATAAAATTGTTAAATTCCATGGTCAAGAAATCTAAGTTAAGGTGATTTTGTTAGAAAAAGCAGAACTGAGAGGAGGTAAACTGATTTCCTCTATTTCATTCACTAGCAACATACATATTTATACATAAAAGGGCTTCATGGCCTGCTGATTGTCAATACCTACTCTAACATAAATCGTCACAATATAAAGACTATCATTCATGTACTACCTACCCATATCATCTAATGTTACAACCATACATGATTTTATCCTAAATTTCAATTAAATCCATATCTCTTTACTATCTTGTCAAGATATCTGAAAACAGAATGTGTGACAACAAATGTGTCAGCACTCATCACTTCAACACTCCTCCTTGACGCTTTTGCTAGTGACCCAAGATTATTTCTCACCTGCCTAAACTTTACTTTTGGCAAAGCCTTGATCAAAATGTCTATTGTTTGATCTTCAGAACTGCAATCCATATGATTAACTTTCTTCAACTTCACTAGCTCTCTCATAGCATAGTGCTTAACATTTAGGGAAAATGACCTAAAAGGTTGTCTTTGGAAAAAGTATTCACATTTGATTCATTTTTAAAATTAACCAAGTATTCAACTAATTTAATCAATAAATTACATATAGCTAACCATGTATCAAGTATCAAAATGAAGATAAATTATTAGTTATCTGAAAGTAAATTATTGGTTAAATTAGTTAAATACTTGGTTAATTTTAAAAGCGAACCAAATGGAAATATTTTCTCCAAGCCAACCTTTTAGGTCATTTTCCCTAACATTTATATGCTTGATTCTTTCTTACTGGACAAAGTTCTTAGTTATAGTAATAGATGACTTGTTATTGGCCCTCATGACAGTAGTTTTATGTTGTTGTTGTCCCAAATCAATTGGAACCTTTTTTTAGCCAAATAACTTGATTTTATGCTGCTTCAGCTTTAGAAAAACTTATAGATTTCGATACAACTACATTGCACTTTTCATAACTTTCTTCTTTGCCTTCAATATTTTGCACTTGGAGAATATTTTCTCCAAGTTGATTCTTGCTTGAGACTTCAAGCCTTTTGTGACACTTTGAAGTATCATCTACTGCACGTGGAAAAGCATGCATAGTTGTTTGTTTCCACTCTATTGGAAAACTTTTGTTTCTCATCCTAATAGACATTAGTTCACAACCATAAGGATCAAATATGGTGCATGTCATATTCTCAAAATGCAAGGCATAATGCCTTTCAAGCATTTGTCCCACACTTAAAAGACTTTAATTTATTTTAGATACAAGTAAAACATCGAAGATAAATTTTATACTTGAAGGAATTTTAACAGCAACAACTCCTTTCCCTTTGACATCAAAGAACTTTCCATTGCCAATTTTTACTTTGGAGACGTAAGACCTATCTAGTTCCTTGAAGATCCTAGCATCATCTGTCATATGATTTGTGCACCCACTGTTAATTAGCCATGGTTTTCTACCACTACTTGTTGCATAGCAAGTAGCAACAAACATATGTTCCTCCTCCTCAATATGCTGTTGCTGTTCAGCAACTTGAGCTCCTTGTCTCTGCTGGTTTTGTCCTTGATGATTTTCTCTATTTTTACAAACCTTCTCCACATAACCAAGCTAATTACAGGCCCCACATTTGACTCTTGGCCTAAACCAACAATGGTTTTCAGAGTGGTTTCTCTTCTTGCAATAGGAGCAAGGTGGATATTTTTCTTTCCTTTCTCTAGTTTGCTTATCTTTTCCATAACTTATAGCTTATTGTTTATCATTTTGCATAGCAAAGAATGCACCTTCATATGTGTCTTCAAGCCTAATGGCTCTTCTTTGTTCAATAACTTGCAAGGCATTTGTTAGCTCTGAAAGTGTAATCTGGGATAAATCTTTGGAGTCCTCAAGAGAGGATTTTTTTGCTTCAAATCACTCAAACAGACACACTAAGACTTTTTCCACTACTCATTGGTCAATCAACTTCTCTCCAAGCATTCTAATTTGATTCAAATAGACAATAGTATGACTGAAAACTCTTTGATAGATTTTGCATCTTTCATCTTTAGAGATTTGTAGTCCCTCCTTAGATTCAAGACTTGCATCTGCCAAATTCTGTCACTACCATGAAACTCCTCTATAAGCAAGTCCCATGCTTACTTTGCAGTTTCATAATTCATGATTCTAACCCCAATGTGAACATATACAATATTTTGCATCCAGAACAAGACCTTGAATCTTGATACGAGTGTTAAGCTCAATCAAATTACAGAGTTAATCCTACACTAGCTTGTAGCATAAGGAATAACCTAAATCATCTCTCAAAGGACCAAAGATGCAAAATCAATCATATCAATTTGAATTGGAGGAGTTCTTATATGAGTGAAAGCAACTTAATATAAAGAAATTAGATTAGACAACAATTAATCTAAAAGATCTATTAGACAATTCAGTTAACATATCATCGACCACTAGATGTGCATGAACTTCCATTGATTTGTTGATCTGGATCTAACTGAGATTTCTACATTAAATCCACAATCCTCTACTAGTTTATCATCTAGAATTCAATTAGCAAAAGATATACATAATTTTGTAATCACATAATTCATGCAAACAATGATAATCTAATCACCAGAATTATAATCAACCAATGCAAACAAATCTGCAAGCATAAATCTCTAATCCTCTTGTGATAAAATCACGATTGATCAACCAAAATCCTATCACAAATCTCAATAAGAAAATAGACCCAATCAGATCTCATCACAACAGAAATCTTTAATCATGAAGATTAAATTGAGAAACAAGAGAAGAAAAGAGATTCAACCAATAGAAAATACAATCAAATTACAAAACTGAGTCTCAAGATCAAACCTAATTATTCTTTGGATTCAAGGATTGATCAAGCACAATTAGCCTTCCATTGATTCACTCCAAGGAAGCTTATGGAGGAATAGAGAAGAGGGAAAGAGAAAAGTTTGAGAAAAATCCCAAAAGACTAGCAAAAATGAAGGAAATGAATGGTCTGTTTTCGTGTTCTCAGTTTCCTTCCTAAAAATAGATCCTAAAAATAAATTTGAAAGTATTCCACTAAATTAGTACTAATCTACATCCTCTTAGCTTTAATTGTCCATCTTATTTGCCTAATTTGGGCTTAAGATGAGGAAGTTATGCCCAAATCAATCTAAGGTGGTAACTGAAACGTCTGCCAACTTCACTTGAGAAGAATACCATCAAAAAGATGTTTTTGGGAAAGTGATCTTCACGAGAGTTGAATCCCTGAGTTTTAGATTTCATTTGGCACTGGTTTCAACCCCTTTTTGACATCAAGAGCCTAATATAGCCCACTAGACACTCAATTTAGCTCTTGCACTTTTCAGAAAAATTATAGATATCCCTCTTATATTTTCTAAAAGGTAATATTCATATTTTTTAGATGTTTGTAACTCAAGATATGCCCGAAATAAAGAGACAATGTCAAATTCAATTAATGTTGAAAATTGCAATTAAGCCTAATTGAAACCCAAACCTATAAAATGTGACAAAGTTCAATCAATTAAGCACAAAAAGGAGGTAACATACTAAATATGAAGGATTAATAATGTCTTTACATACTTTTCACTAAGATGCTTGATTTGAACAATTGTTGGATTTGCTAGCAAGATAGGTGGATCTTTGTTTGTTTCCATCACATCTTACAGATCAAAATCCCTCAAATAATTTATCATCTTTGATGTCGAGATAGGGTAGTTTTCTCCATTAAATTATGGAGGAGGTGGAGCTGAAAAACTGATTGAAGTCATTTATAAAGTTTTTTGGGTTTTAAGGAAAGAAGTCTTGCTGGTTTTCTCTCAAACTCACACACACAGTCCTTCAAGATCAAAAAGCTCTTGATACCATATTAGAAAAAGCAAAATTGAGAGGTGGTAGGTTGATTTCACCCACTTCATTCACTAGCAGCATACATATTTATAAATAAAAGAAGCTTCATGGCCTGCTAATTGTCAATACCCACTCTGACATAAATCTTCACAAAATAAGGAATATCATTCCTTTACTACCTGCCCATATCATCTAATATTACAACCATACATGATTTTCTCCTAAATTTTAGCTAAACCCATATATCTTTACTAACTTATCAAAACATCTAAAAACAGAATATGTGACAGCAAATGTGTCAGCACTCAACACTTCAACAGATTTCCTAATGTGGGAGGAATTTTTTCATATAGCATATTACCACCAAGATACATTTCTCTGAGCTGGGTGGAAAATTTTCCAATGGATTCTTGTAAAGGACCTCCAAAATTATTAACACTTATAACCAATACAGTTTTGCAAAGATTTTAATGAGTCCATAGTTGAATAACTACCTAGATATTTAAAAGCTAAATTTAGTCACCAAAGATCTTGCAGTTTTGCACTTGCTAGACTTGGAACTTGTCCTCCAAAACTATTATTACTGATATCAAATCTTTCAAGCATAATTACATGGGTGATTGAAGTTTAGATTGGACCTGAGATTTGATTCATACCAATTTCAAATAGCTGGAGATTAGGGAGGGTGAAGAATATGTTGGTTGGAAGAGAGCCATTAAACTAATTGTCTATAGCTGAGATGTAAGTAAGAAATGACATATTGTACAATGAAAAAGGAAGCATACTGAATAATTTGTTGGAAAATATATCAATGATTTGCAAATGTTTCAAGCTGCCTATTTCTTCTGATATATTTCAAGAAAGATTCCATATGGAATTTGGTATTTTCCCTATTAAATTGTTTTTGGCCAACCATAACCTTTGAAGCTTTCTTAGAGAGCCAATCTCCATTGGTATTTTTCCAATAAGATTATTCCCTTGTAAATGTATGTGCTTGAGTTCGGAGAAACTTGTCAAGTTGGTAGGAGTTTCTCCTGCCAATGTGATATTAGCCAGCAAGAGTAGCTACAGCCGAAATAAACAACCCAGTTCTTGTGGGATTTTTCCATTGAAGGTGTTGTTCAGGAGGTTGAGGATTCTCATAAAAGAGAGATTGCCAATGTAAGGTGATATTAATGCATGTAGACTCAACTGTGTAACTCTTTGATGTCGTTGACTGCATGTGATTCCATGCCAGTTGCAGAAGTGGCTAAACTATTCAAAGAAGCCAAGATTCCATAAGGTCATTGGATATTGACTCCTTGAATTTGAATAGTGCCAGATGATCAGTCTCGTTTTCTAATGTAGAAGCAGCTCCATTAAAATGAAGCAAAAACAAGTTTATAGTAAAGGCAATAAGAAGGTAAAGATATATGGACCAAAATGCAGGTAAAAAAGAAGCAACAAATTTCATTTGGTTGAGGAATACAAGACTGTTATATCTTTGATCTTGTTCACAAACTGAGGTTTTGGTAATTGGCTTGGAACTCAGAAATAGCAGACAAATTCTATTACCGAATGGATCATTGATTTAAATACTTGTTAAGATGGGTTTTTTTTTTTAAAAAAATATTTTTTGATCACGTGGGTTATTTTGTTTTGTGTATTTTTTTTAATGGTCAACAATTTGCGGCTGCTTTGGCTAGCATGTGCCTTGAAAATTGTATTCTAAATTACTAGTCATGTGATGGTTATTTTTTATAGTATTGTTGTGTGAATGGTTTTGTTGATACCTGATAGGTATTTATGAATAAACATTGCCAAGAAAATCTATAGCAAATTGAATAGCTCAATCTAGATCATATGGCTTTATATCGTAGAGTTTCTTTGAGAGTGATTAAACAAACTAAATGATGTGAATGATATCTAGTAATAGATTTATAGTTGCTTAGGAAAGGAATGAAACATCAAGAACATTTTTGACATTTTACAAAATGAATGGGAGAAATTATTGTTGCACTTTACTGTAAGAATGATAAAAAAATTGGATTAATTGAACAAGCTTGAGCACATTACCACGTTTTTTAATCACTATGAATTTCTAGTAGTAACAATTTTATTCAAGGATTAAGTTTTAGGGCCTATCTAGTTGGGACAGAAAATCATTTTTTAGAGACTCCTCTTCCTGCCACCCAGAAAATAGAACATAAGTCTATCTCCTCTAACACCTCTTCTTTTAATGTTAGCACTTAGCAAGTAGGTTGCATGGATACAGGTATAGATGCTAGTCAAAGTTTTAAAAATTAAGGTAAGGAGGTAAGGGCACGAGAGTATATATATATAGGTAATTAAGTCGTAAGATAAATACTATTTCCATAACATTAGATGAGGTAGTAATGTTAAATAATGTGTTTTTATTAGTAGCAAACCAAAAAAATTAGCCACAAAAGTTGCATTTCATGTGGTTGAGTGTATGGCTTATTGACTTGTACTTGAGGCGTACTAGCTCATTACAATGCATAATCAAGCATATCCAAATGTATCCGATAACAATTAAAAAAATATTTTAAGTGTACCTGATACATACCTATATATACCAAATGCATACCTACACCAGATACGACAACTATATAAGAGTACCCAAGCATCCTAAGTTAGCACTACATGAGATAAAAGGAAAATAATCCAACTTGTTTGAGTATTACCTTTGTAATTTAAGAACCACATCGAGATGTATACCAAGATACCAAAAGCATAAACTATTTCAACAATTTGTAATAGAAGCTTATAGTTGCATACAAAAGCAATTAGGAAATCTCATACTTATTTTTTATTTTAAAAAGAAAATTGAAAGGCAAGCTTCTACTGAAAAATCATTTAGAGAAAAAAACAAGAGGATGAAGAAAATTATATGAAACTTCTACTCACACAAATTAATAGCAATTTAGTGTTTGACTATGAATTGAACCTTTACATTTTTTATTTTAAATGTAGTTAGCTTTCATTGATCCCAACTGCTCGTAAGTCATTTCTAATTACATTTAGCTCCTTGATCACATCCATCACATTTTTTCTTTCTCTCGAAGACATTGTCAAAATATGAACATTCACCAAATAAAACTCTCACTCACACACTCGGATAAGTCACATAATAGAGGAAAAGAACTTGTATCTAATTCAATTTGATTTCACTTTTCATCATACTACATTACACAGTACATGAGGAAGCCATTTATAGGCAAACATACTTGAATAAAATATTAAACTATATGAAAACCCATTTGCAAAGGAATGCATTTAAATGATGGAAAGAACAAATTGTAGTCAAGCAGTGGTCAACTTTTTTTAGTAATAGTAGGCACCAGTTTTGCAGCAAATGATAAAGTGTAATTCTGGGAAACTTTAATGAAGCCTTTTTGTAGAAGCAAAAATCACAAGAGATAAGCTTGTGCCATAAAATGGGTGGTTCAATAAATATTAGGAGCTTTGGTTTAACTTTTAACTTTGCTTCCTTTAAACCAAGCTAGTAAAATTCGTTATTCCAAGTATTCTCTTCAACTTGTAAAACAACATAGCCTTCAATGCCTTTGTAAAAATATCTGCAACTTGTTCTTTAGTGTGACAATAATTAATCAACACTTCCTTATTAACCACCAATTCCTGAATTTTGTGAAATCATATATCTATATACTTTGATCTCCTAAGAAACATTGGATTTTTACATAGCACAATAGCTGACTTGTTGTCATTATAATTGTGGGAGTATTTTTCTTTTGATGTAGTACTTCAAGGATTCTCCTTAACCATACCGTCTGTGTAGTGCACTTCAGCTATTAAGAGTGCAACAACTGGTTATTTATTTGAAGACCAAAATATTATTCCTGATCCATGATGAGATACGTAGCCTAAAGTGTTTTTTCTTGTTTCTATATCGCATGCTCAATCACTATTTGTATATCCAACAAGTTTTACATCATTAGCATCAACATAAAAAATTCCATTAGTTAGGGTAAGTTGGATATATCAAAGAATTCTTTTAGTGGCTTACAGATGACTAATGTGTGGTTCCTCCATGAATCTAATAAATAATCCAACACCAAAGACTATATCTAGTCTAGTTGCAGTTACATATCTCAAACTTCCAATTGAACTCTTGTAATAAGTGGAATCCACTCTTTTTCCTTTTCCTTCGCTTACCAATTTTAGCTTTTCTTCAACTGGAGTGGAAACTAACTTGAATACTCCATCTGAAACTTCTTCAAAATATCATTAGCATATTTCTTTTGTGAAATAAAAATCTCATCATTTTGCTGAATAATTTCATTGCCTAGAAAACAAAACATTAAGCCCAAATCTGTCATTTCAAAGCTACTCACCATAGCCTCCCTATATTCTGCAACCATCTTCAAATCATTTATAGTAAAAAAGTGGTCATCAACATAAAGACACAAAATGAGAATATCATCAGGTTCGACAAATTTAATATACAAAGTGTGTTCAAAAGGACATAATTGAAAACCATGGTCAACAAAATAGGAATCAATCTACTTATATTATGCTCTTGGTGCATGTTTCAATCTATACGAAGCTCTCTTTAATTTGTAGACTTTATCCTCTTTTCCTTCGATCACATTGTTGAACAAATGAGCTGTATATGTGAAAATAAGCTTCACTTTTTATTACTAAACATTTATACAAGACAACTTTCTTTTTAATACAAGAGTACACTTGATTGGACACCTGAGACTTACTCTAACTTTTCCTAGAACTTTACTTTATTCTTGCTTTATCTCTCACTTATATTTCTTTATCACTCTTCACTTACAAAAATTGTGATATCATGGTCTATTTATAGGTTAGGCAGGTCGGTTACAGATTTTTTTAGAGAATTTGACAACTTGTTACAGTAATTCTATATCTTTCTTTAAATATCTACCATCCTCCAAATACTAGAAAAATCTAGTATTATGTCCCCAAAAGTCGGTGCCACTAGTGCTGACTTTTCATTTCTCCCCCTCAGCACTAGTTTTCTTTTTCATTCTAAATTGTTTGCGGAATTCTAAAAATTTGGTGTTGTTTAATCCTTTTGTGAATATATTAGCTATATGCTCATCAGTCTTAATTTGCTTCATTTGTATTTCTCCATTCAATACTTTATCTCTTAAAAAATGGTAGTGCACCCCAACGTGCTTGGTTCTTGCATGGAAGACTAGGTTTTCTACTAATTGAAATGCAAACTAGTTATCATAGTATAGTGGAACTGCACCCTTGATTTGCTAATGTAGATCTTTCATTATTTTCAATAGCCACATACGTTCTTGTGCTTCCATTGTTGCTACCCTGTACTATGCTTCAGTTGTTGATAGTGACACGGTCAGTTGCCTTTTGCTACACTAAGATATCACCCCTAATCCAAGAGTGAATATGTATCTAGTAGTCGATATATAAGTATCAAGATCTACTGCATAGTCAACATCATAATATACAATCATTTGACATGTATCACCTTTTTTTGTAAAAAAAATCATAGTTATTTATGCCTATAATTTATCTTAGGATTCTTCAAACAACTTTAAGATAAGGTTTCTTGGGTTTCTGCATGTATCTGCTCACCACTCCAACTGCATATGAAATGTCTGGCCTCATTAATGTTAAGTAGATGATACTTCCCACCAATTCCCGATACATTATTTGGTACGATCCTCTAAATCCTTTCCTTCATATGAAAATGGATTGATAGGTTCTCTCTTGTTTGGTGAATTTCTTCAATGTTGTATCTTGTGATGATTAAATCATCTACATATACTAGCACAATTGCTAGTTTTCCTTTATGTATCTTGACAAGCAAGCTCGAGTCATATGGCATAAGACAATACCCACTTCAGAGTAGAAATTATGTTATCTTCCTGATAGCTATTTGGCAAGTGTACCAAATCGCACAAGTAATAAAGTGATGAGTAAATTATCGTCTCCACAGGGAATTGTGTTGTCAAGTACCAAATTACTAATTTAGATACTATTTAAACGATGCAAATTAAAGAAGAGAATAAAAAAAAAAACTAAAATTTTAACTATGTTAAATGGGGTTGAGCAAACAAAGAGTGAGATGCTAGAGATCCGATTTCACTTGATTTTCCGATTATTTGGATTCTTTCTTAATTTAAATTCCAATTCAAGAATTGATGGTGGGATATCTAATTTAATTAAAACCCAATTCCTTGGTAGATTAATTCTCTTCAACTATTTAAAATTAACTAATTCCTTAGTCTAACTCCAAATAGAACAAGGCATGAATGAACAAAATCCCAAGTAATACCACACAACCAACAATATCTATTCCTAGATTATTGCTTAATCATAGTGTTTATCTCAAGAAGCAACATCACACATGAATTTCCCAATCCTATGCATGACCATCAATTCAATTTATGGTTGATCAAGTCATAAAAGCATTATGAATAGAGATGAACACTCAATCATGAAAGGAAACTTAAATTAAGAATTATAAATCCAAATAAATCATCCATTCAAGTTACATCATCACTCTAACTAGGAAGAGTTTAGAAAAACATCAAGAAATAGGAAAACAAAAGATAAGAAATTGCAAACTCCATTGAATCCAAGACAACAAGAAGATGAAGATCTTGAATCCTTGCTCCTTGATGATCTTCTTGGCTCTCCTAGGGCTAGAAGCCCTCTCCCCCTTTGGATTTTTCAGCCCCCCAAAAGCCTCCACTTTCTTTTCTTCTCTTTTCCTTTTATATCAGAAAAATAGGGCGTCACTTTTTAAACTCCACCGCCTAAGCGGTGGAATCTCACCGCTCAAGCGGTGGAGTGTCAGAGAAGATTTTGCGTTCTGTGATGCCACCGCTTAGGCGGTGTATTTGGGCGCCTAGGCGGTGGATTTGCCGAGAAGAGTTTACGTTCTGGGACTCCACCGCTTAAGCGGTGGATTTTGGGCGCTTAAGCGGTGGGATGGCAGCAAGCAAGTTCTGCCTTGATCTCACTTTTTCACTCACAAAACTTTTGAACTAGACTTCGAGGTCTTCATTGAAGTTGTAGATCTCTCTCTTAGCTTTCCAAAACATCAAGAATCACACCAAACCGAGGTCTGTAGCTCTAGTTATAATCAAATCACTGCAATAATGTCATATTCTTGATTTTCCATTAAACTAGTCCAAGATCTCTAACTTTCACCTGAAATTCATTAAAAACATACCAAAGGCATAAAAGGAAGATAGGATGATAAAAACACAATAAAAGACAAAAATTAGTGATGAATTAAATCAAATCCTCTAACAACAAAAGCACTAGATGTGTGTATTTTGTACACACATCAAATACCCCCAAACTTGAATAATTGCTTGTCCACAAGCAATGAGATATCTAGAGCATAACTAGGGGATATTCTTCTATGAAAAACATGGAGAATTTCAATTCAAGACTTTCAGAGAAAATTCCTTAAGAGAAACAATCCATGAATAACTCATCAAAGCACTAAGAGGTTACAAGTTCATTCATGTAAGCATGTCCAAGCAAAGAGTATTTCACACAATCTCAAGCAAGTATCCACAAACCAATTTCATGAATTTTCTTGTTCTCGGATAAGTATATGCACATAAAGTAATCCCTACTACCACCACAATTTCATTGATGTGAATCATATTCCCAAATCCCATAGGCAAATCCAATATCCCTATCTCCACTAATGTAGTGCACACTTTCAAAGAATCAAAAGGTCTTTATTAGGCTTGTAATGAGGCTAAGGGTAAAGGTGGAGCACAAGGAAAGGGACAAGAGGATAAACAAAGATGAGAGGATATTTAGTGAAAAAGTTCAAGATACACTAAGAGTGTATACTAATAACTAGGGGAAAACTTTTACCTTTCAAGAACCACACTTTTTAGTTTTTCTTTTTTTTTTCTTTTTTTTTCTTTTTTTTTTCTTCCACCCCCAAACTTATTTCTTTGTAATTTTGGGTGGAATCCCTTTTTCTTTTTTTTTTTCTTTTAGTGCCTCACTTTTCATTTTTCTCCCCTTTCTTTATTGTTCATTCCTTAGCATACCTCTCACTTTCACACAAAAATCCAACTCAAAAAGGGTAGATATGAGTGTTTAGGCTTATGGGTGAGGTAGACGTGGGTGAAATGAAAGAAAATAGGCTAGTGAATGAAGGCTTCAAAATGGGTTCTAATGGAAAAATAAAAACAAAGGATGGTCTAAGGCCAAATGTGGGTAAAACAAAGAATGCCTAAATCATTTCCTTTTCAAGTGCACACTAGGATTTCGCCTCGATAGGTTTAAAAGACTTGTTCTAGGATTGGTGTGGTAGCTTGGAATCAACAATCATGCACATAAACCTTCTCTAAGAACTCACAAACTCAATCAATAGGTCCATGGAAAACAAACCAAAGGAAGTGAAATGCTCTACTTTAGATATGTATAACAATCATGACAATCTTCCACTCAACACTTTTTCCAAGTTAAGCATGCATTGGATTCTTTTGGCATCTTCAAGAAAATCAAGCAAAGTAATTCTCTATCTCTTGAAAAATTCAAAATTAGTGCTTAAGTTGCAAAAGAATTGAAAAATTCACACTAATATGAAAATAAGCACACAACTAACAAAAGCATACTAAAGCAAAACCAAAAAGAGAACAATTTTTTTTTTTTGGCCAACACTATTTACATCCCCCTACAAAGGCTCCGAACTCGGGGAGGCACTAAAGCCGACTCAACAAAAATAAAAAAAAATAAAAATCACAACTTAATCATACGTATCATGAATTAGTCTAACCTGTACAAAGTCAAGTTCTATAAAAAATTTAACAAAAGCAATTAAATATCTACTAGCACAAAGAAAATCAAAAAAAGTTAGTTTATGTACAAACTCCTCTAAAATAAAACAAAACTGTACAAAGTCATTTGAATTTACTAAACTATGACGAATTGGGATCCTAGACATATCCTCTTTAACCTCAGGCTCGACAATTTCAATTTCAGGGATGAACACATTATGCTGTGAGAATGAATTACCCTCATCTAAATGATATTTATCCCTAAAATCTTCTTTAAAAACAGAAGCCATATTTGAGTGTCCATTATTCTTCAATGGCATAACCATATTATCAATTTCCTCACTAGACCTAAAGGAGATGGATTGATCTTGTTCTTGTTTCCTATTAGATCTAGTGGTAACTGCATATTGTTTATCAAAATCAAGGATAGGTTGACTATTCATATTTTTCATCTCATCTAATAGAATATCCATTTTATCTAAATTAGCCATTACCTTATCCATTATTTCTTTTTCTAAATTCTCCTCTAGGTAATACTGATCTGCAACCTCATTCGAAAAATAAGGCGGTTGACAGTGGCCATAAGTAAATTGGTAGAATTGATTTTGATATTTAGAATATTCACTACCAATGTTACTAGGAGAATGCCATGAGAAATTAGAGTGATTATGCCAATTAGGATTATGTCTCATGATATGAATCAAAGAAAAACACTCATTAATGATTATATGGACACATATAGGAAACATGCATAGGATTGCCACACAAAGAACATACCTCATAGCTATTGTAATTCATGTTACGACAATTTAAAGCTGAAACAATTTTACCAAGAGTTTTATCTCAACCTCAAGCTTGTTGCAACCAATGACCAATGGCACCTAAAAATACAAAACAAGAACAAAAAGGTTAAAAAC
Organism: Styphnolobium japonicum; assembly: GCA_023212625.1. Lineage (NCBI taxonomy): Eukaryota > Viridiplantae > Streptophyta > Magnoliopsida > Fabales > Fabaceae > Styphnolobium > Styphnolobium japonicum. Next base: position 16,276,072 of record JALBWW010000011.1, read on the forward strand.
AAAAACTAAAATCAATGTTTAAATTAGTATCCTATTAGCTAAATGATATTGACAAAATCACAATTCCCCGGCAACGGCGCCAAAAACTTGATAGCTATTTGGCAAGTGTACCAAATCGCACAAGTAATAAAGTGATGAGTAAATTATCGTCTCCACAGGGAATTGTGTTGTCAAGTACCAAATTACTAATTTAGATACTATTTAAACGATGCAAATTAAAGAAGAGAATAAAAAAAAACTAAAATTTTAACTATGTTAAATGGGGTTGAGCAAACAAAGAGTGAGATGCTAGAGATCCGATTTCACTTGATTTTCCGATTATTTGGATTCTTTCTTAATTTAAATTCCAATTCAAGAATTGATGGTGGGATATCTAATTTAATTAAAACCCAATTCCTTGGTAGATTAATTCTCTTCAACTATTTAAAATTAACTAATTCCTTAGTCTAACTCCAAATAGAACAAGGCATGAATGAACAAAATCCCAAGTAATACCACACAACCAACAATATCTATTCCTAGATTATTGCTTAATCATAGTGTTTATCTCAAGAAGCAACATCACACATGAATTTCCCAATCCTATGCATGACCATCAATTCAATTTATGGTTGATCAAGTCATAAAAGCATTATGAATAGAGATGAACACTCAATCATGAAAGGAAACTTAAATTAAGAATTATAAATCCAAATAAATCATCCATTCAAGTTATATCATCACTCTAGCTAGGAAGAGTTTAGAAAAACATCAAGAAATAGGAAAACAAAAGATAAGAAATTGCAAACTCCATTGAATCCAAGACAACAAGAAGATGAAGATCTTGAATCCTTGCTCCTTGATGATCTTCTTGGCTCTCCTAGGGCTAGAAGCCCTCTCCCCCTTTGGATTTTTCAGCCCCCCAAAAGCCTCCACTTTCTTTTCTTCTCTTTTCCTTTTATATCAGAAAAATAGGGCGTCACTTTTTAAACTCCACCGCCTAAGCTTGGAATCTCACCAGCGGTGGAGTGTCGAGAAGATTTTGCGTTTCAGGATGCTGCCACCGCTAGGCGGTGTATTTGGGCGCCTAGGCGGTGGATTTGCCGAGAAGAGTTTACGTTGCAGGACTCCCACCGCTTAGCGGTGGATTTTGGGCGCTTAAGCGGTGGGATGGCAGCAAGCAAGTTCTGCCTTGATCTCACTTTTTCACTCACAAAACTTTTGAACTAGACTTCGAGGTCTTCATTGAAGTTGTAGATCTCTCTCTTAGCTTTCCAAAACATCAAGAATCACACCAAACCGAGGTCTGTAGCTCTAGTTATAATCAAATCACTGCAATAATGTCAAATTCTTGATTTTCCATTAAACTAGTCCAAGATCTCTAACTTTCACCTGAAATTCATTAAAAACATACCAAAGGCATAAAAGGAAGATAGGATGATAAAAACACAATAAAAGACAAAAATTAGTGATGAATTAAATCAAATCCTCTAACAACAAAAGCACTAGATGTGTGTATTTTGTACACACATCACTTCCCATACCATGTTCTAGGTGCTTGCTTTAGCCCATATAGTGCTTTTCTAAGCTTGCAATCATAGTTTGGATGAGCTTTACTTTTGAATCCTCTTGTTTTCTCCATATATATATCTCGATCAACTTCTCTATGCAGGAAATCATTCTTCACGTGCATTTGCCAAAGCTTCTATGATTTGTATGCTACCAATGCTATTAGGACACGTACAACAATGATATTTGTGAGTGGACTAAACGTCTCATCATAATCCAACCCATACCGTTGAGAGAATCCTCGTGCAACTAGATGAGCCTTGTATCTTTCAATTGATCCATTAGGATGAGTTTTGATCTTATATACCCATTTGCAAGAAATAGGCTTTACATTCTTTAGTATTGGCACTAGCTCCCATGTTTGATTTAACTCTAGTGCCAAGATTTCTTCTTCCATAGCCTTGATCAATTTCTCCTTCTGCGAGGCTTCTTCATATGTTTCACTCTCTTTTTCTTCCATAACCTCTACGATATTTGCATATTTAGGATTTGGTTTTCTTTTCCTAGTAGATCTTCTGGGTTGTAATTATTCTTCAACTCCTTCTCGTGTCATGTTGACACTCTTCATGCTCTTCTTGTTCTCTTTAATGTATCCCTATTTGCCAATGACTATATGTAGGTCTCTCCGTCTCTATTTGCTAACTTAAAGATTCTTCTTCTATGCTTTCTTTTTGCTCTTCCATTTTTTCTTGTGTTCTATCTGTTAGTATATGCCTTAAAGGCCAGTTGTATACTGATTTTCCTAGTTACATTGTATCTTGTCTTTATTATATATAAGGCATTTATTTCATTGTGTTATTTATTTTATTTAAATATGCATGATAAAGTCCTTAGAATAGTAAGTACAATGTCATGGGATATCAAGTGCATGACTTAGTTGTGAGATCCTATTGATTACTTTTAGAACACTATTCTTAAATGTCCCTAGTCAAGTATTATTGTGAATTATGACAATTGTAATACATTGAGACTAGCATGTGCGTAAACTGATGACCATATCTCACGGGTCATGGATATGAGATATCAAGTCTTCGCATGGGTACACATTAGAGTAATGTTGTACTGAATTGACCCACCATGAGAACGCTGCATGGATCGTTACATGAGTGTCATGAGCGGCTCTCACAGTGACGATGGTGTATGTGGTCCTTTGACTTGAAGGCACTACAGTTTCCTACATGAGGAGTTGTATGAATTGATACTATCAAACGTCCCTGATCAATCAATTTGAGACACTTATGTTAGTTTTGTATTAGGCTTTATTAGATGTTTATTGTGCCCAATATTAGTATTTTAGATGAGTTTAATGTTGTTGGGCTTCATTGGGCTTTAATGTAAATATTGAATAATTTTCGGATTTTGATGCATTTTGACCTTTCTTCCTTAGTTAGGCCATAACTTGGGACTCGGTGATCCATTTGAGGTGATCTTAGTGTATTTGGAAAGCTAAGACAATGTTCTACAAGTATCATGAAGAACTCAAGAGCTGGATCGGACTTCTAAGGGTCCAAAATATCCCTGTAATACAGAGTGGGTTTGCTATCACGAAAATCTGGGCAGTGTGCACATATTGGACTACATAGTGAGCTATAGGCCTCCTCTTGGGCTGAAACTTGGCCATTGGAAAGATAAGACCCATATCTCCAACTTCCCTGAAGACCATTTAGTCAATAGATGTCATTTTAGGTATGATAATGAAGCTACAAGTTGGTTTGAATTTGGAAACACGTTCTGCTAACCTAACTTGAGGTAGGTTCAGTGTTTTTGGCATATCTGGAGTTCTAAACGTCCATATGGCATGATTCCAATTGCAAAATTTCAAGGAGACAACTGGCTACAAATTTCATGAAGACCTCCAAGCCAAAATGCACCGTCAAGATCATGAAAATCAAGAAAGAAGTCGGATAAGAGTTGCTGACTAAAAGCCACCAACCATACACCAACCCACCTACCATGTACCAACCCACCAACCATGCATCAACCCACCAACCATGCATCAAGCTTCCATATTTGACAATTTCCATATTTTTATAGCTTGTATACATCAGATTATGTACATGTACAAATTGGCTTCTAGGATTAGTATAAATAGAGTCAATCTCTTTGTATTATGATGATTCAATTTTAAGTAAATTTTAAGTAAGTTTTAGTATTTATGAGAGTTTTCTTTCTCTTCTTCTTCATTTTCTTTAGAATTTCATTTTTGTTTTTTTATTTCTGAGTTCTTCCTTCCCATCCATGGAAGGCTAGGCTCTCATAATCAATCCAAGGGATTAACCATCTTGATGTTTAATTTGGAGATCTTGTTTCGCTTGTTCATATTGCTTAATTGTTATTCAAGTTTCTCTTCTTCCTCTTTTGATTTTTATCTAGATTGAATTGCTTAATTTGATTTAGATGTTGATGTGGTAATAGCTTTATTATCATGTATTCAAAGAGGATCACATAGAATAAACAATTTATTAAAGCTTTTTGATGGATTGTTTAGCTTGGTTAAATCCCCGATCTTAAGTTAATCTATGTTTGGATGGTGCTTACTTTATCTAACATTGGTTAATTAAATCCTAGATGCTTATCTAGTAGAGGATTCTTGGATCATGTTGAGGCGTCTTGATGTGATCTAAGGCCAAGAACACGGTTAGCAATTAAGTGAATTACTTGTGATCAATGATGAATTAAACTCAAGATCAGTAAACTTTCTTTGGATTGGTTAATTTGTTAATTGCATTTCTTTAATTCAACTGGTGTATTATCTTTTCAAATCATCAAAACCCCCTTTTAATTATCTTGATCTGATTAAATCTTTGTTCTTTTTGGATCCTTGAGAGACGATTCGGTTCATGCTCTAAACTACAAATTAGTTTGCGAACCGGTAATTATTATTATTTGACGGGGTCTCGACAACCTCTTGTCAGTCCCCTATAACAAGGTGATTAAAAAAGTGCCTATTGGACATGCTGCAAATCATGCAAAGGGATGTGAGTAGCCTAGATAGGATTTGTCCCTCTTACATAATAGGAGCGATATCTTCGAGCCCCTTGATAGAGTGAGACTGTAAAATGCATGGCCATGCTCGAATGAGAGATATTGATCTCATTTGTCTTAATATGTCTACTTGGAGATCAAGAAACCAAATATTAAACTATACAAGGGTGACATGTTCCATGCATTGTGTTTAATTTAGATATCCGGACAAAATGACTAGACTATACGATAACATTGTTTACAAAAGAGTTATGTCAAATCACTGACATTCCTGTTACTTGAGTAGCAGTGATGTATTACTAGATGTCGTTCACTGTTTGTATTGCTAAAATTGGATGTTAGTGTTACTGTCAACGTAAAGGGAACCTACGTGTCACACACTTTGAATGGATCGAAATTGGGGTTTAATATTCATGAGAGGAACTTAATTAGGAGTCCAATTATGACTTAGACTCTTAGATAACTAGTTGGACATTTAGTTAGATTAAATGTGTCAACTGAGTGGATGGGCCTACACATAATTATGACCTAAGTTAAATTATAAGTAGGCACATCAATGCTCCTCATACTCATTAATGACAGCTACCCTAGCTGTATATATGATATATAAATGTAGCAGCCACAAAAAAAGAGAGAGAAGACAAACTAGAGATATCTGAAACTGTTTCAGAAACCCTAGCCACCATTTCTAAACAGTGAGAGTGAGATGAGCACCCCCGGCAGCTAGTACCACAGAGTGGAGGAGAGCTCGATCTCGGTTCATTCATGTGGATACCGTAGAGACACCACTCCTTGCTGTGCTCGTGATTGATTGTCTGTAACGACAGTCGTCTCTTCATAAAGGTAACTTCCTAACACTTTTATGATTTTTGCATGGATCCTTAGCTGGGTTTGGGATTTTGTTTTTGTTTTCTATTGCGTTCTCTGATCCCAAAATGCAACACTATCTTCAATATCTTTGGAATCAGGTACAGTTACTTGTTATGGTGACCACCAAGAGGAAGCTTCATCAAACACCACATTTCTAGATGTATAATATCGGCTAGTTGTATGATCACAACATCTCCATCCTTTTCTCTGACTATCATATCCCACAAAGATACAATGAATGACCTTTTAATCGATCTTGCTCCTTAAATGATTTGGAACAAAGACATAACACACACAACCAAATACTTGAAAGTGACCCACCATGGGTTTAAGTTTCCATAACTTCTCGAATGGTGAGACAAATTCCATAACTTGGCCCTGTGTAGAAATCTCAGAACCCGTTCCATATGATGAAGTGCATTGCAAAATGGTGAATTCTCTAGAACTTATAATTACCAACTGACACAAAGGAAAGGAGAATTGAAAGGAAAACTGAATTTTACAAGAGTTTAGAGCTTTAAATAATATCAAGCAATATTACCAATCAGGCAAAATTGATTGGGCATGGTAGTAGCTGCAACTCTGAAATACCACCACAATGCCCACTTTTTCCAATCACTTAGGAAGCACCGATACTTCAAAATGTTTGTTATACCCGTGTCAGATAAGTACCCGTATCAAATATCATACCAGATACTCTTCGTACACTTCCAGATACTTTTATCCTATATCTTATTTTTTTATTTTTTATTTTTGAATTTTTGTGTCAATATGGATAAGATATAAGAATTTGATAAATGACACAACTATTATTTTTTATTTATGATTTATTATAATGATTTTATATGTTTTTGATGATTTATAAGATGATATTTATAATTTTTTATATATATGTTATGTTGTACCCGTATCCTAAGTTTTTGAGAAATGACATAGGACCATGTCGTATTGGTGTCGTATCAGATACCCGTATCAGTATCCGTGCATCATAGCCAATCAATGATGTTGCACTTGCATTCTTGAATACCCCTTCTGTTGGCACATGCATTCAAATATTCCAAAACTGAAATATTCTGTAGACCTGTTCAATTTCGTGAAAAATCTAAATGTCTAACGCCTCTCAATGAAGGTATAGATGAAGGTATGATTCCATGGAAGGAATTCCCCTGTAACTGTAAGTTAAGGTATTCCAAGCTAATGGACTCTCCAATGGTCAAAAGAACTTCAGATTATGATTGCGAGAGTATGTCCAGTTACTTGTTACAAATTAGCTTGAAGACAAAGCTTTTTCAGTTAATTTAAGTGGTAAGCTACCTCTTATAATTATTCAGTGGTAGCAAATTTTGGTAGATGGATGATCTGTCCCTGCATATCGATATTATAGGAATTGGGAACATTATACCAGAACATGTGGCGCTTATGAAGCAATTGGACCACAGCATATACCAAGGATGAATCATGAATGTATTTGTTCGAATTCAGACATCAAAGGTTTGAAGTCACATAAGGTAATGTTTATGTACATGCTTATGTGTAAAATAAGCTTCATTCACATGTTTGGTATATATGATCATTGAGGCACAGACTTTTTTCCTTTTAGCTAGCGATACCATTTCATTCAAACTATGTAACATGTAAATTATTAAAACAATAATAATAATAATAATAATTATTATTATTATTATTATTATTATTATCATTATTATTATTATTATTATTATTATTTTAGTATTATTATTACTATTACTATCATTATTGCTATCATCATTATTATCATCATTATTATTATTATTATCATTATTACTACTACTACTACTATTATTATTATTACTATTATTATTACTATTACTATTATTATCATTATTACTATCATTATTCCTATTATTATTATTTTTATTATTACCATTACTATTACTATTACTATTATTATTACTACTATTACTATTATTATCATTATTACTACTATTACTATTATTATCATTATTACATTATTATTATTATTACTTTTACTGCTATTATTATTATTATTATTATTATTATTATTATTATTATTGTTGTTGTTGTTGTTGTTGTTGTTGTTGCTATACTTTTGGTCACATCCACTTCTCTTCTGTATTATTTTATGAGTAATGATATGTGCACACTATTTTTACACTTGGTTAACAATGAGTAAATGTTTGGTTAACACAGCATATCATTTGGTTAATGAGTTTTATTAGCTTGTAAGTGATTGGTTACCAAAACTCATTAACCAAATAATATACTGTATTAACTAAAAATTTACTCATCATTAACCAAGCGTAAAAGTGGTGTAAAAAAAATGATGTGCAAGAATCATTATTGTTATTTTATTTTCTTCTTTGAAAAAGAAAGATACGATGGAATAAATTATGATCGTTTCATTGAGTTAGACGGTAGACCCTTCCTTCAGGGTGATAAACATGCTTGTTTCTATATAACTAAGTATTTTCTTATTATTATTATTTTTCTCAAAGTGAGTTTATTTTGCATCTGCCTCCTCTCTTGAACTATAGTTATTTTTGTGATGAAAAAATATCCTGTGATAATTTACGCAAGTACGTAGGAAAAGAAAAGTAGAATCAATGCGCTGCTTGACTTGAATTTTACAGTATATATATTATCTTTCTTCTTCTACTTCCTATTTATGAATTATTTTCTGATAAACGTAGAGAATCTAGAGATAGAAGAAACTGAGGTTGTGGCAGATTAATCAGCTTGGAAGTTGGACAGCAACTGGAATTGAACTGCTTTCACACCATGAAATACACAGTAGAGATTTCCTGCAGAGAAAAAAAGAGGGGCAGCATTTATTTAGAACTAGACTTTTTCCATGTAGTTTGGAGAGCAATAAGTTTTTGGTCATGAATTGTATCATCATAAATTGTTGATATTAGCTAGCTTAAACTTAGAGGATTAGACCATAGACTAACCCGCAGTGAACTTGACTAAAATAAGCTATCTAGTTACTGTGACAGCTGCAGTACTTTAAACTTCAGCAGAGATGACCTTGGAAATGGGAATCACATTTGAACAATATTTGCAAAGAGATTGAACCAATAGAAAATACACTTATTCACGTTTAGCCTCCTCCACTTGCAAAACCCACCCCAGAAAACAAGAAGAAGAGAGTGTAAAGGGGTTTTAAAAGACTAATCATTAGTATTGGCAGACTTGTGATACAAAGTGTCAGTCAGTCTCCGTTGATCTACCAGCAAGAAAAGCATTTCTGATTAGATCTAGTTCCCTGGTGACATCCCTCATATTCATTCTTTCTTTGGGTAACTCAGCTGAACAAGCAAGCCCAATGCAAAACAGTTCCAGCAAGCACTTCTGCAGATGATTAGGATGCATCTGGCTCAGGTTCTGATCACTCTTGTTTTCTTCTTCTGCTGATATAGCTGTTTGTTTCAATTCTTTTGGGAGAAGGGCTGAGTCCACTATCTGTAGGAGTTTATCTGGCAAAGAAACCTTGACAAAATTATGGAGATTGATGCCATTTATAAATATTTCATCTGTGGGTTTCCTTCCAGTCAGTATTTCCAATACAAGGATTCCAAAGCTATACACGTCACCCAGTGTTGACACTTGACCTCCCATTCCATACTCTGAAATTTATGTAATTTAACACAGTCAATATTATTATCAAAGTTATGATTAACCTCAAAAGAAATTAAAACTCATTAAATCTAAATAAAACAACTAGAATTTACAACATTTTAGAACTTAAATAGTATCAAACTGTACCTGGAGGAGCATACCCAACAGTTCCCTTTATTCCGATTGTGCTAGTTTGTTTATGAGAGATACCATTAATGGTGCAGAGAAGTCTTGCTAGTCCAAAATCACTCACATGAGCAACCATGCTATTATCAAGAAGGACGTTGTTTGGCTTTAAATCACAGTGAACAATTGGCTGCTCACATTCATAGTGAAGATAGTGTAATGCAGAACCAACATCTATGAGAATATTTAGTCTTTGAAGAAGGTCCAAACTTAGCTGATCTCCAATTTCCGACTCTGAATGCAACCATTTCTCTAAGCTTCCATTTTCCATATACTCAAAAACTAGAGCTTTAAATTCATTTCCATTGCAATCCATACTGGAGCAACATGTTAAAATCTTAACCAGATTCCTGTGACGGATATTTCTGAGTGCTTTACATTCAGAAATGAAACTCTTGTGAGCTCCCTTCTTTTCAAGGTTTAGGACCTTTATAGCAACAACTCTTTCTTCTGACTCGGAAGTTCCTTTATATACAAAGCCAAAAGCACCAGATCCTATGAAGTTGTTTGGAGAGAATCCATTTGTTGCTTGGCGGAGGGTCTGGTATGAGACCTTGGAAAGATTGTCCATTTTTGTTGGTGAAGTAAATGCTCTCCGGTTTGTTTTTCTCTTCCAATAGATAGCAACGGAGGATGATAACAGTAGGAGAAAGAGAACCACCGAAATTATTATTACTATTACCTTCCAAGCATGATGATTTTTGTTTGTCATAACTTTGACAGGGCACGGTGGTAGATGTAGCTCTGTGATTCCTCCACAAAGTTCACTGTTGCCTTTTACTGATATTGCACTTGCATTTGTAAAGACGCCTTCTATTGGTACTTCACCATCTAACCTGTTAAAAGAAACATTCAAGTGCTCTAGAAAAGGAATACCCTCTAGACCTTCTGGAATTGATCCAGACAATTCGTTTTGTGACAAATCTAAATATTGAAGGCCTTTCAATGAAACCAAAGATGAAGGTATGGTTCCCTGGAAGGAATTCCCTTGTAAGTTAAGGTATTCCAAGCTTATGCACTGTCCAATTGTTGCAGGAATTTCACCAGACAGGGCATTTTTAGAAACATCAAACTTATTGATGCTTTTCAGGTTGCCAACCTCAATAGGTAGGCTGCCATTTAATGAGTTCTGAGATAAGTTCAGTAACAATGACAAGGAGGGAAGACCAATGACCTGCAAGGGAATAGCTCCAGTGAGGTTGTTATGTGAAAGCTCCAGGTATTGTAAATTTTGGCAATTCCCAATACTAGGAGGAATGCTTCCTTCTAGCATATTATTTGATAAGTCAAGTTGAAACAACTGGCTGAGGTTGCCAAGGGACGATGGAATTTCTCCTGACAGTTTGTTTACATTTAATGTCAATGATTGCATCTTTTGAAACTTCCCAAAAGAATCTGGAATGGACCCAGTGAGATGGTTGAACTCCAAGTCCAAGCCAATCAAGTTAATGAGATTTCCTAATCCTGCAGGAATAGTCCCAGTAATCTGATTGCCACCAATATAGAACTGATTTAGTTGACTTGAAAAGTTGGCTACAGAGTTGGGTAAAGAACCTCCAAAGTTGTTTAGATTTAAATCTAGCACTTGCAATTTGGAGCAGTTTGTCAAAGATGTCAAGAAATCCAAGTCATTAGATGAATTACTCCCTAAACGATTGTATTCCATAGCAATCGACCAGATGTCTTGAAGATTTCCAATTCCAGTTGGAACTTGTCCTACAAAGTTATTCCTAGGGATGTTAAATAACAGCAAACGGGTTGCATTGGAGATGGAAGCTGGGATAGGCCCTGAGATCTTATTCATACCAATGCCAAACTGTTGGAGATTAGGGAGTGTAAGGAACATGTTGGCAGGCAGAGAGCCATTAAATTGGTTGGCTCCAGCTGAGAAGAAGGTGAGAGATGACATATTGTAGAGCGTGGAAGGAAGCATACCAGATAATTTGTTGGATGCAATAGAGATATGGGTCAAGTTTCTCAGACGGCCAATCTCTTCTGGTACAGCTCCCTCCAAGTTATTAATTCCCAAAGAGAGAATACTAAGAGATGAAAGATTTCCTATAGATGCAGGTATTTCACCTATCAAATTGTTCACAGCAATAGATAACTGTTCTAGCTTTGTTAGAAAGCCGAGCTCCATTGGTATTTTGCCAACAAGTTTGTTTCCTGTTATACTCAAGCTCTTGAGTTCAGAGCAGCTGGACAAGTTGGTGGGAATTTGGCCCCCTAATGTGTTATTGGTGAGATACAGCTGCTGCAGCCTGAACAAACGACCTATTTCCTGTGGGATTTCGCCATAGAAGCTGTTGTTCTGAAGGTTGACATACCTCAAAAAGGTGAGGTTGCCAATATCAGGTGGTATTAACCCACGTAAGCCATACCCTTGTAGGTTCAAGGCAGTGACTTTTTGATGCCTGAGGCTGCATGTGACTCCTTGCCAGTTGCAAAAGTAAGTAGAACTATTCCAAGAACTCAAGATATCAAATGGGTCGTCTTCAACTTCTGCTTTGAATCTGAGCAATGACAATTGGTCTGTGTCATTTCCTAAGGCAGTGGCAGTAATCTTAGGTTGCAAACATAGGAGGTTGGCAGAAAAGAGAAGAACCACATGAAAGCATGTGGACCAGATTGCACATAAGAAGGATGAAGAAAGCTTCATTTAGTTGGAGAACCAGGCGCAGATGATAATGTGTATGGTACAAATTTGAGATGTCCAAACACTGCTACACATATGAAGATATATACTTGATAATTTATGTGAGTTTGAGCGGTGTTAATGGTGTGTATGAACATGCATGCCTTTGAGTTGAATTCAATCAGTTGATATAGTACTATAAAATATTCATATAGATAATATTTTGTAATCGAATTTACAGATAAAAGTTAGAAGAATCAAATCGAAAATCAGATATGAATTCTGTTGACTTTGAAAATCCATTGTTAGTTCGTTACAAAAATTATTATTAGATTGAGATCTTTCTTAAAACTGATGGTGCCAATAATGTTGCTTCCATTCTAATTTTGTATGAAGCCAGAGCTTGCTTGCAAGTTGACTTTGCTCCACATACCCTTCCAGATTTCTCTTTAGAGTTAATTATTCTATAATTATGTATTGAAAAGTAGATATTCTATTCATTAAATTGATGTTACTTATAATTGATTGAAAAATAATGAGATTCAGATGGTTCTAAGAATCTCTTTTCATTAATGGAAATACTATCCTGCCAGATAATATGTATTGCATAAACAGCAGAACCAAAGTTGGAACTAGTACCTGACTGTATATATAATGTTGTTGTGGTACCAACTTGCGTCAGTTCGAGTGAAAAGGATTTGATTACCTTAAGCATTTTGTCTCAGATTCGATCATTAAAACAATGTATATAGAGTAAATACAGTTGGAAAGGGTCCTTATTTCACGCACTGATCGTACCCGTGAAATTAGTCGTTGCCTTCCAAATGAAAAGATATCTTGTTTTACACAAAATATATATATATATATATATATATATATATATATATATAGGATCGGTGCAATAATTTCATGATTTTTAATAGCTTTCTTTAAACTATAAAGCAGAGACTTGATACTTGCTTTTATTTAATAAACTTTTTTGTCAATTTCTTACCATCACTTTGCAGTTGAGTGCTTGGAAACTTTTGATTATTGTTTTGTGTAATCAACTCTGACTTTTTTCAACAATGATAGATAGAGTTTCTGACTTACCAGTATATATCTGCATACACCACGTCTCCCATTGCATTATTATTTGTCTAGTACTTATTTAGAAATAATTGTGACGTAAAATTATCAGTAAACTTTACATTAAAGGAAAAAAAGTAAAGCAACCCGAAATTCTTTTGGATTTAATTTCTATCCACTGTCAGTGTAAAGTTTCTTTACACTGTCACCCAATCATGTGTTGCTAAATCAGTAAAAGGTTGACTATCACAACAACTACCTAGAAAGTCTAATTATTTTAATGATTTGGCAACACATGATTGGATAACAATGTAAAGAAACTTTACACTGACAGTAGATCGAAATTAAACTCAATTCTTTTAGCTTGCACTTATATGTGTAAGGTGTAAGGAATTTGAGTTGTAAACAAAAATTATGTAGGTTCAGTTAATGTTTAAGTAGACACAATGTATATTAGTTAATTTCAAATGAGCACCTCTATATGTCACCAAAACCAACTTCACGAAACAGCCAACGAATGACGTGGCTCTTCATTTCTACAAATGAAAGAAGTGCAATACTTACACGCAGCAAATTTTGAAACAATTGATTTATAAGATACAACCAACCCAACTCATTCGTAATTCGTAACAAAATTTTCGTACGATCAGCATTTCTCATTTCAAATAGCACTAAAATGGAAGAAAAAGATAAACACGCAATAGTTTTTTATATCATTTTTACACTTGGTTAATGATAAGTAAACTTTTTTATTAATACAGTATATTATTTGATTAATGGGTTTTAGTAACCAATCTCTTACATGCTGATAATTTATTAACCAAACAATATACTTCATTAACCAATAATTTATTTATTGTTAACTAAGTTCGTAAGTATTCGATTATCTGAACTCATTAACTAAATGATATATTATATTAACTAAAAATTTGTCCATTGTTAACCAAGTATAAAAATTATATGAAAGAATGGTGTGCAAATTTCATTGTTGAAAATGAAAAGCTTAAAATAGAGTAGAGAGATGAAGAGTAAGAAGATGATACTAGGAGTTGTACTGGTTCGGCTAGAAAACATAGCCTACTTCAAATCCTCAGTCAAGATATTTAGAATTTCATTAACAAGTATTTTTTCTTTCACCCTAACTTCTCCAAGCTAGATTACAAATGTTCTTTAATCATTCATAAACTCTCCAAGCTAGATGAGTGTTCTTTCTTCAACACTAGCCCTCAAAGCTAGACTACGTGTGATCTCAACACAGATCACCTTTCTTTTTATATACAAACAGTGTATCATGTTTGAAATAACTCAACCGCTCAAAGGGTAGATTACACTTTAAGTACAATATCTCTAAAACTATAAAATTGAACTTCTAATACAAGAGCTTATTATTTGAGAACATAAAATGGAGTATCAACAAAGCAACAAGAATATTGCAGCAAAGAACTGAGTTCTAACACACAGTTCATCTCTTGATTCTCCTTTTAAAATCTTCTTTGAAAAACTAGGTGTTAGACACAACGGATATTATTTTCTATCTCTGAGCATATTAGTCGTTTTCTTGTCTTGTAGCATTATACTATAGCAGCATTTGTGTAAAGCTTGTCTGTTTGTGAGAGTTGGCTTTTAGTGAGAGCAAGGCTGAGAGAAGCTATATAATCGTGCTCTTGACTATGCTTTCGACCATGCTATTTATTTGAGTGTGTTATCCCGAGTGCTCTCAAGCCAGTTATAATGCTTTGTAAAACTTGTGAACATCTCATTTATTTCTTCATGTTCATCCATCTTAAATAACTGGTATTGATGCACCAACATACTGATTTGAGTATCTTTTACTTGGTTAGTACCTTCATGGATGACCTCCAATTTATCCTAAATATTCTTAGCAGTAGATAATGATTATAAATAAAGAAATAAAACTACATTGGAAATCAAGGATTTTCGTAAATTTAGGAATTCAGCATTTCAAATTCAGACAGTAAAATTTTTAGTTTAAACTCCTCATATACTTATAAAGAAGAAATGTTCTTAGAAATCATATAATTTACAAATAACAATACTTGACAATAAAACCAACATTTGCAAAAATGATGACTATCCATTCATAACTTCAAAATTCTTCAACAGTTCATGTCATCGGAATATTCAAGTTTGATGTCATCTTATATCTCTTTTACAATAATATAACATACCTAGGACTCAAGGTTGACCCTCAAACATTCTTAGATTTTGAGATACTTTGTTCCTGGCATGTTAGAAATGTCAACAATCACATTTTTTTTCCAATCCCAAACTGTTCCTAACATAGGACTAGTAACACCCCTACTAGTTAGGTTTCAATCAAGATGCATCAACCTAACAATCATTATTGTTAGTGATAGCATTATAGCAAGGTTTCTTACTAAAACAAAACAAAGATTTTCATTTAAATCAAAATACTTGTCTCAAAACAATTCAATAGTATAATCGTATCAATCTCTCGGATAAAACACTTGTGTTTCATTCTTTGAAATTGCTAATCTCAGCAGATTAATAAATTTTTACATCTTCCTTCAGATTGTCGGTATCAAATTTGCATTATCATCACATAGGGCTTAAGCAAAGGTTTGTCCAATGGTTTCCTATAGCTCTAATAATTACAATAAAAAAAATTTTGAAAATTTTAAAGCGTGTAAAATTCGATAAAATTGGTAATTACAATTCATGCAGTTGTCAAAGCGGGTTAATCAACAAAAATATATTAAGAATATTTATTGGCAGATATAACAGATGAAAATAAACAATTTAAAAATTATAAGAGACTTAAACAGCACGGCACAGCAAACATTAGTGTTTTGTCCCCTAAAATTATGTTGTAGTTCATATTGGTTATTCACTTTGTTGGCTCACCAAGCTCTCATTCACAATGCAAATGTTGTCAAGTTCCTACAAACCATTCAACACAACCAAACATTTCCTTAAACCCAATTTGTTTAAACATACCAGCAAATCCAAAAATTCCTAAACTGAATACTATATTTTTCCCTAAAATACAACCTGCAATTTGACTCCCACTTACCTAACAATTCAGGACCACAGACCCTAAGATTTACCTCAAGAAGTGAGGAAAGGTTGGGCTTTCGAAGTTGCACTCTCCAGAACAGAGCCCACGGTGTGGCCAACGTCCAAGGTGCCAAAATAATATTGCTGAAGAACTAGGAAGGAGACGTTGGAGTTCCAAAATCCCAAGGCTAATAAAAATTGGGAGGAAATGGAAAGGCAAAATGGGAAGAACTTTGGGAAGAAACAGAAAATAGAAAGACTGAATGGGAGGAGGTATTTTTGTACGTGAATCTTTACGATAAGGAGAGGAAAAGGGGTTTGCAATATAGTAATGTGGCCTAATTTACCCAATACGCCCTTAATTCTGGATTTCTATTCCTTAGCCTCATTTTTTATTTATTTACGGGATATTACAACAGTAGATTCTCCATGTGTAACTTTAGGATCTTTTACTCTAACATGTTAAGCGCTCAACCTGAGGTTGAGCTCTGATACTTCTTCCTTTAGCAATCCTTACATATACTTGAGTAGCCTCATGAGTGTGCTCTTGATGGTTAAATGGTGAAGTTCTTGGGAGGTTGCTTTGGAATTAGCTCTGCTGATGAGATTTCATCACTTTGGCTTAGGAACTTTCCATAGTTGATTTTATAGTTTGACACTTCAATAATTAATTAATTTCAACTTCTCATTATCTTTAAAAAAAATCTTTCTAGACATATTTTATGTAAGAGCAAGTGTATCTATCGCAAAATATGATAATGAGATTTAACTTAATCTAATATCAAAGCTTCTTGTGGACCAACTATCTTAAAAGGCTAAGTTATTATGCACATGTTTATGAATGATTTTATATCTCTAATGTACTCCCTCACACAAAAGTTTTTTAAGCTTGAAACGTGAATAATACACAAGTTCATTTTACTTTATGCTTAAATTCAACTTAATTATGAAGAATGATAATCACAAGGATCAAACTCCTAACAAATGCACATCTTGGCGTATTTTTATCATTTACCTACAATGCTATAGGATTGCAATTTTGAAATTCTCCGTATTTGTAAAGATATTCCAATAATCAAACTCTTTTAATAATTTATTAACACATAATTAAATAATAATATAAAATTAAAAAAAATTTACATTGACAATTAATTAAAATTAAATTCTAAAATTATTATATGAAGGTTACATGCTTTTTTTCATGTCTATATATAGGTGTCTCTTGAATAAGGTAGTTGCAACGGCATATGAGGAAACAATATATGTAAATTATACCATATTGTGTGTAATAACTTGAGTAGAAAAAATGTGAGGGCGAAAGAGAGTCATATTTTGTTTTTTTTTTTGGTGTGCAATAGTTAGGAGATGAAGGGTATGGTAGCTTGTCTCTTGTTCATGAGGGCATGATTGCTAAGCATGTTCTATCTTCCTAGTAACATGCCTAATATCTAAATTATTGTGATTTCTGATTAAGTTATTAGTAATTTTTTCTTAATATTTTATGTGATTTCTCAAATTATTTTGAGTCATTATTGGTGTTTTTATTTCTCAAGGCATTTTCTTTTACTAATTTTTAGCACGGGAACAATAGTTTCAAAACCTAGTAATTGATTTTATCGTTTTTTAATGTGAATATATTTGCTTTTTGTTAGCATTTTCTATAAAGAGTAACTTGTAAATAACTTGACATTCTTTAAATTGCGATGCAAATACATCGAAATTTAACATACTTAAAAGAGTTCAACATGTACCGAAATGAGACAATGCTCATTTGTACTTCCATCCAGCAACTAAATGAAAGTTTGTTAAAGCTTATGCAACTAGCTTTACTCATCTTCAAAACTCCAAGCTCTGTTGAACTAGTCTTGACATCTACCCATGACTGCTAAATGCTAATACTCACCGCTGTTAAGTGTTGAGACTGATGGTGTGCAGAGCCTAAAGATGGCATCACCAATCAGCTCATGAAGTAATCTCAGTATCATGTAGGACTAGAAACCAGCCAGAACCATGTGCTTTTGGCTGTGAACGGCTTGGTCTAATACAACTTGCATGAGCATCTTTCTATAGTCAGATTTTGGGTTTAGACCACAACAACAACAACAACAACAACAAAAGCCTTTTCCCACTATTTTGGGTTTAGACCAAAAAAATTAAAATTAAAATTCTGATGCTTGATCTAACAAGGTTCAGGATAGTGCGTGGCTGCACCATAATTCTACAAAGGAAGAACTGGAACCAGACATAAAATATCACGGGAAAGACAGACAGTTGTATAAAAAATCGCAGTCTACTTGTCTTTCAGGTCCTATAGGTGACAATATGGCAAATTACCAGTGCTTACCTTCCTCAACAAACTTAACACACTTCCTATTCTTGTACTGCAATAGATAATGTTTCTTTTCCCTTATCATTTTTTTCTGAAATGTGAAAAGGCTGACATGCACAACTGTTTATTTTTTCATTCACTTACTTGACTGGTCTACAGATACAAAGGTTTCAGTCAAAGATGCTTTGGTGCTAATCTGCAATTTCACCAATCATGAAAAGTGCTCATTTGACTGGCACAAATATCCGCAATATGCAAAAAAAAATTCAAAAAAAGTTGAGGATACAACACGAGGACCTTTCATGAAACATAGTCACAAAATTCCTCATTAAACAACAGTAGGTCCTCTCCCCACCCTACTGTTTCTCTTCTCCCTCTATGTTTCACTTGGTGAAGGCAAAGAAAGCCAGTAGTTCAGTCTATTTCTACCATGGATTGATGTTTATTCAGCAATTGGAGTAAATAGTCATTGACAAAAATGATAATACCAGTAGAAAAGGACTGAACTTCTGATCATCACATCAGTGTATGTGAAATACTTTACTCACGCAGTAGCTCTGGGTGTCTCAGAGGAGATGCTGATTAATAAATAGCCACTTTAGTTCTCTGTTGGCAGTGAATCTGATACACAGATGTCCCCTCGGCATAGTGGGCATACCCTGTGTATAATTATAAAATGTTAGATACATTCCAAGCCTCTCTAGCACAGGTGGCGCTACATGCAAAGCTACTAACATAATCATTATATAAGTAGAGACCAGAACAAGGTACATCAGGCATACATAGCATGAATAAAGACAAAGAAGACTTTCACCAATCATTAGGGCTGTTTAGAAGTTGTTCATAACATCAAGTTTATCAGAAAGGCATTTAAATCTTTATATCCTGCTCAATATCAGCCTACAATATATAGGTTATATCCATTACCAAATATCTTATGTTTTGCAAAGAATAGCACAGGTAGAAGTTTCATCAGAAAATATGGTGGTAGATGAAATCTTCAGATTTATCAACAGAGAAAACCAATGGCATTTGACAGTTAAGGAGTCATTCTAATAATACGGTGATTTGACCACAGGTTGATTAGCAAAGTTAGGGCAGATGCACATAAGATGGGAAAACATTCACTTTGTTTGGACTATCCCCAATCTTTACGAGCATATAGTTTTGCAAATATCAGGTGTCGTCTACCAGCATTACATTCCACTATTAGAGTGTTTCTAGCACAAAAATGCACAACTCACTTATCTATGTTCTATCCTCTTCTGTGCCACCTAGTCCTACTAGATAGGTTCCAAGGTCTCAGACATGCATAGACTCAATAAGCAGAAAATTGGCATGATTAAATATAATAATAGGAAATTTTGTATAAATTCAAAGTTTTTAACCATATAGTTAGCAAGAAGAAAACCCAAATCCCTATTTTCTCATACCTGTGAATTTCCTTCAGCCACTTGTCTATACATGTTGTATGAAATTCATGACAGCAAGGCAGTACTCGAATGCTGTCTCCATCCTCATACTCCACAAGGCATATATAGCATCTGTGAAATTAAGGGATTAGCATAGGCAAAATCCCACTATTATAATCCAATATTAGTGAAATGCCTACACTAGATTAAGTTTAATAGTAATTAAAAAAAAGGCAGAACACACATATGCATACTAAGTAAAAAAAGTAAATTGTACGAAGAGGGTAAAAGGCCCCACTTCATAGTAAAAGAATTGAGATTGAGAATCATGAGAGACTCAACAAGTACATAAAAACTGATACTTTGAATCATGAAAAGTTACAGCTACATATGCTCAAAGTGATAACAAGTAATACCAAGTAGGTATGAAAGTGACAGGTACAATTTCATAATATCAGTTAGCATTTTTATGTTATCACATAGAAATAAAATATTATAACATGCAAAAAGGCATATTGTGATCAAAGCCAGTGGCCTCCTAAGACATGACTAAATATTCTTATCTTATCCATTGTTTGCATTTTCCCTTTTTTCGATTTGGAAAAGTCGCATTATGTAAATTTTATCTGATGTGTTACTCATAAGAGATGAAAGAGAAAAGGGTTTACAATAATAGTAAAGACAAGGAAATGAAAGCAGGAAAAAAAAACCATTGAAGGCATTTGATAAACTGAACACCAAGTGGTGGGTAAACTTGAATACTCACTGTGCAGCATCTTCTTGGTGTTTATGCAACTTTGTGTATAATTTGACAGGCAAGGACTCCACAACTTCATTAGGTGCAGGAACAGATCCAATAGAAGACACAGAAGGGCGGGAAGATAAAACCACAGATTGCTGGTGAATTTCATCCAGAACCTAATTATAATATGTACAAAAGATTCAAATTGTATAAATATATAATTAATTGGCATCAGAATAGCAAACCGCACATTGAAATTACCTCAAATAAGGCTTCAGCTAGCATAACAATTCTTGATATGCTAGCTCTAGCACTGGTATCATCATTCGAATTGGTGTCGCGACTACCAATTCGGCATGTACAACGACCATTTCTATGTTGACCAGACAATATACATGATCTGTCATGTCCAGAAAGATTTTCAAACCGGCTGCCCAACCGTTGAAGAGCACGAACCTAAACCATTTTAAATGTAGATCAGTAACTTTGGCTAAAGCCGGGGCATGGAGGAAAAATATCAAGTAAAGATGTTTTTATAGAAGTAACCACAAGTCTTAGTGGTTCCTTTTGTTTGCTTAAAGTCACATAATTTAATTATGCCAATATCAACCTCATTACTTTGCTACATGTGGGTGTGGCACACATTGGCTTACAAGCATGACATCTTGGTTATGCCCTTTTTTAAAAAAAAGGCCATTTTGCTTGGTAGTATATTATCAAATCATCAGAAGTTACTCAAAATTCAGAAAACTCACAAACCTGGGACCGTATTCTTCTTCTCCGTTCAAGGAAATTGGACCTATGTTCCAGTAGATCCTGATACCTTCCTTCTCTTGATCGTGAAGTCTCAACATCATAGTCTTGGATGCTAAACATGGAGTTAGACATATTGGATGGACGATATCCAGATGTAGAAGGAGAATTTACAGCACTATGATCAGATGGTGATACTCTTGATCTTGAATCCCCCTCCCCTGCTTGTCTTCCATTATCCTGATTAGCATCTCTCACTTCTCTCTCTTGTTGCAAAGGGCAAAAAGTGAAGTCAGATAATGTTGATCGGCGAAGAACTCTGTCGCGAAGCCTTCCGACACTTAAAGTTCGGCTAAAATGAACATTCTGTTCAACAGGTTCTCGAGCTCCATTTCGTCGATCTGTATTTCTAGTGTCAACATTTTCTGTCTCAGTTTGAATTCTTGGAGAAAATAAGTTCACATCCAGGCCTTCTCTTGTACCAAATCCATCTGTAACCACACCCTGCATAGAAGATATTGTGGGATTTCTCTGCAAGTTGCCAGGAAAACCTGATGCTGGGGAATTAGACCTTAAATTATTTGAAGCATTTTCATGACAATGTGTAGGTATTCGATTAACAAAAGATGCAGGAAGCAAGTCACTACATTGTTGAGTTTCATTTCTATTAACCAAATTTCCAGAAGGTCCTGGATGTAGATTAAGCTCATCTTCGTTGTTAAATATTGAGAGACTTGCAGAAGAAACAGGACAAGGCCTTGATGACCCCATACTGGAGGTTCTGCTAAGTCTGAAGCTTATATTACTGGGAATGAAGCTAAACCGAGAAAGGAATCGACTTGAAGGGTTCAAGGAATGAGTTGAAGAAGCATGGACAGAGCTGCTACCAGTTCTGGATGCAGTGTTGGGGATGCTTGTTTGACCCCACTCATCAAGATCGATGTTAGGCATTTCATCAGATTTGACCTTTCTAAAGGACTCGGTTTTCTCCTCATCTGAGTCTGTTTCATTCCCATTGGTGTATGTAACATCACTGTCATTTCCTTTATTCTGATCACAAACCTAAAGCATGAGTTACAAACTACAGTTAGGCAGTAAGCACCACAAAACTTTGACCAATCAACCAAAACTGTCATTAATACATGATGGTTATGCTGGAAATCAATATTTGAAAAGAAAAAATAGGAAAAAAAACTATTCCATTATATTACTTCCAAAACAAAAAAAGTTCTGATAAGATAATAAGGCTTACAATAGGACAGAGGCATAGTGCCAAAAAAAATTGATAACATTCAGAATTTCTAAAACTTGTGACAGGACATCAATGTAAAAGTTGTTGACTTTTCATATAAAATAGGTGATATTGCATCTTTCTAAAGAGAAGTTTATTAAATTGACATTTCCTCCATTAAGAATCAATTTATTATGACATGTCTTTCTACAACAAAATAGAAGGCAAGAAATATCCATGAAAATGGCAAATGTCAAAGGAGATGAACTCAAACTAAACCATGAAATGTCAATTTCATTATCCCCTTATGCAAGAACAGTAAACCAAACTTCAACGTTTAGAAGTTTCGATGTTATAAGAAGACAGGTTTTGACACATCCTATACAGAAATCAAGAAAGGTGACTCTTGTAATTTATTTGCAGATACTTGATTCCTTTTCTTTCATTTGCTTAATGGGTAAAAGGGCAGCGTGGTTATCACAGCATTGATTTTTTTATAAAGGTATAGACACCCAACAGTATTTGCAATAACCTCAGCAAATATTAGTTAGCAACTCCTTTATAGTGGAAGCAATGAGCTTGAAGGTCTTGTTTAAAATCATATATTTAATAGTACTAATAAATGACAAATTAACCATGTATTATATAACACTACGGACTACCCCAAGCATTAAATGGAAAAATGTCTTACATACTTGATAAAACAAAAAACAGAAAAACTGCATGAAATTTTTCAATTCATCTAAACAATGAATAGAACCAGAAAACAAGTAATTTCTGAATCCTTAACAGTATGATCCTAGAAGCAACCTCCATTTCACAATCCAAAAATCCGAAATCACCCCATAAATATATCAGTTCAAAAAGGAGGAGCTCAAGAGAGAAAAAGGGATGAGAAACAAGTAGGAAAAAACAAAAACAAATGGAAATGGAAAAAGTGACATTGCCAAAACTGAGGAACGACATAGTGAGTTACCTGGTCATCATTATCACTATCATGAGATCCAGAAGTTGTTCCAAGACAATAAGAACGAAAGCCTCTATGACCCTTAGATCGACCCTTCCTGAAACTACCCGAAGAAGAGGACGTGGACGATGAACTGCAAGAGGAAGTGGCTTTGCTACCACCGGATCCCATCTCCCCAACAACAATGCCTCCACAAATTCCCAAAAAGGAATGCTTTTCCGATGACCCAACAAACCAAAAAACAAAACCCAGAAATCAAAATGCGTT
Source organism: Styphnolobium japonicum (assembly GCA_023212625.1). Taxonomy (NCBI): domain Eukaryota; kingdom Viridiplantae; phylum Streptophyta; class Magnoliopsida; order Fabales; family Fabaceae; genus Styphnolobium; species Styphnolobium japonicum. The sequence continues at coordinate 16,299,722 of JALBWW010000011.1, forward strand.
CTTTTTGAGATCCCCAGATGGTTCATTCAGATCTACACAGAGGCCAAACTACAGTAGCATTGGCATCTGGTGTTGTGTTGCATTGTTGTGGGGATTGAAGTGAAATGCAGTGTTATCAGTGAAATGGGTCCACGCAAGAGAAGCTTGTGAGGGAAAATGAGAGGTTAAAGGTTGCATGTTTAGGTAGCTGGGTGAATGAGACAAAGTAACTCACTAGCAAAGAGAGGGAAGGAAGAGAGAGGAGCCATTTTTTTTGGTTTAAGAAAGCGTGTGTAATGGTGAGAAGACAAAGAACACTGCCATTTTTTCTCTGCCACGATTTTGGGATTCAAATTAGTTTTGGTCGTACGCTATTGTCTTGCAATCACATTAAATTTGTGATGGGTCAACTGGCCCAAGTGCTAGCTAACTTGGATCACGAACCAGGTTAGGTCTTCAGACTGAGAGGTCCGTTATGGGGCCCAACTATTGGCAGATGGGTTTGAAGCTTTAAAGGAATCATTATGACTCTGTTATGGTATGCATGGATTGGTGGTTTTGAAGAGAATGAATCTCGGGAGAAAATATATAATAATTTTATTTTGTATTTGGATGGAAAGAGGGAGAAATGACATAAGAAAGAAAATTGGTTAGTTTATTGCACACAATCATTCACTCTAAGACTAGAGTAAAAGTGAACATATAATTTTTGTTAATTTGTACGTTTATTTAGGTAGGTTTATCGCCACTTATTTATTTATTTCCACATCTCTCTAACTACTTTTTATTTAATTTTTTAAAAACACTCTTCATTAATTAGTTATTCATTTAATTATTTAATTATTTAATTATTTAATTATTTAATTATTTAATTATTGTGATATTTTTTCTTTTTTTGTCTTTATTAGTAATGTAATTTTAGATTCATGTTATTGAAATAACCAAGTGAAACACAAGAAAGGAGGTTGAATTGTGTTTCTTAACCTTTTTGGTTAACTTTTCTTTAACCAACAGATTAATCAAGACGATGGTTAGGCAATGGACGAATAAAAAAACACTTCTTAGTCCTATTAGACGCTAAAAAGATTTTGTACGATTTTTTTTTGCGAGCAATTAAAAAGTTCTAAGTTTTAAAAAAAAATTGTTAAGAAAATAATAGCAATCCCTAAATTTTAGTAAATAAATAAAACACAAGAAGATGGAAGAAAAGCTTACACCAGATGTTTATCCTAGTTCACTCTCACAAACTGAGAGCTACGTCCAGTCCCTTCAATAAGAAGAATTTTTCACTAATCTTTACACAGATTACAAGTATTATCCACCTCTTTAGGTACACTAGTATTCTCAACCTCTTCAGGTTCACAAGTATTCTTAATTTCTTCAAGTTCTAACACACAAGTATTCTTTTATACCCAGCCTCTTCAAGCTTAAACAACTAAGTTGAATATGAGAAGATGTAAATAATGCTTGAGTGTTTTACTCACTACAGATGAGGATAGAATCATAAAATTCAAGACTGGAACTCTATATAAGAGTAAAAAGAACTAGAAGAATGAGAGCTTTGATTATTTTTCACTTTTGATTACACTAATGCTGCATTCTTTTTTCTTCTTCGAAGACATTTGTATTTATAGGTAAGAGCACTTGGAGCAGTCTTCAAAAGTTTCTTCATCCAACGGAAACATTTATTACCATTCTGAGTAGCATTAAATATATAAGCTGATATTGTGTTGAACTTCTTCTGAAAAGTGACTTTGATTATCAGGAATATCCAAGAATGTGATAACTGAGTCTTGATTTATCTGAGCACGCAAAAAGTTCCTTATTTGTAAGTCTTTGTAGTTGCTAGCAGTGTCATCTAAGCGACTCAGTTGACTTCTTCTGTCATGTACTTTGTCAGAGTTCTTCTCAACATTTAATGATAAACAGTTCTTCATATTTAAATTCGAGCTTTGGACGAATGCTTTAATATGAGCTAAGTAAGGAAATGTTTGGACGATCCAATATGATATATATGAAACAATTTAAAGATTATTGGACAAATACTAAGTTTCCTTTGAAACAAATTGGATACACGTACAAATAACAATTTGTTTACACCATGTTGTATTGTTATAGAATTACTAACATAACTTTAAGCTTAAAAATACTAACAGAACAATTTATATACGAATTTCGTGAGTCTTTTATTAGTTCATTCTAATTTAAACCTTTTGTTATCTTCAAAACGTTGAGAGGTTTAATTTTTTAAACAACTTTGGTTCCGAGACTAATTTCTCAAAAGTTCTTTGGTTCTAACACTTACTAGAGTTAATATTTATAAAAAATCTTGAAATAATTAAAATTAGTAAATTAAATATTTAATTATATTTTTTCTCAAATTAATTATCACATGATCACATTGAATCAAAAAAATTTATATGCAACAATGTTAAAATTATGCAATTTTAATTTTTTTTATCAACTAATGGACTAGTTACTAAAAAAAATTAAGTATAGGGAAAACATTAAATATTTTTCATTTATAATTAAATAATATTTATAATTAATAATAATGAGTTTAGATAAATATAAGAGTGAAAATAGATAATTAGTTTAAATAGAAATAAATAACAACAATTTAATTAAGGGCTATATGAGAAAATCAAATAAAAGTTGGTTAGTGAAAAGTGGCAATAGAATAATAAGAGTCACAATAGACACTCCTCATTTATCTATGTATGTAAATAGTAAGAGATACTCATTCATTCAAATTGGTAAAATACATTGAGAACAACACAAATTTAACATCGCTAAAAATGGAAAATGATAAATCTACGAACAAACTCACAGCACCCAGGTTAATAGCATAACACGGAAAAATTCCTACAAATATGACAAAATCAAAGTGACCGGCATACCCATGCCTTTGGATCTATAATGTTGACACCCAAGTCTTGATTGAATCTGTAATGTCAAAGCTAATCTACCAATCTGAACCAAACAAACATCGTAACAAAACGGGAAACCAAACAACGTTATATCAAGGCGACGAACAAAGTACCGCTGTACTTAGACGGCAAAAACATGAAAAAACACGAAAGAAAAATCAGATCTATGTAGAAAAACTACTTATTTAGATAAAATGAGAGAAAAAACGATGTAGAGAAGTGATTCTAGGCAAAAAAAAAAAACCCAAACTACCCCTCTCTGGTAGATAAAAAAAAAGGAAAAGATGAGTTACATTTGCATTCCTTTTATTTCAATCATAGTGAAAGAAGAAGTAAAAAATTGCATTATATATTTCCACTTTCATTCTTGTCATTTCCATTCTTTCCATCTTCATTTCCCTCTCAATTCAAATGTAACTGTAAAATTGTACAAATAGTAAAAAATAGATACTTATACTATTTAATAACTATTTGTAAGAAATAATTTTAACTAATTTAACTATTGAATTACACTTTGTTTAACAATGTGATTATTGATCAAGTGGAAAATATTTTTGCTTACTTAAATTGATGGAGTAAAATATGAATTTAAATTAATATAAAATTTTATAAGCATGATATGCCTAATGCAAACTTTTAATCCAATAATACATTTTGTAAAATATTTATCTTATAAATTTTTTTATTAATATAAGAATGATTAAATTATTCATTGCCGCAAGAATGATTTTGATTTACACTGAAGTTAGATCCTAACCCATGTTTACGCAATATGAGTAAAATACTTATAGGATAAAAAGATTTACATTACTAACAATATTAGTACACTTGACTCATTTATGCTCTAACTAAGTTCATTTTAATATATATATATATATATATATATATATGTATAAGTGAGAATTTAGTTACATTCCACTCAATAATTCTTTGTAAAATGTGAATTTAACCAATCCAACCGTTGAATTGAAAGTTTTCATAAGCAAGATCAACCCCATAAAATTTCTTATAATTAAAAAATTATTTGATACTTCATCACATTACTTTATTTTAACACATAATGTGGTTTTAAAATGTAAGTAAATTTTCTACTATTAGATTAGATAACTATATATGTCCAATTTATTTAAAATTTAATATGCATGATCATTAAGATAATAGCATATGATTCAATAGTTGGATTGGTTAAATTCACATTTTATAAAGAATTATTGAGTAGTATAAATATGTCAAAACTTACACTTGGTGTAAGTGAATTCTCACCCTATATATATATATATATATATATAACTGAAAGATGTGAAATTTTGAAAAGGTTGTCATACTCAGTAATTTTTTTAATTTTACTTCTAAATATGATATTAAACATTCTGATACAATTTTTTTTACCTTATTAGGGTAAAAAAATTACGTATTGCTTGGATGCTATAAATGCACAAAAAAAAAAATTTGGGTAGATATAATGTATTGAGTAGTTTGTGCAAGAGACTAATAGAAAGTTACATTTAATTTGACATTTTTAAAATTTAGGTTCTAACAAAAAATTCATCAAACCAATTGTACATTTTTGTTGGTCTCATACATAAATAAAATAGACACTACGTCTACAAAAAGAAAATCACATCAGAACTGAAAAAGAATGAGATTCAAATTGAAAGGGAAAGGAAGATATATGAGAAAAAAAATTGCCATGTAATATGTATTGAGGATTATTTCGGCTTCGAAATCTTTTGTGGGGGGCCTGACTGGGGGATAATGTTTTGATTTTGAAAGCAACTTTATGGAAGCCCAGATCCACAGAATGTGGTTTTTTTTTTATAGTCGTGCAATGTACAATAATGGTATAATCAAGCTAGGTTGATGTGAATTAAGATTGAAGTTCCTCTTCCAACGACTTGATAGTTACAATTTCACATCGCCTAAATGTATCTAAAAAAATTAATTCTCTTTTGTGTTGCTTCAAGGCTAGAATTCGAATAGTCAAGATAAGGATAACACTTCCTTAACCAAAGAGTTGACACGATGCATGCATGTTTATAGGCTCATAGTTGCACTCTCAAATTCTTAATTATTTGCACGATTTCATTTTATTTTTCTTCTTTTAGATTAGATTAGAAACAGTAAGCTGTGAGAGATATGCATGCTAGCTATAATGGTGGGCAATGGTTACTGATTTTGTAGGTGGTTGCTTGTTGCAAAAGGACCCAACAATCACAGATAACATTTCTGTAAAGAAGAATGAGCAGGCGAAAAAGCTAGATTGAAAAAAGCTTGTATCTTTAAAGTAGCCATTGCACGCGGATGGACAACATGACGAATTATATTTGGTGTTCAAACCATTGATATCTTCTCCGCCATCGCATCAAATTGAATGGCGTACCGATATGATTTATGCTTTATTGAGTACTGTGAAGCACTGGTTTTAGATAACTTTATGATTCCTTGACTTCTTTTTGTGGGGATGGGAGCAGGAGATAACTTGGGGAACTCATCTATAAAAAAATATTAATATTCTAAAATTTGGAGATGCTTGTTGGATGACTGCTTAGATTTGCTCCTGGTGTTCATTTTTAAATTTTGCATCACATTCTTTGCACTTTATTAAGCGCCACATGAATAATAATAATAACAATAATAATAATAATAATAAATCTTGATTTAGATGTTAAAAGAGTGTATTCAACCCCTTAGCAGTGGACCTCTCATATTGAAGCCTCATACAACATTAAACAAAGATCACTTAAGCAAGCCCAAAGAGGCAAAAAGGATGGTCATAACTTTTTTTGTTTCTTGTTGGGCCTTCAGGAAGAGAATGATCTCGACAAATACAAAGACCATAGGAAGAGCAAAAAAAAATAAAAACTGAACAACTTAGCCCCCAAGGTAGATGCATGCTACAAATCTGGAGGAGGAACATTCTAAAGATTTTTCCGCCCCAATTGCCAAGCTAACTGATCAGCAGCTGCCATAGCACGAGATGCCGGGCCAATGGAACCTTCATACCTGTGGAACTAAAAGATGAGCATGCAGAGAGAGTGAGGCAGTAAAGTGCATTTGTAGTCCATGAAAAACATGCTGAATTATAATTATAAGCTTACAGAGCAACCAAAATATATGCTGCTGTTTGCATAACAATTGCACCTTCACCAGCAGGCTTTGATGTGTTAATGCACCTTGCACTAAACCAATTCTCGTGAATTGACGTGACTAAGTCTGCCATCCAAATTTCCATTAATAAAGTATGAGAAGAGAACTATAATGCACCATAGGAGTGGATAAAGTTACATATGATGCACAGAAAGCGTAATGACATGCATTATTCACGTCTAGAATAACATGCATCTCCCTACCTATCTGCAATCCAGAACATCAGAAATTTTCAAACTTGATGCAAAATTCACTACAAAAATTATTAAGCAGCCCGCTGGAAAGTAGAAGGCCAAAGAGAAAGTTCATTCAGATTAATAAAAAGTTCAATACAGCTCATATTTATTTAGTTCTTCACCATGAGTTCTATAAAGCTACTCCAGTAGAACATAGAATTTAGTATTCACTGATGAAGTCGGATCTAGACATATATTTTTAGTAACTTCAATCTAAATGCTGAAACCATCCGACATGTGTCCCATAATCATGGAGGGATTTGGATTAGCAGACGTATAAGCTAGCTGCATATGCACATACACGCACAGTTGTCAGCTGTGATTCTCTTTAAAAAAATTCTTGGATAGAAAAAGAAATATTATTAGAAAGGAAGGGGAAAATACAAGAGAGGATAAGCTATCCTCCAAAAGAAATCACAAAGCTGAAGGAAAACAAAAAGTATAAACTAGGAAACCACAAAACAAACATAATCAAAGGAGAAAACAGAAAAGGGAACCACCCACAACTGCCCCACAGGAAACTCCCTCCACAGAATTCCTGCATCAAAAGGGATAAACTGAAACCAAAATAAACACAAAACAACACTCCCTTTGCCTTCAACGAAGAAGACAACTTCAAAGCTTCAAAAGAAGCTAATTAAGCCTTCTAATTCCTTTAGGTCCTCCATAATTTACTGCTGTTGCTAATCTTTGAAGTTCCTTTTCTACCTTCTTCGTACTATAGGTATTTGGCCAAAAAGCCACCTTTACCTCCTTACCCAACGGACTAACCAACTTTATCCCCATTGAATCAAGAAGCAATTGTGGATCACGCAAATCACTTGCATTGCCTTAAGGCCTAACAGGAATAACTTCTTCATCCAATGCCCTCTCACTTTGGCCAAAAGGTTTCAGCTTTTCAACATCTGAACAAAGCAAAATTCCCTTCTCAAAACCAGCATTAATATAAAGACCTCTGAGAAGACTATTCTTGTCCTTATGGGATTTTGGCCGCCTAAAGTATTGTTAACGTCAACACTTTGTTGTTGAAAAAGCTCCTTCACTCCTTATAAGTTACCATCGAAGTCAAGATACTCTTCATGAATTTTTTGTTGATCAAATTTTGCCCTTAAACCATCCAGAAGTAGACCTTCATCATCTTCCAAATTAGTCTTGCCCTTTTTGGAATCTTGGAAGCGTAAACTAAAAGTTTCATTAACCTCAGCACTTTCTTGTTGAAAAAGCTCCTTCACTCCATGTAAGTTACCATCAATGTCAAAACACCCTACCTGAACATTCGGTTGATCATATGCGGCCCTTAATTCATCCAGAAGAAGGCCTTCATCATCTACATAAAAGGAATCAAGATCATCTTCATCACATAAAAACCCGCCCACATCAGTGCCTGCAAATGAAGAATCTTCGTCAACCTCTTTAAAAGTGTTTAAATCTTGAATTAACCTGGCACTGTTGTCAACAGTTTTTAATTGCACTATGTCTAACCCATCTTTGAGTGTAGAGAAAACTCTAGACACCTCCACAACTGCAGAAAATGCTTCAGCATATTTCTCTTTCCTGCCAGAATTTTGAACCTTGTCTCCCATTTTTTTTGGAATTGTAATGATTTTCAGCATTGTCAATGTGACCAGACATTGTTGGAACAGCCAACGTTAAGCATTTTCCATATGCTGATGTGCATCTCCATCTTTAAGTGTACCCTGCATCTGAATCTGTGATGCTCCACCTGGCATGGCTGATTCCTTTCTCAAATTAGGGGGCTGAGTGCTGGAGCCGTATAGGGCTTCACTTACTTCCTTAACAACCCAGCAGTCTCCTTTCTTAAAATTGGGTTTACTAGAGTGGATGGGCCCAAGTCTTTCAAACGCACTATGTTTGCCTTGTTTTTTGGCCTAACATCTCAAAATCCGTAACAGATTGGCCATTATCAGACAATAAATTAGGCAATAAATCCCTATGATTATGATAATGAGGCAAAAAAATCTTGTGATTAGGAAGCACAGGCCTTAAATCCCTGTGATAAAGATAATTAGGCAATAAATTGCTAGGAACATGCTGGCCATCACATTTCAAATTTGGAACAGATTGGACATCCCTATTATTAGGCCTATCGGGCACTAAAACCCCATAATTATGATGGTCAACATGTGTCAAATTGTTAGTTACACTGAAATATGAATCTTCCCGAAAATCTTGCTTGACAAATGAATGTTTCCTAATTGGACTCTGATTCTCTGTATCACACTCAAAAAAAATTCTTCTTCCTAGAGGTTGTGGCAGGTCTGATGGCAGAAGGCTCTCATCAATTCTAGAAGAAAAAGTAATTGGAAATATCTCAGGCCAAACTGGAATTTGAATCAAAAGCTCCCCTGCACTAACAGTGATAGAACATGGTACCTTATGTATATCTGCTCTCACTAAGATCTTTGCCCAACGACAGTCATTAAAATAAAGAGTATCAACATCAATATCCAACAACTCTCCCCAACAGCCAGTGACAGAAGAAAAAAGACCGTGACTCCAAAAACAGGGTGGTAAACCAACCAAGCCAACCCAAAAGACCATTTTTTCATTGACAGAAAATTGATTGATACAACCAGCCATAGGCAGCCACCAATCTAGCAGAACATGAGCACCATGAAACCACCACTCCTTTTCATGTAAAACTCTTCTTGCTTCTTGTTCCGACGCAAAAGTAAAGAGAAACAGAGAATCAAGCATACACGCCACCTTTAAACCAGAAGATTTCCAATGCCAATTTGCCCAATCTTTAATCTGATCAATCCTAGCTTGCCCATGAAATCTACCAACTAAACACACACCAACAAAGTGATAACTGCCTCGACCACTACTAAAATCTACTACAAACCTACCTTTATCATCAACAACCACCTTGGACTCAACTAAAGATGAAAGATGACTCCAAACAGCCATTCTCCTTCCCTGTCGGCTTCACTCCAAACACACATAGGCTGCTCCACCAAAGCATGGTTAGAATTTCCACCATAATTAATCCCAGATAAACAAACCAGAACCCACCAACCTGTAATGGTTTGTGATTCTCTTAAATTAGTTAAAAGTTCTAGTGGGAACTTCCAACAATTATGTGTTTTATTCACAGATTGCCGCATATACTTAAGCATAAGTGTAATTCCTTTTTATTAACTCCCCTCACATCTTAAAACACTTTAAGATGGCAGCGTACAGTTCACAATTGCATACAGAACACAGTTTATTAGTTATTAACCCTCACCAGTGCACAACCATCAAGGCCAGATATGCTCCATTAGTTGATGAACCTTAGCCCAACTCTCTTAGGAGTCCTAATAACCTAGATATGTGGGAGAATCCTTAAAAGATTATATTCTTCAATATTCAACAATTTTAAAATGTTCTTATAGTAGAGAGCATAGAAAAAGAAGTACCAAAACAGAAATACCAGAACACCCCCTTCCCCCAAAATAAGCAGAAAGTAATTATTTAGGCAAACTAATTGCAGCTATGTTCAAGCTTACACTGATTGGACCCAATAATGAAGCTCTCTGTCTGGAGTTTATTGCGTTTGATGAAGTCAACAAAATGATTCAATTCAATGGGGTTGGCTTTTACTCCTTCTTGTTCAGCACTGCCAGCATCCAATAGCCCAATTGATAAATTCATTATTTCTAGAAATAACAAAAAGAAAAATCCAAATGTCCAATAGAAGTGCTTCAACAAAACCAGCTTGTAGTTTACCAGGCAACATGTGAAATTTTTTGAAAAGAAGTACTTAAACTTCTTCAACCACTGATATTAGAAAGAAATTTTCAAACAAAACCACAGAAAAACCCTTAACTCTCAAAAAGCAGCTTATAGACAATGTTACAACTTTTTTTAGATAAAACACGTTGTAACAAAAATTTGGCTGCTGATACAACAACCAGAACAGCTTCTCCATAGCAGCTTAGCTGAATAGATACTGTGATATACTAAGTACTGACCGGGAGAATGCATTTGATCCTATGAAATGAATTGTGATATAAACTATTGAACAGGCATGAAAAGCAAGAAGATACTATGTAGCTTTGGGAACTTGATGGAGAAGTCAGTCAATCATATTTCAAAGGAAAATAGTAGTCCTTGTTTGCTTATTTTAAATTACACGTAGTTAAGGGGTGCCCATAGAGCATAATTAGAAAGTCTAATACTCCATCCAAAAGAGCTTATGGGCCTTATCAAATTACCAAGAAATATTTATAAAAAAAATGAAAATGGAAAAAGGAAGAAGCAACCCAACCTTTGGCATGCTATTGCTGGCAAGTTTTGAATCCTAGTGATACAAAGCTTTTCCTTGGAAACAAGGAAAAGTTTGCACTTGTCTCAAGGAAAATTGATTATAATCATAGATTGGTATTACACTAGAAACTAGGAAAAGATAATTGATAAAGAACTAGCAGAAGTTCCATATGAAGAAAAGTTCATCAAAATTGAAAGATAAAAGCTTCAACTATGCAGACTCTAGACAGTAGGCAGCACTTATCTTGTCTATTCATCTTAATCTAATGCTCACTATAAAAATAAAAAATCACTAAATCAGAAGCATAAATCATAATCCTTCTTACATGGTAGACAACAAGCGAGATGGTCCAGTTGGGTCATAATTAATCAGCAAAGCAGCTTTTAAAGGATGACCTAGAAGATAGTGAAAATACAAGGATCAGATAAAAAAAAAACAATGAGATTAATACATTTTTACATATCTGCATCATTTCAAAGCTAAATCTTGCTCACCAGAATAACCAATGTTAGTAGAAGCCCACTTATCCCATGTTTTATGCACAAAAGCCCAATCCATTGTACCTAATAAGGAATAGAAAAGGAAATGAAACATTTTTTTTTTCAATTTGATCAAGCATTTGTAACGAACCGTGTGAGACACTACCTCAAATCCTGGTCGAAACCTTTTGGTCCAGTCTCAGAGATGTGAGAAACTTCTTGTTGCTACCACCCCAATTTGGAGCCCATAGCCATAAGCTCCGATCGAAGGAAGACCAAATCAGCAGGAATGGAATTGAGTAAGCTCTTCTCTTTTCTATTCAATTTGGAAATTTGTGTGCCCTAATTCGTGTCTTGAGAATTGAGGAATTTGGGTACAACGGCAACCATAACAGTTTCAAAGCTGGAAGGGTTTATCAGCGATAGAAAGATTGGCAGTGCTAATAGCTAAATAATAAATAATGATATAAGCACAATATTATGAACATGTCATAGATTATACCCTAAAATTTTAATTTTAGCAAATTACCTACTTGAATTTAAGAATTTATTTTTTTATTAATCCTCTTTTACATTGTTGACGCTAAACATGCCATTATGTTTATTTTTTCTTTCCCAACGAAATACTTTTTAGCATTGAGAAGTGAAGTCGTATGAAACTTTGGTTATTATAGCCAAAATTTTGGGGGGTATATAGTGAATTGGGAAACGTTTAAAGTTCAAGCAGGTAAATTATCAAAACTAAAACTAAGTATAATTTGCCGGAAATTTAAAGTTCAAGTCTTTGCCTTTTTGTAAAATCGTAAAAACACATATTGACCTAAGTCTTTTTTTTTTTTTTGTAGATTAGGATATTTTTTCATTCGAAAGGTAAGAGATTAATCACACGAAATACAGTTAGGTGAGTGAAGGTAGAACCTTCCCAACTATATTTTTTTCATACATACTGCCCCAATGATTGAATTCAATATAAGATACTTAAGGTAATTGAGCTCCTTTTACTCAGATCAACGCAAGTTGTTTTAAAGGCCTACATAAATGCCTTCGAATAATTCAATAAATTTAGGTTTTTTAAGTTTCAAATAGTCCTAACTTTTAACAAAATTATAATATTATGTATAAAATAAATAAATAATATTAATATTAACTAATAAGTTATATAAGTATTATAAAATTTTAATTATATATATCAATAATAAATAAATAAGTTTGTCTGTGAAGCTAAATATGCCTTTGTAAGGCTTATTTTGGTTTCCTATGAGATGATGAGTATGGGACTAATAATTGCTTAAGTGTCTCGTAGAGGTGTCAAAATGGGCCAAGCCTATGGGCCAGCCCGAATAGCCCGACAAAAAGCATGGGTTGGGCTGAGAAAATCTTACTGAACCAATTATGGTAGCCCAACCCAAATAGAAAATAGGGTGGCCATTGTGAATATGTGAAATGTTATTATTTTTTTATATATTTAATTTTGTTATTTTTTATTCATATCTTTACTTGATTAGCTTTATTTGTATTTAAAAAAAAAAGAATCAAATTTAGTGGGTACATCTAAGCCTTCCTTTTTTTCTCCACTTGAAATATGATGTTAACTTGTGCTAATTCCTTAAATTTATTAATTTATGGTTCAAGCGGTGCTTCATAAATATATCATAAATTGTTTATGTCAAAAACAATATAGTAAATCTTTACTGTTTATGTTAATGACACCTAATATAATATGTTATATTTATATCTAATTTACGTATATGATTTTTATGGGTTTTGATTGATGTAGAAGTTTAATTTATTAATAATTTATTATTATATATATGAAAAAAATAAAGAAAGACAAAAAAAAAAGAAAAAAAATTGAGCCCATGGGCTGGCCCAGCCCAGCCCGCAACCCGCATGGGCTGGGCTAGCTATTTGCTGGCCCGCACTGACTGTGGGCCGGCCTCGACTTGGCCCGAAATAAGCTTGGCCTGATGCGGGCCGGCCTGAATTGACACCTCTAGTGTCTAGTGGCATGACCCTGATTACAAGGTGCTTCAAGTAGGATTCGAACCTCTGTGCTGCAAATAAAGTTCACTCACATGAGCTCAAGTTGCCAATTGAGTCACACATTATGGTGAGTTAATCGGTCTTTATAAAAGCCTAAGTCTAACTTTATATATATACTAGGTTAAAATGGGCTAAAAGTACCTCTTTCATTATTTACTGCCTAATATTTATTGTCTAAGTTTTATAAACATATTTCTATAAGTTTTTATTGTTTTAATGTATTTTTATTATTATTATATATACACGATTTAATAATTAAGATTTTCTCTTCTCGTTCTCGCTCTGTTAATAAGACAATGTTATTACTAACTATATATATATATATATATATATATATATATATATATATAATCTATTGATTCACTCTAAGTGATCTTAAAGGTGCACTTCTCATACTAACTTGGTACATTTATGATAATTAATTTCCCTAAGTACTTACCTAAAGTTCGAAATCAAGTAATCAAACATTCAAAATAGATAGCTTACCTCTTGTGATTCTAATGTTTATTTCATGTAAACTAATCAAATATATTTTTATGTTTTGCATGTGGATAATATCTTGTTTGTTTAACATTTAAAACTCAATTTGTAAAGTTAGTATAAAAAACGTACAACTTTTAGCTGAAATGTAAATTCATAACATTTAATCTATCTATTTATAATATATAAACCCAGGCTCCTAAGCTGTATACAAGCCAAATCAGCTCCCTTGAGCTCTATCAAGTCTCCACGTCAAATCTTCCCTTTCTCTTCCTTTTGCCACCTCAGCGTACATTAGCTGCTCCCTTATTCTCCTAGCAGCCACCTCCCATATCATTGTTTTCCCTCCCCTCTTGCTTGGTCTTCTACGTTATACCTTTTCTCATTTTCTTCATTAATTAGTCACTACATTTCACTGACTTTTGAATTGCCCAAATTAAACAAGGGCATATAGGCGCAGTTTCTTTGTGCAACGTGGACATTGAAGGAAAAGCATATAGAGGATGGGAAACAGCTATTGACGAACACGAGTGCTTGAAATGGCTTGACACCAAGGAACCTAACTTAGATGTTTATGTTTGCTTTAGTAGTATGACAACCTTTCCTGATGCTCAGCTTAAAGAAATTGACATGGGTCTCGAGGCTTCTAGGCAACCATTCATCTAGGTTGTCAGGAAAAGCTCTACAAATCCAGATGACAAATTAGAATGGCTGCTTGAAGGGTTTGAGGAAAGAATAAAAGGTAAGGGCCTGATCATAAGGGGTTGGGCACCCCAAGTGATGATTCTGGACCATGAAGCGATTGGAGTGTTTGTGACTCATTGTGGATGGATTTCAACACTGGAGGGAGTGTGTGTGGGATTACCCATAGTGACTTGGCCCGTGTATGCAGAGCAATTTTACAACACCTAGTTTTTTATTGGCATGGTTAAAATTGAGGTAGGTATTGGGGTTTAAACATGGGTTGGAATGGGGAAGAGCATGTGAAGAAGGATCCAATAGAGAAGGTCGTGAAATGGATAATGTTAGGAGAGGAAGGAGAGGAAATTGATGCATGCAAAACATTTGCAGGGACTATTACTCAACGACCTCTTGTCTTGCAGCTTCACAAGATTGAAGAAGGTAGCAAAGAGTATGCAAAATTTCTGCACCTTTCGAGGAAAAGGTTCATTGATTTTGAAAGTAAATGGGTGTGCTTGATTTTGAATTTCTTCATGGATACTTAATTAATTTTAAGTAGTTTGTTTTTGTTTTAGTGATAGTGTTTGTATTCCATGCTTTATTTGAATTCGTTTTCAATCTCTAAAATACGTTGATATTGAGAGCAATTCCATGATTAAATGAACTAGGAAAAGCTCTTCTAGGTAATAAAAATATGCCTCGTATATTAAGTAGTTTGGATTGTGCTAATATGCCTTTGTAAATTAGAAGTTGTTTCTCTCATTGTAGCTTATATGCCTCTGCCTGGTTTGTCTTCTCCATTATAGCTTGGGTTACTCAAATGAATGAGCACTTATGACATGAATCTTAATGAATGAAAATTAGCAATTTGACCCAAATTCCCAGTGCATTATCATGTGCTATAAATAAAATCAATGCACTTATGGCATGTAGATTTAGTGCTCGAGGCCATGACATATAAATAAAATGTATATAACTTCCTGGTTCTCATGCCAATCTTAATTTTTAGACACAATGGGTGACCTTTATATATCAAATTTCTAAGAGTAATGGTATTTAACTTTGACCAAATGATAATCTGCTTAGGAACTGGGAATATGCAGAATGGCTAGGCTAACTCTGTTTTATAATTTGTTTGGGAATATTCAGCTTTAAACAAATGTTGAAATTTTCAAGGAAGCAAAACTTTTTATTTATCTTTTGACTTTCAAGTCATGTTGAAGAAACTTATCATAATATTAATACAGATTGATGACTTACATAAAATGTAATTTGATCCTGTGGGTATTTGTTTGTTGCTCACATCGTTTCAAGCAATTGTGTTTTTTGCTCATTTTGTACTTTAAGTTTTATTTTTTTCTTTTTTTTCTTTCTTTTTTTTTTAATATGATAGAGAGTACTTTGAGATAGTTTTCATCTAAATTATTTTAGAATTGAGAGACATATGTTGTCTTCCTGCTAAAGTTGCCAAATCACCTTCTTAGTTGTAAATTTTTTATATTTTTGTTTTCTAAGAATGCGGTGTTGTTATGTTCTGCATATTGCTATGTAGATTGACATTGATTCATCAATTGAATACATTGCAACTGTTGTTCAGCTTGTTTATATCTATTATTAGAATATGATATTACTTGTATTTATGTTATAGAGGCATGAAATAGATTGCTTTTGAATAAGCCTGTGTAGTTTATGAATGTAAGAATTGATTAATTTGCTATTATTGCATGGACACTTATTCTTGCAACATGAAATATATCACATCTGAAATATTTAAAAAACAAATAAATACTTCAATATTAAAAAAAATTCTACCACTCTTTAAAATGTGAGTAATGATATGTGCACATCATTTTTTTCACACTATTTTTACACTTGGTTAACAATGAGTAAATATTTGGTTAATACAGCATATCATTTGGTTAATGAATTTTATTAACTTGTAAGTGATTGGTTACCAAAACTCATTAACAAAACAATATACTGTATTAACCAAAAATTTATTCATCGTTAACAAAATGTGAAAGTGGTGTAAAAAAAATGGTGTGAAAAAATCATTATTGTTAAAATGTCAAGTACTTGATTTCCTTTCATACCAATATATAAGTAAAACAATAGAACAAAAGCTTGACCACTACATACGGTATCAATGGATATAGCACAGTAACTTTCTTTCTGATTTGGAAGAACATGAATAGAGTAAGTATTGGATAGAGTTCCCTTTTTTTCTCTCTTCTTATATTCCCTTGCTTCATTTTCAACAAAGTGAATTTTTTTATATTTTCTTATGTGGTTTACTTTTCACAAAATTGTTATAGAGGATTATATTTGTGCGGTGAAGAAAAGTGTTTAGCAGTGATGGAATTAATGGCTGATAAATTGGGGATTGGACCAAGGAAAGTCTTTAGCAGACTTCTAAGAGATGACAACACTGAGGGATTGGACCAAGGAAACTGTTTAACATGGCTATAAGGGATGAGAATACTGATTCTTGCTTCCAACTTAACCACTATCAACCATTGAAACTATTTTCTATTGCTTTTAATATTTATTATGTATGTGTGTGTGTGTATATATACACGCATGCAAAATATATATTTTTTTAGTAAAAAGCTAATGATGTTGTCTAAAGTATAAACTTTCTAGCTTCAACATTATGCTCGGATAGTGCAAAAAAAAATTAGGTTATTTTCATTTATAAGTAAATTATTGTTTATCCATAAAAAAATAACTGTATGATTTCTAACTAAATAAAATTTGACATTATCTGCTGTGCAACGCACGGGTCTATATCTAGTTTCAATAAACTCTACGAATCAAATGCTACTACAATAACCTAATCACCTAGAATACTTATCAATAACCTTAAGTGAACATTTTTATTGAGATTAATCATCTAGGTCTAAATTGAAATTTTACAACTTCACCAACCGAGTGTCTACTGGTCTTTTTCTCTATGAAGAGAAATATGCAAGTACTCTGAGAGTAATATTCTTAATGTTTTAGATCTTATTTAAATTTTATTATATAAATTATAACTTCAATTTGACGGAATGTATTGGTGTTCTGTACCATGTGTTATATTTTTACTAAATAGTGTAATATTCTTAGAGTATATAAGAATTTCTCTTCTATCAAAGGTGTTTGCAATAATAGACTACAACTAAAAATTAAAAAAAACTAATTAATTTTGAATTTGTTTGGATTTTTATTTTATGAAAATTGATCGGTTTAATTTGATTTTTTGTTTTTATTTTCCAAATCAAACCAAATTGAACTCACATAATTGTGTGAGTGTGTATATATAATTTATATACTTATATATTATGGGTGTTCATGGGTTGGGTTGGTTCGGGTTTTGGAAAAAAAATTGTCCAAACCAATCAACTTTGATCGGGTTGGTTTGGTTTGGTTTTTGAAAAAAATTTCTAGCAATCCGAACCAAACCAACCCGATTAAGGTTGGGTTGGTTTGGTTCGGGTCATCGGGTTATCCGATCATTTTTTTCACATAGAAAAATTACAAATCTACTATTGCTAAATACTTTAAACTCAATTAGACAATTACATATGAATTTTAAGCATACAAGTCTTCTAGTATAGTACAAGTATTAAGATAAAAGTAAAATCAAGTTTGGGAATAAATATTTCAACGTCTCAAAATCATCATAAGCTTCATTTGTAATATAAATGTATGACATTAAATATATTCTGCTTCACAAATAAGGTTATATATATATGTGTGTGTGTGTAAATAATTAAATGATTGAGGCTTGAAAATGGAAATAAAAGACATATCATTATATCTTAGGTTTTTAAATGAATGAAAAGTTAAATGACAAGAAGATAATATCTAAATTTTTATTACTCTTCGGGTCATTTCATCGGGTCATCGGGTTATAAAATACAAAATCCGTGAACCGAACCAATCATGATCGATTTTGACCGAATTGGAACCGATTAGACCCGATGACCCGAACCGAACCGATTTTTTTAATTGGTTTGGGTTGGTTTGTCGGGTTGATCGGGTCAACCCGAACCAATGAACACCCTATTATATAAGATTAGATTTTAATTTATTGTTGTTTCTGTGAAAAGTTTGACTATTTGTTATTTATATTTATTTGATAATATTTTTTATTAGGATTTTTAGGCCAATTTGTTGTTAGTGGGGTCATAGAAAGAAAAAGTGAAATTATGTATGAATATTTTTTATAGAACATAGACGATAAAATAGAGAGAATAGAGAAAGAAGATTGATTGATTATACAGATAATCCAGAGAACAAGTTCTCCTACAATGGATAAAAAACCAAAGCAAGCTCCTCTGAGAAGAATACTCTCTCTCCCAGCCTTCCCACTAGGGAACTAACCGAATTCTCCTATGCTCCTCGCCTCCCCCCTCACACACTCCCTATACTGTCATATTCTAACTAACTGCCAGCTAGGCAGCTACCCCATTCTCTCCCTTTTTCTCATTCATTTTCTCCCGCTCATACACTCTCCAAATAATGGGTTTGTCTTGCTTATAGCCCAGTAACACATTCTCCTCTATCCTAGCATTCGTATGGGCCACATTGGGCCTACTGGGTATCCTATCAATTTTTTTTTAAGAAAATAGTATTGAGTTAAAAATCGATTGGATCGATCCGAACATAACCAATTGATATTAGTTTGATTTAGTTCTTATATACATAAAAAAATCGATAGGTTTCTAACATAGAAGAGATGAAGGAGAATCAGTAGCCGGAAAATGACAAACCAAAAATGAAGTGTTTAGTTCAAGAAGAGATGAAGGAGAATGTGTGAAAACATAATTAAATGGGTAAAATACATATTACACCCTTAACATTTGGCTCATTTTCACATTTGGTGCACAAAAATTGTTTTATAACACATAACTCCCTTGAACTTTGGTAAATTGTAAAATTGTCAGATGAGGTGTTAGATTTAGGGGTGTTAATAACCAAACTATAATCAATTTAAACCCAAAAAAAATGAACCCAAAAATTGAAATTGAACAAAGCCAATTAATTTTGGATTTGTTTAGTTTTCATTTTATGAAAACTGATCGATTTATATATATATATATGTGTGTGTGTGTTTATAATTTACATACTTATATATGATTAGATTTTAATTTATTGTTGTTTCTATGAAAAGTTTTAGGCTGTTTGTTATTTATATTTATTTGATAATATTTTTATTATGATTTTTAGGCCAATTTGTTGTTAAATGGGTAATGGAAAGAAAAAGTGAAATTGTGTATGATTTTTATGTTTTAAGAAAATAGTGCTGAGCCAAAAATTAAATGGATCAAATTGAACCTAACCGATTGAGATTTGTTCGGTTTAGTTCTCATATCAAAATAAAATCGATAGGTTTTTAACATAAAAAAGAAAACTAATTGGTTTCGTACAGATAACTGTTCTCCTCAATACTAAACCAATTAATTCAAACCGCAAACACTCCTAGTAAGATTTAATGGAAAAATCTTAAGCCCTTACAAATAACTCCCTTGAAGTTTAGTTAAGTTTCAAGTTTAGTACATAAAGTTCTATTTTTAACATATTATCTACCCATATAACAAGGATGTGGGTAGCTTTCCGTTAAATCTAACATCTCATTTGACAGTTTTACAATTTATCAAAGTTCAAGGGTAGTGTTACAAAACAAACTTTATATACCAAACATGAAAATGAACCAAACTGGGTGCATTTACTCTAATTGAATAGAATAGAAAATTGTACCAAAAGTTAGAGTAGAGAGTGATTAGCCGTTAAGGGTTCACAAACATTAACAAGATATTATTATACTTAATGATGTATATAAAATAAGAGAATTTATTTTGATAATTTAATATTTAAGTATTGAATTCTACATTGCAATAATAATGTAATAAAGTTTTAAATATAAATTAATATTAAAATTAAAAATGTAAAAAGTATACTATTAATGTGACTTGTACAGATTTAGAGATTAATATAATTATATATTTACTATGTAAGTGTGATGGACCAAAACAAAAAATTAAGAGGATACCAATTAAGACAGACAAATGACTCTGGAGTATTCTATGATCTCACAATGGCCATAGTTGGTAGGCTTGGCAATAGGGCGGGTAAGAGCGTGTTTTTGCCCACCCTGAACCCATTTCACATTTCTTAAAGAAACTTTCAACCCACCTCGCGAGTTTTGTAGATAAAAACTCGCACCCTACTCTCAAAGAAATAATAGAACCTGAACATTATCTATATATACTATTTAATACATAATATAATATAAATTACTAAAAAAAATTACTCATTGCATAAAAAATCTCAAACTACATCAAATATGAAACACACTTTTTGTGAAAGAATAGGGGATGCGGGTATGGTAGGGGGCGAGTAGACCTTAAACCGAAACTCATCATGTCCTGTAACACAGTTTAAACCCGCCCCCCTCCGTCCCTGCTGCAGGGCGGGTAGGGGCAGATTAGATACCCGCGAGCGAGGTGGGTTCAAATTGCCATTCTTAATGACTGGTGCTGGGCTTTTATGGCTGCCTTGTTTATAAATAATAAATCTTTGCGTTAAATTGTCTCAGTATCTCTGTATTTGCTTGGTCTTTTTATTGGAGAAATGAAACATTCATATGGGAAAGAAGAATGCAAACTTGCGATAGCAGATAAGAATCAACCAACAGGCCTGTAAAGATGGAAAAAGGGTGCTGAAGTGACTAATTTCCTAGAAGGATTCTTAGAAGTTAAGCCAAAACCTTCTGATCTGGAAAGCTGTGAAGTACCATGAGTGGAGACAAAGGAAAAGCAACATTCCGTAGTGATTTGTTTTTTTTTTTTCCAATGGTAGAAAGTAATATGTATAATTATTAGTCGATTCGGTTAAGGTACTGAGTCAATGGGTCACTAGTTCAACTAGTGGGTCACTGGTCAAATCGCATAAAATTAAATATATATATATATATATATATATATATATATATACTACATATGATGATATTTATCATTATAAATAACTAAAATATCTTTATTTTGAGAGAAAATATGACTTTTAAGGAAAAAAAAGTTTAACCCTTAATTTATAAAAAAAAAAAGCTCTAATATTTTCATTAAAATGCTCATAACTCATAAAATAAGTTTTTTTTTAAAAAAAATTATGACTACCATGGCGTAGATCTTGAAAATTTATATGAAATGGACATATAATTAGTCTAAATCGGACAAACAAGTCAAAAGTTATAATTTTTTGAAATTTAGAAGTTTTTTTAGTTATGATTCAACCCACCAAGTCACTGGTTTTCATTCAAAACTAGCCGAGTCGAACCAGGTCGGAAACATACACGATCCAATTAGTCACCCAAATTAGTTACTAGACCAGCCGGCCCGGTCCCTTTTTATAACACTGATAATATATATGGACGCAGAATTTGCACCATAGTCTTTCCTAAGAGAAGAATAATTGCTATTCAATTTGTAGCTTTCCTTTTGAGTTGGCATTCTGTTTTTTTATTGCTGATTGTATTTATGCGGGTATTTCCTGATTGTTTGATGAATAAAATTCTACTTCATCAAGGGAAAAAAAATCAACCAATTTCACTCAAACGATCTTTCTTTTCCTCCACGTCATCTCTTTTTTCTTCCCTTTACCTAGTTTTCTCTGCTTTTAAATTTTGGGAAAAAGAACTTGGGTAAAAGTTAACAAATCTGGAATCAAACTGGCTGCTATATTAAGACGGTTCCCAAATTTCAGGCACAAACAAAGCATGGAATTACTTCAAAATAAAGAATAGATCAACTTCTTGCGGTGTGGCATCAGTACACTGAAAGTGTTTAATTGCAGGATATGCAATGTCCTAGTTTGATCATTTTGGAAAGCTGGTCCTCCTTGGTGATGCATCTGACTTTCATTTGGTCACACTATTCTAACATTCACAGAATGATATCAAGCTCTTAACCTAATGGCTTTTTAGAAAAGTAGACACACCAAGTAGTAATAGCAGAGAATATACTAATTTCATTAAGAATATAGCAGTTGTAACATATTAAACAATGATCGAGGGCACCAAGCACACAAGCTCAGTGCAGTGGCAGCTTTTCCGAATTTTGATAACTTTATAAATTATAAATCATATTTTCTTATTCAATAACTAGTTAACCAATAAGTGCGGCTTATAGAAATGATATATATTGATCAAATGAATCTATACTCCTGGGTGGTCTTTTGGATCAAAAATACGGTTATGACAAGTAGGGTTGCAAGGGTAAGTGCAATCTATCTGATGGAAAGGACTTCGTTCATAAAACCAGTCTCCTACTGCCTTTGCAATTGTCTGCAGAATGTTATGCAGACAAGTTAGCATTTCAACTGGATATAAAGGGAAAGACAATAATAAACCAAAAGCCACACAAAAATGCTCATATTTTGGAGAAGGGAGGAAATAGTGCAGTCTCTTACTTTATTGGCCAGCAGCGGAGAATCACTTCTCAACCATGTCTCCTGCGTTTCTGTTTGGCAGTGGGCATAGCAAGAGTCTATAAACATTCCTTTAGATGGAGAATTTCCTAGCACACTCAATGCCCTTAAAAATTCCGTCCTGAAGCCTGAAAATCAATGCATGCATAAAAGTGAAATCACAAAACTGTAGTAAAATTCGCAGTGTGGAACTCCATAGGCCCCTAAAAGCTTTCACCTAAATGGCAGAAGAGTATTACCAGGTACGATCCCAGTACACTGTTTTTTCTCATGCCAGTTTTTTTAAGGGCTATGCTATAAACAAATGATATACGTCAAGTACTGACAGAGGCAGGAAAAATTTTAGACAGCTGTGTAAGGTTGATTAGAAGCTTAGCAAAATTCCTTGAGTTTAGGTATCAGCAAATTTCCATAAGTCGCAAGATATTAGGATAGAAAAATGTTCACCTTGCATTATACTGAGTTGATCAGGCGAGCAGTTGCTTATATCAAGCTTGCAGCTATGCCAACGGCCATGGGGATCAGCAACACCCGGTGCCAAAATGTTCTTAATCTGAGTCAAAGCAATATCTTGAGGATCAGAGAAAAGACTAGAAGTAGTGAAAACATCAAATGACAACTTCATCATGGAGATGAGTTATTAAGCATCCTATTGGTGTGCAAGTATGATTCTGCCTTCAGCCATTTACCATTTACAGAGTTTTGTTTCGAAAACAAAAAGTTGGTAGTGAATCAGGAAATATTAAGATAAAAAGATAATGTAGAATAATCTTGGCTCAATTTCTGATCGTATCCCAGTTGATTTTGCATGTACAATCTTCAACTAAAATTTTTACGCTTGGTATTCCAGGTTAATATCCTTAGGTCTATTATCTTCAAGTTCTGATTAAATCCTCATATATGAATTTTGTTAAAAGATAAGTTCTAGAACCAGAAGCAACACTAGAATTGCCTCCTATGATCATAACTTTACCATCTTATATATCCTATCCAATGTTACTTGACCTTTTAAATGAGCCCACCAATTGATCAAAGAATATAAACATGGTTTTAAAAGTTTCTAGTATGACCAATATTAACCAAAGGAACACCATTCTGAAAATAAACTGATGTATCTTGAGCAACAGAATAATCTAACCTGCCATGAGTCATAGGCCGCGTTTACAAAGAAGATTGGTGTAGTGATATGTGATGCCACATTTTGTGGGAAAAAGCACTACAAGATTGTTCAGAAGTATTAGTTGTTAGATATAAACCCCTATTAATTAACTTAATTAATCAGGATTTATATCTAACATTAGTAACACCAAAGAAGAAGTTGCGAAGGTAGAAGATAAAATTACAATTCACAAACTTACCAGCCCTGGGCTGAGTCTTGAGGTGCAGGATGAAGGCAAATTCCTTGTTGAGGCCTAAAAAAATAAAGAAAAACAAATCAGTCTCCGTTGAATGAAAGCTTCAGAAAGTATCTTTCAAATGAAAACTGGGAAAACATTAGTGGCAGTCTTGTGGTGTAAAACACAGCATATGCAAGTGCTTTGCTAAAGGGGAAATAATCAGAGAAAGGAACAGTACATGTGTTTCAACAACTTGACTGTAGAACTGTTCAATGTGTTGTGCTCCTGAGACATCCTTTCTGTTGTACAACAATAACATATTGAATCATTAAATGATCTAAGGAACTCTAAATTAATTCAGGAAAAAGGCCAAGCAGAAAGCAAATTAAAGGAGCATACGCATTGATAAAATAACCAGCATCTGAAAGGCATTTCACTTTAGCTCCTGTTGGTAATAGAGCTTGAAAGCGATCACAATGTAATATAGCAGTCAATCCTCCAGCTGAACATCCAGAGAGAATAGCCTGTAGTTACAAGTTTCAGTGAGTGAATGAAAACCTCACTCAGGAAGAAGAAAAAAAGGTGGCAAATCATCAATGTCTCGTACATTTTCAGCATTTTTCATTCCTTTTGCTAGTAAATCCTCAATGACAGCAACAAAAACCCTTGCTCCTCTGAAGTGCAAATTAGTTGCCTGATTTATACGTTCATATTATTAAAATCTCATCAGAAAGAAAATTAGAAAATAAAATTTACAAATGATTAAATATTTTCTTTGAAATTTAAATTTCAAATTCCTTTGAATTTTGCAAAACTTACTGGATCGACTGCCTCCACATCACCGGTAAATGATGCCCCATCACAGTACCTAACCTTGATTTTGTTCCAATTGTAGAAATCTGGAATTTACAACATTTGTTAGAAAGCTAAACAAAAATGTTGGGTTCATGAGGAGAAACAATATATACTGACTAGTAGGCAATACCTGGATTAAACTTTTGCTTGTTACTAAAATATCCAGAAAAGGCAACTTGCTTAACCATTTGCTTAGATGAACCTAAACGAGTGTCCTTACGGGAAAGGCAAGAAGTGACATTGTTGCACCATCCTCCTCCCTAAAATAAATTGTATTCAAGATCATTACCAATAAAAGAGAACTTTCCATTATTTGTCCAAAAAGTGAGATAAGCTAATGGAACAATTTTGACATTTAAAAATTGCTCAACAGATGACTAAATTTAAAAATTAAAAATTCATCTTCCCATCCACTTGGCAGTATAACAAAGCAATAGTTGTACTCATACACATAAAAGGAGCATACAAGTAAAAAGAATAAAATAATGAAAGGAATGTTTTCCTGAGTTGGTAAAGACTTAAGATTGATAATGATGACAGTTTGGAGAAAGGGACATACCTCAATGTGAACAATCCAGTTGTTAATCCCTGCTCCAAATCCCTTATCAAAGTGGTAAGCTGGTGGACTCCCATCCAAACAAACTGCACAAGATGCTAAACATCAATTTCCCAACTATTATAAACATTACTAAAAATAGTAACACTGGCGATGAAGACAGGTAGTAAAGTTCCCTATGATCAGACACAGTAAAATTCCTCACCAGCTCCTTTTGCTACAGCATTCTCAACATAAGTGATTGGTACATAAAACCCTTCTGCCTTTAGCAATAGCAGTACACATACTAGAATATTTAACCATTTGCCGATTCTTGTGCTCTCCATCCTGCAATAAACCTATGCATAGTGTAGAAGTATCAATACGGCATATAAGTAATGGACATAAAGCCATATTATTTTGGTTAAAAACAAAAACAAAAGCCACATATAATATCCTAGTGAGAAAACAATGATAATACATATTACAGTAAACCCTTCCACATTAAAATCGAGGAAATTTTTTTTATCATCTTGTCAACCCATCTCTTCTATCTACCCTTGGTAAGGACGGATCGAGAAATTACTGAGAGGGCCAATTATAAAAGTTATAATATTAAATAAAAAATTTATAATTTAAAAATTAAATGTATCCTAATTTTATTAAAATTGAACATAACGTTTTTAATTTGTGTATTTATTTTGATAAAAATCTATTTTATTTACTTGTTTATTAAATTAGTTAATCAAATAATTTATAAAATATATATTCTTATTAACTTATAATAACGACTATTTTAGGTCAATTATAAATTAATATAGAAATTTATACATATTTTATTATAAAAATCTTATTACATATAATATAGGAAAATAAAATTTGGGAGGTGGGGAGGCTCGCCCCCCGGAATCCGTCCCTGCCCCGTACCAACAAAAGATCAATTTTTATTTCTTGTAATTTCAGAAATCAACGAACCAACCATTTTTATTTTATAAAGATGAAAAAAACCCAGAGGATATCCTTGAATTATGTATGAACTAGCAAAATGACACCTTTGATATTGTCTTGTGTTAGCAGAGAGAGTTTTTCTGGCTTTTAGAAATCCTTTTTCAACTCTTGTGGGAGAACCTTTAAAGGGAGGAACAAAAACTATCCATTTCAAAATCTTTTTCTTTTTGTGATGCATTTGCAAATCTTGTATTGACAGATATGGAGATTAAAAAACAAAAGGAAAGAAAAACAGAGAACGTGGAAAGAAAAGTATGGACAATGATGTTCGAACCCAATCAACACATAATTACAAGATTGTTTTTTGAAAAGGAAGATGAAATATTTTAGATCCAGATCACAATCTTAGAACCAGTGAATAACTTCATCTATTTGGTGCCAGAAAGATTAATTCACTCAATAAACTAGCCCTGAAAACACCTAGTCTACTCCTAGCCCAGAAAAATGAAACCTCTGATATTACTGCAGGTTAATTGAGCCACCCCAAATGCTTGGTACCTACAATGGAAAATCCACAAACTAGCATTTCCATATATGAATATCAGGATATAACATCACAAGAGCAATTCTATCAACCTGCATACATCCCCCAAACGTAGCCCAAAAATAAATCATTGATCCCATTCCAAAACTTCCCAGATGAACAACTGTTCACTACAGAGCTAAATTCAATAACTTTTCCTACATTATAAAGCCAAAAAACAGAAACTCCTTCCCACCCCACAAACGAACATATCATAAAAAGTGGCAAAAAAAAAAAAAGCAAAAGCATTATGCACAAAAACAGATGACTATGAAGCTCACTAGCTGTACCAGAAATGGAAGATAGGGTAGGAAAATTTGCTCAATGGGTTGGAACTTGGCTAAACCAGCTGGTGTTGGTGTTGAAACCCAGTTGAGGGTGATGGTTTATAAAATGCTCCTACAGGGAAACAGAATGTGACTTGCTGATTTAAGCAATGGTTATTATTGGTCAGTTGAGAGGAAAAATGGATAAAAGCTTACGAAGGGAGAACTTGTTCTTTATGTTCTTTTTCTTTTCTTTTTTTTTCTAGAAATTGTTATTGTATTGTGACTCTTCTCATTTTATTTTATTTTTTGTGATACTTTTCTCATCTTCAGAGAAAGCGTGAAAGCGAGAGAGGAACAACATTTTTTTCACTTTGTGCAGCAGAACCCAAGAACCGACACTCATTCACACAGAAAAACTTTTTTGAAAAAAAAAACAAGTTTAATTTAATGCTATTTCAATGTCATTAAATATTTACTGATTTACAATAAATGAGAAACATTCAATGCTCTTTCAATGACATTAAACGAAAAGAAAAAATGAAGTATTGTTAAATGGATTTAAATTATGTTTTTATACTCATTTAATCATATATTACAATATTATTTAAAATATTTAACTAGCTGTGTATTTAGATTAACTGTGAAAAAAAAATTATGTAAAAAATCGATTATGTGTATAATTGATTTTTAAAAAAATCGATTATGAGAAATTTATATTTGGATATGTTAATTCATAATCGATTTTATGATAAAAAGTTTTGTTTAGATTGTATAAAAAAATTACTTTTATGTATTAAATTACTAAAAGATGTATGAAATAATTAAAAAAGTTATTTGATTGAGGGCAAATAAGTATTTCTCTCTTAAAACTTTTGAAATAATCTAAAATTAAATAATTAAAAGCTTAAAATAACAAATTTTTTAAAAAATATGTTTTTAGTTATAAAAAAATAATCTTAACTTATAATTAATTTTACACACTTTAAATAAACAAGATAGATTTTATATAAAACAACTTTTAAAAAAAAATCTATAGAAAATGTAATAATAATTATATTATTATTATATTTAAAATTAAATGTTATAATATAGAAAATAATTTTCAATTTTCAATTACTTAAAATAATTTTTATGTAATATTATTATCTTTTATTTAATTATGTTGTGCCGTCTCGGACTCAGAGTTTAGGGTTTGATCCGACCCGAATGCCCTACACAAAAGTTAAAAAAAGGGGCAGCAAGCGTAGGCTGCATCGAATCTTATCGTTCTTACGCGTTCTCACATCAATGAGTGTAATGGCGCAAAAGAAAAAACAAAAACAAAAAAAAACAACATCAACGAGTGGCGCAAGCAATTTTGGCGCCGAATAAAAACGAGTGCAAGTGTTT
Source organism: Styphnolobium japonicum (assembly GCA_023212625.1). Lineage (NCBI taxonomy): Eukaryota > Viridiplantae > Streptophyta > Magnoliopsida > Fabales > Fabaceae > Styphnolobium > Styphnolobium japonicum. The sequence continues at coordinate 16,328,355 of JALBWW010000011.1, forward strand.
TGGAGCCATGATCTGATGAGGGCGACAATTTTTCTTCTCTCATGAGCTCGCCTGTTTCCCCCTTGATTCATTTTCTTTTTCGATTGATCTTGCATCAAAAAGATGGAGGAACTCTTTGCTGCTTGAATCTCATAGAAAATATGTATTGTCATGGAATTTTGTTATGTGCAATTAAATAAGTGCATGTTTGGACGTGAGAAAAAGATTTATATAAAAATTTATCATGGGTATAATTAATTTTTATTAGAAAATATAAACGTAGAAGCGATTTTAGGATAATAAGTTTAATTTGGATTATATAAAAAATCTTTTTATATCATAAATTATAAAAAATCTTTTTATATCGTATGAAATGATTTTTAAAAAAAATTGGAAGGGTATGCCATTTTCTAACTCTGAAAGTTCAATCAAGATTTTAAATTTTGGGTTGCGACCTAACATTTATATATCAGGCTTTGAATGTACAAGAACATTGTCGGGTCACATCCTCCTTTAATTTTCTTGTTGTTAAGAAACATCAATCAAATTTTTAGATGTTCATTGTTGGAATTGCATACGCGTAACTCTTTGAAATAATTGTCTTCGTGATTATGTTGTATGATTGTCTTTATAGATTAAAGTTAACAAAATTACTTTGTAACTTCATTGGCGCAAAAAAAGTTTGATAACTTATTAGGGGACATTAGGCATGCATTCATTTTCATATATCAATAGATAACATATATATCAAAATATCCTAAATGTAAGGGAATTCAGAATCTACATCTTCAGCACAACAATTAAAGTTATCTAAATCATACACATAGCATACTAAAAAAATGTGAAATTCTTATATTCTAACAAAAACAAATGAAAAATTGGCATCTTATACATATCAAAAGTTAATTATGTAATTATTAAATTTTGAACTTTAAATCTTTAAGCTACTTTCGAATTAACCTTAAAATTGAATATATATATATATATATAGAGTTTAATTTTGATCCACCGTCGGTGTAAAATTTTTTTACACTGTCATCTAATCATGTATTGTCAAATCATTAAAAGAGTTTGACTATTACAACAACTACTTAAAAAGTTTAACTCTTTTAATGATGTGTCAGCACATGATTGGATGACAGCGTAAAAAAACTTTACGCTGACAGTGGATTGAAATTAAATATATATATATATATATATATATATATATATGGGTAGGGATCTATTTACTTTAAAAGTAAGTCTTATATACTTACACTATTAAATAATTTGTTCTATGATACAAATTTAACTAATCCAACCATTGAATCATGTAATATTATCATAATGATCATACAAACCAATTTTAAGGTAAATATGACATTCATATGTATATAATCTAATAGGTTATTTTTATTTATACTTTGAAAAGTATATTTTACATTAAAATAAAATAGTTAGATGAATTACCAATTACTTTTAAAATTCTATGAAATTTTATGAACTAAATATATGTCATAAGAACTTTCAATTCAACGGTTATATTGATAAAATTTAATATTTGTGAAAAAAAAAATTAATAGAGTATGACAAGACTTACTTTTAGAGTAAATGGATACTCACCATATATCTATATATATATATATATATATATATATATGGAGAGGAGTATCTTATTATAAGAAGTGATAAGAGTCAATGTTGACCATTAAATCTTATATTGATAATCAAGATTAGAAGTCACTTAAAGGTCGCATGACCACTTAAAAAAGTCACATGACTTTATGTTTTAATCTTGACTATACATGGATGATCAAAATAGTAAAGATTTGTTATTCTTCCTCTCACAATAAACCACTCATCTCACTAGGAATTACTTTGGCATCCATCTTTTTTTTTATGGTACCGGTACCTAGGGTGAGTTGTCTATCCATTCATTAGTTGTTATTTATATTTAATAAACTTTTTAGCATTTATTGTGATACCAATAGTCAATAAATGATTGACAACTCACCTTAGGTACCAAACCCATCAAGATACTATAGCAACTCCACATCTCACTAGATATATATATATATAAATTATGGGTCATATCTAGTGAGAGGAGTGATTTATTGTGAGAGTGAGAGGAGCAAATCTTGACCATTAGATCATCTATGTATGGTCAAGATTAGAACATAAAGTCATGTAATTTTTTTAAGTGGTCATATGATATTTAAATAACTTTTAATCTTAACTATATATGAATAGTCCAATGATCAAAATTTGTTTATCTTATTTATCAAAATAAAATAATACTCTTATTAGATATGCCAGTATATAATATATGTGTGCGTGTTGAGTCAAAAATTCTTAAACAGTTCATAAGTTCATTAATAATGTTCATTTAGACGCTTTCTTTATTTCGTGAAAAGATGGTAAAAAGTCTTTTAAAATTACTTATCCAATAATGGAATGAGTTAAATGAGAGAGATATTGGTTGTATTCAAATATTTATTGGATATAATCCACACAAAAAAAAGATATATGACATAATAAAGTTATATTTATGGCAACTGAAAAATCAATATTTTAAGAAGTCTAGCAATATAGCCATGGTCAAACCGATACTTAAACAGAGATTAATAGTCTTAAAGAAAAAACAAGTATGCATAAAATTATCAAGAATAAATATACAATTTACAAATTATATGCATGTTACAAATCATTGGTACTATTAAAATAATAATTATTTTGACTAATTATTTTAATAATTTGTAATTGATATAAAATTTATGACATTCTAGAAGGTTACTATCATTATATTACTCTGGTATATCTCATCCAAAAGGTAAAAGATTAATCTATCAAAGTATTGTTAAGCACCAGAAGCGGAGATCCTTCTCAATTATAATTTTTTTATATACATCGCCTCAATGATCAAATATAAGATAAGATACTTAAGACAATCAAACTCTTTTTACTTAAACCAATGCAAGTTAGTATATTAATAACATGCATAATAGAATATCAAAATAAAAGAAAAAAATTAGAAAAAACTTGACAATAACTACTATCTAGCTATTAAGATTTGTTTTTTGTAATACATGATCAATCTTACGGCTATAGTTTCTATTCTCAGTATGACCTTATTCTTTTTAAATTCATTTAGGTTTATCAAGTTAATAAAATTCTATGATATTCCACATATACTTCCGTGAAATAATCAATTAGGATAATCCTATAAAAGTTTTAAAAAAATTACAAATCCATATTATACTATTAATTTCATTTTTATATTATACTATAAAAGGTTCTCTATATTATTATTAATAGAATGTTAGAACAAGTGCAAAGACATGCCCGACTTGCTAACTTGGCTTTATCTATGTTATTTGGGTTGAGTTGGATCTGATTTAATTAAAAAATTAGGTTAAAATTAAATTAAATGTCTTTGACTCGATGTGATTTTTGGATCAAGATCAAGTTTATTCTTAAAAAATTTAAGATATGTAAATTAAACATTACTTTTAGATGAAAATATCTAATTATTAATATATATTAAGAACTTAATAATCATGTAATTATTAATATATAATGTAAATTTTCAAATAAATTATATAATATAACATTATAATTATATTATCATATAAATTTTGTTAAACTTTGAACTGACTTAGTCCAAAGCTAATCAATTACAAACTAAATCATAATCGAGTTAACTTAAGTCTAGATTCAGGCCTAAAAAATTAATTCAATTAAAATCTTACGTTTGAGTCAAACGGCTACTTTGGGCTCTGCCATGGTTTGCCGCCATGGTTTGGAGAGAGAAGAAGAAATTGGGTGCAGGGAATATGAATTCCATGATTGGATGGAAAGTAGTAAAGTTGGTGACGCTGCATATGGTTGAATGAACGAAGAGTATTCCGATACTCCTTTTTAAAAGGATATGGATACATATAGTAAGTTGTGGAATATTTTGTAGTTGTGAGTTATATTTAATAAATTTTTAAATAATTTTTTTATAAAATTAATAATTAATAAATATTTAATAATTTACTTTGAATATTATTATATTTATAAAAATACTATAACAACTTTTTGAATTAATTGATAGGACTAAACTCTATCAACTTATATTAGCCTATTAAATTTTATTCGTTAGTAATCGTTTATTAGCACATAGTTTATAAACATTCCTGTAAGTCTTCTTTGAAATTACGAAATATTGCAACCAGCTTTCTCCAAAACTTTTCATTAAAAAAATTATTATTAAAAAAGTATTTAATATCTTTTTATAACTTTTCATAATTTATTATCTATTATTATTAATAAAGGGGTTGTCGATAACCACGACACGTGACATTCTACAGTGGCAATTCAATGTCAAATTATTAAAAATTTCCAACTAAAGGATTGATTCAGGGCCTTCGCAACATTTGTGCGTTCCAAATTCTAACCGCTTTTTAACAATGGTATGTTATAAATTTTAATGTTATTAAAATATGACTACACAATGAATTAGGAATACTTCCGATTAAGCTTTAACTATTTAAATTGATTGATTAAATTAGATAATATTATAATAATAATTTATATATAATAATATAAAATATATGAGAATATTTATGAAATGTAAAATATATTATTTTTTCTTAAATGTTTTTAATGATGGTTGATTCAATAGATAAATTGAGTGATTCGATCAAATTTTAATTGGTTTTAATCAATTTAAAGTAGTTTGATCATAAATTTAATTATAGAACTGAATTATAATCGTTTAAGTGTCTAATTTACGGTCAAATTAGTTGAAATGTCTATTTTGAACTGATCTAATTTTAACAACAATATTAAATTCTAATTGTTTAAGGGTTATGATGATGATGTGTACACTATAAAAAAAATCAGTTTACTCTTCCAAATTCAATTATTTATGCCAAAAACTGTGCCACTTTCTCTTAGCAGCTTGTGAGTAGGGTTGTTAAATGGGGCTGACCTAACCTGTTTAGGTTGCCTGCGACGAGCCGTGAGGTAAATGAGGTACACCAAAATTGCTCATGTTTAAATGAGTTCTAAATTAGTCAGTCCAATTCACATCGCATCAACTTGTGAGTTTAAACGGGTTGGCCCATGAAACCTTTTTTTAACCTGTAAATTTTGAAATTAATTTAAATTTAATAATCTTAAATCAAATATTACATTACATTACATGGACATAATATTAAATACCTTCATCTCATCTAAAGGATTAAGGAAAAATTCAAACAAATAAATAACATAAACTTATAGAGTTTGACAAATGTGTGTGTGTGAGTTGTGCCACTGCTAGCCAATACTGTACATTATGTGCATTTTGCACTTTTACTTAAAAAAGTATTTAATTAACTTTTAAATTTTTAAATTAATTTTTTTTGGGTAACAAAAAATTGAAACTTAATAAAAAAAATAAAATAAAATTATGTGGATAGCCCGCGGCCTTCCGTGGGTTGGCCCATTTAACCCGCAGGTTAAAAGAGTTGATCCAAAATTACCTACATTTTTACGAATCATTAATTTTAAAATCCAATTCACATAATTTATGTTTATAAAATTAATTTGTTGAGTTTAGTAACGATCATATTTGTGAATACTTTTGCTGCTTTAGTCTCTGTTTTTTCATTCCATCTTGACTTGCTGATTTGGTTTCAACTTTATCATAGTAATTCTTTTAATAAAAAGAGAAAAATCTAAAAATTCAGCACTTTTTTTTAATAATAATTCTAAAATAGATTTTGGATAAGGCAAATGATAAGGTGCTGGTGATTTTCTTATTAACAAATACTCTTTCACTCCACATTTATTTTTATTTGTTTATTATTCTTTGTTACAGCCCAACCCATTTTATAAGATGTGTAAAAAAAATTTGGATAAGAACCAATGGTATCTCCAGCCAACTATCAAATTATTATTAATTCCTTAACAGTATACTTTTAAAGCACTCTTTAACAAATACAAATGCCTTAAAAAATTTATTAAATAATATTAAATATTCTTTAAACAATACTATTAAAATTTTAAAAAAATGTTGTTCGTTAAAAACTTGAAGCTGCACCTACAACTGGCACGCGATTGACGGTGATTACTTAAATTAGAGGGACCCAACACAAATATGGCCTTGAGACTCGACTCTTGAGGTCAGTGTCATGCACATTGCACATGCAATCGAAGTCTCGCACACTTCTCCATTTATAATTTCAAAGCTGTCATCCAATGAACTTAATTGGGCCCTTAACGTCTTTTCATTTCTTGTCGTACCTTTGTGCAAAGTAATGCTATGATTGGCATAAATAAAATGAGTGAAAAAGAAAGGGATGAATTTTTTTTTTTTTTTAATTTAAGAGTAAGAAAAAATGAAATTTTTTTTTTATAAAATTGACATTTTTTTTTTGGAAAAATTGAGAGAAAAAAATTAATTTTTTATTTTATTTAATTTATTAATTTTATTTACTTTATTAATAAAGAATAATAAAATAATTTAATATTTATTTATATATATTTTTATTTTTTTCTTGATAAAATTAAAAAAGGAAGAAAATTATTTTTTTAATTTATTTTATTTTCATTTTTTTATATATTTTTATTCTTTTTTTTGATGAAATTAAATAAAAAAGAAAATAAATATTTTAATTTTTTATTTATTTTATTTTTATTTATTATTATTTTTATTATATTCTCTTTTTTTATTTTTTCTCTGTAATAAAGTTAATTTAGTAGAGAATTAATTTTTAAATAAAATTAATTTAATTAATAATTTATATATAATTTATTAATAATTTATTTTTATTTTAATACTTGACAAATAATTAATTATATATAAATTATTAATTAAATTAATTTAATACTTAATTATTAATTTTTTACGGAAATAAATAAAAGTACTTTTCTGTAACCAAACCTATGGATGATTCTCTCGTATATTAGTTGACCAAACAAACTCTGGCGCTTCATCGGCAAGATCGAGACTGTGCATGGCTCCGTGTTTACCAACCCTGTTGATTCCTTTCTCTTTCTTTGGGCTAAATATAAAAGATTTTAATTTTGATTTATTTTTAGTATAATTTTTTTTATATATCATTAAATTATTAAAATAATTAACTATCATAATAATTATTTTAAAATTTTAATTTTTATAATAATATATTGACACATAATTAAATAATAATATATTTATTTTTTATACAAACAATAAATTAAAATTAAATCTAATATAAAATTACAAAGGTATGAAATTTTTTAAAACAAAAAGTGTATTTTTATTCTTCATTAATTTTGTTGTTTTATTCATTTTTTGATAAATAAAATTTTATAATTTAGTCCCTATTAATCAAAATTAATTTGTAAAATATGAAATTAATAACGAAAAAATTAACGATTAAATTGTCTATTTTTTTTAATTTTTATGAATACCTTATAGGAATTTAGAGTGAAATATTCTTTTTAGTATTTCTAACACACACACACACATTTATACTTAAATTATATAATTTGTAGAAAAAATTGTCCTTTATTAGAGTAAAATACAGTTTTAGCTTTTGACAGACATATATACTAACTTTCATTTTGATTTTTGTTGAGTTATTTCTTTTCAAAATAACATCTAACTGTTTGTTTTAGTAACAAAAAGTGGAAGGAGGACAAAGGGATAATTTGATTACCAAAGTAAACAATTAGATACTATTTTAAAAATAAATAACTCTAAAATATCATAATAAAAGTGAATACATATTGCAGAGACTAAAACAATATGCAATGCCGTAAGCTACCAACAAAAAATATGTAATGCCGTATCAAAAGACAACTTTATTAGTAAATTAAACAATTAGATGTCATTTAAAAAAAAACTGGTGAGTGATTAAATTATTAAAATAAAAATAAATGTATATGTAAAACCTAAAACTGTTTGCCAGGCAGCGGGTCTTTTGAGCGTTCATTCCGCAAACTAGAACCTGTTCCTAGCACGCAAGGAATTTATCACAGTCCTTCATCACACAGAATCATCAACTCGGATTGAATCTGTACTCCCTCGAATCATTAATGAGCTTTCCCTTGTCACCTCATCATTTAGTTAATTAATGCAATTGTTAATCACATTAGTGCGAGTCTGTGTGTGAGTGTTTTTTTAGAGTAAAATTATATTTCTATATAATTTATTTAATTTTTACATATACATTACTTTAATTATTACATTGAGAAACTGTTACATATATATGTGGATTCTAGAACAACTTTTATATATAAAAACAAAAAAAGTGTAAAAATATTAATATCCTTACCTTAATTATTTTTTAAAACAAAATATGAATATGATTAGAAATAGTTTTCCATTTTATAAAAAGATGAAGACTTTCTACCATGCTTGCCTTTTGCTCTCTACGTTAATTATTTGGAATTCTAACTTTTAGTTCACGGATATAGAACAGGCGTGTAAACGCGGAAAGAAATAGTTTTCCATTTTATAAAAAGATGAAGACTTTCTACCATGCTTTCCTTTTGCTCTCTACGTTAATTATTTGGAATTCTAACTTTTAGTTCACGGATATAGAACAGGCGTGTAAACGCGGAAAGAAATAGTTTTCCATTTTATAAAAAGATGAAGACTTTCTACCATGCTTTCCTTTTGCTCTCTATGTTATTTGGAATTCTAACTTTTAGTTCACACATACAAAACAGGCGTGTATGCGAGGAAAAAGTCTTACTTTTATATATATATATATATATATATATATATATATATATATATATATATATATATATATAACCAACATGGTAAGGTACAAGTAATAAATACTTAAGTCCCTTAAACATGTGGTCAGATATTCGATTCTTGACTCATATGTATAGAAAAATATCTATTGGAAAATGTTAACCCTCTAAATGAATGTACCTTAAGAGATTAATGATGGCAGTTGTGCGGGAGGATATCCTGATAAACCAAATATATACACGCACTACCTTAAAATCGTTTTTTTTAATAACAGTTTTAGCCAAGCCACTAGCGAAACTACTTAAGGGCTAAGAGAGACATTTTTTTTATATTTATAAATAAAGCATATATGTGTGTTGAATTAATTATACAATTACCGATACAAATTTATGTTGCTATGAACTTTTTAAAGATAGCTTCTATTAGAACAAAATAGCATATTGTCTAATTTTATACTTATTTTATATGCTTGAACTCAAACTAACTTGCAACAAGACAAAAGCTAGAATTATAAAAAATAATTTCCTACTTTTATATTAGTAGTTTCTTTTATGATATTTATGGATAACACAATTAACAACTTCTTAACACTTTATTTATTGTTGTAAAAGATGAAAACTTTTTTCTTATTTTTGAAATGAATGTCCTTAAGTTACATATTAAACTTTGAAAACTTATCAAAATAAAAAGAGAAAATGTACATTCTTATGACTTTTAAAGGCCAACATTATTGACTGTCTTAAATTTACTCTATTTTTTTTTTCTAAATGTTAGTATTTTTTTATTTACTTATTTATTCGAATTTCATCGTTGCCCCCCAAAATTTTGCTAGAAGTTTCGCCACTGAGCCAAACAATATAGTGTCTTCTATCACCAATTAATATATATATGATCCATAGTTAATATATAAATTCACGTCACATGCTAATTTGAGGCCATCTATAAGTTCTCATAGTTCAGCGCAATGATGTTCGATGGGATATGTATACATGCATTACTATCTTTTTCCCAGTTTTACTTTTATCAAATTCAATTTAGTTTGGAATTTAAAGGTATATAAAGAAAGAAATCATAGCCATGATGTTGGTAGAGGACCACTTACTCTTCCTTCCACTAATTATCGCCTCAAAATATTGCGCCATATAACTGTTGTACCAAACATGCGAACAGAAGCACTGAAAGCTCAGAAATATGCTATACATGTTTGAGCTCTTCCCAATACACTCAGCATTTATCAGATCCACAATAAATTTTACGCGAGTTTTATACATGATCATTATAAGTGTCACTTGTAAACATTGTGCCCACATATATAATTTTCTTGCAAACACACAATTGATACTTCTTTTTCTTTACTAACCTAATATAAGCATTCGATCGGATACAGGCTTTTCTTTCTAACAATATATAGTATGCACTATGCCACTATCCCCTTCGGTCACTAACTAACTAGCATAAAATAAATTAAGCTACAACTCCATGCAGATATTGTTTCAATGGAAGAGTTTGGAGGGAAAGGAAATTGATGTGTAATTTTTTATTTTAAATTTAGATTTTTTTTATTTGATAATTTTTTTAAATAAGAAAAATAAAATAAGAAACTATCATGTAATCTTCTAATCATAATTTTTTTTTTCATATTTATAAACATTTTGTAATTATCTTAATTTAAAAATAAAAATTTATCTCTCTTCTCCCTTTACCTCAAAACTCCTTCAATCCAAACATCTCCTTACTAAAGAGAAAGATTATAATTAAGAAGGTTATACCAACCGAGGTGAAATAATTGAAGACAAGAGCTTACAATGTGGACTATGGATCCGGAGCAGCCATCATCAATTGAGTCTTGTCGCATTAATTGGGTTAATAACTAATATGGCTAGTTAGATACCACTATGGAATATGGATAGTAGGTTACAATTTGATTAGAAACACCGACACATTCAAGATCTAATCCCATGACAAATAAATAAATCAACGTCAACATCTCATATAGAAATTTGACTCTGGTTCCATGCACTCTATTATTTTGCACGACAATAATTGAAAGGGATCATCAATACCAAGACTAGGTCCACTGCGCTTATTTGGCCGGTTTCTACAAAAAAAGTCTTCTCTCTCTCTCTCGGTAAAAACTTGGAGTCTTGTTTGATATGCAAGAGAATTGAGAATTGACGAACTCCTTTAATTAGCTTTATCCTAACTGATGAAGTGAATCCGTCAGTTGAAAATGGTCCAAAGGACCAAAGCCATGGCCTTCCTTATAAGTGGCCCCGCATTAGCTATTGCTTACGAGGATATGGTGTCATAGCCTCAACCTCTCCCTCATCGAAATTGCATGGTTCTGAACTTTCATATATCATCATCGAAACTTTAGGACAAGATTTACCCTAAATTATTTGGGAAATTCATGCATAAATATCCTTCAAGAAAACAGGTGATGGTTTGGCCTAATCAACGAGCTTCTAATTTTTATTACAAATATATGATTATTATAAAATGAATTTATTAATATTTAAAACTATTATACTGACATTGAGTCAGTAGTCAATTTGGTAGGAAAAAAGGTTTTGTTTTAAGAGTATTATTGTACTAACGCAAATTTCAGTTAATATAACATAAAGGATTAACCTAATACTTAATGAAGATGTTAATTTGTGAATACATTAACTCACAATTAAAAAAAAGAAAAATTATAATACACTTCTTTTGTACAATTTAATACATAAAATATATAAATAATAAATATAAGTTTAAAAATTAATATAATATCATAAAATCTTAAGAAAAAACAACATAATTTATCCTCGATTTAATCAGGTCTAATTTTGGCCAGACTATTATCAAACATGAATTCAAGTCGTGAGGTAAATCTAGTTTCAAGGCCCTGGCTATCTTCAATAGGTACGGTCCAACAATGGAGTAAGAGCTAGTTTTTTTTTTCCCCATGACCAAAACATATAAAAATAAAAACTGAGATTGAAGTGCCAAACAAAAGGAAGCTAGGTTGAGGCAAAGCAGGTTGACTGAAATGGTCAATGAGTTCTGGATAAGAGCTTTGTATCTTTATGTGTATGAGTTCGAATTCTCCTGTGGCCAGTCGTCCCGTTTGGTGGGCAACCATCTCCTGGGAAATCTCTTAATTCCCACAGGTTAGTTAAGTAGCCATGCAGGGGACCGTCTGGAGTGGTAACTAGTGGTAATCCTCTAGGTTAGGCCTTTGTCGGCCTTCTCGACAGAGCTTTGTATCTTTATGTGTATGAGTTCGAATTCTCCTGTGGCCAGTCGTCCCGTTTGGTGGGCAACCATCTCCAGGGAAATCTCTTAATTCCCACAGGTTAGTTAAGTAGCCATGCAGGGGACCGTCTGGAGTGGTAACTAGTGGTAATCCTTTAGGTTAGGCCTTTGTCGGCCTTCTCGACATGCAGTAGCGCCTTTCCCGGTTAGTTTGAGAAAACCACCTCCTACTAACTATTTTTCTTATATAAAAAAAGGAAGGTAGATCGATTTTGCCATAGTGACAAGTGGCTTTCAGAAGTTACAATTTGAATTGACACACTCTAACTTCAAACATTAGTTGGCGAGTTTCGAAAGATTTAAGTAAAAAATAAATCAAAATATAGTTATGAGTGTCACGATCGAGAAAAATCGCAACGGGAAGTGACGAGAGAAATAATTAAAAACAATTGAGTAACCACCAATCATTTATTGGGCAAGAAAAATGACTGGCAAAACCCTTTAAAAATGAATCTAAAGTAAAAACACAAAAAGGTGGTCTGCGAAAACCATGCAAGGTTTGAGAGAAGATTATGTACGGGGAAGGGAAAAAACTTAATCTCACTACACCCCTGATACATTCGTCCTAAGATGGTTACCTTAAGTTAATTGTACAAACTTTATAACCTAAATGATATCTATTTTACCCTTTTTAGTAAGTAGAGAAATTAAATAAGAACAAACAATTATTCACAGGCAGAAAAGACTAAATTGCAAAAATTAAAAAGTTTGGCTTGACTTGTGTGCCTACGTATCCCCTAGTGCAATGGGAAACTCAAAACCAAGTAGTTCTTTCTAGAAAATGATTATGGTTTGCTTGATTTTAAATTAAAAGATTAAAGAAAAGACAGTAGATTGCATGATAGAGTCTTACCTATTCAAGATAAACTCAAAGATAACACCAAGTGATACAATTATTGCACATATATTTATTAATACTAAAAACTAAACAGTTTGGGTGCAAAAATAAACACACAACAACACAAAAGGAAAAAGACTGATCAGTCGGCTGGCCATCTGAGCACCTGAAGAAAGATCCAACCAGACCAGACCATTAACTATGCAATTGAAATCACGATCCAATCGGTTGGTTGGGTCGATCGACAATAGGAGGAGGTACTTACTTGGAGACCAAAACACATAAAACAACAAAAGGGGGAAATGACCAATCAATAGGTCAGCCATCCGAGCACTTAGGGAGGATCTGACCAGACCATTGATTATGCAATTGGAATCATGATCTGGTTGGTTAGTTACCCAATTGGCAATGAGAGAAGAGGTAATCGATTGAAGATCAAAACACATGGAACAACAAAAAGGCTTGGTCAGTCACAGAAATCAGCAGGCCACAGACCTAGAATTTTAACAGAAAAACATCAAGCCTTGGACTTGGAATTCTGAAAGAAAGTCATCATATAAGAAACATTGAAAGTAAAATGCTTTGGGCCATGAGCCTAAAATAAATGCAATGGGTCTTAAGCCCAAAATGTAAATGAACTGGGTCATAAGTCTGAAATGAATGTAATGAATATTGAGCTAAAAAATTAACGTACTTAGAGAGCATCATTTAGTTTAGAAATTAAATTGAATTTGCCATCTTCTTGGAAAACTTTGACCAATCAAACCCGAGTCAACTGAAACCTTCTTTCGAGACCTTTTCACTGACTTTCTTCACTTCAACTTGTTGATCTTCTATTTGGATATGATTTACACATAAATCCTTTGATCTAATTCTTTCAACTGTTCCTATTTTCATCATTCTCTTGAATGGGTGCTCTTAAATATGGATCATCCATTGAGGATATCACTTTCATCCCTTGATTGAGACTTTTGAACTTTTTTTTGGACTGAATCATTTATTCCAAGATTACTACTTAATGAATATGTATGAATTTGTCAAGATAACAAAGAAATTTATTGAAATGAATAAACTTCTTGATTGATATGGAAATTCAAATGTATAAACAATGCTAATAATGGATGATAGTATGAAAAATGATACAAATAGTAGAAAAGAAGAGAAGACATGCAAGAATTGCCCCAGTGTGGATTTCCCGATTCCTTTTGTAGAGCATTTATGAACTTTGCCCCCGTGTATAACATTGGAATACAAACAACTTTGCTCCAGTATTTGAATTGATTAAATTTTACCCAGTGTAGCCCAACAGAAAAAATAAAATTGCTCCAATATGGGTATTGGAAAACAAACAGCTTTGCCCTAGTATTTGAATTGAGTAAATTTACCCCAGTGTAGGTCAGTGTTTTCGAAAGTTCTTTTGCAATAACCTTTCTTTTTTCTATGATGACCATGCCTAAATTATTTTCCCTAACTTTTGCTTATACTAACCTTGCGGGTTTTTAACCTGACGAGCCTCCTTTTTTTTTTCTCATTTTCATTTTCACTTTTTTTTTCTTTTTAAAAGCAATGAACTAAAAACTCAAAAGAGTATGAACATTATCTCAAAATTAAAGTTTAGAAAAAAAAGGCAATCAAATCATTAATCAGAATGGACTTTGTGAGGCTTGTAATGTGGCCAAGGTTAAGGGATATGAAATGAAAGATATAAAAAGCTCAAACAAGTTCTTTAGGGGTGATTTGGGTCAAGGATCTTCAACTTTGACAATCAATACTTACTTTTACATTTACAAGAGCATTGATCTACGTTTTATTTTAGGACCCAAAATCTACTTAGAAGATATTTCTCTTTTTTTTTTTTCAATTCAATCAATCCTTACCTATGACCTCTTTCTATATTTTTTTTAACAAGACAAATTGTACTTCATTCAAAATTTAATCTTTACATTGCGCTGGTCCCCAATGTAAGGGTGATCCTTATCCAAAGTTCTTTGAAGAAAATTTAAAGCTCAAAATAGGGTAACAAGGGATAATGATGATGATTTGGTTGATTTTGATTTTTTTTTTATAGAGAAAGATGGTCAATCCTCATTTCAAATCAAGATTGCTTATTTTTCAAAAATATATTTATGAGACAAATTATAATTGGTGCATACCGACTATTATTTTCCACACTTCTTGAATTATTATTTCACTGCTCCTTTTCTTTTCTTTTCTTTTTGCGTCCCTTTTTAGGAAAAAATGATCACCATCCGGGGTTCCACAATAAACGTAAGTCTTCTTGTTATCCTGCTTTAGCATGTCAAGCTTTCACCCACTGCTTTTCCCGGTAGCTTTGGATAACTTGACATCTTCGTTGAATTCATGATTTCCTTCGCCCATTGGACCATATGGATCAATTAATGAGTTTCCAAGAATCCTTTGTTAGAATGGGAATTCCATAGGATCTAAACCTGTGGAAGATGCTTTGAATGAATTTGAGAATGTAGACATAATGAAGTTGAAATGACAAGAACATAAAACAAAAATAAAGAAGGAATTGGAGGACACAAGTAAATGAAACTAAAACATGCAAATTCATTACATTAATGCTTCAAGAAGGTTAACATAAGTTTAAAACCTTGATGACATGAGTCATTAATCAGACTAGGGAGTCAGCAATATTTAACAATTATCTCAAAGTAATCTCTTGCTAAACATATTAGAAAAGCAAAAGCTCGGAGGTCCTTCATAACTGGAGGAAAGAAGATAGTTGTCTCTCAAAGGTTGGGAAGTGAATCACTGGGAATGTTTAACCCTCTTTCCTTTAGATATCCAAATGCCCACGGACAAGTAGCATTCTCACTGCATTCTTAAAGCCCTTACAATCTTCAATAGAATGGCTAGCTGCTCCCATGTGAAACTTGCAAGTAACATTAGGATTATACCATGTTAGGAATGAAGGTACCATCGGACGTAGAAGTGATTCTGCAACCAACTTGGCATTTAATAGACGTTGGAACAACTCAGCATTTGAAATTGACAATTTCAGGAATTGTGAATTTGATGAAGGATAAAGATGATTAGGCATATTCTGTGAATGTGTAAGTGAAAAATTGGTATGAGGTGGATGAATCAAAGTATATGGATAAGGTGGCAGAAGGTAATAATTTTGGTAAGGAATATTGGTCAAAGGTTGGTGATGGGACGCAGATGCTTGATGAGTTTGGTAGATGAGAAGGAATGATGACTTATGGGGTGGAAAGGATTGTTGATGTTGTACATTGCTCACCTTAAGCTCCATCTCTTTTGGATACTACTCATCCTTGGGATACTCATTAATGACATTACCAGCATACCATTTACTAACCTTTTCCAAAATTTTTATTCTTTCTCCAGCTGAAATCAAATAGGTGAAATCTTTGTAAGCTGTGTCGGACATTAACTTTATGAATGGAGTGCCCAAGGTCCCTAAGAAATAGGAACACATCTCAGACAAGGTCAGTGGCGAAAAAAATTATGCTACAAGAGTCCTCCATCTTTGAGCATACTGTTTAAAAATCTCTTCATACTTCTTGTGCAATGACCCAAGTTGTTCCCTTGTTAGAGCGGTATCCAAGTTAAAATGGTATTGATCCATGAATAAACTTATTAAATCCTTCTAGTAGAAATTTTTTGAATGATCCAACTGAAGGTACCACTCTAAAGCAGGCCTAATTAAACTCTCATGAAAGAAACCATGAGGTACTTATCGTCTTTAGACCAGATGGCCATTTTGGTGCAATAAGTCTTCAAGTGGAAGAGGGAATTAGTGGTCCCATCATACTTTGAGAATTCTGGGATCTTGAAATCCTTGGGGATGGGTGCCTCTGCCATAGGATACAACTCATCAATGTCCACGACACCGTAGGAGTTAGGCTTTGGATTGCATTAACCTGCTATTGAATTTTTCTTAGTATCTCCTCTGTAGTTTTCTCCTCCCTTAGTCGCTTCAGCATACTTGTCTGTCCCTCAGTGACTTGATCTAGTTTTCTCCTCATTTCATCCATTTCTTGACTCAAATTTCTCCCAACCATATCTCCTTCAGATTCCATTTTCTGAGTCTTGTGAACACGTGTTTGATTGATCTTTGTTTTCCTTGGATGCACAATAGTTCAATTTTTTTTTTGTAAAGGATAAAGATGGGAAAGTTAAAATGAAACATGAACTAGAATGGTTTTCTTTCTCATTACTATTTCCCCCTCTTTTTTACCATTTGTCAACAAACTGTTGGCTCAATCTGAGTCACACCTTAAAATTCTCGCTTGTTCCAGAAATATAGTGAAGGATTTGCACCATGCTACCAAAAGGAACTTTATTTTCTTGACTTTTCCTTTTTTCTTTGTCTTTCTTCGTTTTCTTCCCTTTTTAAAAAATTTTCAACTTTTATCAAAAATGGCATTTTGGAAAAGGAATTGTGACTTTTACCATTTCCTGAAAATCCTTGATTTATTAAGAAACCTAGCTTTTGAAGCTCCAAACAAGTTTGTTTGCAAATTTTATTCCAAAAAGTCTGAAAGATGAAGTCTTGGCTGATACTGATAAATATATTTTATATGCTTAATTTAGCACATCTCGTTGGTCTATCCTTATGAAATTATTGCATATATGAAGTGAAAATTGCATAATTCCTCATATATTGGTTATGTTGTTACAAATTGAGCAGAACACCCGAAGGATTATTCAAAGCAGTTGTTGAACCAAAATATCATGAACTTGAATGTTGATATCAGTATAGCTCAAACAGAAGAGAAATGAAGACCTAAACTTAGTGAATTTTGGGTTACATCAAATTCAGGACAAATCAGAAAATTCCTACTCAAACCTATACTCGGTTATTCAGTGATTTCTCAAGATCTAACCGTTGGATGTAACTAAAATTTTGATATATCATTCATGACATCATTCTCTATGACCTTTATAGAAATGAAGATTTCCATATTAGTACCAGAAGTTGGTCAAAATTAGGCAACAAGTTGGTGGCCGTCATTATTGATATAATCTAAGTATTTTTAGCAAAATGGTCATATCTCAAGATTCAACCGTTAGATCTAGCTAAATTTTTGATATGTTCTTCATGACTGCATGTACTACAACTTTCGTGAAGAGAAGATTTCCAAATTATGACGCGAGTAATGACGAATTTGGTAATCTTCGGAGCTGAAACTTTAACCCATGTGCAAAGAGATTTGACAAAGTTGTAATTGAATAGTTCTAGCCTTTGCCTATAAAAGGAAGGCATTTGCCACACTTAAGGGCATTTCATTTTCTAAATTCTCTCATTGTAGTTTGAATTAGGGGTAATCCTTTTATAAATTGTGAGATTTATACTTTGATTTCAAGGTTAATTCTTCTAATTTGTCTAAAGTAAATCCCAAAGCTCTTGTAGTTTGTATAATATATTCTTCATCTTATTCAAGTTTCTTCATCTTGATGTCTAGTTAAGTTTCTTCATAGAGTTAGGGGTGAAGCTTTCATAAATTGTGAAATTTATACTTTGATTTCAAGGTTAGATCTTTCAATTTGTTTAAAGTAAATTCCGAAACTTTAGCCCGTTGTATTTTTGTTAATATCAACAATCACTTTCATTTTTATAATGCTTTTCACTTGTTCTTATGTTTCCTTTAATATAATGAGTAGCTAAATTTCTATACTAGGATTGCAATTTGAACTCACACGTAATTTGATTCGTTTATCATATCCAAGAGTATATTGATTATCTTGAATTGTTTATCTTACTTGTTCCTAATGTTTTTAATTAATTGACCATTAATTAAATTGAATTGATAAACCTTAAGCAACTTGATAAAGAGATTTTGGTTTTAGATCTAGGTAAGAGAACATATGATCTTTGTGCGAAAGCCTTGAGTTTGTATAGGATAAACATATACCTATATGACATATGTAACCATTAATGAAATCGGAACTTAATGAATTCTTGATTATTTGATAGACATAGACATATAGTTTATCATTAATTAAGAATATTTCTATTTGACCATCGAAAGAGGCTTATAGATAAGTTAAGGATTTCTAGTTAACAATTCAAATAATTAATTGATCTTAGATAGAAGTAAGAGAATCAAGTATAGTGTGAGGGATAATTGCAATCCTAGGCTTGGTTAATTTGATCATTAAATTTATCTTCTTATTTACTTTAATTTTTAGTCTTTCATAAATCATCTCTTATTAAGTTGTTTAAATAAGATTGAGTTTTGCAAACTTTTAGTAGATAGTCAAATTTATAATTAATCCCTGTGGGTTCGACACTTTCTTACTATTATATTACTTGATTTGCGATAATGTATACTTGCGTTCTGATTTACCATATCAGATACCACATTCTATGTCCATTTTATAAAATTCCTTCATCATCTACAATGCTATCACATATTGAGCCAACAAACTTATTGATTAATGACAAAGGCTTTCATCAATGTTATTTTTTGGGTTTTACAAGATGCAAAAAATACAAGCTAAAATGAGATTAACATACATTTTTTAATGCAACAATTCATGTTAAGATGCCATGATGCAAAAACTATACTAAGAGATTATGAAAAAGTTTTCTTTTGGATGCAAAAAAGGATGCTAAGATGAGATGAACACATATATTTTTTCATTTTTCATTTTAAAATTATTTTATTAGGGACAAAAACATGTTTATAATTGAAAATGCAATTGAAAAAAAATTATACAAATATGATTTCTTATGAATGTTGTTTAGATTGATAAGTTGTTGGTCCACTAATGATGATTGCACTTTCTTTTCAATCAGAAGCTCATTTTCTTGTTAAATGAACATTTTCAACGCAATCTCTCACATTAGTGGACTGAACAATTTTACTAAACCCAAGTATTTTATCAATGCATGAAATGCAGAGATGGATACTTGGGAAAGAAAGAAAAACTATGCTCCCTTTTATGTCCTGGATGGTTAAGCTTGAGGCTGGATATCCTTGAGGTCAGAACTCTAGCTTGGGCATGAACTAAGCTCAATTTATCAGTGCAGGGACATTAGAACGGTTCTAGACTCCTAAAAAAGGTTCTCAGATTGCCCCTATCCAGAGGATTTGGATCTAATCTCTTGAAATTAGCCACAAAGTAGGGATGAACTCAATAATTATGATCATTCCAAGAAACCAAGTACAATTTGAGTGGTGAGTCAACAATTGTCAAGAAGGCATGAGGCCAACTAATGACTAAATTACCCCTCCGACTAGCCCTAATGGTTGCACAAGCTCGGGTATAGAGCGCAAAAGTGTGTGAGGTGGACAAAAAGTTGAGTGTGTGTTGAGAGCATAAAAATCGGCACAAGTAAAGAAAACTACCCTCCTATCCTACAAGGCAAAGACAACAAAACACATATACAACAAAAACAAGCAGTCATCTATCATAAAGTGAAAACAACAAGCGGTGAGATATCATATATACAACAAATGTACAATAATGAATAATTATAGAGTAAATAAAATCAACAAAGCAAAGCTAACGATATTCACTGATAAAATACACAACAATTAAGAACATGACATGCAAATAAGAAACAAGTAAAAGGGGTAAAATGGATATCTAAAGGTTATACAATTTACACAATTAACTATAACAGGTTTGACTCACCAACTCTCTCCAGTGGAGTCGCCATCTGTCACGACCGAGAAAAATCACGACAGGGAGTGGCGAGAGAGAAATAATTAAAAACAATGGAGTCGCCACCAATGGTTTATTGGGTAAGAAAAATACTGGAAGAACCCTTTAAAATGGATTTAAAGTAAAAACACAAAAATGTGATATGCGAAAACCAGGCAAGGTTTGAGAGTCGATTATGCACAAGGAAGGGCAATAACTTAATCCTATTGCACTCCTGATTCATCCTTCCTAAATGATATCTATTTTCTCTATAATCTTTTTAATTTAAAATCAAGCAAACCAAAAGCATTTTCTAGAAAGAACTACGTGGCTTTGAATTTCCCATTGTACTAGGCGATACGTTGGAGTACAAATCAAGCCAAACTTTTAATTTTCATAATTTAGGTTGTTTTTTGTCTGTGAATAATTATTTGCTCTTATTTAATTTCTCTACTTACTAAAAATGGTCAAATATATGTCACTTAGGTTATAAAGTTCGCACAATTAGCTTAAGGTGACCGTCTTAGTACGGATATATTAAGAGTACAGTGAAATTAAGTTTCTGTCATTCCCTATGTATAATTGACTTCCGAATCTTGACTGATTTTCTTAGATCACCTTTCTATATTTTTACTTAAAATATATTTTTAAAGAGTTTTACTAATTATTTTTTCTATTAAATAAATAATTAATAGCGACTCTATTATTTTTAATGTATTTTTCTCTCGCCACTTTTCAGCATAATTTTCGGTCATCGTGACAATGAGACAAAAATAAAATATAGTGTAAAGTTAACGAATAAAAAAATATATTTTTGCTAAATGTTTTGGTCAACTTGTGCCATTCGATGCTCTCGCACAAATCCACCTTTTTGTATTAAAAAAATCTTTTGACTAAATTCAATCTTTTAAAGCCTTTGCCGAAATTCAGTCTTTTAATACTTTCACTTAAATTCAATTTGTAAGAATGTATTGTCCAATTAAGCGTTTCAACGTTCTTGCACAAGTCCAGTGTTTTAACTTTTGCCCAAAGTCAGCTTTCAGCTAAATTCAACATTTTAAAAGCTTTCGTCTAAATTCGATCTGCATGAATGTTTTGGCCAATTTGAGTCTTTCAGCGCTCTCACACAAACCCATGTTTTTTTCCCCCACCTAAATTCAGTTTGTTAAATCCTTTGCCTAAATTCTTCAATCAGAAAAGTGTTTTTTATTTTGCCTAATTTCTCTATTTATCACGTGCATTCAGTTTTTAAAGCTTTCACCTAAATTCAGCATGACTGCCAATTTAAAAAATCAAGTCATAATTTTAAATTTTTTGTATGTGACTTTCAAGTTCCAATTTCAAGTCAAGTTTCATTTCAATTGCACTAACCAAAATTTTGAATTGTTTGGACAAACTTTACACTTTTCTTATGAGAGAAAATGAAGAACAGTGGTTCCACATTATCATCTTTGAAAATGTATTTATTTCCAACCAATATTTTTTTTCCAAAAATATATATAAAATACATAAATAAATTTAAAAGGCTTTGAATCTGAATTCATTTGGACCGAAACTTTAAAGTCACCTCGACTTAAATTTTTCTAATCCATCCATGTTTGTTGGCCCAATTCTCATTGTAAAGCCCATATTCCATTTTCTTTGTTTTATATTTTATTCTTTTCCTTCTACCCATTTCCCCCTCATCAATTATATTGTTCTCTCCTGCCAGCTAATGTGACGATTCCTAGATTCCCTCATTCCGCACACGAGATTTATATAAGTAGTTTTTGGAATAGTTGTTATAATATTTTGATAGGTTTGATATTTGGAATGAGTTATTAATTATTTATTAATTGTTGATTTTATAATAAATGTTAAAAAATTTATTAAATATAAATAAAAATTAATTAATGTTAAATAACTTACCATGAGAATCAGTATCATGAAAAAAAAAGTATCCTATGGATACCAGAGTAATTTTCTTTCGCAAGAGAAGGAATTTTCCTATAATTGTTGTGATTCTAATTAGAAAAAGGGGAAAAACTGAAGGAAAATGAAGAGGAGGGGCAAAATGGCCCTTGACCTCACTCAAGAAACCTAGGTAACATATATAAACAGGGAATTCTCGTTTTTCGATTCTCTAGATTGAAGGTACTATTTCTTCAACACTTCTACATTTTTCAGGTGTTTTCCTTTCTCCATATAGCCAAATCCATGGTTGAACTGGGTGGTGGAATAACGATGGGTTATTTGGACAGCTCTTGAACAGAGTATGTGTTGGCTTGTTAAATATGTGAGGATGAATTATCTCAAAAACTTAATTATTATGTTAAGGATCATATATAATTTTATATTTTTAACTCGCTCATACTAATATACTTAAACTTGTCATGTGAGTGAATGTTGATGGATGACTTTATATTTTTAACAAAATTTACATGTTTAAGTCCCATTGATAATTGTGTTTTTCCTCTTAAAGATCTATGAATTTTCGAATTATCTCTTGTGCAGCTGATTGCTTAATCTCATCCCAAATCTCTACCAATCTGCCTCCCCTCCTTATACCTCCAGACGAAGCTTTTTATGCGTCTTATTCATCTTCCATATGGTAAACTAGGCCCCCTGTTACATCATCTGAGCCCCAACGCAGCACTGCAAGTCCAAGTTCAAGCCCTCTGCTTCAGCCTCACCACGTATGAATCCATTACTACTCACTAGAACACCATCCATACAAGCCTATTATCCAGTGCCTGCTTTGCTTGATTATTTCGAAGGTTAAATCCAAGTTGCAAATTCTTTTGGCGAAGTTACAGTGTGTTGGTTTCAAGAAAGGCTAATCTAATAAATATTGTTGCCAAGAGAAAGATATTTTGTGGTTTGATTTTATAATATATTGGATAAAATTATGATTCGTGAAGTTGAATTGCGTTTAGTATGTGTGTTACGCTTATTTAGATTGTCTAATTGATTTGAGTGAAAACTTTGTGAAGGGTCAAGATTCCTAAAATTTTATATCTGCTTATTGTTAATATTAGTTTTTATTTATTACTTCAGTGTCAGAAACAACATGGCTTCACGTTAATATTAAAAGGGAAAGTTATATATACTTCTCCAAGGATAACACTTATTACACACAATATTTTTTATTTTGTTTGAAACTAGATACCGGCCTTTCTTAAGTCAAATGAAAGTTAATGATGTTTAAAAAATTTATAAAATATCACGTTTACCCTTGTAGGAAAATTATACTACTTTCTCTGATGTTAACATTTATTACATATTATACTTTCTTGTTCAAGAAGTAACACCGACCTCCCTTAATTTAAAGAGAAGTTAATGACATTTAAAAATTTATAAATATCATGTTTACTCTCAACAACAAAAAATATCTTCTTTTCTTTTCTTATTCATTTCCAGATCTTTTTTCAAACCTTACACTAAAAATTCCTTTTTTTTTTTAATAAAATTCTTTTAATCCCAAACAACTTTCTCTTGTGTTTTTTTTTTTTTTTTGTAAACACTTATATCCCTAAGCTTCCCTGCTAGCAATTTTCTTCTCCGATGTTACAGTAATTTTTTTTTTTTTAGAATTAGATCGGGTGTGAGACTAATCCTAAGGAGTTGGCTTGACCTTAATCACAAAGTGTTTCTAATGAGTTTTCAACCCTAGTAAAACAGGTAAAGTTTGCCCCATATGAAATAAGGCTGTCAAACGGGTTAGCTCGACTCGTTTAGGCTCGCCCGCGATGGATTGCAGGTTAAACAGGTGGGCAAAAATTGCATGTGTTTAAATGGTTTGCAAATCAGTTAGCCCAACTCGCCTTGCATCTCGCGGGCCTAAACGGGCTGGCCCGCAAAACTGATTTATTTTTTGTACCTATAAATTTTGAAAAAAATTTAACTTAATAATATCAAATCAAATATTACATTACATAAACATAAACATAATCTTAAATACTTTCTTATCATTAAAAGGGTTAAGAGAGAATTCAAACAAATAAATAACACAAACTTATGAAGTTAGACGAATGTGTTTGTGCATTGGATGTTGAGTGTGCCACTGCTAGCCTATATAATAGGTGCATTTTGTTCTTTTGCTTGAGAAAAGAGTATAAAAATTAACTTTTAAAGTCTTAAATTGATTTTTTTTGTACAAACAAATTGAAACTTAAAAAATAAAAAAAAAATAATTTGGGCGGCTTATGGGTTGGTCAGTTTAACTCGCTAGTTAAATGAGTCGATTTAAAATTACTCTCGTTTTTATGGGTCAATAGTTTTGAAACCCAACTTATATAATTTATGTGGGTAAATGAGCTGACCCGTCGAGTTTGACTCATTTTGATGGCGAACTTAGTTTGCAAACTATATTTAATATTTATTAAAACATTGTTGTTTTTAAACAAAGTTTTATTAATTTTAATTTTGAAAAACTTATTCTTTGTTGTAAAGTGATAAAAAAATAGAAATTTACTAGCACTTAATAAGTGAAATGACATATTGAACTTTTATTAATTATCTTTATTTTTGCATATTTTTAATATAAATTTTAGAAATAAGAAAAATAATGTTAAGAAGTATAGAAAAATGAGAAGTAAGAGAAAATAGAGATTTATTAGGCATTTAATTAGGGAAGAGATAATCTATAGACATTTTATTAATTATCTTTATTTTTATATTTTTAATAAATTTAATTAATACATTATTATAAAATTATAGGACCTATGAAATAATGAGAGCTTAAAGTGGAGAAATTGATGACTCATTGTAAAGAAAAATAATGAGAAGGCACGTCTCAAACAAGAGGAGTGTCGTGCGTAATAAGCACTAACGTCAAGGAATGTGAGTGTAATTTTCTTTACTATTTTAATAATAAGGACAAAAATATCATTTCATATAAGAACATATGTGTTAACCATTTATTTTTAAAAAAACGTTAGTTAAAGGGAAGACTGGTGTAACAATAACATATAAATTTAAGGAGGTCGGTGTTATATCTCAAATAGAAAGGTTATCATGTGTAATAAGCGCTAATATCATAGAATGTGAGTATAATTTTCCTATATCAAAAGGATTTTTTTATTCGTTATCATTTTTTTTAATATGGTATACTCTTAGAATTTGGGTCTAGGCCTAACTCAACCCTAAAAGCTAGCTCATGGAGTGAGGATTGCTCCCTACTTATAAACACTATTCAGGCCATATCATTATCCAATGTGGGACTCTCAACACACCCCTTCAAGCCCAGGACTGGACATCTGGAGCGTGAAGTTTGCAGGACTAGACATCTGCGGGTGGCCCAATGAATCTCGGATAGGCTCTGATACCATCTTAGAATTTGGGTTTGGGCCTAACTCAACCCCAAAAGTTAGCTCATGGAGTGAGGATTGCTCCCCACTTATAAACACTATTCAGGCCATATCACTATCCAATGTGGGACTCTCAACAATGTTGAAATTATATGGTTTTAGGTAGGGAAGGAGTAAAAGAGAAAAGGAATACTAATGAATAATATGAGATTGGATTGATTTGATGTGTTGTAAAATACAAAGCACTAATCCTTATTTATACTAATAATTAGGTCAAGTACTAGTGTAATACTACTAGTACAAGCCCAAGTCCACTAAGACAATAAGAATCCTAACCCTAATTAGAAAAGGAAACAAATCAGGAAACATAATGAAATTAGGAAATAACACATAAGATTGCTTCTTCAATTAGATGACTAATTGATACCACAATATATTTTAAAGATCTTCTAAAGATATGCTAAGATATTTTAAAGATATTCTGAGATATTCTAACATTCTCCCTCAAGTTAAAGCTTACTTGTTACAAATAAACACACTAAAAGAAACTAATCATAAAAATAATGTGGGCTCTATAAATGATAGCTCAAAAGACAACTCATGGATGCTGGAGACGTTGGAAAGGCAATATATGAAACGAGCGTTGCTAGAAAAATAACTCAATAAAACGGCTGGAGTGACGCACAGCCAAAAGAGTTGGTTGGAAAGTTACATGGCACCAAGAAGGAAAAGACATCACTGGAAAGACACACAAAGGAAATTTTTGGGCAAGCAATCATGACTTACAACATGGCCTAAACTTCTCCAAGTTCATCAATAATAACATTTGGAAGCTTCAAATAGTAGGAAAATTCGAGAGACCCAAAATTATAAAAATTGAAACTAAGGCTGGTGTGAATCACAGGCAATAGAGAATTCATCATCGGTATGACTCATTGGGAAGATAGTAAAAAAATTACCACTGGTATGATTCGTCAGTGGGAAGAAAAGTCACTGTTGGTATGATTCCTCGACGGAAAGAAAAATTGATAGGATTCGTCAGCAAGAAGAGATATCACCACTGTAGTGAGAAACAAGATTTTGATAACCGGAATTGATGCACAACCAATGAGAAATAAGAGAGATATGAGACAGAGACATAATCAGATAGACTTTGCTGGAATATGTACTCACATTCACAGAGGTTGTTGGTCCTCTCACTAACTAACACAGAAAAGCCATTGGTCACTTTACAGTTTAACTCCAAAACAGAAACGACTTCAGAAAATAGAGATTAAACAGAAATAAGGATTGCCAGAGCACCAGTCATTGCGCCAGACAGCTTCGACTGGTTAAAATCTCCCGGTGACCGCTTCTAGGTCACCAAAAATACAGATAGAATGACAACCCACATATGCTACCCAAAACTAGAAAGTGAACCACGTTACTAACAAAACTTGCGACAAATGCAAGACTCAACACTAGTTGACCCAAAACCTGCCACCTGCACTAATAGGCTGAAATTACCACCAGCATACCATTACAAAAGTTTCTGAAATTACCATCAGTCACCTCAAAGAAGGGAGGCAAGTTATGCACAATGTCATAAAAAAAAAGAGGAATTCTTCATAACTTGCCACTACATGTTGCATCAACTGCAACCCAAAAACCACCCTACTGTCATCATATCAAAGAAAACACCACAAAACAAATAAAACTGAGTCTGACTTAGAAATAATATGAAGAAATCAGAGGAAAAGATTTTACAAATGAGTTCTATGAACCCAACACAGCAGAAAGAGATAATCTCCTCAAGGAGGATACCATTGCACTAATAGGCCGGAATGACCACCAGCATACCATTACAAAAGTTTCTGAAATTACCATCAATCACCTCAAAGAAGGGAGGCAAGTTATGTACAATGTCATAAAAAAAGAAGAAATCTTCATAACTTGCCACTACATGTTACATCAACTGCAAACCAAAAACCACCCTACTGTCATCATATCAAAGAAAACATCACACAAAACAAATAGAACTGAGTCTGACTTAGAAATAATATGAAGAAATCAAAGGAAAAGATTTTACAAATGAGTTCTATGAACCCAACAAAGCAGAAAGAGATAATGTCCTCAAGGAGGATACCATGGCTCTGATACCATGTTGAAATTATATGGTTTTAGGTAGGGAAGGAGTAAAAGAGAGAAGAAATACTAATGAATAATATGATATTGGATTGATTTGATGTGTTGTAAAATACAAAGCACTAACCCTTATTTATACTAATAATTAGGTCAAGTACTAGTGTAGTACTACTAGTACAAGCCCAAGCCCACTAAGACAACAAGAATCCTAACCTTAATTAGAAAAGGAAACAAATCAGGAAACATAATAAAATTAGGAAATAACACATAAGATTGCTTCCTCAATTAGAGGACTAATTGATTCCACAATATATTTTAAAGATCTTCTAAAGATATACTAAGATATTCTAAAGATATTCTGAGATATTCTAACATATACCAAAACATTTAATCTCTCTTGACGCATAGCTATCATCTTCTTGCTTATTTGGTCTTATATATATATATATATATACACACACATATATATACATATATATATATATATATATTATGATTCTAATTACTTTTACCTTTTTTTTCAAAATTTCTTGATAATACTGCTCTTTATTTTCATGTCTCGAATAGTGAACTTTTTTTAGTGAAATAATTGGCTTGTGATTTATCATTTCTCTTTCCTATTTATTCATTTGTTTTTCAAACGTATAGGCCAAACGTTCGTTTAGTGATATTGAGAAATTAAGTACTGCTAGGCTATTTAGGGTATGTTTAGGGTGGAAAAATTTAGAAAGAAAGGGTGGGGATAAGTAATATTTTTTTTTAAATTAAGAGAATTATAAAATGTATATAAAAATAAATAAGGGATGATTGAAATATGATAATCTCTCATTTTATTCTTCTCATTTTAAAAAACTTTCAAAGAAAAGAAATGTTTACTTAAAATAAAATTTTTTCCTTCACTTCTCGCCTCCTCAAAATTCTTCCATTTAAACATATCCTTAGAGGTTGTTGTGTGGCTTTGTGCCATGTCTTATCCCATTTAGGATACGTCAACACGTTCACTCACTTAAATACAATAAACTTTTTCCTAAAATCTAATAAACTAAATTCTATTATCTAATATTTAAATTAAGTTGACCAAGTCACAATCATTTTTAGAGAATTACATGACTTTGACTTTCTCATTGTACGTTGAGAATATGTAAGCATTCACGACATGCTAAAAATTTAAATATTTTAATGTAGTTTCCTTAATTATTATTTTTTTGTCATTGCTTATTTGCTTTAAGGGGTGGTAAATACTATTTACACACTTTATTAATCTCTATTATTTAGTATCTTACCTCCTTTTTGTATTTAATTGATTGGATTTGGTCACATTTTATAGGTTTGTGGTTCTATTTGGGCTTAATTGCATTTTATACTATCTTTGTATTTTGAACATATCTTAAGTTATAGATGTATAATAAATATGAATATTATCTTTTAAGAAATATAAGATGGAGATGTACAACTTTGTTGAAGAGCTCAAAAGATGAATATGGTGTTTAGTGGGCCATATTGAGTCTGCAAGTCAGAGTAAGGGTGCTGTCACTGAAACCTGACTTGCGTGCAGTAAATTGACCACAACTTGGGCTTTGGATGTTAAATGGATCTAAAATTGGTACAAATGGAAAGCTAAAATGCAAAGCTTAAACTTTTATGGAAAAAAACTTTTCAAAACTACATCGTTTTAATAGTGTTTTTCTCATGTGAAGTTAGCTATCGTTTCATATACCTCTTCAAATTTATTTAGGCATAACTTCCTCATCTTAAACTCAAATTAGGCAAATAAGATGACAATTAAAGTTAAGAGGATGGAGATTAGTCCTAATCTTGTGGCAAACTTTTAAATAACATTTTAGGATTTGTTATTTAAAGGGAAAGACAGAGAATGAAAGAGAGACTTTTCAATTCCCTCATTTTCCTAGTCTTTTGAGTTTCTCTCTAGCTTTTCTCTTTTCCCCTTCTCTCTTCCTCCAAAAGCTTCCTTGGATTGTAGCCATGAAGGATAATTCAGAGATCAATCCAAGCTCCGTAAAGAGTTCTGGTTTGATTGTGAGACTTTGTGTTGAAATTCGAAATTGATGTTCAATTGCATTTTCTCTTCTTTTCTAATTCTAATCTTGAATGAAATTCTGGAGATCTCTATTGGCTTGTTCTTGATTTCGAATTGTGATGTCATTATGACTGATTAATCTTAGTTTCATCACTTGAATTGAAGATATTAGGTGTGCAGATTTGCCACTTAGGCTAATAGGACTCTTGAGTTTAAACTAACATCGATTTTCATAAATTGTGTGATTGCAAGGTTATATATCTTTTATTAGTTGAATCCTAGATGATCATCTAGTAACGAATGCTGGATCTAATGCAGAAATCTCAGTTAGATTTAGCTTAGTCAATCAATTGAACTCAATTGCATGTTTAGTGGTCAATGATAGATCAATTGAAATTTGAATGGATTCTTGGATTGATTGTTCATTTATTTGAATTCTGTTAATTTAATTTTCTTGTTTACATTTTGAATACATCAATCTCTCTTAAATTTTGTTTTAAATTGATCAAATCACATCTAGATCTTAGGAAAACGACTTAGTTTAATCCTCACTACTACAAATCTTGAAGTGAGCCAATTTTTATTATTTAATTGAGCTCGACAGTCACATCAAGGGATAAATTAAGTATTGTTAATGTTATTAATAATTACACAATTAGTTTTAAGGTAACTGTCTTAGGATAGATGTATCATGGGTACAGTAAGATTAAGTTTCAGTACTTTTCTGTTCATAATCATACTTATGAATCGAATCTCATTTCAAAATACTAGCTTTCTAACAAAATGGATTTTTCAATTATTTTCATATTTAAAAAATAATTGGTGGCGACACCATCTAGGTACATTGTGACAAGGGTATTCTTGTGTTAACTTTTGCATCAATAGAGACTAAGTCAATCTCCAAATAATCTTAAAAGCACACTCCTACATTGATTGGTACATATAAAAAAATTAATTAATTCCCCTAATAGATTGCCCAAGGTTCGAACATGAGAGCACTTACTTTAAGTGAGCTAGAATCATTCCAATGACTTAGAAAAGCCAAAATATAGGATCTAAAATCACACAATGGCTAGAAGACTTGACGGAGTACAAAATACTATAAAAATGAGGACTCACAAGTGGGAATGAAAATAGAATTAAGACCGTAATTGGTCTTTTATAGAATTCTTCTTAATATTATTTTATCTTACGCTATCACTTGTTTATATACTCAAATAGAGTTGATTTTGATTGTTGTTGTAACTCGTATGCAAGAGTATTTAAAAAAAGAAGGATAGAAACAGAGTGAGAGTCATACATGAGTTTGATGTTTAACAACCTTAGTTATTGAATGATAAATATTTAAGGAGATGCTACGCACAAATGAAAGTGGGAGGATGGAAAATAGATAAGTTGCAAAATTTGTGATGGAAATTTCTCTAACGTTTGGCATTGGAAGAATAGGGGACAGCTAAAAATAGGATTAATTCATTTCGTTTTCATTTCTACCCTTTTTACCATGGACTAAGGAGTGGAAATTAAAATTTGTCCATTTTCATCCTATTTTTTGTTTCTTTTCTTTCAACTAAACTCTTCTAATTTAATCTCTCTTGACCAATTCCATGAGTTTTTCCACCTAATTGTTTGTTAATTTTCACCTTTATGTTTTACCGTAATTGTGAAGTAATGTTATCAAAATGGGGTTGGATTGACTAGTTGGACCAATAAAATTAAACCGGTCCTTTGGCTGGTTACAAGAAATATAAAATAGGTTTAAAAACTAGTAACCTAGTCCCCCCATTTTTGTCTAAATTAGGGTATTACTTCACCTGGAAGTAGAGCTGGAAATGAGCCGAGTTGAGCCAAGCCAGGCTTAACTCAGGCTCAGCTTACGAAGAAATCGAGCTCATTTTTTTGGCTTGAGCTCGGCTCACTTTAAACTTACGAGCTATTCGAGCTTAATGAGCTAATATCGAGCATTGTATTAATTAAACTTATACTACTTAATGAGTTAGGTTCGAATTTGTAGCTCAACAAAATTTATATTTTTTACAGATATTTATTTAAAAAATAATTTAGTTAGACAAAAAATAAAATAAAATGCTAATATACATTAAATTAAAGTATTATTATTATTATTTGTAAAAAATGACTATGTACATATATCAAGTTGGCTCACGAGTTAATGAGCCGAACATATAAAAGCGCAAGCTCGACTCATTTAACAAACGAGCCAAAATTATCAATTTACTGAGTTGTTAATGAACTGAACCACAAGCAAGCTCACGAGCTGACTCGACTTATTTTTATCCCTAGACTAATCCTACAAGATATGGTCAGATGCGTGAATTGAGAACCCCTCCCAACTGCGTTTTCTCCATATACACCACCCCAAGGATTGAATATACTTGACCCTTCTATTTGAATCAACAGAAGTTAGTGCTAGTAAACTAGTCCTAAAGCTGTCAACCTATGCAAACTCTCTGTGATTCACATCGGTCAACCAATTTAGGACTGTTTTTTTTTTTTTTTTTTTAAATTTATTTTACCTCCTTGTTCACTCAAAACGACGTGTGAACCAGGCAAAGTGAACTATTTCGTTCTGCACATCTGAGCATCTTCAAACTCTAAAGATTAAGTAGGTGTTTGGTTTAGTTTTTAGAATCACAAAATTATAATTTGTGCAAAAGTACAAGTGATAAACTTTTATCCAAACTATAATTTGAGAACTTTTAAAAACTAAACCAAATATGCTATAAAAATCTCTTCTGAAGTTGGAGTGTTGGACGGCGCACCTTCTTCAAGCTTGGGTCATATTCAGTATATCTTCATCTTCTCAAAGATCTATGCCTCTCCCATGATTGGGTCTTTTAAACTCTCTTCTATGATTTTCTTTTTTAATAATATGTTAATGGAGGCATTGATCGTTGAGTCTTGTAAACTATCCTTCTATGATTTGCTTTTTAACAGTGTTAATGGAGACATTGGTTAGCGTGTCAATGAATGTCTCTAAAGTCTTTGTGCTGTGCTTTTTAAAATTAAATAGGGATGCCGATTGAGACACTAGACACGGATGGTGAAGTCTAAATGCTTCCTCCACATTGGTTGTTCCAATTGTCAAGTAGTAGCATTTTCTTTAATTTGGTCCACGTTGGAAGCCTTTTCTTTTTGGGACTTCATATTTTGTTTTGTCTCCTCTTATTCTATTTGTTTATATTGAAGTAGCATTGCTTGAAGTATAATGTTATTCTTTACACAAGGTTAGACTGAAGGGAAGATATTCTTAACAAGTTATTGTAAAACTCTTCTTGGGTTTAATGTACTGTTATTTTTAGTAATTAATATTATTGTTCTAATGTGTATAATTATACACCTTATTTAAACAATTATACAAATATATTTTAATATTTTTACATGTATACTTTACATATATATCTTATTTTTATTTTACATATGACCATATATTTATAGAATATATAGGTATGTATAAAATCTCAATTCAACCTCGGTTCGACCTTGGTTGATTTTTAAAATCTTAAATCTCTCTCTTGATCAGTCTAATGACTAGTCCAATTTTTAAAATATTTTTATGAAGCACTTGTTTGATTGTTTGAGGTGGTGAAAAATGGGAGGAGGATGAAATCAAAAAGAGATGAAAATGTTTTATGCATAATAAATTGTGAGATATCTCTTTCAACTTACTTTGATTAAATATGAATAGCCAAAATTTGTGTGTTGGAGAGTAAACGATTAAGTATAAGGTACTTTTCGTTCTTAATTTTTCACCTTCTCAAATAAGTATATCCTAAATGAAGAATATCAGAATCATACATATAGGTTTTGTAGGACTAATGACTTAGCTTCCGAGTAGTCATCTTATGACGACTGTATCAAATATATTGTGGGATTAAGTTTCTATCATTCTTTATGCTTAGATAAATTTATGAGCCTAATTTTAATTATTTATTGAAAGGGTTTCTCCAATTATTTTTTTTATTGAATAAAAAATGGTGGTGACTACATATTTTCTTTCACTCCTCTTGCCATTCTGTTGTGCTGCCCTCTGGTGATCGTGAGAGTTAGCGACTACACCAAGAATAGTTGGGGAGTCAAGTTTAATAAAGTCAATTGTGTGAATATTACAACCTCTATATATTTCTTTTGCTGTTGTTATATGTTTAATTTCTATTTAAATTTTTTTACTCTATAATTTGTTGCATCTTATTAACGTACATGTCTAGACATCAGACTAGGTGATTTGTGTGGTTATACTTGTCCTATTTTAGCTTTGCCTTGTAGATAATGGACAGTTATTTATTAGAATTTCCTGAATTGTATGCAGTTATACACATTCCATCTTCCACAATTTAGGGTTATATACTTGGGCCTGCGTGAAGCCCAAGATTAGACTGGAGGATAGTTATGTTATTGTGGAGCCTTGTGCTTTCAACTTGGTGTTGATGTCCAAATTTGTCAAGACAATTTATTAGTTATTATGGAGCAATTTTAGATCTAATACCAATTAACAAACCCAAGCCCAATGCTTTGAAAGATTGGTAATAAATATGGAAAGTAAAAGAAAATGATCTGGCATTTAAATCACAATGAAAGTTGAAAATAATGAAAGAAAATATAAATAATCATTAAATTAAGAGAATAAGCCAAAGTCTTCTCTATTAATCGTACTTCGTTTGAGCACATTTGAAAAAAATTCAGAAAATCAAGGATATTAATCCTGCTGAGAGAAATTTCAGCATTTGTAGATACAAAATTAAAAATAACTAGAAAATTTGGACGATTTCGGGAAAGAATGCAGCTGCTAATGGTTGACTTTGAGCATCGTCAAAGCAAATCCTCCATCATGCTGATTGCAATCCATCAAATTGGCCATATAATCAGCAGACAACGAAAAGGGAAATTGGGAATCAAGACAATAGCTTACTTGGTCTATAAATTGACCACAAAAGAAACAAAAAACCCATGGTAAGATAGAGAGAATACACAGAGAGAGCTAGATGAGGCAATAGAAGCTAGAGGGTTGGCAAGATCGCACACGGAGAGACAAGGTTCTCTTCTCTGATCAGCTTTCAGGCAATTTTTTCTACCCTTTTCAACAGTTTTCTACTTTGCCTCTCAGTTTTTCTTTTGCTTGTGGTATGTGTTTAGTTCGAGCGATGGCCTTAATTAATCCCACAATTCGCTATCCCTGCGCAACACACAAAACCTCCCTATAAACCTAGTCCCTTCACACGAAATCCATGAAGTCAGCCTTCACACACTCAAAACACCCACCATGTTGCGGTAGCCACTGCCTCACAGAAGCCTCCAACCATGACACCATAAACACCTACTCAACACCTAAGCCCCGCGACCAGAAGTCCTATGCCAAACTTAGACACACCATAGCTGTAACCCAGAAGCCACTCAATTGCACGAAGACCATACCCATACCCACGTATCAAAGTTATCACACTCCTGCACCGACGTCAAGTTCCAAGCTTTACTCAACTGCAGATAAAGGACACATGCTGAGTGCCTTAATAATTTTTGCCCAGGTGAACGTATAATGTGGTAAGGGTATAAAGCATTTATAATGTGCTTTTTTTTTTTTTTTGGTTATTTGAGAACAAGTGCGCCATTTGTTTTTTGAACGATAATTGCGAGAAGTTATTAATGGACCATGATTATGTAATGGTCGGGGACAGGTCAGCACGTGACATGGACAATGTTAGCCATATTAAATAGGCTGACAAGGACCAAGTTGTTACAACCGATGTCCAACTGGAGTATCAAACGACACAACAAGAATTTTGCGGATTAGTTACGGAAAATTCTGTAGCTAATTTCTAATTAATCTGTAGTTAAAAGTTTTCATAATTAATTCATAACTAATTCGTAGTCAAAATTTTTAGCTATGGATTCGATATGAAATTTTTTGTAGCATAATTTAATTAGTTAATTTGCTACGAAAAATTTTAGTAGCTAATTTGTAGCTATTTTATTTTAGCTATGAAATTTTTATAGCAAGTCCCTAACTAATCAGTAACTAACTTAAAAAAATGTTTTCAATTCCCTTGCTATTTACCTAGGAAAAATTCGTAGCTAATTCAAAGTTAATTTTTCAATTCCCTAATTAATTTCAAGCTAATCCATAGCTATATTTTAATTAAATCATAACTAGTCATTAGTTAATTTCCATCTTATTTGTAACTAATTCATAGTGAATTTGCAACTAATTCTAACAGAATAAGAAAAAGTTAATTTTATTTATTATCATTTGCCAAATAAACCTGTATTAAAACACATTCAATACATACAAATCCATTAATACACATTCAATACATACAAATCCAACCAGTACATCTTGCAAAGCAATGAAATGTCATAAGATTATGAACTTCAAAAGTAATACAATATGATCAAACAAATTCTATAAAGAAAAAGGAAAGTTATATGATAAAATAAATTCAAACAAGTTCTATAAAAAAAAGTAAAAGACTCATTAGACTTGGCAGCCTTCTTCCCATCACAACTAATAGAGAGCTTGGTTGAAAGAAGCAAACACTTTACTTTTGCAGGATCACCAAGATAAACTCAAAGTTTAGTCAAAAACCTAGCAATTGCACCAACATCCATTAAAAGTTTTTCTCTTAAAGTAACTTGTGGCTACGAAGGATTGTCTCCATATGTTAGATGAAATCCATCTCTCGAAATGCAACCTTGCAATTAGAGTAATAAGAATTTATTAAATAACAATAGTCAGAATAAAATTCATATCAAAGACCTCTGACTTCACAAGCAGCTAAGAGGTAAAACCATATAATCATAACAACGACTTATAGATTTATATCATATGGTTCGGGTATGAGATTGAAATTTGTTTACAAGTTTTATTCTATGTTAATAAGTCAAACGGATGAAAGATTATAGACAGAAGTATTACTCAACTTTCAATCGTAGCCTGTGAGCAAATAAAAGTATACACATTTTGAAATGAAAAAATGAAAAGCTATTTCAAGGTATCATTACATGCTTTTCAACTCTTTCAGAACCAATGGCTATGACAATTAGCCCTGCTCCAACACAAAACCACTAGCCTACATGATAGAGTATGGCATAGGAATAAAAATAGGCTAAGGATTAGGAATAATAGGCTATTTGTATTATATGCAATGCATTATCACTTTCAACACTTTCACCAAAACAAACAGTATCAATATCTTATACTTTTATGTACCGCATAAAGTCAACCAAAATTTAATGTTAGCTCTTTATGTTAAAGGCACCACCAACACATGCAATTCTCATAAAAATATCTCCAATATTGGAAAAAAAGAAAGGTGAAAAAAGTACGTACAAAGAGATAATTAGAAAGGCTGGTTGCCAATACCATTTTTACTTAGTGCCGACAATTAATTTCTCATTTTTATAAACATTATAAATTATCCTAGTCTATAGGCAAAAAAAGTAGACACCTTGTATAACAGTGACAAGCGTGTATTTCTCTATCATATTAATAATTACAATTTCAATATATATAAAAATAAAAAGTAATATATGTGGCTTCTTTTCTATCATATACATAAAATATTGGTCAATATATTGTATTACTAATTTTTATTTATTATCCATGCTTATATATAATATATGGTTGTGTATATACGGACCCAAATGTATATATAAATAATTAATTGGAGACACCATTAACATGTCCAAACAAACAAGTTACTACTAGAAGAATGGCAAGAAAGTAGATGAAAGCACTTCTGGGTTCTGTCTGCTTTCATGGTTAAAGAACTATATTCATTAAAACAATAAACCAAAGAAGTAAAAATTAAGGAGCTAGAAAAAATTTCAATGGACCACACCTTAAATGCTTCCTTTAAAGCCATATCCATTAACTCCTCCTCTGTAAATACTTTAAGCTCATCAACCCTGCAAAGGCATCAATTAGTGATTATAGAAAGGAAAAATTATATGAAGCTATCAACAAATGAGTAGTAGTCCAGAGGAACAAAGCATAAGAAGGAAGAATGCATAAGATATATCATCATCACATAGTTTAGAAGAATCTTTTCCATTTTTGATAAAAAGATCTCTCCTCTCATTGACAACAAAGAATCTAAGCTAGGAACCTGCACTTGGAGTCTATTCATCACACCTACAGCCTCTAGTTGGAATTTTTGCAGCACCTCGCTTGGTTCAT
This sequence comes from Styphnolobium japonicum, assembly GCA_023212625.1. Taxonomy (NCBI): domain Eukaryota; kingdom Viridiplantae; phylum Streptophyta; class Magnoliopsida; order Fabales; family Fabaceae; genus Styphnolobium; species Styphnolobium japonicum. Next base: position 16,366,452 of record JALBWW010000011.1, read on the forward strand.
CAACAATTAATGGCTTTTCTTCAACTGATTCTGAAACAGCTGCTGATGAACAATAGAGAAACAAACATCAGATCACCAAAGTACTTAAGAGCGATGAATTATTATATAAAAACTAGTTGCCAAAAGGCCAAAAGTTTTGCTCAAACTTAGACATTGTTGATTGCATAAGTTTGACAGTAAAATACAGTGTGCTTCCATCCAAGAAGGGGGTAAAGTAGAAGTTCAATTCATACTTCATACAACAAATATATCGCTGTAGCAGAGGCATTAAAGCTAGACCAGCAGTTACAACTATCTGCACAAAATGCATAGCAATTCAGAAGCCTAGCACGCAAAACCCACCTAATGAAAGTCCCAACAGAAGTGGACACCCAATGAAACCCAATTTTGGGTGCTATGATATTTAGTGGTGGAATCAAATATAATATACTTAATTATAGAAAGTTCACCAATAAAAATGTAGTAAATTAATGGAGAAGGAGTTGGTCTCAGAGCCTTTAATTACTGCAAAGAACGTGGCCATTCTCATCAAAGTGGAATGTTATGCTATTGTTGGCTATGAATAGGAAAATAGTTTAAAATTTGAAATCCTACAGCTTTGGATGCTGCTACAGATTGGGGTAAGACACTACAATAGAAATGACTTTTCAATTCGTAATATTTAATTTGGTGAAATAGTTACGGATTGGAAAGTTGTTTTCAAATTTGGTAGCCCAACTTACTGGATTCATATATAATACATTTAACCTCGCTTCATTATTACCGGATTCCAAAGTTGTTATCGAATCCGGGATGTCAACTAACTGGATTCATATATAGGACATTTAAATTCGATTTTCTTTTGCCGAATTGTAAATATCATTGGAATCCGATTATTTAAATAACCAGATTAGAAAGCCCTGATGCTTAACATAAGAATCAATTAATTTAAAAACAAATAAGTCCCTCTATTCTTTTTTATACTACACAAATTTGTTTATTGAAAATTGATTTTGTTGTGTGTAGTTATGCATTCGGTTGGTTGAATAACCGGATTGGAATGGCAATCTACTATGCCTAATGTGAAATATGAAATTGTTACATTGAGTGTTATCTTCCGTTTGAGTTGTATTCCCATCTAGGTTTTCATTTTCTGTGCATCCAGGGCTTCCATTTCATTATTTCTTTTTGTTAGGTAAGGTTTGCATTTAACTATTTCCATTTTTAAATGTGGTTACTCTGTTTTGTTAATTTAGATGCTGTGATATTATTTTTGTTTTTTAGGTTAAACATCTTACGTAATGGATCGTTCGTGGGTACACATGGATCGTTTGTCTGGAGCATATGAAACGAGTGTCGAGTGTTTTCTTGATTTTGCACAAAAGAATCCCCAGTTCAATGGATTGATTAGATGTCCATGTCAGCGTTGTGGGAACCTAACTCAGTTAAGCATCCAACAGTTCAGGGATCATTTATACTTCAATAGGTTCGACTTGACTTATACCAGGTGGTTTTGGCATGGTGAAGCAACTTCATCAGGGGTATCCAATGTTGAACCAAATTCGACCGGATTTGGAGTACATGAAGATTTTGACATGATTGACAAATTAAGGACAGATGTTGAAATTAAATTTGTTGACAATCCTAAAAAATTTGAAGACATAATGAATGAGACAAAATTACCGATATATGAAGGTTGTAAACAATTCTAAAAAATTACAACACTTATTAGATTATTCAATTTGAAGGCTTGGAACGGATGGTCTAACAAAAGTTTCAGTGACCTTCTTAAATTAATTCATGATATGTTCCTTGAAGGTAACCTCTTTCCGACAACAATGAACAATGCAAAGAAGACAATGACATCACTTGGTTTGAAATATGAAAAGATTCATGCCTGTCCAAATGATTGCATCGTCTACTATGATGGGTACAGTGAAGCTGACCACTGTCCAAAATGTAACAATTCAAGATGGAAAGCACAATGTATTAGACAGTCTACGAAGAAAAAAATTCCTGCGAAGATATTTTGGTACTTGCCAATCTTTCCAAGGTTGAAAAGACTTTTTCTGAACAAGGAGCATGCAAAAATGTTAACATGGCATAAGGATGGAGACGAAAGGAAGTGTGATTTCAAGTTGTGGCATCCGGCTGATGCACCTCACTGGAGGAGTTTCGATGTTACATACCCAGATTTCTCGGCAGATCCTAGAAATCTTAGATTGGGATTGTGCACCGATAGAATTAACTCATTCAGTAATCAGAGTACACAACATAGTTCTTGGCCTGTTATAATTATTATTTATAACCTCCCTCCATGGTTAACGATGAAACGAAAATTCATGCATCTTTGTATGATGATATCTTGTCCAAAACAGCCGGGAAACAAGATAGATACTTACTTACGTCCTTTGATTGATGATCTTAAGACTTTATGGAGTGATGGTGTTGAAGCTTATGATGCGCGTCGAAATGAGTCCTTTATACTGAGAGCAGCTATGATGTGGACAGTGTCAGATTACCCCGCATATGGTAATATTTCTGGTGCCGTGACAAAAGGGTACCATGGATGTGGAATTTATGGAGATAATACCAAAGCTTTTAGACTTAAACATGGGAAGAAAATGTCATACATGGGACATCGAAAGTGGCTTCCATCCAATCATCCATATAGAAAGCGAAGAAAGACATTTAATGGCCAACAGGACTTTGATTATGTACCAAAGCCTCAAAGTTTCCGTCAAATCCTACAGCTACTTGATTCATTGAATTCTGATAAGCCAATGACAAAGTCTTGGAAGAGAAAATGTATCTTTTACGATCTTCCTTATTGGGGTTCCCTCATGGTCCGACATAATTTGGATGTCATGCACATAGGGAAGAATGTATGTGAATCTTTGATTAGCACCTTGCTAAATGTGAAAGACATGTCTAAATATTCTCTCTCAGCTAGGCTCGGCATGATGGAGTTAGGCATTAGGACAAAACTTGCTCAAATTGAAAAGGATAGTTGAATGTACCTTCCTCCTGCGTGTTATACAATGTCAAAGAAAGAAAAACAAAGTTTCTGTCAATTCATAAAGAATTTAAAGGTTCCTGAAGGATACTCGTCTAATTTGAGGTCCAGGGTTAATATGCAAGAGTTGAAGCTGCAAAACATGAAGTCTCATGATTGTCATGTGCTAATGCAATAGATTCTTATTGTGGCTTTGAGAGGAAATTTGCAAAAAGAAGTTGGGATTGCCATAACCAAACTTTGTTACTTTTTTAATAAGTTATGTTCTAAAGTTGTGAATCTTTCGATTCTTGATGACTTGCAAATGCATATCGTTGAAACACTTTGCACTTTTGAAATGTATTTTCCTCCATCATTTTTTTGATATCATGGTGCACTTGGTAGTCCACTTAGTACGTGAAGTAAAGATTTGTGGTCCAGTATTCCTACAGTGGATGTACCCATTTGAACGGTTCATGAGAACATTGAAGAGCATGGTTAGGAGCAAAAGTAGGCCAAAAGCTTGTACTGTAGAGTGTGCAAAGGAAGCAGTTGAGTTTTGTTCAGAGTACGTTGCAAAGGCAAATGTCATTGGACTTTTTGCTCCAAAAAATATATATGATGAAACTGGAAGAGGATTATTTGGACCCAAGGTGTTGCGTGTTCCAACTGACGAGCTTAATAGTGCTCACCTATATGTTTTGAGGAACATGACTGTTATCCAGCCATATGTGGAAGAACATGTTACTTTTATTAAAGAATCATTCCTTTCTAAGTGTAGGAATGAGGTAAGTTTACAAAGCTATCATACTAAATCATTCACAACATGATTGCAGAAACATATAGGTAAAGAGATTCAAAGTGGTACAAATATTGATGATACATTGAGATTGTTTAGTCATATGCCACATGCAAGAGTACTTAGCTATGAAGGGTACCTAATTAACGGTTGTAGGTTTCATACTATACAGAGAGACAACATGCATATTAATCAGAACTCTGGAGTCACAGTAGTTGCAGAATCATACCATGTGTCATCAGTGAAGGATGCAAACCCAATACTATCTAGTACCTCATACTTTGGGGTGATTCAGGAGATTTGGGAACTTGATTACATAAAATTCAAAATTCTTGTTTTCAAGTGTAGATGGTTTGATCCAACATGATTGAAAGTTGATGATTTGGGGTTAATAGTTATCGATTGCAACAAGATTGGGTTCAAGAATGATCCTTTTATATTGGCTACACAAGCTAAACAAATTTTCTATGTCAACGATGGTAGCAACCCAGCTCAAAAAATAGTCATTTCAAGGAATTCAAGATTCATGACAGATGAATACTTCATCAGGGAAGATGACATGGAACTGGGAACATTCTCCAAATTACTAATCCGATGTTCATTGACTGATGGAGATGATGAACCAAACTGGTTGGGCAATGGGGAGATGCATCTCATAGAAGAATCAAAGAAACCTTAATTTTGATTAACTGTATTTTAATGAGTTAATGTTTATCATTGTAGTAAACTAGTCTTTAGGGCTATTTATTTGTATTTGATTTATTCTGGTATTCTGTTACCACTAGCCTTTATGTACGCCAAGTGGGTTGCATTGTTCTAGTATTCTCCAACTAAATTATTGTCTGTGGTGTTAGTTGTACAGAACCTATGGCATGAACTTTGACTTTTGTTGCAATGATGACTTTATTAAGAGAATGAGAAATATGACATGACGCACCATAGTTGATTAGATAGCATATGTACCAGCTGTTAAAACTAGTTAGTTGAAAGAATTATAAATACGAACAAACTTTTTAATTCGGATATTGAAAAACCGGATTTAGAAGTCTTTAAAAAGTTCATAAAATCCAATTTGGTAAGTAATCACCGGAGTAGAAATTCGTTACAGTGTACACTTTCTAAACCGATGGATGAGGTGCCGGATCAATAACTGCTTATTATTAAATGTGGTTAAAAATAATCGGAGTACAATGTGATACCAATGTGGACTTTCAAAACTGGTGGATGAGTTGCCGGATTAAGAAGTGCATATATTCCATTATATTAAATTTAAATTTACTTTATTTTTAAATCTGTCAATTTTTTATATATGGTAAATTTAAATTTATTTTATTTTTAAATACACTTTCTAAATTTAGTGAGGTACTGTATAGAGGTTTAATTGTTCAATTTTTTATTATGCAAATTGTGTGGAAAGCCATAAATATTTGTCTCCGACAAAGTAATGAACAAAAAGAACAAGGTGCCCCACTACCCACTCCCAACAAAAAAACAAAAAAGTTCCTATATATGGTAATATATATATTTCTATACATAGGAACTTTTATGATTTTTTGTGAGTAGTGGGGGACTATATTGATTTATATGTTTAGGAATATGTTACATACACAAAATTAAATGTATATGATATTTTATATCTAATTTGTCTTCGATAAAGTAATGAAAAAAAATAACAAGGTCCCCCACTACCCATAAAAAAACAAAAAAGTTCCTATATATGGTAATATATATTGCCATATATAGGAATTTTGTTGATTTTTTGTGGGTAATAGGAGACCCTATTGATTTATATGTTTAGGGATAAGTTACATACACAATATTAAATGTATATTATCTTTTATATCTAATCATCTATACACATAAAACATGGTTGATTTTGAATTTTATTGTAATCATATAACTGTATATTTGAATTTACTTTACAATAGTATATACTAATTCCAACGTAATGTGTATTTTAATTTTTTTTAATTGACTTATCTGGACTTTCGAAACCGCTGGCAGTAGTGCCGGAATGCACATATTCAAATCCAGTGATTCCTGGCTGGAGTTGAAAAGTCAACCAAAAGTATTTAAGTTTTAAATAAACTTTGTAAATCTGTTAGTGAGGCACCAGATTAATAAGTTTTTATTATCCAATCTGGTTCCATATCACCGGATTTAAATGTAGTTCAAGTGTGGACTTTCTAATCCGGTTAATGAGGAACATGATTAAAGTTATAATTATTAAAACCGGTTCGTAATAACCTGATTCAAAATTGGTTCCAGTGTGGACTTTCTAAACCGGTTATTGGGTGACCGGATTAAGAAGTTCTAATTATCAAAATTGGTTACTGATAACCGAATTAGAAAGTCCTTTCATTGGGGACTTTCTAAACCGGTTAGTATTTTACTGGATTAGAAAGTCGTTCCATTAGGGACTTTCTAAACCGGTGTTTGGGTAACCAGATTAGAAATTCGTTCCAGTGGAGACTTTCTAAACCAGTTATTGGAGGACCAGATTGAAAGGGGTGCTGGAATATTTAAGAAAAAACAAACATAGAAAACCTTTACACTTCTTTCCCTCGCTTTCTCTCTGGTCCTTGCGTATCAAACCAAACTTCTCATCCTACACCAACATTGCAACCATTAGCGTTTCTTGAAGCAGGAAGTTGCTCCATCTTCATTTTCGTTGAACACTAAACAGTGGTAACCATTTTTACTCTATTTTACATTTCTAATAAAGATTTTGCCTTAACGTCCACGGAATTTGGGGTTTACTAACCTGTGTCTTCTAATAGGTTATACGATTATACAGAAGCAGAGTCCTCCCTTTGTTTCTTCAATTGTGAGGTTGGTTTCTTCAAAATCCATTGTTTTTACGTTTAATGTTATATTTTAAAAAATTTAAATTCATTTTATATAATGAATAATATATGGGTCATATTTTTCTCATGTTTGATATTCCTATGTTGATACTATATATTGTCTTGTGTAACTAGTTTAGATTCTTGTATACCATTTCTTGTATGTAAGCAAAGATATTGCTTTTGCATGGCTTTATAGTTGTCCAAAATTTATCAACATTTTGGGTTTAGAATGCTGTTAAATGTGTTGGATATTTTCAGTAATTTTTTATTAACTCTAATATTACAGATGTCATCCGATACTGAATACGAACCTAGCTCCGACAATGGTCATTCATCAAGTAAACATACTTCATCAAAGAAGAGAACTAGGGGTCCACCAACTGTGTTGGACCGCATCTCTAAGGTGCGTGCAATCGGGCAAAAAGTACTTGTTGAAACTAATTATGATGGTGTTCCTAAGAAGACAATGGGAGGGACTTGATGACTTATCTAGGCATAGTGACAAGGGACATTATTCCTATCACGTATAATTCATTAAAGGATAGAATTTGGGATACTTTAACGGTAAGTTTATCTCATACTTTGAATTCCAAAAATATATGTTACTAGTATATTAAATTGACTACGTATGGTTTGTTGTTTACATGCAATAAAACTCATTCATAATTCTCGAGACTGAGAAATTTAGGCATATGATGATGAAGAGTGCAACAGACAAACTAAAACAATTCAAGACTAGATTAGAGAGGGATTACATATGGCCTTTCCATGAGGATGATAAGGAGCAGACGTTAAAACCCCCAACTAGTTACAAATTTATCACCCAAGACATATGGAATGAGTTTGTCAAATCGCGTTTGTCCGATCAATTCAAAGTACATATATTATAATTTGTTTTTAACTAGTGGCTTCATGAGGTTCTGTCACTTATTGACACATAATTAATGTAACAGGAAATTAGGGAGAAGAGCTTAGCACAAGCCGGGAAAATCAAATTCCGGCATCGCACCTCAAAGAAGGGATACGCTCAATTAGAAAGATAGTTGGTAAGGCTATATGGATCAATCAATTTGAGACACTTATGTTAGCTTTGTATTAGGCTTTATTAGATGTTTATTGTGCCCAATATTAGTATTTTAGATGAGTTTAATGTTGTTGGGCTTCATTGGGCTTTAATGCAAATTGTGAATAATTTTCGGATTTTGATGCATTTTGACATTTTTTCCTTGGTGGCCATAACTTGGGACTCGGCGATCCATTTGAGGTGATATTAGTGTCTTTGGAAAGCTAAGATAAGGTTCTACAAGTTTCATGAAAAACTCAAGAGCTGGATCGGACTTCTAAGGGTCCAAAATATCCCTGCAATGCAGAGTGGGTTTGCTGTCACGGAAATCTGAGCAGTGTACACATATTGGACTATATAGTGGGCTATAGGCCTCCTCTTGGGCTGAAACTTGGCCATTGGAAAGATAAGACCTATATCTCTAACTTCAATGAAGACCATTTAGTTAATAGATGTCGTTTGAGGCATGATTATAAAGCTACAAGTTGGTTTGAATTTGGAAACATGTTCTGCTAACCTAACTTGAGGTAGGTGCAGTGTTTTTGGCATATATGGAGTTCTAAAAGTCCAAATGGCATGATTCAAATTGAAAATTTTCAAGGAGACAACTGGCTACAACTTTCATAAGACCTCCAAGCCAAAATGTACCATCTAGGTCATGAAAATCAAACCAGAAGTTGGATAAGAGTTGCTGACTAAAAGCCACCAACCATATACCAACCCACCTACCATGCACCAACCCACCAACCATGCATCAAGCTTTCATATTTGACAATTTCCATATTTTTATAGCTTGTATTCAGATTATGTACATGTGCAAATTGACTTCTAGGATTAGTATAAATAGAGCCAATCTCTTTGTATTATGATCATTCAATTTTTAAGTAAGTTTCAAGAATGTTTGAGTATTTGTGAGAGTTTTCTTTCTCTTCTTATCCATTCTCTTTACAATTTCGTTTTTGTTCTTTAATTTCTGAGTTCTTCCTTCCCATCCATGGAAGGCTAGGCTCTCATAATCAATCCAAGGAATTAGCCATCTTGATGTTTAATTTGGAGTTTTACTTGTTCATATTGCTTAATTGTTATTCAAGTTTCTCTTCTTCCACTTTTGATTTTTATCTAGATTAAATTGCTTAATTTGATTTAGATGTTGATGTGATAATAGCTTTATTATCATGTATTCAAAGAGGATCACAAAGATTAAACAATATATTAAAGCTTTTTGATAGACTGTTTAGCTTGGTTAAATTCTAGATCTTAAGTTAATCTATGTTGGATGGTGCTTACTTTATCTAACCTTGGTTAATCAAATCCTAGATGCTTATTGACAAGAGGTTGTCGAGACCTATCAAATAATAAAAATAACCGGTTCACAAAATAATTTGTAGTATAGAAAATGAACCGAATCGTCTCTCAAGGATCCAAAAACAAATATTTAATTAGATCAAGATAATTAGAAAAGGGGGGTTTTGTTGTTGATTAACAAGATTAATAAATGTATGAGACTTAAAGTTGTAAACAAATCTAAAGAAACAACCAATCCAAGGAAATTTACCGATCTTGAGTTTAACTCATCATCGATCACAAGGAATTCACTTAATTGCTAACCATGTTCTTGGCCTTCGATCACATCAAGAAGCCTTAACATGATCCAAGAATTCTCTACTAGATAAGCATCTAGGATTTGATTAATCAAGGTTAGATAAAGTAAGCACCATCCAACATAGATTAACTTAAGATCTAGAATTTAACCAAGCTAAACAATCTATCAAAAAGCTTTAATATATTGTTTAATCTTTGTGATCCTCTTTGAATACATGATAATAAAGCTATTATCACATCAACATCTAAATCAAATTAAGCAATTTAATCTAGATAAAAATCAAAAGAGGAAGAAGAGAAACTTGAATAACAATTAAGCAATATGAACAAGCGAAACAAGATCTCCAAATTAAACATCAAGATGGCTAATCCCTTGGATTGATTATGAGAGCCTAGCCTTCCATGGATGGGAAGTAAGAACTCAGAAATAAAAGAACAAAAACGAAATTGTAAAGAGAATGGAGAAGAAGAGAAAGAAAACTCTCACAAATACTCAAACTTTCTTCAAACTTACTTAAAATTCAATGATTTATAATACAAAGAGATTGACTATATTTATACTAATCCTAGAAGCCAATTTGTAATTGAAAATAATCTGAATGCAAGCTGTAAAAACATGAAAATTGTCAAATATGGAAGCTTGATGTATGGTTGGTGGGTTGGTGCACGGTAGGTGGGTTGGTGTATGGTTGGTGGCTTTTAGTCAGCAACTCTTAGAACTCCAGATATGCCAAAAACACTGCACCTACCTCAAGTTAGGTTGGCAGAACATGTTTCCAAATTCAAACCAACTTGTAGCTTCATAATCATACCTAAAACGACATCTATTGATTAAATGGTCTTTAGTGAAGTTGGAGATATAGGTCTTATCTTTCCAATGGCCAAGTTTCAGCCCAAGAGGAGGCTTATAGCCCATTATATAGTCCAATATGTGCACACTGCCCAGATTTCCGTGATAGCAAACCCACTATGCATTGTAGGGATATTTTGGACCCTTAGAAGTCCGATCCAGCTCTTGAGTTCTTCATGAAACTTGTAGAGCCTTGTCTTAGTTTTCCAAAGACACCAAGATCACCTCAAATGGATCATCGTGTCCCAAGTTATGGCCTAACCAAGGAGGAAAGGTTAAAATGCATCAAAATCCAAGAATTATTCATAATTTGCATTAAAGCCCAATGAGGCCCAACAACATTAAACTCATCTAAAATACTAATATTGGGCACAATAAACATCTAATAAAGCCTAGTACAAAGCTAACATAAGTGTCTCAAATTGATTGATCAGTTGGATGCAGACTTTATAACATATATCTCACCAGAAGATATGCAGGACTTTTGTAAATTGGAATGCATATCAGTTGGTTCGATATCATGGTACTTCGGGTAGGACACATATCTTAATCATCCGGTTGTATTTGTTCTAAATATATCTTAATCATAATTAATTTGATGCTAATTTTTTTTCATTTAATTTCTAGTAACTTGTTTGATTTGATCCACACCATACATGGATGTCCACCTTATGGGTTTGTTGACCCAATGAGGGTGTCACTTCTTGGTGGCCAAGAGGACCTCAAATTAAGGGCCCAATACCTCTCCGAAGTTTTATTGGGGGTTTCAACTCAATCCATGGTCTTTCTACCATATAATGGAGGGTAAGATTTAGAAAATTTACAACTCTCATTCTAATATAGAATATATGTACTCAAGCTGTTATTATTTGTATTTTATAGGTCTCATTGGATGCTGGCTCTGATTAAGATATCCAAGACCACTGTGTTTTGGATGGACCTTTTAGGAAAACCCATTCGAAATGACATAAGAAATGTGCTTACAATGTAAGTTATTCTAACATCTATCGTGTGTAAGTTGTTTTTCAAAGTTAAATAAAACTTTGATGTTTCATTTGATATTTTAAAAGAGCCTTGAGGAGATACAAAAAGGAAAAAGGAATATCACAAGGCAAAAATGACACCATCAACATCACCACTATCAAGGTATTGTGTATAATATGTTATTAACAGAGTGAAATCTTTGGACTACTTTTTTTTGCACTGAATTAGTTTTTGTATTATGTATAGGCACCAAGGCAAACATATAGTAAATCTTGTGGTTTCTATGTCTTGAAATATATGAGAGACATTATAACAAACAAGATGAAAACAATGCCACAGAAAGTAAGTTTTCAGACTTTATGCATGGATATGGTTCTATATTTTACTTGTATAAAATTCTAAAGTTGATCTTATTTATTTTACTTGGCTCAGTTTTCAGAAGCACCTACCTTTACAGAAGAAGAGATAAAGGATACACAGTTTGAATGAACAACATCTGTTTTGGCAGCATCATCGAACAAGATGGGATGATTTTAGTTTTTTATGAACATAATGTAATTATTCAAATTATTGAAATGCATTCTGCAGAATCATATTCTTAAAAAAATGGTAATTTATGTTGAAGTTATTTACATAAGAAGTGTCAAGTAACTTTGTAAATGCCAGTATTATGTACATAAACTACTGTAATTTATCATTAAATTCAATCTTGTACAGACTTTGGTAATGTGTAAATTGCATGTTTGAAATTCTGTAAAGGATGTGTAAAGTAATTTTGTAAATGTCAATATTATAATTATCTTTGAATTCAATGTTGTACAGACTTTAACTGTAGAAATTGCATGTTTTAAATTCTGGATTTGGTTTCCATACCAACCCCATTAAGGGTTGTGTCCTACACTTTACAATTCAGTTGTGAACAATCGAATTGAATATGACGTTTTCAATCCGGTATTAAACAGCATTTATAGACTTTCCAATCCAATTACTAACAACTGAATTGAATATGAAGTTTTCAATCTGGTGTTGAACTGGATTTATAGATTTTCCAATTTGGTTATTAACAACCAAATTGAATATGAAGTTTTCAATCCGGTGTTGAACTGGATTCATAAGCTTTCCAATTCGATTGAGTCCAACCGAATTGAATATGAAATTTTAAATCCGATGTTAAATTGGATTTATATACTTTCAAATTTGGATGAATTCAACCAGATTGAATGTAAACTTTTCAATCAGGTTAATGATACCCCGAATTGAAAAATAGTTATTCAATTCGGTTTACTTACTCGTATTAAAAAGTCAATACAAAAGACTACCCCCGGATATAATTCGTTTTCGAAACGGAATTTAAAGTGGGTTTTCAACCGAATTTAAAAGTCATTTATATTGTAGTGAGAGTGTGTAACTTGGAGGAATGGTGGTTTTAAGAATTAAAACTTTTCAAATAGTAAAAATGGACAAACCAAAACTACCTAGGAATTAAAAAGATTCGGTGTGGTTTCTTTGAGCCATTTTTGGGAGCTATGTAGAGGAATAAACAATTGTCAATGGCTACATCTATTATTCAATAAATCAAAATCAAACAAAGATTTCAAAAGTTAATCATAGAAAATTAAACACAGATTTCAAAGATTAACCACAGAAATTCAAACAAAAATTTCAAAGAAAATTGAGATGTGTTTCTTGAGAATGTGGCAAGATTTAGAGTGTGATATTCCAAACAAACCATAAATTCAACCACAAAATGCGATGAATCACTTGAGAGTGCGAGAATCTCTCCTTTAATCACTCTCTAAAAAAAAGGTAGAAAATCTTCAATCACTTAATAGGATTAGCACTTATCTGTCACTCTGTCAGCGACAACACTGCGACTGTGGCTGGTGAACACTGCAAGGTGCTTAGGGCGTTGAAAGGAGGGAGGGAATTCCCTAGCTACCAAAATAGATTAGGGCACAAATGAGCGCTGAGATTTAAAAAATATTTTTAAAATATTAGTTAGGGAGTAAGGAGGGAATTCTCTAGCTAAATTCCTAGCTAAAAAAGTAAGTTTCAACATTTTTTAGCTAGGGAATAATCCCAACCTGACGGGATTAGCTACGAAACTTATTTAGCTAAGGAAGATTCCGTAGCTAATCCGTAGTTAATTTCTTGCTAAAAGTTTTTCTTTCCATTTTTAAAATTTAGCTAGAAAATTTAAATTCTCTCGCTAATCTATAGCTAATTAGTTACGGATTAGTTAAGGAAAAATTCTATAACTAAATTTTGTAGCTAATCATCAAAATTCTTGTAGTGCGAGAATCAAGGGAGGAGAGAAAAGAAAGAGCTCTAGAACCAAATGGCCTAACCGCTTGCTGAAGGAATTCGTGAAGTGAGAAGAAAAACATGGGTTTATAGAGCAAGGAAATTAGTGAGAGGAAACATCATGAAAGTTATACGTCAATTCTTCTTCTTGTGTACTTCTTATCTCATATATGTGATTCATCTCTCAGTCTCTATACATCGTCTAAGTCTCTATAATTGAGTGATTGCCTTGTATATTTGATCACTAGTTACTGTGCTTAATAAAATTCCTTCGAGGTTTATTCTTATTTGTTGGATTGTTACTGTTGCATTATGCAACATTCTTTCCTAAAATAAACAAAAAATATTTTAAGTCTGTTTATTTATTTAATATTTATTTTTACATTGTTTACAATTGAAGATTGTAAATTCTATGCTCCATTATAAAGAAAATACAAAAAACTACCTAGGTTGTTTTTCTGCATATTTATACATGAGAATGTATAGGTGTTCTTGATCTAATAATGTGTTCTATTCAGTTATATTCACATCAGTACGTAGTTATCCATTTGCCTATTATAATATAACAAAACATAACTAAATGGTTAGAATCTAGTTAGCATCTAATTAGCATCTAGTTAGGATTCAATTAAATTAGTTAGAATCTAACTAAGTAATGATGATTAGTGACACCTAATCCAACTAAGTGGAGAAATTCTATTGGCTATGGAATAAAAATATTATCCTAACGTAAGGCTTCTTCAAGAAGCCATATCAAATAAAATAAACATATAAATAAATAAAAGAAGAAGGCAGAGTGTCGTCCAAGAAAATAGACAAAAAAAGGAAGAGAGAAAGAAAGAAAAGAAAGAAGACAAAAAAAAAGGAGAAAAATAGAAGAAATATAGGAGAAAATCAAGAAAAAATTAGGAAACACTTGCATTTGAGCTCAAGGATCCATTCAAGATTAGAAATCAAGAAGGAAACTTAGTTCTCAACTTCAAACTGAAGGTGACAAAAGTAACACAAGAAGGATAGGCTGAATCGTGTTTTAGGTTTTAGAAATTTTTCTTTAGAAGTTTCAATTCTTCTTAAGTATGTAAACTTGGATGAAAGTAGAGTTAGAATAAGGACACTTACAATATCATAGTACAATATAAAAGAAGAGTGCTAAACTTAAAGGAGTATCTTGAAACTTCTTAATCAATTGTGAGAAGAAGATTGAAACAAAAGATTTCTTTTGCAACAATTATGGTTTAAGAAAGACAACTGAATAGCAACTTATAAGTTTGAATAGAAACTAAATTTGAAAGCAAAAATATCATTTGCTTAACACTCTCAAACTAGAAAGGATATCCTCTTAAAAAGGAAGGATTAATCATTGTTGCAACCATCCCCAAGGGGAAAAACATGCTACGAAATAAATAGAAGTGTTTGGGAGTCGCCACTAATCGATTTTTTCCATTAAGAGATGGAAGGATGGGATTGGACACCTCAAAATCATAAGATTTTTCCTCACCTCAAGGAAGTCAAAATGTCATTGCCATCTCAACTAATTTTAATTATTGGGAGTCCTTCGTGGATTGTTGGGGAAGCAAGGGAGCCTTTTACTAGCGTCTTTGTATTTATTTCATAAAAATGTCAAATTAATGGAATGCACAAAAACATGCTTGTTATCAGGTTTGTTTACTAAAATACAACTAGGCTGTTTTGGTCTAGGAGACCTCCCAGAATTGTTGAAAAACGACAACTGATTGTCATTTTAGCAAACAAACCAGTAGTCAAATTTATTCAAAAGAAATGTAAAAGTGAGGTGGAAATTATTCCCTCATGTGCCTTATGAAAAGGGTATCCCTAAGTTTGATGTCATATTTTAAAGGATAAGGTCTATAAATTAGGGCAGTTCAAAGGTGATATTAATCAGTTATGGCTTGAGTTCTATGACCCTTAACAGACAAAAGGTTCCCAAATTGTCCCTACTATAGCCAACATTTTGACTAGCAAGGTCCCCGTTCCTCGCCCATGACAGGCTACAAACGTAATGGGTTCAATTTGAGTGAGGGGGTTTCATGTGCCTATACGGAGACCGAAGGTCTCTCAAAACAACACTACTTTTTCCTCTATCTAGCCTACAAGGTATTGAGCCCAGGTAGAGAGCTTATGTGTGCCAATGTAGTGCACATTGTGTGAAAGGGAACGTGCAAACCATCTATTCACAAATCATATTAGAGATGCACAAAAAGCAAACCACATGAAAACATATGAACATGAAAATAAATAAGACTAAGGCAATAAAAACAAGTAGATAACGAGAGATTAAATTCAAGGCTTCACCGTCCAACTATCCCCAGCGAAGTCGCCATCTGTTGTAACTGTCCCAAAGGGTGCCGCAAAGGGAGAAGGCAACCAAAAAATTAATTTTAATTTTAATTTAGTTTGGTTTGAGTTTTGGGAGTTACTACTAACCGATTCTTCCATTAAAACGGAATGATGTGATTAAACACCTAAAAAATGGTCTGCATTTAAGAGCTTATATTCGGGGATTGATAACGAGTAGAGAAGGTATTAGTACCATATACCGTCCGTTCCGAGAACGGTACCCAATTAATCTAAGGTTATCTGCAAAATTACTTAAGTTGGTCGTTTATTATTGAAAGAAAATATTTTTTATTTTTGTTATTTTTTATGTCCTATTTTGTCGAGCATATTATCAAAGATGATAAATGATTGTGATAGGGAATGAGTGGCTTAAAAACCATTATTGAGGAACAAATTGTAAACCCGTAAAATATTTTTGACAAATAAAATGATTATTTGAAAATGAGTTTCCCAATTGAGAAAATTATTTAAAATGATTTTTGCAAAAGAGTTTCCAAATTTTAATTCACCATTATCACCAAGTACAGGTTATGTGAATTTGTTCACAATTATTTTGTTTTATTTTATTATTTTGAAAATATTTTATTTTATTTTGGGGATCAGACCTCGCCAGCGCTCCTGACAAAATCTAATATAAATGCTTTGAGAATACCAGGAAGAGTTTAGTTGATCAGATTCCTGATCCTCTCCCAATTTCTGTCATCGGCTAGTTTTAGTTATGGCGTGAAAATTAATACTTCAAATGAGTTGCAACATAGTGAATGACGTGATAAACAAAATGAAATACGATTTTTATTGAGTATTATTTTAAGTCATACTAAATGCCAAAAAAATGGAAAATTAAATTGTAATGAAATTAATAATGGAATATGACTTTTATTAGAGATTATTTATAGCCCTGTCAGCGCTCCTGACAAAACCATAAAATTTCTCCTCGCCTCAAGAAAATTAAAATATCACCGCCATCGCAGTTAATTTTAAACTTCCCATCGTTGGAACCTTATTCCATAAATTAATTTTGAAATGAGTCGAATGATAAAGCAACAAATTGGTGAAATTAACCATGAAATAAGATACTCTTGTGGAAGCTTATTTATAGCCCCGCTACTGCTCCTGGAAAAACTATAAAGAATTTTCCACCACAAGAAAAATAATATTTCACCGCCGTCGCAGCTAATTTTAGTTATCCTTCATTAAGTTCTTATGCCATGATTAACGATCAATATTTGTGTAAAAAGTTTTCTTTTTCCTACGTGACACATCCCTCCCTTTGCATTCATTTTTCTTTCCTTATTCTTTGTATCCTATTTTTATCAATTTGTACGAAATTTTATTTTTTTTAATTTCCTTTTATTTATTAAAGTGATCTCTAACTCAGTGTAGGCAGTCTCATTGGAAGACAAAGTGGGAATTCATCACACAATGGGACATAGGAAATAGGAAAATCACCCCTAAACCAACGCATGGCAATACAGTATACCAGAGACCAATATTAACTAAGAAAACTTGGTACTAATAGAGGAATCAATCACACCAATGTGATCATAAATCATTCACATCACAAATAAAAATAAACACACCACATGAACATTTTAATCCAGGCATTTTATGAAGCACATTTAAGTGCAAAATAAAATCAGAGGAGTAAGCCACACTACCCGAACTAGCATGCATGTCAAGGTAATAAGAAGATAGATACATTAGGATCAAATGCAAATGGTCAAATGACACACTGAACTATACTTGCTAGCCAATAAAAAATAACACTCGAAGGCAAGCCAACCTTGGTTATTGCTTAAGTATTATGTCCCTTTATGAAACAATCCTTAACAAACATCCCACTATATTTTAAACCCCCTTTTCAAACGCCTAATGCAGACCCAAAATGCATAACAAGCCTGATGTGGTAAATCAGAACGCAAGTATACGTTATCGCAAATCAAGTAATATAATAGTAAGAAAGTGTCGAACCCGTCGAACCCACAGGGATTAATTCTAAATTTAACTATCTATTAAAAGTTTACAAAACTCAATCTTATTTAAACAACTTAATAAGAGGAAGTGTTATGAAAGATTAAAAATTAAAGTATACAAGAAGAAGAATTTAATGATCAAATTAACCAAGCCTAGGATTGCAATTATTCCTCACACTTTACTTGATTCACTTACTTCTATCTAAGATCAATTAATTATCTGAATTGTTAACTAGAAATCCTTAACTTATCTATAAGCCTCTTTCGATGGTCAAATAGAAATATCCTTAATTAATGATAAACTATATGTGTATGTCTATCAAATAATTAAGAATTCATTAAGTTCCGATTTCATTAATGGTTACATATGTCATATAGGTATATGTCTATCCTATATGAACTCAAGGCTTTCGCACAAAGATCATATGTTATCTTACTTAGATCTAAAACCAAAATCCCTTTGTCAAGTTGCTTAAGGTTTATCAATTCAATTTAATTAATGGCCAATTAATTAAAAGCATTAAGAACAAGTAAGATAAACAATTCAAGATAATCAACCTACTCTTGAATATGATAAACGAATCAAATTACGTGTGAGTTCAAATTGTAATCCTAGTATAGAAATTTAGCTACTCATTATATTAAAGGAAACAAAAGAATAAGTGAAAAGCATGATAGAAATGAAAGTGGTTGTTTGGTATTGACAAGAACACAACGGGCTAGAGTTTTGGGATTTACTTTAAACAAATTGGAAGATCTAACATTGAAATCAAAGTATAAATCTCACAATTTATCAAAGTTTCACCCCTAACTCAAACTACAATGAGAGAATTCAGAAATGGGATGCCCTTAAGTGTGGCAAATGCCTTCCTTTTATAGGCAAAGGCTAGAACTATTCAATTACAATTTTGTCAAATCTCTTTGCACATGGGTTGAAATTTCAGCTCCGAAGATTACCAAATTCGTCATTGCTCCTGTCATAATTTGGAAATCTTCTCTGCATGAAAGTTGTAGCACATGCAGTCGTGAAGAACATGTAAAAAATTCAGCCAGATCTAACGGTTGGATCTTGAGCTCTGACCATTTTTCCGAAACTACTTAGATTATATCAATAATGACAGCCACCAACTTGTTGCCTAATTTTGACCCACTTCCGGTGCTAATCTGGAAATCTTCATTTCTATGAAAGTCATAGAGAATGAAGTCATGCATGACATATCAAAATTTCAGCTACATCCAACGGTTAGATCTTGAGAAATCACCAAATAATCGAGTATAGGTTTGAGCCAAAATTTTCTGATTTGTCCTGAATTTGATGTAACCCAAAATTCACTGAGTTTAGGTCTTCATTTCTCTTATGTTTGAGCTATACTGATATCAACATCCAAGTTCATGATATTTTGGCTCAACAACTGCTTTGAATAGTCCTTTGGGTGTACTGCTCAATTTGTAACAACATAACCAATATATGAGGAATTATGCAATTTTCACTTCATATATGCAATAATTTCATAAGAATAGACCAATGAGAGGTGCTAAATTATGCATATAAAATATGTTTATCAAATCCCCCCACACTTGACTTGTTGTTTGTCCTCAAACAAGAAACAACCTAATATTAAACTAAAAGAATAAAAACTGATTATACCTAATCTAATTCACTTTCGTAGGAAAACACGATGGCACTTAGCATGTGCCACAAGCCTTTAAACCCCTAGGTGTCCGTAGTGGACGAGTTATAGTCTCGTGAGGGTTTACCAGGATGATACCCACAAACATGTAATACTTCATTTAATCAATTCAATTAATTTTTAAATGCAAGCATTGTATCAAATTCAAATATGATTAACAAAGTATAGTTGAATCAAAGCAATTGGGAGTAAAATATACATAGCATAATCATGCTTTAATCAGAAATAGGCATATTCAAATTGAGTAAAATTCCTCACAAGTGACACTCAAATCACACAAAGTGTTTAGGTGAACTGTTTGCGCTCAACTCAGTCAAATTATGAAAGTATTTTACCATATGCTTGCACATACATCAATTCTCCACTACTTAGATCAAATAAATTTCACAAATCAAGAGGTCTTTCAAAAAGGTTGTAATGAGGTTATAAGGTGAAGGAAGGAAACAATATGGATAATAACAAGTTAAAAACCAAAGAGAATAAAAGGCATTGCGGAGTAACTCAAGTAGGAATCATAAACTTTTACCAAGAACTCTAAAATGCACATTCTCTTCACACATTCCTTCCCTTATTTTTATATTTTTTTAATAACCTTTTATTTTCTCTCTTTCTCTCTCTTTTTTTTTTATTTAGCTTTTTTTTTTCTTTTCTCTTTTTTTTTTCTTTTTTGTTCTATTTTTTTTTAAATTTTTTTACCAAACATTTCACATCAGCATACCAATTCCCCCACACTTAAATCATTGCAACCAAAAGAACTCCTCCAATTAGGAAAATCAATGCTCTCTTATTCCCTAAGGCGAAGTAAAACATGGTTTTTCACTGAAGGCTTGTAAAAGCTAATAACAACAAAAATGGCAAGTAGGCTCAAAGGGAGTTAACAATGGGATAAATGTAAGGTATGCTTATTTGGCCAAAGTAGCTAAGTCAAGAAAATTGCCTCTATTATTTTTATGTAACATACAGACCAATGTAATCTCAAATTGATTCAGTGCAAGTTCTAGAAAATACATCCATAATTGATATCACTCATGAAAGAAAATAAACCAAGCATAAGTATCAAACTTGGACAAGCCCAAAACTCACAAAGGTATGAAACATTTACTTAATTCAAACATGCATTCTTCCTAATATCCACAGTCATATATACATGTATATCACGAATTTTGAAAAATAATTCAACTATAAATTGTTTTGCATACTTTTATCATCAACTAAACTACAATTCAGCACATGCTTGCATCAAAATTAATCGAAAAGATCAAAATGAATCTCTTTTTTTTTGTTTTTCTTTTTTTTGTGTTTTTTTTGTTTTTTGTTTTTTTTATATATCTATATACAAGAACAAACTGTTTTTAGACCTACTATGAAATGCAAGTTAAGATGCGTCTCAAGAGTAAAATTACTCCTTACTCTGCCATCATACATCTAATAAGTTAGTATCGATAAAAATTAGCTTGTTAGTTTTTTTTTTTAACAAACTATGTACATGGCATGACAATGTTAACTATCCCTCCCCCCAACTAATTTAAGACATTGTCCCCAATGTTAAAATAAAGATAAGTGGAGTGTAGAAGATCTTACCAGACAACTGCAAATCGAGCCTGAAATAAGAAAATTTACAAAAAAAAACTAAAACCATAACAAAGAACAAAAATTCATAAGGACAAAGTCAAATTAAGTTTTCGCTTTTTCTTTGTTCTTTGCCTTGTTCCCAATTCAAGAGAGTCATTCTTTGGATCACGTTGTGGGACAAATTCGTGTAGTTGATCGAGCAATTGCTCAGGGGTCGCAGCAGTTACAAGAATTTGACGTGTCGCTTGTGAGATGAACTTTTGTTCCATGGCATGATCAAGAAAACAAAACAAACTGTCATAAAAACCATTAACATTTAATATATCAATGGGTTTTTGGTGAAAGTTCAGCTGTAACTAGGATGCAATTTGAAAGATCTCTTCCAAAGTTCCAAAACCACCAGGTAGAGCAATAAAGGCATCAGCATTTGCTATCATAATGTTCATGCGTTGGTGTATGCATGATACCATTACTTCATCCCCTACGGATTTTCCAGTGGGATTGCCTATGGCTAAAGGACTGGGAATGACACCAAGGACTTTGCCACCTCCTAAATGTGCAGCAGTTGCTACACAACCTATTAACCCAAGACTACCTCCTCCGTAAACTAAATGGATTTCTCTCTCAGCTAGCACTCGACCAAGATGGTTTGCCATATTTACAAAATCTTTATCCTTTCCAGGATTAGATCCACAAAAGACACAAACACTTTTGATTCGACGAACTGAAGTTACTTCCATCTCTCTCTTCTTCTTCTTCTTCTTTTTTTGTTTTTTTTTATTTTTTGTACTCTCACCTTATCAATGATCTGAAGAGAGCAAAGTGCAATATTTAAAGGAATCAAAACTCAGATCTAATAATTACACCTATAAAGGAGGGGTAGATTTACATGTCAGGAAAGTTTGAAAATAAACACAGAAATGATAATAGCTATACAACTAGGATAAAAGACTAATCTATATGTGTCAGGAGAAGTTTGAAAATATACAAAGCATTTTTCAAACAAATACAGCTATATATATATATATTTTATTTTATTTTATTTTAAATTTTTTTAAATTTTTTAAATTTTTTAAATTTTTTAAATTTTTTAAATTTTTTAAATTTTTTAAATTTTTAAATTTTTTAATTTTTTAATTTTTAATTTTTTAATTTTTTTTTAAACAAGAAGAAAAGAAGGGAAGAAACAAAATAGCAATACTTACAGTTGGTGTGATTGTGGCTCACACTTTCCTCTGGTTTTACGTCCAGTAACGGCTTCAATGCTCTCTATGGCCGATGGTCGGCTTCTCTTCCAATTTTCTTAAAAATTGGCAAACAGGGTCTTTTTGAGTCAGATTCCCAAGACTATAACGCTCATGTTCAGCTTGGAATATTGATCATAAATCAAGAAGTACTCCCTGCACATCTCCACTAGGATGCGTCTCAAGAGTCAATAGAATGTTATCTAAAGACTCCTTACTCATGCCATCCTCTCGATTTATAGACACCATTCCAAGTGATCTGCATTTTGTGTTACAGGTCCATCTTGCACATTTATAGCAGACCCGTAACCTTTTTCCTCTTCTTTTCTTTGCATATAGACTTTTACCTAGACCTAGCATATATGAAATAAGAGCGTCAGAAAATTCACCTATTAATCGGACCTTTGCTTCAATTAACCAGCGTATATCAGTAGGGATGCCTTTGTGCATAAGCATCCTTAATCTTTCAAACCTGGCAGAATAAATGTTAGTTAAAGCATTTTGAGGAAGAGAAGGGAATTGCTTGCGTAAGTTAACAAGCCTGTTATCCATTTGGGAAGAAAGAAGGAAAGAGAAATGAGTAAAATTATATACAGATTTCGATTTGTGGGTAATCAAGGACCGAACAAAATTCACGAATGCAGATTATCCGCCATTTAACCGGTGAAAAGTAATATGTCAAAGATCATTCATTGTCAGCCAGCGTGATTGAAGATTTTTCACGATCGATGGGTTCTCCCCAATAATGCTTCAATCTTTGACCATTGACCTTAAACGTGGCTTGAGTTTTCTCATCTTTGATTTCAATTGCTCCAAATGGGGACACCTTGACTATCACGAACGGTCCTGACCATCTTGATCTAAGTTTTCTAGGAAATAATTTCAACCTCGAGTTGAAAAGTAAGACTTTTTGCCCTACCTGGAATTCTCTCTTGACAATCTTCTTATCATGCCACCTTTTTGTTTGCTCCTTGTACAATTTGGCATTTTCATAAGACTGAAGACGAAACTCATCCATCTCATTGAGTTGGAGGAAACGCTTTTCTCTAGCTTGCTTCATATCAAAATTGAGCTTTTTGATAGCCCAATACGCATTATGTTCCAGCTCCACTGGAAGGTGACATGATTTGCCAAACACCAATCGATATGGTAACATTCCAATTGGAGTTTTGTATGTTGTTCGGTAAGCCCATAATGCATCATCCAATCTCTTGGACCAATCCTTTCTTGTGGGATTCACAGTTTTCTCTAAGATCCTCTTGATTTCTCTGTTAGAAACCTCAACTTGGCCACTAGTCTGAGGATGGTATGCAGTTGCTACCCTATGAGTCACTCCATATTTAGTAAGAAGGGCTCCAAAGTATTTGTTGCAAAAATGACTCCCTTCATCACTTATTATTGCTCTTGGAGTTCCAAACCTAGTGAATATGTTTCTCTTCAAAAAATTCAACCCCACTTTAGAATCATTAGTGGGTAAAGCAGTTGCTTCAACCCATTTAGAAACATAATCAACAGCAACAAGAATATAGAGGTTATTAAAAGATGAGATGAAAGGACCCATGAAATCAATACCCCATACGTCAAAGATATCCACTTCTAAGATGTTATTGAGGGGCATCTCATGTCTTCTAGAGATATTTCCAGTTCGTTGGCACCTGTCACATTTTACAACAAAGGAGTAAGCATCCTTAAATAATGATGGCCAATAAAAACTGTGATCAGTAACACCTTAGCAGCTGTCTTTTCTCCTCCAAAGTGTCCTCCATAATCAGATGAATGGCATTGATGCAAGATGTTATCAACTTCTTCACTGGGGATACACCTTTTTAAAATTCGATCTGCACATTGCTTAAACAAGAAAGGTTCATCCCAAACATAGTATTTTACATCATGCAAAAATTTCTTTCTTTGTTGCCAGTTAAGCTCATGCGGTAAAATACCACTTACAAGATAATTAACAAAATCAGCATACCATGGTATATTACCTTGAAGGGTAAAGAGTTGTTCATCAGGAAAACATTCATTAATTTGCACTTTACCTCCTTCATTATTGTCATTTTCCAATCTAGATAAGTGGTCGGCCACTTGATTTTCTGTTCCTTTTCTGTCCTGAATCTCAAGATCAAATTCTTGTAACAAGAGTATCCATCTGATCAACCTCGACTTAGCATCTTTCTTGAAAATCAAATACTTGATTGCTGAATGATCTGTATAGACAATTACTCTTGTTCCAATTAAATAAGATCGAAATTTATCAAAAGCAAATATCACAGCAAGAAGTTCCTTTTCTGTGGTAGTATAATTGAGTTGAGCATCATTCAAGGTCTTACTCGCATAGTAAATGGCATGCATCTTTTTCTTCTTCCTTTGACCAAGAACTGCCCCCACTGTAAAATCACTAGCATCACACATGAGTTCAAATGGGATATTCCAATCTGGTGCTACAATGATTAGTGCTGTAATCAACTTTTCTTTCAAAATCCTGTAAGCTTCAAGGCAAGATTCATCAAATTCAAAAGGAATATCTTTCTCAAGTAAATTACACAAAGGTTTAGAGATCTTAGAAAAATCCTTAATGAATCGTCTGTAGAAGCCCGCATGCCCTAAGAAACTGCGAATGCCCTTCACTGAAGTAGGTGGAGGTAATTTTTCAATTGTCTCAATCTTTGCTTTGTCTACTTCAATTCCTTTAGCAGAAACTTTATGGCCAAGGACTATTCCTTCTTGAACCATAAAATGGCACTTCTCCCAATTTAGTACCAGATTAGTCTCTACACATCTTTTTAGCACTAAAGCAAGATTATTAAGGCAAAGGTCAAAAGAATCACCAAATACAGAGAAGTCATCCATAAATACCTCAATTGACTGCTCCACCATATCTGAGAAGATTGACATCATGCATCGTTGAAAAGTTGCAGGTGCATTGCACAATCCAAATGGCATCCTTCGAAAAGCAAATGTCCCATAAGGACATGTGAAAGTTGTCTTTTCTTGATCTTCGTGAGCTATGGCAATTTGGTTGTACCGAATATCCATCCGTAAAGCGATAATAGGTTCGACCAAAGAAGTCTGTCTAACATTTGATCAATGAAAGGGAGAGAAAAATGGTCTTTTCGTGTTGCTTTGTTCAACTTTCTGTAGTCCATACAGACTTGCCAACCTGTAACAGTTCGAGTGGGGATTAGTTCATTGTTATCATTGGTAATTACAGTCATACCTCCCTTTTTAGGTACACATTGTACTGGGCTGACCCACGAACTATCAGAGATGGGGTAAATGATTCCAGCATCCAACCATTTAATAATCTCCTTCTTGACTACTTCCTTCATTATCGGATTCAACCTCCTTTGATGTTCAATGGTGGGCTTTGATCCTTCCTCTAGGAGAATCTTATGCATGCAGATAGATGGGCTTATTCCTTTGATATCTGCTATGGTCCATCCCAAGGCTTTCTTATATTCTCGCAACAATCTTAGCAATTTCTCTTCCTGCACACTATTAAGAGAAGATGAGATAATAACTGGTAAGGTAGAAGATTCTCCTAAAAACACATACCTCAAATGATCAGGAAGTTGCTTTAGCTCCAACTCTGGTGGTTCTTCAACTGAGGATTTCATTGTAGTCCCATCTTTCATGTACAACTCCGAATCCTCAAATTGTTTTCCGACATGATTGTAAGATGGTGATGCATTAAGCCATTGCACAAACTCAAAGGATTCCTGCCTATCCTCACAAGGTAGATTAATAATAGCATCTTCTAAAGGAACAGTACTAAAACCATTAGTACTTGAGTCGAATTTGCTATCATCAATAACATTAATCATGAGGCATTCATCAGATTCTTGAGGATATTTCATAGCTTTATAGACATTGAATGTTACCTCTTGATCTTGTACCCTCATAGTCAGCTCACCTTTTTGTACATCTATGAGAGTTCTACCAGTAGCTAGGAAAGGTCTCCCAAGAATGATTGGAACCTCTCGATCCTCTTCCATATCTAATACTACAAAATCAGCAGGAAATATGAATTTATCAACTTTCACTAAAACATCTTCCACCACTCTTTTTGGGTAGGTGAGAGATCTGTCTGCTAATTGTAGAGTTAGATTGGTTTGTTTCACCTCCATCAATCCAAGTTGCCTGTAAACAGAAAGAGGCATCAGATTGATACTAGCTCCTAAATCACATAAAGCTTTACCAAAAAATTTGTTTCCAATAGTACAAGGAATAGTAAAACTCCCTGGATCTTTTAGCTTTGGCGGAAGCTTTTTCTGTAATATGGCACTGCACTCTTCAGTAAGTGCAACAGTTTCAAAATCTCCAAGTCTTCTCTTTTTGGACAAGATTTCCTTCATAAACTTGACATAGCTCTCAAGATTCTGCTCCAAAGCTTGACAAAAGGAATATTAATATGAAGTTTCTTGAATACCTCTAGAAACTTGTTGAATTGCTTGTCCATCTTTTGCTTTTGAAGTCGTTGTGGGACTGGAGGTGGAGGGGGTTCTTCCTTCTCAGATTTCTTCAATAGAAAAGGCTCTTAATTGCTCTTTGATTGTTCATGAATCTTCTCATCTTCATTTTCTTGAGGTTTTGAATGGGCTCATCCAGCTTCTTTGCCACTTCCGAGGGTACTTGACCTTACATTGTTCATTATTACCTCCCTTAGGATTGATCTCCGTGTTGCTCGGCAAACTACCTTGAGGGCGATTATTCATAAAACCAGATAATTGCCCTATTTGAACCTCAAGATTCCGGATAGAAGCTCCTTGACTTTGAAGTTGATTCATACATTGTTGAGTACTCTTAGTCAATTGTAAGATGGCTTCTTCCATTACAGATTTCTTCTCTTGTTGTGGAGCTTGTTGTTGGAACCCAGGTGGTCCCATCGGTCTAGCTGATGATGAAGCTTCTTGGTTATTTCTCCAAGAAAAATTTGGGTGATTCCTCCAACCGGGATTGTAGAAATTTGAATTTGGGTTATGTTGTTACCGATTGAAGTTACCCACATAATTAGCAGTTTCAGAATTAAAAGAGCATTGATCAACAGAATGGGGTCCAGAGCAATACTCACAAATCATGAAAGGGCTCTGAATAGCATGTATTGACTATTGATTGGATTGATTCCCAATTGAGTCTAGCTTCTTGGTCAGTGCAGCTACTTGTGCAGATAAAGCAGATAAAGTATCTACTTCATAAATTCCAGCCACTTTCCTTTGTGATGCTCTTTCAGTAGGCCATTCATAGTTATTGGAAGCCATCTCTTCCAATAAATCATAATCTTCATCAACAGTTTTGTTCATCAATGCACCACCACCACCAGCATCAATGGTTGACTTCAAAGAGTTAGTCAAGCCATTATAGAAAGTCTAAACTTGAAGCCACTTTTGTACCCCATGATGAGGGCATCTTCTAAGTAGATCCTTGAATCTCTCCCATGCCTCATACAATGATTCTGAATCATATTGCTGAAAAGAGGTAATTTCATTCCTCAACTTTGCACTCTTTGCAGGAGGGAAATACTTAGCTAAGAATTTTTGTGCCAACATATCCCAAGTAGTGATAGAGCTATCGGGTAAAGAATTTAACCAACTTTTAGCCTTGTCTCTCAGTGAAAAGGGAAAAATTCTTAACCGAATAGCATCTGCAGAACATCCATTGTGCTTGAAAGTGTCACAGATCTCCAGGAAATTTGCTATATGAGCATTTGGGTCTTCATGAGGCAAACCCCCAAATTGATTATTTTGCAGCATCTGGATCACTCCTAACTTAATCTCAAAGTTGTTAGCTTGTATTGGAGGTCTGACAATACTTGAATGAACTCCATCGGCCAGAGGGAATTATATAATCCCTAAGAGTTCTAGGTTGTTGATTAGCTAACCCAAGTTCTTGATTTACATTATCGTCGACCATTCTTCTTTGTTGCAATAACTCTTGACGACGCTCTTTTCTGTTTCTGCGGCAAGTTCGCTCAATCTCAGGATTAAGAGGAATCAACTCCTTGTCTTGAGCACTGCGCATAAAACAGTTCGAAAAATTAAAAATAAATAAAAGAAGAAGTTTAAATTAAGATCAAGTATGCTAGCATTAATAGTAGTAAAATAAAGGATTAATCCCCGGCAACGGCGCCAAAAACTTGATGTGGTAAATCAGAACGCAAGTATACGTTATCGCAAATCAAGTAATATAATAGTAAGAAAGTGTCGAACCCACAGGGATTAATTCTAAATTTAACTATCTATTAAAAGTTTACAAAACTCAATCTTATTTAAACAACTTAATAAGAGGAAGTGTTATGAAAGATTAAAAATTAAAGTATACAAGAAGAAGAATTTAATGATCAAATTAACCAAGCCTAGGATTGCAATTATTCCTCACACTTTACTTGATTCACTTACTTCTATCTAAGATCAATTAATTATCTGAATTGTTAACTAGAAATCCTTAACTTATCTATAAGCCTCTTTCGATGGTCAAATAGAAATATCCTTAATTAATGATAAACTATATGTCTATGTCTATCAAATAATTAAGAATTCATTAAGTTCCGATTTCATTAATGGTTACATATGTCATATAGGTATATGTCTATCCTATATGAACTCAAGGCTTTCGCACAAAGATCATATGTTATCTTACTTAGATCTAAAACCAAAATCCCTTTGTCAAGTTGCTTAAGGTTTATCAATTCAATTTAATTAATGGCCAATTAATTAAAAGCATTAAGAACAAGTAAGATAAACAATTCAAGATAATCAACCTACTCTTGGATATGATAAACGAATCAAATTACGTGTGAGTTCAAATTGCAATCCTAGTATAGAAATTTAGCTACTCATTATATTAAAGGAAACAAAAGAATAAGTGAAAAGCATGATAGAAATGAAAGTGGTTGTTTGGTATTGACAAGAACACAACGGGCTAGAGTTTTGGGATTTACTTTAAACAAATTGAAAGATCTAACATTGAAATCAAAGTATAAATCTCACAATTTATCAAAGTTTCACCCCTAACTCAAACTACAATGAGAGAATTCAGAAATGGGATGCCCTTAAGTGTGGCAAATGCCTTCCTTTTATAGGCAAAGGCTAGAACTATTCAATTACAATTTTGTCAAATCTCTTTGCACATGGGTTGAAATTTCAGCTCCGAAGATTACCAAATTCGTCATTGCTCCTGTCATAATTTGGAAATCTTCTCTTCATGAAAGTTGTAGCACATGCCGTCTTGAAGAACATGTAAAAAATTCAGCCAGATCTAACGGTTGGATCTTGAGCTCTGACCATTTTTCCGAAACTACTTAGATTATATCAATAATGACAGCCACCAACTTGTTGCCTAATTTTGACCCACTTCTGGTGCTAATCTGGAAATCTTCATTTCTATGAAAGTCATAGAGAATGAAGTCATACATGACATATCAAAATTTCAGCTACATCCAACGGTTAGATCTTGAGAAATCACCAAATAACCGAGTATAGGTTTGAGCAGGAATTTTCTGATTTGTCCTGAATTTGATGTAACCCAAAATTCACTGAGTTTAGGTCTTCATTTCTCTTATGTTTGAGCTATACTGATATCAACATCCAAGTTCATGATATTTTGGTTCAACAACTGCTTTGAATAGTCCTTCGGGTGTTCTGCTCAATTTGTAACAACATAACCAATATATGAGGAATTATGCAATTTTCACTTCATATATGCAATAATTTCATAAGAATAGACCAATGAGAGGTGCTAAATTATGCATATAAAATATGTTTATCAAAGCCCAAAATAAGGATACCAAACATTACACGGATAATGAAGCATCTTGACTATGATCAATTAATATCAATTCAGTATATTATTGTGCCATCCAAAAGGAAACATGACTCACACACATAATCAAACCATTAAAATAAAACCACCATGAAATAAACACAAGTTTCAGCATAAACTCGTAACTAGGATGAGGTTATCCATGAGTTCCAAAGGACATGACCTCATACCTGAGTCTTTAAAATAGAATTTGGACCCAATAAGGAAAATAATGCATCAAATTCTACGAACTTATTCACATCAAAGGCAACCTACAGAATCCCTTAAAGGAAAAAGTTAACTCCAAAGACCAAAATACAATGGAATTGGAATGCTCAAATGCAGGGTACACAATAAAAGTGACACAAAGAGAAAACCCCCAACCTAAACTATTAACAAAGGCTCAAATCTTTTTGTTTTTGTGAAACAAGGATGAACACCACCAGACAGACATTAAAACAAGGCCACAACAGACCTGTATAGTGCCCTTAAGCCCTTCCTCCCAAAAACATTAGCCAGAGCTAGGTCAAACCCAAACAAGTTTATCAGAACATTAAATACCAAAACCCTCAACACTAAGTTATCATAGAAACTCAATCATTCAAAGAAACAATAGACAGAAAGTTCAATCATCAGCTCTGAGTTTAGCATCTAGTATAGCATCATAGTCACAACTTAGAAACAGAGAATTGAAGAAGGCTTAAAATTCAATCTGGGGTTTTAGAATCAAGTTTCAAAGGTGTCATGAATAAACAAGTTCGAACACAGTGAGCATATGTAGCCAACATAAAACCAAAGAAATAAAATTAACTCAATCATCAATGGAATACCAATCTAGAACTCATTCAGGAATATGAATGCACCAGTATTTAGCAAAGCAAGGAAGCGACATAACTGTATAAAAAAAAAAGAAGGAAGTTTTCGATAGTAACATACCAATAGTTCCATATTTTAAAGCCTGTCATGTGCAACTTAAATCAAAAGGTACAACAACATATACCCATAAGCTGCCATTTGCTTAACCAAAACCATGCATTTCAGTTTTAAACCAAAGGCAGAATGAACAGACTACAGATTCAATCAAAACAAACCAATAACATAGAACTCCCACGATTTGTCACAAGCATACAAGAATATGTCCATAAGAAAAATAATTTACATCAACGACAACACCACTTAATTCATTTACTTGTAAATAGAATAAGATAACCATAATATGATCTAAACATCAATTTACAAATTTAACAAATATGATACGAGAGGATTATGAGCCCCAAAACACTAAGGATTACAAATTCTTGAAATCTCTCCTGCTCTAGGAACCAGTGGCAATTCCCAAAAAAATATTTCTTCGCCAATAACAGAACCCTAAGGCCTTATTTATACAGAACTCAAAACCCTAAAAATAAAAAATAAAATAAAAAACAAAAAACCAAAAACTCTGCTCCCACATCCAAATCCACACTCCTTTTCATCCGTTGGGGATCTGTCTTTGAGCAAGGATGTGGCGCTTGCCCTCCATCCAGAGAGAATCGTGGTCTAGCTATCCCCTTTCGTCTGCGCGCACGTGAAAACGCAAACGAGTGTTTTTTTCCCACACTATCTGTTGTTCTGTGTATGGACGGAGAGTGGGTCGTGTGTGGGTGTGCGATGGAAGGACAAGACGAGAATCATGGGCCGTGGGAGTGGAGGCTTGTACAAGGGTGACTTAGCGAAAAAGTTGAGGACGAGTAGTGATGTGGAAGAAGCAGATGAGTTTGTACTGGGGGTCTTCTGTCCGCGAAGTAGAAGGGTGAAGGGTTAAGGAAAGGGGAGTGGGGTAGGGTGGGGTGGTGGTGCGGGTGTGTGCTAGACGAAAAATGGTGGAGTAGCAGAAAGATGGGGACGGGGAAGGTGTGGGGCAGTGGAGAGAGAAGGGTTAGGGCAAATGATGAGGAAGAAAGGGAGAGAAGAGGAAACGGGATGTGGACCAGGTTGGATGGATTTAGGATGGGTTCTGGGTTTAGTTTGGGCCCAAGTATAGGAATTGGGCCGAGTAGGTGGGAAATGTTGAGGGATTCAGGAACTTGGGCTTGGCTGATGGGATTTGGGTAATTTTAGGGTACTTGGGGGATTGGGCCTAAATGATGGAGTTGGATCAAGGATTCAAGTGACAATATTTTAATTTAATTTAATTTTTTATTTTTTATTTTCTATATTTTTAATTTTTGTATTAAGTGGCTAATTAAATATTTATTAACTTTGGATTTTCATTTTAAGAGTTAATTGGCTAAAAAAATGACTTTATATGTGACCCGGACAAAATACGGTGTTCACAATTATGGAATAAGATTGTTTGTTAAAGATCATTTATAGTCCTGCTGGCGTTCTCAGCAAAACTATACAATTTCTTTTCACCTCAAGGAGATCAAAATGTTGTTATCGTTGCAGCTAATTTTGACTATCCCATCCTTGGAATCTCATAACGTAGATGAGTTTATTATTCATTTTTATTATTATTTTTTATTTTTCAAAAATGGTAACACATGGTTCAAGAGATCAATGAATAAGAATATTAAAATAAACTCACAATATCATATCCATTGAAAGGCAAAATCGTAAAATGCATATTCATGATATAATAAACTCAGTCGATCGAGCACTTTGCCTGGCTAACCGAGCACCCTGACCAGCCTTTCAACCGAGCCGAGCTACCACAAACACTCAACTCACTACCACCTGACCGGTTACATGTCGAGAAGGGAAAGAGTGGTCAGGTCGGTCATACCTGATTGGTAAAGGGTAGGACCAAGGCTCGATCTGATCAATTCGGTTGGTTGGCAGATAATAGGATTCGGTCTGATCGGTCGGGTAGGTTGGCTGAAAGGTAAAGGTGATATGGGCTAAGATCGGAACTGGTTAGACGGTTAGTTTGGTGAGCTGAGGGGTGATGGGCTAAGTGTTGGAACCAAAGACGCCTTAAGAAATTAAAGTTGGAGTCAAAGTAGTTCAAAGAATTGAACCCCTAAAAGTTTTGAAGATAACAAAGGTATTAAATTGGAATGAACATATAAATATTTCAATATAACCAATTTGTACCATGAAATCTATTAATCTAATGTTGTTTTAATGTTAATTAAATTTTGATTTGGAAGCACGGGTTTAACTATTTGTTATCTTTAAACGTGCATCCAATTGACCTTTTTAAAACAACTGAAAAGAAATTTCTCGTATGCGTCCAATATGGTTCTCATTATTTAACTGAAATTGTTGCATGCGTCCAATATATATATATATATATACTTGAAATTGTTTTATTACTATTATATTGGATCGTCCAAAGTCTTTTTCAAGTTCAGACTCAAGCATTTATCCAAGGCTTCGAATTTAAATTTAATAATTGTTCATCATTAAATGCTGAAAAGACCTCTGATAAAGTGTGCGGCAAAACGAAGTCAAAGTATGCCGATGTTGATACACCTAACATCTGTATAAGTTCAGCAATAAAGATATCTATGTTCTCTTAGAAGATTCAGTAGAAGACTTTAATGATCTCAGTAACAATGGTAACCAAGCTCACTTCTCAAGAGAACAGGAACATTTATTATCGTTGGACGAATAGCTCTTGAAGACAATATCAAAGCTCTAAAGCATATAAATACAAGTTGTCTTCAAGGATGAAAAACACATGTGTATGACAAAAAACAAGATATACAAACATTATCAAGCTTCTGATAATTCTTTCTTACACTTTCATATTCTTTGTATAAAGATATTTTAGATACACTAAGCTTCACAGTTCTTATCCTCATAAATCGTGAGTTTTGTTGTTAAGTGTTTTCAAACACATCTCTTTTCACTCTGTGTTTACCTGAAGATGTGTAGAATACTTATTTACCTGAAGATGTGTAGAATACTTGTTTACCTAAAGAGGTACAGAATACTTGTTTACTTGAAGAGGTGTAGAATACTTGTTTCCTAAAGAGGTGTAGAATACTTATAATCTTGAAAAGATTAGTGAAAAATCCATCTCATCGAAGGGACTGGACGTAGCTCTTGGGTTATAAGAGTGAATCAGTATAAATTGGCTGTGAGATTCTCTCTTTCCTTCTTCTTGCTTTAATCTTTCCTGTACTAACATTTGGGGACTGATATTGTTATTTCTATCACTTGACTACTTGTGGTTTTAAAGAATTTTCTTTTCATCCAAAGATTCTACTTAAACAAGTTCTCTGCGTCCAAAGCTCTTTTCAAGCGATTCTTGCTTCCAACGTTTATTTGCGAAGTTGTTTTTACGAAAAGTTTTCCATGTTTTAAAAACACAATTCAACCTTCATTCTTGTGTTATATTCTTTCATTTCAATTGGTATCAGAGCTCAGCCTCTTGGGTTGAGCATCTAATAGTGCAGAGGCAAAACGATCCAGAAAAGCTGCAAAGGAAAACGAATGACAAGCAGTGAACAGACCACCTCTCTTCAATGACAATGATTACAATTACTAGAAGAAAAGGATGATAGCATTCTTCGATGCACAAAACATGGACATATGAGAAGTAGTTCAAAATGGGTATCAAACACCCACAAATGCTAAAGGTGCAGAAGTGCCCAGGGCTCAATGGACAGATACACAATGAACGAATCATCAACTGAACTCAAAAGCAAAACATTACCTAATGTGTGCCATTTCAAGGTCCGAGCATGATAAAGTCCACAGCTGTGTAACAGCTAAGGAAATATGGGACCTCTTTCCTTGGCCTATGAAGGATCCTCACAAGTCAAAGAATCTAAAATAAGCATGCTAGTTCATCAGTATGAACTCTTCAAGATGGGAGAGCATGAGACAATTGACCAAATGTTTGTACATTTCCAAACTATCATCAACAACCTAAGATCTTTGGGAAGAACTTACAACAATCAAGATCACATCAGAAAAGTTCTGAGAAGTCTCTCCAGACAATGGAGACCCAAAGTTACAGCCATCCAAGAAGCCAAAGATCTCACAACACTATATATGGAGGAACTTCTTGGATCTTTTAAGGTTCATGAACTTGAACTCAAAGAAGAAAATGTCTCAAGAAAAGGCAAATCAATTGCCTTCAAGGCTCATAGGGGAAGTGCGTTGACAAGAGGTTGTCGAGACCTATCAAATAAAATAACCGGTTCACAAACTAATTTGTAGTATAGAGAATGAACAGAATCGTCTCTCAAGGATCCAAAAACAAAGATTTAATTAGATCAAGATAATTAGAAAAGGGGGGGTTTTGTTGTTGATTAACAAGATTAATAAAAGTAGGAGATTCAAAGTTGTAAACAAATCTAAAGAAACAACCAATCCAAGGAAATTTACCGATCTTAAGTTTAACTCATCATTGATCACAAGGAATTCACTTAATTGCTAACCATGTTCTTGGCCTTAGATCACATCAAGAAGCCTTAACATGATCCAAGAATTCTTTACTAGATAAGCATCTAGGATTTGATTAACCAATGTTAGATAAAGTAAGCACCATCCAACATAGATTAACTTAAGATCTAGAATTTAACCAAGCTAAACAATCTATCAAAAAGCTTTAATATATTGTTTAATCTTTATGATCCTCTTTGAATACATGATAATAAAGCTATTACCACATCAATATCTAAATCGAATTAAGCAATTTAATCTAGATAAAAATCAAAAGAGGAAGAAGAGAAACTTGAATAACAATTAAGCAATATGAACAAGCAAAACAAGATCTCCAAATTAAACAACAAGATGGCTAATCCCTTGGATTGATTATGAGAGCCTAGCCTTCCATGGATGGGAAGGAAGAACTCAGAATTTAAAGAACAAAAACGAAATTGCAAAGAGAATGGAGAAGAAGAGAAAGAAAACTCTCACAAATACTTAAACTTTCTTGAAACTTACTTCTAAATTGAATGCCTCTAATACAAAGAGGTTGGGTCTATTTATATTAATCCTAGAAGCCAATTTGTACATGTACATAATCTGAATACAAGCTATAAGAATCTGAAATTTGTCAAAAAAGGAAGCTTGATGCATGGTTGGTGGGTTGGTGCATGGTAGGTGGGTTGGTGTATGGTTGGTGGCTTTTAGTCAACAACTCTTATCCGACTTCTGGCTTCAAATTCATCACCTAGACGATGCATTTTGGCTTGGATGTCTTCATCAAAGTTGTAGCCAGTTGTCTCCTTGAAAATCTCCAATTTGAATAATGTCATTTGGACTTTTACAACTCCAGAAATGCCAAAAACACTTCACCTACCTCAAGTTAGGTTGGAAGAACGTGTTTCCAAATTCAGACCAACTTGTAGCTTCTGAAGCATGCCTAAAACGACATCTATTGACAAAATGGTCTTCATTGAAGTTGGAGATATGGGTCTTATCTTTCAAGTGACCAAGTTTCAGCCCAAGAGGAGGCCTATAACCCACTATATAGTCCAATATGTGCATACTGCCCAGATGGTTCCGTGACAGCAAACCCACTCTGCATTGCAGGGATATTTTGGACCCTTAGCATTCCGATCCAGCTCTTGAGTTCTTCATGAAACTTGTAAAGAATTGTCTTAGCTTTCCAAAGACACCAAGATCACCTCAATTAGATCACCGAGTCCCAAGTTATGACCTAACCAAGGAAGAAAGGTCAAAATGCATCAAAATCCGAAAATTATTCAATATTTGCATTAAAGCCCAATGAAGCCCAACAACATTAAACTCATCTAAAGTACTAATATTGGGCACAATAAACATCTAATAATGCCTAATACAAAGCTAACATAAGTGTCTTAAATTGATTGATCAAATTCCCCCACACTTAAGCTTTTGTACTCCTGGGCAAAACACATAACAACGAAACTAAAGAAAAACAAGAAACATCATATTATTAAACTAAAAACATAAAAACTGATTGTACCTAATCTAATCCACTTCCGTAGGAAAACACGATGGCACTTAGCATGTGCCACAAGCCTTTAAACCCCTAGGTGTCCCTAGTGGACGAGTTATAGTCTCGTGATGGTTTACCAGGATGATACCCACAAACATGTAATATTTTATTTAATCAATTCAACTAATTTTTAAATACAAGCATTGTATCAAATAT
The DNA here is from genome assembly GCA_023212625.1 of Styphnolobium japonicum. Classification (NCBI taxonomy): domain Eukaryota; kingdom Viridiplantae; phylum Streptophyta; class Magnoliopsida; order Fabales; family Fabaceae; genus Styphnolobium; species Styphnolobium japonicum. Next base: position 16,403,593 of record JALBWW010000011.1, read on the forward strand.
AAACCATAATTAATAAGTCAAGTATGCTTAACAAAGAATAGTTGAATCAAATCAATTGAGAATAAAGTATAGCATAATCATGCTTTAATCAGAAATAGGCATGTTCAGATTGAGTAAAATTCTTCACAAGTGTCACTCAAATCACACAAGGTGTTTAGGTTAACTGTTTACGCTCAACTCAGTCAAATTATGAAAGTATTTTACCATAGGCTTGCATATACATCAATTCTCCACTACTTAGATCAAATAAATTGCAAAAATCAAGAGGTCTTTCAAAAAGGTTATAATGGAACTTATAAGGTGAAGGAAGGGAACAATATAGATAATAGCAGGTTAAAACCAAAGAGAATAAAAGAGCATTGAGGAGTAACAATAAAAAGTTAGTAACAATAAAGATTAGCTTTTTTTTTTTTTTTTAACTAAACTATGTACATGGTAATGTCAACTATCCCTCCCCCCAACTAATTAAAGACATTGTCCCCAATGTCAAAATAAAGATAGGTAGAGTGTAGAAGGTCTTACCAGAAAACTACAAATCGGGCCTGAAATAAGAAAAATTACAAAAGACTAAAACCATAAGAGAAAACAAAAATTCACAAAGACAAAGTCAAATCAAGTTTTTGCTTTTTCCTGCTGCTGCTGCCTTGTTCCCAATTCAGTGGAGCCATTGCTAGATCACGTTGTGGTACAAATGCATTGAGTTGATCGAGCAATTGTTCAGGAGTTGCAGCAGTTACAAGACTTTGACGTGTCGCTTGTGAGATGAACCTTTTTTCTACAGCATGATCAAGAAAACAAAACAAACTGTCATAAAAACCATTAACATTTAATATACCTATGGGTTTTTGGTGAAAGTTCTCATTGTGACTGGATGTAATTTGAAAGAGTTCTTCCAAAGTTTCAAAACCACCAGGTAGGGCAATAAAGGCATCAGCATTTGCTATCATAATGTTCATGCGTGGGTGCATGCAAAATACCATTACTTCATCCCCTAATGTTTTTCCAATGGGCTTGCTGGTAGATAAAGGACTGGGAATGACACCAAGGACTTTGCCACCTCCTAAATGTGCAGCAGTTGCTACACAACCCATTAACCCAATACTACCTCCTCCATAAACTAAATGGATTTCTCTCTCAGCTAGCACTCGACCAAGATGGTGTGCAATATTTACAAACTCTTTATCTTTCCCAGGATTAGATCCACAAAAGACACAAACACTCTTGATCCGACGAACTGAAGTGACTTCCATTTTCTTTTTTTTTTTTGTACTCTCACCTTATCAATGATCTGAAGAGAGCAAAGTGCATTATTTAAAGAATCAAAACTCAAATGTAATAATTACACCTATAAAGGAGGGGTAGATCTGCGTGTCAGATAAGTTTGAAAAATAAACACAGAAATGATAATAGCTATATGACAAAGATAAAAGGCTAATCTATATGTGTCAGAAGAAGTTTGAAAATATGCAACACATATTTCAAAAAAAATACGGCTAAATTTTTTTTTTGAATTTTTTTTTAATAAACAAAAAAAAAATAAAAAAAAATACTTACAGGAGGTGTGATTGTGGCTCACATTTTCCTCTGGTTTTACGTCCAGTAACGTCTTGAAGCTCTCTATGGCCGATGGTCGGCTTCCCATCCAATTTTCTTAAAAATTGGCAAACAGGATCTTTTTGAGTCAGATTCCCGAGACTATAACGTTCATGTTCATCTTGGAATATTTGCCATAAATCGAGAAGTACTCTCTGCACATCTCCACTAGGATGCGTCTCAAGAGTCAATAGAATGTTATCTAAAGACTCCTTACTCATGCCATCCTTTATGAAGTTAATTTTATCATCTCGGTTTATAGACGTCATTCCAATTGATTTGCATTTTGTGTTACAGGTCCATCTTGCACATTTATAGCAGACCCGTAACCTTTTTGCTCTTCTCTTCTTTGCATATGAACTTTTGCCTAGCCCTGACATATATGAAACAAGAGCGTCAGAAAATTCACCTCTGAGTCGGACCTTTGCTTCGATCAACCAGCGTATATCCGCAGGGATGCCTTTGTGCATAAGCATCCTTAATCTCTCAAACCTTGCACAATAAATGTTAGTTAAAGCATTTTGAGGGAGAGAAGGGAATTGCTTGCGGAGATTAAAAAGCTGATTATTCATTTCGAAAGAAAGAAGAAAGAGAGAGAAAAAAAATAATTGAGTAAAATTATATACAAATTTCAGTGTTTGTGGGTAACTGAAGGGACCGAAAAAGATTTTCACGGAGTACCGTTATCCGCCATTTAACCGGTGAAAAATCATCTGTCAACGAAAAATAAACAAAATTAAGACAGAAAAATCAAACTCTGATAGATTTTCTCGCTTGGCACCAAGTTTCTGTCTCGATTCCTGTGATTGCAAATAAGTCAAAGTTGAAAGATGAAAGAGTTAGAAAGCTTGGGATGCCTCCCAAGAAGCGCTACTTTTAATGTCCTTAGCCAGCGTGATTGAAGATTTTGCACGAGCGATGGGTCCTCCCCAATAATGATTCAATCTCTGGCAATTGACATTAATCGTGGCTTTTTTTTTTCTTTTTTTCTTCTCTTTTTTTTTGTTTTTCTTCTTTTTTTTTTTCAACACAGTAGTGATCAATCATGGTAGAGGGCATCCTGCAGTTGAATTTCCTCCACGAGGTTCTCTTGAGCTCCTTCATAAAAATTTTTGAGGCGGTGACCATTAACTTTGAACACTTTGTTGGTGGCTTCACTCTTAATTTCCACTGCACCATGAGGAAAAATGTTAGTGACAACAAACGGACCGTCCCACCTAGACCTTAATTTACCAGGCATCAACTTAAGGCGAGAATTAAACAAGAGAACTTTTTGCCCAACTGAAAACTCCTTCCGAAGAATAAACTTATCATGGAAGGCTTTGGTCTTTTCTTTGTAGAGTCGGGAGCTCTCATAGGCATCTAGGCGGATCTCTTCCAATTCCTCAGAATCGCAACTTCCGCTCTATGCCGACTCCGCCAAATTCATGTTGCATTGCTTCACACCCAATATGCTTTGTGCTCAATTTCTCTTGGCAAGTGGCATGCCTTACCATAGACTATCCGATATGGAGACATCCCGATTGGAGTTTTGTAAGCGGTCTAAGGTAAGCCCAAAGAGCATCCTCAAGCCTCATGCTCCAATCCTTCCGATTAGGTTGGACTGCTTTTTCAAGTATGCGCTTGATCTCTCTATTGGAGACCTCTGCTTGACCATTAGTCCGGGATGGTAAGGTGTAGAAACTTTATGCAACACGCCATATTTCCTCATCAATCCCTCCATGCTCCGGTTTTAAATGGGTGCCTTGATCACCGATGATAGCTCTCGGGATTCCAAACTGCAGAAAATCTGTGATCTAACAAAATCCACAACAACTTTGGAATCATCATCCGAGTGGCTTTAGCCTCCACCCATTTTGATACATAATCAACAGGTAGCAAAATGTAAACATAACCAAAGGAAACAGGAAAAGGTCCCATGAAATCAATACCCCATACGTCAAAGATTTCACAATACAAGAGAGGTTGCCGGGCATCTCATTCCTCGAGAAATGTTCCCTGTTCTCCGACACTGCTCACAAGACTTACAGAACAAATATGCATCATGAAACAAGGTAGGCCAATATAAACCGTAGTCTAAAACTTTCCTAGGCGTACGTTGAGGCCCAAAATGTCCACCACATGCAAATGCATGACAAAAGCTAAGAACAGAATGAAACTCTTGATTAGGCACACATCGCCTAATAATTTGGTCACTACAAAATCGCCACGTATATGGATCATCCCACACATAATATTTTGATTCACTCTTAAGTTTATAAATTTGTGCACGAGTGAAATGTGAGGGAAAAACTGTAGCAACCAAGAAATTCACCATATCAAGAAACCAAGGGAAGGTGTTCTTACCTTGCAATCGCATAAGTCGCTCATCCGGGAAGGAGTCCCGTACAGGAAGGGATCTCAAGCCCTTTCAATGCGGCTCAAATGATCTCGCCACTAGGTTCTCTGCTCCACTCTTGTCACGGATCTCTATGTGAAACTCTTGGAGCAATAGCATCCATCTTATTAGTCGGGGCTTTGCATCCGGCTTCTTCAAAAGGAACTTCGTGAGTCGCATGATCGCAAACACAACAACCTTAGAATCAAGCAAATATGATCTAAACTTATACAAATAAAAAACAATGTATAAAAGTTCTTTTTCTGTTATGGTATAGTTGGCCTGAGCAGAATCTAGAGTTCTGGAAGCATATTATATCACATGAGAAGCTTTCCCCACTCTCTGTGCCAAGATCGCTCCTCTCGCATAGTTAGAAGCATCACACATTAACTCAAATGGCAATGTCCAAATGTGGGTGGATGATAGGGGTACTATTTAAGGCCTGCTTCAAGTGGTTTAATGCTGTCTTGCACTTGTCATCAAAATTGAACTCCACATCTTTCTGCGATGAATCGGGAAAGTGGAAGAGCAATCTTCAAGTCGGCAATGAAGCGCTGTAGAAACCCGCATGACCAAGAAAAGAACGCACTTCCCGCACGCATGTGGGGTAAGATAGACAAGTAATTACATCAATCTTGGCGGGATCTACCTCAATGCCCTTATTGGATACTACATGGCCTAAAACTATACCCTGTTCTACCATAAAATGGCATTTCTCAAAATTTAGCACAAGGTTAGTCTCAATGCATCTTTGCAGTACTCTAGATAGGTCAAGCTAAACATGAATCAAAAGAAGAACCATAGACGGTAAAGTCATCCATAAATACCTCCATGCACTCCTCTAAGAAATCGTAAAATATGCTCACCATGCACCGAAGGTACCAGGGCATTGCAGAGGCCGAAGGGCATCCGTCTGTAAGCAAAGGTGCCGAAGGGACAAGTAAATGTGGTCTTCTCCCGATCCTCCTGCAATGTGGATTTGGAAGTATCCAAAGTGTAGCCATCTAAAAGCAAGAATGGGACTTACCACCCAACCGTTCCGATCTCGATCAATGAACTAAGGGGGTAATGATCTTTCCGAGTGGCTTGGTTGAGACGTCCGTAGTCAATGCGACTCTCCACTATTCTGCACTCGGGTTGGAATGAGCTCATTCTTACGGTTGGCCACAACAATCACCGGATTTCTTTGGACCTACTTGCACCGGCTCACCCACTTCTTTGTCGTGAGATGGGATAGATAATGCCACTGCGATGAGCTTGGTCACTTCTTTTTCACCACATCTAGAATGAGAGGATTCAGTCTCCTCTGGGGTTGTCTCACCGGTTTAGTTTCCTCCTCAAGTAATATCCTGTGCATGCATGTGGAGGGGTTAATACCAGGAATGTCCGCAAGTGTCCAACCAATTGCCCTTTTGTGTTGCTTCAAGACTTCTAATAATCTGGTTTCTTGCTCGTGTTGGAGGTGTTTGGCCATTATCACCGGAGCTTCTCATCCTCTTCCAAGAATGCATACTTCAAATGCTCGGGCAAGGGCTTAAGTTCAATGGAGGGTGGTTCTTTGGGTCGACGGTACTAGTTTTGGAACCGAAACTAAATCGCTAAATTCTCGGCTGATTGCACACTGTACTGCAAGTCGTGCACAATCTTGCAAAACAACATCATCACATCCTATGGAATCAAAAGAATCACACTTAGCAAAGAGGATGAATGATAACATCATTAATAACAACATCATTGCCATTAATAATGTAAATGTAATCATCAATGTCGTGAGAATTAACAACAAGACATGATAAGTATGTAGAAATCTCAAGACAGTCGCACACATTGTAGTGGGTTTACAACCAAAAAGTCCGAAGCGGGCGAGAACAAGTATCACAAGCTATGCTATCAAAGGTATCCTACAATTTCAGAAACTCGCTAACATATCGGATGCATATCATCAACCAAGAAATCAATGACATCAAAATGAAAAAAGAATGATCCTCTAAAGGGTATTTCATGGCATCAAAAATGCTAAACCGAATGATATCATCACCAAATTCCATGGAAAGGGTACCGAGATGCACATCAATCTTAGTTTTAGCAGTTTTCAAAAATGGCCTACCTAAGATCAATGGGGGTGGGGAAGAGGCGATTCATCTTCCATATTCAACACATAAAAATCACCGGGAATATTAAATTATGTACCCGAACCGTAACGTCTTCCAACACTCCCGCAGTTGTGCGGTGCTCGGTTTGCTAACTGAATGACAATGCCGGTGGGCTTTAGCTCTCCCATATGCAATGAAGTGTAAACTGACTTTGGCATTACATTGATGGAGGCTCCCAAGTCTAGCAAGGCATGAGTGAACTGTTGGTGCCCTATGGTGCAAGGGATGGTAAAAGTGCCTGGATCCTTGCATTTGGGAGGCAGTTGGGGTGAATCAAAGCAAGACATTTCTCCCCATACTCACTTTTTCGCCCTTTAGCTTCCTCTTATGGGTGCACATCTCTTTCAAGAACTTGGCATACTTGGGGATTTGTTTAATTGCCTCCAAGAGAGGTATATTCACCTCAACCTTCTGAAAAGTCTCCATAATTTCCTTATCCAAGTCAGTTTCAACCATATGCCTCGGCTGTATCATTCGGTTGGGAAAAGGAAGAGGAATGTTGGAAGCTGACTTTTTTGGATGTTCACTTTTCTCATTGCATCAATTTTCTCACAATCACTGATTTGATTCGGTTTTCTGCTTGGCTGTTGTAGGATCATTTGCTGTTGAATCTGCTACAGCATCTGAATTAGCTGCAGAACTTGAAGTTGCTGTAGAATCTTGTTTCTCTGGGTCAAGGGTAGAATCTGGAATTATCTGCTGCACTGGTCCATTGATTTGCTTACCACTGCGTAAAGCTATAGCACTAACATTGCCTCTAGGGTTTGGAGTGGTTTGAGAGGGTAATTGGCCAGAACCCTGTGACTTTAATTCATGAATAGATGTGGCAAGTTGGCCAATTTGAGTCTCCAAGTTCTGAATGGTAGTTTCAGTTCTCTGTTGAAACTGGATGTTATTGGTGGCCAATCGTTTCACCAAATCCTCCAATGAGTGCTCAGCATTTTGTGGCTACAGGACCTTCTTCTTTGGAATGGTGGTCTACTTGGTCCAAAGATGTGGTCGAAATCGATTTGTCCTTGCTTGTCTGGAATGGTGGTCTATCTTGGTTTGGTGGTCAGCCGATTTGATGCATTCCCATATCTCGATTGGGATGGTCCCTCCACCAGGGTTGTAAGTGTTGGAGAATGGATCATATTTCGTTGTTGTCTTTGATGGAATTGTGGCTTCCCAGAAATATACCAGTGCAGCCACGATTGGTCTTGAAACTCAGAATCATCTTGCAATGTGGGGCACGCATCTGTGGGATGAGAGGAACTAGAACATATGCTACAAACTCTTGCAGGGGTTTGCACACGTGGTTCGTGTTGTCCTATTGCCATCTGTCTAACCAAAGAAGTGAGCTCATCCAATCTATGTTCCACCCTTTGTTGATCAGCATGTGAAGAGGTATTAACTTCATTGACTATTCTCGCTGGGTAAAGACTCCATTCGAGTACCAAATTGCTGAGAATTTGCTGCCATGTTTTGCAATTAAGTTTCTGGCAGCAGCTGGAGTTTTATCTACCAATGCTCCACCACTTGCAACATCAATCATACTCCTTTCCATTGGCATCAATCCTTCATAGAAGTATTGGATCAGTAGTTGATCACTAATTTGATGGTGTGGGCAGCTTGAGCACAATTTCTTGAATCTCTCCCAATACTCATGGAGAGTTTCACCACTGATTTGCCTTATGCCACAAATATCTTTCCTTATTGCAGCAGTTCTTGATGCAGAAAGAACTTCTCCGTAAATAATCTTTTTATGTCATTCCAAGAAGTGATGGCGCAGGTTGTAAGTAATACAACCAATCCTTAGCAGACCATCCAAAGAGAAAGGAAAGGCCCTTAGCTTGATGTGATCTTCACTATTCCATGAGGTTTCATGGTGGAGCAGACAACATGGAACTCCTTCAAATGCTTATGTGGATCTTCACCGCAAGACCATGAAACTTGGGCGACAAGTGTATCAATCCGCATTTCAACTCAAAATCAACATTAAGTTCAGGATATTGAATGCACAAAGGTTGATAATTCACATCAGTGCGCCAATTCCTTAAGGGTCCTATTGTTATAGTCACCATAGTAAAATCAACAGACTCGTATCGCACAATCAAGTACTAATGTATGCACTCAACAGGATTAAAAGAGTCAACAAGATTAGGTGCAATGTCAAGTTCAAGTCCAATTCCGTAAGTAATTCTATTAGCTCTATGAATGCTACTACCAAATTCTATGAATTCTATGAAGTGTATGAAATGTTCTATCAATTTCAGGATCAAATGAATGCAAGGTACCAGGATCGTATCTAGTCATACAAAGATGCGCTCATAAGAAGGTATTAGAAAAGCAATAACAACTAAAACACTAAAAATTCCTAAAACAAATACTCCAAAAAAAATTAAACAAAAATAAAAACAGTATCAAATGAATTTTAAAAATTATGGAACCACCACAGGATAAAATCGACACAAAAATGCTATCCAAAAAAATAATAAAAAATTTTAAAAAATTGAAAAAGTGGTCTAAACGATGGAATTTGGTAAAACTAAGGGTGACCTCACTGTTAATAGTGAGCCTTTCTCAGAATAATATTTTCCATTTGTGTACCAAAATTCAGATCAATCTGAGATTCCTGAACCAAAATTCTTGACACAACGCCCTTTATCCAATTTCAGCCGAATCCCACTTGAAAATGCTTCAAAAACAAAACAAACACATTTGTTAGAGTTAGATGGGATCTTGAAATGATCAAATAGTTGCCTTAGGTCCCCGGCAACGGCGCCAAATTTGACAAGAGGTTGTCGAGACCTATCAAATAAAATAACCGGTTCACAAACTAATTTGTAGTATAGAGAATGAACCGAATCGTCTCTTAAGGATCCAAAAACAAAGATTTAATTAGATCAAGATAATTAGAAAAGGGGGGGTTTTGTTGTTGATTAACAAGATTAATAAAAGTAGGAGATTCAAAGTTGTAAACAAATCTAAAGAAACAACCAATCCAAGGAAATTTACCGATCTTGAGTTTAACTCATCATTGATCACAAGGAATTCACTTAATTGCTAACCATGTTCTTGGCCTTAGATCACATCAAGAAGCCTTAACATGATCCAAGAATTCTTTACTAGATAAGCATCTAGGATTTGATTAACCAATGTTAGATAAAGTAAGCACCATCCAACATAGATTAACTTAAGATCTAGAATTTAACCAAGCTAAACAATCTATCAAAAAGCTTTAATATATTGTTTAATCTTTATGATCCTCTTTGAATACATGATAATAAAGCTATTACCACATCAATATCTAAATCAAATTAAGCAATTTAATCTAGATAAAAATCAAAAGAGGAAGAAGAGAAACTTGAATAACAATTAAGCAATATGAACAAGCAAAACAAGATCTCCAAATTAAACAACAAGATGGCTAATCCCTTGGATTGATTATGAGAGCCTAGCCTTCCATGGATGGGAAGGAAGAACTCAGAATTTAAAGAACAAAAACGAAATTGCAAAGAGAATGGAGAAGAAGAGAAAGAAAACTCTCACAAATACTTAAACTTTCTTGAAACTTACTTCTAAATTGAATGCCTCTAATACAAAGAGGTTGGGTCTATTTATACTAATCCTAGAAGCCAATTTGTACATGTACATAATCTGAATACAAGCTATAAGAATCTGAAATTTGTCAAAAATGGAAGCTTGATGCATGGTTGGTGGGTTGGTGCATGGTAGGTGGGTTGGTGTATGGTTGGTGGCTTTTAGTCAACAACTCTTATCCGACTTCTGGCTTCAAATTCATCACCTAGACGGTGCATTTTGGCTTGGATGTCTTCATCAAAGTTGTAGCCAGTTGTCTCCTTGAAAATCTTCAATTTGAATCATGTCATTTGGACTTTTACAACTCCAGAAATGTCAAAAACACTTCACCTACCTCAAGTTAGGTTGGAAGAACGTGTTTCCAAATTCAGACCAACTTGTAGCTTTTGAAGCATGCCTAAAACGACATCTATTGACAAAATGGTCTTCATTGAAGTTGGAGATATGGGTCTTATCTTTCAAGTGACCAAGTTTCAGCCCAAGAGGAGGCCTATAACCCACTATATAGTCCAATATGTGCATACTGCCCAGATGATTCCGTGACAGCAAACCCATTCTGCATTGCAGGTATATTTTGGACCCTTACCATTCTGATCCAGCTCTTGAGTTCTTCATGAAACTTGTAGAGAATTGTCTTAGCTTTCCAAAGACACCAAGATCACCTCAATTGGATCACCGAGTCCCAAGTTATGACCTAACCAAGGAAGAAAGGTCAAAATGCATCAAAATCCGAAAATTATTCAATATTTGCATTAAAGCCCAATGAAGCCCAACAACATTAAACTCATCTAAAGTACTAATATTGGGCACAATAAATATCTAATAATGCCTAATACAAAGCTAACATAAGTGTCTTAAATTGATTGATCATGCGTCCAAAGAACTTAGAGCTGAAGAATCTTCAGAAGAAGCTGAATCATCTAAAGAAGTATCTGATGATGATGAACTTTCTTTCATTTCAAGAAAGATTCAATCAATGTGGAAAAAGAAAGGAGGAATGAGAAGGAAGCACTTCACAAAGAAAGTCCTCAATGACAAAGTTGAACCAAAAGATAAAAGTCTAATCATATGCTATGAATGCAAAAAGCCAAGACATATCAAAGCAGAATGTCATTCCCTCAATAATGACAAAAAGAAATTCTTCAAAAAGAAGAAAAGAGGACTCATAGCTACATGAGAAGACATGGATCTCTCCTCCTCAGATGAAGAAGAGAAGGAGAAGAAGAAACAAATCTATGCTTGATGGCCAACAACTCCTCTGATGAAGAATCAGATGATGAGGTAAACAATCCTGACTTTAACCTCCAAGAAGCCTTTGATGACTTGCTAAACAATTCTTCCATTCTTTCTAATGTGTACAAAGTTTTGAAAAGAAAATTCACGAAACTTTCAAAAGAGTTTGAAAAATAACCTTAGAAAAACAAACTCGGGAAAAAGAGAATGAAAAGTTTAAAGTTGAAAACAATGATCTTTCTAAGTCCAATACATCTCAAGAAGTTGAAACATTACAACAAGATGTATCTGAACTTAAAAAGGATTTGGCCAAATTTGTTGGTAGTACTGAAAAGTTGAACATGATTTTGAAATATTCCTGAAATCCTTATGATAAGTTTGGACTAAGATATGAACCAAAAGATCAAAAACATTTTCAAAAATCATCTACGTCCAACATTCCCAAATTATCTTGCAGTTTCTGTGGAAAAACTGGACATGTTACTTCCAGATGCATGATTAAAAGAAAAATGGGGTATAATAAAACCTCAAAAACTAAGATGAAAGGACGAAAGACCATCTAGGTACCTACAAACATGATCATTCCTCTTGTAGATGTGCTTAGCAGTAGGAAAACAACTCCAATCATGGTACCTGGAGTGTGGCTGCTCATGACACATGATAGGACAAAGGTCTATGTTCCAAGTATTAAGATCTAAATTTGGTGGATGGGTCACCTTTGGAGGAAATCAAAGAGGTAAAATAATTGGGATTGGTAAGATTGGTAAGCACCATTTCCTTTCTATTGATAATGTATTACTCGTTGAAGGTTTAAAACACAATCTGCTAAGCATAAGTTTTGTATGATAATGGATCTGATGTTTTCTTCAACAAAGGAGAATGTATAGTTAAGAACTCTGATGGGTCCATTCTCTTTTCAGTTATGAGGCAAAATAATTTATACAAAATAGATTTGAGAGACCTTTCAAACCAAAATGTATCTTGTTTAGTGTCCATCAAAGGAGAACAGTGGATATGGCACTAGAAACTTGGTCATGTAAGCTTGAGGTTAATCTCAAAACTCAATAAGTATCACCTCGTAAGAGGACTACCAAATCTTGTATACAAATCTGATGTTCTCTGCGATGCATGTCAAAAAGGAAAACAAGTTAAGAATTCTTTTGAATCCAAAAACTTTGTATCCATTTTAAGACCACTGGAATTGTTACATCCTGATTTGTTTGGACCAACTAGAACAGTCTCACTAAGTGGAAAAAGATATGGATTAGTAATAGTTGATGACTATACTAGATGGACATGAGTTATGTTCTTAACTCACAAGGATGAGTCTTTTGAAGTCTTTTCTATGTTCTGTAAAGTGTTCAAAATGAAAAAGGCAATTGTATTAATTTGATTTGAAGTGATCATGGTGGAGAAAGTGGTATTCTTCACAACTTTTCTACCCCTAGAACGGCACAACAAAATGGTGTAGTAGAAAGGAAAAATCGGTCACTAAAAGAAATGGCTATGACCATGCTCAATGATAATTCTACACCTAGATACTTTTGGGTTGAAGCTGTTAATACTGCTTGTTATATTCAGAATATATATATATATGTATGTATGTATATATATATATATGTATGTATGTATATATATATATATGTATGTATGTATATATATATATATGTATGTATGTATATATATATATATGTATGTATATATATATATATGTATGTATATATATATATATATATATATAAGATCAATTTTGAAAAAGACTCCTTATGAATTGTGGAAAGGATGAAAACCCAACATATCTTATTTACATCCTTTTGGTTGTCAATGTTTTATTTTAAATACTAAAGATTATATTGGTAAATTTGATTCAAAAGTAGATAATGGCATATTATTGGGATATTTTGAAGCTTATAGAGTTTATAACTCTCGTAGCTTAACTGTGGAAGAATCCATACATGTAAAATTTAATGATAGAAAGCTTGATAAAAATTTATCAGAGCTAGATGAGTTTTTTGTAGATTTGTACTTAAACTACAAAGACAAGAGATCATCATCAATGGATGAAGGAGCATCGGATGATGAAGAAAAGAAGGAAACAACATCAGCTGAGAATGTTCAACGAAGTTGGTAGTTCAAAACCTATCATCAAGGGGATCAAATCCTTGGCAATTCTACTGATAGAGTACGAACAAGGTCAACATTCAAAGAATATTCTGACATGGCATTCATTTCAGAATTGGAACCAAAGACAATTTATGAAGCTTTATTGGACGAAGGCTGGATACTAGCCGTGCAAGAAGAGCTAACTCAATTCAAAAGAAATGATGTTTGGATGCTTGTTTCTTTACCAAAAGATAAATCCATCACGGGACTAAATGGGTTTTCAGAAACAAACTGGACGAAGATAGTAAGGTTGTGAGAAACAAGGCAAGGTCAGTTGCCCAAGGCTACTCACAACAAGAAGGTATTGATTTCACTGAAACCTTTGCTCTAGTTGCTAGATTAGAAGTCATTCGCATTTTACTTTCATTTGCTTCTCATAATAATATGATACTTTATCAAATGAACGTAAAAATTGCGTTTCTAAATGGAATAATAAATGAAGAAGTGTATGTTAAGCAACCCCCTGGGTTTGAAGATCAAACCTCTCCTAAACATGTTTTCAAACTGAAAAATGCTCTATATGGGTTAAAACTGAAAAAGAAGCTTTAAGAAATTAAAGTTGGAACCAAAGTAGTTCAAAGAATTGAACCCCTAAAAGTTTTGAAGATAACAAATGTATTAAATTGGAATGAACATATAAATATTACAATATAACCAATTTGTACCATGAAATATGTTAATCCAATGTTGTTTTAATGTTGATTAAATTCTGATTTGGAAGCACGGGTTTAACTATTTGTTATTTTTAAACGTGCGTCCAATTGACCTTTCTAAAACAACTGAAAAGAAATTTCTCATATGCGTCCAATATGGTTCTCATTATTTAACTGAAATTGTTGCATGCGTCTAATATATATAAATATATATATATATACTTGAAATTGCTTTATTACTATAATATTGGATCGTCCAAAGTTTTTTTCAAGTTCAGACTCAAACATTCGTCCAAGGCTTTGAATTTAAATTTAAGAACTGTTCATCATTAAATGTTGAGGAGACCTCTGATAAAGTGCACGGCAAAAAGAAGTCAAAGTATGCTGATGCTGGCACACTTAACATCTGTACAAGTTCAGCAACAAAGATATCTCTGTTCACTCAGAAGATTCAGTATAAGACTTTGATGATCTTAGTAACAATGATAACCAATCCCATTTCTCAAGAGAAGATAAACATGTTATCAGTGTTATGCATTTTATGCAGCCCAGAACGGGAACATTTATTATCGTTGGACGAATAGCTCATGAAGACAAGATCAAAGCTCTGAAGCATATAAATACAAGTTGTCTTCAAAGATGAAAAACACATGTGTGTGATGAAAAACAAGATATACAAACATTATCAAGCTTCTGATAATTCTTTCTTACACTTTCATACTCTTTGTATAAAGATATTTTAGATACACTAAGCTTCATAGTTCTTATCCTCACAAATAGTGAGTTTTGTTGTCATTTAACCACAACTCTTTTCACTATGTGTTTACCTGAAGAGGTGTAGAATACTTGTAATCTTGAAAAGATTAGTGAAAAATCCTTCTCGTCGAAGGGACTAGATGTAACTCTTGGGTTATAAGAGTAAAAACAGTATAAATTGGTTGTGTGATTCTCTCTTTCTTTCTTCTTGCTTTAATCTTTCCTATACTAACATTTGGGGACTGATATTGTTGTTTCTATCACTTGACTACTTGTGGTTTTGAAGAATTTTCTTTGCGTTCAAAGATTCTATTTAAACAAGTTCTCTATGTCTAAAGTTGTTTTCAAGTGGTTCTTGCGTCCAACATTTATTTGCGAAGCTGTTTTTATGAAAAGTTTTCCATGTTTTGAAAACACAATTCAATCCCCCCTTCTTGTGTTATATTCTTTCATTTCACTAAGGTTATAGTTTGGCATGATCAGATCGGTCGATCGACTGAAGGGTTATAGTTGAGGCTTGGGTTTGGCTAGGCTGATCAGGTGAGCTAAAGGGTTAACGTTCAGGCTTCAATTTTGTCAGATCGGTCAGGTGAGCTGAGATGTGGTAGGTTAGGGTTAAGGTCTGCTTGGTTGATGTAGAGGGCTGAGGGATTATGGGCTAGGGGTTAGGTCAGGTCGGTTGGTTGGTTTGGTGAGCTGAGGTGTTATGGTCTTAGGCTCAGTCTGCTTGTGAGTAGAGGTGTGAAGGGTTACGGATCGGGTCTGGTCAATTGGTGTGGTGAGCGGAAGTATTATGGGCTAAGGCTCGGGTTTGATTGGTTGGTTTGGTGAGCTAAGGTGTTAATGGTTAAGGATGAGGTCCGCTCGGTTGGTTAGTGAACTGAGTGGTCATGAGCTAAGAGAGGCCCAACTAGATTGATCGGTAAATGTTTGGCGTGCTGAGGTGTTTAGGGTTAAGGCTCGGTCTATTGGGATTGGTCGGCCAGTTCAATGATGGGGAAAGATTATTGAGTAGGTTGGATTGGTCGGTGAAGTAATAAGGGACAAGTGAGGAGATCGGCTCGGTTGATTAGTAGGTCTGAGAGTTAGTGATTAAGGGTCAAGGTCGGGTCCATATCGGTATATTAGCTAAGGGGTTAAGGCCAAGGCTTTGGTCTACTCAGTCAGTGAATTGGCTAGGGGTGAAGGGATAAGGCTTAGGTTGGTAGATATTTGATGAACTGAGGAACTAATGGTATGACTTAGTCTAGTCGGATTAGTCGGTGAGCTAAGATGTGATGGGCTAAGGCTAAGGTTTGATCGGTGTGGTCAATGGGAAAATGTATTGAGGGTTAGTGCTTGATTGGTTTGGTGATGGTTTGATGAGGTGGGGATCGGTCGGAAAGCTTTTGTGACGGGATGTTATAAGCTAATGCTCGGCCTGATCGGTCAACTTGGTTTATCTGTGGGGAAGATGGTCGGTCGGAAGCAGCAGGGTGTTATAGGCTAAGATTCAGTCTAAAGTTAGGGATCGAACCAAGTTTGTCCAAAAAAGGGGTATTCGATCAGGATAGTGGTCGAGAGCTGATACCACACAGATCCACAAAGGATTTACCATACATATCCACAAAAGGATTTTCATGAATATTAACCAAATGGACATTACACTGGATTGCTTCATTTGTTCCTCACACAGATGATCCATAAAGGATTTACATGAATATTAACCAAATGGACAACATTATACATGATGGTTTCATTTGGTCCTTACACAAATGATCCACACAGGATTTACATGAATATTAAGCAAATGACCAACATCACACAGAATGACTTCATTTGGTCCTCACATAGATATTCATGACTATTAATCAAATGACCAATCCATCATATGGCTTTCTAGCAAATTCCATCATTATTTGATATCATGGACCAATGGCAAGCTTCCATTTTGTAGAACTAATCATGACTTAGTTAGACATCTAACTAATTTAGTTAGATTTTAACTAGTTTGGTTGGATTCTAACTAAATTAGTTTAATCATAACTAAATCCATTAGATTCTAACTCACTTAATTATATTCTAACCTAATTAATTAAGTCTTGGTCAAATGATAACTAAATTCTAGGAATATGCTAATTGGATTCCATTTAGTTAGGATTTGTCTTTATATTTAGTTTTTGTCTCATTATAGAAACAAATTTCCACAATGACATCTAGGTCCCTATGGTCATAACCCTATAATTATAGAAATGCCATTGTATATTCTACTAATTTATATTGGGCATTTTAACACTTTCTTTTTTCATCTGGGTAGTTTTTAAGGCTTTGTTTCCTTAAAATCTATAAGAAACAAAATAAGAATTATATTAAGAATAAAATTAATTAAATCAATTTCAATAATTAAATAAATATTATTTCTCATACATAAATTATTAAAAATTAATCCTACATAGTTTTTTGTATTCTTTTCATAATAGAGAATAAAACTCATAAATTATCAATTATAAATAATGTAAAAATAAACATTAAATAAATATTAAGCAAACAAATTAATAAATATTTTGTAAATATTTTTTATTTATTTTTGGAGAGGATGTTACATTTCTCCCTCCCTTTTTAAAGAAACAATTCCCTCAAAATTTGTTATATGTTACCATTGTAAACATTAAGAACAATATTATCAGTTGCTATAAATCTATTCTAATATTAAACAACATAATTAAGAATTTAAAATACTTACTCTTCCTTTGGTCTATGGTTTAAGTGTAGGGTTGCTCTCCTTTTTATGAGGGCAATCTCTAGTCATTTGTCCTGGCTTCCTACAAGTGTAACATACCCTGTGTCTAGATATACAAGGTTTGCCACCATGATTCTTCCCACAATGCTTACAAGAAGAAAATGGGATTGCGATTTGTACCTGTTTCCCTTCATTCTGATTGATTTGTACCTGCTCATTTTCTTCTTACATCTCGTTTTCTCTTTTTCTTTTTATAAAATTTCTTCTTCTTCTCTCAGCGTCAACATCTAACAAATTCTTTTCTACTATTCTACATTTATTCACCAACATTGCATGGTTTTTAATTTCCAAGGTCCCTACCTCTTTTCTCATCTCTGGTTTCAAACCCCATTCAAACTTTGTACCTTTCCACCTTTCATATTGGTTATAGTTCAAATAAGAAGAAAACTAGCATCTTTAAGGTTTCCCTTGCTGCCAAACGCTACCACTTTCAAATGTTTCCCTTATGTAAAGATGGGAGAGAAAAAGAAAGGAAGAAGGGATCTATTATGATCAATTTTACGTTATTGATAAGTTTTTTTTATTAGATAATTTCTCACAAAAATTGTAGTTAATTTTAGAAAAACTTTTATCAGGTAGATAATATCATAAAATTTCACTAATCCAAAATTATTTTATATTTCATATATCTTAATATTAACATTATATATATATATATATATTGAATAAAAAAATGAGTTATAGATGCTAATGGCCTTATAGCCTAATGACACCTCCTCTGGTCACTCGGGGGCTATGGTTTTCAAGGTATGGGTTTCGATCCCCCAAACTCCATTTCCCCAATTCCTCTATTAGATCCCAATAAGGGTCTCATACAGTCCTGCTTTACCAAAAAAAAAAGGGAATTATAGATATCATGTATAGAAAAGTATATGCTATGACTATAAGAAAAAATTCACATGAGTAAAAAGGTTTAATAGACTACTACTGCATGAGTCATATTTTGAATGAGATGAGATACTTTTGTCTCCAACAAATTACACATGACAATTGAATATAATTAACAAATATTCAAATCTTTCATATGATACATAAAATGATCAAAAGCCCCAAATAATCCATTGTAAAGTCAGTGAGCCCTAGTCAGAAATGTTATATTGATATATTTAGTTTTCAATATGTTTAATTAAGCATTTAATTTATTATATATATTTTTTAATTAAGAGTGTCAGTAAATTTTGACAAGTACCACTTATAAGGAGCTGAGATAAACTCAAGTGTGTTGCCTAAGTGGGTAAGGAGATGTGCCCCCTACCTTGACTACTTGGGTTCAAACATTCAGTCAGAACCTAATTAATTCCCCTAAATGTGTCAAGATGATTTGTGGGGTTCATCCATAAGATTTCCTGGGGACTTAGTTTTGATTGATGTGAAGGTTGGTTTGAGGATACCCTTACCATACCAAAAAAAAATAAAGAGTTGAGATATTAACAAGTGTCACTTAGAATGATTATTGAAGAAAGACTAATGGAAGTTTAATGCATTGAAAAGAAAGTGATGATAAAATATTAATTATTATTAAATGATGATGAAAGATTAAGGAAATTTTAATGCACTAAAGAAAAAGTGATGATGAAAATACATGTTAAAATACAATAGTTATATTAAGAATAAATTTTATTTTCAATGGTGGGTAAAACATTTATTTAAAACATCTCCAGAGATGGTTGTTTCTCCCGTACCCGTTGTTACCCGATATATAATTTTAAGTATTTAAAGTTGTATTATTATTATGTGTGTATATATATATATATATATATATATATGTTCTTTAAGAAAATTGTATTGTTATTTTGATTTTGAGTATTTAAAGTTGTTGAACTAATTTAGTTTGTAGTGGATAAATTATGAGAAATTATGATATTAAAATTTATTTAATTTATTCTTCTTCTTTTTTCAATTTTAATGATTTTATGGGTATCCACAGATATCTGTGGGTACCCATCTACCCGCGAGGGAATTAAAAGCAGATACCTACACAAGTACAGGGCGGGGGATAGGGGGCTACAACCCGCCCCAGCCCCAGCCCCCGCCCCATTGCGATCTGTAGTGGATGTAGGCATATTGGCCAAACCACATTAAATTGTTGTGTGTAGTTTGGTTGTGATGTTTTTCTTAGTTACAAGTATTCACAAAAGTGCAAAAAAAAAAAAGGGATCTATTTTCCAAATTAAATATATATGATGTTCTTTTATAGGGGATATATATGATTTATATAGGTTTCTTAAATTTTTGTTAACATACAATAAATATCCTCATAGTAATACAAATTTACAAATACATTGGAGCTCCCCTTATTTGCTTGAATCTCAACTGGATATTGGGGGTTTTATTACAAAACCTATAACTTCAAAGAGAATATAAAGCCTCTATCTTCTATGGGTTGCAATTATTTGGTTGAAATCAATAACCTATATGTGCCACATACGCACACATTGACAGAGTGCGAGCTCAATTAAATACAATAAAATCAGTTTAATGCAAAACTTGTAGCACAAGTGGTTGAATCAAGTCATCTCCTAAATACTCGGATGCAATTTAATCAATTCAAGATGACAAATGGGGGATTGATGTGTTTAGATTATAAATGCAAGAATTGAATTAACAGAAATCAGTTAAGAAAATAACAAATCCAAGAATCCATCCGAAATTCCATTTGATATTTCATCTACCACTAAACATGCAATTGAGTTCAATTGATTGACTAGCTTACTCTACTAGATGACCATCTAGAATTTAACTAACAAAAGATACATGATCAATCAATTTGAGACACTTATGTTAGCTTTGTATTAGGCATTATTAGATGTTTATTGTACCCAATATTAGTACTTTAGATGAGTTTAATGTTGTTGGGCTTCATTGGGCTTTAATGCAAATATTGAATAATTTTCGGATTTTGATGCATTTTGACCTTTCTTCCTTGGTTAGGTCATAACTTGGGACTCAGTGATCCAATTGAGGTGCTCTTGGTGTCTTTGGAAAGCTAAGACAATGCTCTACAAGTTTCATGAAGAACTCAAGAGCTGGATCGGAATGCTAAGGGTCCAAAATATCCCTGCAATGCAGAGTGGGTTTGCTGTCACGGAACCATCTGGGCAGTATGCACATATTGGACTATATAGTGGGTTATAGGCCTCCTCTTGGGCTGAAACTTGGTCACTTGAAAGATAAGACCCATATCTCCAACTTCAATGAAGACCATTTTGTCAATAGATGTCGTTTTAGGCATGCTTCAGAAGCTACAAGTTGGTCTGAATTTGGAAACACGTTCTTCCAACCTAACTTGAGGTAGGTGAAGTGTTTTTGGCATTTCTGGAGTTCTAAAAGTCCAAATGACATGATTCAAATTGGAGATTTTCAAGGAGACAACTGGCTACAACTTTGATGAAGACATCCAAGCCAAAATGCACCGTCTAGGTGATGAATTTGAAGCCAGAAGTCGGATAAGAGTTGTTGACTAAAAGCCACCAACCATACACCAACCCACCTACCATGCACCAACCCACCAACCATGCATCAAGCTTCCATTTTTGACAAATTTCAGATTCTTATAGCTTGTATTCAGATTATGTACATGTACAAATTGGCTTCTAGGATTAGTATAAATAGACCCAACCTCTTTGTATTAGAGAGATTCAATTTGAAGTAAGTTAGAATTCAAGTTTGTAGTAAGTTTGAGTATTTGTTAGTTTTCTTTCTCTTCTTCTCCCTTCTCTTTAGAATTTCATTTTTGTTCTTTATTTTCTGAGTTCTTCCTTCCCATCCATGGAAGGCTAGGCTCTCATAATCAATCCAAGGGATTAGCCATCTTGATGTTTAATTTGGAGATCTTGTTTTGCTTGTTCATATTGCTTAATTGTTATTCAAGTTTCTCTTCTTCCTCTTTTGATTTCTATCTAGATTGAATTGCTTAATTTGATTTAGATGTTAATGTGATAATAGCTTTATTGTCATGTATTCAAAGAGGATCACAAAGAATAAACAATTTATTAAAGCTTTTTGATGGATTGTTTAGCTTGGTTAAATTCTGGATCTTAAATTAATCTATGTATGGATGGTGCTTACTTTATCTAACCTTGGTTAATTAAATCCTAGATGCTTATCTAGTAGAGGATTCTTGGATTATGTTGAGGCTTCTTGATGTGATCTAAGGCCAAGAACATGGTTAGCAATTAAGTGAATTTCTTGTGATCAATGATGAGTTACACTCAAGATCGGTAAATTTCCTTGGATTGATTGTTTCTTTAAATTTGTTAATTACTTTCCTTTAATTCAACTAGTGTATAATCTTTTCCAATCATTAAACCCCCTTTTAATTATCTTGATCTGATTAAATATTTGTTCTTTTTGGATCCTTGAGAGACGATTCGGTTCATGCTCTATACTACAAATTAGTTTGCGAACCGGTAAATTTTTATTATTTGACGAGGTCTCGACAACCTCTTGTCAATACACGTTGTATAATTCATGTTAATCGATGCTAGTTTAAAATCAAGAATTCTATTAACCTAGATCACAAATCTGCACACCTAGTTTTTTCAATTCAAGTGATGAAATCTTGATTAATCAATCCAAATATCATCACAATTCATAATCAAGAACACACAAATAGAGATCTCCATTCATATATTCAAAATCAGAATTAAGAGAAGAAGAGAAAATTCAATTAAACATCAATTTCAAATTTCAATACAAGGTCTCAATATCAAATCAGAATTCATTCAAGAACCTTGGATTGATCTTAGAATTAGCCTTCCATGACTGCAGTCCAAGAAAGCTTGTGGAGGAAGAGAGAAGAGGAAGAAAAGAGAAAAGAACTCGAAAGTCTAGAGAAAAATGAGAGAATAAGAAGTGTCTTTTCGTGTTTTATCTTTTTCTCCCAATAATTGACTCTAAACCTCAATTTAATTTTCTACTAGATTAGGACTAATCCCCTTCCTCTTAGCTTTAATTGGCCATCACATTTGTCTAATTTGGGCTTAAGATGAGGAAGTTATGCCCAAATCAATTACAAGAGGTATTTAAAAAATTAGCTAACTTCATGTGGGACAAATACTATAAAAACGATGTAGTTTCGAAAACTGGTCTTCAGAGATTCGAAGCTATTCGTTTTAGATTTCCATTGGAACTAGTTTCAAATCCAATTAAAATCTATAGTCCAAGTTATGGCCAAATTACTGCATGTGGATTAGGTTCCAGCGATAGCACCCTTATTTTAACTTCCAGGCCCATTAGACATCTGATTCAGCCATTGAGTTCTTAGAAAAGTTGTATATCTCCCTCTTATATTTCATACAGACATCCATAACTCAAGATATGCCAAAAATATAGAAACAATGTAAAATTCAAATAATGCTGGAAAATGCAATTAAGCTCAAATGGAATCTAAACTTATAAAATGTGGCCAAGTCCAATCAATTAAGCACAAAATGGGGTAAAATACTAAACACGAGGGATTAATAATTCATGCGAGTAGTGTTTATCACACATACATAACATTAGGGGTGTTCATAGGTCTATTTGATTCAGATTCAAGGAGAAAAACATCCAAAACAATCAACCTTGGTGGGGTAAAGTTGGTTTGGTTTTGAATTTTTTTTCAGTCACTTGAGTCGGGTTGGCTTTGATTGAGTCATAAAATCCATCAAAGATTGTCATTGTAGATTAATAATATAGGCTCATCTAGAAAAATTAACACGAGAATTACCGAGAATTGTAAGAAACCATTTTCATTTTCCTTCTACGCTCCTGTAATAAGTTATTAAATATTGGCAACTAGGAAAAACTGGAAAATGATGAAACCAAAGCGATTTTGTTAAAATAGAATCATCCAACTACTGGTGAATCAACTCACCTACAACTCGCCACTAGTCATAGTTCACATATTTGGATCTAGCCACATCGTTTTCCAGGATGTCAAGGCAGCCCACCAGTAGGCTAGATTCTGGATCGTCCGGTAGGTCACCGACATGGAACAGGATTTGCCATGTCAACAGGTGAGGGACCAACCTTGGCGTCCATAACAATGAATGCTTTGTCAGGAACGAGCTCACATTGGCCCATAAGGGTCTGCTAGAGAAGTTCTTTGCTGAGGCGAGTAACGACAATGGGAATACAATGAAAATGCTTTGTCATGACTTTACTCTTCATCTTCAGAGATTTCGTTAGGCTAGAGGGGTTGGGGCAAGGGTATTTCAAATGTTGTGTGTGGATGGTAAACGACAATGCTGAAGGAAGCTCAGATTCATTAGGTTATTGATCAATCAATTTGAGACACTTATGTTAGCTTTGTATTAGGCATTATTAGATGTTTATTGTGCCCAATATTAGTACTTTAGATGAGTTTAATGTTGTTGGGCTTCATTGGGCTTTAATGCAAATATTGAATAATTTTCGGATTTTAATGCATTTTGACCTTTCTTCCTTGGTTAGGTCATAACTTGGGACTCGGTGATCCAATTGAGGTGATCTTGGTGTCTTTGGAAAGCTAAGACAATTCTCTACAAGTTTTATGAAGAACTCAAGAGCTGGATCGGAATGCTAAGTGTCCAAAATATCCCTGCAATGCAGAGTGGGTTTGCTGTCACGGAACCATCTGGGCAGTATGCACATATTGGACTATATAGTGGGTTATAGGCCTCCTCTTGGGCTGCAACTTGGTCACTTGAAAGATAAGACCCATATCTCCAACTTCAATGAAGACCATTTTGTCAATAGATGTCGTTTTAGGCATGCTTTAGAAGCTACAAGTTGGTCTGAATTTGGAAACACGTTCTTCCAACCTAACTTGAGGTAGGTGAAGTGTTTTTGGCATTTCTAGAGTTCTAAAAGTCCAAATGACATGATTCAAATTGGAGATTTTCAAAGAGACAACTGGCTACAACTTTGATGAGACATCCAAGCCAAAATGCACCGTCTAGGTGATGAATTTGAAGCCAGAAGTCGGATAAGAGTTGTTGACTAAAAGCCACCAACCATACACCAACCCACCTACCATGCACCAACCCACCAACCATGCATCAAGCTTCCATTTTTGACAATTTTCAGATTCTTATAGCTTGTATTCAGATTATGTACATGTACAAATTGGCTTCTAGGATTAGTATAAATAGACCCAACCTCTTTGTATTAGAGGCATTCAATTTGGAAGTAAGTTTCAAGAAAGTTTAAGTATTTGTGAGAGTTTTCTTTCTCTTCTTCTCCATTCTCTTTGCAATTTCGTTTTTGTTCTTTAAATTCTGAGTTCTTCCTTCCCATCCATGGAAGGCTAGGCTCTCATAATCAATCCAAGGGATTAGCCATCTTGTTGTTTAATTTGGAGATCTTGTTTTGCTTGTTCATATTGCTTAATTGTTATTCAAGTTTCTCTTCTTCCTCTTTTGATTTTTATCTAGATTAAATTGCTTAATTTGATTTAGATGTTGATGTGGTAATAGCTTTATTATCATGTATTCAAAGAGGATCATAAAGATTAAACAATATATATTAAAGCTTTTTGATAGATTGTTTAGCTTGGTTAAATTCTAGATCTTAAGTTAATCTATGTTGGATGGTGCTTACTTTATCTAACCTTGGTTAATCAAATCCTAGATGCTTATCTAGTAAAGAATTCTTGGATCATGTTAGGGCTTCTTGATGTGATCTAAGGCCAAGAACATGGTTAGCAATTAAGTGAATTCCTTGTGATCAATGATGAGTTAAACTCAAGATCGGTAAATTTCCTTGGATTGGTTGTTTCCTTAGATTTATTTATAACTTTGAATCTCCTACTTTTATTAATCTTGTTAATCAACAACAAAACCCCCCCCCTTTTTCTAATTATCTTGATCTAATTAAATCTTTGTTTTTGGATCCTTGAGAGACGATTCGGTTCATTCTCTATACTACAAATTAGTTTGTGAACCGGTTATTTTATTTGATAGGTGTCGACAACCTCTTGTCAGTTATATATCAGGTCTTTGAGATGTAAAATCTCAACTTATGAACCGAACAAATTAAGTTCGAGTTTGGTTGGTTTTGACCTGATTGGATTTGATGGTTCAACCTAACCTAATTTTTTTTAATCGGAATGAGTTAGTTTTTTTGGTCATCAGGCCAAACCAACCTAGTGAACACCACTACATAACATCCCAAATCAATTCAAAATTGCATTGGTTCTTTCATGCACATCCAATCAAATTAGAAGATCATAATGCGATAGAGGATGAATTTTGTTAACCCAAAAATATATAAAAGAAAAAATATAAACAAATGGTAAATAAAGGTACTACGAGTTCTATATAAAGTGAAATACATGTAATTTTCTTGAGATTTTGAAATATTACAAATAATATCATAAAATAGGGTCAAATAATAACAAATATGACATTAAAGGAGGGGAAAAACAAGTAACAACCAACTAGAACAAACAATGGTGAGAGGCTGATATACTAAATTCTGCAAACAACAATGGCTGATCATCAACAAAAGACAATAAACAATAGAAGCCATTTATTGAGTACTCTCTAGTATAGTTCTTTCTAATGTTATCTTATAATATGATCATAACCTCATGGCCCTATAAATTATATACACTAGCTAATAAAAAGGGTTAAAATTAGTCAACCAGCTTCTAGCTCAATTAGTATCGCCTCAGTCTTAAGATTGGGGTGTGGTAAGGATGTCAGAAGTTCAATTATTCACCAAGCAACTTCTCCTATTCCCAAATACTTACACCACTAATGTACAAAAAAAAGGGGTTAAGACTAGCCAACATACTTGTAGTTCAACTGACTCCAAAGATTGGGGTATGATGCTGATCTCAAAAGTTTGATCATTCATTAGACCACCTATGTCCCTCCCCTACCCAGGTACTAACAGCTTTAATGTACCCAAAAAAATATTGAAGACTATCAATTTAATTTTAACCCACTGTTAGAGTAAAAGTTAAGATCAAACTATTTTTATAATGTGACAACTAGGGGTGGTGTTGGGTTTACAGGTTAGGATGGGTCCAAAATGACTCAACCCGTAGGAGTTGGGTCAATTTGGGTATTTAGACTCTCCTAACCTACATAAAACTGACCAACCCACATACATATTTCTAAACATACAACCTGAAACAACGTTGTTTAAGGTCGTACTTATTACTTTTTTGTTAACCTTAAGTGGAACAATGTCATTCCACTTAAGGCATAATAATAATAATAATAATAATAGGCATAATAATAATAATAATAATAGGCATAATAATCATAATAATAGGCATAATAATAATAATAATAATAATAATAATAATAATAATAATAATAATAATAGGCTTTTTTAAAAGCCTAAGCTGACTTGTTTAATAAATAGGATATACCAAAGTAGGTTAGGTTGTAGGTCCTTGTTAGGCCAATGGGCCTATTCTCACCCCTAGTTACCATCACTCATATACAAATTATCATACATCAACTTAAACATAATTGACTAACCATTTGAATCTTTGTTTATTAATAAAGAATACATATATTTATAGAAATTCTTATACATGAGTGTGTTTGGAATGTAGAAATACCATAGTTAGGTTGGGTTGGACTTGAGCGGGTCGGGTTGGTTCTGGTCAAAGGAAAAATTTATTTAAATCCAAACCAACCTAACCCACTGTATCTATGAGTGAGTTTAGGTCCAAAAGTACACCAAACCTAATCCAACCCAACCTATACCTACCCATACTGACTACACATAATTAAATGGTAGTGTAAATTTTTTTTGCACTAACTATAAATCAAAATTAAATCCCAAAACTATATATTGTTAATTTCCTTAGTCTTATTAAAATGATTTTTTTTAATTAACGAATCACTTCTAATTTAAATATGTTCTATTTTTTTACGTAATTACTTTCATCAATAATTCTCTTTAGTCTGAGATAGGAACTTCATGTTAAAAATTTAGGAAAATATTCAAATTATACATATACATATACATATATACTTAGAGAAGAGAATTAATCTGGGGATGCACTTACAACTAATTAATCAATCGCTACATATACATATATACTTAGAGAAGAGAATTAATCTGGGGATGCACTTACAACTAATTAATCAATCGCTCTTGTAGACTAAATAGATCTCCTTTTTAGGTGCAGCAGTTCCTTCTTATTGACAGAATATATATACACACACATATACCAATTAAGTGTAAAATTTGTACAATTTTTTTGTAGAATGTGGATTTAACCAATCCAACATTTGAATCACGTGATATTATTTTAATGATCATGCATACCAAATTTTTAATAAATTAGACATTCATAGGTATCAAATCTAATAGTAGACAATTTACTTATATTTAAAAATCATATTATACATTAAAATAAAGTAATGTGATGAAGTATTAAATAGTTTTAAAATTGTAAGAAATTTTATAGGCTTGATCTATTCTATGAGAACTTTCAATTTAACAGTTGGATTAATGAAATTCAACGTTTACAATAAGTTATTAAATGATGTAAGTGTGTCAAGACTTACACTTGATATAAGTGGATCGTCATCCACACACACACACACACATATATATATAGGGAGCATATCTAATGAGAGGAGTGATTTATTATGAGAGTGAGAGGAACAAATCTTGACCATTGGATCATCCATGTATGGTTAAGATTAGAACATAAAGTCATATGACTTTTTTAAGTGGTCATGTGACCTTTAAGTAACTTTTAATCTTGAACATACATGGATGATTCAATGGTCAAGATTTACTCCTCTCACTCTCACAATAAACCACTCCTCTCACTAGATATGGCCCATATATATATATATATATATATATATATATATATATATATATATATATATATATATATATATACACACACACACACATACATACATAGTCCTGACACACTTACTTCATTGAATAACTTTTTATAAACGTTAAATTTCATCAATTTTTAACGGTTAGATTAAAAGTTCTCATGAAGTAGATTATGCCCATAAAATTTTTAAAAATTTAAAAATTAATTGTTACTTCATGTAACTACTTTATTTTAACATATAATATTTTGTTAATCATAAGTAAATGTCGAATATAAAATTAAATATCTATAAATATTCGATTTATCTTAAATTTGGTGTGCATAATATTCATCATTGTAACATTACATGATTTAACAATTGAATTAATAAAATTAGAATTCTACCAAATATATATATATATATACTGATTATTAATTCTTTTGATCAGTTAAGTCAACTAATATCATAATTTAAACATAAAATATATAATTTAATTATTTTGCACAAGTACTAGTTAATTAATATCCATGTGCTAAAAATAAAAAATAAAACATGCTGCTGTTTTCATTACACAAACCACGGGGAGATTTCCATGCATGTGGAGGCCAAAACTAATTATACAAACAACCCAATAAAAAACCATGAAAAATCTACAACTGTATGTGGTTTTGCCTTACATAAAGCGTATGGTTTTGAGCTTAATGAATCGGTCTAATTACCCACTACATTGTATGAGTTATATATTCAGCATTTCAGCTCAAAGATTCTGTGTCCGGATTTCTGCTAATAAATAAGAGAAGTGATACATGTACCCAAAAAAAAAAAAAAAAGGAAGTGATACACAATCAAAAAGTTAGTTAAAGTTTTGACAGGATTTACCTAGATTCAAAAGTGTTGATTGGATAAGATAAAGAGGTAGGTATCACTCATCCATTCAATTCAATAAGTATGTTAACTTATTCTTGTTAAAAATTATGACAAGAAAATTCTGACTATTTAGAATATTTAAAAAAAAATTGATTCATTTGAAGATATTATTCTATAATTTGTGTAGACTAATCCAATTAAAAAATTAACACATCATTAATGAGTAATAATTAATTGTACTTATAGTAAATAGTGGTAGAGTAATGAGCAATACAAATATATAAGTTTTTCATTTGTTTAGTTTACACCTATGATGCACGGTACAGTCATGGGTATTGGATTTGACACCCTAGCATGACACAGGAATACAACATTTGTTAAAAACTTATGATACGAGTATGACACAATACAATAACACACACACACACATACATATATATATATATATATATATATATATATATCATCTCATAAATCAATAAAAAAGTAGAGAAAAAAGTTTTTCTTTTTAGTATAAGTCATTGCAAACACAATAAAAAATTAGTATTTATTAAATTCTTATGATATTTCATTTGTATTGGCACACAAAAATGAAAAATAAAAAATAAACATTATAGGACAAAGGCTAGCAGTATTCGATAGTCTCTAAGGAGTATTTCATGCAGGTATGTACCCGATACTGATATGGCAGACATTTTGAAAGATTGTGCTTCCTAGGTTTCACAAATTAATTATGTAGACTTTATAGAAGAATTTCTCCCTATTTTGTTTTTTGTTTTAATCTGTTTTGGCTTATCCGAAACACATGGGTTTGGTTTGTCATTAAGAGCTTTTATGCTAGCTAAAGCAGAGTTTGATGAGTTAATACAAATAATACATTGGTATTAAATATTAAAAATGTCCTAAGATCTCTACATTGGCAAAAAAATTCAAAAAATAGGTGCCTGTATATGCATCAAAGTGTTAAGATTATCTGTATGGCACATTCAATAATTTTAAGAAGAAATTAAAACCCCATGATAGCTCTTTGCTCATTTCTTACAAATTAGTTTTTTTGGTTTTTCTTCTTTTATACAAGATGGGGAAGGAAACCCAAAAGAAAAAAAAACTAACACATAGGCGAGGATGAGCCCAAATTAGTTAACTACATACAGATATTTTTGGAAAAAATTAATGGAATATAAAAAGGCAACATATTTTTATAAAACACCTTCTTATAAAGTTTTGCCTATTTGTAAAAGTCAATGTTTTAAAAATCGGTTGAATCGGATAACCAAAGAGGAGAGTAGATCAAGATTTAACCGGTTAAACCAATGATTGAACCGGTTTAATCGCGTGGGCAGTTCTTTGGTTGAACCATAACCGGTAGAACTTTCAACCCACGGTCCAACCTGTCCACATAAAAGTATCGTTCAAGATTTTTACAATGATATTGTCAAGAGTACGCATGACCTGAGCTTGTTAGATATAAGTGAGGTAAGGTGTATATAAAAAGGGTTGGTTATATTAAGCACTCGTAAAAAATACTTATTGTTTAACCAGCATTGTGAGACTAATCAATTCAAAGAGGGAAAAAACTTTAAAGAACCAATATTATTTTAGGGTAATAAACTCAGTTTCTAAATAATTAAATATTCTAATTGTCTCACAAAAATAGGCTATCTCTTTTTCTGTACAGGTCACATGGTTGCATATCCAAAAAGTGGACATACTATATATTATGGTTCCTCCCAGGAAGTGATGTAAGAAGCTTTTCATAGTAATGTTTGTTGTATTTTGAGCTTTGGTATTTCTAAATTTAGTTTGGAAGAATTTTTTGAGTGTATGTATGTAAGTCTAATATTAGTTGGTGCAGTACTCTTAAAAATTCTTACATATGGAAACTTTGTAATATATATTGATCTGGACATTGGAGCGTGTATATCATATAAAAATTTTAAATTAAAAAATTGTTTACAGGGAATGATGTATTTCATGAGACGAAAAACAATAACCTTAAAGCATTTCATTTCATTAAAAAGAAAATAGAGCAATAATGGTAATTTAATTTTAACTTACTATCAGTACATAGAAATTTTGTTGGCTTAACTAATTTTTGTGGTAATATAAAGCTTACTAATAATTAATAATAAATAAGTTTATTTTTTTTTTATTTTGAAATATTTAACAGTGTTTAGTCAATAGTACTTAGTTAAAAAACTAAAAATGAAGTGAAGTGTAAGTAATGTATTACTTAGTTTAATTCAAGTTTGTTGTTATTTTGATAAACCTCAATAGGGTTGAGTCTAAATTATCCAAAAAGAAAAAAACACAAATTACGTAATCCTCAAATTAAATAAACCAATCCGGACCTGACACACAGTGACATGCTCTTAAAACTTGGCCTTGCACTTAATTAACCCTATAAAACGATAAGGATTGATTGTGATTTTTCATGTTAAGATTATGATTCGAATCGATTGATACATGGTGCTGCACACTGATTGTTCACGCAGGTGGCATAGAATAGTTTTCGTCATTTCTTAATTGTTATGAAACCCGCGTAGGCTAACATAAGTTTACTTAAATAATAATATTTACATGCACTTACACATTTGTTTACTAATACAAGTGATTAGATAGCAGTTCGAATTTTATTGTAGTATTTTTCTGAATATTCTAAATTATACACACACTTCATGATATGTCTACAAATATCACTGTCCATAAATTTAACTGTTTTTACAGTGTATTAAAAATAGCTACAAAGTCGAACAATCAATATCTTATTAAATTAAGAGTAAATTAAATTACGATGTGTGATTTAGTTAGTAAACTAGTACAAATACTTTGTAGTCATAATTAAATTGACGCCCCAAAAATAATTAGTCTCATATTTAAAAAAAGTAGGAATACTTCTTGTTCTTACATAAAAAAATAAATTATTGAGAAGTTTTGTATAATTATAATATGTGACTTTATAAATATTTTGTTATATATATTTAATAGAAAAAAGATAAAGCTGTTAACGGTTCGAACGAATTCACTCTATTTTTATTTTTAAATACAACAATTTTTCGTTGAAAGGAGGAATAACCCTAAACAACAATACTACCGGGTATAGTGCAACTTATTCTCACAGACGTAAGAATCACTATTAGGGCGGAATTAGAATAACCACATTGAAGGGGCACAAAATTCATATTTTAAGAGAGTTAAAATCATAATTATAAAAAGTTGAAAACTGTAGGTAGTTTTTGAAAATTTTTGGGACACGGCCAAGGTTGCATGTAAAGCCGCCATGATCACGATCACAGTAATATTTGAATATTGAATTAAATTTTTGCTTGATATATATATATATATATAGTTAAATAAGAATATAATTATTAGCCTATATGCACCGTACCGTTCCCAATATTTTTTTTATTTTTCAAAATTAGCTTTTAACGTTTTCACTTTTTTTTATCTGTTTGTTTGTTGGTTTTTTTAAATAAAAAATTACATATAATTTTTAAAGTATAATTATAAGGATATTTTTAATAAATTATTAAGTTTCATTTTAAAAAATTAATTTTGTAGTATTGGAAACCTTTTAAAACACTATTAAATCGCACCTCAAAATCAATTTTGTTCACAATAAAATTTATTCTTGAATCACTTTTATTAGAATTGATTCTTACAATATAAATTAATTTTGAAAGTTTTAATCAAATAATTATAGTTAGTTAGAATTAATTTTAAATTGGCAGACGCTTATTTCTTGAATAATTGACTTTAAACTGGATAAGATATTTTTTATTTGGAAAGTTAAACTTAGAAGTTAAAAGCCTCTAACTAAAATAAGGAATTTTTGGATGAATAAGTTGGATTATTTCATATTTGTTGTTGATTTGTTGGTTCTTTGTACTGCGATGTGCAAAAAAGAAAACATATTTATTAACAAGTGTCTTAAGAATACTAGTTAAGAAATTAAAATAAGGTATTTGTTAATGAGTATCTACAAGGTATTAGTTAAGGAATCAAATATAAAATGTATTAAATAGAGTAATGTTATATGAGTTTAATTTCTATCCACTGTCAGTGTAAAATTTTTTTACACTATCATCCAATCATGTGTTGCCAAATTAGTAAAAGAGTTGACTATCACAATAACTACCTAGAAAGTCTAACTATTTTAATGATTTGACAACACATGATTGGATGATAGTGTAAAGAAACTTTACACTGACAGTGAATAGAAATTAAATCCATGTTATATCTTCCTAACACATCCTCCTAAGTATTTAAAACAAAAAGTATTAAATGAAAAAGGAAAAGTTTTAATATATTGGGAACTTAAAAAATATTTAATACTTATTTTTTTAAGTAATTAAGATTATTATTAAGCTGATTTATTAGGAGGATATATAATTATTTTATTAAATATAAAAGTATAGTATTTAATATTTTAAAATTTTAAAAGTATATAATACTTTATTTGTATAGTAATTGAAAATATTTATTGAGAATTATTAAATAATTCTTAAATAGTGCTCTTAGAACACTATTTAGTAAGATTCTTAAAATAAAAAGTATTAAATGTAAAAGTAAAATATTTAATATCTTAAGAATCTAAAAGTATTTAATACTTTTTTTATTAAGTAATGAATATTTTTATAGAATTTAATTTCAATCCACTGTCAGAGTAAAGTTTCTTTACACTGTCATCTAATCATGTGCTGACACATCATTAAAGAATTAGACTTTCTAGGTGATTGTTGTGATAGTCAAACTCTTTTAATGATTTGACAACATATAATTGGATGACAGTGTAAATAAACTTTACACTGACGGTGGATCAAAATTAAACTCATTTCTATATTCTTTTAATTAATCAGTTTAATAATTCTCTTAATTACTTAAAAACAAGAATTAAATACTCTTTAGATTTTTAAAATATTAAATACTTCTACTTTTGTATTTAATATTTTTTTGTTTTAAATAAGAATTTAATTTTAATTCATTTTTAGTATAAAATTTCTTTACACTCATCCAATCATGTACTGACATATCATTAAAAGTGTTAGACTTTTTTGGTATTTATTATAATAATCTAACTTTTTTAATGAGTTAGCAATACATGATTGGATGACAGTGTAAAATTTTTTTACACTGACAGTAGATTAAAATTAAACTATTTAAATAATTAAAAAAAATATATAAAAAATGTATAACAATATTCTTAAATAATTTAAAATTTTTATTAAAAAATATTAAATGCTCCAGAAACATACCAAAATTCAAAGAAAAAAAAAATGCATGCGCCATTGCATCACATGTTGCCACATGAACCCAACTGATTGGCTCGCTGCTCTGCCTTCCGTTCATTTTGCTTTGTTCAATCAAATCGAGCAAAACAGCAAATAAAATAAAAACGTTTTTCAAATTTTAATGAGAAAAAATGGAGAATTATTATCGGGGTAGTGGTATGGATGGGCCATAAATGTTAAAAGAATCAAAGCCCGTCCATTAATTTTTGAAATGTTCTGACTTTGAAAAAATTTAGCGGTCTTTTTCATAATTTGGTTTTTTTTAAATTACTTTATATAATACTTTTCATAATAAATAATTGTAGTAAAAATAATGACAATAAAATGTTATTATTTCATTAAAAACTTTTTTAAAGAAAATCTTAATAAAATAAAATTTCATAATAAAAAAGTTACACTATTTATTATAATTATTTCTTAATATAAAAATAATAATTCAAGAAATAGTCACTATCAATATGATGCAATCTCACATCAATATGATGCTTCTAATGATTATGTAATTTAATCACACCTAACTTTTTAAGAAGCACAGTTAGCCTACTTTTCTCGAATTCTCTCATCAACGCACTTAAACCTCTTTCATAAGAAAATGATAAAAAAATAAAACATCTAAAATGAAAACAAAAGAAAGTATATGAAAAAAATACTTACATAAACTTTTATATTAAGTAAATGTACAATTTAAACTATTTCAAAAAATAATAAAATTTCAATATTATCTAATAGGTAAAGTACAAGAAGATTGTATTTATTTATTTTGTTAAGGTATTTATATCTTCTTTAAATGTGAAACAAATTTTATTTTTAATCAAAATTATTCTTCTTCATAATTATTTTTTCATGAGTTCATTCACGTTATAAAGTTTATGAACATTACAAAAAGAAAGTATAAAATTAAAGGAAAATGATATTTATATAAATTATTTTTATATTATTTTTAATTAATTAATAATAAATAAATTTTTAGTTAATATATGATTTGATTAATATGTAATCAATTAAAATTTTACCTATTATTGATTACTTATAAAATAATGTAAACATATGATGTGTAAATATCTTTCTTAAAAGAATAAATGTACACGTGTATGGTTACTTGTAGATATAATAAATAATAGGAACAAAAAGTAAAATGGGAGACGAGAAAGTGAGAATCACAAGATGACAGAAGCACGAAAGTGGGGGGCAACTGAAAGAGAAAGAGGGACGGTAGAGTCGCTAGTTATTGAAATACCAACAAATATAATATAAATAATAACATGAGGCCACGCAGCAGGGACACTGATAATAGACGCAGATCCTTCTCCCATCATCCTCACCAATCCACCACCACCACCTCCTCCGCCACATCGCCGCGGAGAACCACCGTGCTCCGCCACCTACTGCCGAGACTGGGTCTGATCATGGCGGGACAATCACGCAAATGGATGATCTTGGTGGCCACAATTTGGATTCAGGCATTCACGGGCACCAATTTCGATTTCTCCCAGTATTCTTCCACCTTGAAATCCGCACTCAACATCTCACAGGTCCAGCTGAACTACCTCGCCACCGCCAACGACATGGGAAAGGTCTTTGGTTGGTCTTCTGGGCTCGCTCTCATGTATCTTCCCCTCTCTGTTGTCATGTTCATGGCTGCTTTCATGGGGTTCATTGGCTATGGTCTTCAATGGCTCGTCATCAACAACATCATCGCTTTGCCTTATTTTCTGGTAATATTTTTTTTGTGCCTTTTTTTTAAAAAAATTTCAGATGCGTTTAATTATAATTTCCTTTTTTCGAGTAACAATCATAATTTCTCAAATGGGTTAGTAATTAGGAAGCATTTACTATTTCTGAATTCTGAATTCTGAGTAACTCACGTGGCATTGATGGGTGTGTAAGTGCAGTGAACGAGAGAGACAAGAACCGCAACGCATTTATGGTTGGTTCTGTTCTGGTGTACCCACCCAAAAATGGAAAAAGGAAATAAAAACATTGTTCTGTGTTTCTCGGAGCAGTTCGTCTCTGCTTCGCTGAACACTGATCACACTTCTTTAATGAAAAAAAAAATTGATATATTTTTGTTAAATGTTTGAGTAATGTTAAAGCAAATACATTGGTTCTTGTTAAATGTTAATGTAAGGTGAAAATAATTTTACCAGAAAAAGAAAAATTGTAAGGTGATAATTTTAATTTCCTCCTTTAGTATTCTTGTCTGCTGTGTTTTGTGGGCTGGTTTTCCTTGTATTGTACCCCATTTTCATTCTCGCGATCTTCAACTGCCATCAGAGTCCATTGTAGTGGTCCCAACTCTAAAATGATGGTTCGAGATGCAAAATAACATGGTTCTTTTTAAAATAGAGCAACTATGTTTACACAAAGTGACGGATCTAGATTTTTTTTAGCAACATATATTAGTACCAAAAAATTAAAATTTCATGTTTATATCAATATTATATATATTTAGAGTAAACACTCATAATTAGTCGTCCAATAATTTTTGACATCAAAATAGTTCTCGAATGTCAATTTTTTCACATCAAATTGGTCTTCTAAAGTTATTTTTTAATATCAAATTGGTCCCTAAAAGGACCAATTTGATGTAAAAAATAATTGGAGGACTAAACTGATGTTACGTGTATCTTTAGAGAACAAAATTGGATATTTACTTTATATATTTACGGTTCATGTGATTGGTTATTCGATCTTTTATAATATTTATAGTAGAAAAAGTCGTTTCAATTATTGTAATTATATTAAAGATAATTTTAAAAGTAAATATACCAAAGAATATATCACGATATTTTTTTATGGGGGCAATTGTACACATAATAAGAGAAAAAATTGATAGATAAGACATGTAGTAAAAAAAAAAATACCTCTAAGCATGAATCCGTCCCTGTTTACACAAATAAACTATTATTCAAAAACATAATTTTTTCTGCGGTTCAAATTCCGCACAAACTTATTATTTTCCATAACATGGGTACACATGATTGCTGCACACCAAGCGTAGGCATGGAAAGTACTAGTACAATAATATTCAGTTAATCAACCTGCACCAGACAAACCCGGACTGATGATGAATATTTTTGGATCTATATTCCTTAATCCTTGGTGTTAAATTAAGGGTATATTCCATGTCTTTCAAATTTCATGGAAAGATGAATACATGTCTCCAAAATGCATTTTCTGCTGATTGTAGAAAATAAAGTTGGAAATACTAAAGCAATCCAATCTGGTATGTTTGGAACCTATCACCTTTAATGTTGATTGCAAGCCTGTGAGAAGGAATTGCATGTGATGTGATGGATCCATGATTGAATGCATTATTCACTATCTGAGATCTAACTATGAGTGTGTTGCATGTGGTGAACTGATAAATTGTACCTGACATCTTTTAGCTTTTTATCAAAACCAATCTCCTTTGGTTTTTCTTTTAACAATAAATATCTATTATCTGATTTAAGCTGGAATAGTTTCTAAAGTTGCTTTCACATTAAAGAACTGAAGATGCCATGATTGAGATTTGAGACACTTCCCATGATTTCTCTGCAAAGATGTGCTTTATCCTATAAAATAAAAGTTCTCTAGCTGAAAGGAATTCGTGAACACTGAGATTCAGTAATGTTGTGAATATATCTGGTAACCAAACCATGGCTGATTAACTCTTAAACCTCACTGAATTGTAATATACAGAACATTTGCTCATAGCCTTCCATCACATTGAGTAGCTTTTAATTTGTATGTGGCAGGTCTTTCTTCTCTGTCTTTTAGGTGGCTGTAGCATCTGTTGGTTCAACACAGTATGCTTTGTTCTCTGCATTAGGAATTTCCCAGTTCACCGACCCCTTGCATTGTCACTCACTGTGAGTTTCAATGGTGTAAGTGCAGCACTCTACACCCTTGCTGCCAATTCAGTAGACCCCTCATCCGATACACTGTATCTGCTTTTGAATGCCCTTGTTCCCCTTCTCGTTTGCATTGCAGCACTAGTCCCAATTCTTCGCCAACCTGCTTTAGACCCTCTCCTTCCTGATGCAGTTCACCGGGACTCACTGATATTTCTGATATTGAACTTCTTAGCCATTTTAACTGGCCTTTATCTCCTCCTGTTTGGCTCGTCTACTTCTGATGCAACTTCAGCAAGGCTCTACTTTGATGGAGCTATTTTCCTCCTCATCTGTCCATTATGTATTCCTGGCATTGTATATGCTCGGCATTGGTTTCGCCGTGCCATCCATTCCAGCTTTCGGATGGAAGGCTCCAGCTTCTTTCTTGTTCATGTTGATGATCTCGAGCTTCATAAAGAACTCCTTACCCGTCAAAATAGTACTCTTAGCAATGGAGACACTTATAGTCTGCTGAGTGACAATGGATCCATGTATGGAAGTCAGAGGGAAAAAGATAGTGATGTGTGTTGTGAGAGGATGATTGGCCAGGATCAGTTGGCAATGCTAGGAGAAGAGCACCCAGCTGCAGTGATTGTCCGTAGGTTGGATTTTTGGCTTTATTATATTGCATACTTCTGCGGAGGTACAATTGGTCTTGTCTACAGCAATAATCTGGGACAGATTTCCCAATCTCTGGGCCTGAGTTCAAATACTTCTACACTAGTCACGCTCTATGCATCGTTCTCCTTTTTTGGCCGCTTGCTTTCCGCGGGACCAGACTATATTCGTAAGTAAGTATCATATTTTCTGTAGAGGAAGATAATATATTTTTTTGGGTCTCAATTTTGAAGTGAATCTTGGAAATAATATTGTAGCAGTTATGAACTTATGATGATAGTATTTTCTGCATTGCAGTAAGTTCTACTTTGCAAGGACTGGTTGGCTATCCATTGCACTTATACCAACCCCAATTGCGTTCATCTTGCTTGCTGCATCAGACAGTACTCTGGCACTGCATACAGGCACTGCACTAATTGGGTTGAGCTCTGGTTTCATATTTGCAGCTGCTGTATCAGTTACATCTGAGCTGTTTGGACCTAACAGTGTGGGCGTCAATCACAACATTCTCATAACAAATATCCCAATTGGGTCACTTCTCTATGGTTTTCTCGCTGCAGTAGTTTATGATGCCAATGCACATTCAACACCTGGAAACTTGACAACTTCTGACTCAGTAGTGTGCATGGGAAGGCAGTGCTACTTCTGGACATTTGTCTGGTGGGGATGCATATCTGTCCTGGGACTAGCTTCTAGTGTGCTGTTATTCTTAAGAACCAAACATGCATATGATCATTTTGAGAAACACCGCATTTCAACACAATCAATTGTGTCTTAACTTTTGGTACTGAAGAGACATGAAGATCAGTGTGGCTGACTTCATTTGGACAGTAGCAGAAACTTCACTTGTATAGGGGTAGATATGATTTTGGAGGTGGAGATAGAGAGGCAGAGCTAAAGGATGGGTGAGTCTTGAGGAACAAACATATTCTATTTCTAGCGTTATATTGTAGAGGAGAGTTCTAGATTCAAAAGCGAATAGGTTGAGGATTTTGTTTTACTTCTCACAATGCACAAAAATGAAACAAAAGAGAAATATAAGAAAAGTGGTTAGAGGAAATATGCATCAATAAAACAGAATGACATCTGGACCTTCAGGAAGTTTGCCTTTTTTGCAGCCATGATTTGGGCCGTATTCAGCAAATCACTGTTCTGCTTTGAACAGAGTTTTATGTTTGGCCTGATAGTTCAGCTATAGCAGCAGGAGCTATGCTTAGGCCGTGCTAGGGATGTTGGACCCAAATACAATTGTAAGGTGCTCCTTGCCTCTATACTTTTGGGTAGCTTTCGAAAAGAGCTCTATTAACAAAGCCAGGCACGGCATTTGAAGCAGCTATAATCGTTTGATATCTTTCAAGATCTAAAGAGCATGTGTGGCTGAAGTGCCCAAGTTTTATACCCTTTATTTTCTTTCTTCTTTTCTGTTTCTTTCATCAAAAAAGAAAAACTAGTCTTTGAGAGATCAATTTTGTAATTTGGGACCCCCTTCTTTTTGGTGAAAACACAGCAGACAAGCTTCTTCTGACTTTATAACCTTGAGCAAGACATTTTCCATTTCCCAAATTCTGTAATGAGAATTCTGATTATTCGTCACTTGCTACGGTTGAGGCACAAATAGACTCATCGTGGCATCCTTAGAAACCTAATAGAGATGTACTTGTGATATTGCCCTCTGACTTATTCATCTTTATTATGTTCTGAATCTTTGGCGATGTGTACTTTGGTGCAACATTACAAGCATCGTGCCTCTTGATTTTTATGTATCAGTGAATGTGCAATTGTATATCCACATATAATATGAAACTCAGTTTGCACTTTGATCGATGAAGCTATAGTTTGATTTAAATTTCAGTAAAGCTCCTCTATTTATTGTCTCCTGTAACATTAGATACACAAGGACATGCTCATCCAACACGGAAGACGTAATGTGGGAAAGTGATTCAAGAAATTATAATTATGAGAAAACTATATCAAATTGATGTTTAAAAATTAGAATATAATTATGTCATACTGAATAAAAGAAACAAAAAAATAAAAGAAAAAGAAAAAGATGAGTTTCTAGCCTAGGCTTCAAGGATAACTACAAAATGTATGATCTTTTATACATAGGAATAGCCTCTCATATGCTAATGCCATCTTTCTTGCTGTAAACATGGAAGCTGCATATTCACGGCATGCCTTTCCCCTCCTTGCTAGCCTCTGTGGGCCTTCCATTACCACTGCATCGAGTGCCTCCAACAGGGATTCCACATTAGGAGAGAACATATAACCATATTCATCATCAACCACAACAGTACCTTTGATGCTTGGAAATCTTGATGCCAAAAGGGGCTTCCCACTCATCATTGCCTCCATTAGAGTAAGGTCAAGCCCTTGTGGTCTTAGTGTGGGATTAACAAAAATGTCAATAGCATTATAGAATGATCGTAACATGGAAGGACTCATAGATCCTAGAACAAGAACCTGGCTCCCTAAATCCTTGTATCGGTTCTCCCATGGTCCAGAGCCAGCAACAATCAAGTACACATTAGGGTGCTTGGTTATTAGCCTGGAGTATGCCTCATGAAGCAGAGGATGGCCTTTGTCCTTCACTAATCTTCCAGCTACACCAAGTACTAAACTGGCATTGCTTGGAATGCCAATTTTGGCTCTAAATTCTTTTCCCAATTCAACATCTTCTCTGAAGTCATCCTCATCAACACCATTGAGAATTACATGGACTCTTCTGCTGGGAATTTGGTACACATCCCTTAGCATCTCACCACAACTATCACTAATAGCAACATGATGGGCATAATTCCTGAAGAATCTAATCTCATTCAGCACCTTAGGGACAACTCCTTGTAAGCTTTTGTTGAAAAAAGGGGAAATAGGCTCATCAGGCCTACGAATCAAGTCCTGAAAAATACTTGATTGCAAGCTCTCCAGGGCTATGCCATGCCAAGACACTGCAAGGTTTGAAAGGTTGCGAGCTAGCGAGTGAGGAAGCGCTACACTTTCTGAATGAACAACATCAAATGGTTGTCGCTGGTTTTCTTCCACAAATTGTTCCCATGCTTTATTATAGCGCCACCTGCCAGGCTCACCTTCATGGAAATGAATGTAAGGTGAAGAGGGTGCTCCTGTTTGATGATTGTTTATCTCTGAAGATAAGATTGAATTGCTTTCTTCCTGGGGAGGAGAGGTAAAGACATGAACTTGATGGCCACGGCGAGCTAAAGCTGTGTGAAGTGTGTGGGCATGGCGCTCCATCCCACCAGGGGTTGTGCCAATAGGCCATTTTCGAGAGAAGACAGCGATTTTAAGTGCTATAGATGGCGGGTTGTCTTCAAAAAATGGGAGGCGGTTCCATGCAAATTCAGCTGAACGAAGATCACCTGACCAGGTCTTGGCATGGGAGGCAAGGGTGGTGCATATGGAGTTGGTGGTTGGGGTGTGAAGGAGGAAAAGAGCTGGTATGGTGAAGAGGACAACGAAGAAAAGGGTGGTGCAAAGATTAAAATGAGAAGTAGAACTGGATTTCTTGGACTTGTTGTTGAAGGCCATTTCCTCAGGGGATTCTGAAGTTATGGGCATAGATGTTTGATTTTTGTGTTTTGAATTCTATGGAATGTGTGCAGAAGGTTAAGGGAGGGAAAAAGACAATGAGGGGACTGGGGAGGTAGGCACGCACTGAAGCAAGTGCGTTGGGTTGCAGTTTTCTTCAAGTGCGTTCCTCACGCCCCACTTTGAGGCCAAAACGTGGACTCATGTGCTACAGGTTTCGTAAGTATTTGAAATAGAGACTATTTAACATGCACGTTCAATTGGGCGTTCCCTCAATACCCTTGCCAGTAAGGACTTTAGATTGAGAACCATTAATATCCTGAATTCCTGGTTAAGTTGTCTTCAGCTTTGTTAGGCATAGAGAAACTTTAGTACAAGGATACAACATCTTGTTCTTTTTTCAATGTTATCTGAGTGTAAAACTTTTATACAGCA
The DNA here is from genome assembly GCA_023212625.1 of Styphnolobium japonicum. Classification (NCBI taxonomy): domain Eukaryota; kingdom Viridiplantae; phylum Streptophyta; class Magnoliopsida; order Fabales; family Fabaceae; genus Styphnolobium; species Styphnolobium japonicum. The sequence continues at coordinate 16,446,289 of JALBWW010000011.1, forward strand.
CTATTTTTTGTCATTCACAACTTTCATATTGAGATGCCATCCAAACTGAAGTGAAAGTGGTTAGGGTGTTTGGAATGAAAAAAATAGGATTCAATTTGATATGTAAATCAAATTTTGGAATGTTAAAAAATAAGAAATAATTTGATTTTTAAAATCTCATGAATTTTAATGGTTTATATTTAAAAATCTTGTCAAATATGATGAAATTTGTTAAGATTTGATTTGATTTGATTTTAAATTTAATTATTTAGATTAATTATTTTACTCTTACTAATTTTTTAATTTGTTACAATATCATTCACAATGGTATAAGGGAAAAAAGGTAAAATAAAATGAAATGAAATTAATTCTTTTTTTAATGAGTTTCAAACATAAGAATTGATTTCCAAATCAATTCAAATCTAATTTTTTTATAATTAGTTTTAAATATAAAATTTAATTTTCAAATCAATTCAAATCCAATAAATTTAATTTAATTTTTAATTGATTTCACACACACTATAAGGTAGTGGTATTTGCGGAGTTGGCTATGTTATCTGTCCAAGCTGGTTTCTTGTTGTTCGTTGATGCTCATTTTAATAATTTTGGAATTTGGTCCATTAAAATGCATTATATGGCAACTTGTTTTAAAGAAATTGTGGTTATTCCAATTGTGCATTGACCTCCTAAATTTGCCATATTATAAATAATGTACCTCTACCATATTATGCCTTATGGGTTTATCATTATTATTTACTAATTTTAAAATCTGATACGCAGAAAGTAAATTTCGAAATCAGCTTTTTCACTCGATGACTCAATCGGGTTTCTTCTTAAGAAACCAAGTGGTAATAGAAGTCAACGACGGGGATGGTTGGTTGAAGCAGACGCATCAGCATGTACATTTTGACTTAGTATCACTTTTAGGCTCGTTTGGGTGATTTGCAACATGCGTACATGATTTGAAAGCTTTAAAATTTGGTATCTTCTCAGCATTCTTAGGAATTTGTTGGTTTTAGTCAAACCATGCGACGCAGCACGTTCTCATTCCAAAACTAATCCGTAATTAGCTGATGATGCAAATATTCTCATAAAGGCTGTAATGTAATCTCTCAATGTGATGCCATGTCCCTTTAACGTTGCATATTAGTTTTTAAAAGTTATAATTAACGCAAGCTTATTCTTAGTTTTGAGCTTATTTGAGTTGAAATTGTTAGAGTATGCCTTAGTGTTTCAGTTACAATATTGTTGAATAATTGGTCAATAGACCAAGTCTTTAAGAGATATTATTGAGTTGTCTTCTATTATGTTTTAGCAGCACTTCCAAAGCTTATAGAATTTTCCAACCACAAAGTGGAAAAATTCTTATCAGCAGAGGTGTTAAGTTCATGGAGGACAAACAATGGAATTGGGAGGAGCCAATAAAGGTGTTGCCAAAATTTTTCCAATACTCTGATGATGACATAGATGATGTTCCAGTTAGAGGTACAAGGTCTTTATCTTAAATTTATGAAAGAAGCTATGTTGTTGTTCTAGAATTAGCAGAGTTCAAAGAAGCTGAGAAGCATGAAAAATGGATTTAAGCCATGAAAGAAGAGCTCAAAATGATACTTGGCATCTGGTGGACAGACCTCCAGATAGGAAGATAATTGGTGTTAAATGGGTTTATAGGACCAAATTAAATGCTGATGGTTCTATAAACAAACACAAGGCCAGATTAGTGGTAAAGGGATATAGTCAAGTGTTTGGAGTGGACTTCTCTGAAACTTTTGCTTCGGTTGCACGCTTGGACACAATAAGGATGTTGCTTGCTTTGGCTGCCCAAAATGAATGGAAGATATATTAGCTGGATGTAAAATTAGCTTTTCTAAATGGCTATCTTGAAGAACAGATTTATGTAGAACAACCTGAGGGTTTCAAAGTCAAGGGACAGGAGGAGAAGCTCTACTTGTTGAAGAAGGCCTTATATGGTCTTAAACAAGCTCCTAGGGCCTGGTATAGCAGAATTGATGTACATCTTCAAGGGCTTGGATTTGTTAAAAGTCCAAATGAAGCTACTTTATATGTCAAAGAAGCAGATGGTAATTAACTTGTGGTTTCTATTTATGTTGATGACATGCTTGTGACAGGAAGTAATGAGATTTTGGTGGGATAGTTCAAAGCTGAAATACTCAAAACATTTGAGATGACAGACCTTGGCTTGATGTCTTACTTTTTGGGCATGGATGTGAAACAAGGTCGTGATGGAGTTTTCATAAACCAAAGGAAGTATGCAAAAGAAATCCTTAAGAAAATTTACATGGAAGATTGTAAAAGCACTGACACATCAATGAATCAAAAGGACAAATTCAGCAAAGATTATGGAGCTGAAAAGGTTGATGAAAGTCAATATAGGAGCTTGAATGGGTGCTTAATGTATCTTACATCTATTAGACCAGACGTAATGTATGCTGTAAGTTTGCTTTCAAGATTTATGCATTGTGCTAGTGATGTACATTTTCAAGCTGCTAAAAGAATCATGAGATATGTTAAGGGGACAACTGATTATGGCTATTCTGATAGTGATTGGGCAGGATCTACTAATGATATGAGAAGTACAACAAGTTTTTGTTTCAGTTTTGGATCAGGAGTATTCTCTTGGTGTTCAAAGAAGCAAGAAGTCATAGCTCAAAGTACTGCTGAAGCAAAATATGTAGCAGCAAATGCCACAGTGAATCAAGCAATTTGGATCAGAAAAATACTTGCTGACTTGCATATGAAACAAAATGAACCAACAGAGATTTATGTTGATAATCAAGCTGCAATTGCAATCTCTAAGGATCCTATCTTTCATGGCAAATCCAAACATTTAGGATCAAACTTTATCACTTGCGAGAAGAGGAAAAGCATGGTGAAATCAAATTGGTTTATTGCAAGACTGATGATCAAGTTGCTGATGTGTTAACAAAGGCTTTACCAAAAGCAAGATTTGAATTGTTAAGAGACAAATTCGATCTTTGCAGTAGCTAAGGCAAGGAGGAGATTGTTGGAGTATGCCTTAGTGTTTCAGTTACAATATTCTTGAATAATTGGTCAATAGACCAAGTCTTTAAGAGATATTATTGAGTTGTCTTATGTTATGTTTTATTTTTAAGAGCACTAATTTTAGGGAGTTTCTTTTCCGTTTTCAGTTATGCTTCAGCTCTATAAAGAGCAGTAACATGCTTGTAATTGGTGTGCTTGTTGATATAAAAATTTAGTCTTCTATTTCTTTGTCTTTCGTATATTTTTCTTAGTGTGCCTTTGGCTTTGTTCCTTCCATATAACAACAGAAATGAAAACTCTTGCTTGCTGGTAGGTACAACTGTGCAAACTTGTTGTTATCTAAACCAAAAGCAAATCAAGTTGATATGCACTTTGATCATGGATTGAAAAGGATCTCTCAGTTGAGGAAGGATGAATTTATTTATGGATTTAATTTTGATAGTGTAAAAGTTTTTACACTATTATCTAATCATGTATTGTTACATCACTAAATGACTTTGACTATAACAACAACTACTTGAATAATTAAACATTTTTAATGATGTGTCAACACATGATTTTATGATAATGTATGTACACTGACAGTGGATCAAAATTAAACTTTTTATTTTATACTCAAGTTTTGTACATATATTGTATATACGTTTTCATATATATGTAGGGTGGTCAGCAGTCATTCTGTAGCCACACCACATGTGAAACTTACACTAAATTAAAAAACACTCCTTTTTAATTGTTAACATCAAGTTTTCCTGCTTGAAACTTGAGGAGAGGGCTGCCTGCAGTTTGCACCGGCTCTAGGATCAATTTTCACCTTGGTCGCTCCATTTCTAGTAGATTTAGGTGATGCCTGCCAGTGTCCACAGGTAACAGCCATATCCTTGAACTGTTGCAGGCTTTCAAGAGTTTCAACAATTGTTAGCATTCTTGGCCTGTCCTTAGGATTCAAACTTATGCATTGCGATGCCAAAAAGGCCATCTTCTTTGCGCCCTTGACAGAATATTGGCCTGCAAGCCTTGGATCCATAATGCACCGCAACCTCCTGCTACTATTCAAGTAAGGTTTTGACCAATCCACAAGGTTTTGCTCAGTCTTTGGTCTTTTCTTGTCCATTGCTCTCCTTCCTGTAAGCAGTTCTAGCAGGACTACTCCAAAGCTATAGACATCGCTTTTCGTGGTCAAGTGCCCTGTAAACCATTCATATGTTGCATTAGAGATCAGCAATGTATGCCCAACTGACGCTGATTATTCTATGGCTAGTCATTGGAGCATCAGAGATTTACTAATCTTCCCAAGTGAGGGTAACAGGATCCAAAAAGGGTCATAAACACACCCACTCACCGACCAATTTGAACAATACCTGTTGATATGTATTCTGGGGCTGCATAGCCATAGGTGCCCATAACTCTGGTTGTGACGTGTGTATTTGATCCCTCTGGCCCCATTTTTGCAAGTCCAAAATCTGACAGTTTGGCTGTGAAGTCCTATAATTTAACCAGAACCACATGATACTCGGTGGACTTTATTTGCTTTTGCACAAATGCTTAATGTTGTTTTACCATTTTAATTAAACCATAGATAAAAAGTGTTTGAAAATGTGGACCGCATCACGTAATGTGACTGCAATATTGCGGTTGTGGTAGTGTCCGCAATCGCATCACCTCGCAATTGAGGGATGATTCCTATTCACACAAAAAACCACAACGGAACCGAAACGCACCCGGAACGGAACCTCATCACAACCGCATCGGCCACATCGCAACCACATCTGGTGCAATGTTGCAGCTTTTGTTTAAAAGGAAAAAAAATTCATAGTTGTAAACTTGAAAAAGATTCACAATCGCAACCCGCATCGCAGTAACTGCAATGCTTGCAATTGCAGTAATCGTAACGTAATCGCAACCACAATTTAAAATCCTGGATAAAAAGAATGTTTGGTAGTACGTACTGAATCAAGCAAGACATTGGAAGTCTTGAAGTCTCGGTAAATGACTGGCTTCTCAGCTCCATGCAAGAAAGCAATGCCTTTAGCTGCACCTATTGCCATTTTTATTCTTGTTTCCCATGGCAGTGATGTCATTCCTGCAATCACATAGTGCCTAACTGAATAACTTAAAGAGAATGGTCGCACCAAATAGCTACTTTTCTACTAAATAAGGCCTTCAGTTATTTCTTAGTCATAGATCAAAATGAACTAGGATTGTAATGTATACTTCTGAACAAGTGATTCTCCAAGCTTCCCCTTGGCATGAATTCGTAGACAAGTAGCCGTTCTTCATCCTCACAACAATACCCGATCAACTTGACCAAATTGGGGTGTCTAAGCTGGCCAAGAAATATCACTTCTGCCTGCAACCGAAGCCAAATATCCATTTAGCTGAGAAAATTAGTTACTTCTATTTGTTTTACAATTGTTTCTACTCTGTATAAAATTCATGGTTAATTGGTCAATTCATACTGGTTTTCTATATGCTACTATATAATATCAAACTTGATTTTGGTGTTTGATCTCTTTCCACTGTACAAACTTTATCCCTAACAGGTAATTATTTTAATTTTTTTCAACAAATAAAATAAATTAGCAAGTGAATATTCATATAATTATTTAAAAATTTATTTTTTATTTGAATAAAAATAAAATAAAACACGAATTGACATGTTTATTCATGTATGCCAAGATATTTATATCGAATAATGACAAAACAAAATTAGAAATATTTTTACAACTGCACATTATCCTTTTTGGGCCAGCCCACAATCATGAGTTTTATGGGCTTGCTGACAAGAGTCTTTGTAGATTTAAAAATGGGCTTGGGTCTTCCAATGGAAGATTACATCATATTTATACCAGAGCAAACAAGAAATATTCTGAAATAGTGATCACTAATTCACTATATATAAGAATATATAAAATAAAAAAAACAACATCAACAACAAACACAGCACACATAATTCACTCATTCTCAATGTAAATTTTTTTACGGCAAAAAGCCCACTAAATTTAGTTCAAATCTTTTTCATGAGAAGAATATATATAAAATTGTAAGTCATATATATACTTACAAGCCATTCACGGTGACCTTGTAAGCCTTCAATATCCAGAAGCTTAACAGCAACAGGTTGAGCCTTCAAACCCTGCCTCAAGTTGTCATCTATGTAACCCTTATGAACTGTTCCAAACCCACCTTCACCCAGCAAGAAATTGCTCGAAAAGTTCTGGGTAATGGCACGCAGCTCACTCAGCTGAAAATCATACAAATCCGAACCAAAAGACTGTGCAAGATCTTCATTGATTCTTATGGAAGAGGAACGGCTAAGATCAGAGAAAGACAACCTCCGAAATGAAGGTAAGGGAGCAATGTCCTTGGATAAATCTGAACTCGAGGGCTTGCAGCGGCTGAAGTTGCCAAAGATGGTTTGGTCCTCAGTTGTGCAACAGTTTGCTGTGAATGGCCTCCATGGCTTTGATGGCTGCTTCATTGTAGCAAAGTTGTGGAGGAGAGAGCCTTGTGGAATTGGCTAGTAGGTGGTGCCAAATAAGTACCCAGATCATTTAGTATTGCAGAAGTTTTTTGTTTAAATGCTAGAGACAGAGGCAAAGGGAAGAGGAATATATTCTTTCTTCAACTGCTCTAACCACTCTAGTTAATATTGGAGCTATGTGTTATCATAATTAAGTTATGTACGTTATATTTTTCTCTTTTGATTTGGAATCTAATTAATTAGTGTGCTCATGCAGAATACGTCAATATGCTTTTGACTTTTCGGAGTATTGATCACTCTTGACTGCTATTTTAGGTCCAGCGGCATGGGTCCTGATTAGGGGAGAAAATGCAATCTGTTTCGTTCTGGAGGCAGTTTTGATATCTATGTTTTCAATTCTGAAGCAATTAGTGTTGTTATTAATAATTAAATTTCATACTTTGACTATTCTTCTTGTAATTATTAAATATAAAACTGATTCCTAAATGCTCATTTTATAACTAAATAGTTCCACATTTTTTTTCTTCCAAAGACTCATTTCAATACAGCCAATTTAATTATAATTGCTAACATATCTTTTTCAAATAATAATAAGGAATAAATTTATACACCAAGGTTTATATCTAAATTATTGGAAGTTCTCCAATCTTAAATAAGTAACTGATGATGTTACTCTCTATCGAGCATTGCTACAGAGCCCGAGCTGTAGCCCAGATATACCGGATCATCACATTTACATTTTTTGTTCTTTACCTCTCTTATACGGTCTTTTTCAATCATCACACACAAAGCATTAAAAGTAAAAAGAAAAAAAAAAAAAAGTTGCCACGTCACCCCCGGCACAATCTGGGCAACTTTCACTGGGCTAAATAACGTTTTCTTATTGTATGTTCATGCTTTTACCTCGAAATATTTTATTTTTAAATATAAAATACTTTTTTTTGGGTAATGCAGCCCAAATGGAGAACGACAGAACAAAGCTAAGAGCTAACTAATATGGAGGTAAGGAAGCCCTGAAACATCGACGAGAAATAACGAAACAAGCTCCTTGAGATCATAGGAACCAAAGTATTAAGGAAAAATGACCGAAATAGTCAGTTTAATAAAATGTTAGATAATTTGGTTCGTTTTAAAAATTAATTAATTAAAATAATAATTTAAATATAATTAATTAATAATTTATCTTCATTTTGATACTTAATATGTGATTAACTGTATGTAAATTATTAGTTAAATTAGTTGAACGATTGATTAATTTTTAAAACGAACCAAATTATCTAACATTTTCACTAAGCTGAACTTTTAAGTCATTCTCTTAAGTTTTAACCTAGGCACCAGTTGTTTAGCCAGTCAGCACAAATATTGGAATATAAAATATTATTGGAGAAAGACATTTTACTGTAAACAATTATTTTCTTTCAATTAGATTATTAATTAAATTAATTTAATATTTAATTAATTTCATCTATAAATTAAAATAAAATAATTTTTTTTCAAGCCATACTAAATTTCCTTTCTCTTAAATATTATTGCCACGACCTAGAACTTAAACCTTCTGAACTCACTTTAACCATTCTCAGTTGTCAAAAAAGGATAACAACCACATTTTAGACCGTTGAATTTGTGATTGGATTTAAGCTTATCATATCCATCAGTGTGAATTTTGATAATATTCATGATGCTATTCAAACTTTCACTGACATCTTTATAAGCGGATAAGAAACTTAATCTCATGTATCCTAAAAATGTTTTATTTTTTACCAAGATAAACTTTTTTTTTTTTTTATAATACTAAGATAAATTTTAGTAGAGGAGAAGGTTGCCACATTCTGTGGTAAGGATATGTCACAAATCTCAATGAGAGTTTATATACAATAATATTTATAAATAACCTATTAATAAAAAATTATTACAGAAATTGAGCCTAAGATTTTTTTGTCGATAATGTTCGATCCTATGAGTTGAGCCAATTATGTATAAAAAGGATTTGCTAATGATTTGGTAACCTAAGTAATTAACGTATACATTTATTAACTTCAATAAAGTGACGAAGGGGATGATGGCGCCAATTTCTGTCTTTATTCAGAAATACAACAACTGACAATTAACAAATACTGGTAAGCGAAGGGGAGCAGTTACAAGTTGAAGTGTTGAATGAGGTATGGTATACAAATATACAATGTAGTCCAGAAAAGAAAAAAGGAAGAAACTTCTTAGTGAATGAGGTATACCCAAAAAGTTCTCCTGCTCCAATTTCAACTACCAAATAGAAATGCATCGGCCTAAATAACGTTATATCAAACTTCCTTTAAAAATAAATATTTATTTCGAAAATTCTTTTTAAAAAACTATGAAAATTCCTTTTAAAAATAGAGCTTTGAAAATTCCTTTAAAACATAAAGCTTTGAAAATGTTATGTATCCCTCTATCCTTTAGGCGCATATTAAATTCCAATTTCGTTGAATAGACGCTAGCCAACGTAACAATGTCAAGGTTCGACTTGTTATATCTTACTTCTAAGGGTGGAAGGAGATAAGCCTTGATGAGTTTATATTTGCGACCAAACCTACCATGTTTTAATATAGGATTAAGCAGGGGAATGGGTTTGTTATATAGCTTTTATTTATGTCATTCAACTGGGAAAAAGTGGTAGCTAGATTAGTAATCATCTTATGTTGTTCTGGCTAGAATCTTCGGAGCTCTTCCAATGGTGTTGTTCCAAACTCTCAATATTCAAGGCATGGGAGTACTACTTACATAGGCACTCTGTCACTCAAGTAAGTTATTTATTAGTAGAAGGCTCAAAGTATTAGACAGAGAACAAGATGAATTACTCCAAAGCCCTTGAGCATTTATGGCAATCATGGGCAATTATGGCCATTTACAGGCGTCGGTTATATACGTTTGTGAGTGATGAGGCCAAGTAAATAGGGGACCTCCCTTCCGTTGAGGTCTATTCTAGGTATTGGGACAAGTTGGGCTTATCCCTTCCGTTGAAGCCTTATGTGATGCATTCAAGTTTAAAGAAGTTGCCTCTTGGGTGTTTTGACGAACGTCATTTTGGTCCATGTGGTCGTGTTGGGTCCGCTGTTTTGAATTTCTTGCAGTTGGCAATGAGTACTATATGTTTTTCGACAACCATGTTAGTCTTTACAGGTGGATATGGGTTGGGTTTGGGGGTACTTTTGGACCTGACCTACTCACAAAAACAGTGGTTGGATTTGACAAAAAAATTTTCCGACCCGACCCAACTTGCTCATACGTGGGTTGGGTTGAGTCAACTCGTGACTGTGGGTCTTAAATCTTTAAAAAAAAATTAACATACTAAAATAGAAATCAAAATTCATACCAAATAACATTACTTAGGTTTATAAATGACATAATATAAATTATAAAACATAAGTTTCAAACTCAAAGTACATATATAACTTTAGGATTCAATCAACACAAACAAAGATACATAGACAAAATTAAACAATGACATCCATAAGTTCATAACAGCATAACCAATGCCTCTTCTCCCATTTGATTTCCTGCAAGCCAATGACAGTGACGTCATTATCAACAATCATTAACCACAATGTCAATCATTATCAATACAATTGTTAACATTTGAAGAATTAAATGAAATAATAATTTTAAAAAAAACTAGAAGCCTAACTGGTCAAATGACAAATATCTAAAAGCATCAATTAGTATGACGGACAAGTTCATCTCTAGCCGCAGACACATCTAACAAATAAAGAAATTATAAAGCATTACCAGCAAGTATTAATGATTAAACTATTAATAATTGACTAAACAAATTGAGCAAATTCTATATAATACACTACCTACTTCAATTTTTTCAATTTCATCCATTTGAGCCTGAAGATCAATTTGTTTATCAAGAGTTTTTAACCAGTTCTAAGCACAAATCAATGCATCTACATTAGAAGGTTGCAAAGAACTACGAAAAGGGTCAAGTACTCGCCCTCCAGTACTAAATGCAGACTCAGATGAAACTGTGAAAACAGGAATTGCCAAGATATCTTTAGCAATGCATGAAAGAAAATAATACTTTGTTGCCTTCCCTTTCCACCATTTCAAAATATCAAAATCCTCAACATCATCCTCCATATACCTCTCAAATTCATTCTTTTTCACCTCATGTTGCTTTTTTCTTACTTTCGGTCTAAATTTGGATGGCCAACTATTATCATCATCTTCAAATGTAGTGGATGGAAAATCCGATGACATGTAACTAGAATCACTAGCATTGGGAGGAAAATGATGCATGATTTGATAATGTTCATACAATGTCATCATAACACTTTTCAAATTCATCACCATTTTCTTACTCATTTCAAAACCATACATCCTATCAAAACAAAACTCAACATAATTCATTTTATACCTTGGATCAAGAACAACTGCCACAAATAGTAAGTAATTTAGAGCACCATCCCAATATTTATCTAACTTGGCCTTCATGGAAAAAGTCATGTCCTTCAATATAGGATCTTGCCCTCCAACCCACTTCTTTAAAAAATTTTGGATGTCACACAATTTATGGAAGAAAGAATTTGAAGTAACATACAATGATCCAGAAAAAGTAAAAGTAACATCATAAAAAATTTTCAAAAACTTTATAAATACACGAGCACGCAACCAGTCATAGGATGATGGAAGTCCTCCTTCAACATTCATGAAAGAAGGCTCATCATATTCATAACGAGCAAATGCTTTCTCATACTTTTCAGCCGCATCTAACATTAAATAGGTGGAGTTCCACCTAGTTGGCACATCAAGACACAACCCTTGCTTACTTTCTATGTTTGCATCCATCACACATCTTAGGAAAGTGGCTTGTCTTGCAGGAGATGACTTTATAAACTTACACACAGCCCTAATTTTAAGGATCAAAGAATTTACACTACAATATTTTAGCCCTCTAACAAGGGCTGAAAAGCGTTGCCATAAGACTGAAACCGTTGCCTAAAGTCTATGGCAACATTTTTCCTAAGGCAACACTTTTTTAACATTTTGGCAATAGTATATAAAAGCGTTGCCTATTCTTGCCTTTTGACAACGCTTTTTGAACGTTGTATATTCCTCAACTATAGGCAACATTTTTTTAGTGTTGTCTATTGGTTGGCTTTAGGCAACCTTTGAAAAACGTTGCCTATATGTACAACTTTAAGCAACACTTTTCAAACATTGCCTAACACTGTATATATTGACAACATTCAAAAAATGTTGCCAAAAGATAGAAATAGGCAAGGCTTTTACATCAAGCGATAGCCTAATTATTTACCACAATTTATTTATTTTAAAATCAATTCTCTTACACATGGTCTATCTCATCAATCTACATCACTCCAAAACTAACATACAAAAGGAAGAGTATATATATCAATAGATAAAAAAATAGCACAATTGTTGAGTAATACAACTATTATGAATATATACATATTTAAGTTCAAAGTAAATATCACCAACGTACATCTTAGAAAAAAAGACTACAAAATAAAAAGTAGCTACTCAAAACTGAATATTTATCTTCATGATTTGCACAAGAGCTTGCATTGCTGGCCAAGTACCTACATCATTTGCATTAGCAACCTGAGAAATGATAAGTAAAAATATAATTGGAATTGTTTGAATATCAAAGCAATTGAAAAAGTATAAAGAATGCAGTGCATGATTACTAGTGTGGAGTGGTTGCCGCATGATTACTTACTAAAAGCATTGTGTCGGAGATGTGCATCATTGTGCTTTCCTAATGGCATGGAGACTTACTAATTAAAAGTGAATGAAGCTAGAATTAGACAATAAAGCTATATCAATATATATATATATATATATATATATATATATTGATATATAAAGTTGTCAACAATACCAAAATATGATACACATGTCGTTTAAATTATTGCTTTAATTGAAAATGACTTATTATATGATGAATGACAACAAGAAAATGCAACCCATGTCCCCAATTATATATATATATATATATATATATATTTCACAACTCAGAAACTCGTGCATGCGTGGACTTACCTAAGAGATTTCACCATCACCAGCAGTTGATGAACCACTGATTAGGCATATTCATAGTGGCCACGGAATATTGCATGTGTGTTCCTAGACCACATGTCAAATGCCTGAATAATCCAAAAGTGAGATCAGTATTCCTCATTATATTTGTACATCTAATTTAAAGTTAAAAAATTTAATAAACTAAAGGAAAAATGTACTTTCACAACTCTCATGCATGGAACAAAAACAAAGATCGAATCTCAAGTGGTGGCTAATTGAATAGGTTTGTCTGTTTTCAAGCAGACTGTTTCAAAGTTCACAAGTGTATCGCAGGCAGATTCAACATCCCACAATCTCAATCTTGAATCAGACCCTATGTTCCAACAGATAACAAATATCTAAGGTCTCTGATGATGATCTTTAATTGGGTAGGGAATGCATAGTAGTTTTAGGCACCAAATGATGATCTTGATTATACTAGATTCTCTGAGAGAGGGTTATCTATTGAGAACATTATTGAAATTCATACTTACAATATCCATCTTACTAGTTCGTGTAATCAATGCAGGAGTAAAAGCTCCAAACTTATAAAAACATTAATATGGACTATTAAGAAAACTTTATACCAAATAGAAAGTATTAGAACTATCCTTAAATGGGGTTACATGAGCAAACTTCTAGCAATCAAGCTTAAGCTAACTCATACTTCATCCAAGTTCAACCTAGCACAAACAAATTGAATGAACGACACTTGGCCGAGCAAATTTTTAGATGTTACTAATTCAAAAATGAGAGGTTTAAGACTTCACTAAATCTTGAACATGTCTAAACAAGTTTACTTTTCACCTCTCATAACTACAGAGTAAAGAGAGACATCAACATTTGTTGAATTAAACACAATTAGGAAACCCATACATGAGGGACATGTCCCATTGACAAATCTGAGTGAATTCAGTTTTCCCATGTTGTAGTGCTTACCAAAGACTTGATGCAAACAAGGCACTTATTGGTACCACACAAGGTGCATATCTGCCACAGAAAGAAATGTGTTTTAGAAAAAAGTCAGACAAAGGACATGTAACGCTCAAGAAAGATTCAAATCAATGGCACACTCACATTTTAAATGTCAGTTTGACAAGAAAAACAACCTGCAATTACAGAACGAATGATTATCAGTTAAGGTACCAATTAAATAATCTGACAATGAAAAGTTATCAAGCAAGGGTGGTAGATGGAAAAAGTTTAAGCATAGATGATGGACTTTTCAAATGGTATTAAGCGAATAACATCCTAGTGAAAGTAAAAAAAAAAAAAAAAATTCTCCTCTATACGATGCATTTGGTTTCTATTAGTTCCCAGTATCAAAGTTACAATCCTAATATCATGCAAGCTAAACTTTTAGAATTACCCCAGAAGACCTGTTAGCTACAATATCCCAAAATTCCAATAACTGATTGACACTCAATAAAACAATAATCACCACACTTAGTGCTAACTTGAATAACATCCCTTATCAGCAAAAGTTAAAATTCTAACAATCCAAGCATGATATGAAAGCTCTATTTAATGATATGACAGAAAGGAGATCAAACTTTACTAAATTTAAAGCAAAATTTGTGATGCCAAATACAAATATGTCCATAATAACCACCAAATTTAGAAGTATGTTCCAATACTTTGCAGCTCATCTCAAATGAGTAAAGGCAAATAAGGAATAATTAAAGAGAAAATTATAAGGCAAGTAGACAATTACAGAGAGAGAAAGAGATGGAAAATATGTGGATAAAATATGAGCCAAACTATAAAAATTACATTGATACTAAATTAAAATAGAAACATTTACGATCCAAAAATTGCAAATATTCTAACCTCCAAAGAGAGAGGTCTTCCTTGATGAACTTTTAGCCTTTGGACCACTTTTCTTGAGATTAACACTTAATGGCTTAATTTCCCTAGCAATATAACAATGTAACTCAGTGCTTAACCAATTAAAACATTATAAAATGACAAGTCTACAAGATAAGGTATACTTACCTCAATGCACAAAATAGTTGCTTCCCTAACAGCGGGATTCAGATCATTCAGCAACTACAAAATCTGACAATTGATCAATTTTTTAAAAAGAGTTAGCATCACATCCTAAAAATATTGAACTCTACAAAAGATATGTACTGCTTGTTTGTAAAAGTCAATGAACATACATGAGGCATAAAGGATCTAGAAGATAAATTATCTCAAGTTGTGTAATATCAATTTATTGACTGAAAAATGTAATATTGACCAAGTTGACAAGACTAATATGGAGAATGAATTGAAGAAGCTACAAGATGAAGCTAAGAATCAGGCTAGCAAATTGGTAGATGCCTCTGAAACTATAAAATCATTGGAAGAAATTTGACAAAAAAAAAAAAAAAAAGATTCACTGCAACTATGCAAGTGAATAAAACTTTTACTCGTTTTGACCTTAGAAGACAGCGGCTTGACACATGGAAATTCTGCACCATTGAAGTAAGTCTGATCAATTCTAGTAATCAATATTATTAAGGCAGGGCCAAGTACATGGCATTCTGAGAAGAAATTTCCTGTAAAGGTTGATGTCAAATCTCCACATCTTTCCAATGAATCAGCAGCTAAACCATTACTGACAGTGACACATGGTTCAAGTGTGGACAGTCCTCTTAATGCTTTACCCAAAAAAATTAAGTGATAACCTACTTAGAATACAGAATCTGAAATATAAGTAAACAAAGAAAAAACGTCTGACATTGTTTACCATATCAATAGCTGCCAAGCCAGAAGATCAATCATGAAAGCTTAGCAATACTAAGAAAATTTCCTGGACTTTTTGGAAGGAAATACTTCATCACCATTCATACAAATGGCAGTAGATTCCCATATAGTTAAGCCTTTACACCATTTCTTTGCAATTGTATTGGCTTCTCCCTCTTTGTCTCCCTATTGTTCCTCTTTGTGTTTTCTTTCTTTGCTTGAAGTATCATACTCTAGCCGTTAGCTATGCATATATTCTTCTGGTTATGACATGTTGCCTACATTTTTCTATGGTCCATATTTTGCAGCCTTAAGCACGGTAGGATCTGCAATTTAATTGAATTTTTTTTAGAAGTTCAATAAGTTTAATTTTAAAATAAGGTTGAATAATTAAGCTGCATATTATAATACCGTCATTGATTAGAAAAGCTGCCTATATTCATCACATCAACCATCTATTGAACCAAATTGTCTAAGCTCACATCTCTCTTAAGACTAATAATCCTTGTCAGCCCTCCAACATATCTCAACATTTTATCACTAGGTCTAGGCAAAATCTTCCCATCGTAACTGCATAAAAACTTCACTTTTCTCTCCGACACCAAATCATCCCCACCACCTTCATCACTCGCCTAATCAACCAGTTGGCTAGCAGTGGGACTGTAACCAATCCCAGTTGGCGTAATATCGCCTAAACTAATCACTAGCATTGCCAATGACTCTGTTTCCTGAAATAAGCAAACCCATTTGCTACATCATTGCAACTGCATGCCTTATCGAAGCCATTTTCCCTTGCTAAGTTGCCCAAATTGGTGGCATAGCCAAGTCTCAAAAGATCAGCAGCATTGGAACCCGCAATCCGATTGCCAAAATTATTAGGACCATATTTTACCCAATAACAGCCGGGAAAACGCACCAAGTGGCAGCACCCGAAGCCATATTGCCATAGCAGTTGAATTCATGTATCCTACACAATTCCATCTTTGACGATGCAGAGAACTACTTGCTGTTTTGCATAATAAAAGACCAAATGTGTGAAGAAAGAGAAAGAAAAACACAAAGCATCATCTTTAGGCCACTTCTACAATACACTATGAAATTATAGTGTATGGATACATAATAATATTTTTGCCATTGATTTCTTTGGTGTATATATGGACGGTTGTGATTATATCAATCCAATACAATTAAATGTATTTCGTATTTTCTCTTACTATTTTATTTAACTGCATGTTTTCCTATTATTTTAGCAAAAGAGTGAATTTTGAATGAAAAAAAACTGCCCAACTGCTATCATCCCATTCCTATCTCCGCCATCGTGCTTGACTGTGTGGAGCCATTATCGATCTTCATTCTTCCATCTCCATTCCTAAAGTGCTAATTGATTGCCAAATAAATATACATAACAGGGAATCAAATTGGGCCTAAATACTTTGCAATCCTATGTCAAATGCTAACTGTAAAGTCAATCTTAATGTTAGAGTTCTGCTTTAACCTGAGTTGCACCACAGTTATAAAACTTATACTCTAAAGATGCAGAAGCAATGACTATAACAACCTATGACCTTTTATAATTACTCCAAAGTTACTGTCGTTCTCCCTAAAAGCAATGAAATATTAGATGCACCATAGTAGCTAGTTATTCGCTGCTTCATGAACGTATAGTAGTATGAGATTTTTTTTAAAGATTTAATCTTTGATTAAAACTTAAAATAATGAACAATTATGTAATTAAATAAAACAATGGGTGCAAAATACTAAATAATTTAATTTTAGTGAATTGAGATAATTACAACCATTCACGTGTACATGAAAAAAATCAATGGCAATGATATTATAGTGTATCTATACACTATAACTTTATAGTGTATTGTAGAAATAGCCTCATCTTTATTATTTTCTATGAGTAATATACCACGTCTTCCACATTAATGCAAATGGAATCACTAGAGTGTGAAATACAGGGAAACATCTTGACATTAGACAAAAAGCCGAGAATGGTATAAAGCAAAAAGCTTAGAAACGAACCGTAAGGTTTTCAAACGATTATACCAAAGCATATTGATCACTTGCATTGCTCCCATTTTCTTTCCCCCTTCAATTTGTTCCCAAACGAACCCTAAAAGCATCAAAACCCAAGAAAACCAGAAAATTTCCAACGAACCCTAAGGTTTTCAAAAAATAGCACAAAATTGAAGGTTCAACGACAACAATAAACCATAGATTTACCTCAGACTTGTTTCGATGACAGTTTCGACGATTTGCTCAACGGAGATGCTTAGCTTTGGCCCGAGAAAAAAGCTCAGCACATCAGACTTGCTTCGATGACAGCTACGACGACTTGCTCAATGGAGAAGCACAACTCTGGCTCAAGAGATAAGCTCAACACTCTCAGACTTGTTCATCCACCGGCGACAGCATTCTTCAGGGAGCCATGAATAGCGTGTGCGTGCATTTTCGATTCATAGGGCATGGGAGTCATAGGAAATTTAGGAAATTTAGGAAAAGTATTCACTTAGCAGTAAGTGAAAAAATTTGAGGAAATAAAATTTTACAAAATAACCTTAGGCAACGATTTCAAAATGTTGCACGAAGTTATACAACTGGTACCACTTCTAAAACATTGCCTTTTCTATCAATGGCAACACTTATTACGCCTTGTCTTAGAAACGTTGCCAAAACACAATAAAATTTAGACTGCATGTGAAAAGCGTTGTCATATCTTCCTATGACAATATTTTATAATTGTTGCGTAAAAAGCCTTGCCTAAACTCAAAACAAAAGACTACATGTCAAAAGCGTTGCTTATTTGGCTTTAGGCAATGCTTTTTAAACCTTGTCTAAAATAGTGTTGCTAGAACCCCAAAATGTTGTAGTGCTATTTCTTTTAATCCTTGAGTGATAATTAAATTAAGAATGTGAGCACAACACTTTAAATGCATATACTCTTCATTCAAAATAGTTGTTCCATTCCAATCGCTTAGCCTATTTCTCAAATAATGAATAACCACATAATTAGGACTAGTATTGTCAATAGTGACGGTACAAATATTTCCAATTCCCCAATCTTTAATGCATTTTTCTAATGTCTTTCCTATTGTTTCTCCTTTGTGGTCACTAACAATAAAGAAACCCAATATCTTCTTATGCAAACACCATTCATCATCAATGTAATGAGCAATCACACACGTATAATTCAAGTTTTGTATTGAAGTCCAAGTATCGGTGCTGAGTGATATCATTTGAGAGTTAGATGAGAAAATGGACTTCAATAATGCTTTCTCATACAAATACAATTGCATAATGTCTCTAGCCACGGTTCTTCAAATTGTGGTTGAAGCACTTGAGCAAACTTTTTACAGCCTTCATTTTCAACAAATTTAAATGGAAGCTCATCAATGACAATCATTTTAGCAAGTGCAATCCTACATTCTTCTTGATTAAAAGACAATAACTTGAGCTTTGTAGTTCCATCATCATCATCTTCACATTTCTTTTCAAATCCAAGGGTTTTTTTTTGTTTCTTATCAACCACTTTATTTGGATTTTTCTTACAAACAGGGAAGTGCTTATGCAAATTACGTGTGCCATGATTTCTAGAACCACATGCATAAATTTTTCTACAATATTTACATTCAGCTTTTTGACCAGTTGCATCTTTGGTAAAGTGTTCCCAAACATGTGAAGATGGTCTAACAGGTTTTTTTCTTAAAATAAATACCTCTCCACCACCTGCAAGTGATGGTTCAACTCCTTGACCTTGTTGTTTAGTAGATGGCCCCTCAAGTTCAACTTCTTGAATGTTATTTGTAGGTGTAGGAGCACTTCCAATTTGAGAGCCATCGGTTGTTGTTGATGGAGCATCACTCATTTTCTGTGGATTAAAATAATCAACCAACTAAGTATTTAGCAATGTAAATTTCAACAGTGATTAATAAAGACAACTTGTTCTTTGTTGAAACACTTGACTTGAAGTCAAATAAATCAAATTTCTAGCATAATAAGGGGAAAAGTTGTTTAGTGTAATTCCATCTCCACTCATTTGTTCTCTGTAATTAAACTCTAATTAAAATCCAAGTTATATTTGTAATTAAACTCTAAAGATCTAAAGTGTAAACCCTAACAATCTCAATAAAAAAATATTCCATTAACACACACAAAAAAAGAAATAAGGAAGGATGAACTGACCTAACAATGAGAGGAAGTTGGGTTGGTCCTATGCCTGTGCTGTGTTGCTGTGAAAATGTGAGAATGGAAGATGAGAGAACGGTGCGATTTGTGCAGAGCAGAAGTAACAGAGCAGAAGTAACAGTGAGTGAGGCTCTGAGAATGTGCGAGAATGGAAGAATGGAGGGAGGACGGAAGAAATCCCCCCCATGGCAACGTCGTCGTTTAGGTGGCTCATCTTTTTTTTTTTTGGCACAATGGAACGACGTCGTTCCACTAATGTGCCTTTTTTTTTGTTCAGGCTTAAGTGGAATAACGTCGTTCCACTTAAGTCTTTTTTTCCTCTAGACTTAAGTGGAACGATGTTGTTCCACTTAAGTATGTTTTTTTTGTCCGATGTAAAAGAAACAACGTCGTTTCACTTAAGCTTGAACAAAAAAAAAGACACTTTAGTGGAACGACATCGTTCCACTAAAGTGTAACAAAAAAAAATAAAACACACCTGAAACGACGTTGTTTCAGGTGTTTATTTAAAATATATATATAGGTGCGGGTTGGGTTGATTTTTCGACCCATTTTTTGCAGATTTCATTATTTCCAACCCAACCCAACCCGTAAAAAATGGGTTGGGTTGGGTAAATTTGAGCGGATTGGTGGGTCGACCGACCTGCTATCCACCCCTACTAGTCTCTTCCTCTTCTTTTGCTGACGTGGCTCTAAATTATGCTCTTTTTATGTGGGAGGGAAACTCTTAGGTTGCTAGTGCCTCCAACTACTAAGGCATTTAAACTTACTGTTCTCAAAGTTTTGTATTCTCTAGTTCATCTTCTGCTCTTTGTTACTCTTGGTTACTTGTTTTCTTCTATTGTTGTAATACTCTGAAATTTCTTTCTTTTTTTAATTAATGATGATTTTTGTGATTTTTGTGAATTATTTAATTTATTTGTTTTTTTTACTATGTGTGTTGGTTTAAGGTGATACCGGAAATGAAAAAGATATTTTTATTTTCGGGGTCGGAAAATTTTTAACTGTTGACTGGGGCTGGAGGGATCTTACCAAACCCGAAAATAAAAATAGATTTCGAAATTTTTTTTTGAGATTTTATATGTCGGATGAAACTCAGTACACTCTATTGGAAAAATTCTTAGGTAGACACAGTCTACCATAGACACTCTATTGTCCATTGGACAATATATACTGATTTTTATCCATTGAATAATAACTATTGGAAAATATCTAGTTAGAAGCCTAGTCACCACACAATGATGTCACCAGCCTCATGGCATCATTGCTTAGATCACCCACTTAGTCATCATGGTGAGTTACTTGCCTAGTCATTGGTTACTTTGGTGGTGGACCAATTAAAAAATGACAAGTGTAAAGTTGGATGATTCATCATTTTTGGACCAATAGGAAGCTTACACTTGGAAAAACATTGTCAACACATTTTCTTCTCCAAGCTTCTAGTGGAATTCGGCGAAGAGCCTTTGGAAGACAAGAAAATATCCTAATTTCACTTTTCACTTATTACCTTTTCATCTTTGTTCAAGAAGAAATTTTTTATCATTTGTTTCACTTTGAAGTTTCGGCCAAGACACTCTAAACCACATCCCAAACTTGATCAAATCAAACCAACCTTGTTTCTTGAATCCAAACACCATTCCAAGAAACTTTTGTGTTGTAAGTTTCTTCAAAAGAAATCTTCTTCAATTATTTTCTTTGAGACCAAGTTTGAAGATTTAGAGGTGAAGTTCTTCATCTTCACTTTTTAAATTCTATTTTCAAGTTCTAGACCATAGATTTGATCCATGGTCACCTTATTTCAAGTCTTAGATTTTAAATTTGTTTATTTGATTTCATTTAAGGATTTATTGGTGGTGAAATATTTCACTCTAAGAGGACTTTAGGGAGCTTTTGAACATCATCCCATGGTAAGGGAGATATTCCTCTCATCAACCAACTTGATGGTGGAAAATAGGATTTGTGATTTGTTGGTGAAAAATCCATTTAAGGATTTATTCACTTGATTGTGTGGGTTTATGCTTTATGCTTTATTTATCCTGTGTTTATATGTCTTTGCAATATTGCATGAAATTGCTATGGTTGAAGTATGATATGACTTATATATGGATGAGATGATTCATATGTGGATGGAAAGCATGACTATGGACATGCATATGTATGACTGGAACCAATGAATCAAGGTGGAAATGGAAAGTTTTTGGTCCAAAGACCAAGTTTGGCTTAGCCACTTAGCCCAAAAAGTTAACATCAAAGGAAAATATTTTACTAATTGATAAACTCAAGTAATTAGGTGATGAGTAGTTGAGTTAAAGATATATATGTTTAAAAAGGAGATGAACAAAGTTTTAAAGTGAGAGAAAGAAATTATTTCAAAGTAACATTTATTTTATTAAAGATTTTCTTTTCTAAAATGAAAGAGAAATATTTTAGTGATGATTTAAGGCTGAAACAAATGGTTTAAAGTAGAAATGATTTTGAAAATTAGTTTAGAAATTGAAGTATTTTACAAAGGGTTGGTTTTTAGTGAAAACAATGGAAACAGACTTTGAAACGTTTGATTTAAATCAAAATAACTTAGATTTTGTGAAAAACACTTTATGCGATTTAAAGTTTGTGAAAAACGCTTTATGATATTGAATAGTATTTTAAAAACCTTACGCCATTCAAAAATGTTGATTTTTTACTTACGAGATTAAAAATTAGTGAAAATGTTTTTACGCGATTGAAAAACGTAATAGAAGTGTTACGCGATTTCGAAAAAACGTAACGAAAGTGTTACTTGATTGAAAAACGTAACCGTAGTGTTACGCGATTTTGATCATGTTTTAAAAGTGCTACACGATTGAGAAAAACAACAGAATTGCTGTCAGGGCTGACGTACTATACCTAGACACGTCAGAGGACGCTTACCCTAGTGGTGGCTTAATCACTGGGGGATTATGTTTTGAAATCAATAATTATTGAATTATTATGCTTTGCATGAGTTAGTTGATCATGCATTGTGAAAGTCTATTGATGCTTTGTTGTTAAGGCTTTGAGCCTAGGAGATTGAGCTTCCACATTTGTGCGGGTGTGAATTGCATAGGAAAGATCATTTTTGATCTAGGAGGCGTCAGGATGCGGAAATTTCACAAGTAGCTAGTTGGTAGCACCATTGTGCCGCAGTAAGATGATTGCAACACATTGAACGATCTAAGACACTATTCCTATTTCTATTTTGGTGGAAAATGTCTAGTATCATCCATGATGTGCACTTTGAGAATGTTTTAGCACTTGATTTGAGACTAACGATATACAGACATGTCTCCCAAATCACTTTCTCTGACGTTTGTGTTAGCTCCATGGAGCAGGGGTTGATCATTGTGCATTTATATAGTCATTTGTCATATTGTTATATTATTATGGTGCACATTGATTTGATTTACCCATTGCTTGATTGCATGACTATAACTGTTGATTTAGTACTAAATTGTATGATTGTTTATACTATTTCTTTACTGCCTTACTGGTATTGATGATGACGAGGATCTCACCTCTTTATTGTATTGTTCTGCCTGTTATATGTTATGTTTCTGTCCTGTGAATATTGCGATGACATCGAGATGGGATTTGTTGGGTTTTGTTAGAGTGCAGTTCCATGGTGGGTCTGACGCATAGCACGTCCATCTCGATACTGAATCTATTGAATATGTAGGAGACGTTACCCTATCTATGCATAGGACACGTTGTGGCATCCCTATATTTTCTTTTGATGTTATTGTATTTGTAAAGTTACAGATGCCTATTAGGGAGTTATGGAGTTACACATAGTATACTCCAAGGGAGGGTTCCGAGGTTTCATCTGCTCAGGCTCCTAGTGACAAGAGGTTGTCGAAACCCGTCAAATAATAAAAATTACCGGTTCACAAACTAATTTGTAGTATAGAGAATGAACCGAACCGTCTCTCAAGGATCCAATAAAAACAAAGATTCAATCAGATCAAGATAATTAAAATGGGGGGTTTTGATGATTTGAAAAAAAAATATACTGGTTGAATTAAAGAAATGCAATTAACAAATTAACCAATCTAAGGAAATTTTACCGATCTTGAGTTTAATCCATCATTGATCACAAGGAATTCACTTAATCGCTAACCATGTTCTTGGCCTTAGATCATATCAAGACGCCTCAACATGATCCAAGAATCCTCTACTAGATAAGCATCTAGGATTTAATTAACCAAGGTTAGATAAAGTAAGCACCATCCAAACATAGATTAACTTAAGATCCAGAATTTAACCAAGCTAAACAATCCATCAAAAAGCTTTAATAAATTGTTTATTCTATGTGATCCTCTTTGAATACATGATAATAAAGCTATTATCACATCAACATCTAAATCGAATTAAGCAATTTAATCTAGATAAAAATCAAAGAGGAAGAAGAGAAACTTGAATAACAATTAAGCAATATGAACAAGCGAAGCAAGATCTCCAAATTAAACATCAAGATGGCTAATCCCTTGGATTGATTATAAAAGCCTAGCCTTCCATGGATGGGAAGGAAGAACTCAGAAATAAAAGAACAAAAACGAAATTCTAAAGAAAATGAAGAAGAAGAGAAAGAAAACTCTTATAAATACTCAAACTTTCTTCAAACTTACTTAAAATTGAATTATGATAAATACAAAGAGATTGTCTCTATTTATACTAATCCTAGAAGCCAATTTGTACATGTACATAATCTGAATACAAGCTGTAAAAACATGGAAATTGTCAAATATGGAAGCTTGATGCATGGTTGGTGGGTTGGTGCATGGTAGGTGGGTTGGGGTATGGTTGGTGGGTTTTAGGCAGCAACTCTTATCCGACTTCTGGCTTGATTTTCATGACCTAGACGGTGCATTGTGCCTTGGCGGTCCCATGATAGTTGTAGCCAGATGTCTCCTTGAAATTTTGCAATTGGAATCATGTCATTTGGACTTTTAGAACATCAGATATGCCAAAAACACTGCACCTACCTCAAGTTAGGTTGGCAGAACGTGTTTCCAAATTCAAACCAACTTGTAGCTTCATAATGATGCCTAAAACGACATCTATTGACTAAATGGTCTTCAGTGAAGTTAGAGATATGGGTCTTATATTTCCAATGGCCAAGTTTCAGCCCAAGAGGAGGCCTATAGCTCACTATGTAGTCCAATATGTGCACACTGCCCACTCTGCATTACAGGGATATTTTGGACCCTTAGAAGTCCGATCCAGCTCTTGAGTTCTTAATGAAACTTGTAGAGCCTTGTCTTAGCTTTCCAAAGACACCAAGATCACCTCAAGTGGATCACCGAGTCCCACGTTATGGCTTAACAAAGGAAGAAAGGTCAAAATGCATCAAAATCCAAGAATTATTCAAAATTTGCATTAAAGCCCAATAACATTAAACTCATCTAAAATACTAATATTGGGCACAATAAACATCTAATAAAGCCTAGTACAAAGCTAACATAAGTGTCTTAAATTGATTGATCAAATTCCCTCACACTTAAGCTTTTGCACTCTTGGGCAAAACACATAAGAACAAAACTAAAGAAAAACAAGAAACATCATATTATTAAACTAAAATCATAATTATATATAATCTAATTCACTTTCGTAGGAAAACACGATAGCACTTAGCATGTGCCACAAGCCTTTAAACCCCTAGGTGTCCCTAGTGGACGAGTTATAGTCTTGTGAGGGTTTACCAGGATGATACCCACAAACATGCAATTCTTTATTTAATCAATTCAACTAATTTTTAAATACAAGAGAATTAAGAATAACCATAGTTTCAAAGATTCCAAACATTCATGAAGTGATATGCCTTTACATCCCAAATTAACAAGCAAGGTGAATTCAAGTAGAATCATGGATCAAACATGACACAATTTCACAAGATACACTCTCAATCTCTCAAGTGTTTAGGTTTGTGTTTACACTCAAATCAACTCATCAAAAATTGCACTACCATAAGCTTGCTTATCTTCTACTTCTCCACTACTCAAAACACATGCACACACAAATCAAGAGGACTTTATTCAAGGTTGTAATTGGGCCAAGGTAAGGGAAGGGAATAATACGGATATAACAAGTTAAAACCAAAGAGAATAAAAGAGCAATGGGGAGGAACTCAAGTAACAAGCACAAAAGTTTACCCCAAACCATAAAATCCACATTCTCTTAACACATTCCTTCCTTTTTCTATTCTTTTCTTTTACAACCTTTTGGCTTTATTCTTTTCTTTTCTTTTTCCACAAATCATCAATTGGTTTTTTCTCATCAATGATCTCATGTTTTGCAGAATCAGATTTCTGCATCTATTGCTTGCTCAACTGACTCAATGAAGATGTAAGTTGACCAACTTGGATCTCCAAGTTCTGTACTATAGCTTCTGTTCTTTGCTGGAATTGGATGTTGTTCTGGGCCAATTTTTTCACCAAATCCTCTAATGTAGGCTCAGATTCCATGCCTATTGGGGCTTGCTGTTGTTGCTGTATAGGCTGCTGGTATAGATTGATTGGTTCAACATAAGGTTCGAACCAGGGATGTTCTCCTCAGTCATGGTTATATGTGGTAGAATAAGGATCATATCCAAGCTGTTGGTATTGTGATTCACCAAGAAATACACCTGTTGCATCAACAGAATGGTCATGGAATACAGAACCATCATCTTGTAATGTGGTGCATGCATATGTGGGATGATAAGAACTACAATATATACTACAAAATCCTGCAGGTTCTTGCACATGTAACTGATGTTGTTCCACTGCTAACTGCCCCACCAGATAAGCCAGCTCATCAAGTTTATGCTCCATCAGATTAGTGATCAAACACAAAAACACAAAAACAAGTCTAAAAATATACACAAAACAATTACAGAAAACATATCTAGAGATTTTTAAAAATTATAGGACCACCACATGGTGAAATCTACACAAAAACGCTATCCAAGCGAATAATAAAAAATCTTTAAAAATTGAAAAAATAGTCTAAACGATGGAATTTGGCTAAAATAAGGGTGACCTCATTATATATAGTGAGTCTTTCTCAAAATAACGTTTTCCATTAGCGTGCAAAAATTCAGGTCAATCATAGATACATTACCGAACCGAAATTCTTGACACAATGCCCTTTACCCAATTTCAGCCGAATTCCACTTGAAAAAGTTTCAAAAACAAAACAAACACAATTATTAGAGTTAGATGAGGTCTTGAAATGATCAAATAGTTGCATTGGATCCCCGGCAACGGCGCCAAATTTGACAAGAGGTTGTCGAAACCCGTCAAATAATAAAAATTACCGGTTCACAAACTAATTTGTAGTATAGAGAATGAACCAAATCGTTTCTCAAGGATCCAATAAAGACAAAGATTCAATCAGATCAAGATAATTAAAATGGGGGGTTTTGATGATTTGAAAAGAAAATATACCGGTTGAATTAAAGAAATGCAATTAACAAATTAACCAATCCAAGGAAATTTTATCGATCTTGAGTTTAATCCATCATTGATCACAAGGAATTCACTTAATCGCTAACCATGTTCTTGGCCTTAGATCATATCAAGATGCCTCTACATGATCCAAGAATCCTCTACTAGATAAGAATCTAGGATTTAATTAACCAATGTTAGATAAAGTAAGACCATCCAAACATAGATTAACTTAAGATCCAGAATTTAACCAAGCTAAACAATCCATAAAAAAACTTTAATAAATTGTTTATTCTATATGATCCTCTTTGAATACATGATAATAAAGCTATTATCACATCAACATCTTAATCAAATTAAGCAATTTAATCTAGATAAAAATCAAATAGGAAGAAGAGAAACTTGAATAACAATTAAGCAATATGAACAAGCGAAGCAAGATCTCCAAATTAAACATCAAGATGGCTAATCCCTTGGATTGATTATAAAAGCCTAGCCTTCCATGGATGGGAAGGAAGAACTCAGAAATAAAAGAACAAAAACGAAATTCTAAAGAAAATGAAGAAGAAGAGAAAGAAAACTCTAACAAATACTCAAACTTTCTTCAAACTTACTTAAAATTGAATGATGTATAATACAAAGAGATTGACTCTATTTATACTAATTTTAGAAGCTAATTTGTACATGTACATAATCTGAATACAAGCTGTAAAAACATGGAAATTGTCAAATATGGAAGCTTGATGCATGGTTGGTGGGTTGGTGCATGGTAGGTGGGTTGGTGTATGGTTGGTGGGTTTTAGTCATCAACTCTTATCCGTCTTCTGGCTTGATTTTCATGACCTAGACGATGCATTTTGGCTTGGAGGTCCCATGAAAGTTGTAGTCAGTTGTCTCCTTGAAATTTTGCAATTGGAATCATGCCATTTGGACTTTTAGAACTCCAGATATGCCAAAAACACTGCACCAACCTCAAGTTAGGTTGGCAAAACGTGTTTCCAAATTCAAACCAACTTGTAGCTTCATAATGATGCCTAAAACGACATCTATTGACTAAATGGTCTTCAGTGAAGTTGGAGATATGGGTCTTATCTTTCCAATGGCCAAGTTTCAGCCCAAGAGGAGGCCTATAGCTCACTATGTAGTCCAATATGTGCACACTGCCCAGATTTCCGTGACAGCAAACCCACTCTATATTGCAGGGATATTTTGGACCCTTAGAAGTCCGATCCAGCTCTTGAATTCTTCATGAAACTTGTAGAGCCTTGTCTTAGCTTTCTAAAGACATCAAAATCACCTCAAATGGATCACTGAGTCCCAAGTTATGGCCTAACCAAGGAAGAAAGGTCAAAATGCATCAAAATCCAAGAATTATTCAAAATTTGCATTAAAGCCCGATAACATTAAACTCATCTAAAATACTAATATTGGGCACAATAAACATCTAATAAAGCCTAATACAAAGCTAACATAAGTGTCTCAAATTGATTGATCATCTAGTCGTAGAGGCAGGCACTCACAGGGATACTTGTTTGCCGATGACCTGGAGGAGGATCGTTTCCCTTAGGCATTTGGGACTTTAGCCAGTTAGATTTGTAGTACAGTGTTTGTATATATTCTTTTGGGTACTTATTTAACATTTGTGCCTTTCAGCATAATTTCTTATTTCTACTTCTCCCTTGCTGGGGTTTTGGGAGTGTTTAGATTGTGGTGTTGGGTGAGGAAAGTAGGTCTACTTTGGGTCTTTTTACCCCATTTCGCCATTGACCTTTTTACTATCAAAACTAGGTCCTCGCCCTTCACTGTAGGTTTTTTATGCTTTTGGAAGAGGTGGCCCCTTGACCTCCTTCCATGGTTGATGAGGCGATGTATGATTGGGTTGATGAAGAGGTCCTTGGTCTCAGTTTCGATCTTGACTCACCAAAGAGTCTTAATGGGGCCTTTCAGTACATGTTGTTGTCCCGTGAAGGGGTGTCTCTTGGGTTTTTAGTGACCAATCCCAGCATCAAGCAATTTATGACCTTGGGCTCAGGAATAGCCACTTCCTCGAAGTGGAAAGCTCCAAGGAAGGCAGCTAATGCTGGGGAAATGTGTAAGGTTATTTTGGAAGAGACTCTGGTGCAGAATATGCATCCAAAATAGATTGAGCTTCGAGCTCTACTTTGATGTGTGGCATTCAGACATTTATTTTGTACTTGTTCTGTTTTGAGTTAAATTCAAGTTAGAGTAGTTTTATATGTTTATAAGTGTTTTCATAATAAGTTCCCTTTATTATTCTTCTTGCTTCATTTTGATGTGTTAGATATAGAAAATTAATTTTTTTGGTTAGTTTCCATATAATCCTGATTTGATTTAATTGTGTTCATTTATTGCATATCTTGGTATTGGATTTTCATGTTGTGTTTCCCTTAATTGAAATATTTAATGTTGCTTAATTGAATTTAATGGGTTTGAATTTGAAATCAGGTAAGGAAGTCAAAGGAATAAATAGAAACCAAATAGTAGCATTCAAGGAGCATAGGAGAGTTTTCCCTTCGCAGTAATCATGAGAGAACGAGGATGACAAGCAGAAGATGAATCATTTTGGTTTTTCTTCCCTTTTGTCTTTTGTTCAAAACTATGTTAGGCTAATTTTCCTTTCTAGTTAAGGTTAAATTCAAAGCCCTAGATATGACTTGGTAATTAGACATAAGATGTTATTCTCTTAGTTTTAATTGAAATTTTTTGTGTTTCTTCTATTAGAATTGTGTATGATTATTGTCTTGATTCATTTAGATACTTGACTAAATAGAATTTGACAATAATCTAATGCTAGCTTAGGAAACTTGATTCGTAATTTTCATACTTTTCTAATCACAAGTTGCAATTTGTAATTAATCATTGTAGTCAAATCCTTAGTTAATTGTGATGAAAAACATAACCTACGTTGAATGACCCGAGGTTACATGGTTGTTACCTAAATCAGCCTATCTTTCTCAACTTAATGCTTTTGTCTCTTTGAATCTAGCGAGCTTGTTGCTTATAGATTATTAGATGGTTAGAGATTAATTCTAGTTAACGACAAACAAAGGAAAGATTGGGGTAGTTGAGCTTGTTGCGTGCTATCTACAGTTGGTAGTTTTATTAGGAATAAGGAATATGGTGGAGAAAATCTTTAACCAAGCTTTATCTATTGTTGCATTAACTTTAATCATTGCTCTTGCTTGTTTCATACTTTTAATTTCCATCCCTACAATTCAGTTTAGTCTTGCTTAGTTTTATTTTGTTATTCGAAATTCCCTATTTAGTTATTGTTTATTTTAGAATATATTTTAGCGACATTTTACATTTGAATTAACACAAATCTCTGCGAGAATGACTGACAAGAGGTTGTCGAGACCCGTCAAATAATAAAAAATACCGGTTCACAAACTAATTTGTAGTATAGAGAATGAACCGAATCGTCTCTTAAGGATCCAAAAAGAACAAAGATTTAATCAGATCAAGATAATAAAAGGGGGGTTTGTTGTTGATTAATAAGATTGAAAAAAAAGTACAAGACTGAAAGTTGTAAACAAATATAAAGAAGCAACCAATCCAAGAAAATTTACCGACCTTGAGTTTTAATCCATCATTGATCACAAGAAATCCACTTAATTGCTAATCATGTTCTTGGCCTTAGATCACATCAAGAAGCCTCAACATGATCTAAGAATCCTTTACTAGATAAGCATCTAGGATTTGATTAACCAAGGTTAGATAAAGTAAGCATCATCCAACATAGATTAACTTAAGATCCAGAATTTAACCAAGCTAAACAATTCATCAAAAAGCTTTAATATATTGTTTAGTCTTTGTGATCCTCTTTGAATACATGATAATAAAGCTATTATCACATCAACATCTAAATCAAATTAAGCAATTTAATCTAGATAAAAATTAAAAGAGGAAGAAGAGAAACTTGAATAACAATTAAGCAATATGAACAAGCGAAACAAGATCTCCAAATTAAACATCAAGATGGCTAATCCCTTGGATTGATTATAAGAGCCTAGCCTTCCATGGATGGGAAGGAAGAACTTAGAAATAAAAGAACAAAAACGAAATTGTAAAGAGAATGGAGAAGAAGAAAAAGAAAACTCTCACAAATACTCAAACTTTCTTCAAACTTACTTAAAATTGAATGATGTATAATACAAAGAGATTGGCTCTATTTATACTAATCCTAGAAGCCAATTTGTAATTGAAAATAATCTGAATGCAAGCTGTAAAAACATGGAAATTGTCAATAGGTCATGCACAAAGACGTAACTTGAAAATCAAGAACAAACCAATCAAAGCACAAAAGGAAAACTAAAACAAAACAAAAATTAACAAATCAATTAGAAACAATTGCCGACGACACGATACCAAAATTGGTTGTGAGCTAAATGTATCCTGAAAACTAAGCGAAGATTTGATCAATTCTGAAAGGAACTACCAAATTAAACCTTCCAAATAAAAGATTGTAGTAAGTGGTAAGAAGGGTTATTGATCAATCAATTTGAGACACTTATGTTAGCTTTGTACTAGGCTTTATTAGATGTTTATTGTGCCCAATATTAGTATTTTAGATGTATTTAATGTTGTTGGGCCTCATTGGGCTTTAATGCAAATTATGAATAATTCTTGGATTTTGATGCATTTTGACCTTTCCTCCTTGGTTAGGCCATAACTTGGGACTCGGAGATCCATTTGAGGTGATCTTGGTGTCTTTAGAAAGCTAAGACAAAGCTCTACAAGTTTCATGAAGAACTCAAGAGCTGGATCAGACTTCTAAGGGTCCAAAATATCCCTGCAATGCAGAGTGGGTTTGCTGTCACGGAAATCTAGGCAGTGTCCACATATTGGACTATATAGTGGGTTATAGGCCTCGTATTGGGCTAAAACTTGGCCATTGGAAAGATAAGACCCATATCTCCAACTTCACTGAAGACCATTTAGTCAATAGATGTCGTTTTAGACATGATTATGAAGCTACAAGTTGGTTTGAATTTGGAAACACGTTTTGCCAACCTAACTTGAGGTAGGTGCAGTGTTTTTGGCATATCTAGAGTTCTAAAAGTCCAAATGGCATGATTCCAAAGCCAAAATCTTAAAGAGACAACTGGCTACAACTTTCATGAGACCTCCAAGCCAAAATGCACCATCTAGGTCATGAAAATCAAGCTGGAAGTCAGATAAGAGTTGCTGATTAAAAACCACCAACCATACACCAACCCACCTACCATGCACCAACCCACCAACCATGCATCAAGCTTCCATATTTGACAATTTCCATGATTTTACAACTTGTATTCAGATTATTTTCAATTACAAATTGGCTTCTAGGATTAGTATAAATAGAGCCAATCTCTTTATATTATACATCATTCAATTTTAAGTAAGTTTGAAGAAAGTTTGAGTATTTGTGAGAGTTTTCTTTCTCTTCTTCTCCATTCTCTTTACAATTTCGTTTTTGTTCTTTTATTTCTGAGTTCTTCCTTCCCATCCATGGAAGGCTAGGTTCTTATAATCAATCCAAGGGATTAGCCATCTTGATGTTTAATTTGGAGATCTTGTTTCGCTTGTTCATATTGCTTAATTGTTATTCAAGTTTCTCTTCTTCCTCTTTTGATTTTTATCTAGATTAAATTGCTTAGTTTGATTTAGATGTTGATGTGATAATAGCTTTATTATAATGTATTCAAAGAGGATCACAAAGACTAAACAATATATTAAAGTTTTTTTATGGATTGTTTAGCTTGGTTAAATTCTAGATCTTAAGTTAATCAATGTTGGATGGTGCTTACTTTATCTAACATTGGTTAATCAAATCCTAGATGCTTATCTAGTAGAGGATTCTTGGATCATGTTAAGGCTTCTTGATGTGATCTAAGGCCAAGAACATGGTTAGCAATTAAGTGGATTTTTTGTGATCAATAATGGATTAAACTCAAGATTGGTAAATTTCCTTGGATTGGTTGTTTCTTTATATTTGTTTACAACATTAAGTCTTGTACTTCTTTTCAATCTTATTAATCAACAACAAAACCCCCCTTTCTAATTATCTTGATATGATTAAATCTTTGTTTTTCTGGATCCTTAAGAGACGATTTGGTTCATTCTCTATACTACAAATTAGTTTGTGAACCGGTAATTTTTATTATTTGACGGGTCTCGACAACCTCTTGTCACATATCAAATGGCAAATTAAGACTAAAAAAAGAACTTGCAAGCACTGCAATAGCAGCACAAGCAGTAGCAAAAAGGTCTTTGCAACTAGTTGATAGTAGAGTTATTGACCTTCGTTAGAGGACTGAAGAACTAATCAGATAAGAAGAGGCAGCAAAAATGAGACATATATGTTGTCCATGGCAAGTTTTTAAATTGAGCTATGCCAATATTACAAACAACAGTTGAAAATATTAAAAAGAGGCTACCAAAACTGCAATTCTTACTTCATGAAATGTATATAACATAATTTTCATGATCAATGAGTTGATATTGATCTCTCAAACTTCCTCATCTATTGTTCTTGTAAATGTTTCATAAGTGGATTTTTTTTCTCTTTTCATAAGAGCCAGCCAAAATCTCACGAGCACTTCATATAAAAGTAGTTGAAAGAAAAACATTATCATTCTATCCTAATCTTAACCCACTAACACATTGTCTGGGCAAAAATTGCCACCATTGTGTATGCCTAGAAAAAAAAATTGGGCAGACAATTTCAGGATCGTATAACATGTTGTAATTGCCTTTGCTTTGTGATTTACATGCTTCTTTCTTTATAAATTATAATTAAGCATACATTTTAATACTTTCTTATTTTCTTCTTTTAAATCCCCTTAGAACAAGCATGTTGTAATTGAAGGTACATACCAAACTATTTGTATTCTTCATAAATCTTTTACTAGACAGCAAATAACTTTTTCATTGATGACCGATATGTGTTGTAAGCCACTGATTGACAATGATGAGCTTCTTGCATTTTCAACTCAAAAGAGTGTGGGTTTAGTTAACCTTGATTTTGCAGGCACTTACTTTCATGGTTAGATGTACTTAACCTTTGTGCTGGCACGTGATTATTATTTGATTAGATCAATTTTAATGATGGCAAGTTATTTTAGCATTTTGACTCCATGCTGATATTTTGCTTTTTAACATTACAATGATTTGTGATGGTTAGGTATATTAGC
The DNA here is from genome assembly GCA_023212625.1 of Styphnolobium japonicum. Classification (NCBI taxonomy): domain Eukaryota; kingdom Viridiplantae; phylum Streptophyta; class Magnoliopsida; order Fabales; family Fabaceae; genus Styphnolobium; species Styphnolobium japonicum. Next base: position 16,480,398 of record JALBWW010000011.1, read on the forward strand.
TTATGTGTAATTTGTCACAATTAATGTATCAGCTTTACTGCTAACTTTGTTTGTATCCACCCATGTAATGCGGGTCTACATCTAGTTATAGCTAAAATTTTGGTAGCTAATAACTGTGGAACTATCAATAAATATAATATATAAAGAAACATTCTTATAAAATTTTGACATGTAGCATGTACAATACTTGCCAAATTTTGATATGTGGCACAACACATATATACGTAACATATGTCCTTAGTAGATTCTTTCTTACAAATTGTTATTATTGTATGTCATAAATTTGTCAATTTTTAAAAATGTTTTCTTTCATTTTTATTTGCAATCTTTGTCATCAATGTCTTTCATAAATGACATATCAATATTGCAAATTAGATTATAAAATTTTCAAAATCAATAAAATAAAGATCAATATAATATATAAAATTAAAAACCTATTTTGTAGAAACTTATAAAACTACTAATTTAAGTATATTACCTAGGTGCAACTCCTGTCTTCCATCAAATTTTGACATGTGGCACAATATATGTGTAACATTTGTCCTTAGCAAATTACTCATCAGGGCACAACACCTGCCTTTTGTTTGACATATTTGTCTCTAAATTACTCACCACAAAATGTAATGTAATGTCCTTAATTAATATAGTTAGCTCGTTAAGATAATATAAAAATGAAAATCAATATCACTATTAATAAATCAATATAATCAACTCAAAGCAATCAATAAATTATCTATGTAATATATATAGAGAAAGTTCATAAATGAAATGCTGGAAAGAGAGGCTGATATGTGTTAGTATGAGATGCGAACATGTGTGAAAGCATTATTGGGTTAATTTGAATGGCAAGTTCAAACAATTAAACATATTTAATGCAAATCTAATACAATCTAATGCAATTATGAAATTGATACAATTATCTCATTAAAATGATATAAAAATGGTAATCAATATCAATCAATTAATATAATCAACATCAACCAATCGATCAAATATCAATATAATATCTAAAGAGAGAATTTAGAAAGGAGATATTGCAAACAAAGATTCACATGTGGCATTATGAGATGCAAACATGTGTGAGAGTATTTTTGAATTAATTTGAATGTTAAGAAGAAATAATCAAACATATTTAATCCAAATCTAAAGCAATTATGAAATTTAATGGTACTCTTAATTAATATGCACTAATAGTTATTGATAAATTCATATTAGAAACAATCAAATATTTTATATAAGTCCAAAAGTTTGTGCAATGAAAATGGTGCACAATGATCATTACTAATTGTTATTGGCGTTAACATGCAAACAATCAAACATAATAATAATTTTCATACAAATTTATTATATTATTAAAATACTCATTCAATTTTCTCTCATGAAAAAAATCAAAGAAATAATTTGATTTACGAAACATATGTAGATGTATAGTTATTCATATGCTTAATATTTATTAATAAATTTAGTTTTTTCTCTTATTTTAATAACTCAGTGTATCTCACGCAGATGTAATCTAGTAATATATAAAACAGGGTCATGATTTGAAGATTTATAAAATATACCATGATATTCAAATTGTTTCTTTAAGAATAATGATACAAGATTTTCAAATTTATTAACCTTCTCTTATTATTTTTATACTTTTATCCATTATATCATCTTTTATGGAATACATACATAATTATGAGAGGGAGATAGTAAGATTATGACATACTAAATTAACATCAATCAATGGATTTAACGTTAGATACGAATCTCAACCAACACGAGCTTCCAATCTTAATCACCTTGGCCATTATAGAGCTATCTTCTCTCTATAAATTGTGCATGTGTAATACCTTACGTACTTCACCTTCATCTTTCTCCTCTGAGTTTCACTATTATAGATGGCCTTCACCACCAAATTAAGATCTCTTTGCTCTGCTTTGTCTCTTCTAGGGACCCTTCACCTTTTATTTTTCTGGCCCTCTAGCACTGCTAGTGGGTTTACTACTCATCTAATTCCTCGTGATTCCCCTTTATCTCCATTCTACAATGCATCAAACACCCGCTTCAGTCGCTTGCATGATGCTTTCGAACGCTCATTGAAGCGTATCAACCATTTCAGGGCAGCCATTGCCCCTACAAGCAAAGTCCAGACCCAGTTAATGCCCGGTAGTGGAGATTACTTCATGAATGTGTCAATTGGAACTCCACCTGTTGAGGTGTTTGGAATAGCTGATACGGGAAGTGACCTTATATGGACACAATGTCTTCCATGCAAAGAATGTTACAAGCAAACACTTCCTTTCTTTGATCCTCGTCGTTCCTCAACATACCAAAACTCACCATGCCATTCCAGCTTTTGCAATGCACTAGAAAAATCTACCTGTGGCCACAACTCTACCTGTGAGTATCGTTATTCTTATGGTGATGGGTCTTATACTAATGGAGAACTTGCCACAGACACGTTAACCTTAGGCATCAGTAAGTCAGTTTCTCTTCCAAAGATTGTGTTTGGCTGTGGACAAAACAATGGTGGCCACTTTGATGAGTCAGAATCTGGCTTAATAGGCCTTGGTGGTGGCAAGCTTTCGTTAATTTCTCAAATCGGTCAGTCTATTGGTAAAAAACTCTCCTATTGTCTTGTACCCACGTCCACTGGCTCAAGCAAGATAAGTTTTGGTAGCGATGCTGTGGTTTCTGGTTCTGGTGTCATTACAACTCCTTTGGTATCAAAACGTCCTGATACCTTCTACTACCTTTCATTGGAGGCTATTAGTGTAGGAAACCAGAGAATTGCTTACAAGGGTTCGACAAAGACAGTTCCTAATGCTGGTGTGGGAAATATCATTATTGATTCAGGGACAACATTAACTTTTTTGCCATCAGAACTTTTTCATGATTTGGTATCAGCTTTGGAAAAAGTAATACGTGGTCAAAGGGTGCATGACCCTAGAGGTGAACTTAGCCTTTGTTATAAAACTGGTAGTGACAAAATCAATCTCCCTACTATCACAGCACATTTCAGTGGAGGTGATGTGCTCCTACCGCCGCTGAATACGTTCGCCTTGGTAGAAGATGATTTGGTATGCTTCACAATGATTTCGTCCCCTGACTTAGCTATATATGGCAACTTAGCTCAGATGAATTTCTTAGTAGGATACGACCTTGAGGCCGGTACCGTGTCGTTTTTACCAACAGATTGCACCAAGCAAGAGTAAGTTGCGGATTTATGTGAACAATTTGGGGAGCATATGCAAATTTTCCTCTAAATTTGCTAATAAACATTTTCCTTTCGATGTGTAATGTTACCATTCTATACTATTTCCTTTATTCCTTTTTTTTTCTTTCTTTCGTAAGAGTATAATAGAAGAAAACCTAACAAGACAAGCTGTGAAGGCCGTTGCTGGAAGGAAAGTCGCAACTAAATGGCGACAATAGTTAAAATAAAATGGAGCCACCACCAGTAATTTATTTGATAGGAAAAATGATTAACAAATTCTTTTTTAAAAGAATTAAAAAATGTTTTGCAAATTGGATAGAGTTTGAGAGTCGATTTATGTATAAAGAATGACAAGAACTTAATCCTAGAGCATCCCTCATATATCCATCCAAACATAGTTAACTTAAGTTAGCTGTGTAAATTTAATAGTTTCAACAATATCTGATTTACCCCTTAAAATAAATGAACAAAGGTAAAAATAAATAAATGATGTAAAAGCTAAATTATAATATTACAAGGATGACATAAAAATGATCAAAAACTAAATTAATTTATTTACAAGATAAATATATAATAAAGATATAAGTAAATTAAAATATTTACAAGCTGACCAAAACAACAAAGACTAAATTAGAAAATTTACAAGTTTGAAATAAAAATAAAAATCGAAACTAAATTTCAAAAAAATTACAAGTTTGACTTGTCATGAGTGTCAACGTATCCCCAACGTGCAATGAAGAATTCAAAGCTATATATTTCTTTAAAATATATTTGTGTGTTTTTATTTTAATTAAGGAAAAAATATTAGGCTAAAGAATTAGATTTTTTGATGAAAATCTTGATTTGATTTTATTTGATTGAGTGAGTAAGCTACTTGACAAATTGTAAACAAGATTTGACATGACACAAGGCTACATAACAATACCAAGAGATTCCTCAAGACCACTATAGGATAATTTTTTTGATTTTAAATCCTATGGAGGATTGGACATAACAAAGGTCACAGAACAACTTCAAAATAGTCGAGGAGTATTTAGGCCCTTTGCATCCTATTTTTACAATTAGTTAGCTATCTCACTATTGACTAATTGACTAACTACTAACTAGTAATGGCTAACTAAACTAATATCACAATTAAAATTCATATCATTGATTGTACCCGAAAAAAAAAAATATTCATATCACTGCCATCCCCTCAACAATAACCTTGTTCTCAAGGTTAAACACAACAAACCATATGAGCAACTTGAGCCTGCAGTCCTCTTATTTTCATTGGGCCAAAGGACAAAGGCTACAAATATACTTCAACTATACTATTTAATACTGATAGCTCATCATAGCACATATTGTTTCCAGTACTACTACGGTTGCGAAAAGGTACCCAATAGGACCAAGTATACTAGCGTGGCAAGTCCAATACCAATTCCTTTTCCAATGTCAGCCGTAGTGTTGCCAGCAACATCGAAGGCCGGTACTAATTGATCTTATTTCATTTGGCACCAATTCACTAGAAGCAGGGTAATGTTTCTCTTTTGCTGTCTTACTCCCAGGCCGTGAATCCATCATGACTTTCCTACACAGAGCCATGGAAAACCCATAGCACCCCAGCTATTAGAATCATCAAGAGCTTCCTCAATGATAGACGTTTAAGAAAAGATACCCAGGACTTTGTTCCTCTGCCAATAATGTAAACATTATCCATGCGAGTTGTAAACTCATAATTAACGAGTGGCATCCTTGATGTGGATGGTTTCAAAACTCTTCCCTTGTGTTTTTTCCTACTGACTGGGAGCAATTCTTCCCCAAGTTCATTTTTCCTAGACATGGTCTGACTCGTTTTCTAGCAAGGTGGTGCTTCGCTCGCATGGAATTGCTGACATTCTGACCAAGGTTTAAAATCTCGTTCCGCAATAGGTGTTGCGGCTGCGACAAAACGGTCGTGGAGGCCGCCGCGACCGCATCACCCCGCAATTGCAGGGTCATTCTGAATCACAGAAAACAGCCGCAACAGAACGCGACAGAACGGCGTTTCGGCCGCAACGAACGCGATAGAACAGCGTTTCGGCCGCAACGTGGTTCCTTTCCCATTTTTTCAGCCGCAACCGACCTCCTACCGCCTCAATACCACCTTAACCCACCATCTCTGTTTCAGCAGCAGGCTACCCATCTCTCCTCTGTGTGTGTGTTAGTGTATGAGTGAAATTTTGGAGAGGGGCAAGGGCGCAGGCTATGGATGCTGTGAGTGGGTGGCTATGGGTGCGGTGGTGTTGGGCCGTGTAGCTATGAGAGGTGGGTGCACAGTGGTGGGTGGTGGCTGTGGTGAGTGGGTGCGCAGTGGTGGGTGGTGGTTGTGGGTGTGGTGGCTGTGAGGGTGAGGCTGTGAGGGAGAGAGGGAGTGGGGAAGAAAATGGCGATCCAGAAAAAAATAAGAGGGAGGGAAGAGAAAAAGATGAGAGGGGAAGGAGAAAATGCCGTGTGTGAGAGAGAAGGAAAATTTTGGGAGTGGGGAGGGGGAAAAATTGGGGAGTTTCTTTAAAAATTAAAATTTGAGGGAAAGATAAAATTTGTGGTATAAATTTTTGAAAGGAAAATTTAGGAATTTTTTAGGAATTAAATTAAAATTTTTAATTATTAATTAATAAGTTCTAAAAATCAGTTTGAACTACATTTTACCACATTTATGTTTTAATTATATAATTTATATTTACAATTGTTTTTAATTCACAAATACATATATATTTATATGTAGGTTGATTTTAATTTGCATTGTAACAATAATATAGATAATTTTACTATAATTTGTAAAATGATATGAAAACTTCACACCACAGCGGCCGCAAATTGCGTTGCAACATTCGCAGCACTCGCAATCGCAAAAACCGCAACGCGACCGTGACCGCTATTTAAAACCTTGATTCTGACCAGTTGCTCTGACTTTTAGCTCCATCTTCAGATGTAGTATTAAATGTTAATGTTCCCACTAGATATCAAACCAGCTATGATTCCCAAGATTCGAAGCAGTTAAACTCTGATTTGGATTTAACAGATTCTTCAACTGTAGTTCCTCTTGCTTTCTCCAAGTTTTGTGGGCTCTGTGTAATAATACCACTTGGATCTTGTCCCTGAATGTGATTACCTAGTCTTGAAGAATTGTTAATGGTTTCATGACTCCCAAGTTTTGCATACGCTGCGGTCACATCTAGCAAACTAACTGATGTTTCTTCTTCGCAGTCAGCGGTGGAAATTTTGGGGCAAGCTTTTTCAGAAACCTCCTCTCCTGGAACCCTCCCATCTTTCACTGTTGTTGTTGGTTTTGTTAGAAATTAATTCTTTGACTCTTTAAAACAAATTCTAGATGCATACATCCTAGAACAAAACACCATAAAGCCTATGATCAATATCCTACCAAATTATCAAGGATTCTAGGATTTTATAAATATCTGGATCCATATTTATTGATCACTATCTGTTGTGGAATCTTTGCGGCAATCAATCATGAACAAACGGGGTGGTTTGTGATTTCCTCAACCAAATTACCTTAGTTCCTCAATGGGACCGTTGTCTCTCTTCCAAATGGGGAGAAGAGAAATTGTATTATGATTTAGTATATTGGGAACCATAACCGTGTATTATTAAACCTACTAGGATTCCTATTATCTCTTAATGAGCCAACACTGACATCAACTTATTAAGCTCATATTAGTTTTTTTGTAGTCTAATGGGCTCACTTAATTAGATCACTAATATTAACCATCTTTATGATAGATAACTAATATAATTGTTATTAAATATAAGCCCACACAATTATTGGAAATATAAATTTCCAACAATCTCCCACTTGGGCTACGTACATATCGTTCCTTCAACAATTATATCACAAATTCCTTAGGTGCACATCCGAATATTATTTATCTTTAGACTTTCTTTATCAATTTGCTCCATCTCATGTACTAACCATGGAACTACAGCAGCTTTTGTCACAACCAAAATGTGACTAAACCACAATGATCACCACATTAATACATTCAATGACATAGATCAAATATGGATGAGTAGCATGGAAAATTACATGCAATGTGATCTCAATCATGCCTATTTCCAACTAGTCCTTCTTTAGTCTTTAGTGAGATCAATCCAAAGTCCTTAAATGCAATATAATTATTACATATACAAAGCATAAGCAAGTTCAAAATAGAATCATAAGCATCAACTTTATTATGCATAAAATCAAATAAACAATGTCCAAAGTAAAACATAGAACATAAAAAGACTCCCACTAAACTAAGGTATCCTCATGAATAACACCCATATGAGCAGTATGCTCATGAAAAACCTTAGGTGTCAAACCCTTAGTTAATGGATCAGCTAGCATAGAATTTGTCCCTATATGTTTTATAGAAATCTGTCTATCCTGAACTCTTTCCTTAACAACTAGAAACTTGATATTGATAAACTTCGACTTCGTTGAACTCCTATTGTTGTTGGAGTAAAGAACTGCCGAGTTATTGTCACAATAAATCCTCAGTGGTCTGTCAATGCCATCGACCACACGCAAACTAGTGACAGAGTTTCGTAGCCATATCCCATGGTTGGACGCCTCATAATAAGCTATGAACTCTAATGCCATGGTCGAAGAAGCTATAAGTGTCTGTTTAGCAGACTTTCATGAGATAGCTCCTCCTGCCAACATATAGATGTAGCCTGATGTGGAGCGTCTGCTATCTTGGCATCCCACAAAATCAGAGTTAGAGTACCCGATGATCTCCAAACTGTCAGATCTTCGATAAGTGAGCATGTAGTCTTTTGTTCTCTTCAAATAACGTATCACACGTTTGGCCGTTTTCCAATGCTGCATACAAGGATTGCTCAAATATCTTCCCAAAACTCCCACTATAAATGCTATGTCAAGACGAGTACAAGCATGTAGTCATGAGCGTACATTAGACTCCCTACCGCTAATGCATAAGGAATCTTTTGCATCTCTTTCATTTCATGATCATTATTGGGGCACTGTTTTAGACTAAACTTATCTCCTTTAGCAACGGGTGTGTCTCTTGGTTTACTATCTTTCATGTCGAATCTATTTAAGACTTTATCAATATAGCTCTTTTTTGACAACCTAAGGATACCTCGAGAGCGATCTCTTAGTATCTGAATACCTAATACAAAAGAGGCATCCCTAAGATCTTTCATCTCAAAATTCTTCGTTAGAAATTTCTTGGTTTCGTGCAATAAGCCTATATCGCTGCTAGCAAGCAGAATATCATCGACATATAATACCAGGAAGATGTATTTACTTCCATTAAACTTGTGATATACACAGTCATCAACAACATTTGCCTCAAAACCACACGAGGTAATGACTTGATAGAACTTGTGAAACCATTGACAGGAAGCCTGTTTGAGACCATAGATGAATTTCTTTAGCTTGCATACCATAGACTTTGGGTCACCCGACATAGTTTTATGGTTATGCCATGTAAATCGTTTTGTCAATGTTTCCATTTAGAAACGTAGTCTTGACATCCATCTGATGTAGCTCCAAATCAAAATGAGCTACTAGTGCCATTACTGTCCTAAAGGAGTCTTTTGAGGATACCAGAGAGAAAATCTCTTTATAGTCAAAGCCTTCCTTTTGATTAAAGCCTTTAGCAACAAGATGAGCTTTATATCTCTCGACATTACCATTCAAATCCTTCTTGGTCTTAAATATCCATTTACAACAAATGGCCTTCTCACCTTCAGGCAATTCCACGAGATCCCAAATGTCATTGTCCTTCATAGACTTCATCTCATCCTTCATGGCATCAATCCACTTATGAGAGTTAGAGCTGTGCATAGCTTGACAGAAGTTGATTGGATCATCCTTTGTTAAACCAACACCATCCTCATGTTCTTGGAGAAAAATGATGTAATCATTTGATATCACGCTTCTCCTCTCTCTAATGGATCTCCTTAATGGCATTTCTTGAGATTGTTGAGTTTATTCTATAGGTGGTGCTTGAGGAAGAACCTCATCAAACTCAACTTCCTCAAGGAATTTTGCATTTCCCGTTTCAAAAAAGGATCTTGATGTGGGATTGTAAAATTTATACCCCCAAGAGCATTCAGCATAACCAATGAAATAGCAACTAATTGTTCTTGAGTTCAGTTTTCTTTCATGCGGCCTATAAGGCCATGCCTCAACTGGACAACCCTAAATGTGCAAGTGCCTTATGCTAGGCTTTTTGCCAGTCTATAGCTCAGAAGGGGTTTTGGTTACTGCTTTGCTTAGTACCCTATTAAGGATATAAAATGTGGTCTTTAAGGCTTCTCCCCAAAGTGACTCTGGAAAAGAAGAATGACTAATCATACTTCTTGCCATATCCTTAAGAGTCCGGTTTCGTCACTCTGCAACATCGTTCATGCTAGGTTTTCCCAACATAGTGTATTGCGAAACAATTCCACACATTGAGAAAAAGTGCAAAGGACCTGGACGTTTCTCTCTTGATCTGTCATATCTACCATAGTATTCACCACCATGATCAGATTTGACAACCTTAATTTTCTTTCCAAGTTGAAGTTCAACTTCAGCCTTGAAAGACTTAAAAACGCCTAGGGATTGAGACTTCTCATGTATTAAATATAGGTAACCATACCTAGAGTAATCGTTTATGAACATAATAAAGTATTGTTGTTCATTCCAAGAAGGTGCAGGGAAAGGACCACAAATATCTGTATGTATTAGTTCTGAGACATCCATAGCTCTTTCGGCACCTAATTTCCTTATGTTTGTTTGTTTTCCCTTGATACACTTAATACAGATTTGAAAGTCTGACAGATCTAAGGGTTCAAGAATTTCATCTGACACAAGCCTATGAATTCTCTGTTTAGAGATATGGCCTAAATGCTTGTTTCATAAAGAAGCTGAATTCTCATTTAATTTTCGCTTTGTACCTTTTGAACTTGTTTGCAATATTTCATTATAGGAACCAACAATGTCAAGCATATATAGATTATCAATCAACGAACCAGAACCAACAACACATGAATTTTGAGAGAGACTAACTTTATTATTTACAAACGAACAAGAAAAACTTGATTTGTCCAAACTAAAAATAGAAATTAAATTCTGTCTAAATGACAGTGCAACAAATGTCTCAAACAAATCCAAATGAAATTAAGTTTTTAATTATAATCTGAAGGTTCCTATAACTTCTACTGCAACTTTATTGCCATCGCCCACAAAGACAAATCTTTCGTCATCATTTGGCGATCGGCTCTACAGGCAACCCTGCACAGACATGCTTATGTGAGTAGTAGCACCAGAATCTACCCACCAAGTATCCTTAGGTACATAAGCTAAATTAACTTGAGAATAAACTAAAGTGAGAAGCTTACCCTTCTTTTTACACCAGGTAGCATATTTAGGACAATCCTTCTTCATGTGTCCTACTTTCTTGCAAAAATAGCAAGTAAATTCCTTATCTTGCTTTTTCTGCTTCTTCTTTTGTTGAGAAGAACCTTCTGCAGTATCCTTAACTCTCTTTTTCTTATAATTCTGAAAAGGTTGAAGCCAAATGAGCACTTTCTGTCTTATCCCTTCGCAACCTCTCTTCCTCTTACACACAGTGAGATATAAGCTCATTCAAGGACTATTTATCCTTTTGAGTGTTATAACTGACTTTGAATTTCCCAAAGTGTGCAAGAAGAGAGATCAAAACCAAGTGCATGAGCAAGTCGTCAGACAACTCTAACTTTAGTGACTGAGTTTTGATGCTAGATTAGACATTTTCATAATGTACTCCCTTATGTTCCCTTTTCCCTTATATTTCATCTAGACAAGTTTGGCCAAAAGGTTACTCGCCTCCGACTTTTCATTCTTAGCAAAATATTGTTCAATTTCCTCAAGGAACTTCTTGGCATTCTTGCTCTTAGCAATAAAGCCCCAAAACACTTCTGAAATGGAGCGCTTCATGATCATCAAGCACATTCGGTTAGAGCGATCCCATTTCTCAATTTTAATTCCTCATCAGGGTTTTTCGAAGTAGGAGTGAGTCGCTCTGTCCTAAGTGCTAGATCTAAATCCATATAACCGAGAATTATCTTTGCGACTTCTTTCCAGGCTTTGAAATTCATCCCATTTAGCATTGGGATGATATTGATTTGAGTAAAAATATTCACAGCACTAACAACAGAAACTGGATAGAGAATAAAATAAACAGACATATTCACATAAATAAGCATGTCAATAAAAATAAGACATGAGCAATTATCAAGAATTGAGAATCCATCACAAGATACCTAGCACAACATTAATTCCTATTCTTTGGACAGAGAAATTAACTGTAAGTGGTACTCTCAGTGCAATGATCAAATATTGACGATAAGTTCTGTCAAACAACAGGCTTTCTTTGGATTGACTATCGTTCACATGAAAAATAAAAACTTTATAATCGTTACATATTCACCACTACAGGCATGTTAGTATTTAGCCAAACTATGTCTTCCTTTGGGTCGAGCACAATTTGCATAAATAACTTGACGCAAACATCTATGTAATTTTAATTAAGTTAATTTACACAACAGAGGTTACTTTGGCAACATGTTGTTTCAATTAACTCAATTAAAAAATACTAGATCAATTAATTTTTTTTAATCAGTATAGGCCATGCCTGTATTATTCAACACGACCTGACTGTGATCTTTTCTAGATCCAAAAGTTTTGCATTCAAAAAGAAATTTGTAAAACACCAAGAATAGCCGTCCATGGCTTTGGATTTCAAAGTCAATTATTAAAAGTCATTCTAAAAGCTAATAAAAGCGCACAATCAATTTGCATTCTGACACTATTGCTTCATCACGTGCCTTTCACACATACATATTGAAAACAATTCATTCTTCGATCAAGAGCATAGAAACTTACAGAAATTACGTCAAAACTTGCAAATCAATGTCACAAATCGGATTCAAGCAATTTTAGACCATGTATCCTTTCATACATAAAACATATCTAATAGAGAAAATCAACCAATATTTACGTTTTTTGGTTAATTTCAAATAACGTACAAATATATATATATATATGTATGTATTACAAATCCTAATGATTTTGTATGCTGCGAAAAACTTTGGTCCCAAATTTCACAAATTAGGGTTCATTAAATTTGAAAAAAAATGACTATTTAAGGAGGATCACAATTTCCCTAACCATCCAAAAAATCCACAAATTCTAATAATCTAATAATGATAACCGCTCTGATACCACTTGCTAGAAATTAATTCTTTGATGCTTTAAAACAAATTCTAGATGCATACATCCTAGAACAACATACCATAAAGCCTAGGATCTACATCATGCCAAATTATCAAGATTCTAGGATTTCATAAATACATGGATCCATAGCTATTGATCACCAATTGTTACAAAATCTTTGCAGCAATCAATCATGAACAAATGGGGTGGTTTGTGATCTTCCTCAACCAAATCGCCTCAATGGGACCGTTGTCTCTCTTCTAGATGGGGAGAAGGGAAACTATATTATAATTTGGTATATTGGGGACCATAACCGTTTCTGATGTATTAAACCTATTAGGATTCCCATTATCCTTTAATGGGCCAACACTGACATCTACTCATTAAGCCCATATTAGTTTCTTCAGTAGTCAAATGGGCTCGCTTAATTAGATCACTAATATTAAGACTTTTTATGATAAATAACTAATATAATTATTATTAAATATGAGCCCACATAATTATTGGAAATATAAATTTCCAACAGGTTTTTCTTGGGTTTTCTCTTGCATGCAATGAATTTGGACAGTGGGTTGCTTACACTATGGATCATTCTTGAGCATCTTAATTTCTGTTGGTAAATGTTGATGTTGTTTCTTGATTGTTGGTACTAGAAATTTCAGGAATTGCGTAGTCCATTCTTGATGCATCATACTTTCTAGATTCTTCAATGAATTCTCCATTCTTGTGAATCTAGCAGCCATGGAACTTTGGAAATCTCTGCTTTCGTGCAAATCCCTTTTCATTTGACCCGTGATTTCACACAATTCTTTCTCCATTTGATCTGACCATTCTTCTTCGGATTCTACATAGCAAAGTCCTTCTGCTATTGGGGAGGATCAATGAAAATACCAATTGATAGGCATTCAATTGATTCAATGAAAGAATACAAGTAATATCCATATTCAAGTCAATGATAAACTACTAATTACCAATGTCATTGATCAATCAATTTGAGACACTTATGTTAGCTTTGTATTAGGCTTCATTAGATGTTTATTGTGCCCAATATTAGTATTTTAGATGAGTTTAATGTTGTTGGGCTTCATTGGGTTTTAATGTAAATATTGGATAATTTTCGGATTTTGATGCATTTTGACCTTTCTTCCTTGGTTAGGCCATAACTTGGGACTCGGTGATCCAATTGAGGTGATCTTGGTGTCTTTGGAAAGCTAAGACAAGGATCTACAAGTTTCATGAAGAACTCAAGAGCTGGATCGGACTTCTAAGGGCCCAAAATAGCCTTGCAATACAGAGTGAGTTTGCTGTCACGGAACCATCTGGCCAGCATGCACATATTGGACTATATAGTGGGTTATAGGCCTCCTCTTGGGCTGAAACTTGGTCATTTGAAAGATAAGACCCATATCTCCAACTTCACTGAAGACCATTTTGTCAATAGATGTCGTTTTAGGCATGCTTCTGAAGTTACAAGTTGGTCTGAATTTGGAAACACGTTCTTCCAACCTAACTTGAGGTAGGTACAGTGTTTTTGGCATTTCTGGAGTTCTAAAAGTCCAAATGACATGATTCAAATTGGAGATTTTCAAGGAGACAACTGGCTACAACTTTGATGAAGACATCCAAGCCAAAATGCACCATCTAGGTGATGAATTTGAAGCCAGAAGTCGGATAAGAGTTGTTGACTAAAAGCCACCAACCATACACCAACCCACCTACCATGCACCAACCCACCAACCATGCATCAAGCTTCCATTTTTGACAATTTTCATATTCTTATAGCTTGTATTCAGATTATGTACATGTACAAATTGGCTTCTAGGATTAGTATAAATAGACCCAACCTCTTTGTATTAGAGGCATTCAATTTGGAAGTAAGTTTCAAGAAAGTTTAAGTATTTATGAGAGTTTTCTTTCTCTTCTTCTCCATTCTCTTTGCAATTTCGTTTTTGTTCTTTAAATTCTGAGTTCTTCCTTCCCATCCATGGAAGGCTAGGCTCTCATAATCAATCCAAGGGATTAGCGATCTTGTTGTTTAATTTGGAGATCTTGTTTTGCTTGTTCATATTGCTTAATTGTTATTCAAGTTTCTCTTCTTCCTCTTTTGATTTTTATCTAGATTAAATTGCTTAATTTGATTTAGATGTTGATGTGGTAATAGCTTTATTATCATGTATTCAAAGAGGATCATAAAGATTAAACAATATATTAAAGCTTTTTGATAGATTGTTTAGCTTGGTTAAATTCTAGATCTTAAGTTAATCTATGTTGGATGATGCTTACTTTATCTAACCTTGGTTAATCAAATCCTAGATGCTTATCTAGTAAAGAATTCTTGGATCATGTTAAGGCTTCTTGATGTGATCTAAGGCCAAGAACATGGTTAGCAATTAAGTGAATTCCTTGTGATCAATGATGAGTTCGGTAAATTTCCTTGGATTGGTTGTTTCTTTAGATTTGTTTACAACTTTGAATCTCCTACTTTTATTAATCTTGTTAATCAACAACAAAACCCCCCCTTTTCTAATTATCTTGATCTAATTAAATCTTTGTTTTTGGATCCTTGAGAGACGATTCGGTTCATTCTCTATACTACAAATTAGTTTGTGAACCGGTTATTTTATTTGATAGGTCTCGACAACCTCTTGTCAGTCTTTTAACAATACAATTTTCTAATGACTCATTTTGGCCCTTTACATCCTATTTATACAATTAGTTAGTTAAGTCACTATTAACTAGCTAACTAATTGACTAACTACTAACTAGTAACTAAATCACAATTACAATTCATATAAAAATGATTTCTTTTTAATTTTAGATCCTAAGTGGAATGGACATGACATAAGGTTATAGAGCAACCCAAAATAGCCAAAGAGTAATTGAATCCTCCAAACCACTAAACAAAATGATTATTTAAAAATTATTCATCAATCTTCATTTTGTTGGAGCATTAACTAAAATAATTGACAAGATAAATTTAGAGTAGTTATTATAAAGACACTAAGAGTAATTAAAATAATTTAAATTTCTTAACTAAAACCGACTGATGTGCACATTTAATGCATCCAAGAATATTTGAATAGAAAAGACCGTTCACTTTTTCACTCAAAAAGTTACAAAAAGAAAGTTAATGAATGAATTTCAAAGCCAAATAAAAATGACAAAACAATATAATACAAAACAAAAATAAATGTATTAAGCATACTGGAAGCAAGAGTTTATTACCATTATGATCTTCATCTTTTTCTTAATCTAAAACCAACACCAAACATAAAGTTTCGAAAGCACAAAGCAACCTCACGTTACTCTCTTGGCATTATTTACAAGAATCAACACAAAGCACCATTGCAGATGATTAAGACCAAATCTTGTTGAAGAAAAATGAAAGAGGAAAACCATGATACATTGGACCTATATATAATATGCCAATACAGCTGGTTAAAAAAATAGGCCCAGAAGTCAGGGTCTCATATATCCATTATCGCAATAAATCTAACAGAAGAAAGAATGGGGCGGTGGTATTGATTGTTCAGCACAGGGATTGTTGAGTGGGTGCTATTTGTTTGTAGCAGTGAGTGATGATACGGTGAATTCATAATTGGAAAAGATGAGTTGATTGAGATTTGGGTTGTATATGGGTTCTACATGAGCACACATGCATCAATCTTGAAGACTTTGGAACAAATTATGCATGCCAATTTTTAAAAGTTCAACTGATCATAAATTTAACTTAGAAATTCCATGGGTAGTAGAGAGAGATGTTTACAAAACCAGATCATAAATCAATGAAAAATGTAAACAGACTTTGCCTCAGCCTTCTTTTCTTGCTTGAAGAGCCTTCACGTTTCTTCTCTTTAATACCTTTGGTTTTATTCTCAGCTTACTCTCTCTGTTGTCTGTCTATCTCACTGAAAACACATCTGAGTGCTCTATCAAATTTTTTTTTTTCCAGAATGCTCCCCTGCATGTTCTCAAATGCTCATCCTCCTTGATAAAAAAAAAATGCTCATCCTCCCTTTTCTCATACGCGTGCCTCCTTTATTATGAATGTCGTAATGCTTGATTCTCCTAATTCTTTAAAAAAAGCTTCTCCATATCTCCTAAGATTTTTCCTTTAATCTTCCATAATCTCTGGACTTTTCCCCCTTTAATGCTCTCAATTCATTGCTAAATAAAAGTTTAAGGTAAATCAAAGAAAAAAAATCCTACAACGAAATTATTTAGCATATCTTGGTCAATCGGCACATGTGTCACATGTGTCACATGTTCATAAACTTCTCTTTATTATTAATTATTTTATTCATTATTTTTTATTTTATAAAAGAAAACAATCTTCAACAAGATAGGATGTTCACATATGTTGTACAGGCTGGTATGCAACGAAATTGATTCAATTTTAAATGCTGCAAATTACTTTTCCTACATTGATAACTCAGAACCTGTCCTTTTTTGGGGGTCTTTGTCAGGTATTCCACACCCTTTATACTAAGATTGTCTCTCTCCACAATGACTTTCTTACAGGCTCGAATATCTAACATTGCAATGGTCCTTCAAGAGTTGATTTTAAGTTTACTTACCACTTGACTCATTCCTTATGGATTACTCAATAGTTATCCTAATACAATGTTTTCGTATAATTTTCTCTTAAATTTAAACACCACTTTATACATTAAAATTGCTATTTCCTATTACAATTTATGCTCCCATGTACAACAAGTACTACAAATTAAAGATTACAGAACCACCCAAAATTAATTTCAAGAGTAAATACCTATTTTAGTACTCCATATATACAAATGTTATCAGTTAGGTCCTTTAATGATAAATACATCAAAATAGTCATTCAATGTCAATTTTTTACATTAAATTGGTCATTCAATGATATTTTTTGACATCAAATTGGTCATTCAATGTAATTTTTTATATTAAATTAGTTCTCCAAAATGACCAATTTAATGTCAAAAATTATTCAAGGACCAAACTGATGATACTTGTATTTTTGGACTAATTTCAACATGTGCTATGGCTTTTCAAAAGGGACCTATAACATGAGAATGAGAATTGTTGCAGCCGTCTTAGAGAGGCATCAACAAGCGAGGCAAATGAATTAAAAAAAAATTAATGAGTCGTCACCACTTTTGTTTAATTAGAGAAAAATATAAAAAATTCTTTTTAAAATACTAAATAACCAATTTGAGCATCAAATTTCAATTTAAGTGTCTATTTATGTATAAAAAATGGTGAAAATTTAATCACATAGTATCCATGATACATTTGCCTAAGACTGTTACTTTCAAGTTAATTGTGTGAATTATAATAGCCTAAAACATATTAATTTCCTCCATAAAATAAATAAACAAATAAATCAATAATAAAAAATTCAATTGCAATATTTACAAACAAAGATTAGAAGTTGGCAAAAAAGAAAGTAAATGACTAAATTAAAATATTTACAAAATTTATAATAGAAAAGATCAATGGCCAAATTAAAATATTTACAAGTTCGACTTGTGCCTACGTATCCCCAACATGTAATAAGGAAGTGTAGCCATGTAGGTTTTTTTTTTTTTTAAATTGATTGTGGGTTGGTTCATTTTCATTATGGATAAAAAAAATGTTTGACAGAGGACTTTAATATACTTGACTAAAAAGATTAATTTGATTTGACTTGATTAAGCGAGTAACTTGTTAGCGAATCTTAAATGGGATAATACATGGAACAATGTCATAGAACAATCCCTAAATAGTTAGGGAGTACTTGACTTCTCATGATCACTAAGCAAATGATTATTTAGAATTTAAGTCCTAAGTGAAATCAGACATGCCACAAGTTCATAAAGAAATCCCAAAATATAGTATCAGAAATAACACAAGGCTGTAGAGAAATCTCAAACTATAGCAAGGGAATACTTGACTCCCTAAAACCACTAAATAATTTTTTTAATGTTAAATCCTAAGTGGAGTCAGACATGTCATAAGGCCATAAAGTAACCCCAAATAACACAAGGAAATGCGTGACTACATAATTTTAATTGACAAGTGTCTATGTGCATGTATAAATAAGCAAAATAACAAATGAGAATAATGAGTTAATAAATAATAAAAAATGAAAAAGATGACTGAATCAACTTAAATTAATAATAATAATAATAATACAAATGTTGTAAAATGAACATATATACACAAGATATACATGGTAAAGAGAAAACTTAAACAAGGACTATCTAATGACATAATCAACAATATTTTATGAAATGTTTATTGTTATACAATTAAATAAATTTCTAAATTCTATAAAATTTCAAATGAAAAATAAATAAAAAGGAAAAAGGAAAAAAATAAATAAGTAAAGACATTCAAGTCAAAGGGAAATAAATTAAAATATATAATTAATTAAACAGAATAAAATGTTAACCAAAAATAAGAAAATAATACCAAAAGAAAGGCTTTTTTCTTCTTTAGATTTCGGAATTCACTACATTTACTTGTCATAACATATAGTAAATTTTCCTTGTTAATGGAACTGATTACACTTTAAAGGTGAATTTTTCTAAAGTATTCAATGTTCTATTTCGACAAACAAAAAACATGTTAGAATTAAAATAATATACATTTTCATGATATTACATTAATTGAAACTCATTAAGCTTTGTGAAATTTATTTGATCCTCGAAGGATCACGCCTACTTTTACGGTTATAACTCATAAGTTCAAACATTACAAAAAAACTAAGTTTTAGCAGCAGTTTTCTTTTACGTTTAGCGGCGATTATAACTGTCACCAAAATGATTTGCGGTTGTTGTTAAATCGCTGTTGATAGAGGGGCCGCAAAATCATTTGGCAACAGTTTTCTTCAACCGCTGGAATAACCGTCACTAATAAGCTATTACTAAAAGCAAAACAAAACAAAACAAAACAAAACAAATTGCGGCATTTTGTAACATCCGCTGCTAATATAAAAATAATGAATTTTTTTCTTTTGAATAACGAAAATGACAATTTGGATACATTTTTTTTTATCTAGACAGGGAAAATAAACGGTAAATGCATAAAGCTACATTTTTTCTCATTAACATATTCCTTGAATTCAACATAGCCAAGTAATTAACTTAAAATATAAAGCCTTAAAATGCGCAAAAAGATACTAATGTTAAGCAAACATTCTCAAGCAACTTGGGGCGCATTGCTGAAACAGCATGTACACTACACACCAACAACTTCTTTACTGCTGGAAATTCCTTGGATAGTGGACAATTCGTTGATTGCTTAAACAATATATATATATATATATATATATATATTTATATAAATGCATCCAACTTGCTTAGCGGACATATGATACTAACAAGCATAAGCTACAATCAAGATTTTAAATAGCGGTCGCGGTGCGATTTTTGTGCTTGCGGGCGTTAAGAATGTTGTGATGTGGATTGCGATTTGCGGTATCTGTGGTGTGAATTTTTAAAATTTTTGCACAATTTATATTAAAATTATTTGTTATTGTTATAACATTTAATAACTTATAATTTATATTTCTTTTTATCAATAAGAGATATCCAAAAGCAATAAATTAATTAGGCAATATTAAAACATAAATAAATCAGTAGCCTACTAATACATTTAATAACATTCATACATAAGTAATTACCTCACCACATGCTAGAATGACGTGCAGGATTATAACCTCCACTTTCACTTTGACTATCATTATATCCTTAGCTTCTTGGTGGTTCCATTTGTTGTTGCTAATCGGAGGAAACATTTGATGATGGGTAATGAGAAGAATCTTGATAATTTTTAGAAGGCTGATAATATGGTGGAGCTGGCATAAGTGGATAGTAACCATGTGATATGTAAAAAGGATGTTGATAGTATGGTGGATAGTTACTATGGCTACTTTCAGATGATGGACCAATACCAAAATCACTAAAGGATTGTGCTACATTAGATGATGATGAATTTTCTAACATAACATTTTCATGCCTTCCATTTTTCCTAGGCTGGGTTCCACCTTTGTTATTTTTCCTCATTGTGTGTCTCATTTTCAGCTTCATATTATAAAAAGTGAAGACAAGTTTTTGCAATTTTGGGTACTTCAATCTATTTTTTTTTTCTTTATATGAATATAGCTAAATGTACTCTAATTTCTTTCACAATTTGAAGCAGGTGTTGTTTGATTGAGAACTTTTACAGCTATGCGTTGAAACTCAGGAGCACAAGATCCAGATATCATCCATCATTCAACTGATTAAATAAATGATATAGTCCATTACGTATATAATAAAAAAAGAAAGCAAAAAAGCTTCTTGCACTTATATATCAAAAGCATAAACTATAAAACCTTATCGGGATTCATTTGAGACCAAGCTCTTTGAGCTTGTAACGTACCAAATGTCTCTTGTTTATCACGAAAAAGTAATAACTACAAGCACCATATAAATCTTGAATAAATACTTAAATATTTCATTTGAAAAGGTTAATGAATCACAATATAGTTCTTAATTGACAAATTATAATATATTTCAAAATCTTAAATACAAATTATAAATGTATAACTCACCTGATTAATAGCTTTGATTTGCAATATTTGTCTTCAATCTGCTTATTACTTTTGTAGTTCCATCCAAGGTTTCCTTAACTACATCACTTCCATGTTGAACTCCAAATTGAAATTGAGGGTTGAGGAAATAACATTTTAAATAAATAAAAAATTAATTAATATCATAAATTTCAATATAAGCATTTCAAATAAAATTGACTTAAATATATTGATGTACCTGCAACATGTAAATCAGAATGCATGAATAGCTATCTTCTATCAATGATTTCATTATATTGAATGTGGTAATGACAATTTTTTTCAGTGGCTTGCTTATCTCTATCAATAGCTTCATAAACAAAGCTCATTGTTGGTTTGTCATCACCATCCACCAATCTCAAAACTTTGACAATTGACTCAAATACCTTTATTATATCATTGGCCTTACTCCAAAATTCTTTACTCAAAACAATTTTTTTAGCTTCGTATGCAGGTCTTGATTTTTCCTTTCCTCACTTAGATTTCTTGAACTCCTCAGAATCAAACATATTTCTCAAAGCTTGTTTTTGTTTCACAATTGATTCAACCTGCAAAAACTGTGTTGCAAAATGTGTGATTGCTGGATGAATAATTTCCCTACCACTTGTATACTTGTTCATGAGATTTACTATCCAAATGTGAATGTACATAAACAAGGTCACTTTCTTAGCTTCATCTAGTATTTTTTGGACATTAGATTTTTTCCAATATCTTCCAAGTATAAATCCAAGCAATGAGTTACACATGCAGATCGATAAAGATGCGATCTTTTTTCCATCAATTTTAAACCAGTAGCTTTTAGTGCCTTCTTATTATCAGTGACCACTTGGACAACATTTTCTTCTCCCACTTCTTCTATGACTTTATCAAGCAGCTTAAAGTAATAGTTAGTGTTTCTATTTTGAACATTAGAAGCATTAATAGATTTTAAGAACATTGTTCCCTTGCTGCAATACACTAGAAAATATATAATGTGCATGTGATTTATGCTATTTGTCCAATCATCACTTATTATTGTCACTCCCCTTTCCCTCCATGTTTGTTTTAGTCAATCTATCCAAATTCTCATAGACTAATATTCATTTTCTAAATACACCTCTGAAACCTCATAAGGAGTAGGGCATTTAACTCTTGGCCCCAACTCTACACCTGCAGTGAGTAAATTATGTAGCCATAGAGAATTGGATAAGTTCATAGTAAGACACTCATATATTATCAATTTAGAAACCGCTTCCCCTAACTTTTTTCTCAGCATTTTTAGCATTCCTTCACTAATTTTGGTTTGCATCATACTTCTACACCTAGCTAGATCAACATCTACAGACCTCAATCTAAGTTCAAAATCACTTGGTTGATGTTGACGAGAAGCTCCACTACTACCACTTGCATGAGAGATGCCCCCAGAGACAGGGTAAAAATTCACAAAATGCTAACAATTTGCAACTAAGCCTAATTGAAACCCTAACCTATAAAATGTGATTAAATTCAATCAATTAAGCATAAAAAGGAGGTAAGATACTAAATAAGAGTGATTAATAATGTGTGTAAATAGTATTTATCATGCCCCCAGCTTGGTAGTCATTTGGCCAAGAGCCTAGTTACTTCTAAGGTGTGTTAATCATATTCTTAGTGGATGGCTAACGAGATGTGTCGATAGGATACCCTGGGGGCAAATTGTAATACCCTACTAATTTCTCTCTTTATTAGTAAAGTGTCACTTACTTTCTCTGTTACTTTTAGTTTCCGTTGAAAATTGTGTTCAATTAATTTCCAGTTTTATATATGTTTACGTGAAATTATTGATTACATGACCCGAATTTTTCTCTAAAATTACAATCTTTCTTTATATTCCTTTCGACTCTCAACATAAATAATACAAAATTTATGAAGTGTAGAAATTGAATAGCAAGCTAACAACTATAATATCATATTATTTTTAACTTTCACTATAATATGTCAGTTTACATATCACTGTACAAATAAAATATCTATATTTGCATCTGGAATAAATCATAATAAGACATCCTCTGTAGATCAATAAGCCATTGATTTATCGAGGAGTAGCAGTGCTGGATACCATACTTGATTTCACTATTTCACTGTAAATACCATATATAGGAGTGAGAATAACATTCTCAGTAGGAATTCAAGTGGTATTTAAAAATAGTAAATGAAATTGTAGTACTTCCAACTGTAGAAAACATTTCCTTGGATACATTTATAAACTAGAACACAATCAAATAGTGCCGACATAACATTTTCTATTTTTTTCTTTAACAACTTCGTTCCGTAAAATATTTAATAACAAAACAATAAGGTCAACACTAGACCATCTGCCTATAATATTTGTACGTCTCTTGTTCTATAATCACATTCCCTTTTCCTTAATTCATCTAAGGATAAACTTGATAACTCTGTTCACATGGTCAATAATACATATAGATCCACACAGGATTCACTACACAGATCCACACAGGATTTATCACACAGATCCACACAGGATTTACATGAATATTAGCCAAATGTCCAACATCACACATGATAGCTTCATTTGGCCCTCACACAGACATAGGATTTACATGAATATTAACCAAATGGCTAACATCACACAAGATGGCTTCATTTGGTCTTCACATAGTTATTTTCTTTATTCTTGCTAACTTTCAACCATAAATATCTTGAGCTTAAACCTTTCTTTTTGTATAACCTAGTTAGATTCTAGATTTTAACCTTAAGGCCTTGGCAAAATCCATCATATGACTTTCTAGCAATTTCAATCATTTTTCTAACATCTAATTCTTGATAGTAATGAATCACTTGAGAAGGGGGGTGACAAGAGGTTGTCGAGACCCGTCAAATAAATAAAATTTACCGGTTCACAAACTAATTTGTAGTATAGAGAATGAACCGAATCGTCTCTCAAGGATCCAAAAACAAAGATTCAATTAGATCAAGATAATTAAGAAGGGGGGTTTTGTTGATTTGTAAAGTAAATACACTGGTTGAATTAAAGAAACACAATTAACAAATTAACCAATTAAAGGGAATTTATCGATCTTGAGTTTAATCTATCATTGATTGTAGGAATTCGCTTAATTGCTAACCATGTTCATGGCCTTAGATCACATCAAGAAGCCTCAACATGATCAAAGAATCCTCTACTAGATAAGTATCTAGGATTTAGTTAACCAAGGTTAGATAAAGTAAGCACCATCCAAACATAAATTAACTGAAGATCATGGATTTAACCAAGCTAAACAATCCATCAAAAAGCTTTGATATATTGTTTAGTCTTTGTGATCCTCTTTGAATACATGATAATAAAGCTATTATCACATCAACATCTAAATAAAATTAAGCAATTCAATCTAGATAAAAATCAAAAGAGGAAGAAGAGAAATTTGAATAACAATTAAGCAATATGAACAATCGAAACAAGATTTCCAAATTAAACATCAAGATGGTTAATTCCTTGGATTGATTATAAGAGCCTAGCCTTCCATGGATGGGAAGGAAGAACTCATTAAATAAAGAACAAAAACAAAATTGTAAAGAGAATGGAGAATAAGAGAAAGAAAACTCTCACAAATACTCAAACTTTCTTCAAACAAATACTCAAACTTACTTCAAATTGAATTATGTATAATACAAAGAGATTGACTCTATTTAAACTAATCTTAGAAGTCAATTTGTAATTGAAAATAATATGAATGCAAGCTGTAAAAACATGAAAATTGTCAAATATGGTAGCTTAATGCATGGTTGGTGGGTTGGTGCATGGTTGGTTGCTTCTAGTAAGCAACTCTACTCCAACTTCCAGCCTAATTTTCATGCCCTAAACGATGTATTTTGACTTGGAGGTTTCATGACAGTTGTAGACAATTGTCTTCTTGAACTTTTGCCATTGGTTTTAAGCCATTTGGACTTTTACAACTCCAGATATTCCAAAAACACTGCACCTACCTCAAGTCAGGTTGGCAGAACGTGTTTCCAAATTCAAACCAACTTGTAGCTTCATAATCATGCCTAAAACGACATCTATTGACTAAATGGTCTTCAGTGAAATTGGAGATACTAGTCTTATCTTTCCAATGACCGAGTTTCAGCTCAAAAGGAGGCCTATAGCCCGCGATATGGTCCAATATGTGCACACTGTTTAGATTCTAGTGACAGCAAACCCACTATGAATTGTAGGGCTATTTTGAACCCTTAGAAGTTCGATCCAGCGCTTGAGTTCTCATGAAACTTGTAGAGCATTGTCTTAACTTTCCAAAGACACCAAGATCACCTTAAATGGATCACCGAGTCCTATGTTATGACCTAACTAAGGAGGAAAGGTCAAAATGCATCAAAATCCAAGAATTATTCACAATTTGCATTAAAGCCCAATGAGGTCCAACAACATTAAAATCAGCTAAAATACTAATATTGGGCATAGTAAACATCTAATAAAGCCTAGTACAAAGCTAACATAAGTGTCTCAAATTGATTGATCAAGGGGTTTGAATCAAGTGTTACCAAAAATGAATTTTTTTGCAACAGACACAAAAACTCAAAACATCAACAGAGATAAGTTGGCTGGTTAGTGACAATGAGCTAGCTTATCAAAGTCCGAATTTAAAACTTAAATAGAGCATGCGCATACAAGTTTGAATATCAATAAATAAACATTCACACACAAATGCAGTAAAGAGAAAAGTTAAGAGATAGCTTGCAAAACAGAATTTATACTGGTTCGGCCTAATGTGGAACCTACATTCAGTCCCCAGCAAAATTGAGAATTTTCACTATCAACCAAGTGTTTTTTAATTAACCCTAGCCTCTCCAAGCTAGAAACAACAAGATGCTCTCTCAATCTTGCTCTCAGGTCACTCTTAGACCTATAAACTAGCTAGCTCACAAGCTAGATAAGCAGCCACACAGGGCTTTACAAAAGGTGTTTAAAAGGAAACTCTCAAAAAAGTGAATGCTCAGAAAAATCTCAATACAATTGTGGGATAATTCTCAGAGAATGATATCAGTAAATGATCTTGCTCGGTGTGTTAAATTCTCTGAAAAGAATGGTATTTGTAAGCAGCCTCAAATTTGAATGTTGCAGCACAAGGACGTTGCAATTTTTGTACTATACCAGCTGTCTATATACTCATTTGGTAGCAAATGGGTGCACGGTGTCCTTTTTATCCTTTTTGTATGTCCTTCCATTTTGTCTGGTACTATTCAAGCATTTCCAAAGAATATTCTAATAGTTTGGTAGCTTAGAAAACCCTAATTCCTAAATTTTAACACCAAGAAGGCATTAACAAACAAACCCAAAAGAAACTCACCTGGATCACGAATGGGACCACCACGTATGGGGACCACCACAAATAGGGGCCACCATAAAGGACCACCACAAACAGGGTCTTCCACAAATCCGCCACAACGATTGAAGGGTCTTCATGTGTGTGAAAGCACGAGCACGTGCAAAATGAAGGAGAGTGAAGGATTCTCTCTGCTACCTTTCATAGCATAATGAAGGAGGAGACCAAACACAAGTGTTCTGTTAACAGATGGTGGATGAAAGGATCAATTAGAATAATAGAGTTAGTTTATGGATTAAATTTGAATATTTTATAGCTCATCGTAGTTGTTTGTAAAATAGTCAAAGTTTAGGGGTCAAAATGCACTTTTCCCTATTTTATAATTGTATTCAATTGACATGAGTAATTTGTTAGAGCATAAGAGTATCTAATTTTTTTTAAATATTATGCAGGCTATCTGTTATGCTAGAATCACACTTAAGGGCAAGTGCACCCTGTCGCACAAGTAATAAAGGAGTATTTGGGACTCCAAGTATCGAACTCACAAGGATTATTAGCAATTACTAAGTTAATTAATTCCTTATGTTATCTAAACAATGAAATTCAAATGAGAAAGGAGAAAATACCAAGCAATTAGGAGAAAGTGAGGAAATCAAAGATTATCAAGCAAAGATTCAATTATGGAAAGCCTAGGGTGTCTGGTTTCACTTATGTCAATACTCATAATATTACCCAATTCCTCAATAATATGTGTTCTGATTGATTGTCAATCAACTGCTCTAATGCTATTAATACTCAATGGTCATGCAATATTAATATTCTTTTTCTTAATCTGAAACCCCCAATGGTCATGCAAGGCAAACAGTCAAGAAAAGCATAAAGAATCAGCAGATTTGTTAATTAAATAACTGATTGAAAACAAGAGATTGAGTTTGGTCCACACAACACCAAATCCGATTAATCCTAGAGTTCCGTTAACTAATTATGGTACGGTCGCCAGTCAATCAATTAACTTTTTAAAGGGTGCGCAAACCTTATTGGAAAACAAAGCGCTAGGAAAAATCCAATCAATTGGGGAAACACAAAATTATTTTGGAATTAGGAAAACATTATAAGAAATTGAACATAAGATCCACCATAACCCTAGTTATGGATTTAGCTACGCATAGTCAAAGAAAACAAAGCATAAACCAAAACCAAATTCAAATCCATAAAAGAACAATAGAAAAACTAAAACCCAGAAACCCCATTGCGGTGAAACAGGTCCTTCATGAACAATTGGGGAGACAGTCCTTCGCTTGATAGCTTCAAAAACCTCCAAAGCTCCGCTACAACTCTCTAATCAAGCAAAGGGCTATAGCTACTTTCTTTCTCTGAATGCCGGATACTTTTTCTCTTGCGCCACCACTCCTCCTATTTATAATATTTTAGTGGGCCAACAACTCTAGCAAACTTTTCTTTTAGGGTTTCCTAATTGTGTACAAATTCATTTAATGTGCAATTCTTGGGTAACAGGGAAAATAGATTTCTTTCCCACCTTGAGTATTCCTAATTAATGTGAGATAAGAGGAAAAATCTTCCAAGAATAAAAATAGGAAACTTCCACAACTGGATTGATGATATCTTTGTAGGATCTTGCCAAAATCTTTTCATAATTATGTTGATGATATCTTCATAGAATCCTGGAAAGATCCTTCATAATTAGGTTGCTGATATCTTTGTATCTTTCCCAATATTGCTTCCATTTTAACACTTTAAAGCTTGATTCTCATAAATCTTCAACCTGCAATATTCAAAGGAAATTGGGTAAGTTTCCCTTATGAAATCTTCAAATAAATATCAAATCAAACTCAAATTCCCAGTATTTAAGTATATAAAACATCAGTTTATCACTATCCTACATTATAACTCCATATTCTTGTGAAATTCTTTTTTCTTTTTATGTTAAGGGAATTTTTTTTTTTTTGTAGTAGTGATTGGCCATGTAGTACTTAAGTTTTCACCATAAGAAAAGAAGATGAATTCTATATAAAAAATGCACACAAATAATATTTAATAATTATTATAATTATACATACATTAATTAATAAAATTTGATAAAATAAAGTAATTTTATAAAGTTATATTATTTATAAACCATGCAACGCTCATATTATATACTATTATCATTCATTTGAGTGTGAAATCCTCATCTTTTTGGGCACGTGTATAATCATTTAAATATGCAAGCATATCTGGTGGTTAATACACTCCAATATGCATATACTACTATGATTTGAGCGTAAAACCCTTCCTCTCTTTTTGGGCATGTGCATAATCATCTGAACATGCAAGCATATCTTGTGATAAATACAATCTAATATGCATTTATTTATAATAACTCTCCATTAAAGCTAAAACTTTGGTAGCTAATTAGTCTGGAACAATCAATCATTATAATATATAAAGAAAAGTTTTGATTTATAAAATTTTGAAAAATAGCATTATCAGTGTACAATATTTGTTTTTCACCAAATTCTGATACATGGCTTAGCTGATTCTTTCTTACAAATTGTTATTATTGCATGTCATAAATTTAATATCATTTTTTTAAAATGTTTTCTTTTATTTTTGTTCACAATCTCTGTCATCATTATCTTTCATAAACGACATGTTCTTATGGTAAATTTGATTATAAAAATTTCAAAATCAATCAAATCATGAAATTCTTTATTATATATAAAAATAGCGTCCTGTTTTGTAGGAAATTAGAAGACTACTCATATAAGATTATTTTTATAGTTTAAAGTTTTTTTTTTGATTGACAGTTTAAGGTAATTTAATTAAGGTTATAGAGAAATGTGTGTTCACCATAATCATCAATATAATATACAAAGTCCTGGTTGTGGGATTCTGACAAGTGGTATTATCAGGGCACAACACCTATCTTCTATCAAATTCTGACACATGTGTAACATATGTCCTTAGGAAATTCTCTTGTTTAAATTGTTATCATTTATGACACATTCCATCATAAAGTGGTATGAAATTTTAATTAACTTTTTGTTTGACATATTTGTCTCTAAATTACTCACCATAAAAAATAATGTCCTTAGTTAATATAAATAGCTCATTAAGATGATATAAAAATGGTAATCAATATCAATATCAATCAATCAAATATCTATATAACACAGAGAGAGTTTAAAAAGGAAATACTAGAAAGAAAGATGGCTATGTGGTAGTATAGATGCAAACATGTGTAAAAGCATTTTAGGGTTTATTTTATTGGTAAAAAAAAATTTAGGGTGATGGGAGGCTTTCCTAATCAATGTTTGAGTAAACCATCAACCTCAATGATAATTTATGACGAAGTTATAAATCACATACTAATGGGAGACGCCTAGTAGGCGATCTATAATCTCATTGTAAATCTTCGTTGAGGTTGGTAGTTAATTTTTGGGTTAATTTGAATGTTAGGTGGAAACAATGAAGCATATTTAATACAATTTGATTCAATTATGAAATTAATACAATTATCTTATTAAGATGATATAAAAATGGTAATAGTATCAATAACAATCAATCAATATAATCAAATACCAATCAATCAATCAAATATCAATATAATATATAAAGAGGAGGTCTAGAAAGGATGAGAAAATTTTAAGTAGGTAATGTCTATTATAGATATTTCATTCAACATTAAATATGTGTAAATATACTTTATAAAAAAAGGTGTATTTATAACATGGTCTAAACAACGTTACATGTGGCAATATGAGATGCAAACATTTGTAAGAGTATTTTTGGGTTCATTTGAATGTTAAGTGGAAATAATCAAATACATTTAATGCAAATCTAATGAAATTATGAAATTTAAATGGTATTCTTAGTATGCACTAATTGTTATTGATAAATTCACAGATAAACAATAAAAAAAATATTTCATACATTTCATAAAGATTGTGCAATTAAATGGTGTACAATTATCATTAGTATTTGTTATTGTCATTAATATGCAAGGAATCAAACATAATAATATATTTTCTACAAATTTGTTGCATTGTTAAATACTCATCTAATTTTCTATAATGAAAAATAAAATCAAAGAAATGCTTTGAATTAGAAACAAAATTAGAAAACGGATGACAAGAAGAAAAGAAAATAAATATACTTTATTACAAACATCTTATATTGATGTATAATTATTCACATGCTTAATATTTATTAGTGAATTATGTTTTTTCTTATTTTTGAATAATTCAATGTATCGCACTGATGTTAATCTAGTAATATGTAAAAACGGAGTCATGATTTGAAGATTTATAAAATCTACCACGATATTCAAATTGTTTCTTTGTGAATAATGACCTAAGATTTTTAAATTTATTATCCTTCTCTTATTATTTATATAATTTTATTTATTATATCATCTTTTATAGAATCCAAAATGGCACCTGGAAGCACGATTATGACTTACAAAATCATCATTCAATGTATGTAATGTTCGATACTAATCTCAACAAACAAATCCTTTGATATTCCAATTATAATCACCCTAACCATTACAGAGCTCTCTTCTCTCTATAAATTTTGCATGTGTAATACTTTATGTACTTCATCTTCATCTTTCACCTCTGAGTTTCACAGTTAAAAATGGACTTCACCACCAAATTCAGATCTCTTTACTCTGCTTTGTCTCTCCTAGGCACCATTCATCTCTTATTTTTGTGGCCCTCTGAAGGCACTACTAGTGGGTTTACGACTCATCTCATTCCTCGTGATTCCCCTTTATCTCCATTCTACAATGCATCAAACACCCACTTTGGTAGCTTGCATGATGCTTTCCAACGCTCATTGAAGCGTATCAACCATTTCAGGTCAACCTTAGCCCCTACAAGCAAAATCCAGACACAGTTAATGCCCGATGGTGGAGAGTACCTCATGAACATGTCAATTGGAACTCCACCTGTTGAGGTGCTTGGAATAGCTGATACGGGAAGTGACCTTATATGGACACAATGTCTGCCATGCAATGAATGTTACAAGCAAACACTTCCTCTCTTTGATCCTCACCGATCCTCGACATACCAAAACTCACCTTGCCATTCCAGCTTCTGCAATGCACTAGAAAAAGCTACCTGTGGCCAGAACTCCACATGTGAGTATAGTTATTCATATGGTGATGGCTCTTACACTAAAGGAGACCTTGCCACAGATACGTTAACCTTTGGCATCGGTAAGTCAGTTTCTCTTCCAAAGATTGTGTTTGGCTGTGGACAAAACAATGGCGGCACATTTGATAAGTCAGGATCTGGTTTAATAGGCCTTGGTGGTGGCAAGCTTTCATTAATTTCTCAATTGGATCAATCATTTGGCAAAAAATTCTCCTACTGTCTAGTACCCAGATCCACTGACTCAAGCAAGATAAGTTTTGGTAGCGATGCTGTGGTTTCGGGTTCTGGTGTCGTTACAACTCCTATCGTAGCAAAAAGTTATGATACCTACTACTACCTCTCATTGGAGGCTATAAGTGTAGGAAACCAGAAAATTGTATACAAATGTTCAACAAAGATAGTTCCTAAAGCTAATGAGGGAAATATCATTATTGATTCAGGGACAACATTAACTCTTCTTCCATCAGACCTTTTTGATGATTTGGTATTAGCTTTGGACAAAACAATACGTGGTCAAAGGGTGGATGACCCCAGAGGTCAACTTAGCCTTTGTTATAAAACTGATAGTAACAAAATCAATCTCCCTACTATCACAGCACATTTCAAAGGAGGTGATGTGCAGCTACCGCCATTGAATACATTCGCCTTGGTAGAGGATGATTTAGTATGTTTCACAATGATTTCTTCCCCTGACATTGCTATATTTGGAAACTTAGCTCAGATGAACTTCTTAGTAGGATACGACCTCGAGGCCGGTACTGTGTCGTTTTTACCAACAGATTGCACCAAGTAATATTAAGTTGCATGGATTTATTTGAATAAATTCGGGTCGACGCATATACAAATTTACCTCAAATTTTGCTTATAAAATATTTTCCTTTTGATTTGATGATATGTAATGTCACCTCTCTATACCCTTTCCCATTTTCTATAGCATTTTTTCTTTCTTAAGACTATATAACATAAGAAAATTAATGTGACAAGACATGTTGTCATGACCGTTCCGGAAGGGAAGTCACAATGAAATGGCGGAAGAAATTAAAAGAAAATGGTTTGCAATCAGATAGGGTTCGACAGTTGGTTTATGTTCAGAGAAGGTAAAACCTTAATTTTACCATACCTCATATACATTCATCCTAATACGTTTACCTTAAGTTCAAATTTAATAATTTAAACAATATTTTATTTACTCTTAAAAATAAATAAATAACAGTAGATATAAATAAATCAAATATCAAAAGCTAAATTATAATATTACAAGCATGGCATGAAAACGATCAAAGGCTAAATTAATTTATTTACAAACTAAATACAAAATAAAGATAAAATTAAGTTAAAATATTTACAAGCTGATAAAACATCAAAGACTAAATTACAAAATTTACAAGTTTGAAATAAAAATAAAGATAAAAACAAAATTATAAAAAATTATAAGTTTGGCTTGTCGTGAGTCTCTATATATCCCTATCGTGCAATGAAGAATTCAAAACCAAATAGTTCGTCGAAATATTTTTTTTTGTGTTGGTTGATTTTAAATAAGAAAAAAAATATTTGGCAAAAGAAATTAGATTATTTGAAAAAAAAATTGATTTGATTAAATGAGTTGACGAAGCCTAAACTAGATAGGATATGACACAGAGTCTCAAAGCAATCCCAAGAGGGCTAGGGGATATGAGATTCCACAATACCACTTAACAAAAAAGAATTAATTTTAAATCATAAGCAAGATTAGACATGTCACAAGGCGACAGAACATCCCCAAAATAGCAAAGGAGTAGTTGACAACACAAGACCACTAAATAAATGTTTTCAAATTTTAGATTCAAAATAGGATTGGACATGGAGCAACTCCACAGAGCAATTCCCAAATAGTTAGGGAATACGTGACTCCTTAAGACCACTAAATGGAATTATTATTTAAATTTTTTAGTCAATCTTGATTTTGTTGGAGCATTAATTAAAATAATTAACAAGATAAAGTTAGAATAGTTATTATAACGGCATTAAGAGAAGTTAAAATAATTTAAATTTCTTAACTAAAAGAGACTAATGAACACATTTATTGATCCAATGAATACCTAAATGAAAAAGACAGAATAAAGCAACAAATTGTTCTTATTTACTATCTACTATTTACTATTTATTGATTTTCAAGAGTTAACTCATAAAAAAATACAGAAATTAAGTGAATAAATGAATTACAAAGCCAAATGAAAATAGCAAAACAATATAACACAAAACGAAAATAAAATGTATTAAGCATACTAAAAGTAAGAAGCTACTACCATTATCATGTTCATCTATTTTTTAAACTAAAAACAACACCAAACGTAAAATTCCCAAAGATTCAAAGCAATTACTTGTCATTTTCTTTTACCATTATTATGAATTCATTTTTTATCATTGGTTTTCCTTCTAATACCAAAGAATGAGCCAAGATATAGAATAGCAACCAATCACATTGGCAACCTCGTGTGACTCTCTTGGCATGATTTAAAAGAAACATCAGAAAGCACCATTTCAAAAGATTAAGACCAAATCTCGTTGAAGAAAAATAAAAGAGGAAAGCCATGATACCTTGGCCCTATATATGCCTATACGGCTAGTAAAGAACATAGTCCATGAAGTCAAGGTAACATATATCCATTATCGCAATAAATCTCCACAGAAGAGAGAATGAGGCAGTGGTATCGATTGTTCAGCACAGGGATTCCTTATAGCGTCCCACCTAAGTATGCATATACACTACTAACCTTCTAATTAAGAATGATTAAAATTTATTACTTTGAGTCATAAATACATGTGCATTCAAAATAAACTAAATACATGAAAGTTTCACTTCTTAAAAGTTGCTTATACATCAAATAGGGCCCTTACAAAGATGTTTTACATCAAACAAAATTAACAAAAATCTAAATATTGCTACAACATAATAGGACATGATCCAAGAACATCATGATAATAATAGAGTCGAATGCCCATAATTAGCCTAACAAACTCCCCATGCAATGGAAGTTCCACCCAAACATAATCTATCTCAATCAATATATTAAGGCAACTCATCTTCCTCTGAAAACACCAAGTTAAAGGGTGAAAAGTAACTTCTTAGTAGAAAGAATAACATGGAAGTAAAACATTTGATGAATTCAGCTATATAAACTACGGAAAAATAGTTTATCAAAAATATAGCTAGGATTCAAGTAATAAAACATGAAAACAATAAGATTTTGGTTAGTAAGCTTTATATCAAGTCTTCTTATTTAGTGATTACGTGTTAGCCTTATATGTCTTCTTGGCCATGGTTTGAAAGCTTTCTCTTTGTCTTAGGGATCCCATCATAACATTTCATTCTTTGCAATTCTTGGACATATAAGTAACAATCCATAGCTATAGAAGCTGAAGATGGAGCCATAGAAATTGAATCTGAAGATGGAGCCAGAGAACTGATCCTGACAACTTGACCTTTGTGCAGTGAGCAACCCTTATCTCGAGTTGTAGGGGTCCAATGGGTGTCAAACTAGGCCTAAATAAAATATGAGACATAAATATACAACTCTCATAAGACTTCCAAGCCAAACTATGTCATTCTGGACATGAAACTTAAGCTAAAAGTATGGAATAAGCTGCTTACGAGATTAGGCCACTTAATTGGGCATAACTTGGGCTCTAGGCCCCTAATTACCATGAAACTTGGGCCCAATGATTCCTAATTGACTTAGCTTTGTGTCTAATGGGTTTATGATGATGTATAGCCAAAATAAGGGTTAGTTATATAGGGAGGGAGCAGCAAAAATGAGAGAACAATTTTTACATTCTGCACTTTGAATTTTAAGATTTCAGGGTATGGTTTACTTTCTGCTTTCCTTTTTTTTCTTTGACTTTTGTTTGAAGCCTCCATGGAAGGCTAAAACCTTTTGATCAATTCATTGGTGTAAGGATTTCTTTTATGGATCTTGAGGCTTGGTTTTAATTTTGAGTTTTGGTTCTTGTTTTCTTTCTTTTCCTTTTAATCTCTTCTCTTGGATCTTGATTGCAATTTCTTGTTAGGTATATACTTATCATTCGATTTGAAACTACATTCTGTTTATATTGAAAATATAATCCGGGGATGAATAAACATGTTAGATGCTTAATTTGGCATGTTTAATTTCGAAATTAATAGGATTTGTGATGCTTAATCATAGGCTTGATTGAATTTCAACTTTTAGATTGATTTGGTGACTTAGATGATTGCTTAGTTGTTTAACCCAATTCAATTATATTATGAATGCTTAATTCAGTAGGAAATCACCAAAATTAATTGATGCTTAATTAGTAATTAGGGATCAAACAAAAATTAAATCAAAAATCGGAATCAAATCTTTAGAAATCAATGGTAGATCTTGTTAGAAAACTTAACCAGTGGGTTGGTCTTTTTAGTTAATTGATTTCCCTTTTTATTGCGATTTGTTTCTTTTTAATCTTTGAAATTCAAACACCTCTTTTTCTAACAATCCTAATTGGCTAATACAATTGAAGATCCTTCTAAGACGACCAAGGTTATTTTGCCTTGTATTGCAAGTTATTCTTACTTTTGAGCCATGTACGGCCGCGGTTCACCCTCCTTCTTGCCATGCCTCTTTAGCTAAGCCTTGAACCTGAAACTATCCATTTTCTTGTGGCCTTTCTTTTTGCAGTGATAGCACTCGAGGTTTTTAAGATAAGCCATCTTATAACCTCCCCCATTTTTGCTTTTGACCAGTGGGTTTAAAACCATCAGTCTTCTTCATGTCTTGTGTTTTCTTAGGAGCATGACTTCTTCTTACTTCCAAAGACCTCACTAGGCTTTCTGACTAGTTTGAAAAGAAAGTACAACACTCTCTCTCTTCTCTTTCTTCAATTTTTCCTCTTCAATAACGCATATAGTGATAAGTTCATTCATAGTCCAGGGTGTGCTCAAAGTATTATAAGTAGTCTTAGTCTAATTAAATTCAACAAGTAGGGAATTCAGAGCATGATTCATAAGCATCTTGTCTGGCACAGGGAAACTCAAGGCTTGCACCCCTATTTGGAGGTGGATTACTTTGACAATATAATCCCTAACACCTCCTATAACAACCAATGTTTTAAGAACTGAATTGGGGATCAAACCAGCGAGGCCTTCGAGTCATGGTTTGATTGGTTCAATCGGTCGAACTGGTGGTCAAACCGGATAATAATAAACATATAACTCATTTCTATAAACAATTTGGCTTCTAATAAACAAAAGTGAAATATGAAGATCTGTTACTACTCACACAACTGTGTTAGAATTCTTCACACAAAAGCCAATGAATCAAGTATAAGGATATCCTAAAAATGGTAGCTTTCCATTATCATTTTTGCAATCAATATGTATCTCAATAGTTCATTTTTAAACTTTACAATCATGTATTCATTTTCTAAATTTGTAAAATACTGTAAAATTAGTGAAGGTTACTGTGAACAGATTTGCTGATGCCCAAATTTGCAGCAAAGCCTAAACCAATTAGTCCCACCTAGTCCTCAGGTTTATCCCATTGTTTCTAAATCAACAAAGAAAAAACATGAAAGAGAGACAAAAAGAGGGGAAGGTGGGAGAAGAAACTCAACATTTTGAACAGACTTACTTACCTTAACGTCGGTGATGAGATGAAGGCTTGGCCACTTGGTAGTGGTAGACTAGCTGCTAAGCTTCTTAACGGTGACAAAGCTTCTTGACAGCTCCTGGACGAAGCATCGATGAGTGCACTGCTGCGGCAAGGTGGCAGCATCGCGATGGAGACAAATGACTACTTTCATGCATTTACAAATACCTTGCATGTTCTACACACTATGACCAAATGTAACACCTTCAATTGGGTGTCACATTTAACAGAATATAAAGTCCACTTCAAAACCGCTTTGTATTTTCTTTATATAAAAATGAGTTTCCAAATTTCTTTTTCAATGATAATATAAACAAATAGAATAATAAAACTATATTTCACACTCAGATATAAATAATTCACATCATTTACATTACTCACTAGTATACTTGTTTTAGTAAATAATACAAAACATAAGCACTGACAGAGAAATAAACACACATACTATACCATCATACTACTACCTATCTAGCCATAGTAAGTTACCTACAGAGAAGGGTCCTCCTTTGGATCCTCCTCAGAGTTCTTCTCTAGGTCTCTATCTGGTAATGGTCTGTCGAGTATAGGCCCTCCGTAGTAGCTCAATCTACATGCCGGAGTCCTAGCGACCCTACGCCCAGGAGCCCTAGATGAAGAAACTATAGAGTCCTCTTATGGAGTATACTGAGTGGCAAAGCCCCACAACTCCCAAATGGACATACATAACTCTACGAAAGTTCTAATAGTAAATACAAAAATATGATCACCACTACTAGTCCTACGGACGGTAAGAGTCACGTCCCCAGCATACTCTATACCTTATGTCTCTAATCAAATGCGCTATGCCTCTGGGCCCCAGTGAAATTGGACACTCACGTTTGTCGGCCAACATCGCCTTCATATAATGAAATCAAATAACAAATACAACAACACAACAAAAGGGGTGAGTTTCTAATATCATCAAAGACCAATAAGGCAATACAGAAAATAGTATAACCAATTTACACATCTCAATAGTTAATCGACAGATATAACATGTCATCAAATAAATGAGTAAATCAACTCAATGTGCACCATGATAATGTGATAGTGTGACAACTGACTATGCAAATCCACAATGGTTGACCCCTACTACCTGGACCTAAACACAACAGTCGGAAAGAGTGGTTTCGGAGGCATGTTCCATTTCTCATTAGCCC
The DNA here is from genome assembly GCA_023212625.1 of Styphnolobium japonicum. Lineage (NCBI taxonomy): Eukaryota > Viridiplantae > Streptophyta > Magnoliopsida > Fabales > Fabaceae > Styphnolobium > Styphnolobium japonicum. The sequence goes on from JALBWW010000011.1 coordinate 16,518,698, forward strand.
CAAGTGCTATCAAATCTCAAATGCATAACACGGCTATATGCGAACATTCTCTACCAAATCGGTAATATGAATAGTGTTTTAGTCGAGATCGTCGGTGTGTTGCATTCATATTACCACGGCACAACGATGCTACCAACTGGCTCCATGTGGAGTTTCCGTACCCCGACGACTCCTAGATCAATACTTGATCTTCACTATGCAATTCACACCCGCACTAAGATGTAACTCAATCTTCTCGGCTCAAAGCCTTGACCACAAGTCTCATCAGACTTCCACAATGCCATGCAGAGTGCAAATAATTCATAAACAGTATAACACAATCCCCTCGGGATTCAAGCTACCACTTAAGACTTGGCGTCTACTAATCTGTCCAAAGCCCAGTACATCGGCCCAACAGTAATTCTGTTGTTTCTTAATCGTGTGGCACTTTTAAAACATTTTCCTAAAATCGCATAACACTACGGTTACGGTTTGCAAACGCGTAACTCTCCGATTATGGATTTTACTTGCACAACAACCTTGTTACAGTTTTTAAATCGCGTAACATTTCTGTTACGTTTTTCAATCGCGTAAAACCATTTTCTTATTTTCCAAGTCGTATAACCCAAAAATTAATATTTTTAAATCACATAAGATTTAAAAATCATTTTTCAATCATGTTAAGCGTTTTCTGTCAATTTTCAATTGCATAAGGCGTTTTTTTGTAATTTTTCAATCGTGTAAAGCATTCTTCACAAAAACTAAGTTGTTTTGAGCTAAATTAAATATTTTCAAGTCTATTCTCACTATTTAAGCTAAAAAGTAAGTTTAAATGTTAAAAGTGGCTTTTCAAAAAATCTTCCAAAATCATTTATATTTAAAAGCATTTATTTCTATCTAAAAACATCTTGAAAATGTTTTTCCCTATATTTTTTGAAAATAAAATTTCTTTAATAAAATAGTTTGATACTAACCTTTTAAAAACATAGTGGCCAAACTACTCATAGATCTTTGGATCAAAATCCATTGTTTTCCATCATGTTTCCATAGAACAAACCAAACATATGCATGTCCTAATCATGCCTTTCTATGTACACATGAATCATTCCATCCATATCCAAGATATGTCATACTTCTAATATCCCAAGTTCATGCAATATTTCAATGCCATAAAAAAAACACATAGGCTAAATAAAGCATAAAATCAATCATCACAAATCATAAAGCTTTAATCATATAGCATAAACCATTAAAATATTAACAATAAATAATCCCACGAAAATTTAAGAGAATAAGCCATAAATTCTATTTTCCTACCACAATATTGGTTGATAAAGAAACTCCCCCTTACCTTGGTTCGAAAAATCCTCTCGAGTGAATTTGTGAAAGCTCTTTGTCTTTTCACCAATAAAATCCTTAAAGGATACCAAGTTCATAATATTTAAGCTCTAAAACATGAAACATGATGACTATGGATCAATCCAATGGTCTAAAACTTTGAACGAGGAATTAAAAAGTGAAAATAAAGAATTTTCACCTTTTGTTCTTCAACTTTGGATTCTGAAGAAAGTGGTTGAAGATAATTTCTCTTCAAGAAACTTTGAACACAAAAGCTTCTTAGATTGATGTTTGGATGCTAGAAACAAGGTTGAATGTTTTGTTTCGAACTTGGAACAAAATTCTTGGTGCTTGGCCGTGGGTTCTTGAGAGAGAAAGTGAGGAATTTGTGCTTTCTTAAGTGATGTTAAAATGCCTATTTATAAAGGTAAGAAATGAATAGTAAGTTTGCAACTTGGTAAAATATCAAACAAAGATATTTCACCCTCCCCCACATTCTTGGCCGTTCACCATCCCTTGGAAAAGCTTGGAGAAGTTTGTATCCAATTTGAACACTTGCTCCTCCAATATGACTCACATAGCCAACACATAAAGTACTAGTGACTTACTAGGTGACTCACACCCCTATGTAAGCAATGACATCATAAGCTAAGTGACATCATCCATGACCTTAACACTAGATATTTTTCAGTAACTATTATCCAATAGACAAAGACCAGTATCTATTGTCCAATGGACAATAGAATGTACCTAAAGTTTTTTATCTGACAATAAAATCCCTAAATAAGAACAACTTAAGAATCTGTTCTCGGATTCGGGTTTCGTAAACTTCCCCAGCCCCAATAAATAGTCAAAGTATTTCCGAGCCAAAAATTGAAATTTTTATTTTTATTTTACGAAACAGCATCAAATCAACACAAAAAGTTAATGCAAAATAAATATTAATTAAACAAATCACAAAAATTCCCAAAAATCACCATAAATCACAAAATTTGGGAAAATCAATATTTAAATTAAAAACAGAAATTTCAGGGTGTTACAACTCTCTCCTTCTAACAAGAACTTTGTCCTCGAAATTTGTTGTACCTTTAGAATAATTGTTGATATTGTTTTCTCATTTTGTCTTCTAGTTCCCATGTCGCTTCTCTGATTACCTCATTCCAAATTACTTTTACCAAAGAAATCTCTTTTCCTTTGAGTTGCTTCACCTTCTTATCCTCAATCTTAACAGGTGAGTAGGATAGACAAAAATGGTGGTAAAGCTACCTGGTATGCAACAAGACCAATCCGACAAAGAATTTGATATGGTCCGATAAATCTAGGAGTGAGCTTTCTAGATTTAGTAACCCGGCCAACCCCAGTCGTGGGTGTGACTCTTAAAAACACATGCTTGCCTTCCTCAAACTCAAGAGGTCTTTTTCTTTTATCACCATAACTTTTTTGTCAACTTTGAGTTGTCTTCATCTCTCCTGAATCACCTTTACCTTCTTCGTGGTTTGTTGCACAAGTTCAGGACCTAATGCCAAATTTTTCCTGTCATGGTACCAGCACAAAGGTGTTCTACATCATCGTCCATACAACTCTTCATAGGGTGCCATTCCTATGCTTGAGTGAAAACTATTGTTACAGGTGAATTCTATCAAGGTAGAAATTCATCCCAACTCCTAGAATGTTCAAGCACACAAGCCCTCAACAAATCTTCCAGTGATTGGATTGTTCTCTCAGACTGACCATCGGTTTGTGGATGGTACGCCAAACTCAAACGAAGTTTTGTCCCCATTGCTTCTTGTAGACTCTGCCAGAATCTCGAAGTAAACCTCAGGTCTCTATCAGAAATAATACTCGAAGGTACACCGTGAAGTCTAACAATTTCACGAATGTACACTTAAGTCAACCTTTCCATTGAATACCTTATGTTGATAGGCAAGAAGTGTGTAGACTTCGTAAGCTGATTAACAATTACCAAGATGGAATCAAAACTCTTTCTTGTCTTTGGCAATCCAACAACAAAATCTATTGCAATGTCATCCCACTTCCATTCAGGAATAGTTGGAGGTTGTAACATTCCTGCAGGTTTTTGATGTTCCACTTTAGCCTTCTGACAGATCAAACATGATGCCACTTACTTAGCAACGTCTCTCTTCATCCCTTGCCATCAATATAATTGTTTTAAATCTTGATACATATTGGTCGCTCCTGGGTGCATACTCAATTTACTCCTATGGGCTTCGTCGAAAATCAACCTTTTAAGCTTAGGATCATTTGGTATACAAATTCTATTTCTAAACCTCAAAATCCCATCTGATCCCTCATTAAATTCCGATACAGTATCCTACCTTACCAACTCCTTCTCATTCTATAAGTATTGGTCACTTCCCTGTTTATTTCTAATTTTGTCCATTAAACCATTTGAAATTGTGGTCATACTCAAACACAATTTTCCCAGTGTCGACTTCACAGTCAACCGCATATCCCTGAATTGTTCTAACAATTCTCTTTTCTTAATCATAATAGCAGATACATTAATTATCTTCCAACTTAAAGCATCTGCTACATCATTTGCTTTTCTGTGATGATATTGAAGTTCAAAATCATAATCCTTTAAGAATTCTAACTACTGCCTTTGCCTCATATTCAACTCTTTTTGATCAAATAGGTATTTCAAACTCTTATGGTCGCTAAAAACATTAAATGTTGCTCCATAAAGAAAATGTCTCCATATCTTTAATGCAAACACTATAGCAGCTAATTCTAAATCATGAGTTAGGTAATTCTTCTCATGCACTTTCAATTGCTTAGAAGCATAAGCTACTACCTTTCTATTCTACATAAACACACAACTAAAACCTTGATGTGACGCATCATAGTATACCTCAAAAGGTTCACTAGGATCAGGTAAGGTTAAAACTGGTGAAGTAGTCAAACGCCTTTTTAACTCCTAAAAACTTTCCTCACATGCATCAGTTCAAACAAAAGTATGATTATTTTGTGTAAGTTGGGTAAGAGGTCCTGCTATTTTAGAAAATTCTTCTATAAACCTCCGGTAATAACCGGCTAATCCTACAAAACTTCATATTTCTGTTGTGGTCTTGGGTATCTCCCATTGAAGCACTGCTTCAACTTTTGACGGATCCACTGCAATCCCTTCTTTTGAGATCACATGACCCAAAATTTCAACTTTGTCCAACCAAACCTCACCCTTAGACAAATTTGCGTATAAGATCTTCACCTTAAGAATCTAGAAAACCACACTAAGATGTTCAACGTGTTCCTCCAGATTATGAGAATAGATTATAATGTTGTCAATAAAAACAATGACAAATCTGTCTAAGTAGGGATGAAAGATTCTATTCATGTAATCCATGAATATTGCTAGAGCATTAGTCACACCGAACGACATCACTAAATACTCGTAATGACCATAACGTGTTCGGAATGCAATCTTTGGCACATCCTCTGCTTTCACGTGAATTTGGTGATAACCAAATCATAAATCGATCTTGGAGAAAACAACAGCTCCTCTCAGCTGATCCATCAAGACGTCTACCCTCGAAAGTGGATACTTGTTCTTGATCGTGATCTTGTTCAATTGCCAGTAGTCCATGCATAAACGAGAAGTTCCATCCTTCTTCTTGACAAGCAACACTGGAGCTCCTCAAGGTGACACACTGGGTCTCACAAACTGCTTTTCTATTAGTTCCTCTAGCTGTTTCTTAAGCTTAACTAGTTTTGACGGTGACATTCAGTAAGGTGCTATGGAAATAGGACAAGATCCAAGTACAAGATCGATAGAAACTCTATCTCTCTATTCGGTGGTAATCCAAGCACATCATTAGGAAAAACTCCAAAAAACTCTTTGACTATTGGAATAGTATTCACATTCAAATATCAACCATAAATAATCTCACAAAAATTTAAGAGAATAAGCCATAAATTCTATTTTCCTACCAAAAGATTGGTTGATAAAGAAACTCCCCCTTACCTTGGATCGAAAAATCCTCTCAAGTGAATTTGTGAAAGTTCTTTGTCTTTCCACCAACAAAATCCTTAAAGGAAACCAAGTTCATAATATTTAAGCTCTAAGACATGAAACAAAATGACCATGGATCAATCCAATGGTCTAAAACTTCGAAATATGTATTAAAAAGTGAAGATAAAGAATTTTTAGCTTTTGTTCTTCAACTTTGGATTCTCAAGAAAGTGGTTGAAGATAATTTCTCTTCGAGAAACTTTGAACACAAAAGCTTCTTAGATTGATGTTTGGATGCTAGAAACAATGTTGGATGTTTTGTTTTAAGCTATAAAGGAAATTCTTAGTGCTTGGTCGTGGGTTCTTGAGAGAGAAAGTGAGGAATTTGTGCTTTCTTAAGTGATGGTAAAATGCCTATTTATAGTGGTAAGAAATGAATAGTAAGTTTGCAACTTGGTAAAATATCAAACAAAGATATTTCACCCTCCCCCACATGCTTGGTTATCCACCATCCCTTGGAGAAGTTTGTTTCCAATTTGAACACGTGCTCCTCCAATATGACTTACATAGCCAACGCATAAAGTACTAGTGAATTACTAGGTGACTAAGTTAGGTGACTCACACCCCTATGTAAGCAATGATGTCATAAGCTAAGTGACAACATCCATGACCTCAACATTAGATATTTAACTCTAGATATTTTCCAATGGCCAGAGACCAGTACCTATTGTCCAATGGACAATAGAGTGTACCTAAAAAATTTTATCTGACAATAAAATCCCTAAAAATGAAAAACTTAAGAATCTGTTTTCAGATACGAGTTTGTAAACTTCCCTGACCTCAATAAATAGTCAAAGTATTTCCATGCCAAAAATAAAAAATTTTATTTTTATTTTCTGAAACAGCACCGAATCAACACATAAAGTTAATGCAAAATAAACATTAATTAAATAATTCTCACAAAATTCCCAAAAATCACCATAAATCATAAAAATTGGAAAAATCAATATTGAAATTAAAAACAAAAATTTCAGGGTGTTACACCAAAGGGGAGGTGTAGTGATATGTTGAGGATTCCATGTTGTGGCTCATGATGTTAAAAGCTATTGATTATTGCCCTGTATTTTATAACATATTGTGTTTTGTTGTAGTTTACATTTAGTTACATTTGGTTTGAGCAATAACAGTGCCATTGTTGAAGAATTGACTAGGTCAAACTTCAAGAGATGGAAGAAATTGAATTCACTTTTGGCATGGTTGATCTTGGCATGGCACTGTGCGAGAATGAGTCAGCTAAGCTAAATGTAGAGTGTACTAAGGAAGAAAATGACCTTCATGCTAAGTGGGAGAGGTCTAACAGGCTTGGAATTCTGGCTGTTGAAGGAACTATACTTGAACACATGTTGAGTGGTTTGCCAGAAACTAAAAGCCTAAAGGAGAAGATTAAGGCCATTGGAGATAGGTATCTGATTACTAATAATGTTAAGATTGGATACTATGGAAAAGTTCACAAACTTGGGGTATGCCACTATCAATGTTTTAGAAACTGGACCGGACCAGCCAGTCAGACTGGTCAAGCCATGACTCAACTGTGCCTCCGGTCCGATTATGCCCAAAAAATCGTCTAGGCCATCAAACCGCTCCAAAACCACTCGAATTACCACCTGGAGCCGGTTTTAAAAAATTGTTTGGGTCACTTAATTTTTTTACTTTCTCTGCCAAAGCTATGTCTTTTTGTTGTATTTTCTTTCATCATCTCTTTATGTTTTCAACTTCTCTATCAAATCGCTTAAGGTTTTCATTTTATTTAAAGTTTCAAGTTCAATTCTATTTTGGCAACTTCTCTACCAATGAACTGGACCAATCAAGTGAATCCTCTTATTCACTTGATTGTGTGGTTTTAATGGTTTATGCTTTATTTATTCTATGTGTTTATATGTCTTTGAGATATTGCATGAAATTGCTATGGTTGAAGTTACGATATGACTTATGTATGGATGAGATGATTCATATCTGGATGAAAAGTATGACTATGTACATGCATACGAATTATTAGAATTGTTAAATCATTGTGGAAATGGCAAATTTTTTGTCCAAAGACCAAGTATAGCTCTCGGCCATTTAGCCTAAAAGTTAGCATCAAAGGAAAAATATTTTATTAATTGTTAATCTAAAGTAATTAAGTAATAAGTAGTTGAGTTTAAGATTTATACAGTTAAAAAGGAGATGAATAAAGTTTTAAAGTGAGAGGAAGAAAATGTTTCAAAGTAACATTGTTTCTTAAAGATTATTCTTTTGAAAATAAGAGGAATATTTTAGTGATGATTTAAGGTTGAAACAAATGGTTCAAAGTAGAAATGATTTTGAAAATCAGTTTTAAACTTGAAGTATTTTTTTACTAAGGGTTAGTTTTTAGTAAAAACAAAGGAAACAAATTTTTAAACGTTTGATTTGAATCAAAATAACTTATATTTTGTGAAAAATTCTTTACGCAATTGAAAAGTGTTGTTAAAACCTTACGCGATTCAAAAATTGAGTTATGCAATTGAAAATATGTGAAAATATTTTTACGCGATTGAAAAATGTAACAGAAGTGTTACACAATTGGAAAAACATAACTATAGTGTTACACAATTTTGAAAATGCTTTAAAAGTGCTAAGCGATTGAGAAAAGCAACGATTTTGTTGTCAGGCCGATGTATTGGACCCAAACACGTCAGTGGACGATTTAGCCTAGTGGTGGTTTGATCCTGAGGGGATTATATTATTAAATTAATAATTTTTTAATTATTGTGTTTTTGCATGAGTTAGTTGATCATGCATTGTGAAAGTCTGCTAAGGCTTTGAGCCTAGGAGATTGAGCTTACACCTTAGTGCAGGTGCGAATTGCATAATGAAGATTAGTTTTGATCTTGGAGGTGTTGGGGCGCGAAAATTCCACAAGTGGCCAATTGGTAGCTCTACTATGCCGTGGTAAGATGAATGCAAACGCACCAATGATCTCTACGAGACATTATTCCTATTCCTGATTTGGTGCAGAACATCTCATATTAGCCATGATGCGCGCTCTATGAATGATTAATTGTAGCACTTGAATTGAGGCTAACGATATACGGACATGTCTCTCAATCACTCTCTTCGATGTTTGTTTTAGCTCCATGGAGTAGGGGTTGATCATTTGTGCATTTGCATTGTCATTTGACATATTGTTGTGTTATTATGGTGCACATTAATTGATTTATCCATTGTTTGATAGCATGACTATAATTGTTGATTAAGTATTGAATTGTATGATTGTTTATACCGTTTCTTTACTACCATATTAGTATGTGATGACGGTGATCTCACCTCTTTATTGTATTGTTCTACTTATTATGTGTTATGTTTCTCTCTTGTGAAGCCTGCGATGACAACGAGACGGGATCTGCTGGGCTATGTTAGAGTGCAGCTCCACAACGGGTACTAACGCATGGCGTGTCCACCTCGATACCAAGCATATTGAGTATGTAGGCGACTTACCCTATCGATGAGTAGGACACGTCATGGGGTGGCTACGTTTTCTTTTGATGTTTCTATATATGTAGAGTTCCAAATGCTTATTAGGGAGTCGTGGGGTTTTACACAATATACTCTTAGGGAGGACTCTAAGGTTTCATCCGCTCGAACTCCTGCTCGTAGAGGTAGGCCCTCACGGGGGTACTTACCTGCCAAGGATATAGAGGATGATCCAGAGGAGGATCCTTTTTGTTAGGTATTTTGGGACTTTTGGCCAATTAGGTTTGTAGTACAGTGTCTATATATATATATATATATATCTTTTGAGTACTTATGTCTTATGTATTATGTTCAACAGTAAATCATGATATAAGTATATGTGATGTATATTATCCATATCTTTGTATCTTATGTTCTTTACATTCTGTTAAATTTATGTTGTCCACGAAAAGAAATTTTAAATCTCGTATTTTCGATATAAAACATTTATGACTTGGTTTTAGCTTTATAATACTTCGTACTTCTTTGTCTGAAATGTGACACCCAACGAGGGGTGTTACACTATTGGGGCAAATATATTTCCATAATAAGTAGTTGAAAGAAAAACATTATCATTTTGTCCAAATCTTAACGTAGGCAGACACATTGCTTGGGGGAAAATTGCCACCATTATGCCCAGACAAAAATTTGGGTAAACAATTTCAAAACCATATAGCATGTTGTAAATGCCTTTGCTTTGTGGTTTACATGCTTCTTTCTTTACAAATTATAATTAAGCATGCCTTTTATTAGTTTCTCATTTTCTTCTTTCAAATCCCCTTAGAACAAGCATGTTGTAATTGATGGTACATACCAACCCATTTTTATTCTTCATAAATCTTTTACTTAACAGCAAGCAACATTTTCATCGATGACCTATATGTGTTGCAGGCCACTAATTGACAATGATGAGCTTCTTGCATTTTCAACTTAGAGTGTGGGTTTAGTTACCATTGATTTTGTAGGCACTTACTTTCATTGTTAGATCCACTTAACCTTGGTGCTAACACGTGATTATTATTTGATTAGATTTATTTCAATGATGGTAAGTTCTTTTAGCATTTTGATTCTATGTTGATATTTAACTATTTAACATTACAGTGCTTTGTGATGGTTAGGTATATTAGCTTATGTGTGATTTGTTACAATTAGTGTATTAGCTTTGGTGTTGGCTTTGCTTGTATCCATTCGCGCAACGTGGGTCTACATCTAGTTATAGCTAAAACTTTGGCAGCTAATTAGTGTGGAACTATGAATAAATATAATATATAAAGAAAATTTCTTGATTTATAAATTCTAACAAGTAGCATTATTGATGTACAATACCTGACCAAATTCTGATATGTGGCACAATGCATATGTGATATATCTCCTTAGTAGATTCTTTCTTACAAATTGTTATTATTGTATGTCATAAATTTAATGACAATTTTTAAAAATGTTTTATTTTATTTTTATTCGCAATCTCTGTCATCAATGTCTTTCATAAATGACATGTCAATATTGCAAATTTGATTATAAAAATTTTAAAATCAATCAAATCAAGATTAATATAATATATAAATAAAATTAGAAACCTATTTTGTAGAAAATTATAAAACATCTAATTTAAGTATATTTTTGAAGTTTAAGACTTCTTAAGGTATAAAGGAATGTGTGTTCACCCTAATCATTAATATAATATATAAAGTTCTGCCTTTTGGGATTCTGTCAAGTGGTATCCAGGGTGCAACACCAGTTTTCTGTCAAATTCTGACATGTGGCACAATATATGTTTAACATTTGTCCTTAGCAAATTACTCACCAGGGCGCAGCTCCTGCCTTTAGTTTGACATATTTATCTCTAAATTGCCCACCATAAAATGTAATGTAATTTCCTTAATTAGTATAGTTAGCTCATTAAGATAATATAAAAATGGTAATCAATATCACTATCAATAAGTCAATATAAAACTCAAATCAATCAATTATCCATGTAATATATAAAGAGAAAGTTCATGAAGGAAATACTGGAAAGAGAGGCTGATATGGGTCAATATGAGACGTGAACATGTGTGAAAGCATTTTTGGGTTAACTTGAATGGTAAGTTCAAACAATTAAACATATTTAATGCAAATCTAATACAATCTAATGCAATTATCAAATTGATACAATTATCTGATTAAAATAATATTAAAATGGTAATCAGTATCAATATCAATCATAATATAATCAAACAAGTGTAAGAGTATTTTTTAATTAATTTAAATGTTAACTGGAAATAATCAAACATATATATTTCGTCCAAATCTAAAGCAATTATGAAATTTAAATGGTGCTCTTAATTAATATGCACTAATTGTTATTGATAAATTCATATTAGAAACAATCAAAATATTTCATGCAATTCCCAAAGATTGTGCAATTAAAATGATGCACAATTACCATTACTAATTGTTATTGGCATTAACATGGAAACAATCAAACATAATAATAATTTTTATACAAATTTATTATATGATTAAAATACTCATTCAATTTTCTCTCATGAAAAAAATCAGAGAAATACTTTGATTTACGATACTTATATAGATGTATAGTTATTCACATGCTTAATATTTATTAGTAAATTATTTTTCACTTATTTTAAGAAGTCAATGTATAACACAAATGTAAATCTAGTAATACATAATAATTTTTATAGAAATTTATCATATTATTAAAATAATCATTCAATTTTCTCTCGTAAAAAATCAGATACGAATCAACCCACATGAGATTCCAATCTTAAGCACCCTAGCTATTAGAGAGCTCTCATCTCTCTATAAATTTTGCATGTGTAATACCTTATGTACTTCACCTTCATCTTTCTTCTCTGACTTTCACCGTTACAGATGGCCTTCACCACCAAATTAAGATCTCTTTACTCTGCTTTGTCTCTTTTAGGCATCCTTCACCTCTTATTTTTCTGGCCCACTAGCACTGCTAGTGGGTTTACTACTCATCTCATTCCTCGAGATTCCCCTTTATCTCCATTCTACAATGCATCAAACACCCACTTTGGTCGCTTGCATGATGCTTTCCAACGCTCATTGAAGCGTGTCAACCATTTCAGGTCAGCCTTAGCCCCAAGAAAAGTCCAGACCCAGTTAATACCTGGTGGTGGAGAGTACCTCATGAACGTGTCAATTGGAACTCCACCTATTGAGGTGCTTGGAATAGCTGATACGGGAAGTGATCTTATATGGACACAATGTCTACCATGCAAAGAATGTTACAAGCAAACGCTTCCTCTCTTTGATCCTCGCCGTTCCTCAACATATCAAAACTCACCATGTCATTCCAGCTTCTGCAATGCACTAGAAAGTTCTGCTTGTGGCCAGAACTCCACCTGTGAGTATAGTTATTCTTATGGTGATGGCTCTTATACTAATGGAGATCTTGCCACAGACACGTTAACCTTAGGCATTGGTAAGTCAGTTTCTCTTCCAAAGATTGTGTTTGGCTGTGGACAAAACAATGGTGGCACATTTGATAAGTCAGAATCTGGCTTAATAGGCCTTGGTGGTGGCAAGCTTTCGTTAATTTCTCAAATGGGTCAGTCTATTGGCAAAAAACTCTCCTATTGTCTAGTACCCACATCCACTGACTCAAGCAAGATAAGTTTTGGTAGCGATGCTGTGGTTTCTGGTTCTGGTGCCGTTACAACTCCTATCGTAGCAAAAAGTCCTGATACCTTCTACTACCTTTCATTGGAGGCTATTAGTGTAGGAAACCAGAGAATTGCTTACAAGGGTTCAACGAAGATAGTTCCTAATGCTGGTGTGGGAAATATCATTATTGATTCAGGGACAACATTAACTTTTCTGCCATCAGAACTTTTTGATGATTTGGTATTAGCTTTGGAAAAAGTAATACGTGGTCAAAGGGTGGAAGACCCCAGAGGTGAACTTAGCCTTTGTTATAAAACTGATGGTAAAAAAATCAATCTCCCTACTATCACAGCACATTTCAGTGGAGGTGATGTGCACCTACCGCCGTTGAATACGTTCGCCTTGATAGAAGATGATTTGGTGTGCTTCACAATGATTTCGTCCCCTGACTTAGCTATATATGGCAACTTAGCTCAGGTAAACTTCTTAGTAGGATACGACCTTGAGGCTGGTACCGTGTCGTTTTTACCAACAGATTGCACCAAGCAATAGTAACTTGTGGATTTATATGAATAGTTTGGGGAGCATATACAAATTTTCCTCAAAATTTGCTAATAAATATTTTCCTTTTGATGTGTAATGATACCTCTTTATACCCTTTCCCTTATTCTTTTTTTTTTCTTTTGTAAGACTATAATAGAAGAAAACGTAACAAAACAAGTTGCCAAGGTCGTTTCCAAAAGGAAAGTCACAACGGAACGACGACAAAAATTAAAATAAGATGGAGTTGCCACCAATATTGTATTTGATTGGCAAAATTTCTTTTAAAAAAATAAAAAAAAATGTTCTGCAAACCAGATAGAATTCGAGTGTCGGTTGATGCACAGGGAAGAACAATAACTTAATTCTACAACACCCCTCATGCATCCCTCCTAACATGATTAACTTAAGCTAATTGTACAAATTTAATAACTTAAACAATATTTAATTTATCTATTAAAACAAATAAACAATGGTAGAAATAAATAAATTATCTAAAGCTAAATTATAATATTACAAACATTGCATAAAACGATCAAATGCTAAATTTATAGGCAATTTGGCCAAAGTACAGTAAATTAGGAAACAAATTATCAAAATGCCACTCATTTGAAACATATTACCAGCATACTATCGTTTTTGCCACGTTGGCAATTTTTTTTTTAATATTCCACATGTATCACACCAAAGCGGTAGGCGTGATACACGTCATCACGCCAACACGGGTGGCGTGACATACGTGGATACGCTCATGACAAAGGCGTGATATACGTGTATCACGTCTACCGCTTCTGCGTGTCTACATATATCACGCCAACCGTGTTGGAGTGATGACGTGTATCACGCCTACCGCTTTGGCGTGATACACGCAGAACCCTAATTCCCCTTTTCTTTTCTTCTTTCTTTCTCTTCTCCTCTCCGCCGCCGCCGTCGCCCCCTCCCTCCATTTTTCCTCCATTTCTCCTCCTTCAACTCACCATATCCCTCATTATTCCTATTTGCAGGTATGCTATTCATCTTATAATTATATTTTGTTACTGATAATTTTTGTTTATATGTATGATTTAAGTTTCTGTAGTTGTACATTAGTTATTTTGTAGGAATTGTAGGAATATTGTTATGATGAAGTATAAAACATATGTGTATTGTATTTTTTTGAATGCTATTATTGTTGATATGTGGAGATTATAATTTATATTATATTATATGATAATTAAATTATGTATATTATGTTGTGGTAGAATATATGTATATTGTATATTTTGTAATGTAGCATTATTGATATGTTGATTGCTATGATTTATATTATTTGATACTTATATTATGTATATTATGTTGTGATAGGATATATGTATATTGTATATTTTGTAAAATAGTATTGTTGACAAGTTGAAAGCTATAATTTATTTATGATCCTTATTGTATGATGTCTATATGCTATATTTTATGTTCTTATGGTATAGTATAAGATGTATGTTTTTTAGTGTATTTATAACATTTTTATAGCATAAATTTTAATGTGATAGAGGGTGTGATCTATATATAATTTATATTGTGTAAAAAATGTATGTCATATATTTGTATGTTTTGTGATCCTAAATTTTTAGTTGATTTGTGTTCAGAATATTTTAAAATGGGAAAATCACTCATTGTGCTAATTTTCTCTAACAGGAGAATGTGTGAGGGTGAAGAGAGTGTTAAATATGATGGTCCTTGACAAGAGGTTGTCGAGACCCCGTCAAATAATAAAAATTACCGGTTCGCAAACTAATTTGTAGTATAGAGCATGAACCGAATCGTCTCTCAAGGATCCGAAAAGAACAAAGATTTAATCAGATCAAGATAATTAAAAGGGGGTTTTGATGATTTATAAAGATAATACACTAGTTGAATTAAAGGAAAGTAATTAACAAATATAAAGAAACAACCAATCCAAGGAAATTTACCGATCTTGAGTTTAACTCATCATTGATCACAAGGAATTCACTTAATTGCTAACCAAGTTCTTGGCCTTAGATCACATCAAGAAGCCTTAACATGATCCAAGAATTCTCTACTAGATAAGCATCTAGGATTTGATTAACCAAGGTTAGATAAAGTAAGCACCATCCAACATAGATTAACTTAAGATCTAGAATTTAACCAAGCTAAACAATCTATCAAAAAGCTTTAATATATTGTTTAATCTTTGTGATCCTCTTTGAATACATGATAATAAAGCTACTACCACATCAACATCTAAATCAAATTAAGCAATTTAATCTAGATAAGAATCAAAAGAGGAAGAAGAGAAACTTGAATAACAATTAAGCAATATGAACAAGCAAAACAAGATCTCCAAATTAAACAACAAGATGGCTAATCCCTTGGATTGATTATGAGAGCCTAGCCTTCCATGGATGGGAAGGAAGAACTCAGAATTTAAAGAACAAAAACGAAATTGCAAAGAGAATGAAGAAGAAGAGAAAGAAAACTCTCACAAATACTTAAACTTTCTTGAAACTTACTTCTAAATTGAATGCCTCTAATACAAAGAGGTTGGGTCTATTTATACTAATCCTAGAAGCCAATTTGTACATGTACATAATCTGAATACAAGCTATAAGAATCTGAAATTTGTCAAAAATGGAAGCTTGATGCATGGTTGGTGGGTTGGTGCATGGTAGGTGGGTTGGTGTATGGTTGGTGGCTTTTAGTCAACAACTCTTATCCGACTTCTGGCTTCAAATTCATCACCTAGACGGTGTATTTTGGCTTGGATGTCTTCATCAAAGTTGTAGCCAGTTGTCTCCTTGAAAATCTCCAATTTGAATCATGTCATTTGGACTTTTAGAACTCCAGAAATGCCAAAAACACTTCACCTACCTCAAGTTAGGTTGGAAGAACGTGTTTCCAACTTCAGACCAACTTGTAGCTTCTGAAGCATGCCTAAAACGACATCTATTGACAAAATGGTCTTCATTGAAGTTGGAGATATGGGTCTTATCTTTCAAGTGACCAAGTTTCAGCCCAAGAGGAGGCCTATAACCCACTATATAGTCCAATATGTATATACTGCCCAGATGGTTCCGTGACAGCAAACCCACTCTGCATTGCAGGGAAATTTTGGACCCTTAGCATTCCGATCCAGCTCTTGAGTTCTTCATGAAACTTGTAGAGCATTGTCTTAGCTTTCCAAAGACACCAAGATCACCTCAATTGGATCACCGAGTCCCAAGTTATGACCTAACCAAGGAAGAAAGGTCAAAATGCATCAAAATCCGAAAATTATTCAATATTTGCATTAAAGCCCAATGAAGCCCAACAACATTAAACTCATCTAAAGTACTAATATTGGGCACAATAAACATCTAATAATGCCTAATACAAAGCTAACATAAGTGTCTCAAATTGATTGATCAAATTCCCCCACACTTAAGCTTTTGTACTCCTGGGCAAAACACATAACAACGAAACTAAAGAAATACAAGAAACATCATATTATTAAACTAAAAACATAAAAACTGATTGTACCTAATCTAATCCACTTCCGTAGGAAAACACGATGGCACTTAGCATGTGCCACAAGCCTTTAAACCCCTAGGTGTCCCTAGTGGACGAGTTGTAGTCTCGTGAGGGTTTACCAGGATGATACCCACAAACATGTAATATTTTATTTAATCAATTCAACTAATTTTTAAATACAAGCATTGTATCAAATATAAACCATAATTAATAAGTAAAGTATGCTTAACAAAGAATAGTTGAATCAAATCAATTGAGAATAAAGTATAGCATAATCATGCTTTAATCAGAAATAGGCATGTTCAGATTGAGTAAAATTCTTCACAAGTGTCACTCAAATCACACAAGGTGTTTAGGTTAACTGTTTACACTCAACTCAGTCAAATTATGAAAGTATTTTACCATAGGCTTGCATATACATCAATTCTCCACTACTTAGATCAAATAAATTGCAAAAATCAAGAGGTCTTTCAAAAAGGTTGTAATGGAACTTATAAGGTGAAGGAAGGGAACAATATAGATAATAGCAGGTTAAAACCAAAGAGAATAAAAGAGCATTGAGGAGTAATTCAAGTAGAAAGAATAATTTTTTTTTTTTTACCCAAAACCATAAAATGCTCATTCTCTTCACACATTCCTTCCTTTTTCTATTCTTTTTTCTTTCTTTTTTTTGTTTTTTTTTTATTTTTGTTTTTTTTTTTTGTTTTTTTTTATACCAAGCATTTCGTATCAGCACACCAATTCCCCCACACTTAAATCATTGCAAGCAAAGGAACTCCTCCAATAAGAAAATCAATGCTCTCCCATTCCCTAAGGTAAGGTAAAACATGGTTTTTCACTCAAAGCTTGTAATGAGCTAAGAACAAAGAATAGGCAAATAGGTTTAGAGGGAGTTAATAATTGGATAAATGCAAGGTAGGTTTATTTGGCCAAAGCGGCTAAGTCAAGAAAAAAAATGCCTCTGTCATTTTCATGCAACATACAGACCAATGTAATCTCAAATCGATTCAATGCAAGTTCTAGAAAATAAATTCATAATTGACATCACTCATGAAAGAAAATAACCAAGTGTAAGTATCAAACTTGGAAAAGCCCAAAACTCACAAAGGTATGGAACATTCACTCAATTCAACCATGCCTTCTTCCTAATATCCACAATCATATACATATGTATATCATGAAAATGATTCAACTATAAACTGTTTTGCATACTTTTATCATCAATTAAGCTCAGATTCAGCACATGCTTGTATCAAAATCAATTGAAAAGATCAAAATTGTGTGTGTGTGTGTTTTTATTTTTTTTATTTTTTATTTTTTTATATTTTTATTTTTTTTAATATATATACAAGAACAAAGATGATTTAAGACCTATTATGAAATGCAAGTTAAGATGCGTCTCAAGAGCAAAACTACTCCTTACTCTGCCATCATACATCTAAAAAGTTAGTAACAATAAAGATTAGTTTTTTTTTTTTAACTAAACTATGTACATGGTAATGTCAACTATCCCTCCCCCCAACTAATTAAAGACATTGTCCCCAATGTCAAAATAAAGATAGGTAGAGTGTAGAAGGTCTTACCAGAAAACTGCAATTCGGGCCTGAAATAAGAAAAATTACAAAAAAAACTAAAACCATAAGAGAAAACAAAAATTCACAAAGACAAAGTCAAATCAAGTTTTTGCTTTTTGCTGCTGCTGCCTTGTTCCCAATTCCGTGGAGCCATTCTTTGGATCACGTTGTGGTACAAATGCATTGAGTTGATCGAGCAATTGTTCGGGAGTTGTAGCGATTTACAAGACTTTGACGTGTCTCTGGTTAGAAGAACCTTTTTTTCTACAGCATGATCAAGAAAACAAAACAAACTGTCATAAAAACCATTAACATTTAATATACCTATGGGTTTTTGGTGAAAGTTCTGCTGTGACCAGGATGTAATTTGGAAGAGTTCTTCCAAAGTTTCAAAACCACCAGGTAGGGCAATAAAGGCATCAGCATTGGCGATCATAATGTTCATGCGTTGGTGCATGCAAAATACTATTACTTCATCCCCTAATGTTTTTCCAATGGGCTTCTTTGGTCGATAAAGGACTGGGAATGACACCAAGGACTTTGCCACCTCCTAAATGTGCAGCAGTTGCTACACAACCCATTAACCCAAGACTACCTCCTCCATAAACTAAACGGATTTCTCTCTCAGCTAGCACTCGACCAAGATGGTGTGCAATATTTACAAACTCTTTATCTTTCCCAGGATTAGATCCACAAAAGACACAAACACTCTTGATCCGACGAACTGAAGTGACTTCCATTTTTTTCTCTTTGTTTTTTTTTCGTACTCTCACCTTATCAATGATCTGAAGAGAGCAAAGTGCATTATTTAAAGGCATCAAAACTCAAAGGTAATAATTACACCTATAAAGGAGGGGTAGATCCGTGTGTCAGGTAAGTTTGAAAATAAGCATAACAATGATAATAGCTATATGACAATGATAAAAGACTAATCTATATGTGTCAGAAGAAGTTTGAAAATATGCAACGCATATTTCAAAAAAATACGGCTATTTTTTTTTTTTTTTTGATTTTTTTTTTTTTTTTTTTTTGATTTTTTTTTTTTTTTTGATTTTTTGATTTTTTGATTTTTTTTTTTTTTTGATAAACAGGAAAAAATAAAATAAAATAAAAAAAAATACTTACAGGAGGTGTGATTGTGGCTCACATTTTCCTCTGGTTTTACGTCCAGTAACGTCTTGAAGCTCTCTATGGGCCGATGGTCGGCTTCCCATCCAATTTTCTTAAAAATTGGCAAACAGGGTCTTTTTGAGTCAGATTCCCGAGACTATAACGCTTATGTTCATCTTGGAATATTGGCCATAAATCGAGAAGTACTCTCTGCACATCTCCACTAGGATGCGTCTCAAGAGTCAATAGAATGTTATCTAAAGACTCCTTACTCATGCCATCCTTTATGAAGTTAATTTTATCATCTCGGTTTATAGACGTCATTCCAATTGATTTGCATTTTGTGTTACAGGTCCATCTTGCACATTTATAGCAGACCCGTAACCTTTTTGCTCTTCTCTTCTTTGCATATGAACTTTTTCCTAGCCCTGGCATATATGAAACAAGAGCGTCAGAAAATTCACCTCTGAGTCGGACCTTTGCTTCGATCAACCAGCGTATATCCGCAGGGATGCCTTTGTGCATAAGCATCCTTAATCTCTCAAACCTTGCACAATAAATGTTAGTTAAAGCATTTTGAGGGAGAGAAGGGAATTGCTTGCGGAGATTAAAAAGCTGATTATCCATTTCGAAAGAAAGAAGAAAGAGAGAGAAAAAAATTGAGTAAAATTATGTAAGATTTCAGTGTTTGTGGGTAATCAAGGGACCGAAAAAGATTTTCACGGAGTACCGTTATCCGCCATTTAACCGGTGAAAAATCATCTGTCAAAGAAAAACAAACAAAATAAAGACAGAAAAATCAAACTTTGATAGATTTTCTCACTTGGCACCGTTTTTTCTGTCTCGATTCCTGTGACAACAAATAAGTCAAAGTTAGAAAGAGGAAAGAGTTAGAAAACTTGGGATACCGCCCAAGAAGCGCTACTTTTAATGTCCTTAGCCAGCGTGATTGAAGATTTTGCATGAGCGATGGTTCCTCCCCAATAATGATTCAATCTCTGGCAATTGACATTAATCGTGGCTTTTTCTTTTCTATTTTTTTTTTTCTTTTGTCTTTTTTT
This sequence comes from Styphnolobium japonicum, assembly GCA_023212625.1. Lineage (NCBI taxonomy): Eukaryota > Viridiplantae > Streptophyta > Magnoliopsida > Fabales > Fabaceae > Styphnolobium > Styphnolobium japonicum. The sequence goes on from JALBWW010000011.1 coordinate 16,538,941, forward strand.
TTTTTTTTTTTTCAACACAGTAGTGATCAATCATGGTAGAGGGCATCCTGCAATTGAACTTCCTCCACGAGGTTCTCTTGAGCTCCTTCATAAAAATTTTTGAGGCGGTGACCATTAACTTTGAACACTTTGTTGGTGGCTTCACTCTTAATTTCCACTGCACCATGAGGAAAAATGTTAGTGACAACAAACGGACCGTCCCACCTAGACCTTAATTTACCAGGCATCAACTTAAGGCGAGAATTAAACAAGAGAACTTTTTGCCCAACTGAAAACTCCTTCCGAAGAATAAACTTATCATGGAAGGCTTTGGTCTTTTCTTTGTAGAGTCGGGAGCTCTCATAGGCATCTAGGCGGATCTCTTCCAATTCCTGTAACTGCAACTTCCGCTCTATGCCAGCTCCGGCCAAATTCATGTTGCATTGCTTCACACCAATATGCTTTGTGCTCAATTTCTCTTTGGCAAGTGGCATGCCTTACCATAGACTATCCGATATGGAGACATCCCGATTGGAGTTTTGTAAGCGGTCCAGTAAGCCCAAAGAGCATCCTCAAGCCTCATGCTCCAATCCTTCCGATTAGGTTGGACTGTTTTTTCAAGTATGCGCTTGATCTCTCTATTGGAGACCTCGGCTTGACCATTAGTCTGGGGATGGTAAGGTGTAGAAACTTTATGCAACACGCCATATTTTCTCATCAATCCCTCCATGCTCACGATTCTGAGAAATGGGTGCCTTGATCACTGATGATAGCTCTCGGGATTCCAAACCTGCAGAAAATCTGTGATCTAACAAAATCCACAACAACTTTGGAATCATCAGTCCGAGTGGCTTTAGCCTCCACCCATTTTGATACATAATCAACAGCTAGCAAAATGTAAACATAACCAAAGGAAACAGGAAAAGGTCCCATGAAATCAATACCCCATACGTCAAAGATTTCACAATACAGTAGAGGTTGCTGGGGCATCTCATTCCTGCGAGAAATGTTCCCTGTTCTCTGACACTGTTCACAAGACTTACAGAACAAATATGCATCATGAAACAAGGTAGGCCAATATAAACCAGAGTCTAAAACTTTCCTAGCTGTACGTTGAGGCCCAAAATGTCCACCACATGCAAATGCATGACAAAAGCTAAGAACAGAATGAAACTCTTGATTAGGCACACATCGCCTAATAATTTGGTCACTACAAAATCGCCACAGATATGGATCATCCCACACATAATATTTTGATTCACTCTTAAGTTTATAAATTTGTGCACGAGTGAAATGTGAGGGAAAAACTGTAGCAACCAAGAAATTCACCATATCAGCAAACCAAGGGAAGGTGTTCTTACCTTGCAGCTGCATAAGCTGCTCATCTGGGAAGGAGTCCCGTACAGGGAAGGGATCTGAAGCCCTTTCAATGCGGCTCAAATGATCTGCCACTAGGTTCTCTGCTCCACTCTTGTCACGGATCTCTATGTGAAACTCTTGGAGCAGTAGCATCCATCTTATTAGTCGGGGCTTTGCATCTGGCTTCTTCAAAAGGAACTTCAGAGCTGCATGATCAGTAAACACAACAACCTTAGAACCAAGCAAATATGATCTAAACTTATCCAAAGCAAAAACAATGGCTAAAAGTTCTTTTTCGGTTGTGGTATAGTTGGCCTGAGCAAAGATCTAGAGTTCGGAAGCATAGTATATCACATGAGAAGCTTTCCCCACTCTCTGTGCCAAGATCGCTCCTACCGCATAGTTAGAAGCATCACACATTAACTCAAATGGCAATGTCCAATCAGTGGTCGGATGATAGGGAGTACTAGTCAAGGCCTGCTTCAAGTGGTTGAAAGTCGCCTTGCACTTGTCATCAAAATTGAACTCCACATCTTTCTCGCGAATGGCGGGAAAGTGGAAGAGCAATCTTCTTTGAAGTCGGCAATGAAGCGCTGTAGAAACCTGCATGACCAAGAAAAGAACGCACTTCCCCGCACGCATGTGGGGTAAGATAGACAAGTAATTACATCAATCTTGGCAGATCTACCTCAATGCCCTTACTGGATACTACATGGCCTAAAACTATACCCTGTTCTACCATAAAATGGCATTTCTCAAAATTTAGCACAAGGTTAGTCTCAATGCATCTTTGCAGTACTCTAGATAGGCTGGCTAAACATGAATCAAAAGAAGAACCATAGACAGTAAAGTCATCCATAAATACCTCCATGCACTCTGATCAATCAATTTGAGACACTTATGTTAGCTTTGTATTAGGCATTATTAGATGTTTATTGTGCCCAATATTAGTACTTTAGATGAGTTTAATGTTGTTGGGCTTCATTGGGCTTTAATGCAAATATTGAATAATTTTCGGATTTTGATGCATTTTGACCTTTCTTCCTTGGTTAGGTCATAACTTGGGACTCGGTGATCCAATTGAGGTGATCTTGGTGTCTTTGGAAAGCTAAGACAATGCTCTACAAGTTTCATGAAGAACTCAAGAGCTGGATCGGAATGCTAAGGGTCCAAAATATCCCTGCAATGCAGAGTGGGTTTGCTGTCACGGAACCATCTGGGCAGTATGCACATATTGGACTATATAGTGGGTTATAGGCCTCCTCTTGGGCTGAAACTTGGTCACTTGAAAGATAAGACCCATATCTCCAACTTCAATGAAGACCATTTTGTCAATAGATGTCGTTTTGGGCATGCTTCAGAAGCTACAAGTTGGTCTGAATTTGGAAACACGTTCTTCCAACCTAACTTGAGGTAGGTGAAGTGTTTTTGGCATTTCTGGAGTTCTAAAAGTCCAAATGACATGATTCAAATTGGAGATTTTCAAGGAGACAACTGGCTACAACTTTGATGAAGACATCCAAGCCAAAATGCACCGTCTAGGTGATGAATTTGAAGCCAGAAGTCGGATATGAGTTGTTGACTAAAAGCCACCAACCATACACCAACCCACCTACCATGCACCAACCCACCAACCATGCATCAAGCTTCCATTTTTGACAAATTTCAGATTCTTATAGCTTGTATTCAGATTATGTACATGTACAAATTGGCTTCTAGGATTAGTATAAATAGACCCAACCTCTTTGTATTAGAGGCATTCAATTTGGAAGTAAGTTTCAAGAAAGTTTGAGTATTTGTTAGAGTTTTCTTTCTCTTCTTCTCCATTCTCTTTAGAATTTCGTTTTTGTTCTTTTATTTATGAGTTCTTCCTTCCCATCTATGGAAGGCTAGGCTCTCATAATCAATCCAAGGGATTAGCCATCTTGATGTTTAATTTGGAGATCTTGTTTTACTTGTTCGTATTGCTTAATTGTTATTCAAGTTTCTCTCCTTCCTCTTTTAATTTTGATCTAGATTGAATTGCTTAATTTGATTTGGATGTTTATGTGATAATAGCTTTATTATCATGTATTCAAGAGGATCACATAGAATAAACAATTTATTAAAGCTTTTTGATGGATTGTTTAGCTTGGTTAAATTCTTGATCTTAAGTTAATCTATGTTTGGATGGTGCTTACTTTATCTAACCTTGGTTAATTAAATCCTAGATGCTTATCTAGTAAAGAATTCTTGGATCATGTTAAGGCTTCTTGATGTGATCTAAGGCCAAGAACACGGTTAGCAATTAAGTGAATTCCTTGTGATCAATGATGAGTTAAACTCAAGATCGGTAAATTTCCTTGGATTGGTTGTTTCTTTAGATTTGTTTTCAACTTTGAGTCTTGTATATTTATCAATATTGTTAATCAACAACAAAACCCCCCATTTTAATTATCTTGATCTGATTAAATATTTGTTCTTTTTGGATCCTTGAGAGACGATTCGGTTCATGCTCTATACTACAAATTATTTTGTGAACCGGTAAATATTATTATTTGACGAGGTCTCGACAACCTCTTGTCAAATTTGGCGCCGTTGCCGGGGATCCATAGGCAACTATTTGATCATTTCATCTAACTCTAACAATTGTGTTTGTTTTATTTTTGAAGCATTTTCAAGTGGAATTCGGCTGAAATTGGGTAAAGGGCATTCTGTCAAGATTTTGGTTCGGTAACGTATCTTTGATTAATCTGAATTTTGGTAGACTAATGAAAATCGTGATTTTGTGAAAGGCTCACTATTTATAGTGAGGTCACCCTTATTTTTGCCAAATTCCATCGTTTAGACCACTTTTTCAATTTTTTAAGATTTTTTATTATTCTGTTAGATAGAATTTTTGTGTAGATTTCACTCTGTGGTAGTCCCATAATTTTTAAAAATCTGTAGATATGTTTTCTGTAATTATTTTGTGTGTATATTTAGACTTGTTTTTGTGATTTTGTGTTTTTGTGTTTGATCTCTAATCTGATGGAGCATAAACTTGATGAGCTGGCTTATCTGGTGGGGCAGTTGGCAGTGGAACAACATCACTTACCTGTGCAAGAACCTGCAAGATTTTGTAGTATATGTTGTAGTTCTTATCATCCCACATATGCTTGCACCACACAACAATATGATGGTTCTCAGATTTCATGACAATTCTGCTGATGCAACAGTGTATTTCTTGGTGAACCACAATACCAACAAACCTTGGATATGATCCTTATTCTACCACATATAACCATGATTGGGGAGATCATCCTTGGTTTGAACCTTATGTTGAACCAATCACTATACCAAGAAATTTATGCAAGAACAAAGAAGTCCCAATAAGCATGGAATCTCGAGCCTACACTAGAGGATTTGGTGAAACAATTTGCTCTCGTAACAACATCCAATTCCAAATAGAGAATGTAAGCTATAGCACAAAACGTGAAGACCCAAGTTGGTCAACTTACATCTTCATTGAGTCACTTGAGCAAGCAACGTATGCAACTGATTCTCGCAAAACATGAGATCATTGATGAGAAAAACCAATTGATGATTCTGTGTCTGAATTTGCTAGTTTTACTCGATTTTGATGATTTTGTTTGTTGTAATCGGTTGTGATGGTGATATGTTGTGTAATGCATGTGGCCGAGATTGTCGCTTTTTGAGACATGATGAATCTTTTTCAGCAGATTATGCAGCAACTCAATCTGTAAAAGTAGTGAAGCCACCAAAATTGGAGTTTATTGTGGCTAAAAACTTCCTTACTGATGAGGAGGGGAGGTTGCTGCAGATTTTTAAGGAGAATCAAAGAGTCATCACACTTGCAGACATTCCTAGCATTAGCCCTTCCATATGCATGCATGAGATTTTACTTGAAGATGGAGCTAAACCAGTAAAGCAACCCCCGAGGAGACTAAACTCTCTGATTCTGGATGTGGTGATCCATTATACTGGCTATGGTGTGGCTGCTGGAATTTTGTTGCTTCTGCTATCCATAGGGAGTTTTCTTTCCACACTTTTATTTCATTTTTCTAGTTGTTGTTTTCTTTTTGTTTTTACTGTTTTGCTATTGTTTTTAATATTGTTTCGCTTTTATTTGGATCAAGTTACAATTTACTCTTTCTCTGTCGTTGTTCTCGCCGTTTGTGTTGTCCTGCTTATTTCTCGCTTCGCTTTTGGCTGCATCGATGTTTGTCTTTTATTACTTTTTTTTTTTTTTCTGTTTCTGTTTTTATTTTTTGTTTTGTCTGCTGTTTTTTATTTTCTGTTTTCTATATAAATCTTTGTTGAAAAAAAAAAAAGCCACGTTTAAGGTCAATGGCCAGAAATTGAATCATTATTGGGGAGGACCCATGGATCGTGCAAAATCTTCAATCACGCTGGCTAAAGACATTAAAAGTAGCACTTCTGGGAGGCAACCCAAGTCTTCTAACTTTTTCATTTTTTCAAACTTTGACTTATTTGCATTCACAGGAATCAAGACAAAATCGGTGCCGAGCAAGAAAAATCATCGTAGTTTGATTTTTCTGCCTTTATTTTGTTTGTTTTTCTTTGACAGATGATTTTTCACCGGTTAAATGGCGGATAACGGTATTCGCGGAAAATTTTTTTGGTCCCTTCAGCTACCCACAAACACCGAAATCTGTACATAATTTTACTCAATTTTTTTCTCTCTCTTCTTCTTTCTTTCAAAATGGATAATCGCCTTTTTTATCTCCCGCAATTCCCTTCTCTCCCTCAAAATGCTTTAACTAACATTTATTGTGCAAGGTTTGAGAGATTAAGGATGCTTATGCACAAAGGCATCCTCATGATATACGCTGCTGATCGAAGCAAAGGTCCGACTCGCAGGTGAATTTTCTCGACGCTCTTGTTTCATATATGCCAGGGCTAGGTAAAAGTTTATATGCCAAGAAAAGAAGAGCAAAAAGGTTACGGGTCTGCTATAAATGTGCAAGATGGACCTGTAACACAAAATGCAAATCAATTGGAATGACGTCTATAAACCGAGATGATAAAATTAACTTCATAAAGGATGGCATGAGTAAGGAGTCTTTAGATAACATTCTATTGACTCTTGAGACGCATCCTAGTGGAGATGTGCAGAGAGTACTTCTCGATTTATGGCCAATATTCCAAGATGAACATGAGCGTTATAGTCTCGGGAATCTGACTCAAAAAGACCCTGTTTGCCAATTTTTAAGAAAATTGGATGGGAAGCCGACCATCGGCCCATAGAGAGATTCAATTTTAAGTAAGTTTGTAGAAAGTTTGAGTATTTGTGAGAATTTTCTTTCTCTTCTTCTTCTTTCTCTTTAGAATTTCGTTTTTGTTCTTTATTTTATGAGTTCTTCCTTCCCATCCATGGAAGGCTAGGCTCTCATAATCAATCCAAGGGATTAGCCATCTTGATGTTTAATTTGGAGATCTTGTTTTACTTGTTCATATTGCTTAATTGTTATTCAAGTTTCTCTTCTTCCTCTTTTAATTTTGATCTAGATTGAATTGCTTAATTTGATTTGGATGTTTATGTGATAATAGCTTTATTATCATGTATTCAAGAGGATCACATAGAATAAACAATTTATTAAAGCCTTTTGATGGATTGTTTAGCTTGGTTAAATTCTTGATCTTAAGTTAATCTATGTTTGGATGGTGCTTACTTTATCTAACCTTGGTTAATTAAATCCTAGATGCTTATCTAGTAAAGAATTCTTGGATCATGTTAAGGCTTCTTGATGTGATCTAAGGCCAAGAACACGGTTAGCAATTAAGTGAATTCCTTGTGATCAATGATGAGTTAAACTCAAGATCGGTAAATTTCCTTGGATTGGTTGTTTCTTTAGATTTGTTTTCAACTTTGAGTCTTGTATATTTATCAATATTGTTAATCAACAACAAAACCCCCCATTTTAATTATCTTGATCTGATTAAATATTTGTTCTTTTTGGATCCTTGAGAGACGATTCGGTTCATGCTCTATACTACAAATTATTTTGTGAACCGGTAAATATTATTATTTGACGAGGTCTCGACAACCTCTTGTCACACTCCTCTAAGAAATCAGAAAATATGCTCACCATGCACCGCTGGAAGGTACCAGGGGCATTGCAGAGGCCGAAGGGCATCCGTCTGTAAGCAAAGGTGCCGAAGGGACAAGTAAATGTGGTCTTCTCCTGATCCTCCGGTGCAATGTGGATTTGGAAGTATCCAAGATAGCCATCTAAAAGCGAATGGGACTTACCAGCCAACCGTTCCAGCATCTGATCAATGAACGGAAGGGGGTAATGATCTTTCCGAGTGGCTTGGTTGAGACGTCTGTAGTCAATGCAGACTCTCCAGCTATTCTGCACTCGGGTTGGAATGAGCTCATTCTTCTGGTTGGCCACAACAGTCACCCCGGATTTCTTTGGAACTACTTGCACCGGGCTCACCCACTTGCTGTGAGAGATGGGATAGATAATGCCAGCCTGCAGTAGCTTGGTCACTTCTTTTTTCACCACATCTAGAATGAGAGGATTCAGTCTCCTCTGGGGTTGTCTCACTGGTTTAGTTTCCTCCTCAAGTAATATCCTGTGCATGCATGTGGAGGGGTTAATACCAGGAATGTCTGCAAGTGTCCAACCAATTGCCCTTTTGTGTTGCTTCAAGACTTCCAATAATGGTTTCTTGCTCGGAGTTGGAGGTGTTTGGCCATTATCACCGGAGCTTCTCATCCTCTTCCAAGAATGCATACTTCAAATGCTCGGGCAAGGGCTTAAGTTCAATGGAGGGTGGTTGCTGGACTGACGGTACTAGTTTTGGAACCGAAACTAAATCTGCTAAATTCTCAGCAGTTGCACCTGTACCTGCAAGCTGTGCACAATCTTGCAAAACAACATCATCATATCCTATGGAATCAAAAGAATCACACTTAGCAGCAGGATGAATGATAACATCATTCATAACAACATCATTGCCATTAATAACAGAAATAGAATCATCAATGTCAGCAGAATTAACAACAGCACATGATAAGTATGTAGAAATCTCAGCACAGGCTGCACACATTGTAGTGGGTTTACAACCAAAAAGTCCAAAGCAGGCAGAACAAGTATCACAAGCTATGCTATCAGTGTATCCTACAATTTCAGGAAACTCTGCCAACATATCAGCATGCATATCATCAACCAGTAAATCAATGACATCAAAATGAAAAAACAGAATGATCCTCTAAAGGGTATTTCATGGCATCAAAAATGTTAAACTGAATGATATCATCACCAAATTCCATGGAAAGGGTACCGAGATGCACATCAATCTTAGTTTTAGCGCTTTCAAAAATGGCCTACCTAAGATCAATGGGGGTGGGGAAGAGGCGATTCATCTTCCATATTCAACACATAAAAATCAGTGGGAATATTAAATTATGTACCCGAACCGTAACGTCCTCCAACACTCCTGCAGTTGTGCGATTGCTCAGGTTTGCTAACTGAATGACAATGCCGGTAGGCTTTAGCTCTCCCATATGCAAGGAAGTGTAAACTGACTTTGGCATTACATTGATGGAGGCTCCCAAGTCTAGCAAGGCATGAGTGAACTGTTGGTGCCCTATGGTGCAAGGGATGGTAAAAGTGCCTGGATCCTTGCATTTGGGAGGCAGGTTGGGCTGAATCAAAGCAGAGACATTTCTCCCCATACTCACTTTTTCAGTGCCCTTTAGCTTCCTCTTATGGGTGCACATCTCTTTCAAGAACTTGGCATACTTGGGGATTTGTTTAATTGCCTCCAAGAGAGGTATATTCACCTCAACCTTCTGAAAAGTCTCCATAATTTCCTTATCCAAGTCTCTGTTTCAACCATATGCCTCTACTGTATCATTCGGTTGGGAAAAGGAAGAGGAATGTTGGAACTGACTTTTTGGATGCTCACTTTTCTCATTGCTTGAATTTTCTCACAATCAGATTTGATCCAATTTTACGCTTGGCACGTTGTAGGATCATTTGTCTTCTTGAATCTGCTCACAAAGATTCGAATTAGTTGCAGAACTTGAAGTTGCTGTAGAATCTTGTTTCTCTGGGCCAAGGGTAGAATCTGGAAGTATCTGCTGCACTGGTCCATTGATTTGCTTACCATTGCGTAAAGCTATAGCACTAACATTGCCTCTAGGATTTGGAGTGGTTTGAGAGGGTAATTGGCCGTAACCCCGTGACTTTAATTCATGAATTGATGTGGCAAGTTGACCAATTTGAGTTTCCAAGTTACGAATGGTGGTTTCAGTTCTCTGTTGAAACCGGATGTTATTGGTGGCCAATCGTTTCACCAAATCCTCCAATGAGGGCTCGATTTTGTGGCTACGAGGACCTTCTTCTTTGGAATGGTGGTCTACTTGGTCCAAGCATGTGGTGGCCCGATTTGTCCTTGCTTCTTCTTTGGAATGGTGGTCTATCTTGGTTTTGTGGTCAGCTGATTTGATGCATTCCCATATCTCGATTGGGATGGTCCCTCCACCAGGGTTGTAAGTGTTGGAGAATGGATCATATTTACGTTGTTGCTTTTGATGGAATTGTGGCTTCCCAGAAATATACCAAGCGACCCACAGTTGGTCTTGAAACTCGTAATCATCTTGCAATGTGGGGCATGAATCAGTAGGATGAGAGGAACTAGAACATATGCTACAAACTCTTGCGGGGTTTGCACACGTGGTTCGTGTTGTCCTATTGCCATTTGTCTAACCAAAGAAGTGAGCTCATCCAATCTATGTTCCACCCTTTGTTGATCGGATGTGAAGAGGTATTAACTTCATTGACTATTCTGGTTGCAGCACCCATTCGAGTACCAAATTGCTGAGAATTTGCTGCCATGTTTGCAATTAAGTTTCTGGCAGCAGCTGGAGTTTTATCTACCAATGCTCCACCACTTGCTGCATCAATCATACTCCTTTCCATTGGCATCAATCCTTCATAGAAGTATTGGATCGTGATTGATCACTAATTTGATGGTGTGGGCGACTTGAGCATAATTTCTTGAATCTCTCCCAATACTCATGGAGAGTTTCACCACCGATTTGCCTTATGCCACAAATATCTTTCCTTATTGCAGCAGTTCTTGATGCGGAAAGAACTTTTCCGAAATAATCTTTTCATGTCATTCCAAGAAGTGATGGCGGGTTGTAAGTAATACAACCAATCCTTAGCAGACCATCCAAAGAGAAAGGAAAGGCCCTTAGCTTGATGTGATCTTCGCCTATTCCATGAGGTTTCATGGTGGAGCGGAACAACATGGAACTCCTTCAAATGCTTATGTGGATCTTCACCTGCAAGACCATGAAACTTGGGCAGCAAGTGTATCAATCCAGATTTCAACTCAAAATCAACATTAAGTTCAGGATATTGAATGCACAAAGGTTGAAAATTCACATCAGGTGCAGCCAATTCCTTAAGGGTCCTATTATTATAGTCAGCCATAGTAAAATCAACAGACTCGATGATCGCACACGAAGTACTATGACAAGCGGACTCAACAGATTAAAAGAGTCAACAAGATTAGGTGCAATGTCAAGTTCAAGCCCAATTCCAGAAGTAATTCTATTAGCTCTATGAATGCTACTACCAGTCCTATGAATTCTATGAAGTGTATGAAATGTTCTATCAATTTCAGGATCAAATGAATGCAAGGTACCGAGGATCGAGATCTAGTCATACAAAGATGCGCTTCATAAGAAGGTATTAGAAAAGCAATAACAACTAAAACACTAAAAATTCCAAAAACAAATACTCCAAAAAATTAAACAAAAATAAAAACAGTATCAAATGAATTTTAAAAATTATGGAACCACCACAGGATAAAATCTACACAAAAATGCTATCCAACAAAATAATAAAAAATCTTAAAAAATTGAAAAAAGTGGTCTAAACGATGGAATTTGGCAAAACTAAGGGTGACCTCACTGTATACAGTGAGCCTTTCTCAGAATAATATTTTCCATTTGTGTACCAAAATTCAGATCAATCTGAGATGCACGAACCAAAATTCTTGACACAACGCCCTTTATCCAAATTCTGCCGAATCCCACTTGAAAAAGCTTCAAAAACAAAACAAACACATTTGTTAGAGTTAGATGGGATCTTGAAATGATAAAATAGTTGCCTTGGATCCCCGGCAACGGCGCCAAATTTGACAAGAGGTTGTCGAGACCCCGTCAAATAATAAAAATTACCGGTTCGCAAACTAATTTGTAGTATAGAGCATGAACCGAATCGTCTCTCAAGGATCCGAAAAGAACAAAGATTTAATCAGATCAAGATAATTAAAAGGGGGTTTTGATGATTTATAAAGATAATACACTAGTTGAATTAAAGGAAAGTAATTAACAAATATAAAGAAACAACCAATCCAAGGAAATTTACCGATCTTGAGTTTAACTCATCATTGATCACAAGGAATTCACTTAATTGCTAACCAAGTTCTTGGCCTTAGATCACATCAAGAAGCCTTAACATGATCCAAGAATTCTCTACTAGATAAGCATCTAGGATTTGATTAACCAAGGTTAGATAAAGTAAGCACCATCCAACATAGATTAACTTAAGATCTAGAATTTAACCAAGCTAAACAATCTATCAAAAAGCTTTAATATATTGTTTAATCTTTGTGATCCTCTTTGAATACATGATAATAAAGCTACTACCACATCAACATCTAAATCAAATTAAGCAATTTAATCTAGATAAGAATCAAAAGAGGAAGAAGAGAAACTTGAATAACAATTAAGCAATATGAACAAGCAAAACAAGATCTCCAAATTAAACAACAAGATGGCTAATCCCTTGGATTGATTATGAGAGCCTAGCCTTCCATGGATGGGAAGGAAGAACTCAGAATTTAAAGAACAAAAACGAAATTGCAAAGAGAATGAAGAAGAAGAGAAAGAAAACTCTCACAAATACTTAAACTTTCTTGAAACTTACTTCTAAATTGAATGCCTCTAATACAAAGAGGTTGGGTCTATTTATACTAATCCTAGAAGCCAATTTGTACATGTACATAATCTGAATACAAGCTATAAGAATCTGAAATTTGTCAAAAATGGAAGCTTGATGCATGGTTGGTGGGTTGGTGCATGGTAGGTGGGTTGGTGTATGGTTGGTGGCTTTTAGTCAACAACTCTTATCCGACTTCTGGCTTCAAATTCATCACCTAGACGGTGTATTTTGGCTTGGATGTCTTCATCAAAGTTGTAGCCAGTTGTCTCCTTGAAAATCTCCAATTTGAATCATGTCATTTGGACTTTTAGAACTCCAGAAATGCCAAAAACACTTCACCTACCTCAAGTTAGGTTGGAAGAACGTGTTTCCAACTTCAGACCAACTTGTAGCTTCTGAAGCATGCCTAAAACGACATCTATTGACAAAATGGTCTTCATTGAAGTTGGAGATATGGGTCTTATCTTTCAAGTGACCAAGTTTCAGCCCAAGAGGAGGCCTATAACCCACTATATAGTCCAATATGTATATACTGCCCAGATGGTTCCGTGACAGCAAACCCACTCTGCATTGCAGGGAAATTTTGGACCCTTAGCATTCCGATCCAGCTCTTGAGTTCTTCATGAAACTTGTAGAGCATTGTCTTAGCTTTCCAAAGACACCAAGATCACCTCAATTGGATCACCGAGTCCCAAGTTATGACCTAACCAAGGAAGAAAGGTCAAAATGCATCAAAATCCGAAAATTATTCAATATTTGCATTAAAGCCCAATGAAGCCCAACAACATTAAACTCATCTAAAGTACTAATATTGGGCACAATAAACATCTAATAATGCCTAATACAAAGCTAACATAAGTGTCTCAAATTGATTGATCAGTCCTCCTCCTAAGTCAATATTGATTAAACGAGAAACTACTAATATGTCATGGTTAAGTAGCTACTTTCACACTATCCCACATGGTGCAGATGAGATAGTCCTGCAGCGGCATGCGTGAGCATATATCCTGAGATTGATCGGAGGCAATGTATTTCCAGATAAGTCTGGAAGATATGTACACTTGATGTACCTTCCACTCCTTGAAGATCTTACTGCTGCAGGCCAGTATAGTTGGGGATCTGCATGTTTAGCCTACCTGTACCGGGAGCTATGTAAGGCCACTAACTATGATACGAGAGAGATTGGTGGTGCATGTATCTTAGTACAGATGTGGGCATGGGATAGGTTTCCCCTTCTTGCTCCTAAATTGTTAGATCCTGATGATGATGACATTATTGAGCATGCTATTGATCGTGGCCAGTTTCGTCCATTTGGATATCGGTAAGTTTATAATCATTTGTTTTTATTAATATAGACATGGATTTATATTCTTATTTGTTAATATCATTATTACTTGCACATTGTAATAGGTGGCATTATCGTAAGAGTTTGGCAGAGACTCCACTACACGTCTTATCCTATTATCGATGCCACCTGGATCGTCTCAAGAAATCTAAGGTATGTAATGTCGTAAACAATCCACTGATTAAATTTACTATAAGACTCATCGATAAACTTTATGTCTAATTGTCTCTTTTATGTAGTTCACATGGCAGCCATATACAGATGAGCTTGTATCCACGCTTCCAGCATTCTGTGTTGCTGACACAGACTTGTGGCGAGCTGTGGTTCCACTTATATTCTTCCACATTGTTAAGTGGCACCAATTAGATAGGGTCATGCGTCAATTTGGTCTTAATCAGCCAATACCTCGCGCACCACATCAGCCTGACCATTTGCATACCATTTCCTTGAAGGGGAGGTATGATGAGTATTGGCCTAGAGTACACAGGCAGTACATAGCTATCTGGGATAGTCGCCAGGATCATATCATTATCGGTGAGCCATTAACTCAACCTTTGGGGTTACATTCGGAGTACATGAGATGGTATAAGCGGGTCACTAGACGGTGGATTACTCCTATTGCAACTAGTATTGGACTTGTGATACGTAGATTGTCTATTGTATTTGCACATGCAATTTGTCTCTTTTATCTAATGTCATTGCATTTTCTAGGCTGATACTGCAGAGATGCAATATAGATGGACTACACCGGAGGGTCATTCTGCCTTTAACGTTGACAGCCTTCGAGAATCAGCTTCCTTCATTTTAGCTGCATTAGATGAGCATGATCGTATCTCAAACAGCTAACTACAGAGAGCTCCTGCAGCAAGTGAGATTCCCAGGCCACCCGCTGATGAAGACGAGGGTAGGAGTCAGAGAAGGAGGAGAACGAGGTTAGCTGATTCGAGGAGACGTGTTGAGTCATCACAACAACACGTTCATCTCTCTCAACCATCAGATACCCCTACTCCACAGATACCTCAGCCACCTGTTGCTACACCTTATACTTACCCACCTACACACCCACCATATCCTTATCCACCATACTCACCATATCCTTATCCACCTTATCCATCTTATCATTACCCACCATTTCCGTATCCAGGATATTCATATCCACCACATGCTACTCCATCTTCTTCATACATTCCATCACAGGCAGGCCCTTCTCATCCACCACCCCAGGCAGACCTTGCTCATGTACCTCCACAGCCTGACTACCCTCACAGGCCGCCACAGTGACATCCTTTATACTATGTATTATGATTATTGTCTTAGGTTTTACTCTTTATTATCTAACATTAGATAATTATTATTATGAACAATGTATTGCATTCTTATTTGATGTATTTATCCATGGTTACTAGATTCATTTCTATATTTGGTTATACTTGGATATTGTTGGATTGATTGTTGGATTTATATATTTGGTTATACAGGTTTTTGTTTCATTAATTTGTTTGTTGGAGATTTATATTTGTTGGATATATGGTTATACAGATTTTGTTTTATTAATTTGTTTGATTGATTGTTGGATATATCTATTTGTTGGATTGATGGTTGGATTTATATATTTAATTATACAGGTTTTGTTGTATTAAATTTTTGGATTATCTTTAATATATTATTTTTTTCCCGGTCTATCATTATCACATCAATGACTTAGACGTGATATATTTTATCACGTCATTTATTACAGCGTGTTGTGTATTGTCACGTCAGTGCTTTTAACGTGATTGTGCATATCACGCCAGTGCTTTCAGCATATCCACGTATGTCAGGCCACCCGTGTTGGCGTGATGAGGTGTATCACGCCTACCTCTTAGGCGTGATACACGTGGAATATTAAAAAAAAAATTGCCAACGTAGCAAAAACGACAGTATGCTGGTAATATGTTTTAAATGAGTGGCATTTTAATAATTTGTTTCCTAATCTGCTGTACTTAGGCCAAATTGCCAAATTTATATACAAGCTAAATATAGGATAAAGATAAAAGTAAATTAAAATATTTACAAGCTTACAAAAAATAAAGACTAAATTATAAAATTTACAAGTTTGAAATAAAAATAAAGATCAAAACTAAATTACAAAAAATTGCAAGTTTGACTTGCTGTGAATGCTTATGTATCCTAACGTACAATGAAAAATTCAAAATCACGTAGTTTTTTAAAATATATTTATGTGTTGTTAATTTTAATTAAGGAAAAATATTAGGCAAAAGAATTAGCATTTTGATGAAATATATTGATTTTTTTCTTTTGATTAAGCAAGTAAGCCACTTGACAAATCCTAAACGGGATTGGACATGACACAAGACCACACAGCAATCCCAAGAGGGCTAGGAAGTTCATGATTCCTCAAGACCACTACATGATAATTTTTTTAATTTTAAATCTTAAGCTAGAATGGACATGGCAAAGATCTCAAAATAATCAAAGAGTACTTGACTCCTCAAGATCACTAAATAATTTTTAAAAAAACAATTTAAATCCTAAGTGAAATGGACGTGATACAAAGTCATAGATCAACCCAAAATAGCCAAGTAGTATTTGACTACTCAAGACTACTAAACAAAAATGATTATTTAAAAGTTATTGATCAATCCTCATTTTGTTGGAGCATTAACTAAAATAATTGACAAGATAAAGTTAGAGTAGTTATTATGAAGGCATGAAGAGAGAAATTAAAATAATTTAAATTTCTTAACTAAAATCGACTGATGTGCACATTTAATGATCCAAGAATACCTAAATAAAAAAGACCATTGACTGAAGAAGTTACAAAAGGAAAGTGAATGAATAAATCACAAAGCCAAATAAAAATAACAAAACAATATAACACAAAACGAAAATAAATGTATTAAGCATATTGGAAGCAAGAGTTTATTACCATTATGATCTTCATCTTTTTCTTAATCTAAAATCAACACCAAACATAAAGTTTGCAAAGCACAAAGCAACCTCACTTTACTCTCTTGGCATTATTTACAAGAAATAACACAGAGCACCATTACAGAAGATTAAGTCCAAATCCCGTTGAAGAAAAAATGAAAGAGGAAAACCATGATACCTTGGACCTATATATGCCGATACGGCTAGTAAAAAAAATAGGCCATGAAGTCAGGGTCTCGATCATATACCCATTATTGTTGGACTATTTTATAAAATCATGTTTCTTAATAAAATTAATATTTGCATTGAAAAGAAAAGTGAGTGTTTATTTGATACATAACTCCTACATCAATTAGGCCTTAATTTCACATTAAATCTTTTGGAGCTTTTAAAGCCAAATGGTATAGGACATCAAATCTTTTAAACTCTCGTAAATGGCCACAATTGATATGAGTGACATGCATTACATTGCCAACGGTTAAGACAAATTTATAACCATTATGTGATCTTTTATAAGTTAATTGTTATAATGCCATTAAGTGGGTTGAATGTGATTAAACTGGTAAACCAAATGGCATCCAAACATACATACAAGGCTTCTTGTAATGCAAATGATTATATAACACATGTAAGATTGTATAAGAAAATGACTGAAACATATATCTATAGTATATTATGTGAAAAAATATTTGGGTAGAGAAAATGTTGGGTGAAGAGTCCTATCTCTCTCTTTGTGAAGTAAGGAGATAAACAGCACGTTTGTGGGCTGGTGTAACCTGGGAACAACGCGTCATGATCCACTGCACCTGGATACCATTGAAGTTCATATAGGGGCATGAATTGTCCTAAAGAAAGCAAGATATTCGTTCCTTAGCCTAGTGTCATGCCCAATTTCTAACTGGTAATTTATCTTCATATTTTTTATGTGCTTTCTTCTTGTCTTACAGGTTTAGGCTCTACGGACTAGTCAAGCTAAGCATTTACATTTTCCTTACTATTTAGTGAAGTTAGTTATAATATTTGTATACTATTTGATTTATAATTTGTATCTCCAAATATCTCTTATTGTATTAGCATGAATGTTATTGAGAAACAATTTCTCTTATTAATTTTTACCCAAGGGAACAACGATTATCGCAATAAATCTCCACAGAAGAGAGAATGGGGTGATGGTATTGGTTGTTCAGCACAGGGATTCTTGAGTGGGTGCTATTTGTGCATAGCAGTGAATGATGGCATGGTAATTTTAGAACTATAAAATAGGAAATGATTGAGATTTGGGTTGCATATGGGTTCTACATGAGCACACATGCATCCATCTTGAAGACTTTGGAACAGATTATGCATACCAATTTTCAAAAGTTCAACCGGATCATATATTTAACTTACAAATTCCATGGGTAGTAGAGAGAGATGCTAACCAAATCAGATCAATAATCAAGGGGAAATAGACATAGACTTTGCCACAACCTTATTTGCTTGCTTGAAGAACCTTCACGCTTCCTTTCTTCTTAGCTTACTCTCTTTGTTGTCTCTCCATCTCGCCGAAAACACATCTGACTGCTCTATCATTTTTTTCAGAATGCTCTCTGTGTTCTCAAATGATCATCATTCCTTTTCTTATATATGTGCCTCCTTTATTATGAATGCCCTAATACTTGATTCTCTTAATTCTTTCAAAAAAATATTCTCCATATCTCCTAAGATTTTTCCTTTAACCTTCCATAACCTCTAGACGTTTCCCTCTTTATTGCTCTCAATTCATTTCCAAATAAAATTTTAAGTTAAAAAAAAGGAAAAAATGTCCTAGAAAGAAATTATTTAGCATATCTTGGTCAATTGGCACATTTGTCACATGTCTAACATGTTTATAAGCTTTTCTTTATTATTATTGTTTTATTCATTATTATTTATTTTATAAATCAAAAAAAATATTTGACAATATAAGGGTGTACACATGTTGTACAGGTTGGTATGCAATGCAATTGATTAAATTTTAAATTAATGCTACAAACTAATTTTCCTACATCGATAACTCAGAGGCTGCCTTTTTTCTTTTTTTTCTTTGTGAGCTATTCTTACATTCTTAGGTGTGAGACTAATTTCTTTTAAAATATTAACATTGTCTCTCCCCATAAGTCTTTTTTGTGGATTCAAACCCTTGACATTTCAAATGTCTCTCAACAGCTAAACTCACACTTGCTTACCACTTGACTCTCCCCTTCTAAAATGCTGAGAATCTATCCTAATGCAATGTGTTCAGATAATTTTCACTTAAATTTACAGAACATAACCATTATCCACCTTGTTGATCATTTTATTCGTAGAAACTACTATTTCCTATTACAATTTATGCTCCCGTATACAACATAGTACTGCAAAGTAAAATGGTCAATATCACTTTACACATTAAGACTGTTATTCACTATTACAATTTATGCTCGCGTATACAACATGGTACTATAAAGATGACAGAACCACCCAAGATTGATTGAAACGTATGCTATGGCTTTGCAAATAGGCCTATAACATGAGAATGAGAATTGTCGCAACCATTTCAAAGTAAACCGTGATGAATGAGGCAACTGAATTTAAAAAATTCAGAAAGTTGCTATTAATTTTATTTGGTTAAGGAAATTTTGGAAAAAATTATTGTTAAAAGTATTAGAAAACCAACTTGCATATCAAAGTTTAGTTCTGGAGCCTATTTATGTATAAAGAATGGTGAAAACTTAATCCTACAGTATTCTAATATATCATTCTTAAGACGGTTAATCTCAAGTTAATTGTGCAAATTATAGTAGCCTTGATAACCTCTCAGGCAAGTGTACTAAATCATTCAAGTAATAAAATGAGTAAGTTATCGTCTCCATAGGGATTGAGTTTATCAAGCACCTATTCACTAGATTTGACGCTATGTAGACTAACGTACTTTAGGATTGAAGGGGACTCTACTACTAAAAATTAAAGTAATTAATAATAAAAATTAAATGAGCAAAACTAGAGTGTGGTTGATTGAATGTGAGATATAAACTGAATTTGATAAAAACAATAGAGGTTTGATTTCACTTGACTTATCCAATTGAATTAAGAACTCTTATTCATCTTGACTCTACATCCATGGTGTAATGGTTGAATTTTCTAAAACTAATTAAATTCCAATTCCTTGGAGATTCAATTATCCTTTAACCAACAAGAACTACTTAATTCCTTAATCTAGTTCAAATTGAAAAGGGCTTTACACAAATACCAAAATTCAAAGGCACCACATAATCCCAAAGCCTATCTCTAAACCTTGTAAGACTATGGCATTCATTCCCAATAGCTAGTACATAATTGAATTTTCCAATTCTAATTATGAACCCTAGATCAAAATATATGAGGTCAATTCATAAATTGCATAAAAATAGATAATAAAGGCTTAAACCATAGAATCAGGTCAAGAATTACAAGAATTCATAAAGCCATTATCCAAGCCAAGCAACATCAAATCCCTAGCTTAGGAAATTTAGCTACTCATGACAAAAAGGGAAGAATAATAGGGGAAAGAGATAAACTCCATGAAGAATCCAAGATGTTGATATTGAGATCCTCTAATCTTCCTCTTGAATCCCTTCTCCTTGGGTTAGGGTTGTAGTAAATCTCCTTCTATATTCTTTCCCAGCAGTCGTCCTCCTTTTTTATTCTTTTCTTTTCCTTTTATATCTGAAAAAAAGCACGTCAGAATTTAGGTGGTGGAATCTCACCGCTCAAGCGGTGAGATGGCAGAGAAGAGATCATTTTATGTGATGCCATCGCTTAAGCGGTGACTATGGGCACCTAGGCAGTGGTTTTGCCGAGAGGACCAAGTTAAGCGTGCCTAAGTGCTGGATTCCACCGCCTAGGTGGTGGCTTGGCAATGAGGAATGCTTCCTCTGATGCCCTTGAGCGCTCAAGCTTTGGGTTCTACCGTTTAAGCGGTGGCTTTGGGCGCTCAAGCGGTGGATGTCCAAAGGGGAATTCTCATTCTTGTTGCTTCATTTCCTTCCTAGTGCTAACCTCCTTTATTCCATATCTAAGAATTAAACAGATACAAAGTAAAAATTAGGCTTTTAAGCAAGAAAAAGAAACCAAAAACTAGACAAGAGGTAAATGAAAACACACAAAACTAAACTTAAAAACAATAGGAAAAACTCAATCAGAGGTTGGGTTTAGGAGGAATTTGTCATAAAAACACAAAGAGAATAAGTCCATTTAACAAGAATATCACTCCCCCAAACTTAAGATTTTGTTTGTCCCCAAGCAAAAGTAACTAGACGAAGAAAACTAAGACTCTAACACTAATCCACAGCCCCGAAAATGCTGGCATTTGGCAATTGGATTCAATCTCACAATGAAGTAAACATTTCAGCAAATGACAGTTTAATTAAAGTGGACAACAAGAAAAAGAGTGTAAATGTTAATCAGAAACAAAACGGCAAGAAGGTACTTGAAATTAGCAACAAGTTAAGTAGTGGTAAAATTAAAAGTCTGCATGTAAACAATTAATCTACTAACTAACAAAAGAGACAACACAAGGATCCGGGTTCAACACAAAAGATTATAAGGTAAAATGAATGAAACCAAGGTGAAGTTTTGGAGGAATGCTCATGTGCCTCTTCCACACAACACAACCCCAAACATCACCAAGGTTAGAACTAAAAAAATCCAACTGGTTAGGTATTAAGGTTGTAACCGTGCACCTCTTCTACATATCACAACTAAGACAGAACACCAGATTTTATTGCTAAGCAAAGACATCTATGGTATTGAAGTAAAGGAAGGATCGTGCGCCTCTTCCACACATCCTCACTTCAACCAACAACCACAGATACACTAAACAATTATCCAATTTTTTTTAGTTTTTTTACATTTTGTTTTTAAATTTGAGAATAAAAAAAGAAGAGTTGAAACTTATCCAAGACGTTGAACAAATGGAAGCTAGAATGACAAATTGAATAACATGACAAAAGATGTAATAAAACCACAACCAACTGAAATAACCAAATGAAACACAAGAAGGGGGTTGAATTGTGTTTCTTAACCCTTTTTGAAGATTAAAATATTTTTTTAACAAACGATTGAACACAGCGAAGGATAAAGGTTAACAAGTAAAGAATGTAGAAACAACACTGCTCAGTCCTATTGGACTCTAAGGGTTTTGAAAAGATTTTTTAATGAAACAGTTAACAAGTTCAAATAACCAATTAAAAAGTCTTTGTTAGTAAACACAAAAGTAAACCCCAGAGGTTAGTGGGAAAAATGAAACACACTAGAAGAGAAGAGAAGCTTACACACCGGATTTATCCTGGTTCACTCTTACCAACCAAGAGCTACGTCCAGTCCCTTCAACCAGAAGGATTTTCCAACTAATCTTTTTCGAGATTACATGTATTATACACCTCTTCAGGTAACAAGTATTTTCAACCTCTTCAGGTTCAACCACACCAGTATTCTTTTACACACAGCCTCTTCAGGCTTACAACGCTAAGGTGAGTAAGTATATGAAGATGAATGCTTGAGTTTGAAACTCACTAACAAATGAGAATAGACATTAAAAAATCTCAAGGCTTTTTCTTTTTACACGTATAAGGAAATCCAAGAAGAGATAAAGCTTTTTAGACTTCGTAAGATGCTTCGGCAAAGATCTCTACTTCTTCTTCTAGTGCTACTTCTTCTCTTTATATGTAAGAACAAATTGAGCAGACTTCATGAGCTATATCGTCCAACGGAAACATTTATTACCGTTCTGAGTAGCATTAAATGCATCTACTGGAAAAGTGCTGAACTTCTTCTGACAGTGACTTTTATTCTCTGAGATTTCCAATCAGTGAAAACAAAGTCCTGATTTGTCTAAGATTGTAGAAGGTTTCTTATTTGCAGATCTTTGTAATTGTTAGACAATGTCAGCAAAAGTGGCTTAGTTGACTTCTTCTGTCACCGTGAGCTGTCAGAGTTCTTTTCTAGCATTTAATGAGGAACAGTTCTTCATTTTTGAATTTTAACTTGGACGAGAGCTTGAGATTGAACTTTGAAAAGATCGTATTGGACGAACCAATGAAAATAGTAACATTATATGCATACAAATATTGGACGCACCAATAGTTAAAGTACATGTAGACAGTCATTAGACGCACAAAGCATATTTAGACATTCATTGGACGCACAAAGCAAAATAGCCTATTGAACGCACAAAGAGTCATAGCATATTGGACGCACAATGAGTTTTCTTTAAGCTCAGAACAGAATGGACGCACATACAAGTAGCGTTTTGTTAATACTATTGTCGAAACACTTACTTGTTCAAACTTAATAACTATTTTTGTTATCCTCAAAACTTAAACAGGGAAAGCTACAGCTTTTAAATATTAGTGCTTAAACCTTTTTATAAGATTTTGGTTTCAACAATCTCCCCCTTTTTGATGATGACAAAAACTATTAATTTGATTGAACACAGATTCTTTTTAAAACACTATTTGCTCCCCCTAAGAAAAACATTTCAAAGAGATGGACTCAGAGTCTTTTGGACGCAGTACAAGAAATTTGTGTTTACGAAAACGAAACAAGTTTCAAGAGCAAGTAAACAATATTTCTATATAGATGTTTTAGTACTTTAAGAGAGAAACGTTAACAGAGACAATACCTTTTGAAAAGAAATAACCATGCTAATATTTAGAGCAGATCCTTCACAGCAACACAGTGTATTAGCAGAGTAGTCACAATTTCAATTAAAGCATTTATATAAGGGCAACAGAATAAACGAGACAAGGATAATGAAACAACCAGATGAAAAAAATTCACAGTTTCATTGAATCAATTTAAATTATAAAACAAGTTTGTAACAAGTCAAATTCTCATTATTCTCCCCCTTTGTCATCAGACAAAAAGAAGAAAGACATCATTGTCAAAAAAAATTTGGCTAACAAAAATTAAGAGGAAGAAGGTGGAGGAGGAGGAGGCCCTTGTTGAAAAAGAGATTTGAGGAGGTCTTCAACTTTCTTGTACATTAAGTCCATTTGATTATTCACATAAGCTTGAAAAGCTGGGGGCACTTGGGTGAGGGTGTTAGCAGAAGGTTGTGGTTCCACAATAGCTAACTCAGTGGTGGAAGCAGGAGGGGTCACATCCATTTGCTGCACAGCAGATTCAACTTCGTCTTTAGACAGAGGAAGGTCAACATCCCAAGGAAGATAAGCTCTCCGGTATCCAAACATTTGATCCCAGGGATAAGGCCTGCCTATGTTGTCAGACGGAGGTCCAGAGACATAGCTTGGACAAGAGAAGATTGTTGGCAACGACGAGTTCAGAGGCAGTCCAAGAAGATCATCTACCATAAAGATAGGACGAAAACACTGGAAGCTCTAGCCAGGCACGGTTATAGTATCTTCCTTATCTTCATCGCTTAGACCTGAAGAAGACGCTTGTTGCTCACATTCCCAAATGTGCTTTTCCCAGAAGGTCTTAGCCTTGTTCTCCTCAGCTTCTCCTTTATTCGAAACTTGCCACAAGAAATCAACATCAACATCTTGGGAAAGGTGGCTTGGCTTCTGTACTTTTTCAAGTCTTTGTTTTTATTTAAATCCACCATTGGCAACCTTGGACAAACCCTATCCGGCTGAATCTTGATGGCAGTTGCAGAAGAGATGATCAGTGAAGGGGTACAAATCTCATATCCTTCAACAGAAGACTCCCCTTAATGACACTGACAAGGATGATGTCATAAGGACTTGCATACCGATCTATTTCTTCCAAAGTGACTGGTTTGAAGGTGAGGTCACTAAGGAAGATGTGAACTTTTGTTGAGCAACCATCACAGCATCGGGAGCGTCTTGCTGTGAGTGAGAGAGAAGAGTCCTTGGATTCCCAAAGAGGGATAATGTGGGAAGTAACGCCCACAGAGAAGGGGTTAAGGTAGGAGGAGTTGGAGAAGGTCTTTTGAGAGGGTGAAGGTGAAGAAGATTTGAAAGGTATGATGTGAGTTTGAGAAGAAAAATGTTCAGTGTTTAAGGGAGAGGAAATTATTTGAGAGGTTGGGAAGGATGTTTGTGGTTCTGGTTGAGAAGAGGGTAAAGTGGAAGAATAGGGAATGGTAGGAAGGGGTTCCTTAGGAATGGACGCAAGCTTGGAAGTGGGTTTCCTTGTGATGGGTAGCTTCGTCCGGGTTCACTTTGGAATGCTCGCAATGGACGCAACCTTCATCCTTTTAGCGATGGGTTGGTCATCATCAGAGTCATCGTCCATTATGAGTCTTCGCTTGGGAATGGCTTGGACGGATGGTGATTTCTTCTTTGGACTCTCAGCCTTTGCATGAATTAGAGGCTCTTTCTGGTCCAGAAAATCTTGGACGCTTTGAAGTTTCATCCTTAGAAGATTGCTTCGTCCAAAGATTTGTTGCTCTTGGATCCGTCCAAAGATCCTCTTCTTCTCTTCAACATCTTTAGTCTCATGGGGACTAAAGATACCTTGATCTCTGAAGATCCGTCCAAAGATCCTCTTCTTCTTCCCTTTTCCTTGCACACTTCTCTTGAAGTTCTTAAAAAGCAGGGAGGGGAGATTGATCTGTTGACACAGAATCAGATGACACAGGCAGAAGGCATGCACTGTAGAGACTGAATCTTTGGACCCTGCCTTGTGGAGTACCGCCTTGTTCAGAAGTTGATGTAATACTCTTGCCTTGTCATTCATCTTGGATGCAGTTATCTTCCCCGTGGATGACTCCTTTAGTAAGGTGTCAAGAACAGCATCTGTTCCCCCAAAAGCCTTTTCCCAGTCTGAAGTGATGGTGGCTCCTTCCAACCAACATTGTGTGGCGTTGGAGATGGTTACCTCTGAAACCACAACGGGTTTTCCCAATACACACCCCCTGACCTCTGTCGCAGACACAGATGCGTCTTTCCAGAACATTTTCACCAATTCCGGATAAACCTCCACCGGTTCTCTGAAGTAACTATCCCAACCAGCACCGACGAGACATTCTTTGATATCTATTCCACATTCTGCTAAAATTGAAGTTTGGAACGAGTATTCAACCGATACCTCGGCTCTTTCAACATCAAGGGTCTTTCCTCCGGCCATTTCTCAGGGTTAAGGAAATTTGAAAGAGAGAGAGAAATTTGCTAAGGTTCTTTTTGCAAAGGTTTTCTTTCAAGGCTTGAAGGCGTAAAAATTTGATTTTGAAAAGAAAGAAAATATTTATAGAAGAAGGTTGGTTTTTACATTGAAAGGTTTCTTGAAAGAAAACGAATCGTTTTTCCTTTTTTTTTTAAAAAAAAAAACAAACACATTAAATGTGTATTAAAAGCAACTGTCATGTCCACAGTAAAAAGTTACTTTTGTGACCTTTCAAAAACTGACTCAGCGTGGGAAATTTGAAAAGTTTCAAACAAGATAAATGCAAATGATTTATGTCTTATCAAGAAATTTACCACACCATTTAACAAGTACAAAGCATTTTAGACGCAGATCTTCAATGGACGCAAGAAGTATTAATTCTTTACAAAATGCATACTTAGATGTTTTCGAATAAGAGTGAATCTATCCTCTGAGAGAGGTTTTTTGGAAATATCTGCCCATTGATGATCTGTATCCACATATTGAATATCAAACACACCTTTCTGAATATAGTCTCTTACAAAGTGATGTTTGATTTCAATGTGTTTTGCCCTTGAGTGTAGTATAGGATTTTTTGATAAGTTAATTGCAGCAGTATTATCACATAGTAAAGGAATCTTACTTTCAAAGATGTTGTAATCTTCTAATTGATG
The DNA here is from genome assembly GCA_023212625.1 of Styphnolobium japonicum. Classification (NCBI taxonomy): domain Eukaryota; kingdom Viridiplantae; phylum Streptophyta; class Magnoliopsida; order Fabales; family Fabaceae; genus Styphnolobium; species Styphnolobium japonicum. The sequence continues at coordinate 16,565,313 of JALBWW010000011.1, forward strand.
TTTGATCCAGAGTAGTTGAGAGCAACAATTGGACGCAGAAATATATTCAGCTTCAGCTGTTGATAGAGCAATTGTGCTTTGTCTCTTGATGGACCATGATACTAGATTTCCTCCAATGAAATGACATCCTCCACTTGTACTTTTCCTTTCGATTCTATAGTCAGCATCACAAAAACCAACTAATCTGTACTCATGAGATTTCTTAAATACTAAACCCAGATTAGTAGTTCCTTTCAAGTATCTGAAAATTCTTTTTACAGCAATTAAGTGTGACTCTCTAGGATCAGATTGAAAACGTGCACAAAGACACACACTAAACATTATATCAGGTCTGGACGCAGTGAGATATAAGAGTGATCCGATCATACCTCTGTATACCTTTTCGTCCACCTTTTTATCCTTATCGTCCAATCTTAGTGTGGACGATGGATGCATTGGTGTGCTCATAGTTTTGCAATCGTCCATCTTGAATTTCTTCAGAAGTTCATTTGTGTATTTTGTCTGATGTATGTAGATTTCGTCCAGTGTCTGTTTCACTTGCAAACCCAGAAAGAATTTTAATTCTCCCATTAAGCTCATTTCGAATTCCTTCTGCATCAGATTGGAAAATTCCTTGCAAAGAGATTCATCAGTAGCTCCAAAGATAATATCATAAACATAAATTTGAACTAAAATGAATTTCGAGTTTTTGTCTTTTCGAAAAAGAGTAGTGTTAACTTTTCCTCTAGAAAAACCGCTTTCTATTAAAAAAGTGCTTAACCTTTCATACCAGGCTCGAGGAGCTTGTTTTAAACCGTACAAGGCCTTTTTCAATTTAAAAACATGCTTAGGGAAATTTTCATCCTCGAAACCAGGTGGTTGTATAACGAAAACTTCTTCACTGATTATACCATTTAGAAATGCACTTTTTACGTCCATTTGATATAGTCTCATGCTATGATGAGCAGCAAATGAAATTAAGATGCGTATGGCTTCTAGTCTAGCTACAGGAGCAAAGGTTTTAGTGAAATCAATACCTTCTTGTTGTGAGTAACCTTGGGCTACCAACCTTGCTTTGTTTCTCACAACCTTACCATCTTCGTCCAATTTGTTTTTGAATATCCATTTTGTGCCGATGATGGACTTGTCTTTAGGCTTTTGAACCAGCGTCCAAACATCATTTCTTTTAAATTGATTTAGCTCTTCTTGCATGGCTAAGATCCATCATTCGTCCTTTAGTGCTTCTTCTATTTTTCTTGGCTCCATTTCAGAGATGAAGGCTACATTTGAGTATTCTCTAAAGGTAGATCTTGTACGCACTTTATCATCTGGATTACCAATGATTTGGTGTTCTGGATGATAAGTTTTGAAGTGCCAACTTCTTTGACCATCAGTTGTTTCTTCTTTTCTTTCATCGTCAAATGCTTCTTAGTTTTGGGTTGCTGATCCTTCTCCTTTGTCTTTTAGATTTAACTCTGCAAAGGACTCATCTAGCTCCAACAAGTCATTGTTAGGCTTTTTGTCATTGAATTTAACATGAACAGATTCTTCAACAGTTAAAGAGCGAGAGTTATATACTCTATATGCTTTAGATGTTTCTAAGTATCGTAGGAAAATACCATAGTCAACTTTAGCATCAAACTTTCCTAAAGAATCCTTAGTATTCAAGATAAAGCATTAACAACCAAAAGAATGAAAGTAAGAGATGTTGGGTTTTCGTCCTTTCCACAATTCATACGGAGTCTTGTTTAAAAAAGGTCTAATATATATTCTGTTTTGAATATAACATGCAGTGTTAACAGCTTCAGCCCAGAAGTGTTTGGAGATTGAGTTGTCATTGAGCATTGTTCTAGCCATCTCTTGAAGAGATCTATTTTTTCTTTCTACCACACCATTTTGTTGTGGTGTTCTAGGGGCAGAGAAGTTATGAAGAATACCATTTTCTTCACAAAACAATTGGAAGCTCTCATTCTCAAATTCTCCTCCATGATCACTTCGGATTGAGTTGATACACATGCCTTTTTCATTTTGAATTCTTTTACAGAAAATAGAGAAGACTTTGAAAGACTCATTTTTGTGAGCTAGAAACATAACCCATGTCCATCTAGTATAGTCATCTACTATGACCAATCCATATTTCTTTCCATTTAGTGAAGAAGTTCTTGTTGGACCAAATAGATCAAGATGTAACAATTTTAGTGGTCTAGAGGTGGAAACGATGTTTTTGGACTCAAAAGAGTTTTTGATTTGTTTCCCCTTTTGACATGCTTCACAAAGAACATCTGATTTGTACACAAGCTTTGGTAGTCCTCTTACGAGGTTATGCTTATTTAGCTTAGAGATTAATCTCAAACTTGCATGACCAAGCTTCTTGTGCCATATCCACTGTTCTCCTTTTATGGAAACTAGACATGATACATTTTGATCTGAAAGATCTTCCAAGTCAATTTTATAGAGATTGTTTTGCCTTTTAGCAGTGAAGAGTATGGATTCGTCAGAGATTTTAACTATATATTCTCCTTGATTGAATGAAACATTAGATCTACTATCACATAATTGACTAATGCTAAGCAGATTATGTTTCAATCCTTCAACCAGGAGAACATTATCGATAGAGGGAAAATGATGCTTACCAATCTTACATATTCCAACTATTTTACCTTTCTGGTTTCCTCCAAACGTGACAGAGCCGCCTAAATTAGTTTTGATGTCTTGGAACATAGACCTTTCTCCCGTCATGTGTCGTGAGCAACCACTGTCCAGGTACCATGACAGGTGTCTTTTTCTTGTTGCTAAGCACATCTGCAAGAGGAATTATCATATCCTTAGGTACCCATATCTTTTTGGGTCCTTTTTGGTTAGCTCTTGGAGATCCATAATATTTTGACCTTTTATTAAAGAGATCTATAGAGGAAGGGTAAACGTTCTTTTTACAAACATTCTTAAAAGATTTAGGTTGAGTAGTAGTTATTTGAAAAAGCTGTTTATCAGTATCTTGATATCCTAATCCAGATTTGTCACGAAGGTCTCTGGAATATTTGAGTAAAATGTTTAGGTTGTTGGTGCTTTTTACAAATTTACTGAGGTCCTCCGTTAACTCTTTTACCTCAGTATGAAGTTTATCAACTTCATCTGAATGTTGGACTCAGAAGATGTTTTCAAAAGAGCATTTTCAGTTTTTAATTTTTCACAATAAATTTCAAGTTCTTGTTTTTCTGAAAACATTTTTCCATATTCTCTAGTTAATTTTGAAAACTTTCTTTTCAAGGATTTATATTCAACCGCTAAAATAGATGAATTATTTAACAACTCATCAAATGCATTTTGAAGATCAAGATCACAGTTTGTTACCTCATATTCTTCTTCTTCTGACAAGGTGTTCGCCATGAGACATAGATTTGCTTCTTCTTCTACTTCTTCTTCATCATCAGTAGTTGAAAGATCAAGATCTTCCCAGGTGGCCATTAATCCTCTTTTTTTCATTGGAAAGAATCTCCTTTTCTCTTTCTCCTTGTTTAGTGAAGGGCATTCCGCTTTAATGTGTCAGGGCTTCTTGCATTCATAGCATATGATTGGACTCTTGTCTTTTGTTTCTGTTCTGTCCTTTGGTGACCTTCGTCCAAAGTGCTTTCTCCGCATACCTCCTTTCTTTTTCCACATTGCTTGTATCTTTCTAGAGATGAAAGATAACTCGTCATTATCAGATATGTCATCTTCAGATGACTCGGCCTCATCTGATGATTTTTCGACTTTAAATGCTTTGGATGCACTGCCTTTGTGAGTTTTAAAGGCAATTGATTTCCCTTTTCTTAAGCTTTCCTCTTCTTGAAGTTCCAGCTCATGAACTTTAAGAGAACCCAAGAGTTCCTCCATGGTAAGAGAAGCTAGATTCTTTGCTTCCTGTATGGCAGTAACCTTAGGTCTCCACTGTCTGGAAAGGCTCCTTAGAATTTTTTTGATATGATCTTGATTATCATAGGTCTTTCCCAGAGATCTCAAGCCATTGATTATTGTTTGGAATCATCCAAACATTTGATCAATGTTTTCATGCTCTCCCATTTTGAAGAGCTCATACTGGTGAACCAGCATGCTTATCTTTGATTCCTTGACTTGAGATGAGCCTTCATGTGCTAAGGTCAGAGTATCCCATATCTCTTTAGCTGTTTCACAGCTATGAACTTTATCGTGCTCTGATCTGGTGATGGCACACATAAGATAGTGTTTGGCTTTTGAGTTAAGCTGATGTCTGGTTCGTTGTCCTTCCGTCCATTGTGGTCGAAGGAGTTCCTGTCCTTCTGCGTTGGTGGGTGTTTGATATCCATTTTGAACTAGGTCCCAGATGTCCATATTTTGGGCATCAAAAAATGCAATCATTCTCTTCTTCCAGTAATCATAGTCGTTTCCATTGAATAGAGGTGGTCTGTTCACCGCTTGTCCTTCGTTCTCCATTTAAGGGTGTACTGGATCTTTTCCTCTGCACTGTTAGATGCTCAACCCAAGAGGCTAAGCTCTGATACCAATTGAAATAACTAAATGAAACACAAGATGGGGGGTTGAATTGTGTTTCTTAACCCTTTTTGAAGATTAAAATATTTTTTTAACAAACGATTGAACACAGCGAAGGATAAAGGTTAACAAGTAAAGAATGTAGAAACAACACTGCTCAGTCCTATTGGACTCTAAGGGTTTTGGAAAGATTTTTTAATGAAACAGTTAACAAGTTCAAATAACCAATTAAAAAGTCTTTATTAGTAAACACAAAAGTAAACCTCAGAGGTTAGTGGGAAAAATGAAACACACTAGAAGAGAAGAGAAGCTTACACACCGGATTTATCCTGGTTCACTCTTACCAACCAAGAGCTACGTCCAGTCCCTTCAACCAGAAGGATTTTCCAACTAATCTTTTTCGAGATTACATGTATTATACACCGCTTCAGGTAACAAGTATTTTCAACCTCTTCAGGTTCAACTACACCAGTATTCTTTTACACATAGCCTCTTCAGGCTTACAACGCTAAGGTGAGTAAGTATAAGAAGATGAATGCTTGAGTTTGAAACTCACTAACAAATGAGAATAGACAATAAAAAATCTCAAGGCTTTTTCTTTTTACACGTATAAGGAAATCCAAGAAGAGATAAAGCTTTTTAGACTTTGTAAGATGCTTCGGCAAAGATCTCTACTTCTTCTTCTAGTGCTGCTTCTTCTCTTTATATGTAAGAACAAATTGAGCAAACTTCATGAGCTATATCGTCCAACAGAAACATTTATTACTGTTCTGAGTAGCATTAAATGCATCTACTGGAAAAGTGCTGAACTTCTTCTGACAGTGACTTTTATTCTTTGAGATTTCCAATCAGTGAAAACAAAGTCCTGATTTGTCTAAGATTGCAGAAGGTTTCTTATTTGCAAATCTTTGTAATTGTTAGACAATGTTAGCAAAAGTGGCTTAGTTGACTTCTTCTGTCGCCGTGAGCTGTCAGAGTTCTTTTCTAGCATTTAATGAGGAACAGTTCTTCATTTTTGAATTTTAACTTGGACGTGAGCTTGAGATTGAACTTTGAAAGAGTGAATTGAGTCCGAGCTTTGGCAAAAAGATCGTATTGGACGAACCAATGAAAATAGTAACATTATATGCATACAAATATTGGACGCACCAATAGTTAAAGTATATGTAAACAGTCATTGGACGCACAAAGCATATTTAGACATTCATTGGACGTACAAAGCAAAATAGCATATTGAACGCACAAAGAGTCATAGCATATTGGACGCACAATGAGTTTTCTTTAAGCTCAGAACAGAATGGACGCACATACAAGTAGCGTTTTGTTAATACTATTGTCGAAACACTTACTTGTTCAAACTTAATAACTATTTTTGTTATCCTCAAAACTTAAACAGGGAAAGCTACAGCTTTTAAATATTAGTGCTTAAACCTTTTTATAAGATTTTGGTTTCAACACCAACTTGTAATCAAAAGTCAGACGCCCTATCAAGCAGAAGAGTTTACAAAGCATCACAATCATTCATAGTTGTTCAAACAATTATGGCAAACATGAGCTGAAAGAAAACATCATGCATCCTAAACCAAGACACCAAATGCATCATTCTCAGGAACGTGGAGCAAACAACTAAAAACTCACAGTAAAGCATTAAAACAGGAAATGGAAGTAAATAACCCAACAAAAATGTAAAATGAAGATGACAAAAAAGATGATTCCCTAGTGTAGTAGTGGCTAGTCCTCAGCCTCTGTTTCAACCTCCTCATCACTAAAGTTGATGTTAGCCATAATCTCCTCATTAGCCAAAGGGAGGCCTCCCATAGAGTTAGGATCTACATGCAGCTGCTCATCCAGCCTCCTGATCATATGTTCCATGTTGTTTTGTGATTGCATAATGTGATTTAGCTTTCTTTCATGTTGTTGGATGTGCTTATTTTGCCTCTGCTCTATTTGCTCCAATCTTTGGTCTAAGGAAAGTGTACGAGCAGGCCTTCTGGAAGCTTGTTGTTGATGAGGAGGTGATGGGTTTTGTGCTTCCTCAATGTAGGTGAGGACGGTGCTGGCAGTAACAGGAGGAGTAACTGGTTCTGGGATGTTAGCAGTAAACAGAATACCTTCATTCTTACATAGTCGGGTAATGAGGGATAGGTGTCCCAAGCCACCCACATGAGCTTGGGCAATTTCATGGATATTCAAAGCAATAAGCCCACCTATATCAACTGGTGCTCTCGTGATAATCCAATAAATGAGTTTTGCCCTTTTGACAAATACCTCGGAGCAGTTCAAGGATGGCAAAAGGGTGGCTTGAATGAATGTGCACCAAGCCTTTGGTATGGGTTGAAGGTCAGATTTCCTGAAATGCTTTGGGTAACCTTTGGTATCCAACACCCATTCTGCATCTTCTTTTGCTATGATGTGAAGGACTGCGCTTGCGTTCCATGGTCAACCCATCAGATCGCTGTAACCACATTCTCCGGGAAATGCTGGGGAGGTAACAAACATGCAGTTTAAGACTCGCAGAGTAAAGGAAATTGGTTTACCCCTCACAAAGCTCATGTATTTTTCATCCTGTTCATTCTCATGGTGGGCATTAGCATAGAATTCCCTTATTAATGTTTGACAACCATCTTCAGGGACTTGGCATAGGATCCCCCACTTTCTTGATGTGATTTGATTAGTTATGTCAGAATATTCCCCATCTTTGAGATGAATGCCCCATTCTTAGATTATTCGCTTTTTCAACACTAAATTGTTGTATCTTTATTCATGAGCAAGAGATTTGAATTTATAAGCATCAAAAGTTGAAGAACTTGAAGAAGCTCCCCTAGTTGTCTTCTGATTTTTCAGAGGCATAATGCAATGGAAGTGGCAAAGTCCTATTGGAGTCTTAAAAGTTGTTTTATAGGCCCATAGAGCATCATCTATCTTTCTTGACCAATCTTTTCTTGATGAACTCAGTCTTTTCTAATATTCTTTTCAACTCCCGATTTAAGACTTCAACTTGGCCACTCAGTTGTGGGTGATAGGGAGTGGCAATCTTATGGGAAACCCCATATTTAGTCAGCACAACCTCCAATTGCTTATTGCAGAAGTGGCTTCCTCCATCACTGATTAAAGCCCTAGGCACACCAAATCTTGAAAAGATGTTCTTTTTCAAGAATCCAATCACTACTTTAACATCATTACTCATTGAAGGGATGGCTTCTACCCATTTTGACACAGTCCACAGCTACCAAAATGTATAGGTTAGAAAATGAAGATGGGAATGAGCCCATAAAGTCAATGCCCCAAACATCAAACAATTCAACTTCAAGGATCATGTTCATAGGCATCTCGTGCCTTCTCGAGATTGTTCTAACCCTTTGACATTTATCACACCTCTCCACAAATGCTCGAGCATCCTTGAAGAGTGTTGGCCAGTAAAATCCACTTTGTAGCACCTTAGCAATAGTTCTTTCTCCTCCAAAATGGCCTCCATACTTGGAGCCATAACAGTGCCATAAGATATTTCCAATCTCTTCTTCTGGAAAGAATGAACCGAATCGTCTCTCAAGGATCCAAAAACAAAGATTGAATTAGATCAAGATAATTAAAAAGGGGGGTTTTGATGATTTGTAAAGAAAATACACTGGTTGAATTAAAGAAAATCAATTAACAAATTAACCAATCCAAAGAAATTTACCGATCTTGATTTTAACCCATCATTGATCACAAGAAATCCACTTAATTGCTAACCATGATCTTGGTTTTAGATCACACAAAGAAGCTAATGAGTCTTATTTAGTACTTTTCATATCTTTATCATATGATGTTGTGGGATTTTATCTCCTAATTGATGTTTATTTGCTATTTATTTTAGGAAAGTTGATCTTTGAACAAATCTACTGTAATTATGGTAATTTGTGCAAAGAATCTTCAAGGGATGAAAATAGGAGATTTAGTCAAAGACTAATCAAGGAACTCAATCAAATCCTAATCAAGGAAACTCAATCAAAGGCTCTTCAAGGAAACAAGGAAACTTAATTAAAGACAAATCAGGAAAACTTTTGTTGTCAAACCTGTTGTAATAAATTGGGCATAACTTCCACTCTAGAAGTTCAAATGACATGATTCCGGTGGCTGTGGAAAAATAAGAGAAAGATCTACAAATCTTTTGTTGACCACTTTCACTTATTCTTCTAGATTTGATGAGATACGTCCAGCCCAAGTTAATGCCTTTTATGAAGAAAGGTGGAAGCAACATTCAATTGCTTTAGGGTTTCCTAAATCTTATAAAAGGACTTATTCCTTCCTAAAAGAAGAGGAGGGGACTTTGGGGGACAAGGCTTCCAACCCTAGGAGAGCGAAGGAGATCATCAAGGGCAAGGATTCAAGATCTTCATATTCTTGTTGTCTTGGATTCAATGAAGTTTAAAATTTCCTATCTTTTGTTTTCCTATTTCTTGATGTTTTTCTAAACTCTTCCTAGCTAGAGTGATGACATAACTTGAATGGATGATTTATTTAGATTTATAGTTCTTAATCTAAGTTTTCTTTCATGATTGAGTGTTCATCTCTATTCTTAATGCTTTTATGACTTGATCAACCATAAATTGAATTGATGGTCATGCACAGGATTGGGAAATTCATATGTGATGTTGCTTCTTGAGATAAACACCATGATTAAGCAATAATCTAGAAATAGATATTGTTGGTTGTGTGATATTACTTGGGATTTTGTTCATTCATGCCTTGTTCTATTTGGAATTAGACTAAGGAATTAGTTAAATCTAGATAGTTGAAGAGAATTGATTTACCAAGGAATTGGGTATTAATTAAATTAGATCTCCCACCATCAATTCTTGAATTAGAATTTAATTAAGAAATAATCCAAATAATCTAAAAATTAAGTGAAATTGGATTCTAGCATCTCACTCTTTATTTGCTCAACCTCATTTAACATAGTTACAATTTTAGTTTTATATCTAAATTATCTTGATTAATTTGCATCGTTTAAATAGTATCTAAATTAGTAATTTGATACTTGACAACACAATTCCATGTGGAGACGATAATTTACTCATCACTTTATTACTTTGGCGATTTGGTACACTTGCCAAATAAGCCATCAGAAGCCTTAACATGATCCAAGAGTCCTCTATTAGATAAGCATCTAGGATTTAATTAATCAAGCTTAGAAACATAAATTAACTTAGGATCCGGAATTTAACCAAGCTAAACAATCCATCAAAAAGCTTTGATATATTGTTTAGTCTTTGTGATCCTCTTGAATACATGATAATAAAGCTATTATCACATAGACATCTAAATCAAATTAAGCAATTCAATCTAGATCAAAATCAAAAGAGGAAGAAGAGAAACTTGAATAACAATCAAATAATTTGAACAAGCAAAACAAGATCTCCAAATTAAACATCAAGATGGTTAATCCCTTGAATTGATTACAAGAGCCTAGTCTTCCATGGATAGGAAGGAAGAACTCAGAAAATGAAGAACAAAAACGAAATTTTAGAGAGAATGAAGAAGGAGAGGAAGGGAGAACTCTTTCAAATACTCAAACAAACTTCAAATTTTATTTGATGAAGAGAGATTGACCCAATTTATACTAATTCTATAGGCTAATTTACAGTTGATAAAAGCTGTAAACAACTGGAATACAAGATAAAAATGGATGTTTGTCAATAATTGTGGCTTGATGCATGGTTGGTGCGTTGGTGCATGGTTGGTGGCTTCTCCTCACCAACTATTCTCTGACTTCCAGCTTAACTTGCATGACCGAAACGACATATTTTGGCTTGGAAGTCTTCATAAGAGTTATAGTTTTATGTCTCAGCTTTCCAATGGCACTGGTTTTAGATCAAAAGATGGCCTATAGCCCACGATATGGTCCAATATGTGCACACTGCTCAGATTCCAGGGACAGCAAGCCCATTCTGACTTTCAGGCCTATTTTGGACCATTAAAAGTCTGATTCATCTCTTGAGTTCTTCATGAAACTTGTAGATCTTTGTCTTAGCTTTCCATAAGCACCAAGATCACCTCAAATGGATCACTGAATCCCAAGTTATGGCCCAATCAAGGAGGAAAGGTAAAAATGCATCAAAATCCGAGAATTAATCACAATTTGCATTAAAGCCCAATGAGACCTAAAAACATAAAACTCAGCTAATATACTAATATTGGGCACAATAAACATCCAATAAAGCCAAGTACAAAGCTAACATAAGTGTCTCAAAATGATTGATCACCATGTTAGCTCAAGTGGAAGGACTCCAACGACCTTGTAGTTAGCAAAGTCAGCATACCAAGGGAGAGTTTGGATATCAAACAGCTATTCATCTGGGAATTCTTCTTTAATAGGTACTGATTCTTCTTCCTCATCTCCAACTTGTATGATTCTAGATAAATGGTCAGCTACTATGTTTTCAATTCCTTTCTTGTCCTTGATCTCTAAATTGAATTCCTACAGCAATAAAATCCAACGAATTAACCGAGGCTTTGCATCTTGTTGGGACAAAAGATATTTAAGTGCTGAATGGTCAGTATAAACAATAACTTTGAATCCAACTAAGTAAGAACGAAACTTGTCAAATGCAAAAACAACAGCAAGTAGTTCTTTCTCATTTGTGGCATAATTCATTTGTGCATCATTCAACACATTGCTTGCATAATAAATCACATGCAACATTTTGTTCTTTCTTTGTCCTAAAACAGCACCTACTGCATAATCACTTGCAGCACACATTAATTCAAAGGGAAAATCCCAATTAGGAGCAACAATGATGGGTGCAGAAGTGAGTTTCTCTTTTAGAATATTGAATGCATGCAAGCATTCATTGTCAAACACAAAAGAAGAATCTTTAACCAACAGATTACTTAAGAGTTTTGCTATTTTGGAAAAGTCTTTTATGAATCTTCTATAAAACCTAGCATGCCCAAGAAAGCTTCGGATCCCCTTGACATTAGTTGGGAGAGTGACAAGAGGTTGTCGAGACCTATCAAATAAAATAACCGGTTCACAAACTAATTTGTAGTATAGAGAATGAACCGAATCGTCTCTCAAGGATCCAAAAACAAAGATTTAATTAGATCAAGATAATTAAAAAAGGGGGGTTTTGTTGTTGATTAACAAGATTAATAAAAGTAGGAGATTCAAAGTTGTAAACAAATCTAAAGAAACAACCAATCCAAGGAAATTTACCGATCTTGAGTTTAACTCATCATTGATCACAAGGAATTCACTTAATTGCTAACCAAGTTCTTGGCCTTAGATCACATCAAGAAGCCTTAACATGATCCAAGAATTCTCTACTAGATAAGCATCTAGGATTTGATTAACCAAGGTTAGATAAAGTAAGCACCATCCAACATAGATTAACTTAAGATCTAGAATTTAACCAAGTTAAACAATCTATCAAAAAGCTTTAATATATTGTTTAATCTTTGTGATCCTCTTTGAATACATGATAATAAAGCTACTACCACATCAACATCTAAATCAAATTAAGCAATTTAATCTAGATAAGAATCAAAAGAGGAAGAAGAGAAACTTGAATAACAATTAAGCAATATGAACAAGCAAAACAAGATCTCCAAATTAAACAACAAGATGGCTAATTCCTTGGATTGATTATGAGAGCCTAGCCTTCCATGGATGGGAAGGAAGAACTCAGAATTTAAAGAACAAAAACGAAATTGCAAAGAGAATGAAGAAGAAGAGAAAGAAAACTCTCACAAATACTTAAACTTTCTTGAAACTTACTTCTAAATTGAATGCCTCTAATACAAAGAGGTTGGGTCTATTTATACTAATCCTAGAAGCCAATTTGTACATGTACATAATCTGAATACAAGCTATAAGAATCTGAAATTTGTCAAAAATGGAAGCTTGATGCATGGTTGGTGGGTTGGTGCATGGTAGGTGGGTTGGTGTATGGTTGGTGGCTTTTAGTCAACAACTCTTATCCGACTTCTGGCTTCAAATTCATCACCTAGACGGTGTATTTTGGCTTGGATGTCTTCATCAAAGTTGTAGCCAGTTGTCTCCTTGAAAATCTCCAATTTGAATCATGTCATTTGGACTTTTAGAACTCCAGAAATGCCAAAAACACTTCACCTACCTCAAGTTAGGTTGGAAGAACGTGTTTCCAAATTCAGACCAACTTGTAGCTTCTGAAGCATGCCTAAAACGACATCTATTGACAAAATGGTCTTCATTGAAGTTGGAGATATGGGTCTTATCTTTCAAGTGACCAAGTTTCAGCCCAAGAGGAGGCCTATAACCCACTATATAGTCCAATATGTGCATACTGCCCAGATGGTTCCGTGACAGCAAACCCACTCTGCATTGCAGGGAAATTTTGGACCCTTAGCATTCCAATCCAGCTCTTGAGTTCTTCATGAAACTTGTAGAGCATTGTCTTAGCTTTCCAAAGACACCAAGATCACCTCAATTGGATCACCGAGTCCCAAGTTATGACCTAACCAAGGAAGAAAGGTCAAAATGCATCAAAATCCGAAAATTATTCAATATTTGCATTAAAGCCCAATGAAGCCCAACAACATTAAACTCATCTAAAGTACTAATATTGGGCACAATAAACATCTAATAATGCCTAATACAAAGCTAACATAAGTGTCTCAAATTGATTGATCAAATTCCCCCACACTTAAGCTTTTGTACTCCTGGGCAAAACACATAACAACGAAACTAAAGAAATACAAGAAACATCATATTATTAAACTAAAAACATAAAAACTGATTGTACCTAATCTAATCCACTTCCGTAGGAAAACACGATGGCACTTAGCATGTGCCACAAGCCTTTAAACCCCTAGGTGTCCCTAGTGGAAGAGTTGTAGTCTCGTGAGGGTTTACCAGGATGATACCCACAAACATGTAATATCTTATTTAATCAATTCAACTAATTTTTTAAATACAAGCATTGTATCAAATATAAACCATAATTAATAAGTAAAGTATGCTTAACAAAGAATAGTTGAATCAAATCAATTGAGAATAAAGTATAGCATAATCATGCTTTAATCAGAAATAGGCATGTTCAGATTGAGTAAAATTCTTCACAAGTGTCACTCAAATCACACAAGGTGTTTAGGTTAACTGTTTACGCTCAACTCAGTCAAATTATGAAAGTATTTTACCATAGGCTTGCATATACATCAATTCTCCACTACTTAGATCAAATAAATTGCAAAAATCAAGAGGTCTTTCAAAAAGGTTGTAATGGAACTTATAAGGTGAAGGAAGGGAACAATATAGATAATAGCAGGTTAAAACCAAAGAGAATAAAAGAGCATTGAGGAGTAATTCAAGTAGAAAGAATAATTTTTTTTTTTTTTACCCAAAACCATAAAATGCTCATTCTCTTCACACATTCCTTCCTTTTTCTATTCCTTTTTTTTTTCTTTTTTTTTGTACCAAGCATTTCAGACGACACACCAATTCCCCCACACTTAAATCATTGCAAGCAAAAGAACTCCTCCAATAAGAAAATCAATGCTCTCCCATTCCCTAAGGTAAGGTAAAACATGGTTTTTCACTCAAAGCTTGTAATGAGCTAAGAACAAAGAATAGGCAAATAGGTTTAGAGGGAGTTAATAATTGGATAAATGCAAGGTAGGTTTATTTGGCCAAAGTGGCTAAGTCAAGAAAAAAAATGCCTCTGTCATTTTCATGCAACATACAGACCAATGTAATCTCAAATCGATTCAATGCAAGTTCTAGAAAATAAATTCATAATTGACATCACTCATGAAAGAAAATAACCAAGTGTAAGTATCAAACTTGGAAAAGCCCAAAACTCACAAAGGTATGGAACATTCACTCAATTCAACCATGCCTTCTTCCTAATATCCACAATCATATACACATGTATATCATGAAAATGATTCAACTATAAACTGTTTTGCATACTTTTATCATCAATTAAGCTCAGATTCAGCACATGCTTGTATCAAAATCAATTGAAAAGATCAAAATTGTGTGTGTGTGTGTTTTTATTTTTTTTTTATTTTTTTATTTTTTTATATTTTTATTTTTTTATATTTTTATTTTTTTTTAATATATATACAAGAACAAAGATGATTTAAGACCTATTATGAAATGCAAGTTAAGATGCGTCTCAAGAGCAAAACTACTCCTTACTCTGCCATCATACATCTAAAAAGTTAGTAACAATAAAGATTAGTTTTTTTTTTTTTAACTAAACTATGTACATGGTAATGTCAACTATCCCTCCCCCCAACTAATTAAAGACATTGTCCCCAATGTCAAAATAAAGATAGGTAGAGTGTAGAAGGTCTTACCGTAAAACCGCAAATCGGGCTGAAATAAGAAAAATTACAAAAAACTAAAACCATAAGAGAAAACAAAAATTCACAAAGACAAAGTCAAATCAAGTTTTTGCTTTTTCTTTCTTTGCCTTGTTCCCAATTCCGTGGAGCCATTCTTTGGATCACGTTGTGGTACAAATGCATTGAGTTGATCGAGCAATTGTTCGGGAGTTGTAGCGATTTACAAGACTTTGACGTGTCGCTTGTGAGATGAACCTTTTTCTACATGATCAAGAAAACAAAACAAACTGTCATAAAAACCATTAACATTTAATATACCTATGGGTTTTTGGTGAAAGTTCTCACGTGACTGTGATGTAATTTGAAAGAGTTCTTCCAAAGTTTCAAAACCACCAGGTAGGGCAATAAAGGCATCGGCATTGGCGATCATAATGTTCATGCGTTGGTGCATGCAAAATACTATTACTTCATCCCCTAATGTTTTTCCAATGGGCTTCTTTGGTCGATAAAGGACTGGGAATGACACCAAGGACTTTGCCACCTCCTAAATGTGCGGCGCTTGCTACACAACCCATTAACCCAAGACTACCTCCTCCATAAACTAAACGGATTTCTCTCTCAGCTAGCACTCGACCAAGATGGTGTGCAATATTTACAAACTCTTTATCTTTCCCAGGATTAGATCCACAAAAGATACAAACACTCTTGATCCGACGAACTGAAGTGACTTCCATTTTTTTCTCTTTGTTTTTTTTTTTTCGTACTCTCACCTTATCAATGATCTGAAGAGAGCAAAGTGCATTATTTAAAGGCATCAAAACTCAAAGGTAATAATTACACCTATAAAGGAGGGGTAGATCCGTGTGTCAGGTAAGTTTGAAATTAAGCACAACAATGATAATAGCTATATGACAATGATAAAAGACTAATTTATATGTGTCAGAAGAAGTTTGAAAATATGCAACGCATATTTCAAAAAAATACGGCTATTATTTTTTTTTTTTGAATTTTTTTTTGAATTTTTTTATTAAACAGGAAAAAAAAATAAAATAAAATAAAATAAAAAATAAAAAAAAATACTTACAGGAGGTGTGATTGTGGCTCACATTTTCCTCTGGTTTTACGTCCAGTAACGTCTTGAAGCTCTCTATGGGCCGATGGTCGGCTTCCCATCCAATTTTCTTAAAAATTGGCAAACAGGGTCTTTTTGAGTCAGATTCCCGAGACTATAACGTTCATGTTCATCTTGGAATATTGGCCATAAATCGAGAAGTACTCTCTGCACATCTCCACTAGGATGCGTCTCAAGAGTCAATAGAATGTTATCTAAAGACTCCTTACTCATGCCATCCTTTATGAAGTTAATTTTATCATCTCGGTTTATAGACGTCATTCCAATTGATTTGCATTTTGTGTTACAGGTCCATCTTGCACATTTATAGCAGACCCGTAACCTTTTTGCTCTTCTCTTCTTTGCATATGAACTTTTGCCTAGCCCTGGCATATATGAAACAAGAGCGTCAGAAAATTCACCTCTGAGTCGGACCTTTGCTTCGATTAACCAGCGTATATCCGCAGGGATGCCTTTGTGCATAAGCATCCTTAACCTCTCAAACCTTGCACAATAAATGTTAGTTAAAGCATTTTGAGGGAGAGAAGGGAATTGCTTGCGGAGGTTGACAAGCTGATTATCCATTTCGAAAGAAAGAAGAAAGAGAGAAATTTTTTTTGAGTAAAATTATATACGTATTTCGGTGTTTGTGGGTAATCGAAAGGACCGAAAAAGATTTTCACGGAGTACCGCTTATCCGCCATTTAACCGGGTGAAAAATCATCTCAAAAGAAAAACAAACAAAATTAAGACAGAAAAATCAAACTCTGATAGATTTTCTTGCTTGGCACCGATTTTCTGTCTTGATTCCTGTGAATGCAAAAAAAAGTCAAAGTTTGAAAAATGAAAGAGTTAGAAAACTTGGGTTGCCTCCCAAGAAGCGCTACTTTTAATGTCCTTAGCCGAGCGTGATTGAAGATTTTGCACGAGCGATGGGTCCTCCCCAATAATGATTCAATCTCTGGCAATTGACATTAATCGTGGCTTTTTCTTTTCTACTTTTTTTTTTTCTTTTTTTTTTTCTTTTGTCTTTTTTTTTTTCAACACAGTAGTGATCAATCATGGTAGAGGGCATCCTGCAGTTGAACTTCCTCCACGAGGTTCTCTTGAGCTCCTTCATAAAAATTTTTGAGGCGGTGACCATTAACTTTGAACACTTTGTTGGTGGCTTCACTCTTAATTTCCACTGCACCATGAGGAAAAATGTTAGTGACAACAAATGGACCGTCCCACCTAGACCTTAATTTACTATGCATCAACTTAAGGCGAGAATTAAACAAGAGAACTTTTTGCCCAACTGAAAACTCCTTCCGAAGAATAAACTTATCATGGAAGGCTTTGGTTTTTTCTTTGTAGAGTCGGGAGCTCTCATAGGCATCTAGGCGGATCTCTTCCAATTCCTGTAACTGCAACTTCCGCTCTATGCCAGCTCCGGCCAAATTCATGTTGCATTGCTTCACAGCCCAATATGCTTTGTGCTCAATTTCTACTGGTAAGTGGCATGCCTTACCATAGACTATCCGATATGGAGACATCCCGATTGGAGTTTTGTAAGCGGTCCGGTAAGCCCAAAGAGCATCCTCAAGCCTCATGCTCCAATCCTTCCGATTAGGTTGGACTGTTTTTTCAAGTATGCGCTTGATCTCTCTATTGGAGACCTCGGCTTGACCATTAGTCTGGGGATGGTAAGGTGTAGAAACTTTATGCAACACGCCATATTTTCTCATCAATCCCTCCATGCTCCTATTCTGAGAAATGGGTGCCTTGATCACCGATGATAGCTCTCGGGATTCCAAACCTGCGAGAAAATCGTGATCTAACAAAATCCACAACAACTTTGGAATCATCATCCGAGTGGCTTTAGCCTCCACCCATTTTGATACATAATCAACGACTAGCAAAATGTAAACATAACCAAAGGAAACAGGAAAGGTCCCATGAAATCAATACCCCATACGTCAAAGATTTCACAATACAAGATGAGGTTGGGGCATCTCATTCTGCGAGAAATGTTCCCTGTTCTCCGACAATCGCTCACAAGACTTACGTAACAAATATGCATCATGAAACAAGGTAGGCCAATATAAACCGTAGTCTAAAACTTTCCTAGTCGTACGTTGAGGCCCAAAATGTCCACCACATGCAAATGCATGACAAAAGCTAAGAACAGAATGAAACTCTTGATTAGGCACACATCGCCTAATAATTTGGTCACTACAAAATCGCCACAGATATGGATCATCCCACACATAATATTTTGATTCACTCTTAAGTTTATAAATTTGTGCACGAGTGAAATGTGAGGGAAAAAGCGTAGCAACCAAGAAATTCACCATATCGAGAAACCAAGGGAAGGTGTTCTTACCTTGCACCGCATAAGTCGCTCATCTGGGAAGGAGTCCCGTACAGGGAAGGGATCTAAAGCCCTTTCAATGCGGCTCAAATGATCTGCCACTAGGTTCTCTGCTCCACTCTTGTCACGGATCTCTATGTGAAACTCTTGGAGTAGTAGCATCCATCTTATTAGTCGGGCTTTGCATCCGGCTTCTTCAAAAGGAACTTCAGAGTCGCATGATCGCAAACACAACAACCTTAGAACCAAGCAAATATGATCTAAACTTATCCAAAGCAAAAACAATGGCTAAAAGTTCTTTTTCGGTTGTGGTATAGTTGGCCTGAGCAGCATCTAGAGTTCTGGAAGCATAGTATATCACATGAGAAGCTTTCCCCACTCTCTGTGCCAAGACTGCTCCTACTGCATAGTTAGAAGCATCACACATTAACTCAAATGGCAATGTCCAGTCAGGTGGCTGGATGATAGGGGTACTAGTCAAGGCCTGCTTCAAGTGGTTGAAAGCTGCCTTGCACTTGTCATCAAAATTGAACTCCACATCTTTCTGCGAATGGCGGGAAAGTGGAAGAGCAATCTTGCTAAAGTCGGCAATGAAGCGCCTGTAGAAACCTGCATGACCAAGAAAAGAACGCACTTCCCGCACGCATGTGGGGTAAGATAGACAAGTAATTACATCAATCTTGGCAGGATCTACCTCAATGCCCTTACTGGATACTACATGGCCTAAAACTATACCCTGTTCTACCATAAAATGGCATTTCTCAAAATTTAGCACAAGGTTAGTCTCAATGCATCTTTGCGAGACTCTAGATAGGTCAAGCTAAACATGAATCAAAAGAAGAACCATAGACAATAAAGTCATCCATAAATACCTCCATGCACTCCTCTAAGAAATCAGAAAATATGCTCACCATGCACCGCTGGAAGGTACCAGGGGCATTGCAGAGGCCGAAGGGCATCCGTCTGTAAGCAAAGGTGCCGAAGGGACAAGTAAATGTGGTCTTCTCCTGATCCTCCGGTGCAATGTGGATTTGGAAGTATCCGAGATAGCCATCTAAAAGCGAATGGGACTTACTACCCAACCGTTCCAAAGATCTCGATCAATGAACGGAAGGGGGTAATGATCTTTCCGAGTGGCTTGGTTGAGACGTCTGTAGTCAATGCAGACTCTCCAGCTATTCTGCACTCGGGTTGGAATGAGCTCATTCTTCTGGTTGGCCACAACAGTCACCCCGGATTTCTTTGGAACTACTTGCACGGGCTCACCCACTTGCATCGAGAGATGGGATAGATAATGCCAGCCTGCAGTAGCTTGGTCACTTCTTTTTTCACTACATCTAGAATGAGAGGATTCAGTCTCCTCTAGGGTTGTCTCACTGGTTTAGTTTCCTCCTCAAGTAATATCCTGTGCATGCATGTGGAGGGGTTAATACCAGGAATGTCTGCAAGTGTCCAACCAATTGCCCTTTTGTGTTGCTTCAAGACTTCCAATAATCTGGTTTCTTGCTCAGGTTGGAGGTGTTTGGCCATTATCACCGGGAGCTTCTCATCCTCTTCCAAGAATGCATACTTCAAATGCTCGGGCAAGGGCTTAAGTTCAATGGAGGGTGGTTCCGGTGACGGTACTAGTTTTGGAACCGAAACTAAATCGCTAAATTCTCGGCCAGCTTGCACTGCACTGCAAGCTATGCACAATCTTGCAAAACAACATCATCATATCCTATGGAATCAAAAGAATCACACTTAGCAGCAGGATGAATGACAACATCATTAATAACAGCATCATTGCCATTAATAACAGAAACAGAATCATCAATGTCAGCAGAATTAACAACAGCACATGATAAGTATGTAGAAATCTCAGCACAGGCTGTACACATTGCATTGGGTTTACAACCAAAAAGTCCGAAGCAGGCAGAACAAGTATCACAAGCTATGCTATCGGTGTATCCTACAATTTCAGGAAACTACGCCAACATATCAAAGATGTATATCATCAACCAAGAATCAATGACATCAAAATGAAAAACGTAATGATCCTTTAAAGGGTATTTCATGGCATCAAAAATGTTAAACTGAATGATATCATCACCAAATTCCATGGAAAGGGTACCAGCATGCACATCAATCTTAGTTTTAGCAGTTTTCAAAAATGGCCTACCTAAGATCAATGGGGGTGGGGAAGAGGCAGATTCATCTTCCATATTCAACACATAAAAATCACTGGGAATATTAAATTATGTACCGAACCGAACGTCCTCCAACACTCCTGCAGGTTGTGCAGTGCTCCGTTTGCTAACTGAATGACAATGCCGGTAGGCTTTAGCTCTCCCATATGCAAGGAAGTGTAAACTGACTTTGGCATTACATTGATGGAGGCTCCCAAGTCTAGCAAGGCATGAGTGAACTGTTGGTGCCCTATGGTGCAAGGGATGGTAAAAGTGCCTGGATCCTTGCATTTGGGAGGCAGGTTGGGCTGAATCAAAGCAGAGACATTTCTCCCCATACTCACTTTTTCATTGCCCTTTAGCTTCCTCTTATGGGTGCACATCTCTTTCAAGAACTTGGCATACTTGGGGATTTGTTTAATTGCCTCCAAGAGAGGTATATTCACCTCAACCTTATGAAAAGTCTCCATAATTTCCTTATCCAAGTCTGTTTCAACCATATGCCTCGGCTGTATCATTCGGTTGGGAAAAGGAAGAGGAATGTTGGAACCTGACTTTTTTGGATGCTCACTTTTCTCATCTTGAATTTTACGTCAGCTGATTTGATCCAATTTTACGCTTGGTCATTGTAGGATCATTTGTCTTTGAATCTGCTCTGACATCGAATTAGTTGCGTAACTTGAAGTTCTTTGTAGAATCTTGTTTCTCTAGGCCAAGGGTAGAATCTGGAAGTATCTGCTGCACTGGTCCATTGATTTGCTTACCACTGCGTAAAGCTATAGCACTAACATTGCCTCTAGGATTTGGAGTGGTTTGAGAGGGTAATTGGCCAGAACCTTGTGACTTTAATTCATGAATTGATGTGGCAAGTTGACCAATTTGAGTCTCCAAGTTACGAATGGTGGTTTCGAGTTCTCTGTTGAAACCGGATGTTATTGGTGGCCAATTGTTTCACCAAATCCTCCAATGAGGGTTGATTTTGTGGCTACAGGGACCTTCTTCTTTGGAATGGTGGTCTACTTGGTCCAAAGATGTGGTCGAAACTGATTTGTCCTTGCTTCTTCTTTGGAATGGTGGTCTATTTGGTCCAAAGATGTGGTCAAACCGATTTGTCCTTGCTTCTTCTTTGGAATGGTGGTCTATCTTGGTTTTGTGGTCAGCTGATTTGATGCATTCCCATATCTCAGTTGGGATGATCCCTCCGGCCAGGGTTGTAAGTGTTGGAGAATGGATCATATTTGTTGTTGTCTTGATGGAATTGTGGCTTCCCAGAAATATACCAAATGCGACCACGTATTGGTCTTGAAACTTCGTAATCATCTTGCAATGTGGGGCATGAATGCAGAGGGATGAGAGGAACTAGAACATATGCTACAAACTCTTGCGGGGTTTGCACACGTGGTTCGTGTTGTCCTATTGCCATTTGTCTAACCAAAGAAGTGAGCTCATCCAATCTATGTTCCACCCTTTGTTGATCGGCATGTGAAGAGGTATTAACTTCATTGACTATTCTCAAGTTTGCGACACCCATTCGAGTACCAAATTGCAGAGAATTTGCCGCCATGTTTGCAATTAAGTTTCTCGCAATGGAGTTTTATCTACCAATGCTCCACCACATGCGGCATCAATCATACTCCTTTCCATTGGCATCAATCCTTCATAGAAGTATTGGATCGTGATTGATCACTAATTTGATGGTGTGGGCGACTTGAGCACAATTTCTTGAATCTCTCCCAATACTCATGGAGAGTTTCACCACCGATTTGCCTTATGCCACAAATATCTTTCCTTATTGCAGAGCTTCTTGATGCAGAAAGAACTTCTCCGTAAATAATCTTTTCATGTCATTCCAAGAAGTGATGGCGGCGAGGTTGTAAGTAATACAACCAATCCTTAGCAAAGACCATCCAAAGAGAAAGGAAAGGCCCTTAGCTTGATGTGATCTTCACTATTCCATGAGGTTTCATGGTGGAGCGGACAACATGGAACTCCTTCAAATGCTTATGTGGATCTTCACCGCAAGACCATGAAACTTGGGCGACAAGTGTATCAATCCGATTTCAACTCAAAATCAACATTAAGTTCGAGGATATTGAATGCACAAAGGTTGATAATTCACATCAGTGCGACCAATTCCTTAAGGGTCCTATTGTTATAGTCAGCCATAGTAAAATCAACGGACTCGATGTCGAGACAATCAAGTACTAATGACAGACTCAACAGATTAAAAGAGTCAACAAGATTAGGTGCAATGTCAAGTTCAAGTCCAATTCCGAAGTAATTCTATTAGCTCTATGATTGCTACTACCGAGTCCTATGAATTCTATGAAGTGTATGAAATGTTCTATCAATTTCGGGATCAAATGAATGCAAGGTACCAGGATCGAGATCTAGTCATACAAAGCATGCGAGTTCATAAGAAGGTATTAGAAAAGCAATAACAACTAAAACACTAAAAATTCCAAAAACAAATACTCCAAAAAATTAAACAAAAATAAAAACAGTATCAAATGAATTTTAAAAATTATGGAACTACCACAGGATAAAATCTACACAAAAATGCTATCCAACAAAATAATAAAAAATCTTAAAAAATTGAAAAAGTGGTCTAAACGATGGAATTTGGCCAAAATAAGGGTGACCTCACTGCATATAGTGAGCCTTTCTCAGAATAATATTTTCCATTTGTGTACCAAAATTCAGATCAATCTGAGATGCCCGAACCAAAATTCTTGACACAACGCCCTTTATCCAAATTCTGCCGAATCCCACTTGAAAAAAACTTCAAAAACAAAACAAACACATTTATTAGAGTTAGATGGGATCTTGAAATGATCAAATAGTTGCCTTGGATCCCCGGCAACGGCGCCAAATTTGACAAGAGGTTGTCGAGACCTATCAAATAAAATAACCGGTTCACAAACTAATTTGTAGTATAGAGAATGAACCGAATCGTCTCTCAAGGATCCAAAAACAAAGATTTAATTAGATCAAGATAATTAAAAAAGGGGGGTTTTGTTGTTGATTAACAAGATTAATAAAAGTAGGAGATTCAAAGTTGTAAACAAATCTAAAGAAACAACCAATCCAAGGAAATTTACCGATCTTGAGTTTAACTCATCATTGATCACAAGGAATTCACTTAATTGCTAACCAAGTTCTTGGCCTTAGATCACATCAAGAAGCCTTAACATGATCCAAGAATTCTCTACTAGATAAGCATCTAGGATTTGATTAACCAAGGTTAGATAAAGTAAGCACCATCCAACATAGATTAACTTAAGATCTAGAATTTAACCAAGTTAAACAATCTATCAAAAAGCTTTAATATATTGTTTAATCTTTGTGATCCTCTTTGAATACATGATAATAAAGCTACTACCACATCAACATCTAAATCAAATTAAGCAATTTAATCTAGATAAGAATCAAAACGAGGAAGAAGAGAAACTTGAATAACAATTAAGCAATATGAACAAGCAAAACAAGATCTCCAAATTAAACAACAAGATGGCTAATTCCTTGGATTGATTATGAGAGCCTAGCCTTCCATGGATGGGAAGGAAGAACTCAGAATTTAAAGAACAAAAACGAAATTGCAAAGAGAATGAAGAAGAAGAGAAAGAAAACTCTCACAAATACTTAAACTTTCTTGAAACTTACTTCTAAATTGAATGCCTCTAATACAAAGAGGTTGGGTCTATTTATACTAATCCTAGAAGCCAATTTGTACATGTACATAATCTGAATACAAGCTATAAGAATCTGAAATTTGTCAAAAATGGAAGCTTGATGCATGGTTGGTGGGTTGGTGCATGGTAGGTGGGTTGGTGTATGGTTGGTGGCTTTTAGTCAACAACTCTTATCCGACTTCTGGCTTCAAATTCATCACCTAGACGGTGTATTTTGGCTTGGATGTCTTCATCAAAGTTGTAGCCAGTTGTCTCCTTGAAAATCTCCAATTTGAATCATGTCATTTGGACTTTTAGAACTCCAGAAATGCCAAAAACACTTCACCTACCTCAAGTTAGGTTGGAAGAACGTGTTTCCAAATTCAGACCAACTTGTAGCTTCTGAAGCATGCCTAAAACGACATCTATTGACAAAATGGTCTTCATTGAAGTTGGAGATATGGGTCTTATCTTTCAAGTGACCAAGTTTCAGCCCAAGAGGAGGCCTATAACCCACTATATAGTCCAATATGTGCATACTGCCCAGATGGTTCCGTGACAGCAAACCCACTCTGCATTGCAGGGAAATTTTGGACCCTTAGCATTCCAATCCAGCTCTTGAGTTCTTCATGAAACTTGTAGAGCATTGTCTTAGCTTTCCAAAGACACCAAGATCACCTCAATTGGATCACCGAGTCCCAAGTTATGACCTAACCAAGGAAGAAAGGTCAAAATGCATCAAAATCCGAAAATTATTCAATATTTGCATTAAAGCCCAATGAAGCCCAACAACATTAAACTCATCTAAAGTACTAATATTGGGCACAATAAACATCTAATAATGCCTAATACAAAGCTAACATAAGTGTCTCAAATTGATTGATCAAATTCCCCCACACTTAAGCTTTTGTACTCCTGGGCAAAACACATAACAACGAAACTAAAGAAATACAAGAAACATCATATTATTAAACTAAAAACATAAAAACTGATTGTACCTAATCTAATCCACTTCCGTAGGAAAACACGATGGCACTTAGCATGTGCCACAAGCCTTTAAACCCCTAGGTGTCCCTAGTGGAAGAGTTGTAGTCTCGTGAGGGTTTACCAGGATGATACCCACAAACATGTAATATCTTATTTAATCAATTCAACTAATTTTTTAAATACAAGCATTGTATCAAATATAAACCATAATTAATAAGTAAAGTATGCTTAACAAAGAATAGTTGAATCAAATCAATTGAGAATAAAGTATAGCATAATCATGCTTTAATCGTAAATAGGCATGTTCGATTGAGTAAAATTCTTCACAAGTGTCACTCAAATCACACAAGGTGTTTAGGTTAACTGTTTACGCTCAACTCAGTCAAATTATGAAAGTATTTTACCATAGGCTTGCATATACATCAATTCTCCACTACTTAGATCAAATAAATTGCAAAAATCAAGAGGTCTTTCAAAAAGGTTGTAATGGAACTTATAAGGTGAAGGAAGGGAACAATATAGATAATAGCAGGTTAAAACCAAAGAGAATAAAAGAGCATTGAGGAGTAATTCAAGTAGAAAGAATAAATTTTTTTTTTACCCAAAACCATAAAATGCTCATTCTCTTCACACATTCCTTCCTTTTTCTATTCTTTTTTTTTTGTTTTTTTGGTACCAAGCATTTTGTATCAACACACCAATTCCCCACACTTAAATCATTGCAAGCAAAAGAACTCCTCCAATAAGAAAATCAATGCTCTCCCATTCCCTAAGGTAAGGTAAAACATGGTTTTTCACTCAAAGCTTGTAATGAGCTAAGAACAAAGAATAGGCAAATAGGTTTAGAGGGAGTTAATAATTGGATAAATGCAAGGTAGGTTTATTTGGCCAAAGTGGCTAAGTCAAGAAAAAAATGCCTCTGTCATTTTCATGCAACATACAGACCAATGTAATCTCAAATCGATTCAATGCAAGTTCTAGAAAATAAATTCATAATTGACATCACTCATGAAAGAAAATAACCAAGTGTAAGTATCAAACTTGGAAAAGCCCAAAACTCACAAAGGTATGGAACATTCACTCAATTCAACCATGCCTTCTTCCTAATATCCACAATCATATACACATGTATATCATGAAAATGATTCAACTATAAACTGTTTTGCATACTTTTATCATCAATTAAGCTCAGATTCAGCACATGCTTGTATCAAAATCAATTGAAAAGATCAAAATTGTGTGTGTGTGTGTTTTTATTTTTTTTTTATTTTTTTATTTTTATTTTTTATATTTTTATTTTTTTTTAATATATATACAAGAACAAAGATGATTTAAGACCTATTATGAAATGCAAGTTAAGATGCGTCTCAAGAGCAAAACTACTCCTTACTCTGCCATCATACATCTAAAAAGTTAGTAACAATAAAGATTAGTTTTTTTTTAACTAAACTATGTACATGGTAATGTCAACTATCCCTCCCCCAACTAATTAAAGACATTGTCCCCAAATGTCAAAATAAAGATAGGTAGAGTGTAGAAGGTCTTACCAGAAAACTGCAAATCGGGCCTGAAATAAGAAAAATTACAAAAACTAAAACCATAAGAGAAAACAAAAATTCACAAAGACAAAGTCAAATCAAGTTTTTGCTTTTTCTTCTTCTTGCCTTGTTCCCAATTCCGTGGAGCCATTCTTTGGATCACGTTGTGGTACAAATGCATTGAGTTGATCGAGCAATTGTTCAGGAGTTGTAGCAGTTACAAGACTTTGACGTGTCGCTTGTGAGATGAACCTTTTTTCTACAGCATGATCAAGAAAACAAAACAAACTGTCATAAAAACCATTAACATTTAATATACCTATGGGTTTTTGGTGAAAGTTCTCATTGTGACAGGATGTAATTTGAAAGAGTTCTTCCAAAGTTTCAAAACCACCAGGTAGGGCAATAAAGGCATCGGCATTGGCGATCATAATGTTCATGCGTTGGTGCATGCAAAATACTATTACTTCATCCCCTAATGTTTTTCCAATGGGCTTCTTTGGTCGATAAAGGACGGAATGACACCAAGGACTTTGCCACCTCCTAAATGTGCGGCGCTTGCTACACAACCCATTAACCCAAGACTACCTCCTCCATAAACTAAACGGATTTCTCTCTCAGCTAGCACTCGACCAAGATGGTGTGCAATATTTACAAACTCTTTATCTTTCCCAGGATTAGATCCACAAAAGATACAAACACTCTTGATCCGACGAACTGAAGTGACTTCCATTTTTTTCTCTTTGTTTTTTTTTCGTACTCTCACCTTATCAATGATCTGAAGAGAGCAAAGTGCATTATTTAAAGGCATCAAAACTCAAAGGTAATAATTACACCTATAAAGGAGGGGTAGATCCGTGTGTCAGGTAAGTTTGAAATTAAGCACAACAATGATAATAGCTATATGACAATGATAAAAGACTAATTTATATGTGTCAGAAGAAGTTTGAAAATATGCAACGCATATTTCAAAAAAATACGGCTATTATTTTTTTTTTTTGAATTTTTTTTTTTAATAAACAGGAAAAAAAAATAAAATAAAATAAAAAATAAAAAAAATACTTACAGGAGGTGTGATTGTGGCTCACATTTTCCTCTGGTTTTACGTCCAGTAACGTCTTGAAGCTCTCTATGGGCCGATGGTCGGCTTCCCATCCAATTTTCTTAAAAATTGGCAAACAGGGTCTTTTTGAGTCAGATTCCCGAGACTATAACGTTCATGTTCATCTTGGAATATTGGCCATAAATCGAGAAGTACTCTCTGCACATCTCCACTAGGATGCGTCTCAAGAGTCAATAGAATGTTATCTAAAGACTCCTTACTCATGCCATCCTTTATGAAGTTAATTTTATCATCTCGGTTTATAGACGTCATTCCAATTGATTTGCATTTTGTGTTACAGGTCCATCTTGCACATTTATAGCAGACCCGTAACCTTTTTGCTCTTCTCTTCTTTGCATATGAACTTTTGCCTAGCCCTGGCATATATGAAACAAGAGCGTCAGAAAATTCACCTCTGAGTCGGACCTTTGCTTCGATTAACCAGCGTATATCCGCAGGGATGCCTTTGTGCATAAGCATCCTTAACCTCTCAAACCTTGCACAATAAATGTTAGTTAAAGCATTTTGAGGGAGAGAAGGGAATTGCTTGCGGAGGTTGACAAGCTGATTATCCATTTCGAAAGAAAGAAGAAAGAGAGAAATTGTTTTTTTGAGTAAAATTATATACAGATTTCAGTGTTTGTGGGTAACTGAAAGGACCGAAAAAGATTTTCACGGAGTACCGTTATCCGCCATTTAACCGGTGAAAAATCATCTGTCAAAGAAAAACAAACAAAATTAAGACAGAAAAATCAAACTCTGATAGATTTTCTTGCTTGGCACCGATTTTCTGTCTTGATTCCTGTGAATGCAAAAAAAAGTCAAAGTTTGAAAAATGAAAGAGTTAGAAAACTTGGGTTGCCTCCCAAGAAGCGCTACTTTTAATGTCCTTAGCCAGCGTGATTGAAGATTTTGCACGAGCGATGGGTCCTCCCCAATAATGATTCAATCTCTGGCAATTGACATTAATCGTGGCTTTTTCTTTTCTACTTTTTTTTTCTTCTTTTTTTTTTCTTTTGTTTTTTTTTCAACACAGTAGTGATCAATCATGGTAGAGGGCATCCTGCAGTTGAACTTCCTCCACGAGGTTCTCTTGAGCTCCTTCATAAAAATTTTTGAGGCGGTGACCATTAACTTTGAACACTTTGTTGGTGGCTTCACTCTTAATTTCCACTGCACCATGAGGAAAAATGTTAGTGACAACAAATGGACCGTCCCACCTAGACCTTAATTTACCAGGCATCAACTTAAGGCGAGAATTAAACAAGAGAACTTTTTGCCCAACTGAAAACTCCTTAGAAGAATAAACTTATCATGGAAGGCTTTGGTTTTTCTTTGTAGAGTCGGGAGCTCTCATAGGCATCTAGGCGGATCTCTTCCAATTCCTGTAATCGCAACTTCCGCTCTATACCGACTCGGCCAAATTCATGTTGCATTGCTTCACAGCCCAATATGCTTTGTGCTCAATTTCTACTGGTAAGTGGCATGCCTTACCATAGACTATCCGATATGGAGACATCCCGATTGGAGTTTTGTAAGCGGTCCGGTAAGCCCAAAGAGCATCCTCAAGCCTCATGCTCCAATCCTTCCGATTAGGTTGGACTGTTTTTTCAAGTATG
Source organism: Styphnolobium japonicum (assembly GCA_023212625.1). NCBI lineage: Eukaryota > Viridiplantae > Streptophyta > Magnoliopsida > Fabales > Fabaceae > Styphnolobium > Styphnolobium japonicum. The sequence goes on from JALBWW010000011.1 coordinate 16,594,658, forward strand.
CGCTTGATCTCTCTATTGGAGACCTCGGCTTGACCATTAGTCTGGGGATGGTAAGGTGTAGAAACTTTATGCAACACGCCATATTTTCTCATCAATCCCTCCATGCTCCGATTACAGAAATGGGTGCCTTGATCACTGATGATAGCTCTCGGGATTCCAAACCTGCAGAAAATCTGTGATCTAACAAAATCCACAACAACTTTGGAATCATCAGTCCGAGTGGCTTTAGCCTCCACCCATTTTGATACATAATCAACAGCTAGCAAAATGTAAACATAACCAAAGGAAACAGGAAAAGGTCCCATGAAATCAATACCCCATACGTCAAAGATTTCACAATACGAGAGGTTCTTTGGGGCATCTCATTCCTGCGAGAAATGTTCCTGTTCTCGACCTTTGTTCACAAGACTTACAGAACAAATATGCATCATGAAACAAGGTAGGCCAATATAAACCGAGTCTAAAACTTTCCTAGGTATGCGTTGAGGCCCAAAATGTCCACCACATGCAAATGCATGACAAAAGCTAAGAACAGAATGAAAATCTTGATTAGGCACACATCGCCTAATAATTTGGACACTACAAAATATCAAAATATATGGATAATCCAACACATAATATTTTGATTAACTCTTAATTTTATAAATTTGTGCACTAGTGAAATGTGAGGGAAAAAGCGTAGCAACCAAGAAATTCACCATATCAGCAAACCAAGGGAAGGTGTTCTTACCTTGCAGCTGCATAAGCTGCTCATCTGGGAAGGAGTCCCGTACAGGGAAGGGATCTGAAGCCCTTTCAATGCGGCTCAAATGATCTGCCACTAGGTTCTCTGCTCCACTCTTGTCACGGATCTCTATGTGAAACTCTTGGAGTAGTAGCATCCATCTTATTAGTCGGGGCTTTGCATCTGGCTTCTTCAAAAGGAACTTCGTAGTCGCATGATCGCAGAAACACAACAACCTTAGAACCAAGCAAATATGATCTAAACTTATCCAAAGCAAAAACAATGGCTAAAAGTTCTTTTTCGGTTGTGGTATAGTTGGCCTGAGCAGCATCTAGAGTTCTGGAAGCATAGTATATCACATGAGAAGCTTTCCCCACTCTCTGTGCCAAGACTGCTCCTACTGCATAGTTAGAAGCATCACACATTAACTCAAATGGCAATGTCCAAATGTGTGGCTGGATGATAGGGAGTACTAGTCAAGGCCTGCTTCAAGTGGTTGAAAATGCCTTGCACTTGTCATCAAAATTGAACTCCACATCTTTCTGCGATGGCGGGAAAGTGGAAGAGCAATCTTCTTTGAAGTCGGCAATGAAGCGCTGTAGAAACCTGCATGACCAAGAAAAGAACGCACTTCCCGCACGCATGTGGGGTAAGATAGACAAGTAATTACATCAATCTTGGCGGGATCTACCTCAATGCCCTTCTTTGGATACTACATGGCCTAAAACTATACCCTGTTCTACCATAAAATGGCATTTCTCAAAATTTAGCACAAGGTTAGTCTCAATGCATCTTTGCGGTACTCTAGATAAATTTGGCTAAACATGAATCAAAAGAAGAACCATAGACAGTAAAGTCATCCATAAATACCTCCATGCACTCCTCTAAGAAATCGGAAAATATGCTCACCATGCACCGTGGAAGGTACCGGGGGCATTGCGGAGGCCGAAGGGCATCCGTCTGTAAGCAAAGGTGCCGAAGGGACAAGTAAATGTGGTCTTCTCCTGATCCTCGGTGCAATGTGGATTTGGAAGTATCCAAAGATAGCCATCTAAAAAGCGCAATGGGACTTACCCAACCGGATTCGACATCGATCAATGAACGGAAGGGGTAATGATCTTTCCGAGTGGCTTGGTTGAGACGTCTGTAGTCAATGCGGACTCTCCGGCTATTCTCGCACTCGGGTTGGAATGAGCTCATTCTTACGGTTGGCCACAACAGTCACCCCAGATTTCTTTGGAACTACTTGCAATCGGGCTCACCCACTTCTTTGTCGAGAGATGGGATAGATAATGCCGACTGCGGTAGCTTGGTCACTTCTTTTTTAACCACATCTAGAATGAGAGGATTCGAGTCTCCTCTGGGGTTGTCTCACTTTGGTTTAGTTTCCTCCTCAAGTAATATCCTGTGCATGCATGTGGAGGGGTTAATACCGAGGAATGTACTGCAAGTGTCCAACCAATTGCCCTTTTGTGTTGCTTCAAGACTTCCAATAATCTGGTTTCTTGCTCAGGTTGGAGGTGTTTGGCCATTATCACCGGGAGCTTCTCATCCTCTTCCAAGAATGCATACTTCAAATGCTCGGGCAAGGGCTTAAGTTCAATGGAGGGTGGTTGCTGGACTGACGGTACTAGTTTTGGAACCGAAACTAAATCTGCTAAATTCTCAGCAGTTGCACCTGTACCTGCAAGCTATGCACAATCTTGCAAAACAACATCATCATATCCTATGGAATCAAAAGAATCACACTTAGCAGCAGGATGAATGACAACATCATTAATAACAGCATCATTGCCATTAATAACAGAAACAGAATCATCAATGTCAGCAGAATTAACAACAGCACATGATAAGTATGTAGAAATCTCAGCACAGGCTGTACACATTGCATTGGGTTTACAACCAAAAAGTCCGAAGCAGGCAGAACAAGTATCACAAGCTATGCTATCAGTGTATCCTACAATTTCAGGAAACTCTGCCAACATATCAGCATGTATATCATCAACCAGTAAATCAATGACATCAAAATGAAAAACAGAATGATCCTTTAAAGGGTATTTCATGGCATCAAAAATGTTAAACTGAATGATATCATCACCAAATTCCATGGAAAGGGTACCAGCATGCACATCAATCTTAGTTTTAGCAGTTTTCAAAAATGGCCTACCTAAGATCAATGGGGGTGGGGAAGAGGCAGATTCATCTTCCATATTCAACACATAAAAATCACCGGGAATATTAAATTATGTACCCGAACCGACGTCCTCCAACACTCCTGCAGTTGTGCGGTGCTCGGTTTGCTAAGCTGAATGACAATGCCGGTAGGCTTTAGCTCTCCCATATGCAAGGAAGTGTAAAGCGACTTTGGCATTACATTGATGGAGGCTCCCAAGTCTAGCAAGGCATGAGTGAACTGTTGGTGCCCTATGGTGCAAGGGATGGTAAAAGTGCCTGGATCCTTGCATTTGGGAGGCAGGTTGGGCTGAATCAAAGCAGAGACATTTCTCCCCATACTCACTTTTTCAGTGCCCTTTAGCTTCCTCTTATGGGTGCACATCTCTTTCAAGAACTTGGCATACTTGGGGATTTGTTTAATTGCCTCCAAGAGAGGTATATTCACCTCAACCTTCTGAAAAGTCTCCATAATTTCCTTATCCAAGTCTGTTTCAACCATATGCCTCGGCTGTATCATTCGGTTGGGAAAAGGAAGAGGAATGTTGGAACCTGACTTTTTTGGATGCTCACTTTTCTGTTTGTCTTGAATTTTACGTCAGCTCTTGATTTGATCCAATTTTACCTTGGGTATTTGTAGGATCATTTCTTCTTGAATCTGCTACTGACATTCAATTAGTTGCGAGAACTTGAAGTTCTTTGTAGAATCTTGTTTCTCTAGGCCAAGGGTAGAATGCGGAAGTATCTGCTGCCTTTGGTCCATTGATTTGCTTACCATCACGTAAAGCTATAGCACTAACATTGCCTCTAGGATTTGGAGTGGTTTGAGAGGGTAATTGGCGAGAACCTTGTGACTTTAATTCATGAATTGATGTGGCAAGTTGACCAATTTGAGTCTCCAAGTTACAATGGTGGTTTCGAGTTCTCTGTTGGAAACTTGGATGTTATTGGTGGCCAATTGTTTCACCAAATCCTCCAATGAGGGTTCGATTTTGTGGCTACAGGACCTTCTTCTTTGGAATGGTGGTCTACTTGGTCCAAGATGTGGTCAAATCGATTTGTCCTTGCTTGCTTCTTTGGAATGGTGGTCTATTTGGTCCAAAGCATGTGGTCGAAACCGATTTGTCCTTGCTTCTTCTTTGGAATGGTGGTCTATCTTGGTTTTGTGGTCAGCCGATTTGATGCATTCCCATATCTCAGATTGGGATGATCCCTCCGGCCAGGGTTGTAAGTGTTGGAGAATGGATCATATTTCGTTGTTCTTCTTGATGGAATTGTGGCTTCCCAGAAATATACCAGTGCAGCCCACAGTTGGTCTTGAAACTCGGAATCATCTTGCAATGTGGGGCATGAATCAGTAGGATGAGAGGAACTAGAACATATGCTACAAACTCTTGCAGGGGTTTGCACACGTGGTTCGTGTTGTCCTATTGCCATTTGTCTAACCAAAGAAGTGAGCTCATCCAATCTATGTTCCACCCTTTGTTGATCGGCATGTGAAGAGGTATTAACTTCATTGACTATTACAGTTGCGACACCCATTCGAGTACCAAATTGCTGAGAATTTGCCGCCATGTTTGCAATTAAGTTTACGCGGCAAGAATGGAGTTTTATCTACCAATGCTCCACCACATGCGGCATCAATCATACTCCTTTCCATTGGCATCAATCCTTCATAGAAGTATTGGATCGGCCGATTGATCACTAATTTGATGGTGTGGGCGGCTTGAGCACAATTTCTTGAATCTCTCCCAATACTCATGGAGAGTTTCACCACCGATTTGCCTTATGCCACAAATATCTTTCCTTATTGCAGCAGTTCTTGATGCAGAAAGAACTTCTCGAGAAATAATCTTTTCATGTCATTCCAAGAAGTGATGGCGGCGAGGTTGTAAGTAATACAACCAATCCTTAGCAAGACCATCCAAAGAGAAAGGAAAGGCCCTTAGCTTGATGTGATCTTCACTATTCCATGAGGTTTCATGGTGGAGCGGACAACATGGAACTCCTTCAAATGCTTATGTGGATCTTCACCGCAAGACCATGAAACTTGGGCGACAAGTGTATCAATCCGATTTCAACTCAAAATCAACATTAAGTTCGGGATATTGAATGCACAAAGGTTGATAATTCACATCAGTGCGACCAATTCCTTAAGGGTCCTATTGTTATAGTCGGCCATAGTAAAATCAACAGACTCGATGCTCGAGACTTTGAAGTACTAATGACGAGACTCAACAGGATTAAAAGAGTCAACAAGATTAGGTGCAATGTCAAGTTCAAGTCCAATTCCGCAAGTAATTCTATTAGCTCTATGATTGCTACTACCGATCCTATGAATTCTATGAAGTGTATGAAATGTTCTATCAATTTCAGGATCAAATGAATGCAAGGTACCGAGGATCGAGATCTAGTCATACAGCATGCAGTTCATAAGAAGGTATTAGAAAAGCAATAACAACTAAAACACTAAAAATTCCAAAAACAAATACTCCAAAAAATTAAACAAAAATAAAAACAGTATCAAATGAATTTTAAAAATTATGGAACTACCACAGGATAAAATCTACACAAAAATGCTATCCAACTAAATAATAAAAAATCTTAAAAATTGAAAAAGTGGTCTAAACGATGGAATTTGGCCAAAATAAGGGTGACCTCACTGCATATAGTGAGCCTTTCTCAGAATAATATTTTCCATTTGTGTACCAAAATTCAGATCAATCTGAGATGCCCGAACCAAAATTCTTGACACAACGCCCTTTATCCAAATTCTGCCGAATCCCACTTGAAAAAAACTTCAAAAACAAAACAAACACATTTATTAGAGTTAGATGGGATCTTGAAATGATCAAATAGTTGCCTTGGATCCCCGGCAACGGCGCCAAATTTGACAAGAGGTTGTCGAGACCTATCAAATAAAATAACCGGTTCACAAACTAATTTGTAGTATAGAGAATGAACCGAATCGTCTCTCAAGGATCCAAAAACAAAGATTTAATTAGATCAAGATAATTAAAAAAGGGGGTTTTGTTGTTGATTAACAAGATTAATAAAAGTAGGAGATTCAAAGTTGTAAACAAATCTAAAGAAACAACCAATCCAAGGAAATTTACCGATCTTGAGTTTAACTCATCATTGATCACAAGGAATTCACTTAATTGCTAACCAAGTTCTTGGCCTTAGATCACATCAAGAAGCCTTAACATGATCCAAGAATTCTCTACTAGATAAGCATCTAGGATTTGATTAACCAAGGTTAGATAAAGTAAGCACCATCCAACATAGATTAACTTAAGATCTAGAATTTAACCAAGTTAAACAATCTATCAAAAAGCTTTAATATATTGTTTAATCTTTGTGATCCTCTTTGAATACATGATAATAAAGCTACTACCACATCAACATCTAAATCAAATTAAGCAATTTAATCTAGATAAGAATCAAAAGAGGAAGAAGAGAAACTTGAATAACAATTAAGCAATATGAACAAGCAAAACAAGATCTCCAAATTAAACAACAAGATGGCTAATTCCTTGGATTGATTATGAGAGCCTAGCCTTCCATGGATGGGAAGGAAGAACTCAGAATTTAAAGAACAAAAACGAAATTGCAAAGAGAATGAAGAAGAAGAGAAAGAAAACTCTCACAAATACTTAAACTTTCTTGAAACTTACTTCTAAATTGAATGCCTCTAATACAAAGAGGTTGGGTCTATTTATACTAATCCTAGAAGCCAATTTGTACATGTACATAATCTGAATACAAGCTATAAGAATCTGAAATTTGTCAAAAATGGAAGCTTGATGCATGGTTGGTGGGTTGGTGCATGGTAGGTGGGTTGGTGTATGGTTGGTGGCTTTTAGTCAACAACTCTTATCCGACTTCTGGCTTCAAATTCATCACCTAGACGGTGTATTTTGGCTTGGATGTCTTCATCAAAGTTGTAGCCAGTTGTCTCCTTGAAAATCTCCAATTTGAATCATGTCATTTGGACTTTTAGAACTCCAGAAATGCCAAAAACACTTCACCTACCTCAAGTTAGGTTGGAAGAACGTGTTTCCAAATTCAGACCAACTTGTAGCTTCTGAAGCATGCCTAAAACGACATCTATTGACAAAATGGTCTTCATTGAAGTTGGAGATATGGGTCTTATCTTTCAAGTGACCAAGTTTCAGCCCAAGAGGAGGCCTATAACCCACTATATAGTCCAATATGTGCATACTGCCCAGATGGTTCCGTGACAGCAAACCCACTCTGCATTGCAGGGAAATTTTGGACCCTTAGCATTCCGATCCAGCTCTTGAGTTCTTCATGAAACTTGTAGAGCATTGTCTTAGCTTTCCAAAGACACCAAGATCACCTCAATTGGATCACCGAGTCCCAAGTTATGACCTAACCAAGGAAGAAAGGTCAAAATGCATCAAAATCCGAAAATTATTCAATATTTGCATTAAAGCCCAATGAAGCCCAACAACATTAAACTCATCTAAAGTACTAATATTGGGCACAATAAACATCTAATAATGCCTAATACAAAGCTAACATAAGTGTCTCAAATTGATTGATCAGGGAGGTAGTTTCTTTATGGTGTCCACCTTTGCTCTATCTACCTCTATCCCCTTAGATGAGATTCAATGTCCAAGAACAATACCCTATTTCACCAAGAAATGACATTTTTCCCAGTTGAGAACTAAGTTTGTTTCTTGGCATCCCTTCAAAACCAAAGCTAGATTAGTCAAACAAGAGTCAAAAGAGGAACCAAAAAAAGAAAAATCATCTGTAAATATTTCAATGAATTTTTCTACCATATCAGAAAAGATGAAAAGCATATACCTGTGAAAAGTTGCTGGTGCATTGCATAGTCCAAACGGCATCCTCCGATAGGCAAACAATCCATAAGGGCACGTGAAGGCTGTCTTCTCTTGGTCTTTCGGCTCTACAACAATCTGATTGTATCCATAATAGCCATCTAAGAAGCAATAGAATGCATGCCCAGCCAATCTCTCAAGCATTTGGTCTATGAAAGGGTGAAGGAAGTGATAGTTCCTTATTGCACTGTTAAGCTTACGGTAGTCAATGCACATTTGTCATCCAGTGATAGTTCTTGTGGGGATCAATTCATTGTTATTGTTGACCACAACTGTCATTCCCCTTTTTTTGGGAACCACTTGTACTAGGCTCACCTATGAACTATCTGAAATTGGGAAGATGATCCTCGCATCAAGAAGTTTAATTACCTCATTTCTTACTACTTCCTTCATTGTTGGGTTGAGTCTTCTTTGAGGATGGATTTCAGCAGTCATCTTCCATGAGGATCTTGTGCATACATACAGTTGGACTTATCCCTTGAGGTCGCCAATGTTCCAACCAAGTGCTGATTTGTGTTCTCTCAACACCCTCAACAATTTTTCTTCCTCCACCTTGCTCAAATCAATACTAACAATCACAGGATGGGTATTGTTCTCACTAAGAAATGTATATTTGAGACTAGATGGTAGGGTTTTCAACTCGAGCTTTGGAGGGTCTTCTTTCTCAACTCCTTTTATCAATTCGTCTTTTGACCCATTAGAGGCGGAGAGGATTGATAAGGCCTCCAATTGTTGCACACACTTCATTACTTTTGAATCATCGAGTGCTTCATCTTCCAAACTCTTAGAATGCATCAAGGCCACTTCAAGTGAGAGGTTTGGAGAATTTTGTAGGAAAACATTTGAGACAAAGAGAATCAATGGCATCCACCCAAAAACATTGTTCCTTATCCATTGGGTGTTTCATGGCTTCAAACACATTAAAAGTCACATTTTCATCATGCACCCTTAATATCAATTCTCCTTGCTGAACATCAATCAATGCTCTCCTGGTGGCTAAAAATGGTCTTCCAAGGATGAGAGGGATATCAGCATCCTCCTCCATATCAAGAACTACAAAGTCAGCTGGAAAAATGAATTTATCTACCTTTACCAATACATTTTCCACTATCCCATATGAGTGTTTGATAGACCGATCCACCAACTGGAGAGATATTGTTGTCAGCTTAATTTCTCCAATCCCCAACTTGTTTAAGATTGACAGCAGCATCAAATTGATGCTAGCTCCAAGGTCGCAAAGGGCTTTGCCAATTGTCAATTTCCCAATAGTGCAAGGAATATGGAAACTACCATGATCTTTCAACTTCGACGGTAGCTTTTTTTGGATAATTGCACTGCATTCTTCAGTTAGCATTACTGTCTCATCTTCTTTTAGCTTCCTTTAGATAAGAGCTCCTTCATAAATTTGGCATAAGAGGGCATTTGCTCCAATGCTTCTGCAAATGGAATGTTAATTTGAAGCCTCTTGAAGATGTCTAAGAACCAAGCAAAGTGCTTCTCTTGATTCTCCTTCTTAAGCCTTTGAGGGAACGGCACCTTGGCACAGGGTGACAGCACAAAAGGTTTGTCCTGCTTCTTCTCTTTTCTCCTTGGAGATTCTTTGTTCTTCTGCTCTGCTTCTTGCACATGATCTGGGAGTTTAGATGAAGACGCATCTTCTTCTACTATGCCTTGAGCTTGATGATTCATCACTTCCTTGACATTACTTTCTCTAGGTGAAACCTCCACTATTTTACTACTCCTCAAAGTGATAGCTTTACACTGCTCCTTAGGATTTGGCTTAGTGTTACTAGGAAGTATTCCTGGTGGTTTTACAGCTAATTGTCTAGAGATTTGTCCCACTTGATTCTCCAAATTTCTAATGGAAGCCTCCTGGTTCTTGAAGTTTACCCTTGTCTCTTGCATGAAGCTTGAAGCTTGCTACACAAAATTGGTTGTTGATTGAGAAAGCTTTTCTAAGGCAATTTCCAAGGGAGATGACTTAGCTTGATCATGCTGGACATGAGGTAATGGTGGAGCTTGGTAAGGAAGATTAGGAGGCTTTTGTACACCTTGATTACTCCATGAGAAGTTGGGATGATTCTTCCACCCTGGGTTATAGGTGTTAGAATAAGGGTTGTGTTGAGGTCTTTATGGATTCCCCATGTAATTCACTTGCTCATGAGATGCTTGACTGGACATGCTTGCCTCACAATCTCCATTAGCATGATTACTGATCAATCAATTTGAGACACTTATGTTAGCTTTGTATTAGGCTTTATTAGATGTTTATTGAGCCCAATATTAGTATTTTAGATGAGTTTAATGTTGTTGGGCTTCATTGGACTTTAATGCAAATTGTGAATAATTTTCGGATTTTGATGCATTTTGACCTTTCTTCCTTGGTTAGGCCATAACTTGGGACTCGGTAATCTATTTGGCGTCTTTGGAAAGCTAAGACAAGGCTCTACAAGTTTCATGAAGAACTCAAGAGCTGAATTGGACTTCTAAGGGTCCAAAATATCCCTGCAATACAAAGTGGGTTTGCTGTCACGGAAATCTGAGCAGTGTGCACATATTGGACTACATAGTGAGCTATAGGCCTCCTCTTGGGATGAAACTTGGCCATTGGAAAGATAAGACTCATATCTCCAACTTCACGGAAGACCATTTAGTCAATTGATGTCGTTTTAGGCATAATTATGAAGCTACAAGTTGGTTTGAATTTGGAAACATGTTCTTCCAACCTAACTTGAGGTAGGTGCAGTGTTTTTGACATTTCTGGAGTTTTAAAAGTCCAAATGGCATGATTCCAATTGCAAAATTTCAAGGAGACAACTGGCTACAACTTTCATTGAAGACCTCCAAGCCAAAATGCACCGTCTAGGTCATGAAAATGAAGTCAGAAGTCGGATAAGAGTTGTTGACTAAAAGCCACCAACCATACACCAACCCACCTACCATGCACCAACCCACCAACCATGCATCAAGCTTCCATATTTGACAATTTCCATGTTTTAACAACTTGTATTCAGATTATATATATGTACATTCAATTTTAAGTAAGTTTGAAGAAAGTTTGAGTATTTGTGAGAGTTTTCTTTCTCTTCTTCCCCATTCTCTTTGCAATTTCGTTTTTGTTCTTTAATTTCTGAGTTCTTCCTTCCCATCCATGGAAGGCTAGGCTCTTATAATCAATCCAAGGGATTAGCCATCTTGATGTTTAATTTGGAGATCTTGTTTCGCTTGTTCATATTGCTTAATTGTTATTCAAGTTTCTCTTCTTCCTCTTTTGATTTTTATCTAGATTAAATTGCTTAATTTAATTTAGATGTTAATGTGATAATAGCTTTATTATCATGTATTCAAAGAGGATCACAAAGACTAAACAATATATTAAAGCTTTTTGATGGATTGTTTAGCTTGGTTAAATTCTGGATCTTAAGTTAATCTATGTTTGGATGGTGCTTACTTTATCTAACCTTGGTTAATTAAATCCTAGATGCTTATTTAGTAGAGGATTCTTGGATCATGTTGAGGCGTCTTGATGTGATCTAAGGCCAAGAACATTGTTAGCAATTAAGTGAATTCTTTCTGATCAATGATGAGTTAAACTCAAGATCGGTAAATTTCCTTGGATTGATTAATTTGTTAATTGCATTTCTTTAACTCAACCGGTATATTTTCTTTTTAAATCATCTAAAACCCCCTTTTAATTATCTTGATCTGATTAAATATTTGTTCTTTTTGGATCCTTGAGAGACGATTCGGTTCATTCTCTATACTACAAATTAGTTTGTGAACCGGTAATTTTTATTATTTGACGGGTCTCGACAACCTCTTGTCAATTGCCACCACAAAAATCACAGACCATTGATTGAGAACTAACAGCCCCAACTTGTACTTGTCCCAATTGCTTGGTGAAAGTAGCTAACTGTTGAGAAAAACTCTTGTTTTGAGCTAGGATGGCATCCAACACTTCAAGCTCCATTACACCTCTTATCCCCATTGACCTCTTATCCCCATTGACCTCTTACTAGGGGTGTGATAGTTATTCGCAGCCATAGTCTCTACAATTGGAGAGCTTCTTCTGGTGTTTTGCTATTCAATGAACCCCCAACTGTTGCATCTACCACAACCCTTGTTGCATGAGTCAATCCATTGCAAAAATCCTGAATTTGGAGCCATTTTAGAATTGCATGATGTGGACATCTCCTCAACAAATCTTTGAATCTTTCCTAAGCATCATAAAGTACCTTTCCATCATACTGAGAGAATGAAGTTATCTCTTGCCTCATCTTTGCGGACTTGGAAGGAAGGGAGTATTTGGTGAGAAACCTCGTCAATAGATCATTCCAAGTAACAATGCTCCCTTATTGTTGACTTTGGAGCTAACTCTTGGCCTTATCCCACAGAGAGAACGGGAAAAGCCTGAGTCAGATTGCATCATCACTAGCCCCATTCACCTTCATTGTGTCACATAGCTGGAGGAAGCTAGCAATATGTATGTTAGGATCTTCGTTAGAATTACCCTCATACTGCTATTACTGCACCAAGTGAAGAAGTGCAAGCTTAATCTCAAAATTATTCGCTTAAATGGGAGGCCTCACAATACTTGTTGCACATCCTTCAACATTAGGTGTTGCATAATCCCTCAACGTTCTCCTAGGAGGATGGTGTTCTGCCATTATCTCTTCTTCCAAAGGTTTTTGAATCTCTCACTGAACTCTAGTCCTTCTTCTATTTTCCCTTGTTGTCTTTTCAATCTTAGGATCAAATAATAGAGAATATGGGTTTATAAAACCTCGCATAAACCAAGATCAGCAAGGGTGAGAAACCAATAATCAAGTAAAAAAAATTCAAAATTAAACAAATGTAATAAAATGTCTCAATTAGAATCAACTTCGGTTACTACAGATGTTGATAATGAAACTCAATCCTTGGCAACGGGGCCAAAAACTTGATAACCTCTCGGCAAGTGTACCGAATCGTTCAAGTAATAAAATGAGTAAGTTATCATCTCCACAAAGATTAAGTTTACCAAGCACCTATTCACTACATTTGACGCTATCTCAACTAATGTACTTTTGGATTGAAGGGGACTCTACTACTAAAACTAAAAGTAATTAATAATAAAAATTGAATGAGCAAAACTAGAGTGCAGTTGATTGAATGTGAGATATAAATTGAATTTGATAAAAACGCTAGGAGTTTGATTTCACTTGACTTATCCAATTGAATTAAGAAATCTTATTCATCTTGACTCTACATCCATGGTTTAACGGTTGAATTTTCTAAAACTAATTCAATTCTCATTCATTGGAGTTTCAATTCTCATTTAACCAACAAGAACTAATTAATTCATTAACCTAGTTTAAATTGAAAAGGGCTTTACACAAATGCCAAAATTCAAAGGCACCACATAATCCCAAAGCCTATCCCTAAACCTTGTAAGACTATGGCATTCATTCCAAATAGCTATTACATAATTGAATTTTCCAATTCTAATTATGAACACTAGATCAAAATATGAGAGGTCAATTCATAAATTGCATAAAAACAGAGAATAAAACCATAGAATCAAGTCAAGAATTACAAGAAATTCATAAAACCATTATCCAAGTCAAGCTACATCAAATCCCTAGCTTACGAAATTTAGTTACCCATGACAAAAAGGGAAGAAAAATAAGGGAAAGAGATGAACTCCATGAAGAATCCAAAATGTTGATATTGAGATCCTCTAATCTTCCTCTTGAATCCCTTCTCCTTGGGTTAGGGTTGCAGTAAATCTCCTTATTTTCCTTTTATATCAAAAAAAAGAGCACGTCAAATTTTAATTCCACTGCCTAAGCAGTGGAATCTCACCGCTCAAGCAGTGAGATGGCAAAGAAGAGATCGTTTTATGTGATGTCATCGCTTAAGCGGTGACTTTGGGCACCTAGACAGTGGCTTTACCGAGAGGGCCAAGTTGAGTGCACCTAAGCGCTAGATTCCACCGCCTAGGTGATGGCTTGGCAATGAGGAATGCTTCCTCTGATGCCCTTGAGTGCTCAAGCACTAGGTTCTACCGCTTAAGCAGTGGCTTTGGGCGCTCAAGCAGTGGATGTCCAAAGGGGAATTCTCATTCTTGTTGCTTCATTTCCTTCCCAATGCTAACCTCCTATATTCCATATCTAAGAATTAAAAAGATACAAAGTAAAAATTAGGCTTCTAAGCAAGAAAACGAAACAAAAAACTAGACAAAGAGGTAAATGAAAACACACAAAACTAAACTTAAAAACAATGGAAAAAAAACTCAATCAGAGGTTGGTTTTAAGAGGAATTTGTCATAAAAACACAAAAAGAATAAGTCCATTTAACAAGAATATCAAGCCTAAGCATATTAATTTCCTCCATAAAATAAATAAACAACGGAAAAAAGTAGACAAATAAATCAATAATAGAAAAACTAAATTGCGTAAATATTAAAATATTTAAAAGTTAGCAAAGAGGAAGGACAATGACTAAATAGTTTTAAAAGATTGTTAAAAGGAAAAATCAATGGCCAAATTAAAATATTTGCATGTCAAGTAGATAAAAATAAATTAAATTATTTCCAGGTTTGACTTGTCATGCGTGACTACGTATTTCGCAACATACAATGAGGAAGTAAAAGTCATGTAGTTCTTTAAAAAAATTATTATGGGTGATAAAAAAAATTGTTTGACAAAGGACTTCAATTTACTTGATTAAAAAACTTATTTTGATTTGACTTGATTAAACGAGTAACTTGAAGTCAGGGAGTATTTGACTCCTTATGACCACTAAGCAAACCAGGGACGAATGCAATGGGGGCCAGCGAGAGCCCTAGTCCCCCCACTGTTTCAAGATTTAATTAAGAGTGTACGAAATATTTTTATCAAACTCATATTTATATTTTTTAAAAAAATTACTTTGACCCGTACACTTTTGATATAAACAAAAAAATATGCTAGGTGAACAACAAAAATAGTGTGTAGAGTCATTGAATATATGTAAAACTATAGAAATCTAGTGATTAATTTAACTATGCATAAATAAGTGTGATTTTTTCTATGTGTAAAGAGTTGTATATCTAATATCACTATATTTCAAAATTCTAACTAAATACATTTTTAAACCATAATCCAAAATAACTTTGGCCTTTCATCCTTTTATTTTAAGCTCACTTTACTTAACATAACCAAAATTATGCGCTATACTTGGTCATTCATTATTTGAGAAGAATATATATAAACTTAGAGTTTGAAAAGTAAAAACAAGTCTTGGCCCCAATTTGGTCCAATCAATTATATAAACCCAATACAACTTTATACATATTTAAAGTATACAAGACTAACTTTATTACTATAACGTATGCAATCTATAACAAAAGGAATATTTATTTCACATAATTTCTCAACATTTTGATCTCAAAATCTTAGCTTATAGTAATGCAGTGTTAATTTTCATGAAAATTCCACAACTTTTACATATAACTCTTAAACTATGTGAACAAAATAATGACGTAAGCAATTTAATTATCCCAAAAAAAAAAGATAAACTAATAAGCAATGTTTTAAGAATTGATGCATCTAATCAATACATGCAGTGGAATAAATATATGTTACAACAATTCATGATTTTATATTACTAACAATTCATATAATGCATAATATCAATCACATATAAGTATATAGAACAATGTAAATTATAATGTGATTAATTGGAGACTAGTAGGAAATAAACCAAGATAGAGAATCACTTAGTTGAAACCTTGTAGTAGACTGCAAGTAGTGTGTAGTCAACTACAATGAGCCCCTGAAAGTAGTTTTGCAAGATCAACAAATAAAATACTAATTTTGAGTTTCCAGTAGTCTTGTAGTAGACTACACTTTTCTTGTAGTAGATTACAATTTGCTTCTGTGAGCAAATTGAGTTTTAAATGAATGTCTTGTGAAGATTTGTCAATCAATGTAGATAGCTTGAGTATGCTTAAATGTATATATAAATAAAGCAAACAAGATATATATCAAATTCTAATGATCTAAGTAGAAATATCACAAGATATGCAGTAGATCAACAATTATAGCAATCATGAGAATTCAACAAATAAGTAGTTAAATGTAAATTGCTAGAATGTAAAGAGAGTAAGGGATAAAAGAGTGCAAACAATATTTTACTGGTTCAATCACTTCTTGTGAACTACATCTAGCCCCCAAGATCATCCACTTGAGGTTTCTACTATTCTTCAAGCTTGTAACTTAGGTGCTTGAGAAACCTTTACAAAAAACAAAGCACTCCTCACACTTTGGGATCCTCTACCCTTATGCTTGAGCCTCTTTCTTTTCTCTTCAAGGGAAATCTACCCTTGAACTCTCTTGAGGGATTATCCACCCTCTTACAAGTATATATGATTGATAGAAAATGATAAACTCTCTCAAAGAGTAAATAATACAAATTGAAGAACTAATGGATAGAGAGATTATGAAAATGAAGAGCTCAAATGTTGATTTTGATAGAAAATGATCAAATCCTCATAATGATTTGCAAATGGGTGTTTATCAACTTGTTAATGCTTCAATCTTAGCTTCAATATATAGCCCAAGTGATAAAATAGTTGCTAGTGGTGTTTAGGAAAGATTGATTTCAAAATCTAGCCGTTTATAGCCGTTACAGGCAATTCTGGCACGTTGTAGTCGACTACAGATAACTTGTAGTCAACTACAATTCCTCTCTAGAATGTAATTTTTCAATTTTAACACTGTGTAGTCGACTACACAACCTTATAGTAAACTACAATCCATTCCTGGAATGTAGTTTTCGAGTTTTGACCCTTTGTAGTCGACTACATCTACCTTGTAGTCGACTACCAGTCATTTCTGGAAAATAGATTTGATTTTTGACACTTTATAGTCGACTACAATTCCTTTTCTGGTAGTCTTACAGTCGACTACAAGTCTTGTGTAGTCGACTACAACTTTCCCCCAGGAAAAGTAGTCTTTTGAAAATGTCATAACTTCTTCATTTCTTATCCAAATTAATCAAATGACCATGTGTTAGAAAGCTCTTTGAGTCTACTTTCATATGAAATAAGTTTCAGATCAAAACTCAAAGTATTTTGAGAGTTATGATAATAAATGTGACCATAGGTCAGCTTTCCAAAACTCAGATTTGACTATTTTTCATAGTTTTGAAATATCACTAAGACTGACTTCTCAAACTTGTTTGTTGGGCATTTTACCATGTTAAAAACATTTTCCAAGATTGAATAAAGATATTTGAGCTCTCTTCATATAAAACCTCTATCCTCACAAAGGAGAATTGCCTGTAAGATAATATACACCCAAATGAGTCCTTAGGCTTCTTGATGCAATCCAAGCTTCCAAAAATTCTTCTCTTTAAATCTTCCAAATGTTTGGTTCATCTCTTCATTCTCATTCTTGTTGAGTTGAGCATAAATAGGATCTTTCACTTTCTTATTCCAATGCTCACTCTTGGTACTTGGACTATCCTACAAAGCGTAACTCATTTGAAAATCATGATTAGTCCAAATCCATATCTCAATAACTTAATATGCATGATTCATATGTATATAACTTTATAAAGTTCTTCATGCATATATGATTCACATATAGACACATATCCAATAATTAATTATATCACTTATCAAATACATTGGATATATCCTATTAATGATGCTACACAAAACTTAATGCATGATTCTTATAATAATAATAACAAGATAATATATAACCATGCATTATCCAATATAGTTCATCAAGCACATATGTAGCATATTTGTAATCCTTTTTTTAATGTATTTTTCATCATCAAAACATAACACAATAAACCATTGGGGACAACATATTTCCACAGTATTCCCCAAATTGTTAAATCCAAAGAAGAATTCACACCATCAAGCGAGATTGATCAATCAATTTAAGACACTTATGTTAGCTTTGTATTAGGCATTATTATATGTTTATTGTGCCCAATATTAGTACTTTAGATGAGTTTAATGTTGTTGGGCTTCATTGGGCTTTAATGCAAATATTGAATAATTTTCGCATTTTGATGCATTTTGACCTTTCTTCCTTGGTTAGGCCATAACTTGGGACTCTGTGATCCATTTGAGGTGATCTTGGTGTCTTTGGAAAGCTAAGACAATGCTCTACACGTTTCATGAAGAACTCAAGAGCTGGATCGGACTTCTAAGGGTCCAAAATATCCCTGTAATGCAGAGTGGGTTTGCTGTTAGGAAAATTTGGGCAGTGTGCACATATTGGACTACATAGTGAGTTATAGGCCTCCTCTTGGGATGAAACTTGGCCATTGGAAAGATAAGACCCATATCTCCAACTTCACGGAAGACCATTTAGTCAATAGATGTCGTTTTAGGCATGATAATGAAGCTACAAGTTGGTTTATATTTGGAAACACGTTCTGCCAACCTAACATGAGGTAGGATCAGTGTTTTTGGCATATCTGGAATTCTAAACGTCCAAATGGCATGATTCCAATTGCAAAATTTCAAGGAGACAACTGGCTACAACTTTCATGAGACCTCCAAGCCAAAATGCACCGTCTAGGTGATGAAAATGAAGCCAGAAGTTGGATAAGAGTTGTTGACTAGAAGCCACCAACCCACCTACCATGCACCAACCCACCAACCATGCATCAAGCTTCCATATTTGACAATTTCCATATTTTTATAGGTTGTATTCAGATTATGTACATGTACAAATTGGCTTCTAGGATTAGTATAAATAGAGCCAATCTCTTTGTATTATGGGGGATTCAATTTTAAATAAGTTTGTAGAAAGTTTGAGTATTTGTGAGAGTTTTCTTTCTCTTCTTCTTCTTTCTCTTTAGAATTTCGTTTTTGTTCTTTTATTTCTGAGTTCTTCCTTCCCATCCATGGAAGGCTAGGCTCTTATAATCAATCCAAGGGATTAGCCATCTTGATGTTTAATTTGGAGATCTTGTTTCGCTTGTTCATATTGCTTAATTGTTATTCAAGTTTCTCTTCTTCCTCTTTTGATTTCTATCTAGATTGAATTGCTTAATTTGATTTAGATGTTGATGTGGTAATAGCTTTATTATCATGTATTCAATAGGATCACATAGAATAAACAATTTATTAAAGTTTTTTGATGGATTTTTTAGCTTGGTTAAATTCTTGATCTTAAGTTAATCTATGTTTGGATGGTGCTTACTTTATCTAACATTGGTTAATTAAATCCTAGATGCTTATCTAGTAGATGATTCTTAGATCATGTTGAGGCGTCTTGATATGGTCTAAGGCCAAGAACATGGTTAGCAATTAAGTGAATTCCTTGTGATCAATGATGGATTAAACTCAAGATCGGTAAAATTTCCTTGGATTGGTTAATTTGTTAATTACTTTCCTTTAATTCAATTAGTGTATTATCTTTTCCAATCATCAAAATCCCCCTTTTAATTATCTTGATCTGATTAAATTTTTGTTCTTTTTGGATCCTTAAGAGACAATTCGGTTCATGCTCTATACTACAAATTAGTTTGCGAACTGGTAAATTTTATTTATTTGACAGGTCTCGACAACCTCTTGTCAGAGATCCATCAGCTCGAAAGAAGAATTCATGAAGAACAAATTCACCCCGCTCGCACAGATCCATCAACTCCACCTTGACCGAGAACTTACCTGAGTAGACGGCGGCGAGATGGGAGGAAGACAGACGAAAGCTTTGCAGCGCTACGCACCCTGGATGTGGCGGCTATGCGCGATGTGGATGCTGAACTCTACGACGATGGCTGCTCTGCGTGGTGGTGGCAACTCAAATGGCAATGGCAGCTCTCTAACGGGGCAAGGGTGAGAAACCTAAAAGCCCCCAAAAGACCAAATATACACCCAACTAAAGAGTAAGGCGATCAAAATGGGCCAAACATGTCAAGCCAACTTGTTTATCGTCAAAATTATATGGGATGGGCTTCAAAATTATTAACCTGTTTAAATCAATTCATTTTTAGCCCAACCCGTTTAGCCTGTAGGTTAAATAAGTTAAACCCATTTATTCACGGGCTAGCCAGTGTATTTTTTATTTTTTTGCAAATCTTTTTTTTAAAATTAGCATCCTACATGGATGGCCCTAACCCATGATTCAAACATTATATGATGATAGTATTACATATTTTAACATGGAACTTTAATTTTAGACATATTATTTAGTTATTGATACATATATATTGGATGATCCTTAATTTTTACTTACAGTATGTACTTACAGTATGTAGATAACATGAATGACGGATGTTGTGAGTGTGAAAAAAGCTTGCAAATTTGCAAAATGAACATGTTTTGGAGTAAACACATTTGGATTTTGAAATTTGGAGTAGATGCTTGTTTTGGATCTATGTAATGTTTATTTTTCTGTAAATTTTGATGCTTGTAGTTGTTGGTTGATGTTTGTTTGGGTTTGGTCATTTGAATTATGCATTAATGTTTGATTGAGTTTGTTTTGAATGATGATTGACTTTGTCTTTGAGTAATTTATGGATTTGATTCATATGTTACATTACAGATTTGAAGTTAAAAAAATAAATAAATTGGTAGCCCGTTTAGGCTCGTAGGCAGGCCTTAAATGGGTCAAGTTAGCTTTTTGCCAACCCGTCATTCTTGACTCATTTTTAGATGGGATGGGCTTAAACGCGCCAGGCTAGCTCATTTAACAGCCCTACTACAAAGCTTGAATTAAGAGGTTATTGATAAACAAATCTTGGTCCACCGAGTTACCAGTTCAACTCAGTTCATCTCAGTTCAAGTGGTTCTTGAGCGGTTCAATAGCTTCACCAATTTTTAAAGGCTAACCGAACTGCTAAGATAGACGAGTCATGGTCCGACCGATTAGACCAGCCAGTCTAGTCCATATTTTAAAACATTGCTAATAAGAATGTTTGAAAGATCAAATAAATAATCTTATATTTTTTTTTAATTTATATATTCTATTGAGAAAATAAAAATTAATGGTAGGTATAATTAATTTTAAATTATTATTTATTCAATATTTATTTTGGCCCCCACAATACTTGTTTTTTGGATCTATCCTTGAAGCAAACAATTATTTAAAATAATCCTAAGTGGAGCAATCCCAAAAATAGCCAGTGAACACTTGTTACATCAAGACCACTAAACAATTTTCAATTTTAAGTCCTAAGTGGGATCAAACATTACACAATGCGACAGAGCAACCCAAATAGCACAAGGGAATATGTAATTACTCAAGGCATCAATAAATGAACAAAAGGAATGTAGAACAAGTGATTTTAATTGATTCGTCTCTTTGTGCATGTATAAAGAAACAAAAACATAAACACTCATTTTAGTCATGCACAGATACATGTGTCATCAGTTAGGTCATTTAATGATAAATATATCCCCGAATGTCAATTTTTGACCAAAAAAAATTAGTCATTCAATGTTATATTTTGACATCAAGTTGGTCCTTGGTCCTTATGATGTTGTAGCACCTGACTTATTTTCTTGAGTAAATACTCATTTTGGTCATCCAAATATATAAGTGTCATTAGTCATGTCCAATGATAAATACATCAAAATGGTTATTCAAAGTCAATTTTTGACATCAAATTAGTCCTTTTAATGTGATTTTTTGACATCAAATTAGTCATTCAATGTTAATTTTTACATCAAATTGGTCCTCTAAAAGGACTAATTTGATGTCAAAAATTATTAAAAAACCAAATTGATGACACTTGTATTTTTGGAGGATCAAAATGAGTATTTACTCTATTTTCTTCTTTAATTCTCTCCTTTCTTTGTTTCTTTATATTATTATTCATATTCAATTTTCAGTTATCATTTTTTTGTTTGACTTTACATGAATGTGCACGTTAATCCAACTTTTTTATTTAACTATAGCACTGAATCTTCTCCTTCTTTTTCGCATTTGATTATTCATGATAATATTATTATTTGTCATTTTCTTTTCTAACTACTTGTTGATTTGCTTATTTTACTTATATAATTCTATTAAAGTTTATTTTATTTCTTATTTGTTTGATTATTCATGTCAATATTCTCATTCGTCGTTTGCTTTTCTTAATCATTGTTCATTTGTTTATTTTATTTAGTTCCATTGGTTTATTTTTTTTCGTTTGTTTGATTATTAATGTTAATATATATTATTTGTCATTCTTTTTCCTTTCTTAATTGTCATTCTCCTATCTATTATCTCACCATAGTTTATCGTATTTCATACCTGTTTATTCATGTATATTTTTTAAACGAAATTATTGTTTTGTCATTTTTCATTTGTTACTTATTTTCATTTAAAGTGTGTAAGATGACTTTTTCACTTATGAATAATTTCTCTAAAAATAAATAAAATTAATGGCTCAAGATTTAATCGTTTAGTGGTATCCCAGGAGTTAAGTACTTCATGGCCAATTTGCCAATTTTTTAAATTGCTTTATGACCCAATGCAATGTTCAATCGACTTATGACTCATTTTTCTAAAAAATATAATATAATATAATAGTTTGCACTTTGTGGTCTCGAGTAATAAGTACGCCCTAGCTAATTTTGGAGTTACTTTGTAGCTCAGAATCATGTTTAATCATATTTAACACTCGTTTTAAAAATAAAATAAATTAGCACTTGCTTAGTGATCTCGAGTAGTTAAGTATTTCTAAGCCATCTTGTGGTGATTTTGTGGCCTTGTGCCATGTCTCATCCCGCTTAGAATTTGTTAACAAATTCACCTGCTTACTTAAATTAAATCAAAACCATTTCTTAAAAATCAAATAAATTATTTTCTTTTTAATCTGTTAAATAAATAAATTTTTTTCTTTAATTTAAATTAACCAACTTACAAATATATTTTATAGAACTATGTAGCTTTGAAATTCTCATTATACATAGGGGATACATAGGCATGAAAAGGCAAACCAAACTTGTAAATTTTATAATTTAGTCCTTAGTCTTTGGAGTAAACACTCATTTTAGTTGTCCAAAGATACATGGGTCATCAGTTAGATCATTTAATGGTAAATACATCAAAAAGGATCCTAAAATGTCAATTTTTGACATTAAATTTGCCATTTATGTCATTTTTTTTACATCAAATTGTTCTTTCAATGTCATTTTTACATTAAATTGATGTCAAAAATTATTAGAGGTCTAAACTAATAAACACTATTCACATACATTATTAATAATTTATATTTAGTATCTTACCTCCTTTTTATGCTTAATTGATTAGACTTGGTCACATTTTATAAGTTTGGGTTTCATTTGGCCTTAATTGCTTTTTCAAGCATTAATTGAATTTTACACTGTCTTTATATTTTAGGAATATCTTGAGTTCTAGACATCTAGTAATTATGAATCTTACCTTGTAGTAAATATAAGAGGGGTGTTGTCATTGGAACCTGACCTGTGTGCAATAATTTGGCCATAACTTAGGCTATAGAAGTCAATTGGATCTGAGATTGGTGCCAATTGAGAGCTAATACACACAGCTTCAACTTTCATGATGACAACTTTTTGAAACTACATCTTTTTTCTAGTGTTTTTCCCACGTGAAGTTAGCTAACTTTTTAGATACCTTTCTAGATTGATTTGGTCATAACTTCCTCATCTTAAGCCCAAATTAGGCAAATGAGATGGCCAATTAAAGCTAAGAGGAAGGAGATTAGTCCTAATCCAGCAGACTTGTAAATTGAGTTTTAGGATCAGTTATTTGGAGGAAAAGACAGAACACAAAATACACACTTCTCATTCCCTTATTGTTCTCAAGACTTTTGAGTTTTCTCTCTTCCTCTTCTTTCTTCTTCCACAAGCTTTCTTGGACTGCATCCATGGAAAGCTAATTCTAAGATCAATCCAAGGTTCTTGAAGAAATTCTGGTTTGATCTTGAGACCTTGTATTAAAATTCGAAATTGATGTTCAATTGAAATTTTCTCTTCTTCTCTTAATTCTAATCTTGAATATATGAAAGGAGATCTCTATTTGTATGTTCTTGATTATGAATTGTGATTATATTTTGATTGATTAATCATGGTTTCATAATTTGATTTGAAGAGATTAGGTGTGCAGATTTGCTACATAGGTTAATGAAATTCTTGTTCTTAAATTAACATAGATCCAACATGAATTATACGTGTGTAGCTTTGTGTGTCAATTGTTAGCTGAATTCTAGGTGATTGGCTAGTAGTGAATGCTAGATTTAATGCAGAGCTTTCGGTTAGATCTAGGTTATCCAATCAATTGAACTCAATTCATGTTTAGTGGTCAATGAAAAATCAAATAGAATTTCAGATGGATTCTTAGATTGGTTGTTTTCCAAAATGATTTCTGTTTTTAAAATCTGAATACATCAACCCCCCTCCCCAATTTTCATCTTGAATTGATCAAATTACATTTAGATCTTAGGAAGACGACTGGGTTCAATCACTAATGCTACAAATCATGAAATGAACCAATTCTTATTATTTGATTGAGTTCGGCACTCACGTCAAGTACCAAGAGTGAACATTGATCAAGAAAGTGAAATATCCTATTTATGCTCAACTCAACAAGAAGGAGAATAAAGAGATGAACCAAGCTTTTGGAAGAATTGAAGATTATAAGTTTTCAAAGCTTGGATTGCATCACAAAGTCTAAGAACTCATTTGGATATATTTTCTCTTATAGGCTATTCACCTTTGTAAGGATAGAGATTTTACATGAAAAGAACTCAAATAAATTTTTCAATGTTAAGAAATGATTTTACACTTTATAAAATGCCCAACAAATAATTTTGAAAAGTTAGTCATGGTGGTATTTCAAAACTATGAAAAATAGCCAATTTGAGTTTGGGAAAACGTACTTTTTTGTCATTATTGTATTCATAACTTTTGAAATACTTTGAGTTTTGATCTAAAACTTATTTCATATGAAAAGTAGACTCAAAGATATTCCAATACATGGTCATTTGCTTAATTCCGTTAAGAAATAAAGAAATTATGAGCTTCGAAAGTTTATTTTTTGTATCATGATTTGTTGTATCCGAATGCAATTCCTTGTATCCGGATATTAGACTCCAAAGAGAAAGCTCGCATTGAAATATCTTGATACACCTCTGTGGTATTCGAATATCTCTTTACAGTAGCTAAAAGGCTTTTGAAATATCCTAATACATCATTCTGATATCATGATATCTCATTTAAAGGAGTTGACTTTTTCAAATATCCGGATACATAAATACAATATCAAGATATCATGTTCTTATTCAAGCCCAAAAAACACAATATCTAGATACCAGCTTCAAATAATAGGATATTGTTTGTGTAAAAGTAAAAAATAATGACTATAAACGACTAATTTTCAAAAGAAAACATTCCTAAACATCACCAACTGTTATTTTATCACTTGGGCTATAAATATAAGCTAAGATTCAAGCATTTACAAGTGATGAACCTATAATTTCGGACCAATATGAAGATTTAATCTCTTCTTCATTGAAAGCCATATTTGAGCTCCTCATTATCAAAAATTCATCTATCCATTAGTGTTTCAAGTTGTATTATCAACTCTTTGAGAGAGTTTATTCATTATATCAAATTTTAAACACTTGTAAGAGGGTAAAGAATCCCGAGTTCAATGATAGATTTCCCTTAGAGAGAAAATAAAGAGGCACAAGCACAAGGGTAAAAGATCCCAAGGTGTGAGGAGCGCCCTGTTCTTGTAACGATTTTTCAAGCACTCGTAAAGGTTGGAGAGTTAGAGGTTTTAGCACAAAGGTTGAGGATCCCAAAAGTGTGAATAATACTCTACTTTGTAAATGTTTCTTAAGCATCTAAGTTACAAGCTTAAAGAATAGTGAAAACCTCAAATGGATAATTTTGGGGTTAGACGTAAATTACAAGAAGTGATCGAACCAGTAAATATTGTTTGCACTCTCTTATCCCTTACTCTGTTTACATTCTAGCAATTTAAATTGATAAGCATACTTTCTATATTCCTTAACTTGTTGTAATTGTTAAATTGATGCATAATCTTGTGAGCTTGTTGTTTTGGTTCTTATAATTGTTTTTTGGCTTGTTTGCTTGATGTCTACACTCATCCAAGTTGTATTAAAGCTATCTAGAATATTTGTATCAATGACATTGATTGGTTTTAGATAATCACATTATTATTAATATTGTTTTATATCTTTAATGTGATTAGCATAATGCATTGTATGTGAAGTTAACATTCTTGAATTTCATCAAGCATGATTTGTGTTCAATATACTTATTCCGCTACACATAATAATTGATTTGGTCAAAATGCACAAAATCTCAAAGTTGTTTTAAAATTTGTGATTACCCAATTCACCCCATCTTGCAAGATGGTTATCCTTGATTAACAAGTGGTATCAGAGCTTCATGCTATGTTTAAAGTTTTACCACTTAGAGTTAAAGATCCTTGTATGATAGCAACCATAGAAATTTTTTCAAATATGAAAGGTTTTGAAATTGATAAATCACCATTCTTTGACGGTGTGCATTTTGAGTTTTGGAAAACTATGATAGAATGTTATTTGTAATCTATTGACTTAAATTTGTGAGATGTTGTGCTTGATAGTTTGGCCTCTAAACCAAAACTAAATTAGGATTACTATGATAAGAAACGTTTTACCTTAAACACTATAACAATGCAAATTTTTAGATATTGTTTAAATGATGAAACTTATGTTAAACTTAGGAACTGCTCTAGTGCTAAAGAAATTTGAGATACCCTTAGTGTTATATATCTTGCTAACAATAATTTTGTGCATAAAGTTGTATATGGATAACAAGAAGACCAAAAGCCATGGGTGGGAGACAATTTTGAGAATTGGCATGCTCTTGAAATCTTGATAGAAAATCATGAAGAAAAAGATGATTCAAACGCAGAGCCAATTATGATAGATATTGAGACAACTTCATATATGGGGGCTCAAAAGGACTTGTGAGTGTTGTTTGAATACTCACTATATTTTTAGATAATTTACCAATACGGTTCGAATCACAGTAACCCAGTAAGAGAGGATATAGTTTATTTTTTCTAATCTGGGAAGACATGCCATTTTTAATGCTGCAAATTATTTTTAACTCATTGAGAACTCAGAAGCTGTCCTATTACAATGTTTTCATTTTAAGAAAACTAAGTTCCTTATAATGATTAATGACATCGAAGGGCCTAACCAAATTCGTCAATCGCTCTACATATTAAAACTGCTATTTCCTTTTACAATTTATATGCGGTATACAACATATTGCACAGATGACAGAACCACCCAAAAATAATTGCAACGCATGCTATGGCTTTTCAAAGGGACCTGTGAGAATGAGAATATACAATTTTTGCATCACCTAATCAAAGACCATGTTGGGATCACGACAATGATGTTATTTCCATTATCTTGCTCGCTGGTATTCTGTCCTCTCTGTCTACATAAGCAGAGGGAAACCATCCAGAATTGCCCTTGCATTCTCCTTCAGACCAGCCATTGGAAGCAACCTGGAAGTTTAACCACCAAAAAGAAAATAGGAATATGACTCAACCAGTGATAAGCCGATTTCATTGACAATGAAGGTTACAATTATTTATGTAATTACTAAATCAGCAATGCCATTGGTACCAAGATTCACACTCACCATAGATTTCAGTATAAGAATATGTAAAAGGGCAAAAAGCATGGCGAGCAATTTCTTGTTATCAAGATAATGAATATGTGGTGAATGATTTCAAAATTAGAATTATCTGTTTCTGATGTGCAAATGACTGACACAGGATAGCAGAGTAGGTGAGGGTATGAAAATCGAATCACAAAAATTTCCTCGAAAATACAATTCATTGCGTCATTCCAAGGAAGAAAGTTCAAGCTGTCTTGGGATAAAATTTTGATCCAAGTTGTGATTTAAATTAAATTACATTTCTTTTTTCCCCTCTATAGAGAGAGAAAGGATCTCGGCTTTTGATAATATGCAGAGAGAGAAAGGATCGGAAAGAGAAAACTTTGATTTCCATGAATTTGTTAGTAAAAATCGTTGTACACCTTGAGCAAAGATTGTGTAGTATAATGTGCAATACAATATAGTACAATAGTAAAGATGTAGTACTAAGTACTCTACTTATACAAAAAGAGTTTCTACGGCCTCTAATTTTCCATCACAAGGAGAAGACAAGTGGCCGTTAGGACCTCAACCAATGACCCACAATTACAAACACCAAAATGTACATATTTACAAGAACTAAATTTAAGCTTGAAAAGCAATGGATTTATCTGAGAACAATTGATGTGGCATAAATAATTGAAAAGTCCTTAGAGAAATACCTGACGAACCACAACATAATCATCAACTGATAAACTCAACTCTCCCTCCGCTTGAGCATCAAATTGGTGTACGACCTGTGAGACAAAAGAAGAATATAGAATTTAAATGAAAGATTGCACTGCACTGAGTTGTAACAAACTTTGGATTACATCAAATGACTTGAGTTTTTTTTTTTTCTTTTGCACAAAGAATTGTTAGTTTGTTATATATATACGTTTGTGCAGTGAACTTCTCATCACATTCACTATATTACCCATTATGTTTTCTGTAGCCTCTTCATATGATAATTTGATAAATAAAAAATGTAACTGGAGTGAAAACCATATATTTTATGGCTTAAAGTAATTGCAAAATTATCAATTATCAAATTTCCACAAATTTAAATGTCCAGATAAAAGAAAAAAATTCAACTCTAAAAGTTAATAAAAACATAGAAGATCCAGATATGATATCATATGCAACAAAACCAAAGCTGAATGATCTGTAAGCGTCATCTTGAGCAACAGTCAACTGCAAGAATGTGGCCCTATGTTGTATATAATGAAGGAGCTCTAAAGGCATATTCATTTGTTTATACTAAATACATAATTAAGAGGGACAAGAATCCAAAATAAATTCACATGCCTTACCTTTGCAAAAAAATATGTGCCTGTTTGACTGTTGTGTTTATAATCAAAGCCATTTGAATTAGCACTCTCATCTGCAGGTTGATTACATCCATTACTTGGCAGTGGAACTGATGAAGACTCTTTTGATTGTTTCTCAAGAATCATCTAACTCCAATAACATGCAATAGAAGAAATGTACACATCATGAATTTGATCAGAACAGGAAATAAAAAAGTTTGGAATATTATGCCAGAAGTCAACACGTAGAATACACACAGGAACTAGTAATTATTTTTCAAGTCAGAAAAGTCAGGCTACATGGTAGCTAACCTCGGCATATAGTTTCTCTAGATTAACAAGGGCACGCTGATGATAGGCTCTCTCAGCATCCACCTGCCAAAATGGAGAACAAAGAGAAAAGGAGATAAGAACAATTTTATTGAGGCTCAACCAACATACAAAATATGACTAGAAAATAATGCAACAAATGAACCTAGTCAGGCAAACATCAGATAAGATATACCTTAAGTGTACCTAGTCAATTTTGGATTCTCATAAAGGTTTTGACCCATAGCTATAGAAAATTGATCCCTTTCATGTCAACAAATCCAATTTCTTCCCATCACTTCAAGCAACCAAACCCTTGGTTTAAGTCAAGATTTCTATTTTATCCACTCAGCTTCTACAGCCTGATGGAAGAATTTACTCCGGAAAGCATTTTATATGTAACAAAAGGTGGTTGATCACAAATAGTAGTGTGTGTTTTCTTTTCTTTTCTTTTTTATATCTTCAAATAGGAAGCAACTTGTTTAATGGAAAAAAACCAAAAATTAGAAAACATGAGTCAACCAACAATTTTGGTAAATGAAAAGAGCAGCTCATTTTGCGTGAACAACAAATGTATTGATCTTCAAAATTTTAATAGCTAGAATCCATTCAGCTGTTAGCAATATAATAATACCGTAATAAGCTATGATGTTTAGCACCAATGAGGCACATGAATCAGCAATACATGGCAAGAAGGTACTTCCACAGAGAATCTAGCAATACCATTGTACAAAGGCTCTGGAGAGTTATCTGCTGCTGTTGTTCTTCAACTGATAGCATAGCAGCAGTTGCTTCTCTACCTATTGCCACCAAGGCAGATTTAAGCTCTTTTGACGTCGTTTCTGCACTTTGAAGCCTCATGGAACTCTCTGCAGAAACAGAAGAATTCCTCAACTTTGATCGGCGCCTCAAAACTTCAGCAGCCTGATGAGAAGATATCTGAGATAAATACTGTGCATTGCACCACCATATGCATGCAGATGTGACAGTAAATTATTACCTGGGCTTCTACCTCTTGACGAAGTTTCTCATAGCGGTGAGTAAGGTGACGTGCATCCTCCAAAGGAGCTCCAGTTATTTGTTCCCTCAGTGGCTGAGAAACCTATACCCATAAAACCTGAAGCAAAATTAGGAGCACAAGAAATAAAAGGAGGGGAAAAAGGAAAACATACATGATTGTAAGACACAAAATATGACATACAACTGGAGGTCAAAAACAAGAAAAAATAAATTATTTTTATGAACTAAATAGTGATTTAGTAATTTCTATTCTATTGGAAAGAGCTCGAACATTGGTCCATGTATCCTGTCAACAACCGATTATGTTTCCTTTCAGTTGTCTAAGCTAATAGTTCCAAAGAACTAGGGCTTCTTATTTCTTATTAATCAAAGAGAAACCAGTACCCTGATACAAGTAGAAAGTGAAATCTTTCTGTTGATTTGTACTTGTTTAAGCAGAATTTTCCCAAATACCTTTGCATGTGTAAGTAAGAAATTATTCCAGCAGTGCTATTAGCAAATCAGAAAGACATAATTTTATACTAAACAATATAATTTGTACATATTAATATATTATTTGCTCTACTGTAAGGCTATAATTTCCTAAAATGAACTCTTAAAGACTATACTTGAGGGTACCATAGAATTTTCCCAAAAGATTACCTGATCACCAAGTATCCCAAGTAAAGTCTCCCTCTCATTTTCCATTATGTCATATGAGTTTCCCATTTGAAGAGAAGCTCTTGCAAGTGGATAACTTCTTCCTTGATTCTCAGTCCCATACTTACAACAGTCCTTACCCAACTTCCTTACTGAAGTATATAAGGCAAAAATATCAATTATCATCCTTGTGACAGAAACCAAATTAACAGAAGTGCAAAACCAACGTCACCTATCTCTATCTGCTTTGAAGTAACAGATATGAAACCTTTAATACCACGAACAATATGCCGCTGAAAATGCTGTGAGCATCACACTGATTAAAACCTTGGCCATATAAAGCATCCTGAACTTATTAAATTTCATCCACCAGACCCGAAATAGACTGAATACGAGAAAACTGAGATTAAAGAATAATATAAATACACCTTAGCTGCCTTTGTAGAGCTGTATAACTTTCGAAGTTGTTGGTGACATTGAAGTTCAGATTCATCAGTCATAAGCGATTCATTGCTAATTTGGCCTAACTGCCGAAGTATAGCCTGCAAAACAAGAACATTATGATCTTGCACAATGATAAAAGACCCAAGTCATGTAAATAAAACCACTACAGATACAGTAATGTGAAACCTCATAAATAGATTCTGAACTTTATTTTTGAGGAACCCGTTTCATCAAATCAAGCCAGAAGTGACAATGAGCCTTATGTAAACTCCCCACATAAAAAAAGTTCAACTTAATTGATATTGACATCATCCCACGTTACAAAAGCAAATTAAACAGACCAATCCTAAAAATGAACATAAAATGCTTAATATGGTTTCTTAAGAAGAGGGTGCATCATTCCCCACCCAATTAGGAAGTATCACCTGCTGTTGCTTGGCAACTTGCTCCCTTAATTTGCTAGCTTGCTTCCGTATAGCATCCATTTTCCTTTTTAGATTAACAATAGTTACTTTCTTGCAGTCCAAACAGGAAATGATCAGAAAAACATTGCCATGGATTTTCAATTCGTTGAAACAGAAAACCAAGACATCAATGGAGAAAGGAGGATTACCTGGATCTAGAGAGAGAGAGAGAGAGAGAGAGAAGAGAATAGAAAGGGCTTGCAATATTTTGGCTTGGAAGAAAGGTACGAGAAGTCCAGAACAGAACAGAACAGAACAGAAAAAAGATGAAAATAGTAGAGAATATAAAGGTTGTGAGTAAGAGAATCTTGGTCTTCGGGGGAAAAGTATGTTTTTGATACTTCCACCGAACACGCTTTTGTGTTTTGACTTTCGGACATAGCTATGTGTAAACGGTAAGTGTAAAGCCTTTGTAAGCTAATTTTGGATTTAGGAGGGGTTGCTATTTAATAAAATTAAAATAAGTTGTTAAGTATTTATTGATAGTTATTTTTATAATAAATATTTACATATTTTTTTATAAAAAATAATTATTACATATTGATTGTGTACAAATTTATATGATTGAAATTTCATACATCATTTTTGTTGAAATAATTTTATGTGAAAACAACGTTCTGTCTATTTTGCATTATTTATGTAGAAACATGTCTGATTCTTCTTGTTAAGTATATATTTATGGACTTTTTCAAAAAAAATTAATATTCCTTTTTATATTCACTCTCACTATTTATAATCATATTTAAATGGTCAATTTCGAATACTTTAAAAATATAAATTTCTTTCAATAGTAGACTATAACTAATAAGATATGAGACCGTTGCAATGCAATCCAGGAACGTTCAGCGTGGTCAAATGGCCACATGGATGTCCTCAATTTTCTTTCATATTAAGTATAATGTATTGTAATGCGTCTAATCACCATAATCACTTTAACTGGTTTGGAGTAAGATTTAATCTGACGTAAAAATTAGTTTGAAAATATCATTACAGTATAACATTAAAAAAAAAAAAAAAAAAAGCAAATGCTCCTCGTCAGTGACAGACAAGGATTTACCCTGCTGAATTCATTCATAGAAAGAAATCTGGAAGCAACCTTTTTTTGGAAAAAAAAAAAAAAGAATAACAATACTTAATATAAATAGCATGAGGCATCGAAAAAAAAGGAGATCAATAACTGTAAGTGTTTATATGCAAAGTAGAAAATCTTTCACCAACCAAGAAATAAATAAAATAGAAAACTTGAACCACCTATTATCATTACAAAATTACATATCTTTTGGATGACTTTTTTACTAATTAGGCACAAATGGGAACAAAAAATCCTACATTAGTGCAACCGCATGATTTATTTTAAATTTGGTGCAAAATCTACACTGACTTGTAGCAATTCGTGGTCATAGACCAAGACTTGTGTCTAACTTAAGTTTGTTTTGTCAAGTTGCATATGACTCAGCAATTTTATTTTATTTTTTTGGTATTTAAGTCGTAGCCATTTACCACAACTTCTATACAAGTTTTTTTTGTTTTATTTGATAAGTGTAAACTGGTAGATTGGTAGTTAATCTCACGGGTGTACTAAGTGGTAAAAAAGCCGAGACGGGGGTTCTCACTCAATGGCCTCAACCAGAAGAAGTGAAACTTGATTTATTGTGTAGCTTTTGCTTGTTATGGGTATAGAGAGAGTACTGGAGTGATGACTGTAGCTGAAAGCATAACAATCTGGAACTATGGAGCTGGTTGTGGAATAATGTAGAGTTTAGTGCATGGAAGCCACTAATAAAAGGGCTTCTTATCCCTGCAAGATAAACAAGGAAATTAATGTCGCCAATGTGGACTATTGTTCCAGATGTGGGGTCAAAGGGACGCCTTTGGATCCACTGCTGCTCTTAGCGCATGAAGGATTGACATAAAGCTTGAACAGCTCTAGATTTTTCATTTTCCATGACTACTTGAATGAAAAGAGTTGTAAAAGATGAAAAATTCTCTACCAGTTTATCACTTAGCAAATATTGGTTGCCATACAAGTTGTGCCTAATGGCCACGACTTCCTCTTCAATGAAAAAAGAAATATATAAAAAAAATAAAGAACGTGTTTACAAATTTAATGAAAAAAAAATAAAAAATAGCTAACCCTATAGGCCAGACTTACATGAAACTTAACAAAAAAATTAGATTAAGTACAAATTATGGTCCATGGCCACAACTTGCTATAAGTCATGGTCCATAATCTTGGCTTACTACAAGTCGTTATAGATTTTATACCAAATTGAGAATTAATCTCACAGCTATATTAATGTGAAAATTTTTGTTCTCATTTGTACCTAAGTGTTAAAAAAAACCTATTTTTGATAGATTATGTGTACTTCTAATAAAAGAAATAAAAACAAATTCAAACTACTAATCTTTTCTTTTAAATGCATCAAGCTTATGTGAGGTACCTTTAACATCATCAGAGAAAAATTTAATTTAATTTCGGTCGACGCAAAAAATGACTTGAAGATACACTTGCTGTTAAAAAAAATTACTAATCTTTCTTGAGTGAAATTAATAGTTATGATGTATAAATTTTAATCAAAGTAGCAGTATATTGAATTAACATTAATGTTTCAAATCATCATTTTAATAATCAAAATAAAATATAGAAAAGCAAGGCAAAGGAAGAAATGATCATGGCTTAATGATCATGTCCCTTTCCAACAACCATTGGCTTATCATACCATTCAAATTATCTATAGTTTCCACAATTATGTGCAAAGCAAAGGAAGAAACCACATTAAGGGGTAAGAACAACCATATCACAAACTATTTGAGAATGGGGATGTTTACTTAGTACGTAGTTCCTCTCAGAATTGTCTACTAGACTAGGATTTATGTCAATTAGATATGTGCTAACAATAACTCTGCCCCCAGAATAGCACTATCAACCATATGCAGTCATCGATGAACTTGAGAACCCACGAAGAATAGTTTTATAACTTCATTAACCTTCAAGTACAAAAAGCCTAACTTAGATATTTGGGGGAGAAGAAGAGCACAAAAACTGTCCAAAACAAGTGTCATCTTACTAATGCCATCCTAGCAGTGTAGTTAAGTAGTGATTTTTTTTCCACATATCTACCATCTAGTACTGTTCCATTAGTGTCACTCACGGTCATGGAGTTAGGCTCGAAGTAAACATTATATCAAAAATTAAGATTTTGAAGCAAACATTGTTCTAAAAGTATATAATAGGGTACTTCTATTGAATTAAATTAGAAATTTTATTGATAAATAAAAATGTGCGATACATCAATTGAAATGTAAGTGTTTGGACTGAACCGAATAAAACAGGAACAAAATGCAACATAAAGCAATAAATAAAAGGATGAAAGCTAGAAATAAAGTTGAAATACGACTACAAAGGCAGTAAATGAAAGGAAAGTAAAAGGAAAAGTGGATAAAGGACTAGAAAGTAATGGAAAAACAAGTTAAATAGAATTGATTTTTGGTTGGTTGATGTTGGTCCTTCTTCTATCTCCATTCTAGCCTTCTATAGAATTGAAGTTGCCAAAAAAGTAGTGTCCAACACTAGCACATGGTCAAATGGCCATGCTTCTATTTTTCAACAACCGCTCTCCTTTATGGTGCTTCCTTATTGTTGCAGCTTGATCAAGTCTTCAAGGCCATTCACAGAGTTTGAAGAACATAATAAAATGAAGAGTTCAGAAACTTGAAGAATGCAAAGACAAAAGAGTATGGAAACATAAAGGGAAGTGCACAAAGGTAAGCAAATGGAAGAATCAAAGTAGAGTGAAGCCCCAAAATTATAAGGAAATGAGTTGGGTAGCCGTTCGAGGATTTCAAAACCCGCGTGCGAAGATGAGGGGTGAAACGGCATGAAACAGTGAGGATTGTTGCTGCAATCATGAACTTGAAATTCGAAATGAAAAGACATATCATTTCATTGCCACTCACTACTGGCCACGTGGCCATTATTGCGTAAGGAATAAGATTTGAGATTTTCTTGCTTAGATACTGACATCAGCTTTACATACATTAAATGAGAAAATTACTAACACATTAATTTAGGTCCCACAACAACAAGTCAGATATCACACTGAATAATCCATTCAACTCACCCATATGCGACTCAACTCATTTGTGGCTTACCCTTGGTGGGTTTGAGTTATCAATGTGTTCAACTTTCATCTTCAACAATTTTTCAAAAAAGTGAATCCCTTCTAAATTTTTACAATGCCTAAAACTCTCCCTTTGTCCCATCGTCAGGCTTTCACCCAACCTTCTATGTTGGATAGCATTGAGCACAATCAAGGTGTGTTGTGATCCCAATATTGAGGTGGCATCAGAACACTTTTATTTAAGGTATATTGTGGTCCCAATTCCCAATCTACTATGTTATTTATCTAAAAGGTAAGTTTTGTATTTTTTCAGAAAGTTATTTAGAAATCTTATCTTAGACTCTAGCAAAAAAAAAAAATTTTGGTAACTTTCTTATTGTATTTTTCCAGGTGCTATTTTTTTAGAAAATCGTAGATTCTAGCAAAAATATTTTTGAAACTTTCTTATATTTTAATAAAACTTTACTTCCATATTCACACTCAATGATTGTTGCATTTTTGTATTAGTATTTTGGCTTTAAAGTTTAACCATGTGTGCAGGGGATATATGGAAGAAAGTGAGACCCTGCCACCTGTAGATGATGAAACCCAAGATATTTACCTTGGTCAAGTAGTGTATAGCAAAGAGCAAGCTTATAACTTGTACCAAACACATGCCTACCAAGTGGGTTTTAGTGTGAGAAAAGGGAGGGAGTTGTATTATGATAACCAGAAGAAAAAAATACACATGAAGAAAATTTATTGTAGTAAAGAATGTTTCAAAAATAATGAACCATGTGGTGAGGTAACTTACAACAAATCAGACTTAAGAACAAATTGTGAAGCGATGGTGCGATTCACAATAAGTAAGGAAGGGGTATGAAGTATTACAAAATTAGTGAAAATTCACAACCATGATTTTGCACCACCTAAGCAAAGACATTTATTGCGTTCGGTGAAAAATATATCAGCAACAAAATGAGGTTTTATAAGCTCAATGATGAATGCTGGTATTAGCGTAAAAAATATTTGGGGTTATTTAGGTGAAGAAGTTTGTGGATTTGATAAACTTAGCATAACAATGAAAGATATGTACAATTATGTTTGTACTGAAAAGTTAAAACTGATTGAAGATGGAGATGCACAATCATTATTAAACCACCTATAAAGTAAACAAGCACAAGATGTTATATTCTACTATAGTATGCAGTTAGACAAAGAGTCACACTTAACTAATGTGTTTTGGAGAGATGGCAGCTCTAAACTTGACTAGAGTGCTTTGGAGATGTAGTGGTTTTTGACACCACTTATCGTACCAACAAATATGACTCGATATGTGCTCCGTTTGTTGGTGTAAATCATCATTGGATAAATGTAATATTTGGTTGTGCCTTTTTTATGGATAAAACTACAACCTCTTTTATGTGGCTATTTAAAGTATTTTTGGAGAATATGGGAAATTAGTAACCAAAAATAATTTTTACTAACCAAGATGCAGCCATGAGCAAAACCATTGGAGGGGTAATGTCAAATACACATCACCGGTTGTGCTTATGGCACAAATCTAAAAATGCTCCATCTCACTTGGGTTCTCTAAATTCTAATCGTAGGTTCCAATCCCTATTCCAAAAGTGTAAGAAACATTGTGATAAGAATTTCAAGAGACTTAGAAGGAAATGATTAATGAGTATAATCTTCATGAGTATGCATGGTTGGATAAGATGTATAGAATTCACCACAAGTGAAGACTGCTTTTAATAAGGAATTTTAAGAATACCCAACCATTACTTCTTGAAAAGATGGTCAAGAGATGCAAGATCAGTGGTTTATAATCATAGATGTGATGATTTGGGAGAAAGTGACAACCCTAACAATGAGTCAATGATTAATAATGATGATGTTAGTCTTGTTTATCGCAATGTTGTTATGAAATCTTTCTACAACCTTGTTTTGGATACTCAACACAACAAAGAAACTCAACAAATCATGTAGGACTTATTGGATACATGAGTTCAACATGTGCAACAATGCCTTGGGAAGTTGAACTTGAATCCAAATACAATGACAAATGTGAATGAACTCAATCAAAATGAAAATAGTAAGCATGCTCTAGTCTTGAACCCTTATCATGCAAAGACTAAGGGGAAGTCTAATGCAGGCATCAAAAGGCCTTTGGAGAAAAGGAAACAAGCAACAACTAAAGATAAATCAAATAAAGGTAGGGAAAAAAAGGAATTATACATTAATAATTATTAGAATAAACAATACTCCAAGCTGGGATTTCCAAAATGTAGTTAAAAGGGGGGATGGGAATAAATTAAAAATTCACTTTTTTGACAAGAATGGATGAAATCCAAAAAGTTCCTAAAGTATCAAAGAATGTAAAGATTTTAACATCAGCCTTCATTTCTATCAACAATACAATGTTACTTGGTTAGCATTGAAAACCCCAAAAGCATGAATTTTAATTACCTTAACATCAATGACCCACCTTGAACTATTTTTGCCAGCAAAGTCGATAATGGTATGAACGTCACTGGTGGAGAGTATGAACCTTTCCTTTGTAGAAAACCAGAGTATTTCTCATTCCAATCCTTCGTCTCTCTCTTTCTCTAGCGTTGAAGATGAAAGTTACCACCAAGGTAACTTTAAACCCACCAAAAGGTATGCCACCAAGGGTAAGCCACAAATGGGATAAGCCACATATGTGTGAGCTGAATGAGTCATTTAACCTGAGTTAGAGCTACATCTGAATTGCTATTATGGGACCTAAATTAATGTGTTGTCATTTACTCATTGGAAGTGAGTAAAGCTAACGTGGTAAGTCAATATTAAGCAAGAATTCCTCATAAGATTTTTCCCAAAGGAATATCCTTTTCCCACTCAGCTGTGTTAGGTGTCCTTTTTTTATGTAACCTTTAGGTGTCCTTCAACTTGCTAGTTACACCAAAGTTTCATAACTAATTTGCTGACAAAGTATTTATGATTCTTTATCCATCGACGAAAATATTGGGGAGCCTTTGTTGGTACAAGTTATGATTGCGACGTTGACAATGGTAATGAAGCGAAGCAACATGACATGGCTCGGGAGGAAACTCTAGTTGTTAAAAAGACATGCGACTAGGTATTACACAGAATGCAATTCCAACATCGAAGGGATAGATAAGTTCATATGATTCATTACATAGAAATCACTACATGGTATATGGGGTAAAATGATAGTAGAAGCAACTCTCATGTGTCGACCAATGCATAGAAGATGGCGTCGAGTCAAAAGCGGGCAATAGCTAGAACAGTTGGGTAAGATGATTACTGGCTAGGCAATTTTTTTAGAGAGTCACCAAAAAAATAATGTTTTACATGTGCAATTGTTGTTAGTTAAGTTGCACATGTGTCTTCTCATATTTTTAGCCTTTCTTTGCAATTAAGGATAGTTTAAGGATAATTCTATAAATAAGGCACAAGAGTCATTGTAAAAGAGCTTGAGATTCCTTACTCCTCACACACAAAGCAGGAAACAGGATCCATCAACTCATTTGTATTTTCAGTTTAGCATTTTTCAGTCATTTAATTTAGGTTCTTTCCTTTCCTTTCCTTTTGTTCTTTAAATATTGTTGTAGTTGTAACTTACTTGGCTTCTTGAAGACTCGTTCAACCACTTGGAGAGGAACTATTCAAAGTGTTTTGGATGGAACACTTTCCAAATAGGGATAATGATTTTATTTTATTCTTTTAATAATAAAGCACATGTAAGAGAGGATGATATGAATCAAATCTTCTCTTTTTACCTTTCTTCTTCTCTGCCTCCTCAATTAAATGTTTGTTATCCATATTTAAGTGGATGGACAAAAGATTTAAATCCAAGGGGATAGGTAGTTTAGTGAAAAATAAAATCTCCAACATCATCATGTGTCAATTAAGCTATAACCTCGTTGACTCTCTTTTGTAACATTTTGATTATAAACTTTTCTAAAATAATTAAGCTAATCAAAACACCCTAACTCTGTAATTTCTCCCTATATTTATTGAGTATAAACCAAAGTACCAAACACACGTTAAAATTTACATTAAAGTAAACATCAATTTTGGTCTTTCAAATATATACACGACATCATATTGGTACTCCATTAATTAGTGATATCAAATTGATCTTTCAATGATAATTAATGTCATTAGTTTTTTTATTCAAAGACTAATTTGATGTCATTTTAAGAACCAATTTCATAAAAAAAAATGTGGCACTGAATAACTAATTTGATGTCGTGAATATCTTTAGAATATCAATTTAATATATTTATAAATAGATGACCAATGTGATGTGGTATATATCTTTGAAGGATCAAAATATACATTTACTCTTTACAATATGGTTAATAAAATCGTGTTTCAAAACTTAAAATCATACAATTTTACGAATGTTAAGTAAAAACTAACTATGGTAAAATCTTTCCAAAATTGTTTTAGAGAGGTAAAATCGTTAAAATTTCGCTTCTAGCTAAAGAGTTTATGCTTTTATGTTTAAGGAAAATTGTGTTGGGTTTTTGTTAGGTTTTTCTGGGTTATGGATTTGAAATCGGGTTTGGGTAACCTATTTAGCTATGGTGATAGTTAAGGTTACTGGTTTATGGTTCTAACTCGCTGTGGTGGTGGTTAAGTGTCTTGGTAGTTGAATAGTTCAATGGTAGTTAAGGTTACTGGTTCTATGGTTCTAGCTCGTTGCAGTGGTGGTTAAGTATCTTGGTAGTTGAATAATTCGATAGTTTTAGGTTGTAATTTGATGAACATTTTTCAATATTCAAGTCAAGATATTTATTGTATTAATATTTTTGATGATGAAGATGAAGAAAATAGAAGAGGAAAAAAAGACAATATTGATAATATTTCTCCTAATCTTAATAATAAAGATTTTATATATCATTATTTAGGTACATATATTATTTATAAAATAATATCTTATAAGTTTCATTTTTACCTAATCCTCCAACATACTTTTATTGAAATCTCGTCCTTGCTTTACATTATAAACAAATATGACTAAAATTTGCACCCCATTTTTTGACGGTTACCAAATGACAAATGCATCCAAAGAAAACATTTTTATTACTTTTGGGCCACAAGGTTAGCGGGAATGGGATAGTAATATCACAGAGGAGAGTAAAGCGTGTGAGGTTGGCTTTCTCTCTCCATTATGGCTGCCTTGCTTCAAACACATTGCCCCCTATCTCTACACTCACCGGGTTACCGTTATCGCTCCTGCAACCCTAACCCTAACCCTATCATCCCCTGCACCACCACCACCAAATCCCTAGTCCCATTCAACGCCACAATCGGATTCTCCGGTGGCCGGAATCCGACACGTCACTCGCCGGCGTCACCCTCCGCCGCCGTCGACCGTCACGCGTATTCAGAAACGCCTCTCAAGTTGCCTCATGCTTTTCTTGTGCGCCTCGGCGTCTCCGCAGTTCTGTTTCTCGGATTTGGCTTTGGATTTGGCATTCGCGCGTGTTCGGCCTCTTCGCCGATTCTCACCGCCGTTCAGGAGGAGCAAACAATTCAAGGTTGCAAAATAACTGAACACTTTGAGATTCTGTGATGTTTTTCTTTGCATTTGTAGTTAATTTTAGCTGAATTCAGTGATTACTGAATAATAATGGTGGATAACCCTTTTAGCCACTATAAGAGAAAATGATAATTCTTCCCTTTTAAGTTGGTGATTTCGTTAGATTACGCATACAACTTACAACCTGAAATTGATTATTCAAGAAAATAATATCTATTATTATTTATTTAAAATAAACATGCTACGTAGGAGTAGTGTTTTAAATTGCGGTTATGTTACGGTTAGTGTAATTGCGGGTAGTGACTGCAATACGGGTTGCGGCAGTGAAATTTTTTCAAATTTGCAACCGTAAGATGTTTTACTTTTAAACAAAAGTTGTAACATTGCGCCCGATGTAGTTGTGATGCGGATGGGGTTGTCATGTTTGCTGGTGCATTGCAGTTTTTTTTTTTTGGTGAATAGGAATCACCCCCTAATTGCGGGGTGATTGCGGCCGCATCAAGTGATGTGGTATGCGTCTGCAATTTCAAACCCTGCCTAGGAGGGAAACTAGGAACATAGGGAAGAAAGGAAAATTGAACAAAAGGTCAAAGGGACTAGTGTTGTTATGTTTATTTGATTTCTTCTCTCCTTATTTATACTTTCATATTTTAATTATTTTCTTTATTTTACAGCATTCCAACAGTGTTTTTGCGTGTTAACTGTGTCCCATGAGTCACGAAGTTAGTCTTAGAAAAAATAATTGTGGGTTTCTTTAGTCTGATTATTGTCAAATTCAAGCGGTGCTACCTATCTGTGAAGTTCACTGTTTCGGCTTTTTATTGTGAGCTGGTTTGTTGCTGGAATAAGATGATCTCTAAGAGGTTTTATCAAAATAAAATAAAATTCTCTAAAAGGCTTGGCTGATATTGTGATTCATGGTTTTATGGTTGTTGCAGATGATCATGATGGAAGAAAACATGATAATGAAGAAAATGTAGTAGATAAGGAATTAGAAGCAGCTTTTAATACTTGGAAGTCTAAAACATACGCATTGACTGTTCCTTTGAAAGTTGTTGCTCTACGTGGCTCTATACCTCCTTCATGGATCAAGGTCTGTGACACATATTCCTTAACTTGCTTTCTGTCATAAATTAACTTTTTTCTATTATTAATTGCAGTTTCTTTTCTCTCTCTTGCTGGTTCCTGAGAACAGCCTTTCTGTTTACTTTCCCATCTGAAATTGTTTTGTTTGCTCGAAAGTTCTCTGAAATCTTGTTCTTATTGTCATGGCTTGTTCTAAATTCTTTTCTATCATCAATGAGCAATTCATCGGCTGACA
This sequence comes from Styphnolobium japonicum, assembly GCA_023212625.1. Taxonomy (NCBI): domain Eukaryota; kingdom Viridiplantae; phylum Streptophyta; class Magnoliopsida; order Fabales; family Fabaceae; genus Styphnolobium; species Styphnolobium japonicum. The sequence continues at coordinate 16,637,228 of JALBWW010000011.1, forward strand.
GTGTGCGAGTTCATACTGGAGGCTCCTTTTATTCTGCCATTTCTTTTCAAGCAAGCTAAAAGATTTTAAATTAGATTTGCAGTAACTTATTTTATAGTTTATCATGTCAATTTTTTCTTCACTTTTAGGACTTCATAAATTCTCAAGGGAGGAGAATAAAGTTTAACGTGAAGTATCATGCAAGTCTTGAGAGCATCTTTTCTGATCTATCAATTCCCTTTACTAAAGGAAATCTTGGGCCTGCATCTGGTTTGGCAGCAGATATTGTTGGTATTGGTGATTCCTGGCTCAAATTTTCCATTAACAAAGCTATAATTGAGCCAATACGAGAGGTAGAAGATCAGGATTGGTTTAAAGGCTTAGATGAGAAATGGAAGGTAACAATATATTTTGTATTTCTTCTCGTTAAAACTTGTGTCTTCTCAGAAATCTTACTGGATCGTTATTTTGTATTTCTTTTTGCTTGTGTTCACTTGTCTATGTGACATATTTGTATGTATGTGCACTTACTTACTATTGCATCTTACAGTGCATGAGATGATGGCAAACAAAGAAATCGTAATCATGATATTGATTTCCTTTCCTTTTGGTCTCCTATAAATATTCATTGAACATAAACAAGGTGGTACAACGAAGACAGACAAGGGGACGGAACAAAAGAAAAGAGGGGAAGGGGAGACTAATAGGTACTGGATCAGAAACACAACACAGAACAAAGTAAATGGTATATTCTCCTCTCCTGATCCGATATCAGTGAGATATCCAAATCAGTGGGGTAAAACTGGTACAGAACAGTAGGTGTATAGAAAAATACAAGAGCATAACAGAAGAGAAAACTACCAAGTACCCAGGCAATTCGAGAGGCCTGGTTCTCTCTCCCACCCAACCTCACTTCGCACTTTTCTTGCCCTCTCCCATTTCCCTCCACTCCCTCTTATATCTCTGACACATACCAGACTCCCTTGTTTTCCTCCTTTCCTGCCACGTGTGCAGGTAGTTATGTGCACGTCACACTGCATCCCTTGCTCACGTGTGTGGTTGATTTCCTGACCCCCTTCTTATTCTTTCTGTGGTACACCTGCATGATTGGGGGTTTGCTAACAATACTCCCCCCCAAAAGTTTCACCTGCGTGATCCTTGCTGTAAATTAATATGTCATCAAAAAACACCAGCACAAACTTCCTCAAGAATGGTTTCAGCATCTTATTTATAAGTGACTGAAATGTGAATGGAGCATTAGATAACCCAAAGGGCATCACGAGGAACTCACAGTGTCCCACATGAGTCCTGAAGGCTGTCTTAGGTATGTCAGCATGTCTCATTCTAATCTGGTGATAACCAGATTTCAAATCCAACTTTGAAAACACAGCAGCACCTCCCACTTCATCCGATAATTCATCTACCATAGGAATGGGAAATTTATCAGGGAAATTCAGTCTGTTAGAATGAAATATTTCACTCATCACTAAATGTGAAAATACGAGTATGAATTTCCCTACTGGAGAAATTTTATTAGTTCTGTGAACAACAGAGAGAATTCCTATGGTCCTAGCTTCAAGTATGAATTTCCCTACTGGAGAAGTTTTTTATAAGTTCCACAAACAACACAGAGAATTCCTACAGTCCTACCTTCCTTATTTCACAAGAGCGAGAGAGAGAGAGCATGCCTTCCAAGCGTGTTTGCATAATGTCTTATAAAGCTATTGATGGGGCAATACTTTTCTTTTTTTTTGGTACAAGGGGCAATACTTCTATTCTGGTGCCAAACTGAAAGAACTTAACTCTAGACTCCAAAGTGGGATAAGGTTTTCTTTCTTTCATATTCTTCTTTTTTTTATTATTATTTAATTTTGGGAAAAAAGGTTGAAATGTAAATGTGAACTAGGGTTAGGAGAAAACTGTTAGAATATAAACATTATGTTGAGAATAATCTCTATCTGTAAAGTGTTACTTTACAGATAATGTAAAGTGTCATCTCAATCTGTAAAGCAGTGCTTTACAGGTTATCTCCAACCTAGCAGCATGTTAGCTTAGTTTATGTATATTATCTTAGTTTAGGTATGCCCATACCTTGTCTATAATTTCTATCTATAAAATGAGAAGCTGAGTCATTTCTCTCAAGCAATTGAAGTCTAAAAACATTCTCAAGTCTCCTCTGATTATTCATCATGGTATCAGAGCCATGGTATCCACCTTGAGGAGTCTCTCTCCTTTTCTGCTGTGTTGAGTTCATGGAACTCTTGTATATTCATCTTCTGTTTCTCCATTTATTTCTAAATCTGAGTCAGTTCTCAGAAATTCAGAATCGTTGAGGACAAGTCTTGAAGCTAAATATCAGGAAAATGGAGCAAAAGCTCCGCTGTGGGAGAAAATTGCCACCTGCAGCTTGTGTGGGATTTTGCTGGCCACACAGCTTCTGCAAAAATGCAATGACTGCTGCATCCATTTCCTGCCACTGCTCCTTGAACCCATCCCCAAAGATGGGCTGACATGCCATGTGCTGTTAAGCTTGGATGGGAATCTCTTTTCAACAAGTGGTGGACCCCTCCATTAATTTCTCTTTGTCAAAAGTATAAACTCCAGTCTGAATCATCCCTTGAAGCAACTAGACCACCCCCATCAGTACTTATGGACTCAAGCACCTGAAAATGATATTGAAGATGGATACATTTCTTTGCCTAGCCTGTCAATTTCCAGCTCATTATCATCAGTTTCAGTGATTCCAACATCATTATTCAATTTTTTATCACCATCTACTTCAACATTGACTTGAGGACCGTGAGGGATTGGTAGCTTATTGCTACCACAGTCATTGGCAAGGTCTTCTTCATCTGACAAGCATCTACAACATTCAAATTCATCCAGTTCATAAAGTTGGCTCATTAACCCTTCCCTCCATGATATCCTCATTTGGGATTGTGATGCATTGGCTGTCCATTTATTCAAAATCTGCCCTTTCCAATGCCACTATGGCATTGAGGGGGAGAAAAGCTAACTAAATTCCCTCACTCATCTCTTTGTCCAGAACCAGAATCCTCTTTTGGATTCTCAGTTTGGTTGCATTGTTGCTGCTGCATTGGTGATTTGCTGCCAACCTAGTGAGTTGGTAGTTATTCTAAGTTCTCATTGAAGTCTGTTCTCGACTCTCCCGAAAAATTAACGGGATGGTTCAAGGATATTATACCTCTTGGATGCATTCTATTGCTGAAATACAGCATGTACAGCATCCAGAATTGTAAATCTCTATCCCACCAAGAATCATATGGGTGGAGAATTTTTCCTGGCAGTATCCAAAATACCCACCGAAGATCATACCGGTGGTGAACTCTTTTGGCTGAAGATCATACCAGCCCTCTGAATCTACTATCAGTAGTATCCAAAATACCAATTTCCACCGAAGATCATACAGGTGGTGTTCTTTGAGGGTCTCCTAAATTCAAGTTTGAGGTCTGTTTGAAGCTTCTAAATGCTCTTTGGAGAAGATGGTGTTGATTGGGTTTTGCAATCTATGATTGCATACTAGGAAATTACTGCTGCCCATCATTCCAGCGTAAGTTCCTCCTTGGTCATGCAACATTCCAAACCAGCTTTTCAGGCTATGTGTCATTCAGCCGTCTTGCTGAGTTATTCTTCCAGCAAAGCTCAATTCATGTATTACCTCTCCAGCAATCATCATAGCATCCCTGAGTTGTCTTCAGACTCTTCACAGCCATGGTTTAGGGGTCCCATATTTATGTTCTTACAGTGTGTTTATTTGTAACAAGCTTAAAGGTTCGTAAGCTTTAGCTTGAGGGGGAGTGTTAGAATATAAACATTATGTTGAGAATAATCTCTATCTGTAAAGTGTTACTTTACAGATTATGTAAAGTGTCATCTCAATCAGAAGCGATTAGCTACAAAGTTATCTCCAACCTAGCAGCATGTTAGCTTAGTTTATGTATATTATCTTAGTTTAGGTATGCCCATACCTTGTCTATAATTTCTATCTATAAAATGAGAAGCTGAGTCATTTCTCTCAAGCAATTGAAGTCTAAAAACATTCTCAAGTCTCCTCTGATTATTCATCAAAAACATTAAAAATTCTGAGGAAGCACAAAATGGGTAAGCTATCAGCAAATAAAATAAAAAAAAGTGAAACAGAGTATAGGTAATCTTAGAGAGGGAATTACCACTATTATCCATATGCATTGGCATCTCTTTGTTTTGTACCTCAGTGGCCATTATATGTGCTGATAACAAGTTAACATGAATATTATTCATAAGGAGCTCTCGCTTACATGGTAAAATGACATCACTAGATCTGCATTTATTTACAAAACATATAAATTTACTGAATGAACAGATTAGCAAAATTAAATCAACTTTACTCCTGAAGATTATAACTGAGCATCCCAGTAAGAACATCAAAATGAGATGCATCATATATATCCTGGTATATACATTTCCTTGATTCCTGTTGCATATGCATCAGGTTAATTATAGCATATCCAATTTTTAGTTAATTCGCCTTTTGGAATGTCTCGATGGTATAATCTTATGCTTTCTAACAAAGTTCCAGGTATACCTACGCAGGAACTGTGAGGGAGAAATAGATCCTAAAGGTGATATATGGGCAGCTCCATATCGATGGGGCTGCATGGTAATAGCATACAATACAAATAAATTTCAAAAGCATAAGTTGGCTCCTATAGAGGTAAATTGTTTTTTAATAGACCCAGTAAAAATCTTGTACAGCATTTCTGATAGCATATAAACTAGAATTGCAGGACTGGGCAGATCTGTGGCGGCCTGATCTTGCAGGGAGAATTTCAATGGTTGATTCTCCTAGAGAAGTTGTTGGTGCAGTTTTGAAGTATATGGGGGCTTCCTACAATTCAAATGACCTCAACTTGGAAGTTAATGGTGGGAGAGATGCTGTTAAGCATAATTTGGTTTTGCTTACAAAACAGGTATTGGTACTGGATGATCTCTCAACTATTGCTGTTGCTGTTGATTGGAATAGAGGTCGCACAGCGATACAAATTAGTTGACGGAAATGAATATTTTTTCATTTTTCTGTTTTTCCAAATTACAAATATAAGTTACTATACATTTTAGTTGTCTTTGTAGGTTCGACTATTTGATAGTGTAAATTATCTAAAAGCTTTTGGAGTTGGAGATGTGTGGGTAGCTGTTGGATGGAGTAGCGATGTTATTCCTGTTGCTAAGCGCATGTCTAACGTTGCAGTTATTGTTCCAAAGTCTGGAGCGAGCTTATGGGCAGATCTTTGGGTATGCCTCTCGTTATGTTATCTTGCTTTTTAGGGTTTGATATCTGTTAGCTTAATGATTTTATCATGTGGAATGATCTAATATAGTATCTGGAAACTGGAAGTGCCACCATCGCAATTGAAAATTGTTAAACAAACTATTCGAATGGGATTCAGATGTACCTAGTTAATGATGCCTGCATCAAATTCACAGATAAATTAGTCATGAATTTTATTCCTTCTTAGACACTAGACATCAACCCTTTTTTTTCCTCCCATTTTCTCCTTTCTTTTTGCTTTCGCAGGCAATTCCTGCTGCCTCTAGGATTCAAACAAGTCGGATTGGTGGGCGAGTCAGGGGACCATCCCCATTAATCCATCAGTGGATAGAGTTTTGTCTGCAAGCTGCTAGAGCACTGCCATTTAAGCAGGAGGTGATCCCAGGTTCCTCTCCCTCTCTTCTTCAAGGTCATTCAGCCAATGTGCCCGTGGAGTTCACCAAGGGTAGGCCAAGGCTAAATACCAATCTCGTTGATGGAGCACCACCACCTGACATTGTAGAAAGGTGTGAGTTTCTAGAGCCATTATCTAAGTCAACAGTGTCAGATTATCACTGGTTGCTTGCCTCTATCCAGGAACCTGGCCATGGATTGATGCATAAAATGCATCAGTATATCTCATCAATGGTTAAATTTTCTGGGTGGTTTAATTCAAAACTGACTTGAATACGGAGTTACTGGGCTGTGGAATGCCTATAGGATCCGTGTCTTGATGATTTGAATGACGAGAAACGTCAATAGTTTTCTGATGTGGTTTAACTCTTGTGGAGGTCCATTTTCAAGATTACCAGGTTAAGAGGTTGTCGTTAAGCCACAATAATGCTGGAGCTTCATGAGTCCACTACTGATTCTGCCCTCCCTGTGGTTGAGAGCAACTTTAAATTTTGGGGCAAAATTCAACTGTAATAAATTATTTACCTATAAGAGCATCAAAGTTTTTTTTAACTCTGTTCTTGTCTCTTTTAGGGGAATTATTATTACTAAACAACATGAAGCAATTATTGGCCATATCGTGGCATCCTCATATAAGAAAAATAGGCATTGCCTAAGAGATTATTTTAAGAAAACAAGACAAGTGAATATGTTTGATTCTAGAAAAAAAATTAACACAATCACAATCCTAAAAGAAATTGATCACATGGCATCTTTGGCAAAGAATGACACTAATTTGACAAGGGAAGAAATGCGTATGCATTCTGAGCCCTAAACAAAATTCCAAAGGGAAAGTGCAACAGACATTGTACAACAACGAAATAATGGATCTGAGAACCACTGCACCTCTCATTAGATGAACACTTGGAAGAAACATATATTACAAAATTTAAATAACAAGAATCACTAGCAAAGGTGGGCGTTATCAATTTATACATATTCATGTACACTTAAATTCAGGTGAACAAATGTTGACATGGATTACAAATTCTAGCAGAAAAACCCACGAGTGAGGAGAGGGGGGGAACCAGGATCTAATAAATAACAAATGTGGGATTCCATTCAAAGACAAAGGAATGTTTGAACGTGTCCAATGAGGACATCGGAGTTGGGAGAACCAGAACTTCTGTCGGAAAGTGGTGTAATGAAGGGCATCTTTCATTAGAAATCTGCTTTAAGAATGAATGCAACTGAAATGAAAAGTGACACTGCAGATTCTGAGCCCCTCTCACAGTTTCACCGTATCACTTGCAAGTAATTGCAGTGACATGGATGCAAACTCAACATGCCTTTGGTTTGTCTTCGCAAGCTTTCTAGTCAGAGTTGGAGTCGTAGAAGTCACTTGGGCATGGGGTCATGACCTCTGGTTCAAGCAACTGGACCACTCGATGCATAGTGGGTCGATCCTCTGGACTTGACGAAACACACTGAATAGCCAGAGAGAGCAAGGCATCAAGGCTCTCCACCTGTACCCCTTCGCATAGTAGATCAACAATTTCCCTTGGCCTATTTTCGGTAATTAGAAAATTCAACTGCAATGGCAAATAAGTGGCATTAGAAAATAAACTAATCAAGATTAGCTTGCTTTGTAATCACATAACGAGCTACACAGATTATGAACTATAATGGTATAACATGATTCGTAATTGTTTTAACCTATTTATTTAAATTATAGAAGCAACCCCCCTCCTCCCCCCTTTTTTTTTCCACCCACTCTGCTAATTACGTTGGCAACCATAAGCATGCTCATTTTACAACAGAGGGCAAAATAGTCTCAATTTTAGAAAGGTGATATTGTTATAACAAAAACACTAGAAATGAGATAATTTTCACTAAAAAAAGTATAATATTTAGGAGTAAGGCATACCCAACCAACAATGTTGAGGCCCTTTTCAATGAATGATGCATCTGTTGGTCGCTTTCCACTCAAAACTTCAAGTGTCAGGACACCAAAACTATAAACATCAGTCTTCTCAGTTGCTCTACCACTTTGCATATACTCTGCCATTAAGTAACAGAGGCTTGGTCAGACAAGTGAGACAACCATGGAGTTACAATGCAAAACTAATAGTCCACATTTTAGTTTAATGTCACAAAATTGTGAAGTATACATTAACACATCTCTCCACCTAGGGGAATAAGGCTTGGATGTTGTTGCATACATTAACACATCATGATTATTAACAGCTACTAACATAAAGAAAAAATATTAAAGCTTTTAATCATATCCTTTATTTCAACTATTTTCTTAATGTTTTAGATAAAATCGTGTTACAAAAAGCAAAGAGAGGGAAACATACCCAACAGAGGACAAGCTATCCTCTTAAATCAACATAAGAAAGCAAATAGAAAATTATTAATAAATAGTAAAAATTAGCACCTCCAATTTCTTTTAATATCTGTTGAAGTCCTAATCTGTTCTTACATTGTTCTGTTGTTGTTGTTTCTTTATGGAATACATTGTTCAGCCTTTTTGGCGAATGTTGGGTGTGCCCTAGCTCCTTGGACGAATTTTTGGTGACTAGCTTTAATGGTTTTGGTAGAAGTAAAGAGGATAAATTTTTATGGCAATGTGCAATCTATGCTACTATTTGGTGCATTTGGTTGAAGCATAACACTTGTATCTTTAAGGAGGTTTCTTTGGCACGGTAGCTGAATTGGAATAAGATTAGGCGTTTGGCTTCCATTTGGTGTAAAGCACATGGTCTTTTTAAGGAAGTTTCCCTAACAGATATGCTGAGGGACTGGGCAGCTTTGTTCCATTTATGTTTTCTTCTTTTCTTTGTTGTTTCTGTTTTCCTTTTTCGTTAAGGAGGATCCCTTATCCTCCAAACTCGTTGTAATTTTCTTCTCTTAATGAATTTCTTCTTTTATCATACAAAAAAACACTCCCTAACGATTCTTAAAAGACAAATCCTGTGATGAAATAATTCTTCAACTGTGTTTCAGCCTTTCCATGGCATAGATGGAGGTTGCCCAGTTGAAGATTACATCTGAAAGGATTTCCCTGGTATAAGGATTTGCAAAGTTACTAGTGTCCGTGCTCAATATACTTGAGTGGCAAACTGATCTCACTCAAAAATTGGTACTTTTTTTTCACCAATTTAAAAATAAAAATAAGTTCAGATATAGTATTCAACAATTTCTTGTCATATGTCTAATTTTAGCCAAACTAGGAACCCCAAATGAGGTCATCACAGAAAAACTTGTAACCGCTCATTTCATTTCATGTAAGTTACAGCAAAGAAAACAGCCAGCATCATCCTTTCAGCAATCATGTAACTGCAACTTTCGTACCAACTTTCTTGACCATAAGTTAGTAAAATCTACTGCACTAAATCCATAATTAATTACAATAGAAATCCTAATATCACTAAGTTCAATGTTAACAACATAATGGCCAGAAGAAGAATAAAGAATTAACATCATTTCACTTTTACTCTCACAAAATCAAGTTCAATTTCACAACCTTCTAATACATGAAGAATAGAAAAGGAAAAGAAAATTCCATGTTATTATGTTATGTGAGCTACTACCTATCTTCTTCACAAACATTGGACACATCAAAACAAAAGATAAGCACAGTAAACAACCACGCAGCGTTAGACCATGAAGTTATCTTATAGATACCCTTGATAAAGGGAACTTCATTAATAGTTCAAGTACTAAATACTATAATCCATGATCCTGCCATCTATCTATCTGGCCAACAGCATATCCCTTCTACATTGCTTACCTGGAGCTAGATAACCAAAGGTTCCAGCAACAATGGTGGTGATGTGAGATTCTTCATCCTTCAGAAGTTTGGCAAGTCCAAAATCAGATACCCGAGCATCCAGGTTGCCATCAAGCAAAATGTTGCTCGATTTTATGTCTCGGTGTATGATCCTAGGGGAACAATCATGGTGCAAGTAGGCAAGCCCTTTCGCAGCTCCCATAATTATATTCAAGCGCGAATCCCAGTCTAGTTGCTCAGACCTTTCTGTGCAATGCATCAGAAAACATCAATTTTCCCCAATAAATTTAAGCAGTGATACACATGCTGATGTAAATTTCAATAGGAAAAACTCGTATTATGTCGTGAAACAATTATAAATAAATGAGACTTCTGTTTTAAGGTCCACTTGGACTGTATTCGAATCTATATGCTGCTTTTACCAATGACCAAAATTTTAGGAACACATCCAATAAAATAATACAAATTAATGCATTTTTATTGCCAACCAGGGGAAGTCAAGTTGAATAAGATTTTAGACCTTCAAGTATTGATTAAAAATAGAAAAGAATGGAAACTTTTTGGGGATAGAAAAGAATGAACATGTTGACACCTGGATAGTTTCTGGATTGTCTAAAGCTATCACCTCACCAAACTATAGGAAGAACTTAAACACCAACTTTGAAGTTTAGGAACAAAGAGCAGCAAAGAGTACTTATCAGATAAGTATTTCCTTTAAACAGTTATTTCAGGCTTTGAATAACTATAACCTATCAATATACAATATGCTATTATGATCTTGGAACTAAAAGGACTGTAACCTGGGCAGCTGGCAGCTACAATACTCACTAAACTAGCTTTCAAGTTCTTTTTGTTGGCCAATGTTTCCAATTTTGTAAGCCACGCACGATAATTTAGAGGGGAACTGGGAAGAGAAGGACTAGCAGATCTTAAAGTAGAGACAACTCAAGATTTTTTCAAGAACACCCCACCCCAACCCAAAGTATGTCTCTTTGCTTTTTGTATGAACTAGTGCTGAATGAATGAAAAGGCCTCATTTAACAATCAAGCAACAAACGTTCAACAGCATTACATCCCAAGTAGAAGATCAGAAGTTACAATAACTCGCTCCTGATGCATCAAAATGTTCCACTGATAATTCTCCATTGAGAGCATCAGCAATTTACATGCTCAGTTTCTACGGCAATGGGAAAATTCCTATAATTTACTTGTTTAATAATGAATGTGCATAACAAATCACATAGATAATTCTGTGTTGTGACCTATTTGGAGAGAGCTACCAAGTGTTCCCTAATAAAGGGTTATGCTGGTGGGCCACCAAATGATAGATAATTAGAAAAACTATCACATAAGCATTAACTTTGAGATCACCACATGCCCACCTTAAAAGCCCCACACAAGTAGCCAAAAATACAGCTGTTTCAAGCGTTGTTATGATGATAAAATATAGCTAGTATTCAAATAGGGATCTTACCATGAAGAGCTTCATCAAGACTACCACCAGGTAGGTAATCATATATTAACAACTTTGATGTAGGTGAATTGCAATATCCTCGCAAGTTCACTAAATGACGGTGTTTTATGCTTCCAAGAATTTCAAGCTCCCTCTCAAAAAAACGATCAAAGCCCTCGTTCAACTTTACAATCCTTTTCAAAGCAAATTCATTCCCATCATCCATTGCAAGCTTGTACACTGTTCCAAATCCCCCAATCCCTATTATGTGTTCCTCATTCAAAGTCTCTAGTTTCTTAATAATGTCTTTTGACGAATATGGTAGATCTCCATGAAACATCACAATTGATGCACCTACAAGACATTTATTCAGAGATATTAATTTTCAAGGACTTATCAATGCATAAAGTAGAAAAAGTAGCTCAAATTGGTCTATATGCAACCACAGAAAGCTAAGTAACACACCTCCACCGACATCCATTGCCAGACTTATTCTGTCATTTTTACCAAACTTCTTATAAAGAAAACAACCCCAGAAGCACATAAGTGCCACCGAAAGTAGCGCACCCACAGTTGCTGAGGCACTGATAAGCAGCCGGCCAGAATATTTCTTCTTTCCATTTTGATTTTGGTCTATAAAGAGTAAAAAGCTAAAAGTTAAAATGGTAACCATGTGATCCAGTTTAGTATACAACGTAGCCAGACATGATGATCATGAAAAGAAAAAATTATCTAGTTCACTCAGGACTGTGCCAACATATCAGGAGCCAGAGAAATACAGTGAACCTGTTTGCTAGCATTGTTAAGAAATATTCCAAAAAAGGAAAAGGAATCTTGGGTATGTATTACAGAAATACTGTTCTCATCACATTTATTTTCATAAAACTATGAAACAAATATAGGACATTTCTTTAACTGTATTTCTAATATTTCCATCATAAATTGCTGTACAACTATTGCCTTAAATGTAATAAGAACTCTGAAACTGGTGCTCAATTAGTTTTACATTGCCCTGCAGCTATGAAGCATAGAAGCTTCAAAGAAGTAGCTATGCCTGTCAGACATGTGTTGGACACAAGTGTTATGCACAACGTGACACTTTAAAAAGTAGCTGAGCTGTACACTTTAGACTTCTGTGTCACAATGCGAGTGTTGGTGTTCATGCTTCTTAGCCCAGTAGCCATTAGCCAGGTAAAGGATTGTTGTCTTTGGAGAATCCTGGGTTTGTCTGAGAGTTTGGAGCAAACTTTACTGATTCCCTATAGAGGATTAGGAGGGAATAAGGAGGGAAGGCCTTATGAATATGACTATGCTCTGTATGCTTCCATCTGGTTTCTTTGGTTGGAGCATATTGCTAGAATCTTTCAAGATTTCTCTCTCTGCTTCTATTACGGCATAAAGAGGTTTTTTAGGCAATTTCCTTTGGTTCTTTCAGGAAATTTCTTTCAGATGTGAGTGCAATCGAAGGTTTTATCGTATTGATGTAGAAATTTGGGTTTTAAGCATTTCTTTCTCTGTTGCTAGTTTAGGAGGATAAATAATCCGCCTTCTTAGTTCTTCCCACTCTTTCTAATAAAACTTCTTTTCTGAAATTAATCCTTCATAACATAGACAACAAATATGCAGATCTAAATGGAAACTTGAAGAATTTCATTTTATCAGTGTCATCATAATGGATGTGCAATCCCCTGTTACACAACATGCATCCTATTTACTCTCGTATCTTACTGCTTATCAGCAACCAATGAGGTAACCATCTCAGGTATGACCATTGCTTAAAAAAATACAATGATTACTTTTCTAAGAAACTTTTTAATAGGAATTTTGATAAGAAATATACTCCTAATTTCATTAGTTAATTTGTCCTCTTTCGAACACCAATTCATTTCTCTTTCTCTTTTTATAAAGGTACTGTACCCTGACACCCCCCCTTTCATGCGCCGCTACACCAAAAAAAAAGAAACCTGTTAGTTGTCATGTTATTGAGTAAAGCTAGATTTTTATTGCCAAGGTGATTCAATCAATTACAAATTAGCATCCAAAACATAGACAGACATGCCCCTTGTGCTCTCTCCCTAGCCCAATTGCTATATGAACACAGATATGACCAAACCCAGAACTAAAAGATTTATCATCCACTCCACCCCGCAAAGTCACTCATTTGACTAAGCTCGCAGCTAAGCACAATCAGATCACACAAAAATCAACTTGACACTGTTTAGGGAGCATCCACTCTGGAAAAACGCCCGTAAGCTTATACCAAGTATATCATCAAATTCAGTTAAACATAAAATATAGGTCACTCATTAACTCAATACTAGAATTCTTTCTGATTTTTCACATCTATTTATAACCATGCTTGCTTATATCTTTTCAATATTTTCCTTCATTTATTTATTTTCTTTAGCTGGATGTTTTGAATAGCCCACCATGTTGAACTCTGCAAACATAGCAAGTGTGGGACCATAGTCTATGCCGCTTGACTTTGCACACATACACCCAATGGTAAACCAAATGCCCAAATTTCCCATATTTTCCACTGATTGCTGTCTGTAATAGGTGTGAAACGTGACCAGCACCTTGCCATGACACTATTTGACCTTCGTTTAGATGCAACATAGATTAAGGACCCCACGGATAAAAAAAAGTTTTCCACTTTTTATTTTGACTTCACCTAAAAGCAAATGAGGACTCAAAGTACCACTTTTCTTCAAGACAAATGATTAAGCCATTGTGTTTATTAAGCTGAAGATCAAAATGTTATACTCGAAAAATCTTTATATAAAAAGTCACAGGCATCAACAAAACAAAATAAACAAAGAAAGAAAGAGAGCTGGGTGTAAGGACAAATGAAATATTAAGCATTTGATTAAAAGCATGCAGCTTTACCCGAAGTTGAAGATTGAGGATTTGTTCCAGGTGAACCATCATCTTTACATGTTATACTGATTTGCAGCCCACACAAACCACGATTTCCAACAAAGCTGCAACAAGGCGTATTTCTCTCAATATTGGAAAGTAGATTTAGTTCCTCAGAAGTAGACTATTACATTAGGACAGTCTAATATTACCAATCAGTGAGGATGAACATATAAACACTAAGCTTCTAAGACATAAATTATTTGATACATATATCATGACGCAATATATGTATAATAATATCAATGCACAACATAACATATTAAAAATATTATAAGACAAGTATATAGCTTATACACAGGCATGTTTAATGTCAGATGCATTGATGCCTACACATACCTACATGCATGCATAACAGTTAGATTATGAAAACTACATATGGATTTCAACAAAATAGTACACCAAATATCAAATAACATGATTTTAGTGAAGGAACTACAAACCTTTTTCTTTACTTCTATTTTATGCACATCTTTTTATACCATAGTGCAGTAGACACAAGTAGATTGATACCTCATTAAATACATTCTCTACAGAACCAAGTCAAACCTTGAGTCTTTGGTTGAGAGAGGTGGAAGGAACCAAAAGCACAATGTATACAAACAAGATGCATGTCTTTAGTCTTTAGACTCTTTACAGACAAACATAGCCTAAATACAGAAGTTTCCGAAAAGCATTTGAGTTGCAGGTGAACTGAGATTAAACATTCTCGGTTAAACATTTTAAGAAAAAGTAATGGCATATGGTCAAAAGAAAGTCAAACCTTGAGAGTTGGGGGAACATAAGTTATTAAGCAAAATATGGAGAGAGAAAAAAGAAAAGAAAAAAAGAAGTAGTCATCAGAGAAGGGAACAGAAGCATGATTTAAATACATAGCACACTATGACAATTATGAGAAATCTTTGCTGTTATAAAGAGAAGACATAAATAAGTGCACACCAGAATTGATCTGAAATTAGAATACTAACTCTTCATGATGCATGTCTCAATCAAATATTTTCTTCATCTTAGTTTTCCTTTTCTCTGAATAAATCTATTCTGTAATTCAAATAGTGAATCCAAAATAGTTACTAGTTATGGAGTGCCTTTCACATGTATTCCATGCCTTGCTGAAAACATACATCTATTACTCTGGGACGTAAACAACCCTATGCAGAAATAACTATACTGCTTATGTACAGTCACATTCCCTGCCACAATCATAATTGTTTCAGATATAAAACCATTCTTGGGCCTCCACTAATAGCTTAAGCTTTTAGGAGAGTTGATCTTTCGACATGGCATCAAAGCCACTATGACCAAAAGGTCAGGAGTTCGATCCTTGCCACCCTTCTTCATAATTAAATTGAATTTCAGCATAAGGTAAAATGGGCTTGTGCACTGTTCATGCTTCAAGCCCAAAGGGCTCTTGCGTGAGAGGGCGTGTAAGAGATATAAAAACATTCATGTGCCTCCACCTAATAGCTTAAGCTTTTAGGAGTGTTGGTCTTTGACAATAATGTTCTTTAATATTAAAAGAGAAAAGAAAGCCAGAATAAGTTCAGAAGAGCTGCAATTTTAAAGCATTTAAATGAAACGGCCCGTTCAGCACTTGGCCTGATGATATAGAACATTTTAAAACAGAAAAAGCTGCACTTACGAGCTTTCAGTAAAGTTGGCAAGCACGCCATCAGAAGGTATTGGTCCGACCAGAAAATTGGTTGATAAATTGCTTCGGAGTTCAGAGCATCAAACATGACCACAATAGTAAAAAGATTCAATTTTTTAAACAGCAAATTAGCAAAAGGTCTGAATAAAGAAAAGATAATTACAGAAAGAAACAAGGCTACATACAAATTTTTTAGATTATACAACTTCCCAAGCAATGCTGGAATACTCCCTCCAAGGGAGTTGCTTGATATATCCCTGTAGAATAGGGAGACATGTTGAATGAATGTGATCTCTGTAACATCAGAACCACTTAATTTGGATTTAAAAAAGGAAAGAAAAAGCAGACAGAAACTACACTAAATTACTGCAAACTCCACTCCTCTCCAAATTAGCTGCACTCAGACACGTGCATGCATGAATATACTGACACTGGCACTCACACACATACACACTAGACAAGTTAGCTCAATTATTCCTTTTTCTTTCTTTTCCTCATTTTCTTACCACTGCTTGGTCTTAGGCCATTTATTCTTCAAAATGAAAACAATGAATCAGTACTACAATATTTGTAGTGCCTCATCCAGATCCAAATAATTAAATACAAAGCTCAAAGAGAAGCATAAACTAAAAAAGATAACTCACAAGTTTTGAAGCTGTGAAAGGTTTCCTATTTCACTTGGAATCATTCCACTAAGGTAATTACCCTGCAAAAATCTGTACAACCCAAATCAACAACTATTACCAACATAGAACAAGTTGATTTACCCAGTTTAAACCTCAACATAAAGAAAAAGATCTAATTGTTCTATTTGAGAAATTTGCTTTCTAGGAAGTAAAGTTCTATGAGATGTTAACCCCAAAATGACATGCTCTATGTAAATATGAAGATATAAGAACTTATATGGCCCACAGCTATGGAGTGCCTGCATGCACACAAACACACATACAACTAAATGAAAATATGCCAGCATGCTTTTCTCTCCACACAATTTGTGTCAGCTAAATTTTACATCTAATTCTTCCAAACGATTTTTCCAGGAGGGTCCTTTTCCAAGACCCTTTGGCAGTATAGTTAATCCAATGGAGGAAAGAAACAGATATCCCATTACCACACTTTAGGTTATATTAATACCAAAGATGCAATGGAGAAGGATATCACAGTTTACTTATAGTTGCCTCCATCAATGATTCTATGATCTTAAGCCAACTGTAAAAATAATAATAATAATAATAATAATATAAACAATACAAGATCAAATGGATCTATCAATCATTTTTTCAGTTAAGCACCAACACATCACCAAACTAGGAAGAGACTATAATACTAAAATATAAGGCTATCTTGGATTCTACATAATAACTTCACAGTCATCAAGGATCCTCGGATCATTCCAAATATTCCATCAAACATAATATTTACATTATGATTTGAAATTTGTTAAAAAAAAGTATTAAGGACAAGCTTATTTTTATGTAAAGCAAGAGCAACACCAATAGAAGAATAAAAGAGCAATATATTGCACATATATGTACCGAGCAATTTGCATATGTAGATGCATTGAAGTTAACAAAGATGAGATTACATTGTTAAATTGCATTATCCAAATATCATCATCAACAAAGACTAATGCAAATAATTTTCCAAGCTAAAGAAGACAACGAAAAAAAAAAAAAACATGGAAAAGAACTTGGCAAATGAACCAAAGGTGATACATACAATCCCTGCAACTCGGTGCAATTTCCCAATTCTGATGGAATTGTCCCATAGAAGTTGTTGTTGTGAAGTGCACTACAACATAAATGCATTACCATTACATCAGATGCAGCAGACGAGCAATAATGAAACAGTTCAAATAATTTCAAAAAATATACACAATCAAAATTTCAAAAATACATACAGAACCCTCAGATGCTCTAGCTTCCCAAGGTCAGGTGATAAAGACCCACTCAACTTATGGTGAGATAGAGCCCTACAATATCACAAATGAAAACAAAGTTAGATATAGAATCCCAGACAAATTTGTCAACATACCTCCTGTCAGGTCTTGATACAGTACAGTTTTACAAAATTAAGAAAAAGTTCTGGAACAAGCATATTACACAGATAAATCTTTCAAAGAATTGCATCAAAAGAACAGAGCATGCTGTCCTGCTTCAACCCAAGCCCTACTCCAATACAAAACCCATGAAAGAAAAGAGACGGTGGACTAATACAGAAACAAAAACAATTAATTATACAAAAAAAAGGTGGACTCGGTAGGATGGACTTGGATCCAAATTTTAAAGTCTAGAGTTGTTATAAACATCATAGACTAAAGCAATGGGAAACTGGAAAAAGGCCAAATGTTTTATGGGAAATTCACAATTAGTACTAGATGCAGAATTAGACAATACATTTGTTTAGAGAAGCTATAGTCTAAATCACAATATAAATGTTTCAGAGACAGTAAAAACTTTCCCATGGAGTTCTTCATGGAAGTTGTAGAATTGTAGTCACAAAACATTTACTGGCAGTCTGGTCTGGTGTTCTGATTAATGCGAAACCAACATAAATTACGTAATATAATATCTTTACTCTCTAAATAAAAGATGTGATAAATTAATAATCGCTAGTCAATCAAAACAAGATGACGTATTACATACTTTCAGCTCAAAAAACATGTGTCTTAAAAAGCAACTGCAAGACAAATTTAAAATACAAGGACATAGAAAAATAAGCAAGAAATGTCAATATCGGAAACTCACAGATGTGTTACTCTCTTGGATTTCAGATCGCATTTCACTCCTTTCCATTTACATGGGTCAGGATCCTCAGGCCTCCATTGTAACAGGACACCATCTGAGCTAACAATTGCTGTCCTGAAGCTGAGAAGTGCCTCACCTAAAAAGTCGAGAATATAATATACTATCAATAAGATTATGCAGGAGTCAAGGGAGTCTTCCACATGAGACTAGTTAAATGGTAATTTCAACCAAGTCCAATGATAGAACAAATTCAAGAAAGCAGATGGTAAAGTTATATAGAATTTGAAAAGTTTTGATTTGGCTCGAAAACATTATTGCAGAGGGATAAAGAAAAATAAAAATATTAGACTAGTTGAACAATAATTTCAGTCAAACTGAGGGACATCAGAAATATATGTACAATATGTATACAGATGTTTGTAGTAAAATACGCAAAATTTTGATTTGTAATATATAAATGTGAACAGGATTGTATCAGCAATAGCTGACTCTGAAGAAACAAATTAAGGGGAGTAGGAAGGACCGAAGGAGTATTTATGATCATACCGTCAGGACTGATCGCTTTGCTTTTAATGATTACAATATTTATCAGTAGAACATAAAGAAGCCATGGCCATCGCCATTTCATCAGACAAATGCCCATAGCAATACTGTCCAAGCATAATATAGCGACTAAAAGTCATCTGAGACAGAAGTATCTAAAATGCCTCTCTCCACCATGTAGTTATCTAGTTGGTGGTGGCACCAGCAGCTGCAGAAGAACAAAGACACTGCCTGCTATGAAAAAGCAACTAACCTGAAATGACAGCAGACAAGAATCATTATTAATAATGAATCAATCAAAGGAAAAGGAGAAAGCAAATTTTACTTTTGGCATTTATGCATATCAATAGTTTCTATGGAACTTAAAATCAGTTTCAATTGTTACGGTTATAACCTCACCAAGGATATCCACAAAATATTTTTTCTTCTGTTTAGTTTAAGATGATGCGCATAGAGACAAAACTAGACATGCACAACAAACCATTCAGTAAGAAAGCATCTTCAATTCTCCTCAAGAATAAAATATAAGCAAATGCTTAAATCTATGTTCCAAAGTTTTCATTTCAGATGCAGAAGCATTACAGTTCTATCAGACAATGGAAAGAATGGAAAATAGTATACAAATAAAAAATAGTTGTAAAGCATGATGCAGTATTATTACTCAAAACTAATCACTCTAAGTTCAACTTCAAGATCAAACTTTTATAAGATAAATCACCAAAGATCCTACCAACTACAATGTAACAGGATAAAACACCACCTGCCTACAGCTATGCTGTCGTAACCTATTTTGAGAATTAAATTACGAAGACAATCAAGGAATTTAAGTCTGATCAAATGTCAAATATTCCTCATCTCTCACATCTTGTGAAGATTAAACGCATTTAGCTTTTACATGTGATTAACCACATGTACTGCAATTCAAAAGGAAGGAAGAAGAGGGGGGAACAGAAGAGGAAAAAGAATTCTCTCAAGTGGCTAATTTTGATGCATTGTCCGACTAGTGTAACACTGGAATTTGTCTGATAAAGTCATATTTTACTATTATTCAAGAAACAAAAATTATAACTTCTAGTCATTGATTAGTAAGGACTACTTATAGTCAATACATTATGTTGGAAAGGAAAACAAAGCAATCAAACAGATACAATATATCAATTAAGACCAGAAGAGTCATAATTGTACATCATCACATGTGCGATATTAAATTTATGCAGATTTACATAGAAAGAACGACAAACTGCAACAAGTTAACAACTAGTGCAACAGCTAGGCACACCAATTTGGCGTTAACAAATGTTTTTCTAAAACCATGAATTTAATCAGAAACAAATAGATAAAGGGAAGTTACAGCAGCATGGAAGCTCCTCCTTATGATTCTATACTTAATATACCACAGTTATCATATTTAGTTAGAGAATCTAAGGTCTGAAATCTGAATTTACTGCAACCACTTTTTCCACTATAAACTAAACCAGAAATATATGAACCAGATAGACTATAGAACCTGGCCAATAAGTCACTTCATCACCCCATGACCATTAAAAGACTAAAAATGAGACTACAGGGGGCATGCCTTTGCAGTGGCATTCCAGAATGATCTTCTCAATTTGATGCAGCGCCTACATTATCCTACGTAAAATAAAATCTGAAGACTATACCCACTATTTTTTTCAAAATTAGTCCATATACAAAAATCTAAGCTTAAATTAAAATCACTTCAAACTTCTCATCATATTCTCAGTCCCTATGCCACTGAAATTGACAACACTTCAAGTAGCTTTCAGATAATCCCTTGCCAAGTCAAAAGTAACATGATGCAACAAACCTCAAATCCAAAAAGAAAAAGAAAAAAAAAACCACTAAGCATCTTGGACACCGATGAGCAAGTAAATTCTCATGAACTACTTATAATTACAGCTAAACAAAACAGAAATACGAAAATAAAAATAAAAAAATAGGACAGAAAGCACACATGGTAAACTACTGGAACAGCTTCATATAGAGTGAAAGATATTCAGCATTTCCAAATCAAAAGCTAGCAATGCATCTTCAGCTCAATGAATCATCCTCAATTGCACGAACAAAGTGGGAAAATCTGGCTGTGATTTTCTTTTCCCGGAAAATGGAAGGAGCAGAGAGAAAATAGAGACTGACCTCGATTCGATCTATGATGCGGAAGTGAGAGAGAAAATGAGCTGTAAAGGAAGAAAAAAATAGCAACAAAACAAAACAAAAGCCTCTCCCTCACACTGCTTCGTGTTGCGTTGTGCCTTAGATTTGTGTTGTGTGTGAGTGTGATTCCGAAAAGAGTGTGTGCGTGAAATATAGATAGATAGATAGATGCTTGGGAATTAAAGGGCAACCACCAATGAGAGAAAGGCTCTTTGGCACGTGCGAACACGGACTCCCGTACGTGCGACCGACGCCTTCGTTCTAGAACCCCACCACAGCGTTGTGTGTGGACGCCTGCACTTTATTATTATTATACAACTCAACTCGCATTTATGATCTGTACTTGCTTTCTCTCACTGCCTGGTGTTTTTTTGGTTCGCCTATACGGGCTACGGTTCTTGTACGGTCCTACGTCTTTTTCTTTTTTCTTTTTTCTTTTACAATTTATAACAATTATGGACTTATGGTTGAAAAGTGAAATTGGAAAAAAAAAATTTAAATCTATAAATGACAAAATCAGCGTCGGAGATGATTGTGGATGCCCATTCCTCGTGGGACCCCTAATTCCACAGTGTCTGTATGATTTGGTCAAAACACTAATTAGGGCCTCGGAGTCTAATATGGCCCACCTCGCGTACGTAAAAATGCGAAATGACCGTAGTATTTTCATTGTCTTTTAAGAATATGAAAGTGTTATGTAATTGAAAAAGAAAATTTTATGCATGAAATCAATATTATTTGTAGGACTGTTAATAGATTGGGTTAGTTTAAATTTTAAGAAAAAAAATAATCAAATTAATTAACCGTAATTGGGTAGGTTTGATTTGATTTTTTAAAAGAAATAACCAAACTAATTCAAACCAAATCGATCAACCGATTAAAGTTAAGTTAGTTTTGTTCGAGTTATCGGGTTATTTAGTCAATTTTTTTTCACAGCAAAATAACAAATTTACTATTGCTAAATATTTCAAACTTAATTACACAATTATATATAAATTTTAAGTATTCAAACATTTCAATATAGTACAAGTACAAGTATTAAAATAAAAGTAAAATTAAGTTTGGGAAGAAATATTATAATATCTCAAAATCATCATAAGCTTTATTTGTAATATAAATATATAACATTAAATGTTTCTTATTTCACAGAGAATGTTATATATAATTCTTTTATATTACTTTACAGAGAAAGCTTAAAGTTATAGAATTATGTGACACAGATGAGTAAGTTAATCATTGAAACATCATTATCCTAATATGCAACTAAAACAAAATAAAAATAATTGAATGATTGTGGCTTGATAATAAAAATTAAAAATATATCATTATAGCTTAACTTTTTAAATGAATGAAAAGTCAAATGATAAGAAGATAAAATCTAAAATTTCATTACTTTTTAACTCATTTCATCAAGTTATTGGGTCTTCAAGTTATAAAATACAAGACTCATGAACTAAATTAATTTTGCTCGGTTTTGATCGAGTTAAACCCAATGATCCAAACCAAACTAAATTTTTTAATTGGTTTAGATTAGTTTGTCGGGTTGATTGAGTTAACCTGAACCAATGAACACCCCTAATTATCTACATAGGAGTTTCCCTTTGTTACATAGAAGTAATATACATTTTTCTCTTATAACATCATATTTTCATATTCTTTAGGGAAAAAATTATCCAAATCTTTTTGCTGCCATGTGTTCTTTTTATTATATGATATAAATATAGTATTTGTTTGGAGGGCTTTTTATATAAATATACTTTAAAAAAATTATATAATATTTTATCACACTTCTAAAATTATATACCAAAATACTCCTTTTTTTTCTATGTTGAGAAGTCGGTTTGGCTCAAACTGACTTCTCAACGTGCTTTTTTTTTAATTAAAAACCTGTTGAAAAGTCGGTTTGGGAGAAACCGAACCGACTTCTCAACGTTAAAATTCAATCTTTTTTTAACATATTGTTGAGAAGTCAGTTTCCTCCAAACCGACTTCTCAACAGGTTTTAAATTAAAAAAAAAAGCATGCCAAACCGACTTCCCAACATAAAAAAAAAAGAATATTTTGGTATATAATTTTGGAAGTGTGGTAAAATGATAAATAAATTTTTTTTTAAGTATATTGATATAAAAAAGCCTTGTTTGGATGTGTCTTTTTTTATAAAAAATTATATTTTAGTGTGTTTATGTGAACTTTTAAAAAAAACACTGAAGCACTAAAAATAGCATAAAATATATATTTTTAGCTAAATTTTAGTACTTATAAAAAAAGACTTTTTGATAACATAAAATTTTTAAAAAACAATAAAAGAATATATTTTCAAATATTTCATCTCCAAACATAAAATAGGTTTTACTTTTTATAAAAGATCTTTTATTAAAAGATCATCCAAACTGCCCAAGAGGACCAATTTTCACTCTAATTAAGATTAAGTTTTCCATCAGACAATTTTAAAGACATACACATGCATCGACATTGTGTATTTAAAAGAATTAATTCCTTTAAATATTTATTCAAAATTTGAACTCAAATAGTAAAAATAAAAAAACACAGCTCTTTAATTACGTTTGCATCCTATGTTGTTGCAACGGCTAATTAATTCTATATGAAATTTGGAATAGGGTTGGTTCTAGCAAAAGTGCAAAACCATACTCAAACATGAATATGATGGGTGTGTGGCTGAAGTTACAAAATGCCTGCACTTTTGAGGTGGGGCAGATGCACAGCCAACGCATGCAGCAGCAACCCTCTTTTACGGGTTGTGTAAAAGTGAGCTAAGCCCCTGCGCCCATTTATTTTGGATGGTATTTATATGTCTTTCAATGTGGGTATTTCATTGGATAAAAAAAATGTGGGTATTTCATCAATTTTTGTAACAAGGATGGGGTCAATGGAAGATAATGTCACATCCTAGGTAGAGCTTTCTTGAAACTAGTTGCGGCCTCTAATTAGAGTTGGGTAACGGGCAAACTCGACCCGACCCGTTACGAGTTTCCCTTTATGCAGGCTGGATCGGGTTGGTTTTGTTTTAATAATGAGTTAAAAAAATTTCAACCCAGGCCCGACCCGCCAAAGCCCGCGGGATTAGCGGGCTAACCCGCTAACCCGCAAACCTTATTTTTTTAATTTTTAATAATTTAAATTTAAAAAAGTGTGTATATAAGTATAATATGAGGTCATTAGTTGAGTTTTTTAAACTATTTTTTTGAAGATTTTTGAAGTTTTTACTTAGGCATAAATATTAGAGAAGTTAAACACTTATGTTGAGCTACTAATTGAGAGTATTTTTGTGAAATAGAGTTATTTTTTTGTTAAAAAAAATAAAAAAGGGTCATGGGGCAACCCGCGGGCCAGCCCAGTCCAACCCGCTTAACCCGCGGGTTAAACGAACTGGCCTTACCAATCCAAGATATTCGCGGGTTGGATATTAGATTGGTCTTAACCCTTTAAGAAAGCGGGTTAAACGGGCCAGCCCGCGAGCCTCAACCCGTTTACCCAGCTCTACCTCTAATAACTTGTTCTATCTCACTGTTTAAAAAATTGAAAAAAATGTTTTATATCTACTATTCTCATGTTTCATATGGGTTTAACTTATAACAAATTATCAAAAAAGAAATATGTATATATATATATAACAATAATATTTACACATTATTTTTTTACATCATTTTTACACTTTGTTAAGAATGAGTAAATTTTTTGTTAATATAGTATATTATTTGGTTAATGAGTTTTGGTAATCAATTATTGATATACTTGATTAATGATAAACAAATTATTGGTTAATGAAGAATATCGTTTAGTTAATAAATTACCCGTTTATAAGTGATTGATTATCAAAACTCATTAATTCAACGATATATTGTATTAACTAAAAATTTACTCATAATTAACAAAGTGTAAAAATGATATAAAAAAATAGTGTGTATTTATCTTTTTCCTATATATATATATACACACACACACGTGCTTAATTATATTTTTTCCCTCTAAGTTTATTGAAGTTCAATTTTGGTTATTTAAATTTTAATTATAAAAATATTGCTCTTGTAATTTTTTAATTAATATAATTAAATTCTCTTGTTATATTGAAATTAACATATCATTCCTTTTTATGTTTATATTGTGTCACTTCATCTTTACTTCAACAAAGTAAATAAAATAAGTGACATTGTCAAATTTTATAACATCTTAACAAAACATGTATTTTCACATTAACAAAGACATTGTCAAATCAAATGACAAATCAAATGACAATGATAAGGGAGTTAATTGTATAAATTTGAAAATGATAAGAATAACATTATTGCAATTCAAATAAAATGAGCAAAATCAAAATTTTAATAAAACTTGAGTGTGTGTGTCAGAACTAACATTGGAGGAGCACCTTATCTATGTGTGTGGTCTCACTATATAAACTCGTGATTATGGATTTCCATTGAGAATATAGGTTGGGAATACTGCAACATTTTACCCCTATGGCAAGGGTTGAGAAGCGTTGCCACAAGACTAAAACCGTTGCCTAAATTTTATGGCAACGCTTTTCAACTGTTGCCTAAAGTCTAAGGTAACACTTTTTAACCTTTTGACAACAATATACAAAAGCGTTGCCTATTCTTGCCTTTTGGCAACGCTTTTTGAATGTTGTGTATTCCTTGGCTTTATGCAACGTTTTTTTAATGTTGCCTATTGGTGGGCTTTAGGCATCATGTGAAAAACGTTA
Organism: Styphnolobium japonicum; assembly: GCA_023212625.1. NCBI lineage: Eukaryota > Viridiplantae > Streptophyta > Magnoliopsida > Fabales > Fabaceae > Styphnolobium > Styphnolobium japonicum. The sequence goes on from JALBWW010000011.1 coordinate 16,662,909, forward strand.
CCTATATATACAACTTTAGGCAACGCTTTTCAAACATTGTCTAACACTGTATATATTGGCAACATTTAAACAGCGTTGCCAAAAAAATAGAAATAGGCAAGGCTTTTACATGAAGTGAAAGCCTAATTATTCGCCACAATTTATTTATTTTAAAATCAATTCTCTTGCACATGGTCTATCTCATTAATCTACATCACTCCAAAACTAACATACAAAAAGGAATAATATATATATAAATAGATTAAAAAAATAGTACAATTATTGAGTAATACAACTATTATGAATATATACATATTTAAGTTCAAAGTAAAGATCACCAACGTACATCTTAGGAAAAAAAAACTACAAAATAAAAAGTAGCTACTCAAAAGTGAATATTTATCTTCGTGATTTGCACAAGATCTTGCATTGCTTGGCCAAGTACCTCCATCATTTGCATTAGCAACCTAAGAAATGATAAATAAAAATATAATTGGAATTGTTTGAATATCAAAGCCATTGAAAAAGTATAAAGAATGCAGTGCCCTTATATAGCTAAATACAAATCATCTATGCTTTTGCAAAAGGCTTCATCTATGTGTATCAACAGTGCTCGCTTTCTTGTTGATTAGGTGTTATTAGTGTGGAGTGGTTATCGCATGATTACTTACTAAAATCATGGTGTCAGACAAGATATATATATGAAAATGATAACCGAATGTACCTTCCTCCAGCATGTTATACAATGTCAAGGAAAGAAAAGCAAAATGTCTGTCAATTCATGAAGGATTTAAAGGTGCCTAAAGGATATTCATCGAATTTAAGGTCCAAAGTTAATATGCAAGAGTTGAAGTTGCAAAACATGAAGTCTCATGATTGTCATGTGCTAATGCAACATATTCTTCCTGTGGCTTTGCGAGGAGATTTCCAAAAAGAAATTGGAATTGACATAACCAAACTTTGTTACTTCTTCAATAAGTTATGTTCTAAAGTTGTGGATCATTCCATCCTTGATGACTTGCAAATGCATATTGTTGAAACACTTTGCACATTTGAAATGTATTTTCCTCCATCATTTTTTGATGTCATGGTGCACTTAGTAGTCCACTTAGTACGTGAAGTAAAGATTTGTGGTCTAGTATTCCTTCGGTGGATGTACCCATTTGAACGGTTCATGAAATCATTAAAAAGCATGGTTAAGAGCAAAAGTAGGCCAGAGGCTTGTATTATAGAGTGTTACGTTGCAGAAGAAGCAATTGAGTTTTGTTCAAAGTACGTTACTAAGGCAAATGTCATTGGACTCTCTGCTCCCAAAAATCTTTCTGGTGAAACTGGAAGAGGATTATTTGAACCTACGATGTTGTTTGTTCTAATTGACGAGCTTAATATTGCTCACCTATATGTTTTGAGGAACATGACTATTATCCAGCCATATGTGCAAGAACATGTTACATTTATCAAAAGAATCATTCCCTTCTAAGTGTAGGAATAAGGTCAGTTTACAAAATTATCATACTAAATCATTAGCAGCATGGTTGCAAAAACATATAGATAAAGAGATTCAAAGTGGTTCATCCATTAATGATACTTTGAGATGGCTTAGTCATATGCCACAAACACGAGTATTGAGCTATAAAGGGTACCAAATTAATGGTTTTAGGTTCAATACTATGCAGAGAAATAACATGCACACTAGTCAGAAATCTGGAGTCACAGTAGTGACTGAATCATACCATGTGTCATCAATGAAGGATGCAAACCCAATACTATCTAGTACCTCATACTTTGGGGTGATTCAAGACATTTGGGAACTTTATTACATAAAATTCTGAATTCTTGTTTTCAAGTGTAGATGGTTTGATCCAACATGAATGAAAGTTGATGATTTGGGGTTAACATTTATCGATTCCAACAAGATTGGGTTTAAAAATGATCCCTTTATCTTGGCTACACAAGCTAGACAAATTTTCTATGTCAATGATGGTAGCAATGCAGCTCAAAAAATAGTCCTTGTTAGGAATTCAAGATTCATGACAGAAGGGTATTCTATCGGGGAAGATGGCATGGAACTGAGAACTTTTACCAAATTACTTATCTCAAGTTCATTGACTGATGCCTATGATGAACCAAACTGGTTGTGCAATGGGGAGATGCAGCTCATAAAAGAATTAAGGAAACCTTAATTTTGATTAATTGTATTTAAATGAGTTTATGTTTTTCATTGTAATAAACTAGTACCCAATTCTGGTTGTTATTTGTTGATATTTTCCATTGTATATGTTGAAACCAAAATCTTATAAAAAGGTTTAAGTACTAAATCTTTAAAAGCTGTAGCTTTCCCTGTTTAAGTTTTGAGGATAACAAAAATATTTATTTAGTTTGAACAAGTAAGTGTTTCGACAATAGTTTTAACAAATCGCTACTTGTATGTGCGTCCATTCTGTTCTAAGCTTAAAGAAAACTCTTTGTGTGTCCAATGAATGTCTAAAAATGCATTGTGCGTCCAATAACTGTCTTATATACCTTTACTATTGGTGCGTCCAATATTTGTATGCATTTACTGTTACTATTTTTATTGGTTCGTCCAATACGATCTGTTTGCCATAGCTCGGACTCAATTCACTCTTTCAAAGTTCAAGCTCAAGCTCTCGTCCAAGTTAAAATTCAAAAATGAAGAACTGTTCCTCATTAAATGCTAGAAAAGAACTCTGACAGCTCACGGCGACAGAAGAAGTCAACTAAGCCACTTTTGCTGACATTGTCTAACAACTACAAAGATCTGCAAATAAGAAACCTTCTGCAATCTTAGACAAATCAGGACTTTGTTTTCATTGATTGGAAATCTCAGAGAATAAAAGTCACTGTCAGAAGAAGTTCAGCACTTTTTCAGTAGATGCATTTAATGCTACTCAGAACGGTAATAAATGTTTCCGTTGGACTATATAGCTCATGAAGTCTGCTCAATTTGTTCTTACATATAAAAAGAAGAAGCAGCACTTGAAGAAAAGTGAGATCTTGGTGAAAGCATCTTACAAAGTCTAAAAAGCTTTATGTCCTCTTGGATTATATTATTCGTGTTAAAGAGAAAAAGCCTTGAGATTTCTATTGTCTATTCTCATTTGTTAGTGAGTTTCAAACTCAAGCTTTCATCTACTTTCACTTAATCATCTTAGCGTTGTAAGCCTGAAGAGGCTGTGTGTAAAAGAATACTTGTGTGATTGAACCTGAAGAGGTTGAAAGTACTTGTTACCTGAAGAGGTGTATAATACTTGTAATCTCAAAAAAGATTAGTTGGAAAATCCTTCTGGTTGAAGGGACTGGACGTAGCTCTTGGTTGATAAGAGTGAACCAGGATAAATCTCGTGTGTAAGCTTCTCTTCTCTTCTAGTGTTTTTATTATATTCACTAACCTCTGGGGCTTACTATTGTGTTTATTAACAAAGACTTTTTAATTGGTTTTAGAACGTATTAACGGTTTTCTTAAAAGTCTTTTCAAAATCCTTAGAGTCCAATAGGACTGAGCCGTGTTGGTTCTAAGTTCTTTGCTTGTCAAACTTTATCCTTCGCTGTGTTCAATTTTCTGTTAAAAAGGAAAATCTTTTATTAATTTCCAAAAAGGGTTAAGAAACACAATTCAACCCCCCTTCTTGTGTTTCACTTGGTTATTTTAGTATAATATCCAATTGATGTTAATAAAACTTTGTATTCTAGAAGTCAATGTCAATGTGTTTTAGACTTTTCATGAAATTACATTCTAGTGAAGTTCATCTCCATCGAATTATAATATTATTAGATTGAAGAAGTATAAGTCATAAAAAAATATTTATGTTAAATAAGGACTTTAGAATCCGGTTAATAATATGCCGGTTAATAATATGCTGGATTAATAAGTGTATATATTCAAATCCGTTACGATATTAACTGAATTAGAAAGTCATTTCAGAAGAAGCGTAAGTCAAAAAAATATATTTAAATTTTGATTAATACTTTAGAATCCGGTTAATTATATGTCGAATTAATAAGTTCATATATTCAAATTCGCGACCTCATTAACCGGATTAGAAAGTGATTCCATTCAAACGTGTGACTAATAAATTTTTTATTTTTTAAAAATATACTTCAGAATCTGGTTAATTATATGCCGAATTAATAAGTTCATATATTCAAATCTGCGACCTCATTAGCCGGATTAGAAGTGATTCCATTGAAACGTGTGACTAATAAAATTTTTATTTTTTAAAAATATACTTACTGGATTAATAAGTTCATATATTCAAATCCGCGACATCTTTAACCGAATTAGAAAGTGATTCCATTCAAACGTGTGACTAATAAATTTTTTATTTTAAAAAAATATACTTTAGAATCTGATTAGCTTTTGCCGGATTAATAAGTTATATATTGAATGACTTAAGAATCCAGTTATTGAATTTCCAGATTTATAAGTCTTATTTGACATTTCACATTCAGGAAATAGAATTCGGTTTTTGCTAGAATCGAATTTAAAGGGTCTATTTTATAATGCGGTTATTTTATAACCGAATTGATATTGTTATTAAAAAATAAAACTAGAGTCAGTAAACCTTTTCATTTCTTTCCCTTGCTTTCTCTAGTCTTTGCATATCAAACAAGACTTGCTGATCCTTCACCAAAAATCTAGCCATTATCGTTTCTGTAAGCAAGAAGTGACTTCATCTTCATCATTGTCGAACACTACAAAAGGGGTAACTGTTTTTTTACTCTATTTTACATTTCTTGTAAACTTTTTGCCTTAACGTCCACGGAAATAGGGGTTTACTTGTCTGTGTATTCTAACATGTTATACAGGTGCTTCTGAACCAACGTTTAACTCAAATACTTCATAGGACACCAAACGTTCATCAAACGGTAACAACCTTGAATATTGGTGTTGTAATGAGCATTGTTTTGATTAGGGTCTTCAACTAGTGTTTATGTGTATCCTTGTTACTTTAACTTTATTTGGTTTAAAGGGGGGTCTAAGACGTTTTATGCGTATATGGTTTCAGTAGGCTAGAATACAGGCAAAGTGGCCTTCATATGCTATAACTCTTGGTTGGAGTTATTTCCCATGCATCTTTGTGTACTTTCAGTGCTTTCAGTGCATCTTATATTGATTATTGTCACCATACTTTGTTTGTCAATTAGTTTCCAGACATCTTGCTATATTATGACTTCATGTATGCTTGATTTTGATGGATGTTTTTTTATGTGTTGCCATGTCAAACTCAGTGGGATAAGAATGTAAATGAAAAACACATGTGATTACTCTGTGTGGATAAAGTTTTGACTTTGCATGCTTGTTATGTATGATTTGCAATAGATATTATCATTGTTGACTTTCAATTCCATGGTTATGATGGTCTATGCTTAGTTTCTGTTAGGACATTTTACTGTTAGCTGTTATGTTAGGCATCTATTAGTTAGTTAACCCTTTTATGTTATGAGTTAGTTTCTAGTTTTTGGTCTTTATGTAAAGGGCTTATTTATAGCCAACTCTAATAATACAGTTCATTCAATTTTTATCTTACACACGTGGTATCCAACATCCTTGGCAGTTTGTATACTCCCATTACACTATCATTAAACATTGACAATGAAAATTATTAATTGTTAGTGGTTTGTACAGTATAGTGTTGTTAGTTATTTTCTTGTATGCTCATTTATGAGGTGGTTACTATTAGTAATGTATTTTTAACTCTAATATTATAGATGTCCTCGGATCCGGAATACCAACCTACCTCCGACAATGATGATTCATCAAGTAAACAAACTTTAACAAAGAAGAGAACTAGGGGTCCAACTGTTTTGGACCGCATCTCTAAGGTGCGTGCAACCGGGATAAAGATACCGGTTGAAACTAATTATGATGGTATTCCTATTGAAGATAGTGGGAATGACCTCATGACTTATCTATGAATAGTGACAAGAGACACAGTTCCTATCAATGTGGCTTCATGGGGTGATGTTCCTAAATCATTGAAAGATAGAATTTGGGATACTTTAACGGTAAGTTTAAATCATACTTTGAATTATCTTAATATTATATTAAATTTTGAACTTATCATTTGTTTTTTCCATGCAATAGAACCCATTTATAATACTAGATACGGAGAAATTCAAACAAATGATGATAAAGAGTGCAGCTGATAAGTTAAAACAATTCAAAACCAGATTAGGGAGGGATTACATATGGCCTTTTTATGAGGTGGATCATGAGTAAATGTTTAAACCCCCATCAATTTACAAATTCATCACACAGGACATATGTGATGAGTTTGTCAAATCACGTTTGTCTGATCAATTCAAAGTAGGTACATTAAATTTATTTGGGTTAGTGGCTTGATGATGTTATGTCATTTATTGACATATGCTTAATGTAACAGAAAATTCGGGAGAAGTGCATAGCACAGCCCAAGAAAACAAAATTTCGGCATCGCACTTCAAGGAAGGGATACGCTCAATTGGAGAGAGAATTGGTATGAATCATATAGTTAAATTCAGTTGTCCACATTTTTTCAATATGAATCATATTATCTATCAGAATACATGGTATTATTTAATGTTTTACAGTAAAAGAAGTTACAAACAACGGAGAAAATCTAACAGTATGAGCTGTGGAAACAAGCAAGAGTGGACAAGAAATGGGAGTTTACGAAACCCGAAGAAGCAGAGATCGCAAGAAGAATAGTAAGTGTTCAACTTATACTGTTAGTAAAGTAACTATAAAAAATATTTAATACTTATACGATTTAAACTAACTATTAAACATATGGTTTCATGATGACCTCGCAACACAGCAAAGTCTAAGTTCTTTCCAGCTAACTGGAAAGAACAATATACTAACAGAGGCATTGGGCACTCCTGAGCATTGTGGAAGATTACGTGCAGTTAGCTCGTTGTCCACGCCAACAATGTACTAGGGTAAAAAGAACACAGTCAGCATGGAAGAACACAAGGCAGTGTGCAGCAAGGTATCACAAATGGAGACTATTTTATTGGGCATACTACAGTGACAGGAAATGTTGGCCTAAACAAACCCCAATATTCCAAAATTAGATATCAAAGCTTTGATGGGAGACAAAGGGGTCAATCTAAGTTCCTCTAGCTCAATAAACTTAAATATCACCCCTTCTACATCTCAAAAAAATGTTGCAGAGGAGCCAGTCATCGTTGAGGGGACAGCGGAAACAAATAAAACAACGTCATCTCCAACAAGTCCCCATACAGCCTCACTCGACGATACAACCCATTCTTTAGAATGGTGTTCGGGCTTTTCTGTGGTAAATATATGTTTGCAATTTTACAACCTCTCTAAGAATTTTAAAGTAATTTAAATTACATTATTATGTATCTAACAATATTTTTAATTGATATAGCCAAATTTACATTGTCTATTGGCTACTGGCCAACCAGATAATTATGTTGCGAAAGGTACGGTACATGCTGTTGGTGGCAAAGGGATGACCCTCTACAACAGGCTCATTCCTTTGGATTTTGTCAAGGTCCGTGTGGACAGGGTCATTAAACCCAATGCTCAAGTTCCATGCCCAAACGACGATGTGGAACTTGTTAAAGATACATTGAGAACTTTTATTGCTTGGCATTGAAATTATGTCACTCACGACATTGATGTAAGTAATTTAAAGATTCTGTACATATATATGTTAATTTAAAGATTGTGAAACCTAACATACATGTTGATTAATGGTTTTCAAACTCATAAGTTGCCTATTATTTTGACTACAGGCAACTCAAAGACCGGATACACCAGTCATAACTGACTTGAACTGGCTTATCCAACTATCGAATGAAATGGCTAAAGATGACGTATTCTCACGTCAAATAGAAGCTCCTGGGTTGGATGTAGACTTTCTGTCATATATCTCACCAGAAGATATGCAGGACTTTTGCCATTTCGAATGCATATCAGCTAGTTCAATAACTTGGTACTTTGGGTAAGACAACTATCTTAATCATGGTATTGTATTTGTTGTAAATATAGATTTAGTTAATAAATATTTGATACTAAATTTTGTTAATTTACTTTCAAGTAACTTGGTTGACTTGATACACCGCATTCTTGGATATCCACCTTATGGGTTTGCTGACCTAATAAGGGTGTCAGTTCTTGGAGGCCAAGAAGATCCCAAGTCAAGGGGCCAATACCTATCTGAAGTTTTATTGCGGGTTCCAACAGACAACATGGTCTTTGTACCATATAATGGAGGGTAAAATTCATAAAATTAAATATTCTAATACAAATATAGCATATATGTACTGAACATGTGTGATTAAGATATCCAGGACCAATGTGTTTTGGATGGACTCTATAGGAAAACCAATACGAGATGACATAAAGAAGGTGGTTGGAATGTAAGTTATTCTAATTATAACCTTCATCATGTGTAGCTTGGTTTTTTTAATGTTAAACATAAGCTTTATGTTTCATTTGGTTTTTTAAAAGAGCTTTGAGGTGTTACAAAAAGGAAAAAAGAATATCACAAGGCAAAAAGGACAACATCAACATCACCACTCTCAAGGTATTATGTTTAATGTGTTATTCACAAAGATTTGATTCTTTGAACTACTTTTTGTTTCACTTAATTAGTTTTTGTATTATGTATAGGCACTAAGGCAAACCGATAGTAAAACATGTGGTTTCTATGTCTTGAAATATATGAGAGACATCATAACCAACAAGATGAAAACAATGAGTCAGAAAGTAAGTTTTAAGGTTTATACATTGATGTGGTTCTGTTATTGGCTTGTACAAATATCTGAACTTTATATTATTTTTTTGCTTGGATCAATTTTCAGAAGCAATAACTTATACAGAAGAAGAGCTAAATGAGGTATAGCTTGAATGAGCAGCATCTGTTCTAGCTGCATCGAATAAGAATTAGCATGAGAAGATGAGATGATTTATGTTATTTTTTGTACATAAATAGGGTTATATAGGAAATGTTGTTAGGTTGATATTATTTATAAAGTTTGTGTAAATGACCTTTGTAAATGTTAATATTATGTACAAAAATAAGAATTCAATTTTGTACAGTCTTTGATTATCCTTGTGCAAATATGAAACTGGTAATGGTTTCTAGACGTTTATTGTTAACAGGATATATAATGCACTTTTCAATTTGGCTATAATCCGAATTTAAATCAAATAAATACACACTTTACCAATTCGGGTAATAATAATTGATTTGAATGTATGTTTATAAATCCGATTTTTAACCGGATTTATGTAGTTTTTCAATTCGGTTATACATAACCGAATTTAATTTAAACTTTCCAATCCGGTGTTTAATCGGATTTATATATTTTTAGCCATTTTCCAATTTGGCTCATACTTTGGAATTTAATGTGAAATTTTCAATCCGGTGTTTAAGGGGATTTAAAATCACGTGGTTCTTGATTCGGCACTAAAAAATCGAATTGGAAAATAGTTTTCCAATTCGGTTTATTTAAGGGTTGTTAAAAGTCAGAACAAAAGACTACCCACAGACATAATTCGTTGTTCAAACCGAATTGAAACTGTTTTCATAGCCAAATTTAAAAGTCATTTCTATTGTAGCGATATATGTTTGATGGCGGGACTATCAGTCTTGCCATGGATTAAAAACTAAAAAGTAAAAAAGGAAAGATATTTATATGTTGGTGACCATAGAAAAAAGAGAAAGGACACCGTAAAAGATAAAGGACAAAGTTGCTGATTAAAAAAAATGAATTCATGGCATGGCAACACTGTCAGTCCAGCCAATGAAATAATTTTTTTTTAAAGATTTTTCTTAACTCAAAATGAATTTTATCTTTATTTTTTAAGTTTTTTTTATAAGGGTTTAGAAATTGTAAATGAAACTTCATTTTATTTTTCTTTTTTATGAAATTAAATTAATTTTTTTAATTTTATTATTATATAAATTTTTAGTCTATAATATATATATATATTTATACATACATAAATAAGGCATGGTGGGACTAATATTCCCGCCAAAGGAATATTTTTTTAAGTAAAAATCTATAGTTTAGATATATAGTTTTAAACAAATATATTAATACGCAAAAAATTTGTTTTAGATATTTTAAGGAAAAAAATTTACCAGAGCTGAGGATCGTTACGGAGGAAATCATGTATAAAATATAGGAAAATATGAAAATCATGGAAATCATAGAAGAAAACATAAAATAATGTAGAAAGTAATAAAATCTTATAGGAAGAATTTTAAACTTACAAAAATCTTGCAAAACTTTTATTCAATCTAGGACGTTGATACAATAATTTCAAGAAGGTTAGATATGAAAAGGGTTTTAGAGAGAATGGTTGCCAATTTCGCTCTCCTCTTCTCAACAAATACTAACCTATTTATAAAACTAATAAAGTTACATTCAAAATTACTAATAAACATAATGATAACTCCTTTTGAAAAGTAAATTACAATAATGAAGCTTTTCTGAAAGTAGTCTTCATTTTGCTTCTTTTACTATTGTAGGATTCTGCCGACACTTGTAGTGACCCCATTAGCCTACTGTAGGCTTTCTATCCTCCCACAGAATATAATAGTAAAGTCCACCTGGATCCATATACATGAGGTAAGTTATGTTTTGTTTCAAGTTCTTAGTCTCAAGAATTTTAGTAATCATTTGGCAACCTTGAGAAATTGTCTACGGTCAAGTTATGCATCAAGACATAAATATACTTTCGTTGTAAGGCATGCATTTCTTATCCCACGTGTGTCTACATAGTTCCAAGTTCACGGAATTGTTCCGTATTGACTTGAAAGTCCAAGAACTCCAAAAAGTTCCTTCTTACCATTTATGATTATAGTTTAAGAGTCAAGTCTTTGATTTCATTCTTTCTATATTGCTCGTGACTTTTTAGAACAAAAAAACATAATAGATTAACTTATAAAGTCATACTTTCTTTGTTTAGCTATCCGAGATAAATACAAGTAGGACAAGTTATTTTAGGTACAGACATACAGTAGGGCATTTTTCTATTACAGACCAAAGATTCCTAGCTCCTGGCCCTACATTTGTCCTTAACAAAATCAAGTCCTACAGATTTCCTATTTTACATTTCGGACATATGAAATAAAATTTCAGTTAAAACTTTTATATAGCCTCTGTTGTCCACGGAATAAACCCATGACCACTTGATTTCAATCCAGATTATGGTAGTATTCATGCTGAGTAATATGAAACCATAGAAAATACATAAGATATATAATCTTAGTAGGAATCAAGAAATATAAAACAGATAGAAATTTTCCTCTTCATGGTTCCAACTGCTGTCCGTAGAAAATGCATGGCTGCTTACATAAAACAAAACTTAGGCACAAAGATAAATTCTTGCTCAAGTATCTCCAAGGGTCCCTCCTTGTACTCATCGTACACGTTCTCTTGGTTGAGCCAAAGACCAATTTAATTTCTTTTTGTAGCCACCAAGTCAAACATATAAACTAGGAAATTCCTCTTGGCTTTTATGCTACCACTTTTGGAGCCTTGCCTCGGTCCCCACAAGTCTTACACATTCAAGAGTCTCCCTTATACTTGAGTCTAAAACCGTGCACATAATTTTGGAAACAACATGTCTCAAGTCAACAATTTCAAACATAGAAACCATCCTTTACCTCACGGTTCACACACACACATGCTGAAAACAGATTTTGCATGTCTTAAACAAAAGTCCACACCATATCTCATAAGTGTAGAAGCAAAGCTCAAGTGTGTGATTCATGGACTCTACGTCTTTGTCAAGCAAAAGAAAGAAAATAAGCTTTAAGAATTTTATGAAAGTAACGTTTCAGCTTATGCATACAACATCATGTTTTAACATCAATTCATGAAAACCAAGTCCTTTCTTTTCCCAAACTGCAACGTGACTTTTATGGAAGATAAAAGGAAGTAAAGTGAAAGTAACTAACATATGGCTAACATATAATATCAAAACAGAAAGAAAACAAGACAGCCATAAATTGGTTTAAGAGGTTGATTCCTACTAATGGAAAGTAACAATATTCTTAGTGACAAGATCATGACAAATATGCTTTCTTTTCCTTACATATCATACGTGACTTTCATAGAAAAATAGATATCAAAACTAGATAAAAATACAGCCATGGTTTTAGTTCAAGAGGCTTGATCCCTACCCTTTGCACGTGAGTAATTTCTTCCAAGGGTGTAGAGTGTTTTGATGTTGTAGTGAGTGTGTAGGTGCCATGGGTGAGCTTGTGCCTTTTTATACTCAAAATTCTAGTTGGTTTATAACTAAACATTAGAAGAATTTGGTTGGTTCTTAACTTAGTTTTCCTACTAGTTACCTTGAGTTACCTTGAGTAATGATTGCTTGGAATGAAAAAATACAAAGCCGTGACTACCTTCTTCATATTCTAGCTTGGATTGTTGCTAGTCAAGGCCTCATTAATTGTGTGGCTTTATCTTTTGGCTGCTGTCCACACCGTTGGCAGCTCCATCCCTATTTTTCTTAAGCCTAATTCCTTATTTCTTTGACTAACTTGCTTAGCTTAACTATTTTTCTTGGGTTATCTCTCACGGTTTCCTTGGTTTACTGCAGCAGCTGCCTTATCTCTTGCATGGCTAGAAACAGAAACAGAAAAATGACCATGGTTTTCCCCACACACCAACGTGAGTCAAGTCTTGCTAGACTAGTAATAGTGTTATGTTTTAATGTTTTATCACTTTTATTCCCTTACTTCCTACGACCTTGAGGTGCAGTTTCTGTTTAGTTTTTATCCAATCATCTACCTTCCTTTCCTTGTCTTATTTCCTACATGGTCCATTTTTTTCCACAACAAAACCGTTAGTCAAGTTGCTTTTGGACTAACAATAGTAAGCTTGTTTTATTTGGTAGCCTTTTCCTTTTACTTTTTACATGTTTCACGGTACCTTAAGACTTAGTAATTTGTTCTTTGTTTTTTACTTTGTTTTATTCAATCAAGTCTTAAGCATTTAACATGAACTTGCTACCTTAAGACTTAGTAATTTGTTCTTTGTTTTTTACTTTGTTTTATTCAATCAAGTCTTAAGCATTTAACATGAACTTGCTACCGTTGTAGCACTCAAGCTTCATGTCTCACATGCCTCTACGTAAATTAGCTAGGAAGTATTTATCTTACTTACTATTTTTTTTCCTTTCTTGTTTCTTCCATTGGACCTAGAAGAGTTAAAAATTTAAATGTCCAAACTATGTCTAACTATTTTTCAAATCACTACTAGCTGAAAATTAGCACTATGAGTTTCTTTGATAATCTTGCCTAATCCTATTTTATAGTTTAGCCCTTCATAAAAACATACCTGGTTATTCTTTTCTGCTATGTTGCCTTATGCTCTATGTTGGAATATGACAACACTTGTATTGTTGCTCTTTTTATTGTAGGTAGATGCTGCCGACACTTAAAGTCGTCTTTTCTTTATTGTAAAGGAGGGAAGATTCCCTCACAGTCATCTCCATTATTAAAATAATCGTCCGGACTAATATACTTTCTTCAATATCATCATTTTGAGATGGGAGTGATGTCAATTCTAATATCTTTTCTTGCATTTCTTCTTCTAATATGGCTGCTACTAATGCTGTCATAATTCTCTTTTCCTCTTGAAGGAAGAATGCCTCTTTGGTTAATGAAGATGTGCTAACTGTTGATTTTACTTTTAATGATGAGGCTTGTTGGGTGAACTTAAGTCATTGATCAATTTTTTTTTCTTCAGAAGAGTGAGATCAAACTTTGCCCATCACTTGACTTTAATAACTCAAACTAAATATTGGATGCTAGTATTTTCAACTAGTTTAGCTAAATCATATTCTCACATCATGATTCATGCAATTCCTTGACTGGTTATAAATAATAAAAACTGATATTCTTTTATTATTATATAAATTTTTAGTCCATAATTATTATATATATATATATATATATATATAAGGCATGGTGAATGATTTTTTTACAAAATACATTTTAACCTCTTTAACCAATTTATTATTTAATTTTCAACCGTTGTATTTTTTTATGATTTAATTATTATATATATATATATATATAAGGCATGGTGAATGATTTTTTTTACAAAATGCATTTTAACTTCTTTAACTAATTCATTATTTAATTTTCAACCGTTGTATTTTTTTTATGATTTAATTATTATTAATCAATAATAAATCTTAAATGATGCATTAATGTACCCTTTCTTTAAATGTGTATGTTTGTCACCCACATTTTTACTTTTTTTTTTTATTTATAATTTTAAGAAAGCCTCCCTAAACGCAGCGTTTTTAACTTTTTGGATTCGGAAGATCATCAAACCCTACCTAGCCACGCCTCTTCTCCATTCGATTTCGAAGTTCAGCTGCGACTGCGAGACGCTGCTCAGCCGCTGCCCACCGTTTTGCTCCACTGCTGCAAGAGCGGGACGCACGCTCCGCCTCCTCCGTGAGTGAGTGATCTGTTTATTTCTTCTTTTCACTTTGGCCATATCTAATTATTTTATTTTATTTTTTAACTGTGGTAATCTGTTCATGAAATCCTTTCGCCATAAAAGAGTATATGACCTGTAACTTGCTATTAGGGGTATGAATCTGTGCCTGTAAAGGGACCCGATCCGGCCCAACTAATCTGTTGGATCACATTAATCCAGATCCAATAATGCATATGGATCGGTTCGGGTTGGATTCTTTAAAAATCCAACGGGTCTCGGGTCTCCATATGACCCGGTTATTTTATGTTTTCTTCTAGGGTTCAACTTTCGTTTCCTGGAGCTCCTGCAACGGACTCTCTCGTGAAAGATCTCGCGTGCAGCGTCTTCATCTCTTTCTCGCGTGCAAGGCCACAATTTCTTTCTGAATCTCTGGTTGATTTAGATTTTGAAGGTCTTCCCCTTCCTCATACCTATTTTATCATTTGATTATTCGAATGAGTTTTTTAAGTCTGCTGTGGAAGAATGAGCTCTACGCCCTTGATTCTGTAACTTTTGGTCGATTGTTTTTTTGTGGGTCCTTTATGGAAGAATGTTGATGGAATATGAGGATTGGGAAGAGTGTTAATTTGTTGGTTTTTCATTGAGGGTCTCTGTGAGTGACCTATGGTTTGTGCAAAAAAGAGGGCTTTATTTCAGTTTTTTTTCCCCATCCTCGGCCTAGTTCTACTTTCCCTCAATTCTCTCTAATAGAATTTCTTTTTCTATTAAGAAAAACACTCTTCAAATTTCAGCAACTTAGGTAATTTCAGCAACTGTTTTGACTAGTCAAGCAATTTTCCAAAGAATGAAAAATTATACAGTGAACTATTGGTTCTCCATTTTATTTATTTTTCTTCTTGTTTCACACCCTTGTTTATGATACTGTTTAGTTATCTCAACATGAATGTGAGTTTTGTGCTTTTTCTTACTGGGTTTAGGAAAATTCCAATTCTTTGTTGTGATATTGAGAAATTGTTTCGTGCGTTTAGTTATCTTGGTTGGATTTTGGTGTAAATAGTGTTAGATTGGTGAATCTTAGATTTTTGTCGTTATAGTTGTGGCCTCCTCCTTTGGTATTATTTGATTCCAGGAGGATTTGCAATCACCAAAAAGTAAAAGAGAAGAAGAAGAAAACAAAAAGAAGAAATCATTTATAGTTTGATTTAAACAATCCTGGGTTTTACCAATACTCTTCACTTGATTTTTTTTCAGACAATTTTAGTGATCAGTATTCTGGTGCCAAAGGAGCGAAGCAGGAGAAAAAAACCAAAAACGGGTCGGATTCGGGTTAACCCAACCGTGAAGAGTTGGATCGGGTCGGATTTGGATTGGGGCACCGAATCCACTGTTGAAGCCTGGATCGGGCCAGGTCGGATCTAGCTTGATCCAAACCTACTTGCATTGCGAGTTGTGACACCTACTAGTATTCAACAATTATGATCCCTGTTTCCCCTAATTTATGCATGCGAGTTGCAGCTGAGGCATGATTTTTGGTTCTCGAATAATTTTCATTTTTCTCAATGTTCCCAGGGAACTGAATCTTGGTACATTTGAATGAATAATTGTTAATTTTCTCAATGTTTCATTTGTTTATTCATATTGTTCATTGAATAATTGTTCTACATTCTGTGACGCAGTTGAAATTGTCAAATATTATTGGTTGGTGGCTCTTTCCTTCACTCGGCATTCTTTCCGATCTGTTGCCTCAATTTCTTCTTCCTAGGTAGAAGAGTACAAAAAAGAATCAAAGCCATCGATACAAAATGCTTCAGCACCAAATTGTACAATCCCCTGCTAGGCTAGGCCTCACGAACCCAAATTCACCGTCAATTCCAAACCCTACCCCTCCGAAGCTTCCTCCATCACAGACCCATCACCACCAACAGCACCATTCGGCTACCCCTTCTGCTGCTCTCCTCTCTCTTCTCCCACCCCTCCCTAGAGCCCAAGCACTTCTTCATCAAATGGCTTCCTTAGCTTCTAAGCTCTTTGAAGTATCACCCAACAAATCCCTTTGGGTCACTGCATTCCGTGGATCACTTCCAACCTTCCTTTCTTCACAAAGCCAAGCACATTCGTCTACCCCACTTGAGTCTTCTCCCTCCACAGCCAAAGAAATTCTTTCACTTTTCACTGTTCTTCAAACCCAAATCTTTGAAGCTGTTGCCGAACTACAAGAAATTCTTGATCTACAAGATTCTAAGCAGAAGATTGATCGGGAAATTCACTCAAAAGATTTGGCGCTTCTTGCATTTGCCAACAAACTCAAAGATGCTGAGCGGGGTCTTGACATTCTTGTTGATGATTACTCTGATTATCGCCGCACCAAGAGATTGAAATCAGGAGATGGAAACGAAGATGATTCTTTGACTTCCTCGACTGTCTCCTCTCAGCTGAAGCTGTCAGATATATTATCATATGCCCACCGGATATGTTACACAACCTTTGCACCGCCAGAATTTGGAGCTGGGCAAGTGCCTCTCCGTGGTGCACTGCCACCTGCACCACAAGAAGAGCAAATGAGAGCATCACAGTTATATAATTTTGCAGACCTTGATATTGGATTGCCTAAAGCAGTTGAAGCCAAGGAGAAAACAATTGAGGCTATTATTGAGCCTCCATCTCTACAGCCAGTGGATACCAATCCACTTTCCAATTTGACTGCAATTCAAGGGATGCTTCCTCCAAATTTTACGGTTCCGCCTGGCTGGAAGCCTGGAATGCCTGTGCAATTGCCTATTGATTTACCAATTAAGCCCCCTCCTGGCTGGAAACCAGGGGATCCTGTGCCATTGCCACCCATGGACTCTCTTCCTGTACCTAGATTTGAGGAGCAACAATTACACCCTCACATTCCTCAGCCCAAGCAACCAGAAGTAATTCAAGTGCAGCCAGTTAATTTGGATCTTGGAGGAAGTGATAGTAGTGATTATAGCAGTGACGATGCCAGCTCTGATGATGAAGATTGAGAAGTCCATGAAACTGATCATTTCAAGTTGACGACTGTATAGGTAAGTGTTTTTGTTTTTGAAATTTGTTTTTCATTTGAACTTGTTGGAAATGTATGAGCAATGGGTTGCAGTTTCATATGAATTCCCAACATCAGTTTTTTCCCCTTTTGCACATTAAGCATTTGATGGTTTTGCTGAATGATGGTTATTTTTTATTAGGCCCAAATTTCACTGGCCTATGTTATAGATCCTGTCCATTGTTTTCTAAGCATTGAGTTTTAGGATGACTTTTTCAGCATTGATAAGTTGAGTTGATTGTAGGATAATACCAGAAGTTGTCATCAATTAGTAGGGCTAGATTAATGTCAACTTTTATTGGAGGAATAAACTGATGACACATGTATCTTTGGAGGACCAAAATGGTAGTTTACTAAAAAAAAAAGAACTACACCATTTTGTGTCTAATAAAAAAGTTGGGAAATGCGATCATTGAATTGTTTCTGTTCTAATTGTAATTGACATTTGTTTTCTTTTGTCTGATGATGATGCGAATGACCAGGTGAATATTTTGATTTCTGAGTAATTAACCTTGTGGAATGTCTAGTATGCTGAGTTGGTCTTTTGTTCTGATTTGTGAATGTTTTCATTGCACATTCTCTATTTGAAATAAGTCCTGAACCACAAAATTTTATTGAGATGTGCGCAACTGGTGTTTTGAATGCTTTATGGTATTTGGGTTTTCTGGCTTCAAGCGTTTGAAGTTACTAATGATGGTGGCTTGTTCAAGGTCTGTGAATAAAAATTGTAGTTAGGTGCCAGGCTTTTGTTAGGAGTAATGTTTGGTTCTATTTCATTTATGTGGTGATCTACTATGTTGTTAGAGGATTTAATCTCTGGATTTCATTTGCTGCTATTGTTGTGTTTGGGTCTTTTTCTTTTGGGTATATGAATATGTTTGTTTTGCCATTGGACATTGGAAGCACTGACATGATGCACAAATTTGTAAAATAGGCCATCCATGCTTACTTGTCAGTGTCACTGTTGCTTAATAATCTGGGTCATGTGAAGAGTTTGAGCACTGGTTTATTCAATTTTTCTACATGTGAATGGTTTACTGGTGTGCATGCTGTTTGATGCAAATAAATGAATTGTAAAGTTTGGTTAATTTGAACCTACGGATGATTTGATGTTGGAGATTTATTTTTTATTTTTTAGGCTTAATTGTTTTGTTTCCTAGCATGCGAACAAGGTACAATTTAGATCTTATTTAGTGCTCTGTCTAACCCTTTTGGGTCTTGGGGTTTTGGTATTCTGTAATAGATGGATCTCTCAAGTCATTTCAGCTGCCCTGCATGTTTATTATTGTTTTTTTCGTTTTTAGTATGTAGGTTGCTAAACTTGGCAATTTTCAGCTGTTCTGCTGTATCAGTTTCTTTTATTTCTTTTGCTTTAATTTGGAGGGAGTCTAATTTGTGAGTTTAACTGCTTAATCATAATCAGTTTTAGTACCTGCTGTTAAGCGTAGGGGTATGCTGTCAGAATGGGGGTAATCTTTTGGCTTTGGAAGATGGACCCTGTAATTGTTTTGTCATGGCGGGTTAAGTATCAGTGTCAGTTAGTCTGCAGCTTTTCATTACACAGCTTTTCATGGCGAGTTTGAGCACTGGTTTATTCAATTTTTCTACATGTGAATGATTTTGAGAAATCTCATGGAAGGTTTGGTTCTGTTTGCACTGATGGGTAGGAACACTTCTTCATTCTTGTGGGTTGCTCGTTGTTGGGTAAGGTTGTGTCTATTTACTGGTGCACATGCTGTTTGATGCAAATAAATGAATTGTAAAGTTTGGTTAATTTGAACCTACGGATGATTTGATGTTGGAGATTTATTTTTTATTTTTTAGGCTTAATTGTTTTGTTTCCTAGCATGCAAACTAGGTGAAATTTAGATCTTATTTAGTGCTCTGTCTAACCCTTTTGGGTCTTGGGGTTTTGGTATTCTGTAATAGATGGATCTCTTAAGTCATTTCAGCTGCCCTGCATGTTTATTATTGTTTTTTTTTCGTTTTTAGTATGTAGGTTGCTAAACTTGGCAATTTTCAGCTGTTCTGCCGGATCAGTTTCTTTTATTTCTTTTGCTTTAATTTGGAGGGAGTCTAATTTGTGAGTTTAACTGCTTAATCATAATCAGTTTTAGTACCTGCTGTTATTTAAGTGAGTAAGTTGTGCTTAAGCGTAGGCATATGCTGTCAGAATGGGGGTAATCTTTTGGCTTTGGAAGATGGACCCTGTAAATGTTTTGTCATGGCGGGTTAAGTATTGGTGTCAGTTAGTCTTCAGCTTTTCATTTCATAGCTTTAACGATCTAAAAAGGGTCTGATGTGATTGTCTTCTTGTTGCCTTGATATGATGTTGCTTCTTTGTTTTTGTTAAGAGGCCCGCTGCTATGACCTATTGATGTTGGTTTTGCTTTGGCAAGGATTTGGTGTGTAAGCTGCTATAATGATGTGATGATTCAATTTGGGGACTAGGGATGTACTTAATATAAGGGCCTTGGTATTTTTGTTCCTGTTTGCTTACTGCAGTTTCTGTCATAAGTGCTAGTTACTTATTTGATTGTTTGTGGATCTTATTTTTGAGTTGGAATTTGGAATAATGTCTTCATACTTTGCTCACTCTTTAATCTGAGTGCATAAAAAAGTTTTAAATGGAGTCTCAGTTTTTTGTTGGATGGTTTTCATTGTTCTGAGTCAGCCCGTTTAGCCTCTGATCTTATGTGTTAATTGTAGTAGGGATGAGATCTGTTTACTTTACTTTTGCTTTTGCAACTCAATTTTGAAAGTGCCAAATACAGAGAGCATGTTAGCACTCCTACTATTGTCAAGGTGGACTATAGAAAGAAAGGGAGGAGAAGCATGGGATTAACACCCCACGTGAGCAGAAGAAACAATGTGACTCCAAGCAACTACTTGCACACGTGGCAAGGGGTTGGGATGAAAGAAACAGAATCTGTTAGGAGCAAGGAATATAAGAAGGGAAGGCAGGGAGAGAGGGGGCAGGCAAGAATTGGCATGGGCTTTGGGAGGGACTAGACACTCTTTACTTGTCTAGAGTTACCTTTTGTCAAGGTGGACTATAGAAAGAAAGGGAGGAGAAGCATGGGATTAACACCCCACGTGAGCAGAAGAAACAATGTGACTCCAAGCAACTACTTGCACACGTGGCAAGGGGTTGGGATGAAAGAAACAGAATCTGTTAGGAGCAAGGAATATAAGAAGGGAAGGCAGGGAGAGAGGGGGCAGGCAAGAATTGGCATGGGCTTTGGGAGGGACTAGACACTCTTTACTTGTCTAGAGTTACCTTTTCTCTTTGTATTTCTGTTATTCAACTTCCTAAATACAAATTACTGGTACTGATATCATCTTGATACCAACCAGAACATTCAGTAAATTCCTTTAGAATTGTTGTTATCTTTACTGTTTTTCTGGGTTCCTATCAGTGCGAGTAAGATGTGCTTAAAAAAAAGGAAAGAAAAATAAATATATGGTAATATTCCCTTGTTATATATGAGTTCCCCTCACTGTTTAATAACATTTAGGTTGGATTCCATGATTCTTTGATTATATGGCACAACTAGGCTTTTAAATACACATGCTGCCACGCTTCTGGCAGTGTGCATGTGCTTGGTCATAAAATGGGTTACCAAACTCGTAATCACTTTCCATTTGTCTCGTTGGAGAGTTAACACATGTATCTTTCAGCTGTAAAAATCCTGGATTTTAATTACCATTCAACACCAGATTTTGTTCCAAACCAGATCCATCTGCATTTTCCCCTTGTCTGGCAGCATGCAGTGTTTTGCTCCTAACTTGAACTACACACCTCTAATTCATGTACTGTTTGTTGCATTTGAAAGCTGACATGTGATGCTACCATGCAAGGTAGGTTGTGGTTGTGGTCACGGTGCAGCCCGTAATTGCGGAGTGTTGCGGTTGCAGCGGCCACCGCGACCAAGATGTTCCGTGATGCGGCCCTATATTTAAAACCTTGCTACCATGCATAAAAATTTCAGATCATAACTCTTTTTTGCCAATTAATACCAATTTTTTCCCCCAAGTTTGGCTTGTTTCTGCATTTTTTTCACTTCTACCAGCATGTAATGATTGATTCATAAATTGAGCTACACCTGATATTTTTCAATGATTCTGGTCTCATCTGAAAGTTAAGTTATTCATCTATGTTGAGCTAAAATTTGAAGGTCTAACTCAATTCCTATGATTTCTGGTGATTTTTCAAAGTTTGCTGAAGTTCTAGGACAGCAAAGGCACTGAAGCCTAATTTGATATTGGAAATATAACTTTTCTATCATGTTGCAGCCTGATTCTTTGGGAGCGTTGGATTTGGATATTCCATCAACCAATTACCACAGCGAAGATCTAATTTTAAGTGAATCATGGTCTGAATCGCTTGATAGCCAGCAGCCTGAATGCATTCCAGAATTGATCGTTTTTTGGGTTTGACAAGAAGGAAGCACCATCAACAGTTGAGGCTTGAGAAAATGCTGCTCTTTCAGATTTTAAAATTGGAAGTCGCATCTGAGACTCAAAATGATCAATCTTGGTATTGTTATCCGTTTCCAGCATGAGCTTTTTTTTATTAAAGTTTGTTAAAAGTAACATTTTTCCATAAACTGACTTGAGATGTGCATGCTGAAGAATTGGTTTGAACCACTTCAACTATTCCTGTATATGTTTCTCTAATCTGGGTCTCTAATGGTCACAGAAGAATTACACTGTATCGGTCTAGTTTGGTTGTCAGCTTCTGTAGAAATATCCCTTCTTTTTTATTCTTAGTACATCGTATTTTTAAAAGGAAGTCTTGCAACCCCATGGCAAAGACTTGTTTTTAAAGCTAACGGACAGTGTTTTTTTTTTCTTTCTTTTTAATGCAAGCTGATGTACAAACAGTATCAGTTATTTGATTATCTGATTTATCTCATTCTTTCCTTTCTAGTTATTTGTGGCATACAGCTTGGGCCAAATACATAAACCCAATTCATTTATCTGATCTAAAGTTGATATAAAAGCAATTTATATTTCTTTGATATAATTCTCTTTTAGAACAGAATGTGTCTCGTTCAGTTTTTGCTTTTAAATGATAAGTGAAGAGAATGAACTTCTGGGGTGCTGCTTGTGTGGTTCATCTTATAAATACGAGACATTTGGTAGGAGCATAGCAATTTCCTTCCCCCACAAGTTTCTATATTCGATTGAGAAACAATTAGGTAAGGAAAACAGAATACTCTGATTGAAAAGGTTTAACCCCTGGTTTACACCGTTTACACTGTTAACATGCCATATTCCTAAAAATGACATCTTACAAAACTATGGCATTGCAGGTCATCTGATTCATGTAAGCATGAACAGGCACATAGAATATGGTCAATTCTAGTCAATTTAAATACTTCAGCACCTGTATTTTATGGCCAACAGATGTATGCATTCCTGGTGCATAAAATATCAATATGTACAAGTGACTAAACAATCTTGATACGGATGATATTGAAGACTTCAACCATAAAATATGAAGAAAACATTTATTAAAATTTGAAAGGAAAAGATAGGAAGAAGATAAAAAATGGAGTATGATGCATATAATACTAGACATTAACAATACTTCATAGAAATCTAGCAGTCGGCTCACTCACTATTGTCAAAAGCTGGTCCTGCAACACATCAATCAATTGCAGATGGTGCAATATTGAGATCACCAACAACAAATATTCTCCTTCCCTGATGCAGGAGAGACTCCAATCTTTTCTACTCAAGAGGCTATCAACATCAATCAAACAGAACAAACAAAAGAATAGTGAAAAGCAGAACAACAGAGGCAAGGAAGGTGACCAAACTTGCATATAACTTTGATAAAAATAAGTACTTTCCAAATTTTGACACTTTATGTTCATTGAATCATACTAGCTTACAGCCAAAACGAAAAAATATACTAGCTTTAAACTCAGTTTGAGGTTATGCACAAACATATTCTGACAGACAAACGGTTTTCAGGTCACATTTTCTCAGCAAATGATACAATTGGATAAACCAATTCAAACTTCATTTATATTAAGAAGTTTGAAGAATCTTGAAACTAGGTTCCAAATGATCAACTTGTCTTATAATTACCAGTTACCCAATAACACACTAGCAATCAAAGCATAAGATATCTGCAACCATCCACATAAGAACAAAAACCACAGTTCAAAGCGCGGATAAAATTCTGCAAAGCAATGAATTTTAGTCATATCATTCATTGGTTCCATTACCATATAAACATTTTAAATACCTGTAATACCCTGTAAAACTTTTGCTTAAACTGAATCCTTTCTGTGTCATCACTTCCAGCTTGAGACCCAAACACATTGAAAAGTACTGGCCAGATGCATACACAACTTTGTCAAAACAACCACAACCTTTTTTTATCTATATATAAAAAAAAAACACTTCTTAAAAACAGAAAGTATGTAAGCATTAGAACCAAGGTTTTAAATCACGGTTGCGGTTGTGGTCGCGTTGCGGCTGATGCGGCCGATGCGGACCGCAATTACGGGGTGTCGCGGTTGCGGCGGCTACAGCAACCGAGATGTCGCAGCCGCATCAGGTGATGCGGTCTGAGATTTAAAACCCTAATTAGAACATATATATATATATATATATATATATATATATATATATCATTCTTTCTAGTCACACTCTCAAACTTTATATAACATCGCTCAACCATGAGCAAAAGGGACTCGAAAAACAAGCTAGTCAGCTTTCAAAATTGTTTCCGTTTACTAGGAATATATTGAAAATACACAGGACTCTCACCAAAGTGATTGTGATCAGTGATAATGCATCGCTCCTCACTATCAACACTGAGAAGCTCATATTTTGAAAATTCCCCAAGATCTTCCATGAAGGAAGGCAATTTATCTTTGCTGTTTTGAGAGTTTCCCATAAGACCAGTGAAGCCTTCCTCTGTCGATAGGGGCAAGGTCCCTTCGTTACTTAAAAATGCTGACTGTACACGATATAATGTAATAACTCCTGCACACTCAACGAAATTTATTATTTAAGAATTATGATTTAGAGTTTTCGTTTGCATTAGAGAGTTAAATGTGAGACTAATTTTCTTTGGGTTGAAAACCATTATGGTAAAATCATTTTAACATTGACAACTTACAAAATTCAAACCTTTAGCCTCATCCTAAAAGTTGAAGTAGTTTATCACTTCAATCAACTACTTGTTGGTAAGTAGTGACTTTGTTGAAACCAATTTCTTATAAAAAGGTTTAAGTTCTAATTTCTTAAAAGCTATAAGCTTTCCCTGTTAAGTTTTGAGGATAACAAAAATATTTATTTAGTTTGAACAAGTAAGTGTTTCGACAATAGTTTTAACAAATGCCATCGGTTGTGCGTCCACTCTCGCTTCTACGCTTAAAGTTAACTCTTCGTGCGTCCAATATGCTATAACTCTTCATGGGTCCAATGAATGTATTATATACTTTTACTATTGGTGCGTCAATACTTGTATGCATATATCTTGTTACTTTTTATTAGTTCGTCAAGACGATCTGCTGTAAGCTCGGACTTAACTCACTCTTTCAAAGTTCAAGTTCAAGCTCTCGTCCAAGTAAAATTTCAAAAATGAAGAGCATGTTCCTCATTAAATGCTAGAAAAGAACTCACCGACTCACGGCGACGAAAGTCCATTAAGCCACTTTTTCTTGACATTGTCTAACCACAAACTACAAAGATACGCAAACAAGAAACCGTCTGCAATCTTAGACAAATCGGGACTTTTGTTTTCATTGATTGGAAATCTCGGGAGAATAAAAGTCATCGAGATAGTTCAAGACTTTTCCGGTAGATGCATTTAATGCTACTCGAAACGGTAATAAATATTTCCGTTGGACGATCTAGCCCATGAAGTCTGCTCAAATTTGTTCTTACTTATAAAAGAGAAGAAGCGACACTTGAAGTATAGAGATCTTTTGCCGAAGCATCCTTCAAGAGTCTAAAAGCTTTATTTCCATATTCGTGTAAAAGAAAAAGCCTTGAGATTTCTATTGTCTATTCTCATGTGTTAGTGAGTTTCAACTCAAGCTTTCATCTACTTTCATTTATTCATCTTAAGCTTTGTAAGCCTGAAGAGGCTGTGTGTAAAAGAATACTTGTGAGATAGAACCGAAGAGGTTGAAAATACTTGTTACGAAGAGGTGCATAATACTTGTAATCGTGAAAAAGATTAGTTGGAAAATCCTTCTTGTTGAAGGGGTGGACGTAGCTCTTGGTTGATAAGAGTGAACCAGGGATAAATCTTGTGTGTAAGCTTCTCTTCTCTTCTAGTGTGCTTTATTATTTTCACTAACCTCAGGGTTTTCCATTGTGTTTATTAACAAAGATCTTTTATTTGGTTTTAGAGCACGTATTAACTATTTTATTAAAAGTCTTTTCGAAACCCTTGAGTCCAATAGGACTAAGTGGTGTTAGTCCTAAGCACCTTGCTTGTTAAACTGTCTCTTTCGCTGTGTTCTACTTTCTTTTGAAAAGGAAAATCCTTGTTAATAAAAAAAAGGGTTAAGAAACACAATTCAACCCCCCTTCTTGTGTTTCATTTGGTTATTTCAATTGGTATCAGAGCTCAGCCTCTTGGGTTGAGCATCTAACAGTGCAGAGCAAAAAGATCCAGTACACCCTTTAATGGAGAACGAAGGACAAGCGGTGAACAAACCACCTCTATTCAATGGAAAGCATTGACTATGATTCTTTGGAAGAGAGAATGATTGCCTTTTTTGATGCCCAAAATATGGACATTTGGGATCTAGTTCAAAATGGATATCAAACACCCACCAACGAAGGGCCGGGATCTCCTCGACCACAATGGACGGAAGGACAACGAACCCGGACATCGGCTTAACTCAAAAGCCAAACATTATCTTATGTGTGCCATCACCGGATCAGAACACGACAAAGTCCATAGGCGTAAACAGCTTGACTAAAGAGATATGGGATACTACTGGCATTAGCACATGAAGGCTCATCTCAAGTCAAAGAATCAAAGATAAGCATCTTGGTTCACCGGTATGAGCTCTTCAAAATAGGAGAGCATGAAAACATTGATCAAATGTTTGGGCGATTCCAAACAATAATCAATAACTTGAGATCTCTGGGAAAGAACTATGATAATCAAGATCATATCAGAAAAATCCTAAGAAGTCTTTCCAGACAGTGGAGACCTAAGGTTACTGCCATACAGGAAGCAAAGAATCTAGCTTCTCTTACCATGGAGGAACTATTGGGTTCTCTTAAAGTTCATGAGCTGGAACTTCAAGAGAGAGGAAAGCTCAAGAAAAGGGAAATCAATTGCCCTTAAAGCTCACAAAGCGATCGTCCAAAGCACTTAAAAGTGAAAAATCTTGAGGCGAGGGGAGTCATCTCGAAGATAATATATCGATAATGACGAGTTATCTTTCATCTCTAGAAAGATACAAGCAATGTGGAAAAAGAAAGGAGGTATGCGGAGAAAGCACTTTGGACGAAGGTCATCAAAGGACAAAACAGAGGAAACAAAAGACAAGAGTCCAATCATATGCTACGAATGCAAGAAGCCCAGGACACATTAAGCGGAATGTCCTTCACTAAACAAGGAGAAAAGAGAAAAGGAGATTCTTTCCAAAGAAGAAAAGAGGATTAATGGCCACCTGGAAGATCTTGATCTTTCAACTACGATGATGAAGAAGAAGCAAATCTATGTCTCATGGCTAACAGTGTCGAGAAGAAGAAGAAGATGAGGTAAACATCGCGATCTTGATCTTGAGAATGCATTTGATGAGTTGTTAAATAATTCATCTATTTTAGTGGTTGAATATAAATCCTTGAAAAGAAAGTTTTCAAAATTAACTAGAGAATATGGAAAAATGTTTTCGGAAAAACAAGAACTTGAAATTTATTGTGAAAAATTAAAAAGCGAAAATGCTCTTTTAAAAACATCTTAAGTCCAACACTTGGATGAAGTTGATAAACTTCATAATGAGGTAAAAGAGTTAACGGAGGACCTCGATAAATTTGTAAAAGCACCAACAACCTAAACATTTTACTCCAAATATTCGAGACCTTAAGTGACAATCGGGATTGGGATATCAAGATCTTGATAAAGCAGTTTCTTCAAAAAACTACTACTCAACCTAATTTCATTAAGAATGTTTGTAAAAAGAGCGTTTACTCTTCCTCGATAGATTTTTTTTTAATAAAAGGTCAAAATATTATGGATCTCCAAGAGCTAACCAAAAAGGACCCAAAAAGATATGGGTACTAAGGATATGATAATTCCTCTTGCGGATGTGCTTAGCAACAAGAAAAAGACACCTGTCATGGTACAGACGGTGGTTGCTCACGACACATGACGGGGAGAAAGGTCTATGTTCCAAGACATCAAAACTAATAAAGGAGAATTAAGATCACGTTTGGAGGAAACCGAGAAAGGTAAAATAGTTGGAATAGGTAAGATTGGTAAGCATCCTTTTCCCTCTATCGATAATGTTCTTCTAGTTGAAGGATTGAAACATAATCGCTTAGCATTAGTCAATTATGTGATAGTGGATCTAATGTTTCATTCAATCAAGGAGAATGTATAGTTAAAAACTATGACGGATCCATACTCTTCATTGCTAAAAGGCAAAACAATCTTTATAAAATTGACTTGGAAGATCTTTCGGATCAAAATGTATCATGTCTAGTTTCCATAAAAGGAGAACAAAGTGGATATGGCACAAGAAGCTTGGTCATGCAAGTTTGAGATTAATCTCTAAACTAAATAAGCATAACCTCGTGAGAGGACTACCAAAGCTTGTGTACAAATCGGAGGTTCTTTGTGAAGCGTGTCAAAAGGAAACAAATCAAAAATTCTTTTGAGTCCAAAAACATCGTTTCCACCTCTAGACCACTAGAATTGTTACATCTTGATTTATTTGGTCCTACAAGAACTTCTTCACTAAATGGAAAGAAATATGGATTGGTCATAGTAGATGACTATACTAGATGGACATGGGTTATGTTTCTAGCTCACAAGGATGAGTCTTTCAAAGTCTTTTCTATTTTACGTAAAAGAATTCAAAATGAAAAGGAATGTGTATCAACTCAAGAAGTGATCATGGAGGAGAATTTGAGAATGAGAGCTTCCAATTGTTACGTGAAGAAAACGGTATTCATCACAACTTCTACCTGCCCAAGAACACCACAACAAAATGGTGTGGTAGAAAGAAAAAATAGATCTCTTCAAGAGATGGCTAGAACAATGCTCAATGACAACTCAATCTCCAAACACGGGGTGCAGTACCTTTATCAGCTAAGTGTTATATTCAAAAGCAGAATATATATTAGACCTATTTTAAACAAGACTCGCATGAATTGTGGAAAGGACGAAAACCCAACATCTCTTACTTTCATTCTTTTGGCGTATTAATGCTTTATTTTGAATACTAAAGATTCTTTAGGAAAGTTTGATGCTAAAGTTGACTCACGGTATCTTCTTAGGATGCTTCAAACATCTAAAGCATATAGAGTATATAACTCTCGCTCTCTAAGCTGTTGAAGAATGCATTTCATGTTAAATTCAATGACAAAAAGCACGACAATGACTTGTCGAGCTAGATGAGTCCTTTTGCGAGTTAAACTTAAAAGACAAAGGAGAAGAATCAGCAACCCAAAACAAAGAAGCATTGGACGATGAAAGAAAAGAAGAAACAAGCGATGGTCAAAGATCTGGCATTTCAAAACTTATCATCGAACACCAAATAATTGGTAATCCGAGATGATAAAGAAGCGTACAAGATCTACCTTCGAGAGAATACTCAAATGTAGCCTTCATCTACGAAATGGAACCAAGAAAAATAGAAGAAGCCTTTGAAGGGCGAAGGATGGATCTTAGCCATGCAAGAAGAGCTAAATCAATTTAAAAGAAATGATGTTTGATGACGGTTCAAAAGCCTAAAGACAAGTCCATCATCGGCACAAAATGGATATTCAAAAACAAAAGCGGGCGAAGATGGTAAGGTTGTGAGAAACAAAGCAAGGTTGGTAGCCCAAGGTTACTCACAACAAGAAGGTATTGATTTCACTTGAAACTTTTGCTCCTGTAGCTAGACTAGAAGCCATACGCATTTTACTTTCATTTGCTCATCATAGCATGAGACTATATCAAATGGACGTAAAAAAGTGCATTTCTAAATGGTATAATCAATGAAGAAGTTTTCGTTAAACAACCACAGTTTCGAGGATGAAAATTTCCACTGAGCATGTTTTTCAAATTAAAAAGGCCTTGTACGGTTTAAAACAAGCTCCTCGAGCCTGGTATGAAAGGTTAAGCACCTTTTAATAGAAAGCGGTTTCTCTAGAGGAAAAGTTGACACTACTCTTTTTAGAAAGACAAAAACTCGAAATTCATTTTAGTTCAAATTTATGTTGATGATATTATCTTTGGAAGCTAATGATGAATCTCTTTGCGAGGATTTTCCAATCGATGCGAGAAGGAATTGAAATGAGCTTAATGGGAGAATTAAAATTCTTTAAAGGTTTTGCAAGTGAAGCAAACATTGGGCTGAAATCTACATTCATCGGACCAAATATACAAATGAACTTCTCAAGAAATTCAAATTGGAGCGATTGCAAAACAATGAGCACACCAATGCATCCATCATCCACACTAAGATTGGGCCGATAAGGATAAAAAGGTGGACGAAAAGGTATACGAAGGTATGATCGGATCACTCTTATATCTCAACTGCGCGTCGGACACGATATAATGTTTAGTGTGTGTCTTTGTGCACGTTTTCAATCGATCCTAGAGAGTCACACTTAATTCTTTGTAAAGAATATTCGAGATACTTGAAAGGAACTACTAATCTGGGCTTGGTATTTAAGAAATCTCATGAGTCTGATTAGTTGGTTTTAATGATCTGACTATCTTGGAGATAGAATCGAAAGGAAAAGTACAAGTGGAGGATGTCACTTCATTGGAGGAAATCTAGTATCATGGTCCGTGAGAGACAAAGCACAATTGCTCTATCAAGTGAAGTTGAATATATCTCTGCGTCAATTGTTGCTCTCAACTTCTCTGGATCAAACATCAATTAGAAGACTACAACATCTTCGAAAGTAAGATTCCTTTACTATGTGATATCTGCGCAATTAACTTATCAAAAAATCCCATACTACACTCGAGGGCAAAACACATTGAAATCAAACATCACTTTATAAGAGACTATATTCAAAAAGGTGTGTTTGATATTCAATATGTGGATCTAGAGATCATCAATGAGGCGAGATATTTTCACAAAACCCCTCTCGGAGGATAGATTCACTCTTATTCGAAAACATCTAAGTATGCATTTTGTAAAGAATTAATATTTCTTGCGTCCATTGAAAATCTGCGTCCAAAATGCTTTGTACTTGATAAATGGTGTGGTAAATTTCTTGATAAGACATAAATCATTTGCATTTATCTTGTTTGAAACTTTTCAAATTTCCCCATGGCCAGTCGCTTTTGAAAGGTCACGAAAGTAACTTTTCTGCGGACGTGACGATTGCTTTTAATACAAATTTTTTTTGTTTGTTTTTTTTAAAAAAAAAAAACGATTCGTTTTCTCTCAAGAAACCTTCGATCTTAGAAACCTACCTTCTTCTATAAATATTTTCCTTTTTTACAAGATCAGAATTTTTACGCCTTCAAACATTGAAAGAAAATGGGCATTGCGAAAAGAACCTTAGCAAATTTCTCTCTCTCTCTTTCAAATTTCTTTAACCCTAAGAAATGGCGGGAGGAAAGACCCTTGATGTTGAAAAGAAGCGAGGTATCGATTGAATACTCGTTCCAAACTTCCATTTTAGCGGAATGTGGAATAGATATCAAAGAATGTCTCGTCGGTCTTGGATGGGATAGTTACTTGAAGAAATAGGTGGAGGTGTATCCGGATTTGGTGAAAATGTTGGAAAAATGCATCAGTGTCTCCGCAATGTGAGGTCGGGGGATGTGTTTTGGGAAAACCCGTTGTGGTTTCGGAGGTAACCATCTCCAACGCCACCCAATGTTGGTTGGAAGGAGCCACCATCACTTCGATTGGGAAAAAGCATTTGGGGCCCTGATCTTGTTTCTTGACACCTTACTAAAGGAGTCATCCACGGGAAGATAAGCGCCTCCAAGATGAATGACAAGGCAAGGGTTTTGCATCAACTTCTAAACAAGGCAATACTCCACAAAGCGGGGTCAAAGACTCGGTCTCTACAGTTCATACTTATGCCTTCTCACTGTGTCATCCGATCTTGTGTCAGCAGTCAATCTCCCTTCTCTACCTTTTTAAAAACTTCAAGAGAAGTGTACAAGGAAAAGGGAAGAAGACCACCATCTCCTATGGTGTTCTCTTAACCAAGATCTTGAGAGATCAAGGTATCTTTAGTCCCCATGAGACTAAAGATGTTGAAGAGAAGAAGAAGATTTTTGGATCGGATCCAAGAGCAACAAATCTTTGGGACGAAGCAATCTTCTAAGGATGAAACTTCAAAGCGTCCAAGATTTTCTAGACCGAGAAAGAGCCTCTTATTCTTTCAAAAGGCTGAGAGTCCAAAGAAGAAATCACCGTCCGTCAAGCCCTTCCTAAGCGGAGACTCATAATGGACGATGACTGAAGATGACCAACCCATCGCTAAAAGGATGAAGGTTGCGTCCATTGCGAAAGCATCCCAAAAGGAACCCGGGGACGAAGCTACCCATCACAAGGAAACCCTCTTCCAAGCTTGCGTCCATTCCTAAGGAACCTCTTCCTACCATTCCCTCTTCCTCCACTTTACCCTCTTCTCAACAGAACCACAAACTTCCTTCCCCAACCTCTCAAATAACTTCCTCTCCCTTAAACATCAACCTTTTTCTTCTCAAACTCACATATTACCTTCCCAATCTCCTTCACCTTCCCCCTCTCAAAAGACCTTCTACAACTCCTCTCATCTTAATCTTTTCTCTGTGGGAGTTTCCCCTCACATTATCCCTCTTTGGGAATCCAAGGACTCTTCTCTCTCACTCATGACAAAGGCGCTCCGGTCTTTGTGATGGTTACTCAACAAAGTCCACATCTTCCACTAGTGACCTATCCTTCAAACCTGTCACCTTGGAAGAAATGGGACAGTTGCGAGTCCTTATGACACCATCCTTGTCGAGTGTCATTAAGGGGAGTCTTGTTGAAGAATTTGAGATTTGTACCCCCTTCACTGATCATCTCCTCTACAATGCCATCAAGATTCAATAGGATCGGGTTTGTCCAAGGTTGCCAATGGTGGATTTAAATAAAAACAAAGACTTGAAAAAATCTGAAGCCAAGCCACCTTTCCCAAGCCTATCATCTTTAAGCCAAACTTTGGGAGCTTACGTTCCCCGATGTTGATGTTGAATTCTTGTGGCATGTTTCGATTAAAGGAGAAGTGTGGAGAACGAGGCTAAGACCTTGCAGGAAAAGCACATTTGGGAGTGTGAGCAACAAGCGTCTTCTTCAGGACTAAGTGATGAAGATAAGGAAGATATCATAAGCGTGCCCTGGTCGAGCTTCCGAGTGTTTCGTTCTATCTATATGGTAGATGATCTTTTGGACGCCTCAACTCGCCATTGCCAACAATCTTCTCTTGTCCAAGCTATGTCTGCGGACCTCAGTCGACAACATAGGCGAGGCCTTATCCCTGGGCTCAAATGTTTGGTTCTGGAGAACCTCTCTTCCTTGGGATGTTGACCTTCCTCGTCAAGACGAAGTTGAGTCTGGCATTGTGCGACAAATGGATGTGACCCCTCCTGCTTCCACCAGGTTAGCTATTGTGGAACCACAACCTTACTGACCTTCTCACCCAAGTGCCCCGACTTTTCGAGGCTATGTGAATAATCAAATGGACGTAATGTACAAGAGAGTTGAAGACCTCCTCAAGTCTCTTTTTCAACAAGGGAGCCACCTCCTCCTCCTCCACCTTCTTCCTCTTGATTTTATTTTATTTTCTTTTAGCCAAAATTTTTTTAAAGTGATGTTTTTTTCTTTCTTTTTGTCACGATGACAAAGGGGGAGAATAATGGGAATTTGATTTGTTTTAAATAAATTAAATTTATAATTTATGCGATTCAATGAAACTATGTTTTCTCTCATCACGGTTGTTTCATTATCCTTGTCTCGGTTATTCTATGCCTTTGTGTTCTTTGTGTAGGATATGATCTAATTTTTTAGCATGGTTTATTTCATTTCAAAAGTAATGTATCTGTTAAACTCTTTTATCAAGAACAAAACTTCTAAACAAAGAAAATAATAATAGATCTTTAAACTAGTTTATTTAAAATAAAATTCATTTAAAAAGTCCAATCGACTCTGCGTCCAACCGAGCTTGAGTCAGTCACTTAGAAATGTTTTTCTTAGGGGGAGCAATTTTGTTTTAAAAGGAATGCTGTGTTCAACCAAATTAATAGTTTTTGTCATCATCAAAAAGGGGAGATTGTTGAAACCAATTTCTTATAAAAAGGTTTAAGTTCTAATTTCTTAAAAGCTATAAGCTTTCCCTGTTAAGTTTGAGGATAACAAAAATATTTATTTAGTTTGAACAAGTAAGTGTTTCGACAATAGTTTTAACAAATCGCTCGGTTGTGCGTCCCATTCTCGCTTCTACGCTTAAAGTTAACTCTTCGTGCGTCAATATGCTTTATAACTCTTCATGGGTCCAATGAATGTATTATATACTTTTACTATTGGTGCGTCCAATACTTGTATGCATATCTTGTTACTTTTTATTAGTTCGTCCAAGACGATACATACCATGACTTAACTCACTCTTTCAAAGTTCAATTCAAGCTCGTCCAAAGTAAAATTTCAAAAATGAAGAAGCTCCTCATTAAATGCTAGAAAAGAACTCACGGCGACTCACGGCGTGACGAAGAAGTCAACTAAGCCACTTTTTCTTTGACATTGTCTAACAACTACAAAGATACTGCAAATAA
This sequence comes from Styphnolobium japonicum, assembly GCA_023212625.1. NCBI lineage: Eukaryota > Viridiplantae > Streptophyta > Magnoliopsida > Fabales > Fabaceae > Styphnolobium > Styphnolobium japonicum. The sequence continues at coordinate 16,697,381 of JALBWW010000011.1, forward strand.
GAAACCGTGCAATCTTAGACAAATCGGGACTTTTGTTTCGTTGATTGGAAATCTCGAGAGAATAAAAGTCACCGTCGAGAAAGAAGTTCGGCACTTTTCCGGTAGATGCATTTAATGCTTTGCCGAGCGGTAATAAATATTTCCGTTGGACGATCTAGCCCATGAAGTCTGCTCAAATTTGTTCTTACTTATAAAAGAGAAGAAGCGACACTTGAAGTATAGAGATCTTTTGCGAAGCATCCTTCAAGAGTCTAAAAAGCTTTATTTCCATATTCGTGTAAAAAGAAAAAGCCTTGAGATTTCTATTGTCTATTCTCATGTGTTAGTGAGTTTCAACTCAAGCTTTCATCTACTTTCATTTATTCATCTTAAGCTTTGTAAGCTGAAGAGGTCAGTGTGTAAAAGAATACTTGTGAGATAGAACCTGAAGAGGTTGAAAATACTTGTTACACGAAGAGTGCATAATACTTGTAATGTCGTGAAAAAGATTAGTTGGAAAATCCTTCGCTGGGTTGAAGGGGGGACGTAGCTCTTGGTTGATAAGAGTGAACCGGGATAAATCTTGTGTGTAAGCTTCTCCTCTCTTAGTGTCTTTATTATTTTCACTAACCTCACGGGGTTTTCCATTGTGTTTATTAACAAAGATCTTTTATTTGGTTTTAGAGCATTATTAACTATTTTATTAAAAGTCTTTTGAAACCCTTGGAGTCCAATAGGACTAAGTGGTGTTAGTCTAAGCACCTTGCTTGTTAAACTGTCTCTTTCGCTGTGTTCTACTTTCTTTTGAAAAGGAAAATCCTTGTTAATAAAAAAAAGGGTTAAGAAACACAATTCAACCCCCCTTCTTGTGTTTCATTTGGTTATTTCAGACTTATCTTGACATTCTAGTTTTGACAACTAAATTAAACTTGATTGTCAAGTGACACAAAACAAGGAACACCGTCTCCAATGGACACTTCATACATAAATCATGACCAAGGAAAATTTCTTTTTAGACTCGTTTGGAACTGATTCTATTAGTAATTCAATTTAATTCAATTTTGAGAATCCACAACCTTAAATATGAAAATTTAAAATTATACAATTTTGTCAAATATGCAATAATATAAAAATCTTAAATTAAATAATATTATTTGGTAAATTTAAATTCAGTTATTCAACTAGTATCATGTATATTACACATTTTGGTGTTTTTAAACACAAAACAAGATCAACACATGTTTTACATATATATTTTATAATTGCTTAGCGAGCACTTGTAACTTAGGAACGAGAATCTTGATTCATGTTCATAGCCCAATTAAGAAAATTTGTTTCCATATTTGTCCTGTCACAAAAAATGTCTGTAATTACCCACTTAAACATATATTTTTGTCATTATTATTAATAATATATTATGATAATTTATGTCTTGCATAAATAAAATAATTTAAAGTATAGTCTTTTTATAAAAATAGTTGAAATAAATGACTCATTAAAGGAAACCAAATAAGAAAATAAAGAGTACAATTTTTTTAATATAAAATAAATACATTTATGAATTATGTTCCACTTCGACATTTTACTTTTATATTAAAATTAAAAATCTAACTTCGTTTTGTAAAAAATAAACCATAAGGTTAATCTTAAAAAACTTATGTGATAGTATAAAACCCACTAATAAATAATTTCTTTTAAATACTTAACGGTGTTAATTAAATAATTAATAAAAAATGATAAATAAAGTTGAATATAATTTATGACATATTTAAAATTTACTATTATTTTACAAAGGATAATTTACTCTATCTCTAATTAATAAATAAAAAAGAGTAGCAGTCACCGCAACAAAAAGAAAGAAAGAAAGAAACCTCAACAATTTCATCCTCTCCTTCTTTTCTGTCTGTGTCTATCTCTGTTGTCTAGGGTTTGATATAGCATCCAGATTCTCCATGTTGCCGCCAATCTCTCTTCTAATCAAACCGGGAATCATCTAATTCTCATTCTCTTGCACTTCGTATTCCCACCCACTCTCACTCTGTTCCTAATCCACCTTCGTTTTCGTGTTAGGGTTTCGCATCAATTATGATTTTAATTTCTTCTCCCTCCATCAAATCCATTTTGGTCTCTCACAATCTTCGTGTTTTCGGTCCCGGTTTGAATCCTTTCTCTCCCTTTTGCACGGCCAATCACTCCCTTGCTTCTCGCTAATTTTCATTGCCCATAGCTTTTGTTTGCTAAGTTTTTCTTTTTCCTATTTTTTCTCTGGGATTTCTATTTGAAAACATGTAAATTGGTGACCCTTTGATCTTTGGGGGCCTTTTCCAATTTGGTTAGTTAAAACTCAAATCTGGGTGTTTCGGAACCTAACCCAATTCTCATTGGGGTTCAAGGGTTCGGTGATTCGTTTTCGCTTTCGTTTTCGTTTTCGTTTTCAGCTCTGTGATGGGTTACTTAGATTTGTTGATGAAAGATATGCCTCAGGAGCAGCCTGTTTTGTTCAGAAGGAGCTTGTCAAGAAGGCGCTTGTTAAGGAGTGGGGTGGATACTGATGACAGGGGGTGGACCTCACTTCATGTTTGCGCTCGGAAAGGTGATCTCAAAGTGGTAAGTTAGATTCCTGAACCACTTACGCTTTATGTGTATGTTTTTTTATGCTCATAAAGTGCATTGATTACTATTCGTGCTTGTTTAATTCCTGAATCTCGCTGAATAAAACCGTGTGTATACAATCCCCTTTGATGGGTAAAATTCACTTTGGGTGGTAAAATCTACTAATAGCATCGATATGAATTGAGCAGGTGCAGTACTGTCTTGATTAATACATGTGAGTTTGAGTTGTATAGCTAAGTGCTCAACTTTTTATTGTATAATCCAGCTCTAAGAAATGCTGTGCAAGAGTGAAATATGTAATATTTAGGTGTTCTGTGCCCCTTGTTGATGTGGATGAAAATGTATTGCAAAAGTGCAGTTATCCCTAGGTTGAATAGAAGATGGCTCCACCTTTTCTCTTCTAGGTATGGTTCAAGTCATCATGTGTTTTGGTTATATACTTATGTTCCTTCAGTGATGATACTGTTCTGTTCTTTTTTGTGGGGAATAATGATTTGAAACTTCAATGTTCACTGGGATGATTTTTCCATTATCTTGGTCAAGGAATCCTCTACTTATGACATCATAAAATTCAGCTTAATTCATGAATTACCTCTTGGTAAAGATCATCTATGATTATAGCAGTATGGGACATAGTATGTGAAAGGCCTCTCTAGGGGGCTCATCTATGCGGGGGCCAAAAGGCTATTTAGTAGAGAGTGAAGCCTTCAGAGGGATTGTGAGTAGGACATTCAAGATGGATATTTATGAAGAGGGGCTGATTTTGATTGGTTGGCGTGATATCTGTTAAGGGAGTGGGGATTCTACTGACTAAAAGTGTTGCTCAGTTTCTATCTGACTTGTTGATTTGACATTTGTATAGTGTTGGTTGGAGCCAGTTAGAGTTGCTAAACAGTTTATTGGTTAGGTATGTAAATAGAGTGCAGATGGAAGCTTATGGTGGATGACACCTCCATTTGATGTGTATGCATGGCTGGTAAGAAATAGAGATGGTTCTCAACAAGTTGAAAGCTGTATGATCTGATTCGAGTGGACCTGAATTATCATTCTTTTGGGTCTAAATGTTCTTCTGTAGAGTTCTTTGTCTATTGCTAGGGTGTTTTTGCTATTGTGCTTTTCCTTTATGTTGACTCTCACTTGAGTCTTGTGGTGTACATGGATTATCCTCCCTCTATGCCCTCGTCTCCCCAAAATATTTATGGCTTGGCTGAATTTAAGAAATCGTCTCATTAAGTTTTTTTTTTCCCCTGATAATTCCTTTACTGCTTCGATTTTTTTCCTTATGCAGTTGATTTTAATATTGTTGAGTGGTTCATATTATTTTTTGTTTCATTAAGAAAAGTTTGTATCGTATTTGGGGCAAATGGGCTTTCAATTTTGTCATTTTTTGTCGCATCTGGGCATCTGCTAATAGTGTCACTTAACAGGTAAAAAGACTTCTTGACGACGGAATGGATGTTAATGTGACTGCATGGGGCCCTAAATCAAAAGGGGTGACCCCTCTCCACCTTGCTGCTGAAGGTGGCCACCTTGGAGTGATGGATGAACTGCTTGAGCGTGGTGCCAACATTGATGCCAGAACTAAGGGTGCTTGTGGCTGTAAGTCATTTTATGCCTTCCTATGCAGTCTTATTGCTACTATTTGTTGGCCTGTTTACGTTGAAATACTAATTTTCATATTGATGAGGATGTTCTCTTAAACCAGGGACACCACTCCACACTGCAGCCAAAGAAAGGAGTAGGGGGGCGGTGAAATTCTTGATAGAGAATGGAGCTTTCTTGCCACCTGATATCAACGATAGCAGATTTAATCCTCCTCTTCACTACTGCCCAGGACTTGAATGGGCCTATGAGGAGATGGTGCGACTTCGTCAGGAAGACTTATCGGCAGGGGAGACCTCTTACAGTTCTGAATGTTAAAATCTGTTAACTCAATGATTTTGGTCTAGTTTAATTCCATCTATCTTGTGTGAATGTATATAAAATTGAAATAAGCAACTTATCTGCTAAGTATGCTTATATTATATGCATGGGTGTTTCATGTATGGAGATGTGTTGCTATTTTAATATGTTGAATACTCGGGCTATTGAAACATTGTTGTATGAGCGTTAATGTGCTATGTTTTGCGTTGGTTGACTCTCTCTCTCTCTCTCTCATAATTACGCATTGTGTTCTGATATGCTTTGTTCGAGTTTAAATCTCGCCATGAAGTAATTATTATCGCTAGGGGAGTGGCATTTTTCTTATGAACAAAATCCTGCATTCACAACTCTCACGCTCTTACTGTCGTGAAATGTTATTAAATCCTGTGTGCATGTGTGGCGTTTAAGTTACATTCCTTATTTTATGGCTGTATGTTACACTTATTGTTTAGTTGTTTTGTTAATTTTGTCACTTGTATATGGGGTGTGTTCATGATTTGTTCATGCAAAAATTGTGTACATTACTTTACTGATTCCCTACCCTCTCAAGACCAAAATGCAGTGCGAGGTAATTTTTGCAGGTAAAGCATCTGTGTGTGTGATATCAATGAAAATTTAAGAGTGGTTTCCAAGGGAAAATAAAATTAGTATAAATTGCACTTAATTTACCTATAATATAGGGGTGTATCTGCGTCCTCACATGGTTTAGTAATTTTCACTTGGCTATTCTCTGCTAATCTGACCACATCTTCTGCTACATACACTAAGTCACAATTACCAAAGAAAAAAAGTTCTACAACAAATAATATCACCAAAAATGCTCACTGGTTTATGAGACATTGGGCTGTAACATTGTCTCTCTTGGGTTCGGCCTCAGTTAGGATAGTTCGGTAAACAAGGCTTAGCCGTTAATTGCATTATCCTAGTCCCCTAGCCTCGAATTTTTTGTGTACAAACCCCCAAAAAAGCCCAAGCGTTATAGAGATAGTACAGTTTAAAGGTGACTCTTACAAAAGAAAATTATGCCAGGTGGTTAATGTATTAGTCTAATAAACTTTGGTTTCTTTTTTATGAAAAAGAACTACATACTTTCCGGTATGAGTATTTGAAAAGTATGTTGAATAGGGTTTTTAAATCACCCTAAATTGTCAACGAGTGATAATAAATGTTAATGTGGCAGTCAACGTGATCAACAATTTGATGATGGGGAGAATCAATTGAAAAAAGTGACAAATTTGTGTGATTTTGAACGAAATTGAAAAAAATGAAAAGCCAAATGAAAAATCATACAATTTAGAGATGCAATAGCTGATTGTTATTATAAATAGAAAATACTCAAAAGGATGCTTTTTGCGTATATGAATGGCTAAATTAAATTTCAACGCATATTTTAGAAAATCACTGAATCTTACCTAAATCAATTCTTTACATACGATTTTCATGTACGTTGCAATCTCAGAATTAAAAATGAGTCTCCATTATTTGAGAAAATGCAGTTCAACTTACTATAAATATAAACAAAAAAATCTAAAAAGAGAGAGTTGTTATAATACTATGATAAATTTGATATATAAGGTAAATTATTAATTATTTATTGACTGTTGGTTTCACAATAAATATGTAAAAATTTATTAAATATAAATAACAACTAATAAATATTTAATAATTTACCTTAAGTATAAATACCCAAAAATAAGTACAAGAATAATCTCCTAAATACAGGATGTTGGCGTATTCGAATAGTTGAATTAATTTCATCTCGTCCTTTGCAACAGGATTTGGTTTCCTATCCCTTCCTTCATAAATACTCGTTCACTCTTTTTTGAAAAGCATGGGCATACAAAATCACATCTCAACCACACACCTCACCTTGGCACGTGAATTTCCCTACTTCTTGACATTGCCGGTCAAGACAGGAAGGCTTGTTTTGGTGCCGCGTAAGGAATTGTCATAACTCAATTAATAACTCATATTTTTACATACAAATAACTTTCATAACTCATAACCAGCAAGCAGCAACCTTTATCTTCCTCTATTTACAACCCACTTTGCTGCCTGCTATTGCCTGTTTAATATTTATTATGACGCTATGTAGCATTTTCCATTTATTATATGTTATGTACTTCTTTGCACTAACAGACAAATTCTCACTTTTAGCTTTCTAAGACAACCCACCACACAACCACAATCAACAAAACCAATTTTTTAAAAATTATTCTAAGTTTCCAATTCAAAATTTAAAAGCAAAAACTTTATTTTACAAAAATTTAAAGTATGCACAGTGTAATTGTTAGAAAAATTATGTTACCAACTTCTCAATAATATTACAAAATTTTATGAAATATCAAATTTATCATCAACAAAAGAAATGTATCTTCTTTTCCTATTTATTTTTTATTTTAAAATTCTTTTAATCTCAAATAATTTTCTCTTATTTTTCTTATAAGAAATTATTCACCTATATTCATAAGCTTCACTGTAAATAATTCTCATTTCAAATCTTACAATAAATTATTTTTGTTTGAGAAGTCAACTTGAATGTAAAATTAATCTTCAAGAGTCAACTTAACCTTAATCACAAAATGTTTCAAATAAGTTTCAAACTCGCATAATACAAATAAAGTCGGCTATGAAGCTCAATTTGTCAATTATATTTAATTTTTATTGAGACATTATTGTATTTTAATAAAATTACAAAATTTAATTTTGAAAAACTCCATTATTCTTAAGAAAATTTATTACTCTTAATTTAAAAAAATTTATTTTTGTTATAAAGTGATAAAAAATAAAATTACTAACACTTAACAAGGGAAAAAATATGTTAACATTTTATTAATTATTTTTACTTTTACATATTTTTAATATAAATTTTAAAAATAAAAAAATCATATTAAGAATTAATAAAAATATAAGAAGTGAGATAAGATTTATTAGACACTTAATTTAGAAAGAGAAAATTTGTGAACATTTTCTAATTACTTGATTTTATATTTTTAATAAATTTAATTAATATATTATTATGAAATTATGAGACTTATAAAATAATGAGAATTTAAAGTGGAAGAATTAATGACACATTGTCAAAAATAACAATGAAAAGTTAACCTTACAAAAAGAAGAATGTCCTGTGTAATAAGTGTTAACTTCGGGATAGACGTGTGTAATTTTTTTTGCTATTTTAATAATAAAAACAAAAATATCATTATGTTAATTGTTTATTTTTAAATGGATGTTAGCTATATAAGGAAGACTAATGCATCAACAACACATAATTAAAAAAAGTCTGTGTCATTTTTAAATTAAATGAGTGTTAACGAGCGCTGAATGTAATTTCTCATTTAATCAAATATAATAAACTATAAAAAATAACTTATTAGAATAACAAAAAAAAAAAGAAGATTCTTTCCCTTAACAAATAAATAAAAAACTCAAACTTTGATAGAATAATCAGGTACCGACATCCTTGGCAAGATGTGAACCGCCACCGCTTCAAACCCTGCCGGCAACTCGACCACCCATAATCTCGCCGGCAAAGCCATCACATCCACCACAAAAACCCCACCACCAGAAACCACACAAACTCTGCCACCTTCTGCAGCGAGTTGCTCTGCCCCTTTGAGTCTCTCAGCCGCCATCACCTCCTCCCAAGCATCTTCTTCAGCTATATACTTCTTCAAAACACCTTTCACCTCATCCACCACGTACATCACCTCCTCCTCCATGGCCGCCACCGGTCCCCTCCACCCACACAACATCCCCTCCGGCATAACCTTCCACACGTCCTTCTCCACATCGTACACAACCCCTTCTTTCGCAGCGTCCCCTTTCACATTCACCATGCAGAGCTTCCCCCTCCACCCAACCGCATCGATGGCGTCTCTGCTGAACCTCCCATCTTTCAGGCTCGTTTTCTTTTCCCACTCCCCACCTGAATCCGCAAAAGGGTTCTGGTTCTTGTATAGGTCCCACTTCTCCATCAAACGTGCAACATCGATGGAGAACTGAGTTCCGATGCCACTGGCCACGTAGATTGAACCACGAGAGGCACCAAGCGCGCACCAGCGTCGTGGGGTGCCGAGTGTGGGGCCAAAGGTCCAGTTTTGGGAGAGGGGGTTGAAGAGGAGGGGGCAAGAGAGAGCTGGGTAGAGGTTGTGGGTGGTGGCAGCGAGGAGGATGAGTTTGCCAGAGACAGCGATGGATTGGATTGGTAGGTTGCGGGAGAGGAAAGATGGGTGGCGGTGGAGTGGTGGGTCTAGTAGTGGTGGTGGAGGGAGGATATGCCAATTTGATGAGATGGGATCGAAATTGTAGAATTGGATTGAGTTTGGAAAATGGGTTTTGATTGTTTGCAGAGATGATGAGGAGGGTGATGGGGATGGTGATAAAATGGCATAGAGAGAGAGGAAAGGAGGGAAGGAAGGGGAGTATATGAGGTGACGCCATGAACGGCAAACAGAGTAGAGAATGGAAGGGTGGACCCGTGAAAGGCAGAGTTGGGCTATGTGGTCAGGAAGACCTGGTATGAGAGGCTGGTGGTGGAGCTTGTGGCGTTTGGTGGCAGGGATTGCTGCAGAGGAGTCATTAGCAGTGGAAGTGTTGGCCATTGAACTGTATTGTGCTCTGTTTGTTTGGAGGACTAGGTTTTGGTTTTTAATATTTATAGTAGTTAGGAAAGGAGAAAAGTTTTTGGATAGACACTGCCTTATTTATTGTTGGATATGTATAAAATTATGTTATAAATATATTTATTTTTAAAAATTATCTTTACATATATTAACTAGAACCAATTATGAATGTGTAATTAAAAGTTTCTCAATAATGGAAGTGGGTTTCGTCTTACTTTAGAGGGAGATTTGATTGGTTATGGCTCATTGACTCACGAGGGATTCGAAATAAAAAGCTAAAGTAGGGAACTTTCCAGTTTCATCTTTTTCTTTCATTGGAAGACATGCCACCTTTCCAATGCCTGCTCTCCTGGTCCTTGCATAACTATCAATATCTTTTCGAGTTTGACTGGAATGAATTGAATTATAAACTCAAATTTTCCCTGAATTGAATTTCAACTCAATGTGCTGGTTGGTTACGTTGATGCTTAATTCATCATCTAATTAACATATGCGTATAGGATTATTGAGAATATTATCTCAAAACAGAAAATCTAAAAATAAAATAAACACAATTAAACTTATTACGAGAAAAAAAATCAAGGGTTGGCTACAAATTGAATGAAAACTCAACCCTTGTACCAAAAACAAACAACAGAAGAAGAAAAAATCAAGTGGATTTTCTTCATTTCTTTTAAAAAATTAGCCGGGAGGGGATATTGAAAAACTCCAAATACTAATAGCGCTTTAATGTAAATCACCTAGCAAGCTCGTCTTCAACTATTATTCATCAACCATTTTCTATAAAATTTATAGTAATAATTGAAAGTGCTATCATCCAATAATTTAACAACATTTAGGCCATGATGCCATAATGCCATAATGCGAAGTGGCCCAGTTGGTTTTAAATTTGAAATATAGAGAGGACAAATTAATGTGTCACATAAATTATAGTATGTATAGTATCTGTCACAATAGTGATAGAGATAGAGGCAAGCAACTTTGGAAACATTATACGAAAGAGTATTATGGATATTTTAGTGCTTTCGTAACTGAGAATAAAGAACAGGGCAAGAGATGCTGTCAACTTGAGAAGAGGTAAATAAATTGAGATGAGGGCAATTACATTAATATATCATATGCGTGTTTAAACTCTTTATATTATCATTTTCAACCCTCTTTGTATTTTTTTAAAAATATTTTTATTCATATCAGGCTTACCTAAACGGAAAGAAAATTTTTGTCATCTTTTTTTAAATTAAATATTAACAACTTAATAAAAAAGTTGATAACTAAAAAGGAATTATTATTAATTAAGATATAAGATTTTTTTATTAAGTTATCAATATTTAATTAAAAAAATAAAAAAAGTACAAAAAGTTTTATTCTTACCCTAAGACGGTACAAGCTTAACATTGGGACACTCCCTTAGCTAGATTATTTTTGGTACATTTTATTTAAATTTTTTTGAGCAACTTGTTCATTAAGTTCCCGACTATCACATCTATGTGCAAGCACGGATGCAGAATAAAACAAAAGAAAATAATTTTTGGACAAGATTCTTGTACTTATAAATCTTTTATACTATAATTAAGCTAATTATTATGGAAATATTGAAATAGTAAAAAAGATAATGCGGAAAAATTAAACAAAAAGAAAAACAATCCAAATAACACTGGTGGCTCACATCAAAAGGAGCACCTGGTGGCTCACATTAAAAGGAGGTTGCCCACATAGGCAACAAAAGGAAGAACCAAAAGGATCAATGAAAATGATATTTTAGGTTGAGATGGTAGGAAAGTATTTTTATTTAATTTTTAGATAAAATTAATTAATTATTTAATTATTTAAATTAATAATTTATATATAATTAATTAATAATTTATCTTCATTTTAATACTTGTGATTAATTATATAAAAATTATTGATTATATTAGTTAAATATTTAGTTAATTTTATTTAAAAATCAGATAAAAATACTTTTTTTCAAATTAATCTTAAAAGGACATTTTTCCAATAATCAATTATCGTTTTATCGTAAGGGGAATGCTATGACAGTCGACAAGCCTCCAATTGGCTACCACTCTCCGGGCTTATTATTCTTAAAAGGCATTACAATATTAAATATTTAATATAAAAATAAAATATTTAATATTTTGTGAATGATTTAATTTTGATTTATTATTAGTATAAATTTTTTTTACACTATTACTTAATGATATTTTAGCATATCATTAAAGAGTTAGATTTCATAGGTAATTGTTATGATAGTCAAACTCTTTTAATGATGATATAATACATAATTGAATGACAGTGTAATTTTTTTTACACTGATAGAAAATCAAAATTAAACTTTTTTGTGAATCCAAAAAGTATTTAATATTTTCTTCATTAAGTGATTTAAAATTTTTATTAAGAACTATTAAATAATTTTTAAGCAATATCTATAAGGCACTGTTTAACAACACTTTTACCAAAAAGCTTGACCATGACACCTAGAATGATCCTTTGATGCCATTGAAATTATTGCTCTTATTGAAGATACCTATGATAGATTATTATGTGGACTAGCACAATTAGGATTGAATTTTATATAAAAAAAATTCAGATTAATTAGATGTCAAAATAATTAGAATTTATTATTCATTTAGTTATATTTGCCAAATTATGTGATCAATATTATAATTGGGCCTATTGTTATGTTGAGCACTTCTCACTAATGAGTTCTGGTGTTAGGCCTTTTGTGAGCTTTCTTATGATGGGTAGGGTTAATCTATTTACTGATAGACACTAGTGAGTTCTAGTGTTAGGCCTTGTGTGAGCTTTCTCATGATGGGTAGGGTTAATTTATTTACTGATAGACACAAGGAGGTGCCCCCTATTTCTTTCCCATATTAGTGTGCAGTTGCCCATTGAGATTGTCAACCTTGAAAACTAATGTGTGATAGGTTTAGCTTCTCCTTTTCATCACACACAAAGATTTCTTCATCACTTGTTTGTGGTTCATGTTTCAGACATTCAATATTGGAAGCTACATCTTCGTCCTTTCCAGGTACTCATGTTACCTAATCTTTGGACATATATACCATAATATTTTGGATTTTATACATGATATTAGTAAATTGAATCTATAAATTCAATAATTGGTATCGGAGCCTAATTTAAACTTATTATGGTTATATGAAAACTTACATATTGCTTGAGATTAGGATTATGATGTGGCTTTTGAGAACAATTTTGTTTCTAGTGAATAAGTATCAAAACCTTGAATTTAATTTCATTTCTTTTGTAATTTATGGACAAACTCATGAACCGATCGTGTGAGTGATAAGTTTGTTGTGAATATTGAAACCCATGAAGTAGGAAGTCGATAGAACCTTGACATAGTGTCTCGGATTCTGGGGCTAAATTTGGCCGAATTTCATAAAATTGATTTAGGGTTATTGAAGATCTTTGAATTTTGAGTTCATTGACACTAAGAATGAGAAATTCTCTTGGGAAACGAGTAAGATATCACACTCGTAAGAAATTGGGTCAGAAACAAGTCACGTGACCCGAATCAATGGCAAAACGGGTAGAGAAGATGACTCCCATCGTTCCGTGCAAGGTCCAATCACACTGCAAGAGAGTGTTGGAGCGTGACCCCTTCTGGAGAATTGTTTTCCACTTATGTTTTCTGGGTTGTGTTCCACGCCCCAAAAATTAATTTTTGGTGAATTTTAATTATTTTTTGATATCTGGATATATTTATTTGTTATTTTCCATAATTTTAAAAGGTTAAAAAATATATAGTATTCTCTGAGTTTGACCTTGAAATTTTTTGTGTTATTGTGACATTGTTGGGCTTGTCCTATTTTGGATACTCTCATATGTGACTCTGTTTGTACACTAAAACAATTTTTAGTGTTATTATGGGCATATAATATCATAATATATGTTATAAATTGTTGTATTTTGCAATTCTTATGCACTCTAAATACTTAAAGTCATTGTTTGAGATATTGAGAACTATTTTGAATGTTTTGTATAATTATGAGCTCGCCTATTGTGGGACCATTTATGGAAAAGTGTTGTTTTGTGGTGATATGACTATGTTTGCATTGAGAATTATGTTAATAATGTTGTGAACACTCCATATTGACCGGGTTACATTAAAAAATTCCAAAAAAATTTAAAAAAATGATAAATAAAGAAAATAATAAAATTATTATTAGTTAAAAAAATGAATGAATTAAAAAGAGAGAATAAAACTCAATTTCATCCAAGCCCATTTTTTCCCATATCCAATCCAATCTTCCCCAAATCCACCAAGCCCACTGAATCCAGGGCCCATAACCCATCTTTTACCCATTTCTTATTGATCCAAAACCAGGCTCGACCACCCTCTGTTTCTGTCGCCTCTTCTTGGCATGCTGGTACCAAAAGAAGGGAACATTTCTTTCCCTATCGACGACTCCCCAAAGAGTTTTTGGGGGAAAATCTTGTCCTTTGCTCACTGTACTCTGGTACTAGCAGAGAAAAAGGGAAGCATGGGATTTAAATTCTTAGGGGGGGTTGGATTTCTTTTGAAGGGTCTTGGCCAGAAATGAAAAGAGAAGGGATTGAGAGGGAGAGGTGATCAATCAATTTGAGACACTTATGTTAGCTTTGTATTAGGCATTATTAGATGTTTATTGTGCCCAATATTAGTACTTTAGATGAGTTTAATGTTGTTGGGCTTCATTGGGCTTTAATGCAAATATTGAATAATTTTCGGATTTTGATGCATTTTGACCTTTCTTCCTTGGTTAGGTCATAACTTGGGACTCGGTGATCCAATTGAGGTGATCTTGGTGTCTTTGGAAAGCTAAGACAATGCTCTACAAGTTTCATGAAGAACTCAAGAGCTGGATCGGAATGCTCAGGGTCCAAAATATCCCTGCAATGCAGAGTGGGTTTGCTGTCACGGAACCATCTGGGTAGTATGCACATATTGGACTATATAGTGGGTTATAGGCCTCCTCTTGGGCTGAAACTTGGTCACTTGAAAGATAAGACCCATATCTCCAACTTCAATGAAGACCATTTTGTCAATAGATGTCGTTTTAGGCATGCTTCTGAAGCTACAAGTTGGTCTGAATTTGGAAACATGTTCTTCCAACCTAACTTGAGGTAGGTGAAGTGTTTTTGGCATTTCTGGAGTTCTAAAAGTCCAAATGACATGATTCAAATTGGAGATTTTCAGGGAGACAACTGGCTACAACTTTGATGAGACATCCAAGCCAAAATGCACCGTCTAGGTGATGAATTTGAAGCCAGAAGTCAGATAAGAGTTGTTGACTAAAAGCCACCAACCATACACCAACCCACCTACCATGCACCAACCCACCTACCATGCATCAAGCTTCCATTTTTGACAATTTTCATATTCTTATAGCTTGTATTCAGATTATGTACATGTACAAATTGGCTTCTAGGATTAGTATAAATAGAGCCAATCTCTTTGTATTATCATTCATTCAATTTAGAAGTAAGTTTCAAGAAAGTTTAAGTATTTGTGAGAGTTTTCTTTCTCTTCTTCTCCATTCTCTTTGCAATTTCGTTTTTGTTCTTTAAATTCTGAGTTCTTCCTTCCCATCCATGGAAGGCTAGGCTCTCATAATCAATCCAAGGGATTAGCCATCTTGTTGTTTAATTTGGAGATCTTGTTTTGCTTGTTCATATTGCTTAATTGTTATTCAAGTTTCTCTTCTTCCTCTTTTGATTTTTATCTAGATTAAATTGCTTAATTTGATTTAGATATTGATGTGGTAATAGCTTTATTATCATGTATTCAAAGAGGATCATAAAGATTAAACAATATATTAAAGCTTTTTGATAGATTGTTTAGCTTGGTTAAATTCTAGATCTTAAGTTAATCTATGTTGGATGGTGCTTACTTTATCTAACATTGGTTAATCAAATCCTAGATGCTTATCTAGTAAAGAATTCTTGGATCATGTTAGGGCTTCTTGATGTGATCTAAGGTCAAGAACATGGTTAGCAATTAAGTGAATTCCTTGTGATCAATGATGAGTTAAACTCAAGATCAGTAAATTTCCTTGAATTGGTTGTTTCTTTAGATTTGTTTACAACTTTGAATCTCCTACTTATATTAATCTTGTTTTCAACAACAAAACCCCCCTTTTCTAATTATCTTGATCTAATTAAATCTTTGTTTTTGGATCCTTGAGAGACGATTCGGTTCATTATCTATACTACAAATTAGTTTGTGAATCAGTTATTTTATTTGATAGGTCTCGACAACCTCTTGTCAAGAGGCCGAGAGTTGGAGAGGAGGAGTAGCCTTCTCCATCTTGTGCTTTCAGCAGGTAAATTTTATGGTTTTCTATGTCTTTTACCATTTGATATCTTATGCCCATGCTATTAAACGTTGATTACCTACTGTGTTTGTAATGTTTTTGTTTGTTTTGGTTATGTTTGGTTTTGTTAGAGGTTATGCTCTCTTCTTCCTCTTCCTCTTCTTTCCTTAGCCGTTGCCCATCACCACTCATCACCATGAAACCACCTAAAACATCATAAAACACCATGACACCCACACCTCCATGTAAGCTAAACCTTCCCTCCACCATGAACAACATCTCACCTACCATTTTCTTCACTTTACCATCCAAAAACTGAGCCTTTTATGCCCCTCTTAAAATTTTATCCAAGGACACTCATTAACAACCAATGCCACCATGAAATCCCCTTAGGTTGCCTCCAAAAACAGCACCAACACCCATCCCAATAACCATCAACAACTTCCCAAATATGTAAAAAACCAGAAAACATAGTCTGCGCCCGTGTCTGACCAACCCCCATTTCCCATAATCATTTTTCGACCGACCATCCTTATGGCCGACCGACCATCTACTTCCTAAACCATCTTTGACCGATCGCCACACTTCCCATACCACTTTCTCGACCGATCATTTCCAATAAATCCATTGTCCGATCGGTTTTTAACCGACCCGACCCCTAACCTATACACAAACCCCTCAGATCTCCCAACAGCATCGATCCGACCTAATCCGATCACAACCCCCTCGCCGAGCCCAACCTCAACCAACCATTGCACCAAACCGATCCGAGCAGACCCAACCTTAGCCATAGCCCCCAATACATTAAACCGACCCGAGATCCCTAAACGTTTTCCTTAGTAATCACTTGGTCGACCCGACCTAACCTTAGCCATAGTCCCCAGTACACCTTAACCGAGCCAAGCACGCTATATCCAATCCGAGCTTCCTTTACCGATCCAACACTTTAAACACCTTCCCTTGCCATTACCTTAACTGAGCTGAGCCACCCTTAACCAACCCAATCTTACCCCACTTCCCTCATCCATTTCTGACCGAGCCGAGCCACCCTTTAACCGATTTGATCGGTGAACCACTCTTCCTCACCAATCACCTTAACCGAGCCGAGACACCCATGACCGATCCAATCTTAAACATTTCCCTTCATCCTGAGATCGATTCGAAGTATCTCTAATTGATCTGATCCTTAAAATTTTCTCTCATCACCTCAACTTTCCGATCCCACCACCTTTTCCATCCTCACAAGCTAAATCAATCGGTTCTTGAAGGATTCGAGCTCAACATCCACTCTCACCCCAATTACCGATCGAATATGACCGATCAGAACATCCATTTTCCTTGATCAACCCAATCGATAAGTCTCCTGTCCTATCCGATTCGATCTTATGACTTTGTCTTTGTCCGATTATATCTCTACCGAGCAGCCCTCGCCTTTTTCGAATCGGGTTCGACCTACCAATTTGTGTTCTTTGTTATAATTTTAGTGGTCTGGTAGGATCCTCCCTGAGGTGCTTGGATTTTCGACTGACCGATCGATCCCGTTCCCTTTTATATTGTTTCTGTACTTTGCTTTATAATTGTTAAATTTTGGTTTTTAATGAATGTCTGTTGATGTTTGCTTCCCTTTATGTTGTAAATAATTAGTTATAAAGGTTTAAATGGTCCAATGCCATAACATTTGTGTTTAGTTGTCTTCAGGGATTTAGTATCCACTAGACAATCTCCTTGGGGTGGATCAGTGGGCCTAGTATCACCTTGCATTCCATTTAGGTCACGTTAATGGAGTTTTTTTTTATAAAAAAAAATAAGTGGTCCAATGCCATAAGCAGCATTAGTTGTCTTCAGGGGTCAAGTACCCACTAAACATTTTTTTTCTTGGGATAGATCAGTGGGTCTAGCACTGTATTCCATTCTATTTAGGGCACGTTAACAAATTCCCTTTTAAATCAAATCAATTCATTTATGTTTTAATCAACTCTTAATCAATTCAAAGCAATGTTTTTCTAAGTTTAAAATCAATCAACTCACAATCATTTTTTTAGAGAACTAGTTGGCTTTAAGTTCCCCACTGCAACTAGGGGTGTTCGCGGTTTGGATTGGTTCGGTTTTGGGGGAAAAAATCATCCGAACCAAACCAATCGGTTTTTCTATATTAAGAACCAATCGGTTTTTTTAACATTGGAGAACCGAACCGAACCGAACCAATTACAATCGGTTTGGTTCGGTTCGGTCCAATCGGTTTTTCACTAAACATTTTTTAAAAAAAAAAATTCATACACATCATCATTTTGTTCTTGTTATGGACCAATTAAAAAAAAGTTGGTATAAAATCCTAATAAAAACATCATTACATAATTATAAACAATAAATAGGCCTAAAATATTTATAGAAACAACCAAAAATTTAAATATAATTATTTATAAGTATGTAAATTATAAAAAATATATAGATAATTATATGAATTCGGTTTGGTTTGGTTTGGTTCGGTTTCATAAATGAAAACCGAAAACCGAACCAAACCAATCGGTTTTTATAAAACAAAACCAAAATAAATCGGTTTTGTTCGGTTTTCGGTTTTTCGGTTCGATTTTTTCGGTTTTGATCGGTTTGGTTCGGTTATGAACACCCCTAACTGCAACAGGGGATACGTAGGCACGCAAGTCAAGCCAAACTTTTAATTTTCGCAATTTAGTTTCTTTATTATTTGTGAATAATTATTTGCACGAGTTTAATTTCTTTATTTGCTTAAGGGGTAAAATAGATATCGATTAAGTTATTAAAATTTGCACAATTAGCTTAAGGTAACCGTGTATCAGGGGTGATGTGTGATTAAGTTTCCACTATTCCCTATGCATAATCGGCTCTCGAATCTTACCTGGTTTCGCAGACCTTTCTTTTTTGTGTTGTTGTTTCAAATCCTTTTTTATGGTTTTGCTAGTCATTTTCCTTACTCAATAAACAATTGGTGGCGACTCCATTTGTTTTTAACCTATTTTTCTCTCGCCGCTCCCCTTCGCGATTTTTCCTGGTCGTGACAAATGTATTTACCCTATCGATTTGTCTTTATTATTATGGTTTCTAATGTTACGTGACGTGAAATGCATTAAATATTATTCCCTTACGAGGCGCTTAGTTCACAGATTGATTTTTCATTCTTGAGAATCTTTACATGAGAATGTTGGATTCCCATGTTTGGTATAAGTTTTGAAAAAAACATTCCCATCCAAAAATATTCCCGAGAATGATTTTTAACCAACATTCCCTCACTTTCATTCCCATGGGGGAGGTGGGTTTGCAACATTCCTATGGCATGAGAATATATTTGTCATGTGAAATGTCCAAAATATATACCATTTTATCGTCATGTCATTAACCAAAAACTGTCACGTCATTGTTGGTGACCACCATCGGCCACCACCGTCCACCGTCCACGAAGGCTAATCACCGGATTCCGGCCACCCCCATTACCACAGCCAATTGATGGTGGCCAACAACTTCAGCCACCATGCAGGTCACTGAAATCCGACCACTTCTGTTGCAATTGACAACTTCAACCATCGCGCTAGTCACCAGAATTTAGCCACTGCAAGCCAGTGGCGGCAACTGACAATGACCAATGTCTTTAGCCACCACACCTGCTGCTGCCAGAGGTTAATGGTTATAGGCGACTTCGGCTGCTGTCGCCAGCGATTGGAGTCATTCCTGGGAAAGTTTTTAATTAACCAAACATAGTAATCATCATTCCTGAGAATATCATTCCTAAGAATATCATTCCTGGACATGCTATTCCCGAGAATGTTTTTTCAAACTTTGAACCAAACGCCCCTTATGAGTTTTCAGTATCGTATTGGTCTTAACTTTAGGGATAGAATTTTTAATGCATGTGGGAGTTGCTTATACATTGATTTCAGATCCTTTAGGCGAGATTGCAATTGCATGAAGGCTCAATTATGTTAATATGCTCATTTTGGTATGGATTGGTATACTTGACAAAATATCCCATGATTTATCGCTCCTTCCAACTTTGTCTATGCAAATGAATACTTTAACAAGATTGAATGAGACCAATTTTGAGAATTGTGTTGAGTTTGTTAAATTATTTTTAGTTGTTAATAAATACTATTCATATACATTATTAATTTATCATATTTAGTATCTTACCTCCTTTTTGTGCTTAATTAATTGAGCTTGGTCACATTTTATAGACGTTAACAAATCCATATTTTGAAAAAAAATTATTTCTTTAAAAATACTCAACTCTTAAAATAAAGGTTTTTTTTTATATAAAAATCAGTTGGCCAAACAGTCTTTGGCCATATGCCATCATGAAGATCTCAAAACTTTACATAAAATTGAAAGTTCCAAAAGATATAGGGCAAAAAAACCTAAAAAACTAATTTAAATTTTTTTGAAAAAGCAATAAAAAATTTAGAAAAAAGAAACACTTAAATAATGATTTTCAAGAATTGACTCTGGTTTGTCGATTTGATTTGGTTTTGATGGTTTAATGGTGATTTATTGCCCTAATTGATTTTTTGGGTTAAATTGAACTAGATACACATACGTTTTCGAATATGACTAATTGGACATGCCATTCTAACTCGATTTTTAAAGCAATAGTTAGAATTACCTCTATTGCTTTTTGTTTGCGGTAGGTGATTTTTTAGTTTCATTTAATAATTTTTAATTGATTTAAATAACTATTTACGTTAAATTTTAGTTCCTACAGTTTTTCAATAAATTCAAGTTCAAGTATTTTTAGTTGTTTGAGTTAAATTCGTTAAATTTATATGTTTTCTTAGTCACTTATAATAATTATTTCACATTTAATATGAGAAATACCAACAAATTGAATGTTTAAAAAGTTTAAATGAAATCTGTATTTTTTTTATTTGGTTAAAAACAAAATCTACTTCCTCCATTCTTCTTTACATGTCTCTTTTTTTAACAAAAATTCTTTTCCAATTTATCTTTCATTTTAAAAAATTAAGGAGGTATTAATTTTTTTTCCAATTTTGTCCTTATTCCTTAGTATCTCCACTAAAAGAAATGAGAAAGTTCATTAATGGAGTGATAATATTGTTAATATTTTAATAAAGAATAATTTAGTCAAATGCAATTTTATTTCTCCATAATTGAGGCTATTTAATAGCTTCCTTAATCTTTGTACATTTACATTAAACAACATATAAAAAGGAACGAACGGAGTCGCTTTAGAAAAGTTTATTTGTTTCAATTTATTTGTCGTTTTAAAACATCAAGAAGGTATTAATTTAATTTTCCAACTTTGTTATTATATCTTAGTATCTCCACACTAAATGGAATGAGAGACAAGTAATGGAGTGATAAGATTTTAAATATTTTAATAAATGGTAATTTAGTCAAATATAATTATATTTCCTCATAATCGGGGTTATTTAATAGTTTCCTTAATCCTTGTGCAATTACCTTAAACGACATATCAAAAGAAGAATATTTTTGTGTAATACTAGGGGTGAAAATGGGCTTGGCTAGGCTAGGTTTTACCTTAAATAAGCTAAGCCTATTTTGAAACACTTTGGCCTTAGCTTGACCTATTACCTATCATAGGCCTTTTTTTTGCCTGGCCTTGCCTTTTTGTGAAAACATAAAAGCCTGACTTGACCTGAAAGCTTATTTAAAAGCCTACATTACATAAAGACCTTCCAATAAGCCAACATGCTCAAACTTTATAGGTTTCAAATATACCAATATTTAATAAAAAAATTATATTGTGTATAAAATAAATAAATTATATTAATATATAACTAATAAATCATATAAGTATTATAAATTTTTAATTATATCTTATTATAAGAAATAAATAGGCCGGTCTATTAAGCCAAATGAGCTTTTTTAAAGACTTGAGCCTATTTTATTAAATAAGCTTTTTGGAAAGCCTAAGTCTGACTTGTTTGATAAATAGGCTAGGCTTAAGTAGGTCGAAAGTAGGTTGAGCCGCCTAACCTATTTCCACCCCTAAGTAATACTATATCCTCGTAACAAATCTTCCAAATTCTAATTTTAAATTAAAAATAGAAGCATATAATATATTGGGAATCAAAAGACATTTAATATTTTATTCTTTTAGTAATTAGGAAGATTATTATGAAGACTCTAGACAAGCTTATATTTTTTTGGGAAAGTTCACGTGGAAATTTGGAATATCCAATGATCACAAGGGTATTCCAGGGTAGCCCTCAATGTTTTAAAAATCGGTCTAACCGAATTGATGGGATGTGGACCAGGCATTCCAATGGTCTTGGTTCAACTAAAGAACTGCTCAAGTGATTCAACCAAGGAAAATAAGTAAAAAACTGTTTGAACCGGTAAAAAATTGGTAATCGTGAATCGTCTGGTTGATGAAATAATCATTTTTAATTTTTTTTTAAAAAAGTAAAAAAGACTAGGTTTCATATTTAGGACTTTGGGAGCTCCACACGACAACAATGGAGGTGAGCTACCTCCACGATAGAGGCAGTGACGAGGCAAGCGTCCAACTCCACGATGGCAGGTGAGCTGAACGACCTCTAGTGGGGCAAGTGTCCCCAACTACGCCTCCATTACGCCGCTGCAGGCAGTGGCTCAAGCAGGGCAAGCGTCAAACTCCAAGGCCGACGAGCTAAACGACCTCATTTTCTAAAATAATTATTTCTTTTTTAAAAGAAGACATGATGATGATTCTTTGTTTTTAATCTTATTCATTCATTTAAATTCCTTAGATTCTCTATGTGCAACACTTTGAGTTGAGAAATTTTGACAGATTAAAGAAGAACTGAAGAAGTACCAATTGAAATTTACCCCACCTTGACATAGTTTAAGTGGTTTAAAGCCATAGAAATTAATGAGTAAGCAATGGGTTTATGTTAGTTGCTTTGTTACCTGTGAAATTTAATTATTTAAATTCTGATTTTGTTAACTTTGTTACCTATGATTTATGTTAGATGCTTTGTTAACACCATAGTTGCTTTGTGAGCTAAGTTTAACTTTGTAACTTGGATTTGTTATTTCCTTGTTACTGAACAAACTGAATTTGATATGGAAAGTTGGAACTTAGATTGAAATTTAACTTCTTGATTGATCTCTTTATTAATGTGTATTTGTAAATATATATATATACCAGTTCGACCACCGATTAAACTTGTTGAATCTTGAACCACTATCATTTTCAATTCTCCGGTTCAATCGGTTTTTAAAACATTGGTAGCCTAAACATTGGTAGCCTCATAATTTCAACTTGGACTAGAATAGAGTTTTTGGGTTTTGGCCTTAATTATATATGGTTTGGTTGGAGTGGAAGAATGTAGACACAAAAATAGAAAAGGGGGTGATAATAGCCTAATATTACATATTTTTCATACAAAAATAGGCTTTTATTACGTCATGATATAAATTAACGTTTTTTCTTTTAGGATATTAATTATTATTTGTTGAGAACGACTATTTATTAAATAACTATGATAATTATAAGATTTTGGAAAAACTCTACAAAGATATCAGCAACTCAGTTATGAAAATTTTTGATAAGATTCCATGAAAATATTAACAACTCAGTTATAGAAGTCTCCTATTTTGAAGCAATTTCCTATTCTTGGAAGACTTACCCTCTTATCTCTCATTAATTAAGAAGATTTAAAGGGGGAAAGAAATCTGTTTTCCTTGTCACCCAAGAGTTACACATTAAATGAGTTTGTGCACAAATAAGAAACCCTAGAAGAAAAGCCTATTAGAGTTGTTGACCCTATAAAATTGTTATAAATAAGAAGAGTAGCGGCCACAAAAAAGGAGAGACAAAAGCAACAAACAAGAGACTACCTAGAAGTTGCATAAGAGAGAATGAAGCAAATGGAGGTAAGGGAATGATGAAACCTTGATTGTTTTGACATTGTCTATGTTAGATTTTTATTATCTAGTTGTTTTAGAGATTAAATGTTTATTGTTTCTATTTTTCTATCAGTTAGTTTGAATAAATTTTTAGATGAGTTCAATCATATTTTACTCATACTTTAAGTTTGTTTTTACTATCTGTGCGTTAGTTATAATTGGATATCAATTGTGATTTTTAGATATGGATATAGTTGATGATTTGACAAATTACAATTAGGAAAATAAAACATACATTTCATAATTTTTATTAGAACTTCATTGATAGATTTTCTATAAATACATAATTTGCTGCTAGGTGTTCGCGAGATAAATTATCTGGAAAAATATATTTGACATAGTTAATGTTAGAATTAATCTTGATGGATTTTGATCCTTAGTCAATTCATATTTGGTTAATTAGATTTATTATTTGTTTTAGTTGTTTTTACTTTTATTTATTTATTTATTTTTGCATATTCATTATTTTTGTTTGACTAGATTAGATAAGTTTTTCAATACCTAACACTTTGACTCTAAGTCTTTGTGGCATTGTTTATGTTAGATTTTTATTACCCAATTGTTTTAGAGATTAAATGTTTTTTGTTTTTATTTTTTTCTCAGTTAGTTTGAATAAATTTTTAGATGAGTTCAATCATATTTTTCTCATACTTTAAGTTTGGTTTTACTATCTATGCATTAGTTGTAATTAGATATCAACTGTGATTTCTAAATAGGGATACAATTGATGATTTGACAAATTACAGTTAATTAGGAAAATAAAAAAACATATCTTTCATAGTTTTTATTAGAATTTCATTGATAAATTTTTCGTGAATACATGTTTTACAGTTAGATGTTCACGAGATAAATTATTTGGGAAAATATATTTGACTTAGTTAATATTAGAATTAATCTTGATGTACTCTGATCCTTAATCAATTCATATTTAATTAATTAGATTTATTATTTATTTTAATAGATAACGGGTACACAAACATAAGAACTAAATTAAAATCTAAATTAAAATGAGTTCACGAATGTTAAGAACTAAATTCGGAATAAAAACAAATGTCAGGCACTAAAATACCATTTTAATCGAAAATTTTATATAGGCATTGGTACAATGAGAATTCCTATGCAAATTGGACAGAAGACAAAAAAAAAATGTTGGCATTTGTTAGTGAGAACCATCATTGCACTGATTAAGGAATTAAACAAGCAAGTAGTAAATATAAAAATATAGCATTTAATATATTAAAAATATAAAAAAGTATTTAATATTTTTTATTAAGTAATTGAGAGAATTTATTTAAAAATATCGAAACTTTTTAAACAATGCTCTAATACACTCGTTAGAATCGGCCAAAAATGTTTTATATTGTATCACTTAACTTAATATGTGTCACGTTATTTAGTCTTTCATCTCCTCCTTGCACCAGGTCATAAAAGTGATGAGGAGCCATGATAATTACATGGGCTCGGGTTCAGGTGCTGTCGGAGTATTTAAGATAGATGAATTCAATAAATTCAGTGATTGGCCATACAAAAAATGATTAATTTAGAGCAGATTACATAGACCCCTCCTAAGACTTGATGAATGTACAAATTTTGCTTGTTTCCAAAATTACATACACATTCCTATTTCAGTATAATAAAACTCTCCATACTGTATTTCTTGTTTCGTAAATC
Source organism: Styphnolobium japonicum (assembly GCA_023212625.1). Classification (NCBI taxonomy): domain Eukaryota; kingdom Viridiplantae; phylum Streptophyta; class Magnoliopsida; order Fabales; family Fabaceae; genus Styphnolobium; species Styphnolobium japonicum. The sequence continues at coordinate 16,722,414 of JALBWW010000011.1, forward strand.
GCAGACCTTTCTTAATTTGAGTATAACATAAATCTCTTTTCACATCAAATTTAATTAAAAATGAGGGAAATGTAAAATAAGTGAGGGTTGTCCAATTTTCAAAACTGGAGTAGACTTGTGTGATTTTATCAAACCTACTTCTAATGTTTTATCTCTTTACAATCACCTTGTCTATGCTATAGGTCTGCAGCTTTCCACTGTGCTTGTGTCTTCTTAATTGGCTTTTGTTATGTTGTCCTTGTTCTCCTTGTTTATGTTCAGAACTTGTAGTCAGCCAAAACAAAATAAAAAACGAAAATAAGTCTGTAGCTGTCTGAGATACTGTCATCTGTTGTTAGTTTTACTTTTTAGTACTGCAATATGCTTCACTTGCTCATGAATTCATTGACAGAAAGAAGAAAAAAAAACTGCAGTATTTCTGAAGATTGCAGTGTCTAGATGCGTTTAGTTCGCGGGAAAAAGCGGCAAAGAAAATATTTTCTAATAAATGTTTCTCAAAATTGGCCGACTTAGAAGAAACTCGAAGGAAGCACCGAGTTAGCAGCTGAATAGATCTGGTCGTATGGAAGACCCTAGAGTTTTGGGCTTCGGAATAAAATGTATTGTGAATTGTGATTCAACATGCTAAGAGTAAGGTACCAGTAACATGTACAGGAAATCGAGCTTAAGATGGTGTTATCATCTAATCCAAGGCAAATAACTAAATTCAAAACATTTTATTATAATGAAATATCATGTCAGGGGTTCAGACTGCATATTACATTTTAACAACTTCACCTCAAATTTGCCTTAGAATAAAAAAGCAAGTGCCTAGCATTAAACAATGTCCAAAGAAATTTTGAAGGAGAAAACAAGAGAAGAACACTAGGAAAACAAGCAGGATAGTGGCACCTGGCAACATAAAAGACATCAGGATCTTAATGCTTTGGAGAATTGAAGACCCCTAGACCTCAATAGTCTGATCCCAACATAACTGGTACAACATCTCCGAGTTTTTTTTCATCATTTTCCTTTGCCTTCAACTCCTTTGAATTATTAACCGCTTCTTCTTTCCTTGGTTGCTGCTCCTTTAATTTCTCCATTGTTGTCTTCCTTTATGGTGCTGAATGAGAAACCTTATACGTCTAGATCTTGTAGTCAAAAGAGGAAGGAATAACCCCTAAACAGGCAGGGAAAATTTCAAGATGTTAGGAAGAAAATGACTTGTAACAAATTGATCTGAGTTGTCTTGTTGGTTTAAAAACTAGCATGTCGTTACCTTTTCTACTATCGGTTAAAGGGAAATTGTTTTTCTACTCCATGATGAAGAAATTCCTTTATCATGGATGAATGCCTTTCTACGTTACAGTTCTTTCATTTTGGGTTGGCTAGACAAGCCCTCTCGCCACACTCGTGTTCTTCCATTAGCATAACACTGATGAAATTGGCATTGCATTTGTTTATTTATCAAAGCGATATTTTAGCTTTCTTCCTATGAAACCTAAATTTGTTTCCTCCACTGGCTAGAACCATTAGAAATCTTCATTTGTCTAACATATACACGGGTCTCCTCATATTGTTGGCAGATTTGTGATGTTTTCCAAGACTACAACAAGCATAGCTGCAGATATTTCAATTTCGACCTTTTTTTCAGCTCTTCACTCCGGAATGACGAAATCCAACACCACAGCACATGCCTGATGTATAAAAGCCATATGACATCTATGAAAGTAATAGAAGGTAACTTCAAAAGGGGAAACACACGACAAAGAGTGATTAAGCACAATATTTCACTGGCTGCCTGAGAATAACTCCATGTGCATCCACAATAGAGTACATAAAATTACTATCTCCATATTTGAGTTTCAACAATTGTTAGATGTAACAAAAAATACGACTATAGTCAGCAGCAATGTGATTTATTCTACCCAAAACAACTTCAGAATTGAAGTCCTTAAAATTTCACAATCCAAGACCAAAACAGGTCAAAAAGCTGGACTCTAGTGATAACCAATTGGAGCAGCAGCCTCTCTTAACTCTCGTCCATGATAGTGTATGTCCTGCAGTTCATTACATAAAAGACCGTGAGTATTCTGGGATATCATACTCATATCACAGGAAAAACCCATTTAAACTTTTTTCTGTTTTGGATTATAAGAAGGATAAGCGGGTGTCTGGATTAGCATATTTTGTGTTTAGAAAAGTTTATAATCAAAATAATCAGAAAGAAGTTTTGGGTGAAAAGTTATTTTTGTGTGAAAATTAAGCAAAGCTAAACATGTACTAAGCTTACTGATGCAAAGTGGTTGACATCACGGTGGTGTGCTTCATCAGCTCTCACAACCATGACCACATCCCTTAAAGTTGAGTTGGGTGGCAGCTGCCAATAGTCCATGGCAATGGCTGGGGCTGGGATATCTTCTATGTTGCCCTTGTCCAACTCCTTCAGGAACTCTGTGTAAGAGTATATTGCCTCCTCCTCTAGGTATCCAACCACGCGGTGGGCAAATTTTGGTGAGAGCAAATAGCCCATGAAGTAAGCATTGAAGAAAACTCCTTGGACAGCAATCACTAGGGCACGCTCATACCACTTGGGCTTGGCCACCTCCATTAAGGTCATTAGGTGCATACGTTCATTCTCTGCTTCTTCTAGCAGCGCTTTGATCCAACCACCACTGTGCTCGAATCGTCTTAGTGACTTGCAGTGGAGTAGCATGCCTCCTACCATGCCAGGGACGGCTGCTACAGTCTCAAGCATCATTGCTCGGCATCCATAGCGTTTCTGTTACATTTGCATACAACAAAATCAGAATTTTTTTGAACGTAATATATTATTAAAATACAAAATTCCTCAAGGGGTTCCACAAAGACTATACTAAGAATAAATATTTGAAGAGAGTTTATAGATTGTTGAGGTCCTGATGAATAACCCAAAAAATATAAATTGTCAAGGTCGATCCACTATGGTTTTGCATAAAAAACTAAGGATTTTTCTTTTCGCCAAGGGAAGAAAAATCGAAGGATCTCAATTCCTCATGTTTGAAGAGAATGTTTATCTTAAGCATTTTTCTATTGTAGAATGAGAAAAAAAGAAGTTAGATTTATGAACTTCTCATAAATTATATGCTCGTTGAAGAATTGGATTAGAAATTAAATTAAAGGACTTTGAAATTAAAGTATGCTTAGAGATGAATTTGGTTTTTAATTTTTTTTCTTCTTAATAACCACTACATGCAGTCTTAAAAGTGAAGTTTATTTCAATTTTTTTTAAAAAAATCAGCCAAGTTGATTTGGTAAGATAAACAATTCATTAGAAAAAGATAGCAAGTGGACTTGTTTAAAAAAAATTGTAAGTGCATGTTAATTAACATGGCAACCATTTTAATCTTTAGTGGAAAATAAATTAATCATCATCATTATCATTAGGGTAAATTAGAGTTTACCCTCATGTGGTTTGATTCATAATTATTTTACCTCCATATGATTTAAAAAGTAACACTTTATCTCTTATGATTTACTCTGTTATCACTTAAACACCTTATAATTTTTTCTAAGCATTTTTTAATAGAAAACATATGTTAAAATTTATAAATACGTTACGAGCAAAATTTTAAGTGTGATTCACTAATTTTTTTTATAACAAAATTGACGAATTGTTGTTTTGTAACATAGAGAAATTATTGATAATTTGTTTATCCTCTTTTTGATGTATGATTTGATTATTTTCCTCTATTTTTTTGTTAATTGAATGCTTCATGTTCTATGTAAAAAAATTTAAACCATTTATGTATGGGGTTTTCCCCCCATAGTTATAACACATGTTTTCCGTTAGAAATGAATGAAAAACCACATGTTAGTTATGTGAGATAACATAACAAATTAACTAGGGGCATAATGTCACTTCTTAAACCACATGAAGTAATGTGATTTTGAGTCAAACGCATGAAGGTAAATTGCAATTTACCCTTATTAGTATAATTAATAAATGGTAAAGGTAGCAAGTGAAAGAGAAAGCCATTTGTGATAAAGAGGAAAAAAAATGTAATCTCTTGTCCTTTCACAGTTTAGATCTAGCTAGGGATAAAAAGATGGAAACGACAATATATTCCAAAAGAAAAATAAAAGTTCTGTTGTCCTATATCGTAGCAATGTTTCCACAACAAAAGAGAGATACATATAATAAACAATTTCTTCCTTTCTCACATATACATCATCTTGTAGTGAAGGAGTTTATAAATCATGTCATTGAATCATGTCATATGCTAGTTAGGTTACTTGTTGTAAATAACTGGACCAAACCACACTTCGGCATGCCAATTTGCCAAACGAAGCAAGCTTCAAATGCATGATAATATTGATTTTATGGAAAAACAAATACGTAACTGAAAAGATTTAAATAAATACCTGGAAAAACAAATCAGTGGGCAATCTGAGAGCCTTAACGGTCCAGAAAGCCATCTTGTCCATAAATGTCACTGGCACATGGTGCTTCTTCAGATCAATCAAAAGGTCTGCTTTGTACGTATCCCACGGCTTCAAATCAAAACACATCAACGAATAATTATTATAAACAAAATTATCAATACCCGTTTTTCCAAAACCACCAATCAAATTAAACAAAAAGAAGAAGAAGAAATAATTCATATATATATATATATACCCTAAAGCTATTCCATTTCCACTCAGTTCCATCCTGTTTGGTAATCTTGGAGGGATGAATGCCCCAATAACTCACAGTCCCCTTCTCCTCCTTGTTCCCACCAGCTGCACTCCTAGTGCTGGAAGCCGAATCAACCGGCATCTCCTCCTGCTTCTCCTTCAAGGCCAAACTGCTATCATGACGTACACTTCTCACCACCCCAACCTCACCACCACCCAAACCCTTCGCCGCAGCCAAGTACAACCATTGGCCCGCCACCGCGCCGCGAGCTGTTGAAGCTGTGGAGAACAAACGGGTACCCGCCACCACCATCGCAGCGTTGGACACTCTGGTAGTACCACAGCGGCTCATCATCATCATTATCATCAACACCACCACGATCAACGATCGACCATTCAGATGAATGATGAATCCAAAAAGTGTGGGATCCGGTTGAGAGCGATTGTTGTTTGTGGAGAAAATAGAAGTTGATGTTAGATTTGGGTGCGTAATGTTTGGTTATGGTGAGAGTGTTTAAGTCAGGGTTATATATATATATATATATATATATATATATATATATATATAATTGATATTTGAACATCAAAATAATTACATTATTTTACAGTGGTTAATAATTAATAAATTTTTGGTTAATATATTATATCATTTAATTAATAAATTTTAGTAATCAATCACTTACAAGTTAATTATTTTTACAGTGATTAATAATTAATAAATTTTTGGTTAATATATTATATCATTTAATTAATGAATTTTAATAATCAATTACTTACAAGTCAAGAATTTATTAACCAAACGATATATTGAATTAATTAAAATTTTATTCATCGTTAAATAAACTTGTAAGTAATCAATCACAAAAATTTATTAATTAAACGATATATTGTATTAATTAAAAATTAACTTATTATTAACAAGTATATATTATATGTGTGGGGGGAGAGAGAGAGATGAGACGTGAGTACAACTGTACAAGTAGTGCTTACGTTATGTGTGAGTTGGCATTTGGTCTTGAAGGAAAGTTAGGAAAGTTTGTTTTTTTGGTAACATCATAATTGATTATTTATTGATGATATAATAACAAATACCTTAAGTTTGGTATTTCTTGGGGCCCAAGTAGGTTGGATTTTCGTGTGGTTTAAGTATTAAAAAAAAAAACTTTAACTTATATTTACTTAAAATTTAAAGGTAAAAAATTGAAAGCATTAATATCTCAATTTACATTAAAAAATATTTTTGTCTAACTTCTGGTGAAAAATGAAATTTTACCTAAAGAGAAATGATAAATTCTTTTTTAAAAAATAATTCTAAGAATCTTCCTGAAGCTGGATAGGAAAAACTAAAAAAGGTAAGTTTTGAGACTCAAAAAAATATTAAATATATACTTCTTCCTTTTTAATATTTTATTTTCTCGTTAGGCAATTAAGAGGACTATTTGGTAGATTTTTTAAGAGGATTTAGCATTTCTCTTTTTTGTATGAGAAATATTAAGTCCTCCAAAAAATAATCCAAATAATCTAAATTATAAAAATTAAAACAAATGGCTAAACAGGAAAATTTAGGACTTCCAAAAGTATTAAATACTTTTACCTTTTTAGTTGTTTCTTACTTTTTTATGTAATTAGGAAGATTGCTATGCTAATATTTTAAAGGAAAAAAAGGTAAGTAGTCTTGAAAAATCAGCCTAAAAATCTCTTAATTACCTAAAACGAAAAAAATACTGACAAGAAAAGTTTTGGACTCCCAAAAGTAAGAAATACTTCTGCCTTTTAGTTGTTTCTTTCCTATTTGCGTAATTAGACCAATTGGTAGGATGGTTTTCTCAGAGGATTTAACATTTCTTTTTTAAAAGAGAAATGCTAATTAATCGTCCTGAAAGATCAGTTTAACAACTCTCCTAAATACCAAAAGTGAAAGTAAAGACTTAAAATGAAATTTTTTGAACTTCCAAAAATATTAAATACTTTTATCTTTTTAATCATTTCTTTTCTCTTTAGGTGATTAGGATGATTAAGAGAAATTAATGATAAATTCTCTTAAAAAAGTCAATCTAACAATCCTCCTAATTGACTAATGAGAAAGAATAGACCAAAAAAAAAGTTTTGAATATCCCAAAATTATTAAGGTTTCGTTTTGAAAAGCTTATTTACTGCAATAAGTACTTAAGAATTATTTTACTGTATTTAAATGAGCTTATTAAAACAACCTTTAAAACTTTTATAAATTATTTTAGGTTTATGTTCATAAGTTAAAAATTCAATTTTATGAAAATAAACATTTGAGAAAATAAAAAATAGCTTAGGCTCTAGCTATTTTTATAACAAATTTTGACAAAATTAATCTTAATGATTTTACACAATTCATAGCATATCCCTAAAAAATATAATACTTATTACATAGGGTTTATAAAAAATACTTTTTGAAGTATCTATCCAAATGCAATTTAGCTTATTTTAGACCATGCTTATGATAGTTGAGTTTATTAAATAATGTTTTACTCGAATAAGTACTTATATAAGTTGTTTATCCACACAAGACCTAAATACGTGCCAACGAGCTTGTAGCTCAATTGGCACTGACTCTAGTCTTTAAGATTGAGGTGTGATGATGATATCGAAGATTTAATTCTCCACTAGGCTACCTAAGATTCAAATCCTCTATCCAATTTTCCTGTCTCTCAATTAAATATTGACAACTCATTAAAAAAGTTCTCTCTTTATTAGCACTATTTTTTTTTAAATTGTGTGTTTATTTTTTTGAGTTATCATTATTTTATTTAGGAGACAAGATTGGAGATAAAAAAAAATTGAATCCCTGTTACCTATCCCTCTAACTCAGATACATGCACCTCTAGAGCACGAAAAAAAAGTATTAAATACTCATTCATTTCTTTCCTATATAAATAATTAAGAAGATTATTATGACTTGTTTTATGGGGATTTTGATAAGTGTTCCAGATATTTTTAACTTTGAAGGAAAGTGAGGAAATTTTTTTGTAGTAGCCATAATTGATAATTTGTTGATAATATAATAACAAATATTTTAAGTTTGGTATTTCTTGGGACTAAGTATGTCGGGGTTTCTGTGTGGTTCAAGTCAAATATTTTAGCATTGGATTGTTCTAAATGTTTCTGTCTACTCCAATAGCTATTGGAGACAAGGCAGAACTAGAATAAAATGATTCAGGGGGCAAAATAATTTTTTTTATATTTATACAAAAATTAAAATTTATAAGGTGATTTTAAAGTTTAAAAAAAAAATTAGAGGACCATGCCCCTACAACTATAGATGGTTTCGCCCTTGATTCCGGAGGAACTTCTTTTTTGAGTTTAGAACTCCTTTTTGTCTATTTACTTCATGCTTAAAAAATGTCATTAGCATTTCTTCTACTGATGGACAGTTGTTAACAGAAGTTAGTTTAATTAGTAAGAATTGAAACACTTAGTTTATAAGGCTTAAATTTGATTCCCGTTTTCAGCAATCTCTCTTAGGAAATAATTTGTAAGCATTATTATAAACTCTCCCTTAAGACTATGATATGCCCTGACCTTGGAATTGAATAATCTTTCCTCCCTTTACTAGTAACAAAAAAGATAGAATATGTGATTTACATATCCACATGTATATATGGTTAATTAAAGAACAATTTGTTTTGAACAATAGTATAACTATGGTATAACGCCATGGAAATACTTTTAATATGCTTTTGATATGATTGTAATAGCTAAGGATTGACATCAATTTTGTTTTCCCTAAGGATTATACAAAACTATCAAGCATCCTTATTAACTTTTTAGTGGTTTTGATATACTGATCTGGGCAGTGACGTCTGCTGGTTCATCTGAACTAATTGCGGCATCCTCACATATGATATCTACCGTACTTACTTAAATCCTAATGTAAGTGGAAAGAAAATCCTCAAAGGGTCAAGGAGTGTTGTCCTACCCAAGGTTTAAATCACGGTTGCGGTCGCAGTTGCGGTCGCGATCGCGTTGCGGCTGATGCAGCCGATGCGGACTAATATCGGCCGATGCGGACCGCAATTGCGGGGTGTCGCGGTTGCGGCGGCCACCACAACCGACATGTCGTGACTGCATCAGGTGATGCGGTCCGAGATTTAAAACCCTAGTCCTAGCCTTTGGGTGCTTCATGGGATTGCTAGCAGTTATACTGAACAAGGTTGGATGCACCTTGCAATGGGAGATCCGATTGGCTCAGCAGTTCTTCCTATTGGTTTTATGCTTCAATGGAGAAGAGCAAATCCAATTGGGAACCTTGGGACAACAATAGCTTGTGTTCTTCTAGTAACTATCACATGGTTGTCTGCTACAAAAATCAAGTATGACCAGATAAACCACGATACAACTGGTAAAAATGAGCCCAAGGTACTCAAAAGCGAGTTTTCACTAAAAAAAACTGGAATGTCAAGTAAAATGAAGCGTAAAAGTTCATATATTACATAAGTTATCATTTAAAAATAATACATGTACATATAAGTTTTGATATACCATCAGCAAAGTTGCATCTTCAAAGTTTACAATAAGATTATAACTAGCATAGTAACATCTTCAAAGATTACAGTAGCAAAAAGATCACATTTCATAAGGTTTAACAATGGCCAACAAGCCAACAATGCCAACAGCAAAAACTAGTTAAAATATTATCCATAACCCATATTTCATAAAGCAAAGACTTAAATAGATCATCAACTGTCACTTCATGTATTTAATAATCTTCATCGTCTTCTCCACTTTTATCCTCTAAGTCCTCCTCTCCCTCATCATCTTCTTCATTAGGACTAGGAGAGAGCAAATGAGAGGGACGAACGGGTTGGGACTTACGAGAATAAGTATTTTAAAATGAGAATGATGAATCTATGAGAATGAGGGGCGATTGAGTTGGAACTTGAGTGAATCAGAAATTCAGAATGAGATGGGCGAATGCAGGAGAGTGAATGATAAAAAGAACAGAACCAATAAAAATATTTAGCTCATTTACATTGCAAATGTAAAAGAATAAAAGAGCTAAAATTGAGATTTTACGTAACATCCAAGTCGCTTTAGTTTTCAAGATATAAAAAGAGTATGCTTTTGTGCATAAAAACCAGACTTTAACAACCATAAAGGTGCCAATGCTTGCTGGAAACCTTGTCTCCATAGTAATTAGAGGAACAGTACTTCCCGCCAGTAATCTTTCATTAGTAAGTCACATGTAAGTATTTAATATTACTATAACTTCTCATAGAGACTTGGGTCGCATATCTTAACTTTGGAATGTAACAACCTCTCCTAAACTTTATTTTTTACCAACAAAAAACCAAAATAGTAAAAAACTAGAGGAGCAGTTCGTGCTGTCTGCAGCATGTCATTGCCTCAGACCCATGACTGGAGTACCACTAAACAGATCACAATGGTTCAAAACAGATTAGACTGTCCTACCAGCATAAGAGTTTAAAGAATTTAATAAGAAAGCATGGATAGTGAAGTGGGGTGTTGGTTTCACTGTTTTGATTGCTGTCCTATGGCCTATTCTGAGTTACATTAGCAGGCACTTAGATGCCTTGAATGTGAACGTAGTTTTCTTTTCATGTCTTTGACCCGACAATTAAAAGCAAAATCTATCAAATCTTTGTATTCCTCGCTAGTGAAAAACCTATGAGATTTCGTCTGTAATTTCAATCTCAGAGAACTTGCATGTTAACTCACGTTTATTTGTCCATTATCACAGGAGTTTAGTAAGGGTACTATTTCTGGGCAGTGATGGCTATAGCATGGGGTACTATTGGTTCTGTTGTGATAATTGCTTTACCATTAATGGAAGGCTGGGAAACCATCCAGACTGTCATTCTGGGCATGTTTACAAATGACAGGCTCATGGAAAAGGTGGACAACTTAAATTTCAAGTTGCAGAAAATCGTGCAGGCAATACCAGAAGCAAAGAAACTTGCTTGAGAAAGAGAAGAAGAAAAAAGAAGCCTCTGAGCAACAAGCAGTGAATTGGTGAAGTTGCCAAGCGTTTCTGGTATAACTTATTGAGCTCAGGTTCATTCATAACATAAATGGAACACTACATTTGTGAAGCTTTTAGATCAGTAACATGTTGCAGTGCAAATACATAAATAATAGAAAACGCACAAGCTGTGAAATTTCTATTATGGACTAAACAATCTTATGAAGCAAAGCAAGTTAACATGGTAACATGAACAAAACCCAATTCGATTGCATCTTCCAGCTCCAGAGATAGAAATAACTCGTTATCATATATCCAATTTGTGTCTTTGAACTACAAAAACTTATCTGCAGCTAGATCACAAATTGTGCAGTGCAATATTAAAAAATTACAAGCAAATGGAATAAATATGATATACAGGCCTCTATTTAAAAAGCAATAAAACATGAATTTACTATAAAAATGCGCTGTGGTATAATTACAAAAGACCAACCTGTTGATGTATTTCTCCTTTACCAGTCAAAGGGAAGATGCACGTTTATCCAACTAGAAGGAACTGACTAACCATTTGCACAACAGCCACCATTTCCTTAGAAGGTATAGATCCCAAATGGACGTGCATGAATTTTAAGCATTTGATATAGGCCAAAATGTATGATGTAGTATACTTGAAATGAAAGTAACCATGCCTCCTCCGTGTTTAATTATCTACCGAACAGCATCTGTTTGGACTGCTTATTTGCTGTTCGTTCCTTCATGGCTTCTTTCTCTAATTTCTTCTTTTCAGCATCTGCCTGCCTTTCATTCTCATCCCTTGACTTGTTGAACATCTTGACAAAGACAACCAGGATTTGTGTCACTGCAAAAAAGATCATAACTTAAACAGTCAACAGACTATTGACAAATAAAAATAGAAGAGATCACAGTTTTATCAGTGTTAACAGTATCGTGTTCCTATTTCCTTTGTGTTTTTACAAAGAACACAAGCAAAAAGTTAGACATAATCTGGAATAAATCTTCTGGTCCCTAGATGGTGTGATTATCAAATTTCTTGAAGAAAAATCTTCATAATTGAGGATTTACATTGTTTTTGCTTCTTTAAAAAGTTTCAAAATACAAATGATATAACATTAGTAAAGAAAATTTAGAACAAAACAAATACGATAAAATGCACATCACAGGTAGAAAGCTTATGATATTGTATTGTTTTAATGGACGAGAAACTCTAATATCTGTTTTTTCATCATCCTTATACAGTTTAAAGTGATCCTGACAACAACACAACCAAGGAAAGAGAAAGGTAATCCAGAGATGCTCTTCCTCAAGACATATTAGCACCGCATAAGCAATGAAGATTTTGAATTTCTTAAAGCAAATCCAAAAACATGGGGGCCTTCTAAATTAATGTTTGCTTTTACAACCCAAAAGATAAGGGTAAAAAAGCTCAGTTGGTGTGCATGTGGGTATATATACATACAGAAAAACATCAGACCTTGCTCAAAAGGGCACCTAGCTGGATCCTCTCCAAAATACTGAGACAGAGAATCTGCATTTCTTCCCTGGAAGAGAAAGTATTAAGACCAAAATCAAATAAGTTGCAGTTGGCAGAAGTAATTATAAATGTAGTCATGGCTATTATCTGGATGGCACAGCAGTGTCTCCTCTGAGCAGGCAATCTCCTGCTGGATCCCCCCAGCCAAGAACAGCACCCATAAAAAATTAGGGAGAGAAAAGAGAAACTTTATTGACAGGACTCACCACTTCAGAATACAATGATATAAGTGACCTCACATCAGCTTCAGCAATATCAAGAAAATTCTTCAACACCTGAGCAAGAGAAACGCCAATAATTGTACCAACAACACTTTTATACTGAGAAAATCATGAGTATATATAACACTAATTCTCTAATCAAGCAAATCAAGGTTCCTCATGGGGCCATCAATAAGACTTATTATTGATGCTCCCAAAAAAGTTTCTACAGCCAATTCCAAGACTTAAAAAACAATAAATCTCAGTTTAGGAAAGTATATAGAAAAAAAGTCATAAAAAAAATTAGCTAGATGCATGATAACTAGTAGTCATTAACAATATTACAATCTTTTAGTGAAAATCACAATATTAGTTTTCATCCAGATGTTATCATGTAGCGAAGTAACCAAGGAAAAACATTTTAGTTTTGTCTTTGGCGCCTTGAATGCATTGCCTCATGATTTTCTTTAGTCATTTCAGATGATGAATTGGAGTCAAGCTAGAGTTGATGCTGAGGCTTGTGTTTCTTTTATGTGTATGTGATAGAAACTGGTAAAATGTAATTGAATTTCTGAGTAACAACTGAATGATATTGAAGAATTCTCTGTGGAGATTGTTCCCAAATCAGAGAAAAAGATACAAGAAGGGTATAGAGAGAATGTGACGAAAGAATGCCCTGCCAAGAATCAGAGAGCTTGGCCCCTCCGTGTCCAGTCCCAACTATTTTCCTAACCGTTTTTCCCTCCCTTTTCTCTATTTATTCAGTACTGCTACAGGTCCAGCTAAGATACCTGCTGGTCCTTATTAGTTACAATAGGTCCTATCTATTACAACAGATCCTAATTAATAGGATCAACTAGATCTGTATCCACCGGCCCATAACCTAAAGCTGGCCCAATTGGCTTGGGTTGGCGCCTAACTTTCCTGATATAGGCTGATTGAATAGGAGGTCTAACAGTATGCTTGTGAGTTAGGGGGCTGGGAGTGGATAAGCTGAGGAATTGATTGAAAGAAAAATAATACATGTACAATGAGGCTGCCATTATTATGTTCGATGGGACAAACATACATGTTTTCTCTAGGTGTAGAGAATCTGTAGTACAGAGCTTTATATCTTATAAAGTGCAAAAGCTAGCATTTCTATTGCTCACCTTACGAAATCCAGCAGATATAGCACCATCTTTTTCAGCAACAATGAGTTCTTGCTCAACTTTCTCTAAACCCTTACTCACAGCTTGCATTTCTTCAGCCAATGCTTTTAGTTGGATCTAGATATTAGACATGGAGGACTCAAATCCATAAACAATTAACCTTACAGAAGATCATTTGAAATAAATCTATCATCAAGAAAGGGAAGCAAAAGCACTACTGACAAAAAAGAATACCTTAGAAGCCGCTTCCAAATGGACAAGATCCTTGTCAAAATCTAGCAATTCTGGCATTTTCTCAGAAAGAAGCTAGTGAGACAAGAATTAAACTTCGTAAGATATCATATGAGAAACCCCATCAATTGCAAATAAATGTTGAGTTTTAACTATCTTGATAAGTAATAAAACATTTTAAAGACCAAAAGGAGCAAATACTTTGAATACAATATGGCTAAAATGTTTAGAGTCGAACAAAAAGATAATGTAAAAAACAAAAACAAAAGTGAAATTACAGCATGAATATTGATAGAAAATTAGATAATATAAAGAATCTTAATAGAGCTAATAGATTATTAATCTCCTAAGCATGCTTCTACAGCTGACTCACTGCAGATAGCCAATTGGAACTCTTTTCTTTCACATAATCTCCAATTTGAGTATATTCATATTGGGATAGAAAAGATCACAACTATCTCAAAAATACAATAGTATAATGCAAAATTTTATTTGAAGATTTTGACATATCTACCTTACACAAATAATGCATTAAAGTCATTTTGTTATTTCTTGCCCGAGTATCAGATAATTTAAGAAGGCTATCCAATTTGAATCCTACTGCCGATCCTGCAATGAGTAACAGAGAAAACATAAGCTAAACAGCATATCAGAAACATTTTGATTTGGTCAAGCAAATTGAGGTGAAACAGGAAACAAAACTTCATTTCAAATTAAAAGACAGTCAAACATGATTAGAGCTAACAAAAAGATACCTCGTGCTGTTCCCTGATTCAAGGCATTGCCTAAAGTAAGAATAGTCTGCATTATTTGACGCAACTTCGCAGATTCTTTAACCTGTAAGTTGAACAATAACATAAAGATGCAGCGACATAATGCCTTCATGTTTGTCAACTGAGAGCCATTAAACTTAACAGTACCTCTCTAGCTGCATCATTGATTGTATTCAAATTTAATCTCAAATCATTCACCTGAAGAAGAACAAGTCTTTAAGCATGAAATATCATTAATAGCAATAAAATGCAAAAACATGCACAGATGATCATAACCAAGATAAGATACCTGGCTAGAAAAGGCAATTTTAAAAGCGAACACTCTTAACTTAGATTCTACTCGTGGAACCTTCATCAGCTCCATAAAAAACTGATAAAGATCTCAAAATAAAAATTGTTAGATTCAAAATATAAAATTTGCACGGATTCGTTGACTTGCAATTATTCAGAAAGAGAGAACCTGTTCGCACTTTCCAAGCATTTCCTTGTTCCCAGTATAATTCTGAAAATAGAAAGAATTAAAGCAAAAAAAAAATTTTAAAAAAACAACAGCAAAGAAAAAAGCCACAAAGAATGAAATTATTACACAGGATACCAAGTATTTTTTAAACTATTTCCTCATGACATATTAAACAAGACAGTATGTCATACATGTCGGAGACTCCATTTTGACTAAATGGGAAGCATACTTTCAACAATTTTTCATGAACCATTAGGAAGGTAATAGAACTGGACCAGAATTTACAAGAAAAATGGACAGAACAAGTATCTTTATTCTTCCTCTCTGTTTCTGATATCAATATGGTGACAGAACAGAAGGGTACTCACATACAAAAGAATGGCAAAGTTACAAGAATTCCCACAGGACTTTCAAGAGGTCCCGTTTCTCTCCCTTCCCTCACTTTCTCAACCGAATGCCCTTTTAGTTGGTTTAGCCAACTATTTATAAGGTTCTAATCTAGTTTGACTAAGTCAACTATTAAAGGGCTTATTCCTCCTAACATACATCTTTTTTATTAAAGGGTGTCTAACAGAAGGTTTATAGTTTACTTAAAAGGTTTAAGCTGAAATTCTCTATATATAGTGCTTATTAAGATCAAAACCTTTTATTATGACTGTCATATTCTTTTGTCCAAAATGGAACACACCAACATAACTCATTAATCATTGAATTCCGAACAAAATAAATTGAAGTCAAGGCCATAGGAAAATATGCTTTATGTGCATATGCCTTTCTAATAAATTAAATGTAATTGAAGGAAGCAAAAATGGCAAGCTTCATCTCTTTACCAAAAAATATACAATGATGTGATTCAAGATTTTGAACCTGGAACTAAGCACATGCTTGGTTTTGCTTAATTTTTACACAAGCAGCTTTTCAACTAAAAGTTTTCTCTCTACAACATTTTGATTATAAGCTTTTCTGAACACAAAATAAGCTAATCAAGTCATGAACTAAGTATAGAAGTCAATGAGGGTTGGAACATTGCAACCAATATATTCACAGGAATACCAAAATACTATGATATTAAATAATGTCACATATTGCAGTTCACGCAAGTGTGATAGATTCCAGCACGGAGGAGGAGGGAAGGGAGTACCTTCAACATCTCCATTTCTTCCTTTGTGGGGCAGAACTTAATGAGATTCTCAACCTGATCAATGTCCAGAACAGAAGAATCCAATGCCAGAACTGCATTCTGGAACCATCAGCATGTTAAAAAATAAAAATAAAAACAAAAATGAAAAATATTGAGAGCATATATGAAAAATAATGCCATCTAAAAGCAACCTACAACTCAAACAAGGAGTAAAACCAATCTGCCAGACTCTTGTTCACATTCACATTGTTGCTTGAGGATCCAATATGAACTAACCAATATCATGTTGATTGACCTTCCCACTAGCATCCACAATATTCATCCACTTCTATGTATAGGATTTAGCCTTCAAGCCATAAAATAGTTATCCCCAAGTTCCTTAACATTCAGAAACTCACAATAAATACCCTTTATCAAGCTTCCAAGACTCCAAAATTTCAAATTTAGCCAAATGGATTGAAAAGAGCACCATCCAGAAATCACCATGAGAAAGTTTTCTCCCAAAAATTAAAAATTTAAAAAGCCATTATGCTCCAACACTTTAAAACTGTTATCTAAGCATAGAAATCCTAATAAATGTTGCCACCACTACTTGCATAAGCTCCTTGGTATCACTGCAAGCGCAGTTCCCTGGTGCAGTGATTATTTTGGACCTGTAGCCTTAATGTCCTCCTACACTACAATACTTGGATGCTTTTACACTTATTAAGAAAAATGAATACAACAGGCATAGTCCTCCCCTCATGTATCGTTTTAGACAATTGAGTCTTAAGTATATAATTTCTTCCAAATATTTTAACATCAATATCCAATGGACTAAATATATTTTTGACTATTGAGTCTTATTTTGTTTTTGCACAAAAAGTTTAGGATGCATCTAACTCTAAATTTGCAATATGATGCAACAGGAAGAAACTGCTTAAACTTAAATAAAAGATGTAATTTCATGGAGTTGACAGTAAGTCCCCAAGTAAACAGAACACAAGGATAGGCCAACTTACAAGCATATCTGGCAAAGGAATTTTGATTTTAGAGAGCATTATTTCACAATTATATGCTCTACGCAAGTCAACCTGATAGTGAGAAAAACAAAAGGAATTTTGATTTAGTAATACATTCCTTTTGTAATCAGATACAATAAGTCAGACTTACAAAAAGGAAGGGTAACGGTATCTGCATTTATGTTAGGTTTAGATAGAACATAATCATAAAGGCCATATCTTACCATCCAAGCAAACTGGATTTAGAATATTTGTTTAACCAGAAAATTGAATTTCAATCCAATATAACACTTTTTGGAAATCAAATCTTTTGTGTTTTCCTTTCTTATTGACCAATTATATGATGTAATTAGCAAGAACAGCCAAAATCTCTCATAAATATAGCTTTGATGCTTATTGTCTCCTCATTGCCATTATAATACCAGAGTGATTTCGGAGTTACCATTTTAGGAAATTCTAATAGTGCATATGAGATCTTAAGCAATAGGTCCTCAAATTTCATGTGAGAAAATAAATTCTGTACTCTAATTATACATATCAATTCACGTCGTGTCTAATAATAAAATGAGGAAGATAATAATACATTTTTACAATTTGCCTAGTCAGATTTACTAGTACTATGTTGCCACTGTACAAAACATAGCAACAAGAATCGAACTTCAAGGTTTATTTGTACGATAATGATGATTTCAAGATTGGTCTATTATTTCTTCTGGTGAAATTTTTTTATAACTATATAATATTCATCTACTTAACTGCACCTGCTCCTTCTCTTTTCAATATTTTTTACCTTTCTTTTTTCCCCCTCTGATAAGTGATAAGTAACAACTGTCTGAAAAAAGCAACATCAGTGGCAACTCTGATAGGTATGTTCCAGTTCTATACAAGATGTTACACCACCATAATGGAAAAGAGAAAATTAAACTATATCAGAGCACATTCTACGACAAAGCCAAGCCATATGTTTGCAATCAGTTTGGCACTATCATTTCTCTATGAAAATAGAGCCATAAATTTCAGGGTGTTAGAATATTAGGGTTATTCATGTTTTAGGAGTCTTATTATATTTGTAAGCCTTACCGGGCTAGGCTTGTACTAATAGTACTACACAAGTATTTGACCTAATTATTAGTATAAATAGGTGTCAGTGCTTTGTATTATATCACACCTCATATCAATCTAATCTTATGTTATTCATATTTCATAGTATCTCTTAAACCCTATAATTTCAACACGGGGTTTTGTTAAATTTTCCTCTCATTATCTCTTCTTTCTTTCTTTATTTTTTCCACTCTCGTGTGCCTTCCCATACACCTCCCTAGGAAGGTCACATATTACACTTTCTTCATGTATTATTAAATAATAGCTGAGTAAATATCATATATCATGGAGATAGATATAAAAGCACCCCAACCTACCCTAGTACGTACAAGCCAACAGAAGGGTAGCTTACCAATTGTACTTTCTCAGGTTTGTTGATATTAGAACCACACCGAACACCTTTAGCACTGTTCCCATCAGAAGCAGATGCTGCTGAAAACAGACTCTCAAGTTCTGATATATCTATATCAGGGGCCCTAACAAAAGCTTTAATTATCCGAAATCAGAAATGCTAAATGAACATAGCATCCCACCCTCCCAAGTCCTATCCAAAGAGGGGGGGAAGGGGGGGAGGTAGAAAGAGAAAGAGGATACAGCAAATTTGGCAAAAGGGACCACAGTGCAGCACGTGATCAACAATAAAAATAGTTTCTTAAAAATAACAATTCCCAGTGATTATGAAATTATTCTCAGGAACCTCAAGTCTGATATCTGTATGAAAATTCAATACCCAGTACCTTGATTGATTATCTTGTTTCTGTGAATCAGCCCATAGACTCCCTTGCATTGCTCTAGTAACTTTCACCCAATGTAGGGGCTTTAACGAAGTTTTCTTAGGGGCATTAGCAGTCCCAGCAGTACCTCGACCTCTTCCTACATTTGATACTAAAGAAGCTTTGCTTTTTGCAATGGATGTGGGCGGCGGCGGTGGCACACCAGAGGCCCCAACTACAGGAGGTGGAGGTGGAGCTGGTGTTGCACCACGACCAGGTGGTGGAGGAGGAGCATTTGGAGGCTTTGGTGCTGGTGGTGGAGGTGGAGGTGGAGGTGGGGGGCCTGAACCAGGTTGTACAGGTCTTGGAGGAGGAGGAGGAGGAGGAGGAGGAGGTGGGGGAGCTGAACCTGGTTGTACAGGTCCTGGAGGAGGTGGAGGTAGACTATGAGCATTATTAGCATTACGACCTAGTGGAGGAGGGGGTGGCGGAGGTGGAGGCAATGTAGATGCATTGTTAGCATTGTGACCCATGGGAGGTGGAGGTGGTGGAGGTGGTGGAGGTGGAAGTCTTGCCCCTTGGATAGGTTTAGTAGCAAATGATGAAGCTGACAAGTTTGATCGTAGAGGCGGTGGAGGTGGTGGTTGCAACTTGTTAGTTGTACTTCCCATAGTGGATAGTGGTGGAGGGGGCGGGGGCAGTGGCGGCGGTGGCGGTGGCAGCAAGGTTTGTTGATTAGAAATAGATGGATGAGGGGGAGGTGGTGGAGGTGGAGGTAGCGGAGCTTTACAAGAGACAAATGGGGGTGGCGGAGGAGGTGGAGGTGGTGGAGGCGAGGCTTGAGGGGGCCCTTTATTGGACATTGGTGGAGGAGGTGGTGGTGGAGGAGGAGGAGGAGGCCCTTTATTGGCTATCACAGCAGGTGTAAGGGGTGGTGGAGGTAAAGGTAGAGAAGGCTCCTTATTAGACATTGGTGGAGGTGGAGGTGGAGGTGGTGCTGGTGTGGGTGTTGAGAGCAGGGCTTGAGTAGCAGGAACTGGTGAAGGTGATGGCGGAGATGAATAAGGAGAATATTCTTTACTTGGAGCATGATGAGATGATGAAACGTTATCAATCAATGACTGGTCAGGAGTTCTTGAAGTAAGACTTACATGATTTCCACCATCACTCCCAAAAGCTAAATGGAATGAATCTGGGGTGTCAGATGTCAATAATTTAGAAGGATCAGCAGAAGACTTGGGAATGACATCAAAGGCTTCATCTGAACTATCAGCAGTGCTTGATTCATTATTTTCTTCTTCAGAGTCAGCAGGTGATGAGTACCAACTCCCTTTACTTTGCAACCTTGAAAGCTCTCTGGCATCATTTAAGACAGCAAGTTGTTTAAGCAGCCAGACAGCAGCATTATCACCACTGTCAACCCACTCAACACCACTAAACAGTTCTTGAACCCTTGAAAAAGCTTCAATGGGCAATCCACCTTTCTCCTCACCATTTAACATGGTTGTTGGTGCCCTCGGAGGAGATATGGTCTCAACCTCCCCAAACAAAACCTAAATTTTGAAGTTTTACATGATCAGAATAGCTAGCAACCTCACTAGGGAAAAATTACAACCATCCCATATCATCAAAGTTTATATTTTTCATACAATGCTAAAAATATGCACTCACCTCTGCCCGGAACCCTTTCGGGTACCGTTGCTTCGAATCCCAAAGAATGTCCAAGTTTTCAGCGTTCAGCATCAATATGTTGGATCGAATAAATGCCGTGTTGAACATTATACGAAACATCATCACTTCCCTTTCAGGATCCAAATCCAAATGGACACACTCCAATACCACATCTCCTTGTACTAAACACTGAATATCAATCTTGATCACATCACAGTCTGCCTGATACAACACAGAATCCATTCTGGCAGCAATTAACAGGTATAATAAAGTAAATGCAGCAAACTAAACCCAACATGAAATAAATACAGATCAAATAACCGCGTACCTGGCAATAATGCCTTAAAGTCTTCTTTTTCTTCTGCATGGAATAGATCATTTGGGTAGAAAGGCCACCCTTGCTGAGTATATTTCTACCAAAAATTCGGATCATTGGCCTGCACCCATTTTGTGAATCAAAACTAGGAATGGCTCGGAGAAAGACACAATCCAAAGAAAGAGCTCGCTCCGGTGGGGGCCACTCAGGAGCTATGTTCCTTCTAGCCACATACTGAATGTAACGAAGCTGAGAAGGCAAAGGGTTCAATGGTGACAGAAGCTTCAAGAAACCTTTCGGTGCCTCTCTATGCACCATTTCAAGTGTTCTACGTTCACCACTGTGGTGCCTTGTGAAAATCAGAAAGCTAGAAAGAAGAAAGGCCAATAGGGGCCAACCCCCTCTCTCACAGTGGAAGAGAATCACGTTCTGTTGGTTCCCAAGCGAAAGCCAGCTCTCACATGCACGAAGAAAATGCTGAACCAGCGACAATGGAAGAAGGGGACAACCTTCGTATTGTCGAGGATAATCCATGACAGTAACATCGTACTCACAAAGAATGTTCGCAAACTGGCTCCGTTTCTCGCCTTCGCGAAAATTGAAGGCGAGAAACGAAGATTCTGGGAATTCTTCGTGCAACTCGGCGATGATTTCGTGTAGATACAGTTGGTACATTCCATCGGGTAATGCTTCGGTGGAAAAGCAAGAATCGAAAACTGCACATTACGACGAAAAAGCACGTGAAAATGCAGAAAATTGGAAAATGAAGATGAAAATGGAAATTTTTGATTTTTGATTTTTTTACCATATACTCTGTCGAGGAATTCAAGCAAACCATTTGGGGGTCTCTTGTAGAAGAATCTACTGAGAAGGGACATGTTCTTCGTGGCAACGAGCTCAAGAGTAGAACGAAAATGGAGTTCAGAGTTTTCAATGTTTCGATTTGGTTTGGTTTGAAAAGGGAAGAGGTGAAAAATGAAGGTATAGCTATGGAGTCTGAAAGAAAAAATTTGAATTTTGAAAAGGTAAAAGGAAAAGAAATGGTGTATTGATTGGTGAATTTTGAATTTTTTGGTAAGGAATGAAAACATAAAATTGGGGTTAATTCGTTCTACGTCAGGGTATTCTGTTTCTTGCAGGTGAAGGATTTTTTTTTAGTGCTAAATAACGTAAAAGTTTAAATTATTATACATTGAAAAATGAAAATTAAAAGGTACAGTTATATTAACAAACTAACAAATTAATATGTTTTTTATGGAAAAAAGCTAGGGAAACTGCTTGACACATAAATGAATTAACTTTCAATTTATTTGTAATTAACCAACATAAGATGACACAAGTGGTAGATACTTGAGTTCCTTAAGCATATGGTCAGAAGTTTGATTCTTGACTCATGGGTATGAAAAAACATCTCTTGGGAAATGTCAACCTCTTAAAATAGATCTCAGTACTTCGAGATATTAGTTCTTGCAATAGCGTCCGAGGATACTCTGAGAAACCAAAAATAAAAATATTTGTAATTAATGTTCTCTAACATTAAAATGTATTCTTAATTCATATATAAATCATTCTTAATTTGATCATTTTTAATTTATTCATTGATTTTTCTTAAAGATATGCTTTGAAATTAATTTTTTTCTAAAAACAAACTATTTTTTTATCATAAATTAGTTATTAAGGTATTTAAAAAAAAATAAAAATAGATTAATTATCAAAAATAAAATTAAAGCATTTATTTACAACATCTCAAAAAAAATGCTTTAATTTTATTTTTGAATCAATATATTCTCAAAACCCAATGTTGGTTGGTTACAATAGTAAAAGTTGTTTGAACTACAAAACGGTAATATTCGATTCCTGGAGACGTCAATATGGGGATGGCTCTACCTATTGTACTTAGTAGACCAAAAGGGGATTAGTCTTTGGTTTCAAGGCATAAGTGGTCAAGGTAGGGAGAGGGACGGGACTAAGACAACTTCTATGCTAAGGCCTTCCACACAGCCAAAGGAGCAGGTGGTAAAACAAACTATAGTTTTTTTAGAGGAAATTTTGTTAAATAGAAAAGGAAATAAACAAAAAAGCATCATTTAGGCTTGGTTTGGATGAGGAGAGAAAATACAAAGAAAGAAAGAAAAGAGAGACAGAGAGAGAATAAATAGAAAAATAGAGATGAAAATCATATGTTTGGATGAAGAGAAAAAAGGGTACAAAGAAATGAAGAGAAAACTCAATTTTCACCTTTTCCCTAATTAGTATCTTTTTTTTCTCCATTTACCTCTCCCCTCCAAGTATGAGTGGTAAATGGATGGATTTGATGAGTTTTGGATTAGATTATAATGGATGGATAAAAAATAAACCAGAAATTCATTTAGGATCCAATAAAAAATTATTAAAATCATCCAACACATCCATGACCCAATTTAATATATGGATAATTAATCCATCCATTAATCAATTTTAATAGATAGGATGGATGGATATTCAACCCACTCATTTGAAATCATATAGTTTTTTTATTAAAAAATATAATTCTCTCTCTAAAAAAATAACCAATTGTCTATCTCTCTAAAAAATAACTAATTACCTCTCTCTAGAAAATACTAATTCTCCCTCTAGAAAAAAAAAAACTAATTCTCTCTCACCCTCGTTGATTCATGTGAATCAAATTTAGGCATTTCCATGGAAGCATATCTTGATCTCTTTGCAGTAGATGAGCATATTGACAATGTAATCAAGCTTCTCAAAGCGATCTACAAAACAAAATTTCTAGTCTTGCATGGTTCAAAATCAAATGTGATGATGTGCTTTATTCAAATTCCCCATTCCTCATCCATCACAATCATTTGAATGAAATCTTGGATGTAAGTTGTATCAGATTATTATCATGGTTTTGTTATAGTTATGTATTGTATATAACTTCTTAATGTCTTCTACAAGCAGTGCCTACTTTGTGCTTCCATTATAAAATTTTCAGTTTTACTGTTTAGCTCGTCTAAAGCCTACTCTTGTGTGGTTCAGCTAGAATTTTCTAGTAAACTTACTTTAGAAATGTCATATGCTTCAAGTTCTTATAGGCTTGTTGACTTCTCAAGTTTAAGTTTTGGACAATCTGTTCTTTGCTTGTGTTTTTTAAGCATTGTGTCCTTTATTGATTCACATGAATCGGTGAAGAGATAGAGTTTTTCCTAAAGAAAGAGAATTAGTTTTTTTATAGAAAGAGAATTCGTTTTTTTCTAGAGAAAGGAAATTAGTTACTTTTTAGAAAGAGAATTAGTTTTTTTTTAAAAAAAATATGATTTCAAATGAGTGGGTTGGATTTTATTTTCTATCCATACATTATGATCCAATCCAAAATTCATCCATTTATCACCCCTAGTTGATAGTACATTGGATATCCAATAAGTATTTTGGTTGGTTTATTAACCATCCATTAATTAAAATCGACCTAACCAATCCAATCCATTAAATCTATTATTATAATTGAATGAATTTTATTGGATTTAGATATGGATGGACTATATGGATGATAGATTAAGGGATCCAATTGCCACCCCTACCTCCACGTTATCCTTCTCCATCCACCCCTTCCCCACCCACATTTCCTTCTTTTCCTGCCAACTTCGCTCACATTCAATTATTTTGGAATAATAAAATCAAACATCTAAAATATGATCCCTTCTTACTCATTTGCTCAAAACAACAATCAGCAAGGTTGAGTAAGATCCTACGCAGAAGAGTAATGTTAGACAACTAAATTTTTTTGACATAATTCAACTACAATTTGTTAAGATTTAAGAGAGGTTATTAGATAAGTCAAAGTAGTGAGGATCATTCATCCATCTAAGAGTTAATAACAATACTAACTCATTTTGACAAAAAATTCTGACTATCTAGTATTTTCCTACAAAGAATCTTTGGCAATGGGAAAACACACTAAGGTGAGTTATTTATTATTATTATTATTATTATTAGACGTGTATTGAATGCCATGTACTCTCTTATCCTGCTAATATAACCTATTTTAGATGTTCTATTCTTGTGTGCACATTGTTGACATTTTTACATGATGTGGGTTCAATAATGCCAGACGATGAAGAAGAGGAGTTTCACTTGCCGGAATGGTATTTTGGTGGTTGAGAGGTCAAGTGGGACAAAGAATCAGGTGTTATGTTATCCATTCTTGGCCATTGCTACTGAGAATTTAGGATGAAGAATAATCATGCTCTAGTTCATACTCTTCTTCCGTTTCTACTTTGCTAAATCGATCACATTTGATTAGCCGACTGCCGCCAGTGAGTTTAAGTCTAAAAAACTCAACCAAAATCACTAGAAACTTTTTTTTTTTGCCACCAAAATCACAACCAAGCATTGTCTTTCAACCTCTTGGTCACCAAGTGTATAACTTCTTAGAAAAAGTCTCTTGATACTATCCATTATATTTACACAATTTTTCAATACAAGTCTTCATAAACAATTTCAAGATGATGGGATCTTGTACCCATACAATGTAATGCTTTAAGAAAAAATTTCATGTGTTTAAACAGTTCAAATAATGCAATATGACAATGACAACCTTGTCCTAATACAAAATCCTCAAAGTTGTATTACAGCCCATTCTAGGGATTATAAACTTAGCGAATACTCACTAAAACATTCAAAAAGTTTAGCATCATTTCACATTGTTAAACTCTTATAAATTCTTGAAATTTTGTATACATTATCTTAACATATCTAAATTTCATGGAACAATGTTATGATTTGATCCTTCAAACATTAATAAAACAATGGTTATAATCAATATCATTCACTAGACAATATTCGATTTCCATTATGTTATGGTAGCTAGGTATGTTAGATAATCATGAAATTTTATACACTTCAAGACATCATTCCTATGAACAACATACTAAAATTTCATATTAAATTTCAAATATTTGGTATCAATGCCAATCAAAATAGTAGCTATAATCACATGATAACATTTCTTGGTCCATTCGAACTAAACAATCACTTCAAATGACCTACTTTATAATTTACTAAAATCCTCAAACTTTTCACATTTGAATCTTAACATGTTAATTATAACAACCAAAATTCAATTCAAAAGCATGTCATTAAGTTCTAATATTTAAAAGGTTTCCACAACTGCTCAAATTAATAAGACATCATGCTTTAATGTTTAATGTGTTATCTGCCATGTGACAAATTTTTAGTCCAGTCCCATGTCATTTAGTCACTCATCTAACATTAAAACAACCTAAGATGCCAAAACAGTGAAGTGAATTATGAGCAATGTGCAAAGTCCAAAATTGAGCAACCTAAACTTCTTTAAAAATTATGAAACCTTTCAATTTAGATTATAACACTATTAAGTACATTCTTGTAAAAAAAAAATCCAAGGCCCTTAGACATGATTTGATACTATAGCCAAACCCAAGAGCTATTTGTTTGAAAGCTCTATTGTTTGAAATAAATGAGCGGTCACTTCCCTTAATTAATTAACCTAGCTACAATGCTTAATTATGAACTGACAAGTACTTTTGAACAAAAGACAAGCTTTGATAAAATCTCATTTTACAACGTGCGTGCAATACTTATGAACTGCTTATTATATTATATTGGATCGTCCATTGTTTTTGTCTTTGTTGATTGTTTCTCAAAAGCATCTGTTGTAGGATATTCAAAGACAAGCAAAACAAAGTGCATTAACCGCTGATGAGATATGTAACACAAACGTGACTTTCAAAATTAACTTTGTACGCTGGAACTAACACTCATAACAACTACAATGACCAGTAAATAAGGAACTTTCTACGTGTTCAAAAGAGTCAGGACTAAGATATCATATTCCTCGCAAACGTTGAAAACCAAAGCCACTTTTCAGAAGGAGATCAACGCGTTATCAGTATTATGTATTTCATGCTACTCAGAGCGGTAATAATTATTATCGTTGGACGAAGAAGCTTATGAAGAACAGAACAAGCACTTAAGCTATAAATACCAAAGTCTTCAAAGATTCAAAAAGATGAGACATCAAGAGAATAAGAGAAAATATTCAATTTGTTTCACATTCTTTCATTCTTATTCTTGAATAGAGTTGATATTTGAACCTATTGTTCATCCTCACTGTTAATGAGTTACTCTCAAGTGTATCAAAACACTCCTTTAACTTTCCTTGTTGATAAGCCTGAAAATGCTTTTGTATAAAAGAATACTTGTGTTTAGAAGCTGAAAAGGTTGAGAATACTTGGTTGTAAATCTGAAGATGTGAAGTGAAGAATAATTGTAAACTGAGAAAGTTTAGTGGAAAATCCTTCAAGTAGAAGAAACTCGACGAAGCTCTCGGGTTGTGAGAGTGAACTAGAATTTTTTTCCCTCTTCTTGTGTTATTTTATTTTTCAACTAACATATGAGCATTGTCATTGTTGTTCTTAACAAATATTTTTAGAAAACATAAGTCTTTAACTTGTGTCTAAAGAATTATACTAAAACTCTCTTTGCGTCCATCGGACTGTAAAGAGTTTACGTTTCGTCCATTTTCGTTTACTATCTTGCATAGCTTTTATTCCAAGAACTGTTTTACGAAGAGTTTTCCAAAAAGGTTAAGAAACACAATTCAACCACCATTCTTGTGTTTCATTTGTTTATTTCACTTTTTACCTTTTATATGTAGATGTTTGTAATTTAAGTCGTACTAAACATACCATTTAAAGCAGATATTCCCTGAACTCAAGTCTTTACCCACTTGTTGTTTCCTGAATTGTATTTGGAACCTCAATAGGCTAACCGTATATTTTGAAACCTCCATACCGATA
The DNA here is from genome assembly GCA_023212625.1 of Styphnolobium japonicum. Classification (NCBI taxonomy): domain Eukaryota; kingdom Viridiplantae; phylum Streptophyta; class Magnoliopsida; order Fabales; family Fabaceae; genus Styphnolobium; species Styphnolobium japonicum. Next base: position 16,750,130 of record JALBWW010000011.1, read on the forward strand.
ATATTTAATGTTAAATACTTCAAATTTGTAATATTATATGTTGTTCTATTTTAAAATAGAATGGAAGGAAATTTGTTGTGGTATTTGTATGATCTTTATGGTTTTTAGCTTATGAGATATGCTTTCTTTTATAAAGGCAAAACAAGTAACATGTACAAGAATGTGAAGTGGAGGATTCAGTGATGTGAACTATTGCCTTACCAAACCTATAAATGAACCTACATATCATTAGGGAACTCAATAATAGTATTCAGGATGAAGGTTTTGAAAGACATGGTGTTTCTAATAAGTTGTTTGTCGGATTGTAGCTTACTATACAAGTTATGAATTTCTTACTTCTATCTGTCAATTCATTATATATATTATTTTTCAATTCTCTTTTTCTTTTCATATTAAATTCATCAGCAACTAACTATCTTACACCCTGTATGGAGTACATGCTAAAACATCTTAGACTTACTGATTTAATCCATTGTTATGTATGTTGTGATTATATACTTTCTATTTTATTTAATTAATAAGCATATATGATATCAATTTTGTTTTTCTTTGTCATGGTTTCAAATCATCCATACCTCGGAAGAAATGCTTTCCACTAAGCATGAAGTTTATGTTACTAAATTTGTTAATGCTTAGAACATTCGAAAGGTTGGTAGAATTTCATGTTTGCATGCGCTACTTTTTATTGATGGCATTATTACGATTCATTTTGATAAATGGAAGACAGAAAATATAAGTCAAGATAATTGCTACTTAAGGAAGAGGCTTCTGTTTATCTAAGAGTTCATGAAGACAACAAAATAGTAGGCTTGGATTGGTATCTTATTCTTGAGCTCCATGGCCACACACTCACCAACATGAAGAAAAGGTAGTGAATTGTGCCTATAAAGTTCATTGCACTATGCATGTGATAGATGGAAAGGCATGACCATATTGCGAGCTCTAGACTTCAAAAGAAAATTCCTTTTGCGTTGCAAATTCTCAATCACTTGACCCTGATTCAATTTGATATAATATAAGCAATTCTATTCCTAGCAGAAGGAAGGGAACTATGTAATGAAAGAACTTTGATTAACACATGATCGCTACAGACAACAATAGGCGGGTCTTTTTTTACCATTTCTTAAGCTAAAACAAGCAAGCTTTTCCAAGAAAATCATAGTTGATAGAACAGATACCCCTCCTATAACACCAACTGTGTTTGGTAGGCTTAGCAGGCAAGTAAAGCTCTGACATCTCATGAGGGAAGTACCTAATTCACAAATGTTGATGGTAATTGGACAGTTGTCAAGAATTTGTGGTATGGGTCCAATTCCAATGCATGTGATGTCATCATTTTGGCGAGTGTAATTATTGATTTCACAAAGGAAAAGTTTAAGTGAATCTAAAACTTGTTCCTTTTGTTTGGCAAAATCAACAATTGTTTGCATTGTTATGCCTGATTTTGAGTTCATAATAGCATGACCTGTGGGTTATGGAAACATGGCTTGTGCAATATGAAAATGGATGTGACTTTTGAAAGTTCTTCAGGTGCCATCTTCCATAAGTTATGGTTGCCAATTGTTTTTTTAAGGTTTGTATGCCACCACATTAAGGGCTCAAACCATTCTAAAAATGTCTATAATAATGTTCCATATTGTTGTGGATCATGGAGAAACTAAAACATTTCCATAATAGGAAACACATTTGATGAACAATAAAGAACAATCAAACACTATAAATATTAGAGATCTTCTTCCATAAAAATAGAATAAGGATAAATGCGGTATGGGACTAGGAATGGTGTATCAAGACAGAATAAAGATTTTATTTTTCCATCTTTTTTACATGTTCTTTTTTATCTATGTGGGATTTGGAAAAAGTTCAAAGCTTTGAGTAAGATTTTTTTCTGAAAGGAATTAAGACAAGGTGGAGTTGATGGTGTTATCAAGATGAGTGTAAGGGAATTTACATTGGTGATGATCTTGATGGGTTTTGGTCTTGTTAGGAGATCAGGAATAAGGTTATGGGTTCCTCATAAATGACGATCTATGAAGTCATACTTGGAAAATCAGTCCTTTAACCTTAATAATTAATTGTGGATCTGGAAAGATCTTGTTCTTGAAATCAAGTACTTTGGGGAATGATGAATTATCCATTACCTCAAAATGATAACCCTTGAGATGAAAATCAAATATACAAATTCCAAAATTTGACTACAAGAATTTCTTTATAGATTATATGATAGTGCTTTTTAGATTCTTTGAATTATCTGTTTTCATGTTCACAATATTATTTCTTCCTGTTAATCTCTTCAATGAGTATTGCTCCCCAATAGTGATCACTTGCATCAGTATGCAAAATTCTTTTTCCCGTGCATGGGATCTTTAAAGGTCGAGGATTCTAAGCTAATTCTTTTAAGGCTTTGACAGTTGTGGTTTATTTTATTCCCTAAGGATGGATTTTCTTTTTTAGCATTTTGGATAGCTGGCTGGTGTGAGTATAAGCATGTGGGGTAAAGTCTCTGAGATAATCAATTATTCTCAAGATTTGTTGAATACGCTTAATGCTCAATTTTTTGTTAGGAAAATTTAATAATTCTTGTGCAATATGAGAGCCAGACTAATACTTTCCTTGTGAAAATGCATGCCCAAGAATTCAATGTGTATGACCCAATTGGCTTTTCTTTTCTAAGAGCACAATACCATGCTTGTTTGGTAGTTCTAGGAATTGACCCAATAAGAGCTTATGAGTTTCTTCATCCTTTGAGAACAAAAGGATATCATCTATATAAACAAAAATACTGTGAAGAATGAGCTAAAAAATACAAGTCATGACTTTTTGTTACAAACAAAGAGTTACCTTAAGCCAAAAAGGAAGTACTTGTTGGTGTATGCCCTAGAGGCCATTTCTATACTGACTTTATGATTTACATTGTATCATGACATTTATTATATATATGAGGCATTTTAGTTATTGTGTTATTTATTTTATTTAAATATGCATGATAAAGTCCTTAGAATAGTAAGTACAATGCCATGAGATATCAAGTGCATGACTTGGTTGTGAGATCCTATTGGTTACTTTCGAAACGTTATTCTTAAATGTCCCTAGTCAAGTATTATAGTGAATTAGGACAATTATAATACATTAAGACTAATATGTGCGTAGATTAATGACCATATCTAACGGGTCATAGATATGAGATATCAAGTCTTCACATGGGTACACATTAGAGTAATGTTGTACTGGATTGATCCACTATGAGAATGCTTTATGGATCGTTACGTGAGTGTCATGAGTAATTCTCACAGTGACAATGGTGTATATGTTTCTTTGACTTGAAGGCACTACAGTTCTCTACATGAGGAGTTGTATGACTTGATACTGTCAAACGTCTCCTGTAACAAGGAGATTAAAAATACGGCTATTGGATATGCTGCAAATCATGCAAAGGGATGTGAGTGGCCTAGATAAGATTTGTCCCTCCTACTTAACAGGAGTGATATCTGTGGACCCCTTGATAGAGTGAGACTGAAAATACATAGTCATGCTCGAATGAATCAATATGAGATATTGATCTCATTTGTCTTAGTATGTCTACTCGGATATCAAGAAACCAAAGATTGAACTTTACAAGGATGACCGTTACATGCCTTGTGTTCAATATAGATATCTGGACAAATGGACTAGACTATACGATAACATTGTTTACAGAAAGGTTATGTCATATCACTGACATTCCTGTTACTTGAGTAGTAGCGATGCATTACTGGATGCTGCTCACTGTTTGTATTGCTAAAATTGGATTTTAGTATTACTGTCAACGTAATGGGAACCAACAGGGTCACACACTTAGAATTGACCGATATTGAGGTTTAATATTCATGAGATGAATTTAATTAGGAATCTAATTATGATTTGGGCTCCTAGATAAACTAGTTAGGCATTTAGTTAGACTAAATGGGCCAACTGAGTAGATGAGCCCGCACATAATTGTGACCTATGTCAGTTTGTGAGCAGACACATTAATGCTCCTCTCACTCACTAAAGACGACAACCCTAGCTATATATATGACATATAGCCGCTGCAGTCGGAGACAACACAAGTGACAGAAAAGTGAGTGTGAGAGGATCACCCCCAACTGTTAGTACCGCGGAGTGGAGGACAACCCGATTTCGGTCCCTTCGTGTGGATACCGTAGAGGCACCGCTGGATTGTTGTGTTCGTGTTTGACAGTCAATTCTTCATATAGGTAAATTACTTTTACACGTTTTATGATTTTCGTATGGATCCTCGGCTGGGTTTGGGATTTGATCTTAGTTTTTTCGCTGCGTTTCCCAATCCCGAAACCCAACAGTACTTTCCATTGATATTGGACATTTGGTATGCAGAATGTAGTCTTATACCTGTCTTTTGGATCAATTTCTAGTTGCCAAAATCTAGCTTTGAGATCGAACTTTGAAAAAATCTAGGCATCTTGGAGGAATGTGAATAGAGAGCTAATCCTTGGAAGGAGAAACTTATCATCTTTTAAAAAATGATTGAGAGGTTTATAATCAATCACCAACCTTTTTTTTCCTGATCGCTTCTCAACATAGAAGGCATGACATGCCCAGTCAGATTTTATTTGTTCAATCAATCCTTGTTGGAGGAGTTGAAGACATTCCTCTCTTACTAAAGCAAGATCTAACCAAGATCTAAAAGGTGTTATTCCTGGATGTGTGGCCTTGGTGGGATTGATATATTCGTTCAACTTGAATGGTAATTGCACAAAGAATTGTCCAGTCATCCACAAAGGATGTGGGTGTTTGAATTCAACATGATTTTTAGCACACATATCAAAAAGTTGATCTTTGATTTCTTTATAGCTTGGTGGTGCATTTGCAAGTGCAAATAATTTTGGGACATTAGTGTATGGATTGAATTCTCTTTTGAACTTGATTCCAGTAGGAAGGATTTGGAGTTTTTGTGTTGCACAATATGTTGGATTATTTAATCCTATGTGGACTAGCATAGTCATATCTTTGCTAAAAGACTTGGATTAATTGAATATCATATTTGTGGAGCATATATTGGTTAAGCCCATTTGTGATCACTTTTGTTATTGGGCTTTTATAAGCACTTAAACCTATTGTGGACTGTGGTGATATGTGGGCCTTGTATATGGGTTTTCTATGATGGGTAGGTTAACCCATATTGTAAACACAAGGAGAGGCCCCTACTCTCATCCTATATGTATTATGGTTGCCCCATTGAGATCATATGCTTCAACGCATATAGGGAAAGAGGGTAGTTTCTCTCCTATGCATTAGGATTCCTTATAATCTTCTCATGATGCTTCTCTTGGAGATATGAATTCCTATTCAATATACAGATTCATCGATAAGCTTAATGGCTAACACAGGTACGCTTTCTACCTTACATAATTAAGGTGTTCTAAATTCATATATGACTTTTAGTTTAATCTTACATGTGGTATCAGAGCCATCATATATGAATTTAGGACCCAATTGCATGATAATAATCTTTGAACCTAATTTTTTTTCATGAAACCCAAATTCCCCTTTTATGATTTCATGTGGATAATGTTTCTAATTCAGTTTGAGACCTTGGGGCTTTTGTAGTACTCATCAATATAAATCTTTTGATATAAAATATGCATGAATTAGAGATCTGAGAGGAGAATTTAACTTTTGAAATTTTAGGTTCAATATTTAGGGTTTGAATTCAAAATTTCAAATTGAGATTTTTTAAACATGTGATAATGCATGATTTCTTGATATATTATTTTTGGGACCTAAAATTTATGTTTGAAAAATATATAATCAAATGATAAATCGAGTTTTTGGGTTGAATTTAACAAAATTCAAATTCAGATTTATAAGCGAACCTTTTAATTCAATCAGATTGGATCGTGTGATAATGTTTAATCATGATTTTGGAATTCGAAACCTCATGAGATTTTGATTTTTTTTTAAAACAAAAGTTTCTTGATTATGTGAAATATTGTTTTGTTATTTTCCTAATTATGTGGGATATTGTTATATTATTTCTGATTTTGTGGGATAATGCTTTTTTTTTTTGGATTATGTAAGACATTATTTTGTTGTTTCCTTAAATAAATATTGTGCTTTAAAAATTTTGATATGAAATTTTTAATGTGTAATTCTCACATAATTTAAGATTTTTTGTATGGTGTGCTTTTCTTCATAAAGTACCGTAACTATTAACTTTTTTTTTTGTGCATTATGTATGCTAATTAAGTAAAAAGAAAATGTGAGAATTTTAATTATATGTTGTTTTAATAATGTTTTGGTATTTTGGAGAATTTTATTGTTTGACAAAAGGTATTGTATCATATTTTCTTGGAAAATATTATTTAGATGCCAATGAAAAATTTGTAAATTGTGTCATTATTGTTATTGTGTATAACTTTTGTAAAAGTTTATTCAAAATAAGCTTGGGCACACTAAGACTATTTATTTTATATTGTACACTCCTTGCTTCATTTTTACCTGATTGTCATATTAATTTTTCATTAGTTGAGCCCATTGAATTTTGTAGAATTTTTTTATAAAGTTATACTATACTTAAATATGGATAATTTTGAGTATTGGCAATCTTAAAATATCATGATTATATTCTGTCAATATTGATTAGGAGGTCATGGGCACATTATTTTATATTATGCTATTGCAAATTGAATAAATTATATATACCCATTATTTGTTGCATAATTATATTGTGAAAATATTGCTAAAATATTTTTGATAATGGACAAATTTTAAAGCAGTAGCAAATGTAATTAAGATATACTTGTGTGTATTTTCTCATACATTGTATAAATGTGAATTATAATTCATTTTGTGTAAATTTTGTTACAAATTGTGCTATAACATTTTTTTTATAAGCCTTATGTTAGTAGACATATAAAAGAGTTAATTTTGTTACACATCATTGAGCTATTCGATTATGTTGGCTCAACATACAAGGATGGACAATACACTGCCTGAGGTTAGTTGTGAAAATTTGTTTGATTGGTGGTCTATTATATAATTGCATAAGTGAATAAATTTATTCTTAAGGTGTTATTCACCATTTTATGCCTAATTTTGAAATATGTAATTATATATAAAAGTGTGACAATTATCTAAAATGATGTGGCATGTAAACTTGTTAACTTCATACGCGGTTTTATTATCATTATAATAATTTCTTGTAATTGTGATCTCACCTATCATGGGAGTCAATTATAATGAGTTGAGTGCGCTTATTATATTTTATGTTACTCTCAGATGTGACTCAATTTTGACACAGAAATATAATTTTTTGTGTTGTTAGGTGCATATAATATTGCATAATCTATTGAAACAAATATATGTTATTTTACAATTTTTGTGTGTAAATTGAATTTTGAGAGTAACTATTTTGTGATATTTAAAACCGTTGTGCACATTTTGTATAGTTGTATCCTCGCCTATTGCGGGACTAGTTATGACAATGTGTTATTTTGGTAATAACGTGATTACATTTGCATTGGGGATTATGTTAATAACGTACTTACCCTATCGGTTTGTCTTTATTAATATGATTTCTAATGATTTGTTAAATGCATTAAATGTTATGTTCTTAAAGTTTTCAGTATCCTTTCGGTATTAGCTTTAAGGACATAATTTTTAATGTTGTGGGAGTTGCTTATGCATTGTAATTCGGGACCCTTAGGCGGGATTACAATGACATAAGAGCTCAATTATAATTGTATGCTCAATCCTGTTATGATATATATGAAATATTACTCATTGTCAAGTAATTTTGTTGAATTGATAAACTCATTTGTGCACATTTATAAGTGACAATATTGTGTAATTGAATGTGTGCATCATCTTGTGAATTTTGACAAATGAGATAATTGAGCATTTTGTAACAATCTAAAATTATTTTGTGGACATGTGATTTTGAATGATTTTGCTTTCGCCTATCGTGAAGCTAATCAAGATAAGTTATCATGTCAAATGAAATTTATTTTCTCAATTTCATTGGAATGAATTTACAAATATTATTTGTGTTATTTAATTAGTTAACACACCCTATTGATGTAATATTATTTATTATAATCTGTAGTTTAAAATATTTTTGGATTATGTAAGTAATGGACATACCCTATCGGTGTGACACTACTTGACATAATAATTGTGTGATAGAGAAAATATTTGAATACTTAAGAAAGTTTGAATACACTATTTGTGTCTATTTATTTTGTATTTATTAATTCAACTATTTTTCTCTATCAAGTGGGAGAGAATTGTATATTGTAATTCGGGACCCTTAGGCGGAATTGCAATGATACAATGTCTCTAGTTCAATTAATTGCTCAGTTAATTGAGCATGAGAAAACCAATGCTCATATAAGCATGCTACAATTTTGGATATGGTTTTTCTCTTCCTTTTGTGTTTGTCATTGCTTTATTGTTGGGACCTATATTGAGGATATAGTTAAGTCTCTTAAAGTATATTGTAATATAGCGAACTCCTTATACCTATGGTTGTCGTATATTGTTGATGATAAACCTTAATCTTTGATAAGGTACTATGTTGAAAACTTGTTAGCCTAATATGGTTTTAAAAAAAAAAAAGAATAATTTCTCTGACTTTCTAATGTCTTAAATTGTGGTGTTATTGATGTGTAAAATCACCTCTTGAACCTATTTTTGTAATAGGTATTTTTTGTAACAATTTTGGGATATACAAATAAATTTTGTATATTATTTGTATGTACTTGGCAATGCTATTGTTTTGTAAATGCTCAAGCATTGTGGTAATTATTACTTTGAAGTAGTAAAACTAACTAAATGTTACTTCTCCTTGACTTTCTATTTGTAAAAAATAATTGAGAATGAATTATACTTTTGTATTCATCTAATGTCATGATCTTTAAAAGAAATTATCAATTTTGATTTTGAAATATCTTGAGTGGAAATCCAGGGATTAAGTTGTTTTTCTAAGTTTTCCCATATGTTGTTATGATGAAAGTGATTTCCTATAAAGATAGTTTTGTAAGTATTTATTTTGAGTACAAATCGGCATATTAGTTACTTCAATTGATAAAAAAAAAAAAATTCCTTTTTGTTAATAGTGCATAATTTAATATCAATAATATTTGAATTAAACATATTGTACTTATGACATTATTATTGAACAATTTTTTTTATTTGAGAATAAGGTAAAAGTTTATATGCTTACATACCGTATATGTTCAATATGTGAAATTGCCTATGGTTGATTGAGTTGAATATTCTTTGCTGTAGATAAGGAGAAGATGATTTTTTAATTGCTACTCCTTTTGGAGTAATTAGTATAAATATGTGAAGTTTGCTAAAATGCCTATTAAAGGTATATAAATATTTAAGTGCATGCTAAAAGTTTGTATATGGCATGATTCAGGCACTTAGGCAATGTAGTTTGATATTGATTAATGTATTGGTTTCTTTGTATTGGTTATAAATGTATGTTGCCATAGGTAAGTGGGAGCAAGCCTTGTTGTTAATGTGTTTTATGCTAGTTGTTTACTAATGACTAGTGTCGCTATTTTTGTTTTATGTGAGACAAGATCTTATATTCAATCGTTTATATTTGTAAAAGATCTTGGTGATGCCTATTTTGTGTTTTAAGGCATACAAATATTTGAAAATTTATTATTATTAATGGATTGTCTTATAAAGCACACATATTCAAAAATTTGAAATATGTTAAATTTGTGATCTTGTTGCCCATTAATGTGTAATCCTTTTTTGTTATTATGGGAGTTAGAGACTTTGTGATTGGTATGTCCTTAATACTTGTTAAAAATAGGTCCTATGTGCTTCCGCTGTTGGTAACTTAGTTATATGCTCAAGTGTGTATTATTTATTTATTGCCTATGTTATAACACTTGAGTGATCCGAAGTGAGTTGTTGTAAACTTGCAAGTAATCCAATAATACGTGTAAGGTATTATGGATTTTGATCTCACTCACAAGTGATCAAATCATTTTAAGTGAATTTTGGTATAAGTTACCCATTTGAGAAAATCCTTCAAGGATTTATACTTGCGATGACAAAGAGGAGTTGATCTGTTGTTAAGTGTCAAGTGGACACTTGTAATCTCCTCAATTGTGGAGGCAGAATATGTGGTTGGTAATAAAGCCAATTTTGTGAGACTCTATGATTATCCAATTGTTTTTGGTTAGGCTTCATATTGTTTCTGATTTACAACCACATTTTGATGACTCTGCAATAATGTATTTTTCTCTGTTTTGTACTTGTGTTGTTGGAGATAAATATTGTGAGTCTCAGACTCAATTTGAATAATTTTATCACAGAGTTAAGTTTTTATCCCACTAATAAATATTTTATCATTAGAGTATTTTGAAACTTATGTGACTCAAATGAAGTTGACTATGTTTTGATATGTTGGATTTGTGGGAGTGTGCACAATTGTTATTATATTGTCTCGAGACTTATTGAAACTATTGTTGTCATATGTTGTTATTATGTGCGCACTTTTGTGATAATATGAGATATTGTGGGAGACATTTTGGACCCAGTCTCATTTTGTTGTACTGAGATAATTTTGTTGAATCTCAGAAGGCATCTTGGGCGGATGCTAAGGTCATTTTGTTGGGAATTGCACATGATCACATTTTTGGCATGCATTTTAATGTGCTTTCCCTATGACTTATTGTTAGAGACATTTTGGACCCAGTCTCATTTTGTTGTACTGAGATAATTTTATTGAATCTCAAAAGGTATATTGGGCAGATACTAATGCCATTTTGTTGGGAATTGCACATGATCACATTTTTTGCATGCATTTTGATGTGCTTTCCCTATAACTTATTGTTTGAGACATTTTGGACCCAGTCTCATTTTGTTGTATTGAGATAATTTTGTTGAATCTCAGAAGGCATCTTGGGCGGATGCTAAGGTCATTTTGTTGGGAATTGCACATGATCACATTTTTGGCATGCATTTTGATGTGTTTTCCCTATAACTTATTGTTGGAGACATTTTGGACCCAGTCTCATTTTGTTGTGCTGAGATAATTTTGTTGAATCTCAGAAGACATCTTGGGCAGATGTTAGGGCCATTTTGTTGGAAATTAAACGTGATCACACTTTTGGTTTGTGTTTTGATGTGTTTTTCCTTTGGCCCACATTCCACTTTATGTTAGGTCACAAGGATTTGAGTATCTTACATGTATGATATCAGTATTCCTATCGAATATGATTTTCTGCATTTTAAGGTACTTGTAATCCTTTTTTGGACCAATGGTTGAGAGTGCTTGCTCATAATCGACATTCTTTGTGGCCACATTAATCCAAGATATTGTTTATTTTAAAATGTTTGTCTATGCTGTCCAAGTGGGAGATTGTTGGATTATTTAATCCTATGTGGACTAGCATAGTTACATCTTTGCTAAAAGACTTGGATTAATTGAATATCATATTTGTGGAGCATATATTGGTTAAGCCCATTTGTGATCACTTTTGTTATTGGGCTTTTATAAGCACTTAAACCTATTGTGGACTGTGGTGATATGTGGGCCTTGTATATGGGTTTTCTATGATGGGTAGGTTAACCCATATTGTAAACACAAGGAGAGGCCCCTACTCTCATCCTATATGTATTATGGTTGCCCCATTGAGATCATATGCTTCAACGCATATAGGGAAAGAGGGTAGTTTCTCTCCTATGCATTAGGATTCCTTATAATCTTCTCATGATGCTTCTCTTGGAGATATGAATTCCTATTCAATATACAGATTCATCGATAAGCTTAATGGCTAACACAGGTACGCTTTCTACCTTACATAATTAAGGTGTTCTAAATTCATATATGACTTTTAGTTTAATCTTACACAATAGACATCCATTCCTATAAGAGATCTTTGTTTGGTAGATTACTACCCATAACTTTTGTCCAGATAGTATATTTTGGAAAATAATTTAATCCCAATATGAGATTTGGTAATTAAATTTGTCCTTTAAAATATGTTGTCAGCAGCTTGAAAATATTCTACATGTGGTGTCTAAGCATCATCTAGTAAAACAACACGATTCATTATGATTTTTTGAGCACCTATATCCATGTAGTCAATGATTTTGAGAGAATTTGCAAATTTTGATGGAAGTAACTAAATATCAACATGAGGCGTTGGAGGAGGTGGGATTGTGCTCAAAGACTGTTGTATGAAGTAGGCGGACATATAATTAGATTCTTCATCAGACTCATTTGAGAAGGAACTTTGTAAAGTAAAAATTGTTTCTTTGTCTATTGAGTCTTGTTCAGAGAAAAGAGATTTAAGATTTTCATCTTCCTCTAAAGGTGATAGGGAGCTTAATTCTTGGATTAACTTGGCTGCTTGTGAAGTTTTATTCGGATAGTTTATGGAGAAGTGAACTTTCTCACGAGAGATGAAGTATCGATATGATTTTTTGCCTTTTTTTTTTGGCTTTTCTTTTGAAAAACTTCAAGGATTTCCTTCTTTTTTTTCTTGAAATTTTTGCCAAATTTCCAAAAATGAGTCTTCTTTTCCTTAGTTGGACAAACACAATTTTTATTCTTGCATTTTTTTTTATGAAGAAAATGGTGGCAGTGAGTTACCACTCCGAGAGTAAATTGGGGGGTATGACCCATTTCCTAAGAATGTTTTTCACAAGTTGAGACATATTATTAAGAGAAACTCTTTAGCGTTCTCCTCACTTGTAGTATAACTTACTTTTACTAGACCAAATTAGTTTGGATCTTTTATTTTTGCATTTGATTTTAAGGTATGGTTTTTTCCACCAAAAAGGTTTTTTTAATGCTTTTAATTAATGAGTAAAAAATTTATTTTTAGTTATTTAAGAAGACCAATTTAGATTGTGTTTTCCATAAAATAACATTAAACAGTGGCATTTCATCGTCTCTTGTGAAGACACAATCTTAATCAACCAATTAATTAAAGAGAAAATAGCAGACAGAGCCCGAGCCCCACCTTCCCCATTGGCCTGGCCTGCAGCTCTGCAATGTACCCAGAAGTCCATGAAGGGACTGACAAGCACATGCAAGCACGTTATAATTACATTACTGTTTAAATAGTATCGACATCAAATCACAAATCACAGTAAACAAATATTATATAGATAATTATTAAAAATAAAAATTCATTAATATTTGAAAAAGAGAGAATAGATATTTGAATAAGCTTATTTTCTTTTTGAAAAATTGGTAATCATAATATTGTAGAATTTTTTTTGGATGAAAAGTGTAAACTTTATTAAAATCAAACATGTTAGATGTTCGAATTCCATGTAAGAAAGGAGTTATAGTCCGTATAATTTTTTTATTATATAATAAGGGTATCTTTGGATGTATCTTATATGGATTTGGAATATTTAAAAGAATTAATTTTTTTAGGTATTAATTAAAAAGTCAAATATAATAATTGTATGTTTGGATTATATTTTATAAATTTATTTTATAAATTTAAATTTAATCAAAAGTAGATTTGAGAAAGTGATTTATGATTGAAAATATTTATGTGAAAAAGTAATTTTAGCATAAAGAATGTTATTTAGATAATATTGATGAAAATTATTTTTAAATGTGTAATTACTAAAAATAGTATGAGTTATTTATTTAGTTAGATTGAAAATAATTTAATGTTAAAAAATTAATTGTAAATAAATTAATGGTAAAATAATTTCTTTTAAAATTTAAGTTTTTTCAGATATTATAAAATAAAATTACTTTTGAAATTGAATTATAATAATTTTAAAAATTATTGATTTTTACTTATTTAAATATTATTAAAATAATGATATAATATTAAATTATAAAAATATTTTTATCAATATATATATATGAACACAAATTTTTTCATAGTAAAAATAATAAAATATTATTTTTATGTTTAAAGGTGTTATAATTAAGTTTGAGTATTTTACCTCAGAAATTATGAAATATAATAACATCACGTTCGAGACATATTTTATATGCAAATGGGCTTTTGAGATGTCAAAATGCGTAACCAAACATGACCCAATTAGGGTAAGAAATTAAGCAATACACCTACTTAATCATTAGGTTAATCTCGTTAGGTTCGTTTAATACATATTTAAATTTATAAGAATTCATATAATATTGCATAAATTTTAAAATAAAATTTTATAATATAAAAGACAAATCTTCTGTACTTGGATCCCACTTGCGTAAATAACCAACCAACACAAGCCCATTTTGTATCTGCTGCAGCTACCCCCAGCCCCCCAGCATTACCCACGGAAGGTTCACAAATGAATTACGAAATGACAAAAAGGCACTGTTTCTCAAACCAACACAAACACAAACACAATCGAGGCAAGTTCTTTTCTGTGTTCCACCTTAAAAAAACAGAAGAAGGCTCCTCTTTTTCTGTCTCTCTCTTTCTAAGGAGAGAGAAAGAAAAGGTAGCAACAAGTAATGGCACAACACGACCACGACCACGAACAACAGCACCACCAAGAAGAGGAGGAGCTGAAGAAGCTCGCATGTTCCTACATAGGCCTCAGCTTCTCAGTGTTTCTTGCATTGCTGCCCAAGAACGCGGTTCCTTTGGTTCAGAACCTGCAATCTCAGGTGAGGGGCCTCTCGTTGAAGCTCTTCCATGGGGAAGAGCAGCTGAGGCAGATGAGAATGAGGAGGAAAGAGGACTCCAAGGCCAACGCGAGGGTCGTCGAGATTTTCGCCACCCACCGGAACGCATGGCACGCGGAGGAGAAGCGGTTGCTCCGCCGGATCGACGCCGCCGCAGAGGAAGTGGCGCGGCTGAGGGCCAAGGTTGCGGAACTGGAGAAGCTCGAAGGGGAATCGAAGGAACGGAATGAGGAGCTGGAGAGGGAGGTGGGGGAGAGGGATGAGATGATTAGGTTCATGTCGCGGAGGGAAGAGGAGGAGGAGGAGGAGGAGGAGGAGGAATTGGGTGGGTGCAGGAGCAGGGACTATGGTGGGGGCAAGAGTGGAGAGTGGTTTCAGAATGAGGAGGAGGAGGAAGAGTGTGTGATGGGAACGACGACTAGGAATGTGGTGGAGGAAGTGGATTTTGTCTATGAACAGAGTCAGCAACAGGTTGGTGGTAATGGGTTTGATTCGGAGTTCTTGGCCTCTGCTTCCAAGTTTTTTGAAGAAAAAGCATCCCTTTTGCAGGTTTGCGCAATTTTCATCGTTTTCTCAGTCAAGGTTTTCTTGAAACCAAAGAACTTCTCAGTCAAGGTTTTCTTGAAACCAAAGAACATGGTAATTAGAGTGAGTGATCTTAAGATAAGACATTTTTTTGTACTTTGTATAAGGGGAAGCAGGAAGAAACTGAAAAAACTAATAATTGATTTGTTTTTGTTTTTTTATAACATAGTCGAGATTTTTATATGGGTAACTTTTGTAAAGTAAGCTGGCTTTTTGCTTTTGATATTATTCCTTTATTGATTCTTTTCAAATTAGGACCAGCTTTAGGATTCTGGCTCATGAAATCCTCCTACCCCTTGTGTTCTGCTCCTTTACCGTCACTTTAAGTTTTAAGCTTGTAGACACTACGTTAGACCTGTGTACCTGACTTCTGATGAAAAATAAAAGAAAAAAAAATGGTATTAATGATGGCAACTGGGTCCAAGCCAAGATGCCTTCTTGTCTTTGAAGTTCTGACGGAGTTAGTTAATTCTTAATTCATAATGGTTGCTGAAGGGGTAATCATCATGGTGGAGTCATGCAACCATTTGTTATTTGTCTGTTTCTGACCTTTTTCTTATTGCAATTGTCCTCTATGGTCTGTTATGTTGCTTTTGCATATTTGGTCCACTATAATTTCAGTAGGCCGTAGCGTGTTAGCTTCTTTCTCCGCTCAACAGTATTTACTGGACCAGTCTTATAATCATCTTATCCAGTGCTGAAATCTAGGGGCATCATTCTCCAAGTTGTTTGTCATCTATCTGGGTGACATGATTTCTAATTGCTTAAGCCACTAATAGTATTTAATGAGTATGCACTCAGTGGGGGATCTTGGGCTAAAATTTTTTTGGGGGGACGGGGGCATATAATATTTTGATCATGTTTTAGAGGAGTAATATGTAAATCTTTTTAAGTACTCATAGAATTTCCTAAACTTTTGAAGAGTCATATAATATTTTGATCATGTTTAGAGGAGTAGTGTGTAATTTTCTGACATATAAAATTTCTTAAAATTTTGGGGGGAGCCAGACCCTTAAAAGATCCGCCGGTGTTGCACTGAGAATGAGATAGAAAAACACCTTGCCCTTTGGTAATTCCTATCGGTCCCTTAAAATCTCCTCTCTTCTCTAGTGTAGATGGCATTCTGTTAGCAAGCATTTATTTTTGTTCTTCAAGATTGGTTGAATAATAACCCAAGAAAACAATACTGTAAATAATCTTACAGCTCCCACTAGGAAAAAAAAGAATCTTCTTACAGCTCAGGCAGAACCAATACTCCATTTGTCTACTCTAGCTTTATTCTGAAGAGTATTTTGTGCAGAAAATGAATTGTTATATGTCTCTTTCCTCCCTTTTTTCACTTCTTTAAAAGTCTCAAGAACCTTATTGTTTGGTTTTGGAATATGGTTTTGCTGAGAACCGCCAAGGAATAATCTGCTGCAATCAAGTAGATTGGGCTACAAGTAAAAATGATATTTATTAAAATCCATTGAACACCCTTCAACTATTTAACATTTAAGGTTAGTGATCATCTTCAGTCCAAACACTTACTAATGAAAGGTGTCAAATAACCACTTCACCTACAAACTTTAAAGACATTAGGAAAGGACCAAATAACGACTTTTGTATCTGTAGTAAAAAGTAACACTAAGACCTAAGTTCATTTAACTCCATTGAATAGTATTTATTCCACCTGAAATAAAGACCCCAATATTGTTGGGTTTGTAATTAACTCAGCACTTGTGTAAATAACTACTTGTGGACCAAGCATTTCCCCAACTTCTGAGCTATCAATGGTTACTCTTGCAGGATGTACAATATGAATCCCTTGAATCAATGTATAATATGAAGCATTTTGTGGCAAGGTAAATAATTGATAATCCAAATGCTGATAACTTTTGTAGCATTTGGTATTAATTTGCAGCTAATTGAGGGGTAAATTTTCTTTTACCCAGAAGGGAATCCCCCTGGAAGGTAGATGGCGATTCAGCTGGAGTTTCCTCTAAACTTAAATTAGTTGAACAGGAACTACTAAATCTGGAGAGGATTGGTAAGTGTGATCTGTCAAAGGTGCCATCCTTAACGAGAAAGCAGGCAAAGAGATATCAAACACTTTCAGGAAATATTGATGATTTATGCAGAAGAATAGTAAGTAACTCCTGCTTTATTGCTTCTATTGCTTTTTTTTTTTTTCTGGCTATCTCGTAAATTATAATTAATCCATAAATTGAAATCCTAATAATTGTTTATCACTTTTGTTTAACATACTTCACTCTCCAACTATTTTAAGACAACCACTTATATTATGAAATTTGTGTTTTTGACATGATCCAAATGTAAAATGTCTGATGTCAACAACCTCATGGTAAAATTCATGGGCACATTCTTTCAATTGGTTCATGTCCTATAAAATTCTGTAGAGAACAAGTAATCATGGTGATACTTGGATAATAGATTGTCTGTTATGTCAGTCAGCTACTATAATTTATGCTTGCAAGCATGAAAACCAAATTTATGCCTTATGTGTTATATATTTAGATAAATCAAAGGAAGCTATTGGGATTTTTGTTGTTGTTGTGTGTGTGTGTGTGTGTGTGCGTGTGGGGGGGGGGGGATTGCGGTATTTAAATTATTAGACAAAAACCTTATTTTGGTCCCTCACTAATGTATGTTTGCAATTTAGTCTCTCACATATCAATTTTTACAATCTAGTCTGCCATTGATCAAAATTCGCCTCAATTCAGTTCTTCTGTGATCAAAATTTACTTCAAATTCACCTCAGGGGGGACTAAATTGATGCCGATTTTGATCAGTGAGGGATTGAATTGCAAAAACTGGTATGTGAGGGACTAAATTGAGAACAGGCGTATTAGTGAGGGTATAAAATAGGATTTTAGTTATTATTATTATTATTGCGAGTTCTTTTTTGCGTGACTATCAACGATTTCATCCCAGGAGATGGAAAATGATAGCTTGCGTTATGTATAGTATTGTGCCTGTAATTAAGACTAACAACGAAGCCACAATTATGTACTTTATGCAAGTATGCTGCGACACTATGGACCATGAATGAAAATGTGGCATTAATAATTTCGTTATGGAGTGCTGGATGCTTATACTAATCTAATCTGTTTTAAAGAAAGTGCACTTTGAAGTTCATGCTAGGTAGAGGCAACAACCATATTGCATGTCTGTTTCTCCAAAACAAACAGGCACAATGCAAGCCTGCTTCTACTAACATGATTCTTTCTTGTTTCATTAAGTTAACTGGGCACATCCCCCATCATGAGAGACCATTAGTTGTTTTGGGCTTGACAGCACCTTTTCTCTTTCAGCAGGCAAGTGATCCCTGTGAAGCCACCCTCAGTTCAGAATTTCGAACACAAAGGCAAACAGAGTTTTTACTCGAAGCATTTCGGCTTCAACAGCGTGCATCTGAAACTGGACAGAAGCTGATGGCGCTGCAAACTGAAATTGGGAAGAGCTATCACAGGGATGAGTTAGGAAGCCAGGCCACGCTGACCACAAGACGTTCTTTGGACTCCATTAGGAACAACTTCAAAGAAATCCAGCGAAATTTGGAGATATGGTTGGCAAGAATTATTGGAGATCTTGAGGGGATTCTGGCAAGGGATGGTGCATCTCGTGTAAGAGAATATTATATTTCTAGATATCCTTTTATTCAATAGAATCTAAGAGACTGGTAGCCTTACCTCTCAACCTAACATATTAGCTCTTTTGGTATGTATATTGATCCAACCCATAGAAGTGGTAGTTGGATTTCCATGTGAAATGAAATAATCCCAAGTCTGTTTGTGCTGGCATCTTAAATATGCTCTTCCCTCCCACACCCCACCCCATGAGGACATCCATCTTGAATGCATTTTTCAATTTGTAGATGGGATCACACAAATGTAACAGCCAAGACCAAAGAATAACAGCAAAAATCCCAAAAGAAACAACAAAAATCCCCACATCCATTTCTTTTATTCTAATATATATATATATATATTTTGTCTATTCTTTCTTTGTCTCTCCCTTGCGCCCCTTAAGTAGGATTCTTATCTGCCAATTCCATTGTTCTCGTTTCTTCTTCTGTCTAATAATATTTATTCTTTATAAAAAAAAACAATGAAAAACTTAAAAAAGAGTTCCTCATGATTAAATTTATGTGATCTATTGGATTCTATGTTTGGAACATCTTTTTTTGTTTTTGTTTTTAGAATTTATATATAAACGATTATTGCAAGGGATTTTGGTTTGGGTCTTAATAATTCTCCTCCTTCATTCAATTACGTGGAGAACTCATTGAAAACTCTACTACGGAAGGTAGTTGGGTCAGCACACCTAGGTTTATTTTTCTTAACATTTTTGTTTTCATGTTTGCCACATGTTGAGAGTTAATACTGATCCAGGAGAATGTGACGTCCATGCATACCAAGGAATATTATTGCACTGTCGCCCACATACATAGAATTAATCAGATTTTATTTGTACTATTTGAACTGCACCTCTACAATTATATACATATACACTTTTCAGCAGCATAAACTTTCATTTCTTATTTGTGAATTAAATACACTTTACCTCGTTCGTGTATTATGCATTGAACTTTTTAAATAGATTAACCTACATTTTTATTTTAGGGTATATATGTTACACTTATTTTTTTTTTTTGGCACTGTTGATCATTAGAATAGTAGAATTCATTTTTTTTTAAATTAATTTTATGCTGACTTTATGTTATTTTAATAATGTATGAGATGTATTGCAAAAATTATTTTATCAATGTGCGCATAGAAATTTATGTGAGTTATCATTACGATGAGGAAACTTGCGAATTATAATTATAGTTAGTAAATAAAGAAAAATAATATTTTTCTCTTTCTCCTTCACAAAGAGTTCACGAGTAAATCTTATGATCAATTTAAAATCACCAAAAAAAAATTGAGAAACTTTTATGGCAAGTACTTTGAAGGAAATCAGACTTAAAATATATATTTCAAATGTATTTATGAAAGAAAAGGGAAAATTTTATTTTTTTTATTATATTGATAATGCAAACACGGTGAAAATATGTTGTTAGGAAAAAAAGTTACTTTCTAATACTCTACTTAAAAGCGAAAAAAAAATCAGCATTACCCACATAACTTCTCCGCTTTGTATTTTGGCCATGGATTGGTATCACTTCTAATTAATCACATTTTTATCTGTCCTGAGCAAATTAAAGAAAAGTTAAAACGTTTACGGGAGGAGGTATGCAATTGATGGTATATTGTGAATTATCAATTATTTATTGATTGTTTGATTCATAATAAATGTTTGAAAGTGAATAAAATATAAAAAGTAATTAATAAATGTTTGACAAGTAACTTTGAATATAAATACTAAGAGAAAAAAAAAATATGTACCGAAGTAATCCTAATATTTACATCAGAACCTTAACACATTAAAAAACAAACAATCTCTTGAATTCTCCGTCACCAACTAGACAAAATGATTGGTAAGCCCTTCCTTGGCCGGCTTCGTCTCAATTCAAGTCATTGCTAACATTTCTCTCCCACACATCTATGGCGGGTGATAATGGTCATATCTTCACAGAAAATGTTACTGTCCTACTAATTGCCGTGGCTTCAGCTGCTTTTGTGGTCACAATGTACCATCTCATAGCCATATTTGCTGGTGCAACTATCACAGACCAAAACTCAGTAGAACAGGCACGGCGGCACCGGCAACTTGTCGCCGGAGAAGCGGCAGCACAAACGCCGAGTATCTACGAGAGCACTTGGGTGTCACATGTGATTCCTGCCCACAAGTATCAGAAGAAGAATGATGTGCCAGATGGCGATGAAGATCGCACTTGTGCTGTGTGCTTAGGAGATTTTGAGGAGGGTGAGGAGTTGAGGACGTTGCCGGAGTGCATGCACTCATTCCACGTACCATGCATAGATATGTGGTTCTATTCCCATTCGAGTTGTCCCATTTGCAGGGCTGATGCCACGCCTTCGTCGAGGGTGCTCCACCGTTTGCCGGAGTTTGCTTCCGGTGAGATGAATGCACATTAGATCATAGATATTATGCAAATTGCTCTCGTCCAAAATGGGTGGGTGCGACGGTGAAATGTATATCCAATAATATTTACAACCGAATCAAATCAATGTAAACTGAATTGAAAAATGAAAATTTTGATTTTGTTTGTTTTCTTTTTATGAAAATTAATTGGTTTGTTTGGATTTTTTATTTTCATTTATAAAGCCATTTTAAATCAAACTCATACAATGGCATGTGTATTTTTTTTATATCTACATATTTATAGATGATTAGATTTTAATTTGTTATTATTTCAATTAAAAATTTTAAGCTAATTTGTGCTTTATAACTATTTAATGATGTTTTAATTAGAAATTTTAGGCTAATTTATTGTTAATTGGGCCCTTGATAGAAAAAGCAAAATTGTATATGAATTTTCTTATATATAAAAAAAAATGTTTAGTAAAAAACTAATTGTACCGAACCAAACCAAACCAAACCAATTGTGATTGGTTTGATTTAATTTGGTTCTTAAATCAAAACTAAATTAACCGGTTCTCACTATATAAAAAATTGGTTAGTTTGATTTGAATAACTTTTTTTCTTAAAATCAAACTAATTCAAACCGTAACACCCTCTATTGGATGTCACATTTCAAACATATATTTTGTCATTAAAGCCAACTTATAACACAATACACATTGATCTGAATAATGTACATCATATATATACTTATATCATAATTTACCATTTAACATAATACATAATACACAAATACCCAACAGGATATATATAGACACTTGATATGCTCTCATATGGTTCTTTTGAGATCTTCCTTGAGCAATGGTTTATATACCATAATTTCCTAGGAAACTGATATGGTTCTTTTGAAATTCAGTTATTCCAAAACATGCTACTTTTTTTAATTAAAAAAAATTCTAGGAAGCCTATTGGACTTAAAAGGAGAATAAGAAATGGAGATGAAATCGAATTCTTACCGCATAATTACAGTCTCCTAAAGAATAAAGAAGATATCAGTTGAGATATCTTTAACTGGTCAAAGCATGCTATTATTAGAATTCAAAAGGCTTATGTGATTTTTCCTCTGTTTTGATGTGGTTATGCTTTATGATCAGTTCTAGCTTTGTTCCTCAATAGTTACGTACACAAAGAACCAAATATGAATAACTAACATTTTTGTGTTAAGTTATTGAATGATAATTTCATTTAATTTTTTTTATCTGCACGACTTTGATTTTACACTTCTTTTATAAAAAAATTTTAAAAAAAAACTCGAAGCATTATCCAGGTAATTATTTGCCTCATACACATTTTTTATTTTTTTATTTTTCTGAGAGGAAAGCATCTTAATATGAGTGGTCATACTCATCGCGCTACTCTATTGAAAGTTGGATTCCTTACCATGTGCCATGTGGGATCATCAACTCTGATTGAAATGAGAGTACTCCACTCAAAACTTTTAATTTTTATTGTGCTTCATATCATGTAGTCTAGTAGGAGACTTCTACTATGCACCTATATGTCAAAGGAGTATCAATCATCTACAAAAATTACTTAAGATAACCGACTGTTGTCATTTTATATTTAGGAGCCTTAACTTTTAAATTTTATACTTTAGTCCATCGGTTATTGTCATTTTATGTTTATGGCCCTTCCATCTTCGTTTATTTTTTTTTCTGGTAAATAATGGTATTGAAATAAAATAACAATTAAATATTGATCATAGAAAGTTAAAATTTTTAAATTGAATTTGGATTTACCATATTAATAGAATTTATAAATAAATAAATATTATTAATAAATATTTATTTGTCATGAATTTAAAATTAAATATT
Source organism: Styphnolobium japonicum (assembly GCA_023212625.1). Taxonomy (NCBI): domain Eukaryota; kingdom Viridiplantae; phylum Streptophyta; class Magnoliopsida; order Fabales; family Fabaceae; genus Styphnolobium; species Styphnolobium japonicum. The sequence continues at coordinate 16,773,218 of JALBWW010000011.1, forward strand.
TGTTGAAAATGTGTATAATTATTTCAATAATGATTTAATAATTTTTTTATGAAAAATAAACTTAAAACTGTAATTAATGAAATTAGTGGTGGAAAAATCATGAAATAAAAAACCCAATAAAAAGTAAGAAGGGTTTGCTGTGCAAAGAAACCACAAACCAGAGTGCAAGGTCAGGGTGACGGTGAGGGAGACTTGCTACCCAACGGTTGAGTGAGAGAGGTCCTGCTATCAATACCAGGTTCCAGCTTTGCAAAGTTTGGACAATTTCACCGCCACCAAGCTCTTAGATTGCTGGCCTCAGGTTCATACTTTGTCTAGCATCGATTGGGAGCTGGCACTTTGAAGGTGAGATATTACATTTTCTTGTGTTGAGGTTAGGTTCTTTACTTAGGTTGTAATTAAGTAATTATGAAAACATATAAAGATCATAGTAATGGTGTTATTGAAATGGAATAATGATTGAACATTTTATTAAATTGAATAAATTTTGTATTATTTATTAAAATCGATATAAGATTGGATTGATGTTGTGAGAAAAACATTTTGAAAATATGAAGGAAGTAGTAAATTTCTGGACTATTATTTTGGGTATGTGTACTTACAAATGGTGATACATTTTTAGAAGTAATTATGAGGATATGTAGGATGGAATTTTTATTGTGATGGACTTGGCATTGAAGAAGTTAAATTTGTTGCAATGGAAGGAATGTGAGGTAACTAGTTTGAAATTTGAATATATTCCTTCAAGTGAAGTATGAGTTTCTATCTTACTTAGTAGTTGATGACATTCAGATGGCTGAATATGCGCAACACTCAGCTTCCAACAACTTTTCAAACACGTTAGAGGTAAAAAAAAACCTCCTATTGAATTTTGTGATGCAGTTAATTTTTTTTTTAAAGGTTTAGAAGAAAGAAATAGAGACTTAAATACTTGTATTATTGTATAAGTAGGGAGTTGAGGAAACTGGCAAAGAAGATGAAAAGGACATTGAAGAAAATATGGCCATTTATTGTGATGGTGAAGAAGAAATGGGAATTAATGACATTGGGAACATTGACTTCTATACATTAAGCTCCAAGGAGGTGATGAATTTAGATTTTGCTAATGCTAGTGTGGCCTTTGCTTTTTATAACGAGTATGGAAAAATGAATGGATTTGGTGTTAGGAAACATAATATTGGTAGAAACAATAAGGAAGAAATAGTTTGACAGACATTTGTTTGTTGTAGGCAGGGGTATAGAGATAAGAAATATGATAATATGCCAAACCGTAAGAGGGAGCATAGAACTATCACAAGGTGTGGGTGTGAGGCTGAAATGAGAGTCCATGTTGATGTAGAAACGAGGCGATGGTATGTAACCTTATTTTATGATGACCATAATCATCAACTACTTGGTGAGAAGTTTACTGGACTCTTGCGCTCACACAGGAGAATGTCATATGCAGATATAGCTCAACTAAATAGTATGAGAAATAGTGGTATAAGTACTCCAAAAATTTATGGCTCATTTGCAAGTCAAGCAGGTGGTTATCATTTGGTTAGATTTAAAAAAAAAGAGATATACAATCACATTGACAAGCAACGAAGAATGCAAGATGGTGATGGAAAGGGTGCCCTGAAGTACCTCAGTGGGCTGGCAAGTACAGATCATCTAATGTTTTGGAGAAATAAAGTTGATGGAAAAGGGAGATTAGAGCATTTGTTTTGGTGCGATGGAACCTGCCAATTAGATTATCAAGTATTTGGCGATGTATTGGTTTTTGATGCAACTTATGGGAGGAACAAATACAAATGTCCCCTAGTGGTATTCTCTGGTGTCAACCATCACAAGCAAACAATTGTATTTGGTAGTGCTATTGTGTCAGATGAAATAGAGCAAACTTATGTGTGGGTGTTAGAGCAATTTTTGGAAGCAATGAAAGGGAAATGTCTGAAATCTATAATCACTAATGGTGACTTAGCTATGAAGAATGCAATCAGATTAGTATTTCCAGAGGCGCACCATAGATTATGTGGATGGCACTTGATACGTAATGCAACCACAAATGTGGGGCAACTCATGTTCACAAGAGCATTTAGGAAATGTATGTTAGGTGACTATGAGGTGGATAAATTTGAAGAGAAATGGGAGTCAATGGTTGAAGAATGTGGTGTGAAGGAGAATAGTTGGGTTCAAGATATTTATGAGAAGAAGATGATGTGGGCAACTGCTCATATAAGAGGAAAGTTCTTTGCTGATCTAAGGACAACATCTAGATGTGAGGCATTGCATGCACAGGTGGGGAGGTATGTGGAATCTGGTTACAATTTAACTGAGTTCTTACAACATTTCCAACGTTGCTTAAACTATTTGCATAACAATGAGATTGAGGCTGACTTCAAGTCTTGTTATGGGGAACCTGTTATGCAAACTCAGGTGGAAGCTTTAGAAAGGTTTGGGTCATCAGTTTATACAAGAGAAATATTTTATTTATTTCGTTCTGTGCTTTTCAAGGCAGCTACCATGGAGGTGGTTGGATGTAGATCAACAACAAGATCAGTTATTTTTATAGTGAGCAAGTATTGTAAACCAACAATGACATGGCATGTTTCGTACTACGAGCAAGAGATGGAATTGAGGTGCTCTTGTCAGAGAATGGAATCTATGGGGATAGCATGTGTACATATGATTGCTGTTATGGTGTACCTTGACATGGAGGAATTGCCTAAAAGTCTTGTACTTGATAGATGGACAAAGAATGCGAACCAAGCAGTGTTGGAAGGGATAATTGAACAAAGTCCACTAGGGGGAAGGCATTAGTCATGAATCATTACGGAGCATTGCTTCATAGTTGTAGGTGGATGTGTAACTTAGCATGTCGTAGTGCTAAAGATTTCAATGACGTAAGGGACAAGGTAGCAAATGAAACTGCACAATTTGAAAGCAAGCATGGAGGACAAATTCCTACTACAAATGAGGAAAATGTGGGTAGTTGTACGAAGGATCCGGCACCAGTTAGAAGTAATGGATTTGGTATTGGAAGGAGGAAACCTAAGCAATCTACATGCTGTAGCATTTGTAGGTGTGAAGGTCACACTCGTAGGACATGTCCATATGCTTCACATCTTGAAAAGTTAAAAAAACATTAGTTCAGGAGGATGTAGAGCAAGGGATGATCTAAATATTTGTATGGACTACACAATTGATGATATGGACTACTCAATTGATGGAATGGTTAGTATGTTGATTTATACAATTTAAGGTTTGCTTAATTCAATATTGTACTTAATTAAAACTTATTTTCATAATTTCAATTCACAATATCAATTCCAGGATTATTACACTTCATTGGCGGATTCAAGCTTGGATATGGGATCTCAATCCAACGTAAATGTGGGACCTCATCGTTTGGGGTTGGGACTTGGACGATCCATGCAGCCATAGCAACCCCAATTTGAACCGTACTAGTTAATTATTTGGTCTGATATGATGATCATCTATGTACTTATGTTATTTGTTTACTTTCTGTTTATTTTGTGTCATGTAATTATGATTTTCTGACAATGGACTTTAATGGAGTATTATGAGGTATTCATATAAAGTAGAAATTTTGTAGGCTTAAGATGAATAATGGCTATAATTGGGAATGATAGGAATTTACAAAGAAAAATAAAGGTTGAATACAAAAAATTGTTGAATATAGACTTCGTAAATTTAGCAATAAATTTATAATTTTGGTATTTGGTCCTTCCTAATATAGCAAACATACATATAAAAAAGTGAAAGGTATTTGCATGCTTCCATCTTTGAAAATAATTGTCTAATTAATTACTTTAAGTATTTTTTATAATTAATATGTGTGTTTGGATAAAGTTGTGACTATTTGATTTGTAAATAGTTTTTGAAAAAGAGGTTGTAAGAAATAATTTGGCAAATATGAAAGTGTGTTATTTCCAATGATCATTTTTGTTAAATTTTGTAAAGGCAGTGTATAATGGTTCAGATAAATAATTGGTTTTTGACCAGCCAATATATATGATAATTTAGCAAGTGATGATTTGTAACTATAAAATTAAATAATGTTGTTATGCAAATGAAGTCTAATTGGTTTATTAGAGTACGCATAATGTTAAGGCTAAGGCATACTGATATATACAACAAATGACCCATACCATTAGGTCACAGGCCCACGAAATTAGTATTAAATGTCCCAACAATCAGTGTTTATAATTAATAAGTGTGGTTAAGATTGATAATGCCAATAACTAGGAAGGATAGGAATTTACCAACGGATAAAAAAAGGTTGAATATAGCCTTTGTAAATTTAGCAATAAATTTTAAATTTTAAATTGTTTGTGAATATTTACAATTGTTTGTAAATTTAGCAATAAATAATTGTCCTTACTTTAAGTGTTTATAATTAAAAACTATGAAAAATATTATGGATCACTATTTGTTTTGTAAATAGTTTTTGAAAAAGAATTTACAAGAAATAATTTTCCAAAGATATCACATAATATCCAATGCTCATTTTTGTTAAATTTTGTAAAGACGGAGTATAATAACTAAAGAAAATTAGGTTTTTGACCAGGCAATATAATTTATAATTTATGAAGTGACGATTTGTAAATATAAAATTAAATATTGTTGTTAAGCAAATCAAGTTTATTAGACTATAAGACAAGGCATTAAGATCATATATACAACAAAATGACCCATTGTACACATTGTAGGCCACAGGCCCATGATTTTAGTATGAAATGTCCCAAAATTCATTTAAGTGTTTATAATTAATAAGTGTACTTAAGATTAGGAATTTACAATGGAAAAATAGTTGAATAAAGCCTTTGTAAATTTACCAGTAAATTTAAAATTGTGCAATTGTTTGTATTTGGTCCTTCCTATTATAGCAAACATACATATAATCTTTGAAAATAATTGTCCATTGGATTAATTACTTAATAAGTGTGTTCGGATAAAGTTGTAAATAGCATTTTAAAAATAGTTTAGAGGAATTAATTTTTCAAATCACATAATTTTGTAAAGGCAGTAAAGAAAATTTGGTTTTTGACCAGGCAATATAAATTTTAATTTACCAAGTGACTATTTGTAAATTTAAAATTAAATATTATTATTATGCAAATCAAATCTAATATTCGAAATATTAAGACGTGGCATAGTAGTTGATGAACGTATAATATTAAGGCATTAAGGCTGGATGCAATACAAAAGGCAACATACAGATCATATCACCCATTCCACCATTGTATATATTACAAGCCCAGTATGAAATGTCCAAAAATCATTTAAATAGTGGACCTACAAAATAGTTATCAAGTGTCCCAAAAATAAATAGTCCATACCATTACCCTAAAATCAAAAAGTGGTCATCCACAATTCATCAAAAACACAGGTTTCTTCATCAACGCACATCAAGTCACAAGTTTCTTCCAATTAATCTCTGCTTTTCCTTCAATTAATTTCTTCATTTGGTTGTACGGACCCATCAACAACCCCAAAGCAGTCTTCATTCGAACCACATTCTCATGAAGCTATAATTACAATGTAGTGATAATAAAGGTATGTTATGTTATTGTAAGATAGTGAAGTTATAAACCCGACTACAATATAGGAAGGATAAATTTATGTTATTGTAAGGTATGTAAACTAAGCAAGATTTGTAGCATTTTTACTTACTACTCAAATTAGGTTAGGCTGAAATGCATACTCCATGTCCATCCAATCCAGCACCCACACTGCAGAATTAATACTATATATATGTGGATGTGTAGTCAGTAATTTATAATGATATAATAATTCGGTTTTGTCAATAAGGCCAAACTTAGCCATAACTGATATAATGACAATGGCAAAATTATAAAATTTGGATATAATTTGCATATTCCTTTGTGCATACATTTATTATTATAGTTTATCTACATTCCATTGGCAGTAATTTTGCAATGTTCATGAAATCCATATATACCATGTGTATGTGTAATGAAATATTAGTTTGTATGTTACTTGAATTGTGAGTACCTGTTGCCACAATTAAGAATTCGTCTAGCCTCTATAACTGGCCAATTTTGCATATCAGCATTGTGAAGCAAATCTGTTTCTGCTGTGAAGTATTGAGATGACAAAATTCCACTCAGCGCAACACACTGCACATTAAGCATTGAACTTTGCTCTTAAATTGATGCTAAACTGAATTAAATACCATCAATGGTGTAAGTTAGCATTTTGGTTTATTGGATGAGGTTTATTGGTTTACCACACTACGCTTGGCATCTTGCCTTCCTCTAAGTCGACTAAAGTCTGGAAATGAATCTAGTTGATACACTTTAGACTCCTATATGGAAATCACCATCAAGTACCAGTGAGATCCTTCTTCAATGAACGGAACATAAATCTGCATATATTGATATAACATTATGTTAGTGAACAAATGATATAACATTATTTCAGTAAAATATGACTTACATATTTCAGATGTGGTGTAGGAGTCATCCACTTTTCAGCATAAGCTACGATGATGTCATCTAGTCGTTGTCCTTCAAGTACGTGACCCTGTGGAAGGTTGCATGAAGTTAGATTAGTATAAACATGTATAATTATTAATGCATATTGCAATAGGTGAAATACTCCAAATGATGGTGGTATGCACTAAGTTGTAACCATGCCACAGTGTTGTTGCATCCAAGTAGTCTTCATGGCCATGAGGTTTATGATCTGGAACCATAACAACAATGCCTCATTTTGTAATACTATTAAGTGTCTGAATAACCTATAAATCAACTACTTATCTTTTCGGATTAAGTTGTCAATACCTGTGCTTCAATCTGGTTTCCCAGACATACATTAAAATTCATTTCGCAAGACCATCGTCTTTCCATTCTTAAATAACACCTCACTACCAATTTGCTCTTTATAGAATTAGTAAACATGTTCATAATTAGGATTACATTATTTACATATGATCATGTATTTACCTAGGATCCATGTCTTGGCCGAATACATATGCACAGACATGCAACTCTGCCCTATTCAAGTCCATATCAGGGGTTGGCCGGAAACTGCTTCTCACATACTATATGGATTTAAACCATTAACAAACAATGCTTCAAACTTTGTTTAAACATAGCTATTTAAAGGTTTCACTGCATCTTATTATTATCTTTGTATTGTCTTTGTATTATGTTATTATTCTCGTGTTATCTTTATGTGTCACAAATATGCATGTTGTGTTAGTTGTGACTTATTTAATATGGCATCTACTAACATGAATAAAAGTGTACCTTTGGAAACACAAAGCTATTCAACTTATTGACCCTGGTCCCTTGTCTTATACCAACGTTCGGTTTAGGTGTCAATCTAGGTGTCCCAGATGCGAAAACTTGACATGAGCTTTCACCTCTTGGCTTCTTGTTGGGCCTTGGACTGGTGATGGAGAAGGGGACACAAATAATTTCCTTCCAACAATTCTCTTTCCAGCTCGACTTCCAAATTCCTGTTACAATCAATAAAATTTATTAGTTATTTGGTTGTCCAAACCACATATCAACTTGATATTTCGTTGCTAGGTAGTCAACATGTACATTATTATGTCACTATGAATTATTTTTTTGAAATCGAAGCTACATGGTATAAAATATTCCTCATAATGCATAACCATAAAATCACTTTGACTTATATACTAATTAATAACGACGACCACAACAAAACTAGACATGGTTATTAAGATACTACTTTAACATCATATTAATATGCAACAGAGCTTAAATATTATTTAAGTCTAAATTTAAATTTTAGATCAATGCATGTAGAAATATTGAGTAACACATCATTATAATAAATATAAGAAAGAAAACAAAATAAGGGACTAACAAAAGATTTTCTAACCAATGCCTAAATGTCATATAATTTTGTAATTCTTGTGTTAAATAATTTCAAAAAAATAATTGATAGTACCTTTGTCATTGACTTAGCACTCTGGGTGGCATTTAATTCTTCAATATTAATCACATTTATTTTTCCACACTCCCAACTCTTTGGTCCAATATGTGGAGTAGTTCTATCATATTCATAGCCAAGCCTAGTTACATTCTCATTCTTGTACTGGTCGTCATCAGACGACGTGTCCAGAACAATGTCTGTGTTGTGAACTGGAGTTTGAGTTTGATTAAATCTTTCGATTTGATGAAGAATATTTCCTTTCTGAGTTACGACATTAGGCATTGTTCCCACATTCATAACTACTTCATTTCCTTTCTTTGTTGCCCCAGTTGGCTTTTAAGTATAGTTATTTGTATTGTTGTCCGTTGCATCAACATCAATTTGACTGTAGACTATAAATTCAATCAACTTGACCAATGACTTAATATCTTGAGACGATTCTTGTATTGCCTCCATTCGTTTTTGCAGTAGCTGACAGCAAAACATATATTAATGTAAGTGTTTGCTTGGCCAGATCATTAATTTGGTGAATTCATAACTAAACAAATACTTAATGGTGGTGTTGAACTTTAACTTTCATTTAATTTCCCTTAAATATGTCATACCTCCATGCATTGAAGGACTTTGTGTAGGGTACTGGGTGGTCTCATTTCAGATTGCATTAATTCATGTTGATCCAAATTTGATCCCTGCAATCCTTTCGTAGTTATTGAATACAAAACATAACAAAAATAACACCAGAAGAATATTAAACTATCATAATAAATAAGAAATGTACGATTTCATGTTCTGCTTCATGACCTTCAATGCCTTTTACATTTGCAACACCAATACTAGTTGCTAACCCAACTCCAAGCTCAACCTCGTTTTCTCTGAAATCGTATACACATTTATTATCCATTTACACAACAACAAAGAAGAGTAACGTGATATCTTACCCACAAAGATGCTTCATTGTAGCGGCAATGATATCTTCGTTGCCACTCATTTTGCAGAACAACAACAAACAACGATGACGCTTTATTAAGGTTTCGTGGTTTCAATGTTCATAGACGTTTAAATAACACAAGCATCTCGTTACAAAATTAATAATTACCGCAAACATCATAGCTTCAGCTTCCACGAGTAATTAATGTAGATATGACAGTCACTTTATTGTCATACGTGGATTTGTGTAATGCCAAATATTTTGGTGGGAGTATATCATCATTTCATTTCATGATTTAATTATTCGGACTCAGTACCTAAATGCATGTGTTACATCATCATCACCATATGTATTATAAATATATATGATATATTTGTTCATAAATGCTTCTTTAGTTTGGTTAAGGATTAAATGATATTAAAATGATATTTTGGTGGTGAGTTAACTGTATTAAATTGATTTAAAATTTTTAATTTATGTTTGTAGGTCATTATAAAATATATATTTAAATTAATTTGTAAATTTGTTAGGTTAGTTACAAAAAATTTATCACACAACTTCATATCTTTTCCTATTCTTTAACATTGAAAATATGTTTGCAAATTCGATTAATATTTTAACATTCTCAAATGAACTTTCATAATATATACCCTCATATAATATTTGTCTTTATTTTAGATATATTCCTCATATACATTTTAATTTTAATTTTGATACATTACTTCAATTACATGTCAATTATTTTCAAATTATAATTTTCAAACCCATTAATGCTTTCCATTAAAGTTTGACATGAAAAGGTTTCAACCATTCTTAATTATATTAAAACACCTAATTGCAATTATATTCAAACATACAATTCCAAATATTTTTGTTATAGATTTTGCAATTTGTTATAGTTAAAATGGCAGGCTAACAAGTTGTATCATGCAAACAAGATGTTTTACTGCCTGTAATATGATTTACTCTTATGTAATATGTAATCAAAATTCATGGCTTGTCTACTTTGTGGTGGTGGTGAATTCAATGGATTTGTTTGCTTAACATCAATAATGGAGTTGTTTCAACGATTGTTTTATAGTTCCTTTCGGTTAATGGATTGTAATTGAATTCATTAATTCCATGGTAATGGGAATTAAATACTTTTCAGATAGGCATATAATATTTCAGCGGCATTTGTTATTAGGATTATTATTTGATTGGTGATTAGTTATGCGTAAGGTGAGCATAAGGTTGTCAGTCACGAAATACATGCTCATCAATGTCATTAACTCAATTTCTAAAATTATGCATATGATTATTTTCAATTAAATTAAAGTTATACATAATGCAATCACCATATCATTGTCACTGATTAAGAAAAAAAATAATCTATTTGTATTATGTTGTTCCATAGTTTGAAATAAATATATATTGTATATTAGTCATAATTTTTTAGACAATATGATTGTAAATACTATATATTGTGTAAACTTTATGATTTTTTCATCATTTTTGTCATGACCCAATTTAAAGGGCCCTGACCGGCACATAGGAAGGACTAGCCAACCTAGCAAGCCTAACGGACCAAAGATCATACTAAGACAATATGCTAAATCTACTGAAATTTTAACAGAGTAACGCCTAAAAATTTGACATCCCAATTTAATATCAACTCACAACCTATACAATCACAAAGCTAGATATACATAACTCCAACAACTGTATATCATAAGATCAGACAAAACACAGTGGAAGCTAGATCCTGCCTGTGGAATAATGGAGCATATCTAAGATAATTATATATCAAATATGTACAAGAAACCAAACAACAGGAACAAATCAGACATGCCCACATGGACAAGGTGTTAGGCTTACCAAAACAACCAACGTTTAGTTAGTGGAAGAACCCGGACCTGGCTCAGTATTTGTATCTGAAATACATATAAGATAGAGGAGTGAGTCATATGACCCAGTGAGAGATAACATAAGCTATAATGAAATGGGGACAAATTTTTCATTAAAATTACATTCATATATCGAAACATATACGTTATTTAAAATAATCATAACCAAACTAATAAGTAAATAAATCTTGAATTACCAAATTCCATATATATCAATAATCAAATATCCAATTGCCAAATATCGTATGGGAGGTCTATAATCTAGAATTAAATAGAGATCTCACTAACGAACACGTAGTTCGAAGGTTCGACAAAAGCCCACCAACAGGGCACAGGGGTCAAATTCACCTGTTAAGTCAAATAGATCCAATCGTGTAGGCCAACACGTCGGGCTAGCAACACCCCTACTAGCTGAGGTTCGGACCAAGGTGCACCAAGGCTAACGTCTACTGCCGTTAGCTACAGTATTCTATCAAAGTTTCCTCCCAACAAAAACATAATGGTACAAATCTAGATTTACATACATTCATAGTCCAAAACAATTTATCAAAAGCATATTCAAAAATCATGGAAAATGATAAACATTTATACCAAACATCTATCAACATGTCAAATGTAAGGCTTTTCAAATACTTGTCCCAAGCTTTCTTATATTCAACAACAAATAAGGTAACTGATTTTGTAAAGTCTTTCAACAAGAAACTTTTTAAAAAATCAATGTACAAAACATTTTATAAATCATGTTATCAACTCACTCAAAGGGCGAGACTACTCGAATCCAAAAGCTATGTGTCACGGACTATAGGACGATCCTCCAATAAATTTAGGCCACAACAACATAACCAAAACAACAATCAACACTTAAAACTAAGGATTCTATCCCATTCAAGCATTTTATCAAACACCAAATGAGCAATCCTTTCTTCTTAAAGCTAACACAAAATTTTTGTTTTCTAACACCCTTCCCATCACTATCATTCCTCCACAACAACATTAAAGCTCAACATATAGCTAAAGATACCATAGATTTCCAAAATCCCCAAATCAAATCCTAGGTTCCCATAACCCCACAAATCTAATTCCTATCTCAAAACTTGTATCCAACTACAAATAAAGAAGATATAAGCCTTAGGATTACCTTTACAAGCTAAGAAGATGAAGAATGAGGAGTGGGTAAGTTGGGATTCTCACCCAACAAGCAAGTCTTCCTCCTCTAGAAGTTCACAAGAATAGCATCAAGTGGCAAGGAGAGGAAAATCCTACTAGAAGCTCTAAACACCCAAGGATGAAGCAAGAATTTGAAGGAAATGAGTGATTTTTGTGGGTGAGAAGAAGAAGAAGAGAGGGAATGAAGAAAGAAGGAGAGAAACATATGATTGGTTCTGTGATCATTGTGTCAAATATAAATTTATTTCAAAGTTACTGATACTGGGCGCTTAATCGCTCACTTTTGACCGCTTAAACGGTCAATCACAGAAGAAAAACTGAGTTGTTGATATTGGGCGATTAATTGGTGAAAAACTAAGCGCTTAATCGGTGAGGTACCGAGGCAAAACATAGTTGGGCAATTAATCGGTGAAAAACTGAGCACTTAATCGCTCAGTACATTCAGTTACCTGTCCCACCAATAACCTTTAAACATATCTATACTTAAGGAAATACCACTCACTTAGATTCAAATTTCTAACAAAATTCATTATGAATCATTTTGTAACTCATAGAACTAATGGATGACAAAATGGCTCATATGGTAATCCTAAGCATTCATGATCACTCATAAATGACTATATGCAAGACTGAGGTATTACAATTTTATACATCACTTTATTACTAAATTTAAAGTGTGTATACCAATTTTGTTTTGACTATAGCATATGTAAACATTTATCTACATTTTATTTTATACTTGCATTTGTTTATTATTTGTTTGTGATATGATATATTTTTTACTTTATTTTACTTATATGCATATCAAAAAAGAAATTTAATTCCAATATTATTTCTATAATAAAACCTGTACACGTGCTGAAGTAGGCATCACAATGGAAATGAGATGCATAACTGGATGTATTCTTATTAGGTACAAGGCTCAACTAGATATATGTTGTATGCCAATAACAAGATTTCTGGATAAAACAACATCATAATAGGAAACTTTCTACACATAGCCAGTTCGGTGGACAATTCATAGCATAACATCTATACTACGTATTTATCAATTTATAATTCTCAATATAATATCTTCATGACAACCACCGTTAGTACCAACGCCAACAAAAAACCAACTACCATCCCTTGGAAAAAAGATTGTGTTTTATTACCAACCGTCTTGTTGACAAGCAACTTGGGGCCTGCATAATCTTCGACATAACTATCTCCTTCAACATCAACCAGTAGAGATGCCTCTTCAGTCATCACGTTCGTCTCACTATGATACCTCTCCCACACTAATTTTGCCTCTTCCTTACTCCTAAACGACTTATATACACTTCCACTGAATTCGTTTACCTGCGCATGACAGTCAATCCATCTTGCATGAACCCCAGGTACCCTTCCCTTAAATACAAAATATGTCTTGTTATTGGTTGTGCACCTCATTTGAAATAAAGGAAAAAGCTGGAAGAAGGAGGACACAGGCAAAATGATATGAAGGATAAGCAACTCAAACTTCTTAATAGGTCTTCAACAAATGTGCCTGACTGATTTTATTACTGATTTGATTGAGTCATTTTTTTTTCAATTTAATACATAAGCCAATGCAGTTTTGGCTCGGAAAGGACGATTTGCATCGAATCAAGTAAGATTTTGTATAGTAACTAGTGAGACTGATACGATAGTGATTTGTGGGTCCACATCAGTAATAAATACTATATTTTTCTTCACATATTCTATTTTATTATCATGTTTCAAAACGAATAAAGCTGTTACATAATTTTATATATATGTTTATATATAGTTATTTGAATTAGCTGTTAATGTTGCAAAATAATATGATAAGCTTTATTTGGTAAATTTGTTTGGATAACTGATTTTTCATTTTTGTTTGAATAACCAACTATTTTATACAATATTACATAAGTTATAATTGATAGTATATAAGTTACATGTAACTCTATCTATTAGGCATCCAATATATGGAATGGTACATAACTCATTTATTTTCATGAATTTATACATCCAAACTGATTTCACAAATTATAATGTAATGAATTTTTATAAATTAATTAACCTACACAACTTTATTTATCTATCCAACTTGTCTCATTAATGTATTAAAAAATATTGACATGTGAATATGAAATGTCATGTCATGAAATAGTTTATAAAATGTTACACTATAAGCTTTATCCATTAGACAAATACAATCTTATTACATTCAAATTATTGTTTTTAATTTGTCATTCATACCAAATTTGTTGATAGCATTAATTGGATTCCTTTTCAATTTTATCTTCATAATTACACTACGATCATAGTTTCATCAATTATTATTTCAGCAGCCACATGCTTCACTATTCATATGCAGCTTAACTATTCATGTCAGGCGTAGTTCATTTGGAAAGTGTAAAGTCATTCTCCATTTCATAAAATACTTATAATAATGTTCAAAATATTACTCACCGACAAATTGTTTCAGTTTGATTTATTTGACACTACAATATATATTACATTATGTTGGGTAATGTTTTGGTATAAATGAACAACATCTAAAGTATTCATTATTCATTATAAAATTTAACGGTACAATGTAAATGTATTTTTTGTACTTATAAATTGAAGACAGATTTAAAACAAAACATTATTATTTTTAATTTAAACTTAGAATTAAAGCTATAATTATTTGGGACTTTGTTCATGTATGATATTATTTTCAAAATTAATTGCTAATCAATGTAAATGAACATGATCACCACATAATTACTAAATCTATCTATCAATGATAGATATATATTAATTTCTAACTTAATTCCATCATACTCATTATATTTATTATTAATGTTAGTCTACCTACCACCATTTTTAACAAATATGAACATAATGTATCATATTTTAATCATATCTGACAATTTGTTGAGCAGATCCCATTTCAATTAATCTCAATTAATTTTCCATTTCAATTAACTTCAGTTACCTGAGCACCTTGAATTTGTAAGTGGAATCCTATTAGGAGTAATTTGAATACTTAGTAAAAACATTCATTTTCAATTTGAAGTATGCTTAATTTCATTATATTAATTAGACTTCTGTGTACATTAAGTTGTAACTTTGCCAATTGTTTGCATCAGATCACATAATATGTTGTCAATGAATACAATTGTTTCAATTACATTATGTTAATACTCTACTTGTGATAATGTTACCAATATTCAAGTTGGATCCTATTTGCTATAAATGTATAGTATGGGGTGATGTAGTAATGTTTCCATTAGAAATTTATCCATCGATACTTGTTTCAGTAAGCATTAGCATAAATAGCAATACAATTATACATAACATTTATATAGCCTTGTACATTAATTTGATCTTGGCTTCTATATTAGGGAAATAGCTATGACGTAAATATTTATACTAAAATTTGAATAATTTATATGCCCAACTTAGACCAACAATAAAACAAAGTGGTTGAGTGTGTAAAACCAATTATTGAAATTGGATAGCTATATAATTTATGAAATTGATATAAATTTAAGTGTTCCGATTTTAATACTCTTGACTATAAAAATTTGTAATTAAATAATGTTGAACTTTAATTAATTCATTATTACCGTCCATAATAATATTTAAATACATATTACATTTAATTTGTAATTGTATTTTTATGCTCCATTCATATGGAAAATGTGAATAAATTACATATATAAATAAAAAATTTCCATATGATTCTGTTACATGTGGACATCTGTTTTTAATAAGAATTTCTTTTTTGACGTATCATTTCATTTATTAGAATATTATTTAAATTTGTTATATACAAAATCAAGCTTAATTATTTTATATTACATCTATGTAATACAGAAAAAATAAAAATGATCAAAGCATTTAAAAGATGTATATGGTAGGAAAATGTTCAAACTTAAAATAATAGCTACACAATATATACTACAAAATTATTTATACTATACAATCATATTCCAAATATCGGTTAAGATGTATATTAATAGTGATGCTTATATAAAATTTATTATAATTCATTACGTAATGACATTCATATTTAGATTAATATTAATTGTGAACTTAATCTTCAATACATACCATATGACATTCATACATATGATGGACACCAAAATTATGTATAGTATAAAATAAATTTTGAGTGTGTGTATATATATATATATATATTATTCATTCCGTTAAATTTTCTATATATAACAAATGTAAATGGGGGTCTTCATTCAATTAAATATGGAATGCAGGTGGAATGTTTATGAATATAAGATATGGACATATGATTAGAATGTCAGTTTATTAATTACAACAATACATTCATTTAGCATTAATTAACCTTAATATACTACCTCATTTAAATTCAAAGTATGTTAGGTGAATATTTCATTAGCTCATAATATGTTTTTGCATCTTTGTGTTTCGAACTGCTCTTTTCTGATGACCTTGTTTTTATATTTACTTTATTTTGTCTATTTGATTGTAGTCCTACTTTAAGATTTCATTTATGAGTTATTTTCAGTAGATTGAAAATAAATTGATTTTAAAAAAACAGATTATAAATAAAATTTTGCGAAAAGGAAATTATAATTTTCGTTTTCTTTAGGTGTGCAGGAAAAAATTCACTGTCCAGTAATATTATATAATTTAATAGGTTTCATTTATTTATTTATTGTAAAAAGTTATATATTATCAAATTATAAGCTATTTTGACAATATAAAAAATGCAATAAATTCTATGAATTTCAAATATGTTTAATATGTAAAGGACTGGAAAATATTAAATGAAGTTAATTTCATAATTATAATGAATATATTACAATCTATGTAATATATCTAATTACATCTCATGACAACCCTATAATATAGTATTACAACAAAACAAAAATATTAAATCATACTTAGAAACAAAACTTTCATGTGTGGCAAGCTAATCATGCCAAGCTATAAATTAAATTAAAATTAAATTTTCACAAAATGTTTTAAACATAATCAACTCCCTGGTACTTAAGTTTTTTGGTCCAATTACTTCATTGAAATCTGGTATTAAGATATTTGGTGAAATGATACAAAAATTTCATTTCATCATTTTAAATATGAATTGAATAACATAGCCAACAACTTGTACTTTTTTAAAGTTCGCACATTTTGCCTTTTTAAAAGCAATTCATTCCTGCCATCAACAATGAATATTGTTATTATCCAAATAATAATAATAATAATAATAATAATAATAATTTAACTAATAAAAAATTATATTTTTTAAAAAGATGACATGACATTTAAAAAAAATTGAACTTACATATTAAATCTTATTTCCATCAAAGACATTTAACATAAAGTCATGACTGTGGACAAAATTTTATTTTATTTTATGAACAAATTATTACCTTATATTTGTAAAAAAATTTATGTGATATTTGTTATATAAAGGTTACAAATAAATATTTCATTAATTAAAAATTTATGTTTATTTTAATGCAAGAAGTTAAATAAATATTGAATATCCATCATGAAATAAATATGGTTATTATACTAATAATAAATATATATTTTGTTTATTATATTATAGAAAAATATATTATAAGGAATAATAGAGTGTAATATAAAAATATAATATATTACACTCTATAATATAAAAATATAATATATATATATATATGACAGAAATGATTTTTTTTTATAAAAGAGAGTTCTTGTAAACCCTTAATTAAAAATTACCAGTTAATATAAAAGAATACTTCATATTATATAATAAATATTAAATTCCTATTATATAATTGTATTATAGAACAACATAATATAAAGATTAATAGAATATATATATATATATAATAAAAATTTAATATAAATAAAACAACATTTGACAAAAGGTTTAAAAAAGAAATATTCATGCTATAATATTTTTTATATATAAAATTTATTATTATGGTCATGAAGAAATCATAATTCAGTTTAAAATGATATAAGATCCTGACTGATCAGTTTAACACGTGAATTTTATTATTATATAAATATTTAATCCTTTATTTCTTAATTTTATTAACATTTAAGCAATTATATATATATATAGATATACATATATATATATTATAGATATTTAAAGGAAAAAAAAAACATGGCGGGACTGTTAGTCCCGCCATCCCTATATTTAATATAAGATTATATATTGGAATGACTGCCCTGATTTGAATTTGATTTGTTTTAGATATGAAGTTTGATTTTATTTTTTATTTTTAAATTTTTATGAAGTTTAAATTAAGAAAATATTTTTTTTATTTTATTATTATATAAATATTTTAACCTTTATAATTTTATGATAACAAATATATATATATAAACTATAGCTTTTTAAATACAAATAATTAAAAATAATTCATTCTGTTAGTCCTTATATATAATATTTATAAACATTATTGGCGGGTTGCTTTGTGTGTGTGTGTGTGTGTATATATATATATATATATAAATTTTGTTTTAGATATTAGGTGGAAATTTTTTTAAATTTTATTAACAAAATATACTAGTTGTGGAATTCATTTTTTTTATTATACCAGTTTTTTTTTAAAATATTTTATTTTTAGATTGTCAAATAGTTTTAAAATGATTTTCACTGACTCATAAATTTTTCTTATGACATCATACAAACATTATATTCTATAAATTTATAAATAAGTCTATTATTAATATGATCAAAACTTAGATAATATAAAACTTCTGTTATAAACTTATAATTCCATATAAATTATATAGTCCTGCCATGTAATGGACTAGTAACAAACTAGTTGAGTTTAAAATGATGCAAGATTCAAACTAATACAAGGCGGAGACACTAACTAAACTAACACGTGTATATATTTAACTTTATCTCTAATTACTCTCAATCCTCTCTCTCTCTCTTCTTTTATCCTTTTCAAGATTAACAAAAAATTTGACCGGATTACTCAGTTATTTTTTGTAGGTTAGTGATATTGAGTCATGAAGCAGTTGATATCTACTCAAATCCCCGAAATTGACTTGTACCAAAAAAAATCCCCGGAATCGACTAATAAAAGGTACTCGATAAATGTGAGATACGTCAGATTTCCCTGTATTTAAATAATACAATTGAAATCTTATCTTCTCTTTATTTAAATAATAAAATTGAAATCTTATCTTCCTCTGCATCACGCGTAGTGTGTCTGTTTCATATTGAATAGCACACATCCATGCTGCTCCAACCTCGCGTGACCGTGCAACTGTTGCATGGAAACGTCTATCCTCCACATCGTTCAAGTTCTTCTTCTTGTCAACGAGACTCAATATATTTAACATAATTGTTTATTTTTGTTTCCCTCCCGAGACCCGATTCTACTTTCTTTTTAAAAAAAGATGTTTGACCCATAGTTTCTTGATGTGTCATTTCTTAGCTAAAGTTCCGATATTTCTGCTGGCCAGCTCGTATTTTGATGTGTCATTTCTTCACTTTAGTTTTCTTGGTGCATTAGTCAAATTATTTATACCTGCTAATTGGACTGTCTATCATTTTTATATTTTTCCATTTACATTGTTTCTTGAACGAATTTGCATTGAGAGTTCGTCCTTACTAATTAATTTTGATCATAGAACCATAACGACACTAACAATATTCTTAAAGAAACAAAATTTGTAAAAAAATTAAACGTATATGACATAACTGGACTATCATCAAGTCTACAAAAAGCTTCCTATCAATTGCCTTGACAAAATCAAGATTAATATGTCACTCCTTTATTAGTTAAAATATTGATTAATGACAAAAAGGTTTGATTGGATAAAATAAAAAAGTAAAATTGCAAATATAATGTTCAAAGAACTGATTTATCTGAATTCCATCATGTGTTATTCTCTCATCGGATAAGGGAGTGGGATTTAGTGAGTGTTGGCATCTACATTTTACACAATGCTATACATTTCACTGATATTTGATGTTGTGTTATACACTTAAATTAATTAGATGGATAAACGCGAAGCAGATGACCTGAGCCTATATCTTCTTGCAATATGGACAGTAGGTTAGAATATTTCCTATAAGAAATAAACTCAATTGATACAAAGTTGTATTCCATAATTTTTTTACTACTTACAATGCATAATCGCTTAAAATGTATGACATTGACAATATATATAACATTTTAATGTATATGACATTAATGACTAGGTGAAATGGCAAATTCAAATGAACGAAATGGATCACAAGACGCTTGCAATGAAAATACAGTCAGAGGAACACTTCTTATATGATTATTACTCAATACACAACATATATTTGCTTCTTCCTTCCTGTTATTAGTTTTTTTTAATTGACGAAAACATTACATAGATACCTTGTAGAACAGCAACAAAAGGAAGGTTTCCCCTTAACAGAATGTATTTTCAGGTTAATGAGGTATGCCCTTATCTTAAGTTCGGCATATTTCACTAAGGTTCATAAACCTTTTATTCTCATGCAATTGTCTTAATATTAGGTTTTTGCGGACCATACATCTAGCATTCAACCCCTTTATATTCCTCAGACATGGATATGAGACTTACCAATGACTATTGTATATCTTGGATAATTTATATCATCAATTTTTAAAGGTATAATAAATTATTATACTTAGAAAACCCCCTAAACCTCATATGAACTTAGGTTAGGTAATAAGTTCTATGCTCTCATGATATAATTATGTATATTAGGTCTTTCAACTAAATCAATTCAACACTGTATTTGGCGAGGTATATATATGCTCATAATGTTTACTTTTGTTATATTTAATATGGTTCACTTTTGTTATATCTATTATCATACTTACATACTTTCTCTCATAATTTGTTTGTGTCAGGGGATTTCATAGAGAAACAAGTGCACCTCGTCCTCTTGTGGCAAGATTGCATTTCAAACATCCACACAAAAATCATGATTAAGACAACTCACTCAGGGCATCATGCATGAACAAGAAGCATGCAATAGATATACTATTACAATTGATGCATAAATAAATGATACTAGTTGTGTTATTTGTATTAAAGCCAACATCATGATTTTCCAGTTAATGTGGTTATGGATTTTCAATTGAATTTTTAAAATTGCTTATTTGTAATCATCATTTTGTCAAAATTACCAACAAATGGTGTAATCAGTCAAAGTTTTTTGTCTTGGTAAATCAGAAGTAATACCATTTTAAATTCCTTTTAGTAGACAGTTCATGGTTTAATAATAAAGACTACAATGGAGTAGGTATCATTTAATTACATTCCCGCTATGCTATTATATACTTAATCGTTATAACTATCACAACACAATAACATCAAAGGTAACCATATGAAATAAGTATTCTTCGTAACTTTCACATTACATGACAATAACTGAAATCAGTGCTATACACGTAGATAAAACCACTTCCCTAACTAATGCATGTGACTTTAATTATGGCATTAACTATGGATTCATTACATGGTTATCGATCTAAACTACACTTGTACTTTCATCTCTTATTCTTCACTGCATTTTACATGATTTAGAGCATATAAATAAATGTACTCCTTATTTTATTATCTTTTTTTGTAAAAGTGATTCACATTTTTGGTTGTGCACATACGACCTCAATTGTGGTATTGCTTATGGTGTGATATGTCTTGTCATGCTCTTGGAAAATACAACGTAAAATAGTAGTTCGCATTTCAAAAAATTTTCCTTTTCTGTAATGTATACCTCAAAAAGTTAATATTGTTCAAATGATTTCTTTTCTTTTTACATAGTTGAAAATAATTATGTGAGTTAGAGTTATAATGGAAGTTCTAACTTACTCCTACATTTTATAGGATTTGCATTATAGTTATATGTCTTTCCTTGGTTGAGTAATGTTCAATATGTTGGTTGAGGGATTGTTCCTTTTATTTAGGATTCTATGGTTTTTAGAATTAAATTTGGTTCAATCATTTATGAGAGTGAGACTTTGAACTATAACTTGCAAAGTAATGTATAACCTTAGGATGGATCATATCTACATTGAAACCATCTGGAAACCACAGAGTTATAACTTGAATTTATAAAATTATTATGGAATTGAAACATGTATTTGCAAGTTGTGTCAGGAAGGGGAGGAAGCATTACGAAGTATATATACTACAAAAAAATTTGTTTTTTACGGCTATAAACAATAGTTCACAAATGTCATATTATTTTGCATATTACGGCAGTTTTCAAAACTGCCATATTTTTCATTCTTTAAATGACAGTTGGTTGAATAAAAAGGCAGTTTAAAACGGTATTAATATACACAGATGCCTTAAGATGTCAAAGCCATAAATTTCAGATTCGTTTATTACACTTTCTCTCTTCGGCCTCTCTACAAACGATGGTCTATGTCTTCCACAACCATGTTTCTTGCTGAAGGAAGCTCTCCGGCCACATCATGACTTGTTCTCCGTCGACATTGTTCATTTGTGGCCGCACTCCATCTCTGGTAATCTCTCTCTCTATGTTGTGCTTGAATGTTGATTTTATTGCTACAATTTCTTTGCAGAAGCAATATATGATTTTTTTTCCCCCATTCAAATTTTTGGTATGAAATTTTATTTTTTGTATGAAATTTTTGGTTTTGATTTCGTTCGAAATCAATTTGGGGTAACCGGTCTTTCCTTTCCCTTCGTCGAGCCAAACAGTTGCTTGGTGGAACCAGAGTGAAGCTCTTTTAGGCGTTCTGTGCCTTCTCTGTCGCCACTTTGGTTACCTTCAGTATTAGTTCGTGGATGGTGTTGGATTCCTCACCACTTTTCCTCGGTTTCTTCTCTGACAAGGTATAAGGTGGTGGTGAACTCAGTTTTTTTTTTTGCTCTGTTGGGTTTTCTGAGATTTTTTTTTTGCTTTGATGATGGATCTGTTTGTGTTGATGCTTTTAGGTGTATATTTTTCTTATTTTTGGGTTTTGAGGATTTTCCAAAATGGTGTTTGAAAATGGAGTTTTTCGTTATTTAGCTTTGCAATTGCTTGTTAATTTTTTTGTTATTTCAATGAAAAATGATCTTATTTATCAAATTGGATTTTTTTTGCTATTTTTATATTGAAAAGCTTTTACTGGAGATTGATGCTTGTAAAAATTCCATATGACACGAAATTCAAAAAGTTACATGGTTGAACCTAAGTGTCCACTGTACAAGGAAAAATGGTTTATACTGGTAGAGCAGGACTCCTATGGTAACAGTCTCAACTCCACATGACATCATTTGGAGAACATCTGAAAACAAAGGATATGTCATGATGTGTTTGGTTGTTGACTTCAGCGTGATATTTGCAAGCAAAGAAGTACAAAGATTCTTATATAAGGATAGCCATATGACTGGGTACCTAATGCCATCGTGATTGCTTTTAATTTCTATGATGGTGTTGTCTTGTATGTAATGTAATACTTAGCAATGTGATTTTTTTTGGTTTCAGATATTAAGGTGATGAAAGGGAGAGAGTCAACAGACTGACAGGGAACAACCTGTGCAGTTAGGCATTCTCTTGTAAGAATTCCAAAATCTCATTTGTTTCTTTATAATTAAGCTTGGTTGTTTTCTTGTGTCTGATACTCTTGGGCCGCTTTATGTTTTGGCTACTAAAGAAGTGCCTAAGTTGCTGCACATCAAGCCATTAACAAGATCTAGTAGCATAAAAGTAGATCCATGATTGTACTCATCTGCCTATACTGGCATAATCTGAATTTGCAAGAAAAAAGTTCAGATGGATCTACTTTTTTTTTTTAATATGCAACCCCACACCATTTGCTTATTGGGCTTGGTGATGAAGTCGTAATGGTGTCTATTTAATTTGAGTAATTTAAAAGAGAGTAGTTTGGATCTAATACAGTAATTGCTTACCTGTGATATTGCCTTGAATCTTTAAGATTGCTGCCTTGTTGCTGTTTAGTCTCGTAATTCTTCCTCTGTATGTGGGCTTATACCTTTATTTTGAAGGCATGTAAAAAAATAGAAGAGAAACTTTAGTTTTATTATATATATTGGGATGTCATCAATGCAAATGCATTCTAGTACTTTTACCTGAAGCTGAAGCAATTCTGCAGGATGTTAGTCCTTCTCCTTTACTTGATCAAGTGGCAAACTTGATCTTCCTATTTACTCTGTCTTCCATATGCTTTGTTGCTCACAACTTGATTCATGTAAAAGTTGATCCTTTTGCTGTATTGCATGTTCGGTTTGTGCTTAAAGATAGTGGGAACTAAAGAAAAATTATTGCTTGATTGTATGCTTAGCAGATGGTCTCCAAAATGTAACCAAAATGTAAATGTCACTGCCTCTGCCACATGGCTTTTTGAGGTGTGTTTAGCTTTCTTACAATTAGGAATTTGATGATTGACACGGAGAGCCCTACTTTGGTTAACCCAATAAAAAAATATAGTACTTTGTTGAATATCACTAATGTACAGGACAAAAATATAATATTAGTTTTTATTTTAAAAAATCTTTAAGTCCTCGCATTCATATTCAGAAGTAATGATTTTGGTGTGCATAAAATTTAGGTTGTACAATTTAAGTTGAGATGGGTTTAGGAAATTTTTTTGTTAGTTAACTTATATGCAATACAAAAAGTAGTGTTATAATAATAATTTTAATATTTATATAATGAGAAATTCTTTTTGCCTACCACGTGATGGGGAGTGTGGTGTAACTTTAATTAGGTTCAATATAATTCAAATTTTGTCATGTGTATATATATGTAGAATAGTAGAAGTGATGTCCATAAATAGGTATAAAAATAGTATACCTTTGTGTAATATTAGAGGATCCATAAGAGTAAGTTAATTTGAAACATTTACATTTTTATAATTAAGAAATATAAAATAAGATTCCTAAAAAATTATAAATTTCCTTAAAAAATTCTGACATGATAATAAGTATATTAGTAATCATAGGATTAACATAAATTATTAGATAAATCTAAATAAAAAGACTATATTACAAAATTTATCTTAATTTGATATGGTTTAATTAGTGAATTTAAAATTTATAGGAAATGCATAATTTTAAGAAACTATATATGTCTCTTATTAATAAGTTAAAGGATTTTGATATTACATATGCTAAAGTGTAAATGTCAATTTACTTGTTAATAATCCTATATATAATAGTATCTATCGTTCCTTTATATGATGTGCTTATTTGTTGGTTTTGTTTTTGTTCCTTTTTCTTGCTTGGTAAAGAAAGTGTTACTTTAAACCAATTTGGGTTATGAGTTTGAGTTAGTCTTTACCACCAAGGTTCCTTGTCCTCAACCACAGTTATAATTTACTCATTGTTTATTAAGTTGGACTTAGACTGATAACAACAAGCAATGACTTAAATGGCTTTCTGATGCTTGCAAAGGAATTCCATGGGTATGTCACTTGCTATGCACATTGCACACTTATCAATGGGATTATGCTGTCAAAGATGTTAACTTGCAAGTTCACTCAACATATCTTTAATATTCAGAAGTCACTTATTATGATCCAAGATATATGTTATCTACTGTTGTCGATTCTAGCATATAAAGCCTAATGGTTTGTAACGTCATTCACATGGTTTTAGATTGCAGTGCATCAATATTTAGGCATGCCTTGCCTAACCTAATAGTTTTCTTTATTTTCATAGCTGAAAAATATTTAAAAACCAATATGTTTAAATTGGATTTGTTTATCTTTTCATTTCTTTCGTTGGAAAATAATTTATTTCTATAGCCCCAAGTTTGAGTCCTTTTTCTCTAATAGACTTATTCTTATTTAATATTTGTGTATTTGTCTTGTCTTTATTGTAGCAACCAGCAGGAAGTGAGATTGAGCCGTACAATGAGCATAGAAGATCATTATACTTGTTGTTACATGAGTTATGTGATATTATTTCTTAGAACTTTAATAACTTGTCATGTAATTTTGAGATTATTTGCTCATGTTTGATTTACAATATTATAAATTCATGAGTATTTCTTTTTATACATGATTAAGGTTATAGCCAAAATTATTATATATATATATATATAAATATCAAATTGCTGGTCAAATGTTAAAGTAGGCTGATAAAAAATAAAATATAATCATTAAAAATAAAAATAAATTATGGTGGTTCCAAACCATTGTAATAGCACATAAACAAGCCACAAGAAATCAAATCAGAATTATGCAAATTATGGGGATGAAAATTGTAATTTTACGTCTTGTGAATATTATGGAAGTTTAATATACAATAAATCAAGTTAAATTGTGAATTCCAAACCGTAATATACATATTGAAATTTATAGCGGTTTTTATACGTAAAAAAAACACGACATTTTTTTTGTAGTTATAATATCGTCAACCGTCCAATGTTCAGGTTTAGTATTTGAATTTCACTGTGTATTTAGAAATTGATATACATCATTATTTGATGTAGTTTTAATGCTTTTAGCTTGTTATTTGATTTTGTTATATGGTAATGTTCTTCTTGCACCATGATTGGATGAAATTTAAATATCCACTTTTTGTTATAATAGTATTTAAGTCTTTTAAGCTTCGTCCAAGCATAACCATGTAAGAATTCAACTGGTGAATAGCGACTTAGCTCAACTAGCTCCCTGTAATATTTTCCATATTTACAAAATAATTGTTTTCAAATATGCATATACTATGGGCATGCAATAATGTAATTATTCTTTATTTTGCATATTTTGTATTGCCTAAGAATAATTGTCCATAAATAATGTACATGGATGTACATGCCCAGAGATTATATTGTAATATATTGGACTTACAATTGAGTATTGCTTTTGGGGTTGAATTTTTTTTGTGTATTTTAGATAAATTATATGAGTTAATTTACTACCTACATACCTTAACCTCAACAATATTCCCACAATCAAAACTATAAGTAGCTAAGTGGTTGATTTTGATACATGCTTATGCACAAATGTGAAGTTTGATTGACACTACTTTTATCAAAATGTAATGAAGTCAATGTAAATATTATTTTAATGTCCAACGTGTCATATTAATAAAGCCAGCGCAACAAATGTCATGAATTTTCATAAATGATCTTAATGTTATAAAGGTTAGATGCATAAATATTTTTTCATGAACAAACAACTTAACAATAATATATAAAGAAATTCATGAACTATCATGTCATCCATATCTTTCATCTCCCTACCTTTACATTTTTTTTAACATGTTCTTTCGAAGATGATTATAGGTAAATTTATTTAATTGTAACGGGTAGTATTTCATTTTAAATTGGACAGTAACTCAAGTTCAAAATACATAAATTCCATAACAACATCATGAAACTAAGAAAAATAACAATTAATGTCTCCCATTGCATTTTGTGCAAATTTAATCCACTCTAAATCTATTCTATCCAATAACAAGGTAACATAACAACTAAGTAAAAGTAATTCCTGTAATTCCATCTTCGCATAGTTTTTCGAATTATAATATTGAATCTGAAATTTAAAAAGTAACACAATAGGTGAATCAATCATATTTTATGAACAAAGCAAGAGGATATGAGGATATTAGTAATACCAATCACACACATAACTAAATGTTTCGTCCCATTAAGTTAAGATGTAAGATATCACACATCACCTCAACAAAGGAAGCAGGTGATTTAATTTCAAGTTTAGAACATATTAAATTTAACAATGAATATAAAGACTGCCATGAATAATGAAAACTATACAAGTCCATAATACACATTCATATAATAAGATATTAACAATTCTACACCTATATTGATGGAAGAAAATAAACTATTATTCAAACTATATATGTTTTAAAAAATTCATCTTCATAACTAATCTTCATAGCATTTTAAGGCAATAGGAAAAAAGCTCATTTATACTAATTGAGTTGCTCCAATTCAATCAATTGATTCCATAAAGATGAGTTGATAAAATATTGAAACCTTTAACACATATGGAGACATTTAAAGCATATACCAATAGTCTACAATCAAATGTGTAACATGCTTTATGCAATACGCCCTCATACATATTAAATGTTATACACAATCACAACAAAGACTTATAGAAAATCAATAAAGTTTGCTATATCACTTTTGAGCTTTGCCACTTTTGATGGAACTCAACTCTATCACTTTTAAGCTTCATACATCTCATTCCATGCTGGTACTATTATTCCATTCATTTTAATCCTACACCTATTAGTGACAAATGTTACTATATATGAATATATATCTACTCAACAACAAAGTTTCTAATTATCCTGATAACAGACCACAGAAGTATTATTTGCACAGTGGTTATTCAGCATTAAAGCTATATGAGTTGCACATGCTTCATCATGTTCAATTCTCAACTGCAACTCCGGGTTTCCACAATATGTGTTCATATAACATGATTCCCTACCTCCTCAAGTATATAGGTGCTCATATTTGCCGTTTGTGCAGTAATTTCATCTATGTACCAATTAACAATTGCTCACAAATGGAAAATTAAAATAAATTTGGTCATACGTACAAATCTATGACTTTTTTAGAAACTAGAGAAAACAGAGGATCAAACTTGTGCATGTAGTAACAAGAATATAGCCATGGATTTTGGATACAACATAATAAAATCCCAAAATATTCCATCCAATAAATTGAAGAACTGAATGCTAAACCCTAACAAAACACATTAAAAGACTAAATTCACTAATCTATGCTAGCAAGAAAGATCCCAGATCAAAAACTGGCATCCGAGGTACAAGTCTAGGACCGACAAGGTTGATGATGGAGAGGGTGGGGATGAGGATTGGGGATTGTTGGAGATAAGAGTTTAATGTTCCCATTGCAAAATGACACTCAAGAAAACATCAGTTTATAAGAAAAAATTTGCAACAAGATGAAGGCTCACCGACGGGTATTCTTGGGATGAGCTTAATGAACAGAGCAAGCGAAATGAGATTCGGGGCCATTTGTTCTACCCGCAGGGCAAACTTCTTGGAAAAAAATATGAGCGTTATATCAAAGAAATTGAATTTGGAACGCACCATAGCTTTCCATATAAACAAATCCTACACTTAAAAAAAATGGATGAAGGCTCACCTCTCCGGCAGTGCACGGCGCCGCCTGCCCCGCTCCTCTTTTGCACAACATAAATTATTTTTTACATTTATTTATACCCTCAAAATTAAATAAATGCCAAGGCCCTAAACAATAAATAACTTAAATGTCAAGCGCCTAAATAATAAATAACTTAAATGTGAAGGGTTTTTTTTGCAAAGTTAATAAAACAAGTTGAATCGGTAACCGAACTAACTCTTCGCCTAATCTTTGCCGTTGGATTAATTTATAAATTTTATTATTCTGAATCAATGGTTGATACTTATTAGTGCATGGATACACCTAATCTTTTAAGGTGTATATTAGACGTTGCCAGTCTAGTATGTAATAACTAATAAAAGATGGGGTAAGCATGAGATATTTGTATCATGGAAGTTGACTATCTACGTTTACTTTATTATTAAGTTTATCAAATTAGGTAGCGATTGGTGAGAGAGGTTGTAGTTATATAGAGCCATGTGGATAGTTCCATTATAGGAATTCATTTGTGTTCCAGATCTTCATTGTATTAATAAAAACCTAATTTGGCCATCTAGACTTGCCCTTTCATTTAAAACGATAACAACCGATTTGTATCCACCATAGTACCAAGGGTCATCATGATTTATCACTAAATATGTGAAAAAAAGGACAATAAAGATATCATGCAACACTGCAAATAACCAAATCCAATGTCTTTAAAAAAAATAAAAAAAACTTATGCATATTGTGTAAGGCGTGTGTGATGTGCAAGAAACATTACTAATGTCCAAATCTAAAAAAGTAATGTAATTGGATCCACTCGGTTTCAAATAAAAGAAAAAAATTAAAATTCTTTCATTTTACTCACTAATAAGAGAGTCGTATAATGAAAAAAAAGAAAGACACAAAAATAAAATTAATAAATTTTATATAAATATTAATAAATTTTATATAAACACTAATAAATTTTATCATAATTAAATTTTTATATTTTTCTGTCATAATATTGCCCTCTCATATTACTATATTACTACGTAACATAGTAACATAAGAGAATTTAAATTCGACAGAAAATTCATTATCATGAACCCTTTTTTTCCCACAATTTCATTTTACATGTGAAGTTCAGGAAGCGTGGGACCACAGCAAGCAATCAATGGGTGTCATCGTGAGATAATGACCAATTACGAAAATGAAGAGTATAATATATATTTGTTCCTTCAAAATTTAGGATTTTGTCAAATCTGCTCAAAATGGAAAAGAGGCTTGCTTGATTTTATGGTGCAAAATTGTTTGGCATCTCGACTTTTCGGGATGGAGTTACAAACAAGACCAAATGCTGGAATCAGAATTAGAATCATCACCTTCCATTGGAAAGTAGCATTATTTGTTTCTTCTTTATTCTCAATACAAATAATTCCTGCCAAATGGGAAAGACAGGTGTAAAGAGCATTCTTTCGATATGCATTCCAAAACTGTTACTTCGTCATATTAAATGTGGGTTTCCTGTGAGTTTGCTAAGCTCCAATTGGGAGACCTCGACACCTCTGCTTTATTATTTTCAATAGTTTCAATGCTATGACTCTCACCCTGCTTCGATGCAGAATTTTCTACAAGTATGAAATACAACCACAAGTTTGTACTAGTTAAATATTTCAATTTTCTAGAGAAATTCTTGCATTCACCAGATATAACATGTATCTTTGCATTGGCATGATAATAAGTAACCACAAAACACCTGTACTGCGATACCCACAAGTTGCAGCCACTAGCAATGCTGGTGGGTAAAATTACATATGCACTGTTTGTGAGTTCTACAATTCAGAGTACTGTTTTTATTGCACTAATGTAAGAGCAAGTTGTGTCTAATACATGAAAGAAAGTCTCGCTAGAAAAAAAAACTGCATGTCATGCATACATGGTCAGCGAAAATCATGCACCTTGTGAAATTCGGGTTCATGTCATTGAAAGCTGAAGGTGAAAACGCCAATCAACAAAATTGATGTTGAAAGCCGAAATAGTTTTAATATACTACAGAGATTTTCAAGCTACGGTCAAATTGCATCTTTCGACAAGCATTTTTTATAGAGGTGATAGTAGATAGTAGATACAATGAGCTGAACTCAAAAGTCACATATCTAATTCATCACATATCAAAAAGATTACATATGAGAGTTCCCGATCATACACTGCAATTGTTTATTTCCGAACACTTCAGAACTTTTAGCACCAAAGCAAGACAAATGAAAATGTCATCAAGCAGAGATGCCTGCTTCTTCCAGCAGCTGTTTCACCTTAGTGATGTAATCACTCATTGCTTCCTCCTTGGATTTCCCTGCCAGAAAGAGATTTGGTGTCTGAGTATATGTAAAAGTACCGAGAGACAACATAAATGATCTAGCTAGCTTTCCGTGGAACTTGGAACTGAATTATTTTTTTTACCTTCAACAGCCTTCCATGCATCCCATTTAGCTCTGTCCCTCATGTTGAAAATTCCAGGACGGCCTGGAAATCATACAAAAATTCATGAACAAGGAGAATTCTTGTGAATATAGAAGAGGGGGACCCCGAAAAACCTACCCCTTATTGGAAATTGACAGAGGAAATTCGAAAGTTGAAGATATTGACTTGAAACTTATTTGTTAAAACAAGAGCACTCACTTGTGTTGACAGGTCCAACAGTGCCTTGCTTGTACAATCCATAAAGGATAAGCTTGTTTTCATTTGTTGTACTCTCTGGCAAAGTCTTGGCTTTCTCAGCATGCTGCTCAAAATCCTCCTGCATGACAATTCTCAATGAGTGTGTGATGCGTAAAGGGTTAAATTGATTTTGGAAGCAAATTCTCAGGCATGAAAATTTAAAACTAGTTCAAAATTCAGAACATAAGCATATATAAAATTCTGATACTAACTAAATTGTTATTAAAACAATAGATGATGATTGCAAATTGAATATCCCTGCCTGAGATTCAGCCTGCTATTTTGATGAATCTAATTTCATAGTGGCAAAAGAAGTGGCTAAATGTGTTATTTGAACAACAGAGTTTTTTCCACAATTTCATCAAATATTTGTTACAAGCAATCTACAAAGCATTACTCTTTGAATGTAACCAGAATCGCTGAACCATACAATTTCCCTCGGTAAGTTGGAAGTATGTGCTTCTGCCTTAATTCATTGATCCATAAAAGAATAATCAATCCCACCAAAAATCATAATCAGTATTCTGAAAACTACCGATATTTGTCCACATGAATTACCAATCAAATATAAATAAAAATCACAGAGAAATTAAAATTCCATAATACTATTATTATTATTTTTTATCTGAAACCAATGTGTAAACTGTAAAGGATTGATTTTGAGATTCAAAATTTCAATTTCCAACAAATGAAAGGATATTACTTCTCCTGAGGGCACAAAGCATGCCCATGAATTTACTTTATCAACGTCAGTACAAGTCCATAAAAAACCCACCAAGCAAAATAAGGAGAGAAAAAAAAGGTTTTTTTTTCCTCCAGCAAACCAAGAACTAAACAACAGTGGCACAGATCTGAAAGACCATACAGAAACAAATATGACATAGATTTGGTAGTAGAGGAAAACCCACAAAAGA
The DNA here is from genome assembly GCA_023212625.1 of Styphnolobium japonicum. Lineage (NCBI taxonomy): Eukaryota > Viridiplantae > Streptophyta > Magnoliopsida > Fabales > Fabaceae > Styphnolobium > Styphnolobium japonicum. The sequence continues at coordinate 16,805,789 of JALBWW010000011.1, forward strand.
AAAATTCAACAAAACAAAAGGGCACAAGGCAAGGCACGGATCTGAGCTAAATTGTCTGCTATAACACATGAAGGAAGATTGGATTGGTGTGAAGTGGATACACAGAAATTGATGAATTATTATTAACGTTGAAAAATATGAAAGCAGAGTTTAAGGAGACAAACCTGCAAACCCATGTTAATTTTTATTTCTGAGATTGACTCTGATCTACTTCTTGTTATCTTTCTTTCTACACCATTCTAAGCGTTATGTTCGAAGCCTTGTTATATTGTTGCTCTGCCTCTGCGCACCACCCTGCAACTAAATAGCCACTCATATGCTTCCACGTATCATATTCCCCCAACCTCTTTCAAAAAATGAGAAATTCTTATTCAAGTATGTCTCTTTCAAAAAAAAAAAAGTATGTCGTAAGAGTTCACGTATCTACGGGTATTTTTTTTTAGAGAATTGTTCATTTATGTGATAAATTTAATATAAAATAAAGTGGTTATAATAATAAGTGGATATTTAAATATAATGATTTAATTTCTATTCACTTTTAATGTAAAGTTTTTTTACATTGTCATCTAATCATGTGTTACTAAATCATTAAAATAGTTATACTTTCTAGGTAGTTGTTGTGATAGTCAACTCTTTTACTGATTTAGCAACACATGATTAGACAATAGTATAAAAAAACTTTACACTAACAGTGGATAAAAATTAAACTCTAAATATAATTTAAAAAAAATATTAAAAAATAATAATAATAAACTCCGTTCGTTGTTAGAGTAAATTAATTTTACTTTAAAGTACATGTGGATCTACTTTTAAAAAAAGGAAAGCGCTTTAAAAAAAATATTTCTATAAATTTTTAAGTGTTTGAATACAAATTTAAAAAAAAATTAAAAAAAATTTAATGATTCTTAAATTTTTTTTTTCAAAAAAGTAATTTTTAATATATTTTTATAACAAAAATATATTTTATTTTTATTAAAAATTATATTTCATATTCTTTCTTTTTTCTTTACAAGTCTTATTCACGAACGTCTCACTCTAACACTTTGTTGTTTTGATTCTGGTTTTATGATTTTATAACACAATATGACAAATTTATATTTTTTTTTAATGGAAAAGAAGCTGAACCAATTTTGCTATTATGGTTTATTGTTGATATTCTACAAAAAAAAAAGGTGGTTAAGTTATCATCTTTAGTAATTTTATTATAAAAAAAAGTCTTTATATTCTTTTAGTCTTTTTTATTCAAACAAAATTAAAAATAATTTTGTTACTTAAAAATACTTTTTAAACATTGTATTTAACTGAAAAATAACTTTAAAAAAATACTATACTAAAAAAATCTATAAAAAATTTATTTTTCATAGGTTTATCCAAACAAACTCTAAGTGTGTGTTTGAATTATATTTTGTAAATTTAATTTTAGATGAACTTGAGTTTACAAACTTAATTTTGATTATAAGTGAGTTTGCAGTAATGTTATTTATGTTTGACAACTTTGTACCTGAAAAGTGATTTTAGCAAAATAAATATTGTTCGTATAGTATTGGTAAAATTTACTTAAAGAGTATGAGTTCTATTATTGCTTTGTCCATATTTTCCTTTTATTTTAGTTAATTATTTTTGTGATATACCTTAACATATGACATAAATATTTTTATAACAAATGATCTTGATAAACTCCAATACTTCATTGGGTTACATCACTTCTCTTGATCCACCTTCTCGCTATGTTCTGTGTGAGCTTTTGAAAATTAATAAATAAATTTACCTACATGATTTATATTTATAATATTTTTAAAATTGACTAATTATTTTTAACAGCGTCGTCATATCACTAAATGAAAGAAAATCTCAACATGAAGGTATTTAAATCTACTTTCTAACATGAACATCTTTAAAATTGCAATACAAATAGAAGGTCATGTAATTAAAAATTGTTGAAACAATCTAACAGTGTTTTACACTCACACTCTATCACAGTATGAAGAAAGGAGAAAGAAAAAGAGGGTACTCGAGAATTGCACACACCAGATTGAAAAGAATCAAATTTTTATTCACTTCACAGCATTAGCTTGATTACAAATGACAGTTGCATTATATAGCAATGTCCACTAACTCATTCTTAATGACTCTTAACAAACAGTCAACACATGGTAACTAACTTGCCACATCATCATTCATTGACAACTAACTCATTCTTACTTTGACCAATTCTGAATTACCTCACAACACACCCCTTAATTCACATTGGTTAAAGACATCATTCCTATCTTACTCTTCAGCTCTTCAAATCTGTTTTTCTTCAGTGGTTTTGTGAGTATATCAGCAAGCTGCTCCTCGGTCTTGCAATACTCCAATTCCAGCTTCTCTTTATTTACTTGGTCACGCAGAAAATGAAACTTCCTCTCTATGTGCTTGCTTCTTCCATGAGCCACAGGGTGTTTTGCCAAGTCAATTGCTGACTTGTTATCAACTAACAGTTTCATTCTTCCAGTCCCTTCTAACTTCAGTTCTTCAAGCAACATTTCAAACCACAACCCTTGACATGCTGCAAAAGAAGCTGCCACATACTCAGCTTCACATGAGGAGAGTGCAACAATTCCTTGCTTCTTTGAGCACCATGAGACTGGTGCTCCACCAAACATGAACAAGTACCCAGCTGTACTTTTCCTATCATCTTGATCTCCACTCCAGTCAGAATCTGAGTAGCCAAATGCTACTGCTGCTGCCTTGCTATTCTGCTTGTTGGGAAGCAACACACCATGATCCATGGTTCCCTTCACATACCTCAGAATCCTCTTGGCAGCTGCCAAGTGAGAAGTCTTTGGTTGCTCCATGAATCTACTCATTAAGCCCACACTATAGGACAAGTCAGGTCTTGTATTGCACAAGTATCTTAATGAGCCTATGATTTGCTTATACAGGGTGGAATCAACTAGCTCTTCATCAACTTCTTTGCTGAGTTTGACTCCTGTTTCCATTGGCACAGCCACTGGATTGCAATTTAACATATGAAATCTCTTTAGAATGTCTTCAGCATACTTCCTCTGATGCAGGAATATGCCTCTGCTGGTTGTTATGAATTCCATCCCTAGAAAATAAGACAATTTCCCAAGGTCTGACATTTCAAATTCCTTCATCATGCTTCCCTTGAACTTCATCATCTCTTCCTCATCAGTCCCAGTCACTAAGAGATCATCAACATAGAGGCAAAGTATCAGAAAATTACTTCCAGTAGAATGTTTCACATACACTCCATGTTCTGATGTACATTTCACAAAGTTTAACTGAGTTAGGAAGCTGTCAATTCTCCTATTCCATGCTCTAGGAGCCTGTTTTAGGCCATAGAGTGCCTTCTTTAACTTGTAAACTTTGTCTTCCTGCCCTTCTTTCTCAAAGCCTGGTGGCTGCCTCACATAAACTTCTTCTTCAAGTGGCCCATTGAGAAAAGCTGACTTGACATCTAGTTGATACATTGACCATCCCTTGTAGGCTGCCACTGCTGCTACTAATTTGATGGTTTCCAACCTTGCCACAGGGGCGAAAATCTCATTAAAATCAAGGCCTGGCTTTTGTAGAAAGCCCTTTGCCACTAATCTTGCCTTGTATTTGGCAATCTCGCCATTTGGCCTCATTTTCACCTTATAAACCCATTTCACATCAATAGGTTTCTTGTTATGTGGCTTATCTACTAACTCCCAAGTTCTATTTTTCTCAATTGCCTTTAGCTCGTCCTTCATGGTCGCCAGCAGTTTGAATCATTCAATGCCTGCTTGAGATCAACGGGTTACATTTACGCCGGCATTACTGCTCCAACAAGTCACCTTCCTCATTGATAGCGAGAATCGGGAAATACATCATATCCACTCGCCTAATTGACTGTGTTCTCACTCTACTTGACCTCCTCACACCTTGTTCTGGTTCTGCACTTTCAGCTTGCTCATCTTCTAACACCATTGTTGCATTGTTGCCACTGTTTTCATTTGTTCTGAGTTCTGTATCATGTGGCTGCTGCTGCCAATTCCACCCCTTGCTTTCCTCAATTACCACATCTCTGCTCACCACCACTTTTCTGCATTTTGGATCATACAGTCTATAGGCACCAGTGGGATGGTACCCTATCAAGATCATAGGCTGGCCTCTATCATCCAATTTCTTCCTTGTTTGTTCAGGCACATGCCTAAAACACAAGGAACCGAAAATCCTGAAATGCTTGACACTAGGTTTTTTTTCTGTCCAAGCCTCCTGTGGTGTCATGTTAAGTAACTTTCTGGTTGGGCTTCTATTCATAATATGCACTGCTGTTGACACTGCCTCACCCCAGAATTGGTGAGGTACCTTCTTCCCTTTAAGCATGCTCCTTGCCATGTTGAGAGTGGTCCTATTTCTTCTTTCAGCAATCCCATTATGCTGTGGTGTATATGGAGCAGTGACCTCATGTTCTATCCCTTCTTTCTCACAGAACTTTGCAAATTCAGTAGAGGTGTATTCACCACCACCATCTGTTCTCAACAACTTAATATAGCAACCACTTTGCTTCTCAACCATTACTTTGAATCTTTTAAAGACATTGAAAACTTCGCTCTTTTTTTCAATGAGATAAATCCACATGTATCTAGTGAATTCATCAATAAAAGATACAAAATAATTGTTACCTCCTAGTGTTTTCACCTCAAAAGGGCCACACACATCTGAGTATACAATCTCCAGCTTTTGCTTTGCTCTCCCTGGCAAGTCAGATTTGAATGGCCTCCTTGACTGCTTGGCTGCACAGCACTCTTCACACACTTGCTTGGGCACTTTAATTTTTGGCAAGCCATACACCATCTTCTTCACATTCAGCATACTTAAACTCCTGAAGTTTAAGTGTCCAAATCTGTGATGCCAGGTCCAATCCTCATTAGAAATTGTGGAAGCTAAACATTGGTGATCAATAACATGGATTCCAATCTTGAAAGTCCTGTTTCTAGACAAGGGAGCTTTCAGGATCAGCCTTCCATTGTTATCAAACACTTTCAGCTCCTTATGCTCCATCTTCTGAAATAACCAAGTGAAACACAAGAAGGGGGGTTGAATTGTGTTTCTTAACCCTTTTTGATTAATAAAAGATTTTCCTTTTCAAAAGAAAATAGAACACAGCGAAGGAGACAGTTTAACAAGCAAAGAGCTTAGGACCAACACCACTTAGTCCTATTGGACTCTAAGGGTTTCGAAAAGACTTTTAATAAAATGGTTAACACGTTCTAAAACCAAATAAAAAGATCTTTGTTAATAAACACAATGGTAAACCCCAGAGGTTAGTGAATATAATAAAGCACACTAGAAGAGAGGAGAAGCTTACACACGAGATTTATCCTGGTTCACTCTTATCAACCAAGAGCTACGTCCAGTCCCTTCAACCAGAAGGATTTTCCAACTAATCTTTTTCACGATTACAAGTATTATGCACCTCTTCAGGTAACAAGTATTTTCAACCTCTTCAGGTAACAAGTATTTTCAACCTCTTCAGGTTCTATCTCACAAGTATTCTTTTACACACAGCCTCTTCAGGCTTACAAGGCTTAAGATGAATAATTGAAAGTAGATGAAAGCTTGAGTTTGAAACTCACTAACAAATGAGAATAGACAATAGAAATCTCAAGGCTTTTTCTTTTTACACGAATATGAAAATAAAGCTTTTTAGACTATTGAAGGATGCTTCGGCAAAAGATCTCTAGTTCTTCAAGTCTTTGCTTCTTCTCTTTATAAGTAAGAACAAATTGAAAGCGAGACTTCATGGGCTAGATCGTCCAACGGAAATATTTATTACCGTTCGAGTAGCATTAAATGCATCTACTTGGAAAAGTCTTGAACTTCTTGACGGTGACTTTTATTCTCTGAGATTTCCAATCAATGAAAACAAAAGTCCCGATTTGTCTAAGATTGCGACGGTTTCTTATTTGCGAGATCTTTGTAGTTGTTAGACAATGTCGGCAAAAGTGGCTTAGTTGACTTCTTGTCGCCGAGAAATTTGTCGAGTTCTTTTCTAGCATTTAATGAGGAACAGTTCTTCATTTTTGAAATTTCACTTGGACGCGAACTTGAGCTTGAACTTTGAAAGAGTGAGTTGAGTCAGAGCTTTGTGACAGATCAAATTGGACGAACTAATAAAAAGTAACAAGATATGCATACGAGTATTGGACGCACCAATAGTAAAAGTATATAATACATTTATTGGACCCATAAAGAGTTATAGCATATTGGGCCTTACGAAGAGTTAACTTTAAGCATAGAGCAGAATGGACGCACAACAAGTAGCGGTTTGTTAAAACTATTGTCGAAACACTTACTTGTTCAAACTAAATAAATATTTTTGTTATCCTCAAAACTTAACAGGGAAAGCTTATAGCTTTTAAGAATTTAGTACTTAAACCTTTTTATAAGAATTTGGTTTCAACATCTTCATTGAGTAATTCTTCTCAAGCAATTGACCAAGACTAATCAAATTGCTTTTCATACTTGGAACATAAAGGACATCATTTATTACAGACTCTTGTCCATCTTTTCTCTGCACCCATACCTTCCCAATTCCTTCAGAGACAACTGCACTGTTATCTGCAAACTTGATCTTCCTTTTCACTGTTTCATCAAGTTTCAGGAACCACTTTTTGTTGCCTGTCATGTGGTTGGAACACCCGGTATCAAGATACCACAAATTGGACTTGTCATCCTCCAAATTTGTGATAGCCATCAGCGACACAACATCTGAATCAGTGTCCTCACCATGAGCAAAGTGCACCTCAACATTCTTGTCATCTTTGGAATCCTTGCTGGCTTGACATTCATCTGCGAAATGACCCCATCTCTGGCAGTTATAGCATTGTATGCTCTTCTTATTGAATTTCTTTTTGCCCCACTTATTACTGCCACCACCCTTCTTTCTTGTACCTTCACCAGAATTCTTGGAGTTGTTGGTTGAGCCCTCAACTGGTCCCTTTTGTTTCGGGTTCTTCCATTTTCCCTTCCCTTTCTTGTTCTTTCCTCCATCAACATTCACTTTCTTGTTCATTTGGGCTTGGAGAGCTTGCTCAGTGGCTTTCTCCGAGCTCCTTTGCTTAATTCTCAATTCGTGAGCCTCCAAAGATCCCTGAAGCTCCTCCAACTTCATTTGTTTAAGGTCCTTTGACTCTTCTATTGCCACCACAATGTGGTCAAAACTTGAATTCAAAGTCCTTAGAACCTTCTCTATTTGCATCAAATCACTCATTACTTCTCCACAAGATTTCATCTGGTTTGTCAATGTCAACAATCTTGTGAAGAATTCTGCAATGGTTTCTTGATCTGTCATTTGCAGCTCATATTGGCGACGGAGGGTCTGTAATTTTACCTTCTTTAACTTCTCAGCACCACCATACGCATTCTTGAGAATGTCCCATGCACCCTTTGCAGTCTCTGCATCTACAATCTTCTCAAAGATGTCTGAATCAACACATTGATGGATTAGGAACAAACCCTTACAATCTTTCTTCCTCTGCTCACGATTGACTGCTCTCTGCGCTTCAGTGGCGTTCACAGCCAACTCAGGCACACCATCATTCACGATTTCAAGCACATCTTGAAACCTGAATATCACCTTCATCTGAGCACACCACCGATCATAATTCTGACCTTTGAAGATTGGAAGGTTTGCTGGGAAATGCCCATTCGAAGTTGAGTTCGAATTTGCCATCTTTCTTGATCAAAGAATCGAGAAAACCTCGCTCTGATATACCAATTTGTTGAAACAATCTCACAGTGTTTTACACTCACACTCTATCACAGTATGAAGAAAGGAGAAAGAAAAAGAGGGTACTCGAGAATTGCACACACCAGATTGAAAAGAATCAAATTTTTATTCACTTCACAGCATTAGCTTGATTACAAATGACAGTTGCATTATATAGCAATGTCCACTAACTCATTCTTAATGACTCTTAACAAACAGTCAACACATGGTAACTAACTTGCCACATCATCATTCATTGACAACTAACTCATTCTTACTTTGACCAATTCTGAATTACCTCACAACAAAAATTAGTTTGAATTAAAAACTGCAATACAATATAAATTTTTCCTCTACTCTCTTGACAAAGTAGAGCATAACTACCATGACTACCATTCTAAAATTGCTTCATAGAGAATGAGTAAAAGTTCCTGGATAACAAAACACAATGAAAATTAGCAATTCCATAAGCCTAGTCTTAGAATTAAATTAGAAAATAAAATAATTGAAAATTCTTAACTTTAAGCTAGTAAATGAAGCGAATGAAATGATCCTCCCCGGAATGCACAACAGTAAGAACTCTAAAAAACCCAAGCCTCTCAGATAAATCAGAGTATTTGTACCCATATCAGATAACCTTGGCATGCATCCAATAGCCAAACATCATCAAGCACCTCATAACTCAAGCCCTTCCCTCCAGATATGACTCTTTAATGATAGGTACTAAAAACAATATTGGTGGCGTTAGTCTAGGTCACTCCTCTTTTACTAAAGTACATGTGATTATATCTGTTTCAATTAAGGATAATTTAAAGTTTGAAAATGGTTATTACAGCCTTTATGGGTAAATTAGTAATCTTAAAGTTCTTTCTTTATTTCATTTCCCTCTTTTAAGTGACATCAAAGCAAGAGAGAACTAAATTATCTCTACTTTCTCATTTCTCCTACTTCATGGAAAATGTGGAAAAATGTATAATTGTGCATAAAAATTCTCAACCACCCCATCTATGATGCTAAAGATCTAACTAAAAACCATTCAAGATTTTAAATTTAAATATTGACTATGAAAACAGAAAATGAAATCCTACTACAACAATCAACCAAGTTTCTGCGCAAATAAAAAAAAATAAACTCCTGAAAAAAGAAAAAGAAAAAAGGATAACAAATCAATATCTCTTTGTAAAGGAATAGTAGCTTGTTGCTTACAACATGCAAAAAAAATTGATGTCAAAGATATAGCAGCAGAAGAATGGTTGTAAATGATATGTGACTAGTCTAATGAATTAAACCTAAATAGGTAAATTTTCGATTATGTCTCATCCACTTAACTCCCATCATCTATCATTTTCTTAGATACTGTGCTAGAGATCACACAGATGAGAACTAAGAGAACTGTTATAGAATCCACAAGAATTAACATATTGAAACTCTGCCAAGACAGTAGAATGCACACAGATGACAACCCTAAGCACACACTTTGAAAAACAAACACACACTACAACTTAGTAGAGGTGTTTGCGGATTGGTTTGGATTGGTTTTGAGGGGTAAAGTCATCCTAATCAAACAAATCGGTTTTCTCATATAGACAACCAATCGGGTTGGTTCAGATTTAGAAACCGAACCAAACCGAACCGATATTAATCGGTTTGGTTTGGATCAATTTTTTGGTTTTTAACCATTTAAAAAAAAATAATCTTATTCCTTTGTTTTTTTATAACCCAAAAGATAATGTAATCTATTTATACAATAAATAATATATTTACCCATTTAAAACAAACAGCAACTTATTTAAATAAAAATTAACAATCTTTTAGTGTAATAATCAAATACAATTATGATCAAACTTCTAATGTAATAGTCAAGTACAATCATATAATAAAAATATAAAATTTCAAACTAATTTTCAGCTACATAAACCAAAACTTATAGCCATAATTACCAAATAAAGCAACCATCAAGTGAGCATATACCTTAAATGATAAATGTCATTTTAAAATCATTAATATAAATAATTTTAACAAGATAAGAAAGTAAAACTTTTAAGATATTTAACAACACATACTAAGTTATTTAAAATATGTATATATATGATATTCTAATCAGTTTGGTTTTGATCGGTTCGGTTTTGAAAATTAGAATCGAAAACCGATCCAAACCGATCGGTTTCTAAAAAAAAAAAAAACTAACTAAATATAAAAAGTTCGATTTTAATCGATTTTCGATTTTTTTGGTTTGATTTTTTAATTTTGTTCGGTTTGGTTTGAATTTTAACACCCATACAACCTAATAGTGTATGACCATTAAAAGGCTTCATTTTAAGTGCATGCGGGTGTGGTGATCATAGAATGCGCATTCTGCTACAGCAGAATGCATTTTGCATTTAGTCCTATTGCTAATAGAGATCTAAGCAAGTTATTAATCAAGTCTTACAAGAAACAACCCAAGAATAACATAAACATATTCAAAAGAAAAGCATGTGGGGTTGGAGATTCATATTCCGAAAGAGAAATGTTGAGTAACTCTGAAATGCTGAGCAATGCTATTGATGCTACTCCTTCCATCATCTCCTCCACCTCCCTTCCCGTAGGCCCTTGTTCTCTCTCTTCTACCAAAAATTTGGCCCATAGAATTAAAACAGAGAAAAAGAAAATAGGTAAGTAATGGAACAACTTAATTAAAGGACTAAACAAAAAAAATGCCAAAGCAGATTGAAACATGAAAATTTTGATTTCTTTAAAACTATCATTTGCGCATGATGAGGGAAATTGGACTACAAAAATAATTGGTGAACAGACATTGGAAACTATTACCAACCAATAGAAAAGAAAAGAAAAGAAAAACAACAATCTGAAATCCACAGAGAAAATAAAGGAAAAACAATAGAAATCAACGAAGATGTATGTATTGTGAAATTGGGAAAATCGAACGAAAACCATAGAAATTCTTAAGAGAAATGGAGAAATTTTAGCTGTGAAACATGTACATGTATTGCGAAATTTCAAGAAAAGGCAAGAGTTGGAAATTTAGTTGCGAAAGTGTATTTGTTGCGCAAGAGAGCAAAGCTAGAAATTCTAAAGCACACAAGCTGCTAGAAGACGATAATCGAGTAAATTTGCAAGTATAACTTGCTTTGCAAGTATAACTTGCTTCTAAGCAAACGGAGGTTTGGAGATGAAACCAAATATAAAAGATAATTTGCAAGTATAACTTGCTTCGGAGCAAAGGAGGGTTTGGAGATGAAATCAAATATAAAAGATGGTTTCAACGTGAAACCAAACAAGAGTGTAACATGGACAAACCCTCGTTTCAAGAGTCAAAAGCCCGTTCAGGTATACCAAATGACTATAAAAACACACACTAAACTAAGGATGCAAATCAGCGCAAAAGTGAGAATCTTACCTTGAGAAAAACATCTAATACTAAGAATAACAATCGCACCTGTACCAAAAGAAAAATTCACTATCAAGGTGCAAATTACAATAGTTTTATTAAGATCTTTAGTCATGCTCAAATTTAGACAAGATTGATGTAATGGCAAACCAACAGAATAAAGTAACTGTCCCATCCATAAGAATATCACAACGGCCCAAGTTCAATTATACGTTCCCGCAGGAATCATAGGGACCATGGAATCAGGTTGGCTCATACTAAGTTTTGAAAACCCAACTACAGTCTCATACAATTCCATACCCACTAATAATGTTAGGATATCGATTCAATAGCAAGAAACATCATTGTAGCATTCTCGCTCAAAAAAAAAGTTTAAGGCGTGCAAAAAACATGCCAGCAATTATAAGTTAACCTGAACAAAAAGTTAAGACAAAAACAATGAAATAATCCAGACAAATCAGAGCGCCAATTCAATCAATTAACAGACTTGAGTTCACCAAATAATACACAAGGGGATCCATGTTTTAAAACTAAGCATGCTCTTAATAATGCTAAGGTACTGAATTTCAAACAAAAATGTCTTGGAACAACTATTATATGGATTACAAACTGGCTTCTCAAGGTCATCACTTCTTGTCCTCCTTTTCTGCTTCAGCGGCCCTCTTCAGTCGGGCACCAACATGGCGTTGGTTTGTGCGTTCAAGACGAAGCTTATAATAAGCTTTAAATGCCTTCATCTCATCTGTGACTTTAACAAGCTCTACAGATGGCTTCTCCTTCACTATGGGCAAGTACGGACCCTGAACTTGTGTGGCATTTGCAAGTTCCTCAGCAGTAGAATCGCCAGCCTGCAAAACAAATAGGACAAGACAAATCTCAAACATGGCTTTTTTCCTCCTTTCACACAAATGATGTAATAAATTAAAGAAAAATCCCTCACAATCAACAAATAGATAATTGAAGAAATTTGTATTACCTTGACCTTGTGTGCACGTCTTGGGAACACAACCAACTTGGCCTTGTATGTTTTCAGCCTCTGCACATTAGCTTGCAGACTTTCCAATGAATGGTTCTTGCGGCGATGGTCAACAGCAATGCCAATAGTTGGAGCAAGCTTTTTGGGAATACCAGCAGCCTAAGATATATAAAAGAAGAAATTTTCTTTCAGAAAGAAAAAGTAAATCCAGAATTTCCTTTGTCTTACATTATTTTTCTTCTTTAATCACTGGCTAAAATTCTTTTTTGGGCTCTTCATCTTTTTTCAGGCTAAACATTTCAACAAGAATCACGTAGAATTAAATAAAAACAGAAGCCGGTAATTAGAACATTCCCAGAAGTCTAAATTTCATGTGGAATAACTAATCAACTTGTATTATCAAAGAAAGCATAGAGCTCTCCCATAGCAAGAAAGCTAAAAGAAATAATGCAGGGGGCTCCCTCTTTATTACCTCAGATATTCATGTAGCAGCTTCAGCATGACAACTAAAACCATTTATAATTCTCAAGCCCATTGGTATTTAATAACATCAATACAACACCACCAATCAAGGATCTATCGTAAAAGATTTTTTTGGGGGAAGGGAGGCACAATAAGCCATTTTACCTTAAGTTCTTCGAGAGAAAACCCTCTCCCAGCTCTGACTTTCATGTTGTATTTCAAAGTCTGACCATGAACAATAGGTCTAAGAGGTCCAGCTGTAGGCTTAGGGAAAATCTTAACAGCTTTCTTCTGACGAGCTGAAGAATACATCACACACAAGTCATAATAGAATAAAGAAACCATCAATATCAACTCAAACTGGTGCTTTTTTCTTGAATAAAAAGCATCAACCCAAAATGATTAACTAATTATTGCGACGAAGATTAAAAAAAGAGCTAGAAACTATGAAAAAGTTACCTAACCGTCTTCTTGTCTTCCGTGCTGGTTGATTGAACCAAGTCTTCACATAGTTTTGCCAATGCTTCCGGAAGTGCCCATTAGGGATAACATTATTATGCTTAACCATGACTTACCTAACAATGACAACCACAGCAATAAGAGAACAAGGAAAAAAATTAAAGGATCAGCTTAAGATACTATAAACATGATAAATCACTTATAAACCCCAAATGCTATGCTGATGTAGCTAAATCAATCTACATTTGATACTCTGTATTCTTTAACATAAACAATGCTAGAATGATCCCAAAAGAAAACATCCATTTGTTTGGTGATAGTGAAAGCCAAGAGACCAACAATTACATTCTTTAACTAATTTCACTAGAATGATTGACCTAATATATTACAAGTCTGAGAAAAATCACAAACAACGATAAATCAACCTCCAACTCAAGCCCGCCCAAAAACCACGAAACTTCATGTATACGCGACGTAAAATCCCATTTTTACCACCAAACGGGGCACAAGATTCAACGCAAGCATTCATACCAAAATCCCAGAAAACCATTCGCAACAGCATTTCAGCACAAAAAAAAAAAAGGTACTAAAGATGTTGAACAAAAAAACATTGAATGGAACAACTAAGAATTGGAAGAAAAATCAAACCTTTAACCGAAGAAGAGAGAAACGTGCTTGGAAATGAGAAGAAGAGAGGCTTGAGCTTCCTGAGGGTTCTTCACACGCCGGAGGAGCTCGTTGCAGCTGCTGCGGAGGGTTAATGCTAGGTTTTAAAGGACCGAACACAAATCCTAAATTCAACGGCTGAGATTGCATCATCATTTTTGACCTCATTATTTTAGGTTAAATATAAGAAGTTAAATATAAGAAATTAAATATAATCCACTATCGGGTGATGAGATGATGACTTATATATTATTAAAAGAGTTAAAAAATTTATAAATTCTTTTTGATAATACATAATTACAGAATAATTTTTTTATAATATATAAAAATTAAAGTTTTATTATAATTATATAGGTTTGGGCTTTGGTTAAAGTAGTTTGGTCTATATGTATGTTTATCATATGGGCCAAGGAATTCGAAATTTACTCTGAAAATGCTTGTTTATTGAATTTTTAATAATAATTTAATTTGTACTATCATTATAATTAAAAATTTTATATCGAGTTTGACTTATTAGATAATTATTATTATAGTAAATTATTTTAATGATGTGATAATATGTGACTTGATAATAGTGTAAATAAACATTACATTGACAATTAATTAAAATAAAACTCTTTTAATAACCTATTTGATTGACAAAATACAATACCCTACACATATTTAATGGAAAATTCAACTATTTGATTAATTGAGTTAACCAAGATTTAAGATGTACGGAGAATTAGTTAAAAAAAAATTAGATAGGGGAAAATATGAATATGTACAAAGGTATTTGGACAACATCTACTTTCCTCACTTTGAACTAGGGGTACTTATGGGGTAAGTTGGGCCAGGTTAAACATGACCCCTATTTCAGCCCGAAATTTTAATCGGGCCAATTTTCATGGCCCAGACCTGATCATATTGAGGTCCGGATTGGGTCAAATCATGACCGTGTCGACCCAATTAAAAACACGAATTTTTTATTTATTATGTTTTCTCTATTTGTATAAATTTACTTGTATCTACTACTTTTTGCTCATAACAAGATCCAATCTAATTAATAATTACATAATAAGTGAAGGACATAATAACTAAAATTATAGAAAGTCACAATATTTGATCAAAGTATAACATTTAGAAAAATGTCATAATAATATATAAGAGAAAAAATTGAAAAATTATAATTTATTTAATACCGAGCTGGGTTGGGATGACCCGAAGAGCGACTTGAACCCGACCTAAAAACTACATCAGATCTAAAAGAAAGGCTCGAACCCGACCCAAATATTTCGAGTTAGGGCTAGGTTTTCGAGTCAGGGCGGGTCTTGAGTATCCCTGCTTTAAGCAATATCATTAGGGGCGTACGAAAGTTGGATACTCATGCACTAATTTTTTTTCCATCCAAGGTAATTTACTCGGATTGAGAGTTATGTACAATTGCTAAATTATGATTCAGATATGCATGAAAATAATCAGTTGTGTTGTTGATATTAATTTGGATTTAATTTTGATTCATTGTCAATGTAAAGTTTTTTTTTACACTTTCGTCCAATCATGTTTTAGCACATCATTAAATAGTTAGATTTCTTAGGTAGTTGCTATGATAGTCAAACTCCTTTGGTGATGTGGCAATACATGATTGGATGACAGTGTAAAGAAACTTTATACTGACAGTGGATCAAAATTAAATTCTATTAATTTTACCAAAACGTCCATAAATTAAATATAAATGGCACGTAATCTATACATTATACAAAGCAAGAAGAAGTCTTCTAGAACATTTTTCACGTGTCAAAATATCTGTTCTCTCATTCACTCATTCATAAAGCTATATGATCTTTTAAGTCTTTTACTATATCTGCTGTACCCATTGCCCAATCACATCTTTTTCTTTGAAAAATTGAAATGGAATACGACTAGGAAAGTGGGAATGAGTGGGTTTTTATTGGGAAAATACAAACAGGTTTATGGATGAGTGGGTTTTTTGGGAGAAGGAGTTACAATAATATTGCATTAATGAGGTAGGTGAGGCAGATAGAGGCATTAACGCATGTGAAGCGTATCTGATACGCTTAGTCCCTCTCTCCCCTTGATTTCATTCTTCCTCTCAAGCGTTTCACCGACATTTCCTCACCTTCCCCCTTCTGAGAAGCCTTATCATCTCAGACTTAATCTCTGAGGCGTGTGACAGAAGGCTTGCTTCCTGTTTGTACTGGCTTTTACCTTCTATGTGGTTTATCTGAAGCTAAAATTTAAAGATTCATGCCCTGCAAAATCTCCATTACATGATCGGTAATGTATTCATCGTTGTCTTTACCGTTCATCAGAATTTTTGTGGTTGTTTGGTATGAGTGGCTTCGGTCCCAGTGAAGTTGGTAAGCATCTCTTTTTCTTATTTGTTTTAAACAAAAATATTTCTGTGATTTTCTGACCATACCCATCTGTCATTAGTTGGTAATGAAACCCTACTTTTTTTTTATAATTACTGGCCTATTTTATGTGTTTAATCTCTTCGACGTAATGATTTTGAGCTGTGTTAACCCCTCATCTGATATGTTGGACTGTTGGTTTTTGTTGGCTGTTCATCCTTAATGAGTGGGTACTAAAAGCCAAACCCATATTTTCCTATCTACTTAGTTTTTTAAATCGTAAAATTTATTTTATCTAATAATTTAACCGAAAGCATTGACTGATAATATTTTTTTTCGAGTTATTCATGCGATGAATCAAGTGGTTGTTCTGTTGGATTTGATTTTGTTTTACTAGGTTGTTGATTCTGCATTGTATTGTTTATGTTTTGGCTTCTTTATTTATATAATAATCTTTCCTTTGATGAATGTTGAGGTTGTTCTGTGAGGTATGGTCATGTCTGTACTGGGATCTAAAGATCAATTGGCACAAGATCTCCATCTAATTATTAGGTACAGTAATCCTCACTTTCTCCTATTTATTGTGATGTGTTTACAATAATTATTTGAATGTGATTTTGTTACAATGTTCATCCTTATATCTGCCTCTACCATTTATATGAGTTCTTGGACTGTTGATTGTGCATTGTATTCTGCCTCTGCCATTTAGGTTAGTTTTTTACATTGTTGATTGTGGACTGTGCTACATATGCCTCTACCATTTATGTGAGCTTTTGGACTGTCTATTGTGCATTGTGTTATTTTTGTTTTGGCTATTTATATATATATAATAATCTCTGCCTTTGATGAATGTTGTGGTTGTTCTGTGAAGTATGGTCATGTCTGTAAATGGATCTGAAGAACAGTTGGTAGAAGATCTCCACCTAATGATTTGGTACAGTAATCCCCACTTTTCCTATTTGCTGTGATGGGTGTAGAACTAATATTTGAATATAGTGGTCATATAATATCAAAGTCTAATTATTTGGTAGTGTAAAACTGACATTGTACATAATGACTATGACTTCATTTCATGAATGATGTCCCAATATTATTTTCTTGGCTGTGAAACCCTAAATTCGTTCTGAATTGTACTTTCTTAAATTGTCATTTCATTTCATTAGTGGGGTCCCTGTAATTATTCAATACTGAAACTGTAAATATCATTTTCCATTGTGCTATATATATATGCTTCATTTGGCTGATTGTGGGTGTGTTTTGCCATTCTGTCTCCCTACTTCTACATTTCTCTTATACGTTTGTGTTGTTGTTGTTATCATGGCTCCTCCAATTGACCCTTTAATGAAAATTTGTCCTGAGAGAGAGGCATGGAGAGTGAAGGTTCGAATTGTAAGATTGTGGCACTTACCCAGTTTCAATAATTCATCTGTGGTCAGTTCCATTGAGATGGTCTTTATGGATGAGTTTGTAAGATTTGCTGTTCTATTTATATATGTATATGTATTTTGATACCTATGATCTGTTTAAGTAATTCATTAAGGAAAAACAAATTGTTGCAGGGCTGTAAGATTCATGCTTCTGTTAGGAAGACATTGGTTTACAAATTTAAAGCCCTGCTGACTAAGGGCCAATTTTACATAATGGCGTATTTTGGTGTTGGTGTAAACTTAGGGTCATTTAGAACCACTAAACATGAATTTAGGCTAAACTTTCAATTGAGAACAATTGTCAAACCTTTTGAATCTTTGATTATTCCTATGTATGGATTGTTTGTTGTTTCTTTGGACGAAATCTTTGAGATTGATGGAGATTCTGCATTCTTAGTTGGTAATCTCATTGCTTACTTCATATTCATGTATTGTTATTTAATTTTTCATCACATTAATATTAATTAAGTACCAACTCATTGCAGATGTGATGGGATTACTAACTGCTATTGGTGCTGAAAAAGAATATGAAAGGGATGGTAAGCTAACCAAAATGATTGTTATTGAACTTGAAGTCGACAGGTAAATTATTTATTTGTGTACTTTGAGAATTTAGCTTTCAGATTTTGAAATATCATTTATACGTGGTTGTTTTACTATTAACTGGATTTTTTTTCTAACCAGTGTGAAAATAGAGTGTGCTTTGTTTGGGAAATATGTTGATGAAGTTAATTCATTCATTGCTTCTGGTGATGTATGCCAACCTGTTTTGATTGTTTAATTTGCCAAAGTGAAGACTTCCAGGGTCTTTATCATCAGCCCTTCATTTCCAATACTATATTATTAATTTTATTATTTTTGTATTTATTAATAATCTGTATTGGGTTTTATTTTCATTATTAGGCAAGACTGTACTTCAGAATGTTATACATACGACTAGATTGCTTTTCAATCCTGACATCCCAGAAGTTAACGAGTTCAGGAATAAGTGAGATTGGTTTTGTAGTATTCTGTTAAGTTTTTAAAGTGTTCATCATTTATTTTAATGTTAGAATGCATGTGTATGTAGGCTGCCTAAACTGAGTCAAGATAATTCTCAAATGTTATCTCATTTGTCCGAAGCTCCCCAGTACTCATTAGAGGAAGATTTTTTAAGGGTTACTCCTAGGAAGACTATTGAGCAACTAAAGGATTCCAAGGAGGTTTTTGGGAGTCATTATTTACACACTGTTTTTTTAATTTATAATTTTTGGTTTGTTTAGATAGTTAGATTTATTGTTAGATTATTTAGCTAATATATTACAATTATAGGAGGGCCCTGTATTGTGTTTGCTACTGTGAAGAATGTCATCAAGGATGCGGAATGGTGGTACACTGCCTGCAAGTGCAATAAGGCAGTGACACCTGATTCTGGGATGTATTATTGTGACTCATGTTATTGTCATGTGGTTAATGTCTTTCCAAGGTATTAACTAATTAAATTTAAATTAACATAAGTAATTGTTATTTTAATATAATCTGACATATTTTAACTTATGTTTTTTATTTCTTTGTGAAATACTTATTTGAGATCTTAATTATTGGTAGGTATAGGATTAAACTAAGGGTGGTTGATGAAACTGATTGTACTACCTTTGTTTTATTTGACCGTGATGCTAATTATCTGTTGAAAAAATCTACTTCTTAGATGATAGAGCAAGTCCATAAGGTATTAAGTTAATGTTTTTTTTATTTATGGTGGCTTCATTTTTATTTTAAAAGCATCTTATTCTAAACTTTATTGTCTGAAATAGATTGGTGGTGATTCCAATTATCCTGCTGAGTTTGATGTCTGGATGGAAAAGAGTTTTCTTTTTAAGGTTCAGACCAAGTGTAGTTCCAATTCTCAATTTGAGACTTCTTTTCGTGTTAGACATATCTGTGATGATGTTTTTGTCTTGACCCTTTTCCAAGTTGATGGTTCTGCCTTGACCCCAAAGGAGGTGGTTTGTAAATTTTTTATTCAAATTTTAATTACAAGTTTTGTTTAGTTGTAATTAATTTATTTTGGTTGAGATTTGTAGGGTGATTGCACTGTTGGATTTTCTGAGAGTATTCTGAATGTGAATTCTGAAATTCCAGAAGTGGATTCTGGAATTGCAAAGGTTGCTGTTGTTATATTTGTTTTCCCTTGGTTTTATGACATTGTATGTTTATGTCTAATTTTTTTTAATGTTAATGTAGGATCTAATGTCCCAATTCTGTGACAACCGAATCTATCTTGACTCTCAAGCTGATTGTTCTGAACCAAAGCTCACTCCAGCAAAGAGAAGTTCTGATGATGCAACTGTATGTGGGAGTAGTAAGATGTCCTCTAGCAAGTTGAAGGAGGTGAAGATAGAGAAGGACTGACTTGGTTTAGAGCTTAAGTAGTATATTTTTTGGATAATGTAATTAATCTAGACTAATGTTAATCTCTGGGACATTGTATTTTGATTTGTGTTTTGTGTGTGTTGATTTTGGTAAGTTGGCTTGGTGATAATATTTGTTGATTTTGGGAGTTTGGTTTAGTGTTATGTGAAGTTGGTATTTTGTGAATGCGGTCTGCTGGTATCGCATGATGTTATTAGGAGCACTTGAAGAAGTTGTATTTTCAAGATTTGAAAGTTGAAGTGGTTTTGTAATCTTATTATCTGGACATCAATTGATATTTTTAAGTTTGTAACTATAGGTTGTATGACCTGTTGGAAACGAGGCATTAGATTTTAGTTTTTATTTTATATTTATCGTATAGGCTAAAGGCCCAATTGATATTTTCTCATTTAAAAGTTTTTCGTGCTATAACTTCTGTAACCCAGTAGATAAGACAATGTTTTAATGTTTAAACAACTTTATTTTAATGTGTATTTAAAATATAAGCCAGTAGGTACAATTATAACTATAAAAATATAGTGGTTTTGAAATCCAATAATTAATTTGTAACTCAATTAATTTGCAACTCAATTAAGTATCATTTATGTAATCTCTTACATTTAAAATAGGAAATTTTATTTTGCAATAAAAAATGAAAACTTTAAGATGAGTAAATTTTCAAGGTATAGTATTATGAAGAGATAGCAGTAGGTACCTAGCTACGAGGCATCCCATCGAAAACATATTTCCCACCATTTAGGTATGAAAAGTTTCATTTACCGCCAATGTTATGGTTCTATATATTGGTGAGAATTCTTTAAAGAAGTGAACTTGGCATTTGGAGTGAACACGAGAATTTGTGATTCTCTGAGGCATATGAGATGAGTGATATGCATCACATGGAAGAGAAGGATTCCAAGTTGGCAAGAGACAATAGAAAAAAGATTGTTAGAGATAAAGGCAAAAAACAAACAAGGAGAATGGAGGTAAGTGTTTGAACTACCATTGAGGATTTATAGTGAAACTTCACAGTATTTTCATTTTTTATGGTGCTAATGCAGAGACATTGTTGTTGGAGTCGTTTGCATCTGGTGTTCCAAGATTGGTGACTCCACTCTCATCAATAGAGAATGGTTAGGATTTATTTTTACTTTCTATATTGTTGAACGTCATTATTAAAAGGAATAGATAAATTAAATCAATTTTTGTAACCAATGCAACAATGCAAATACTTATTCATGATTTTTTAAAATTAATTTTACAATCAAATAATTTATTGCTATATTCCTAACTTAAGATGGAAAAAGGTCATTCATGTATAAATAATTTAGGATTTATTCTTACTCTCTATATTGTTGAACGTCATTATTAAAATGAATAGATAAATTAAATCAATTTTTGTAACTAATGCAACAATGCAAATACTTATTCATGATTTTTTTTAAATTAATTTTACAATCAGATAATTTATTGTTATATTCCTTATTCTGACTCTATACATTGTTGAACGTCATTATTAAAAGGAATAGATAAATTAAATCAATTTTTGTAACCAATGCAACAATGCAAATACTTATTCATGATTTTTTAAAATTAATTTTACAATTAGATAATTTATTATTATATTCCTAACTTAAGATGAAAAAAGGTCATTCATGTATAAATAATTTCAAACTGTATCCATTCAATATTTCTGACATACTATTGGAAATAATATAATCCCTCAAATGAAATTGTTTTGACTTAGATAATCATAAATTTGTGATTGTTAATTTTTCAATCTGTTGGGTTATTCTATATTTCATTTTTTACAATATAAGTTGAATTTTGAATGATTTATTATTTTTGAAACTTATATTTTAGTCATTAATAAAGATTGCAATGTTTATTCAAATAAATTGTAAAACTCTATATAAGGGAATCTTATGGCTCAATATAATTTATTTTCTGTGTCCAAATTGTTAATTTCAATGTTTTATTGTATTTAAATATGGGTTACTTTCTTAAATTTTTGGAATTGAAGTTTAATTTCTAATGCTTTATTAGAAGTTCAAAATGTGTATTTTTCCTTCTATAATAAAAATAACAATCTTTATTGACACGATGGGTGTAGCACTGTGAAGAAGGGAAGTTGTCCAATTATCACTCCATTGTCAGTGACATAAATTTGTTTATGGTTTATTCGTTATGACAAAATTTTAAACAACTTAATTGCATTATTGGATGTATTTATTGTTGAAACCAAAATCTTATAAAAATGTTTAAGCACTAAATTTTAAAAGCTGTAGCTTTCCCTGTTTAAGTTTTGAGGATAACAAAAATATTTATTTAGTTTGAACAATTAAGTGTTTCGACAATAGTATTAACAAATCGCTACTTGTATGTGCGTCCATTCTGTTCTGAGCTTAAAGAAAACTCATTGTGCGTCCAATATGCTATGACTCTTTGTGGGACCAATTTGTCTAAATATGCTTTGTGCATCCAATAACTGTCTTATATACTTTTACTATTAGTGCGTCCAATATTTGTATGCATATACTGTTATTATTTTTATTGGTTCGTCCAATACTATCCTTTTTGCCAAAGCTTAGACTCAATTCTCTATTACAAAGTTCAAGCTCAAGCTCAAGCTCTCGTCCAAGTTAAAATTCAAAAATGAAGAACTGTTCCTCATTAAATGCAAGAAAAGAACTCTGACAGCTCACGGCGACAGAAGAAGTCAACTAAGCCACTTTTGCTGACATTGTCTAACAACTACAAAGATCTGCAAATAAGGAACTTTCTGCGATCTCAGACAAATCAGGACTTTGTTATCACATGATTGGAAATCTCTTAGAATCAAAGTCACCTGTCAGAAGAAGCTCAGCACATTTTCAGTAGATACATTTAATGCTACTCAGAACGGTAATAAATGTTTCCGTTGGACGATGTAGCTCATGAAGCCTGCTCAACTTGTTCTTTCATATAAAAAAGAAGGAGCAGCACTTGAAGAAGAAGAGATCTTTGCCGAAGCATCTTACAAAGTCTAAAAAGCTTTATTTCTTCTTGGATTTTCATATTCGTGTAAAAAGAAAAAGCCTTGAGTTTTTTATTGTCTATTCTCATTTGGTAGTGAGTTTCAAACTCAAGCATTCATTTACTTTTACTTATTCACCTTAGCGGTGTAAGCCTGAAGAGGCTGTGTATAAAAGAATACTGGTGTGGTTGAACCTGAAGAGGTTGAAAATACTTGTTACCTGAAGAGGTGTATAATACTTGTAATCTCGAAAAAGATTAGTTGGAAAATCCTTCTGGTTGAAGGGACTGGACGTAGCTCTTGGTTGATAAGAGTGAACCAGGATAAATCTCATGTGTAAGCTTCTCTTCTCTTCTAGTGTGTTTTATTATATTCACTAACTTCTGGGGTTTACTATTGTGTTTATTAACAAAGACCTTTTAATTGGTTTTAGAACGTGTTAACTGTTTTCTTAAAAGTCTTTTCAAAATCCTTAGAGTCCAATAGGACTGAGCCGTGTTGGCTCTAAGTTCTTTACTTGTCAAACTTTATCCTTCGTTGTGTTCAATCTATTGTTAAAAAGGAAAATCTTTTATTAATCTCAAAAAGGGTTAAGAAACACAATTCAACCCCCCCTTCTTGTGTTTCACTTGGTTATTTCATTTATCAACACGATGTTCTTGAACTTTCAGTTACCTTTGGAAAAAGTTGTGTAACTCAATATGGTAATTCAACAATAGAATCTAAAAATCAAGGATGGTAGAGAACTACATATGTGCATAAAAAATCTACTCCAGGTACTTTTACATATATATTTAAAAATTAAAGTTTGTGGATTAGATACATGTCCATTTTCTAATGTGTTACGTTAAAAGTATTTAATTTTGCTCATTTTGTCAAATGTGATGTATTTATTGAAGCAATATTTCCATGTGAATAATAATTTAGATATGCATGCAAAAGTAGTTCTCTCTGGAACAAGTATCAATCATACTCATATAAGAAAAGAGTCAAGATTCCTTTGTAGTCCTACTTCATCTGGCTGTGCAGGTAGTCAAATGATTTTAATTGCACTATTAATATTGTCAATATGGTTATTATTAAATATTTAATTTATTTAAATTATTCTTTATTTATGTTGGTAATATATGTAGGTTCATTGACACCATTGTCACGTGTCATTGATCCCAAGATACAATTGAAATATGGAAAACATATTATCCAAAGGGGTTCAATAATTAAAGCGTGTATTTGGAATAGTTCAAATTGTACTATTGAAGATGGTAGAAATTTTATACTGACAAGTAATGAAATGAAAGGTATGGTGAGAATTTTAATTTTGTTTTGCCATGATTGATTTACCATTATATTTAAAGTATGTTAAATCACTTTTATGAATACAGGTAAATGCACAAATGACATTGACATTGTTAATGGTTGCAAAGAAGTGGATACTTTAATGAAAGAATCAAACAGATTTATTGATCATGTTCTATATGAAGAAAGTGAGGAGCAAGGTATTTTGATGAAATCAATTTTTAAATATTTTTTTAAGTATTATTAACAAATGTCAAAATTATCATTTAATTAACAAACGTCAAATTAATGTCCTTACTATTTAATTATATATATATTTACTTGAAGGATGTCTGGATCTTGGAGATTGTAATTGTTGGTGTTGTTATTGTGGAGCTTTTGTGTGGTATGAAGAACGATCAGAAAAATCAATAAAGTCATCGAATCCAGATTTTTCTATATGTTGTATGAAAAGAAAAGTGCAACTACCTCTCCTACAAAGGCCGCCTCAACTTATTTGGAATTTAATCAATAGCGTCGATGCCAGAAGTTCTAATTTTTTGGAAAATATTAAGCTATACAATAGCATGTTTTCTTTTACCTCAATTGGAGGAAAAGTAGAGACCTCTTTAAATGATGGATCAGAACATTCGCAATTCATTCTAAGTGGTCAAAACTACCATAGAATTGGGTCACTACTTTCAACTCAAGGGGAAAAGCCTAAATTTGCTCAACTCTATATCTATGATACAAAGAACGAGATCTCTAACAGGATTGCCCACTTCAGATTTGCATAACTTTTTGCATAATTTCTTCAATAGTAGATTAATTGATGATGAATATCCATGAAATAACTTTTAAATTATGTTAAAACATGTCATTGAATTGCAAATTATACAAGACTAAATAGTTATTAATTGGATAAAGCTAAATATATCTTATACATTTATTCTTTCATAAATATATAAGATGAGTGTTTCTATCACTTTTGCATCTAATTTAATTTTGTTTAAATAAGTATATATGAGAATTTAATGGCTATATGACAGTATAAGCTCCTTGATTTGGTAGCTTTTTGATTAAATCACCAATAGTGATATCATTCAAATTTTGTCATAATAATATCTAACTATGTTTCATTATTTCACATTTTGTTGTAAACAGTGCCAAGGACAATAGAAATTCCATTGATTATTCCTTAGTTGAAGATTTGAAAGACATGATAGATCAACATAATGTGTTGGCCCAATCATTCAGAAGAGTTAGAGATAGTTTTAAAGAAGATGAAGTAATTAATTTATCTCTTAGATTGTTTAGAAATCGATCTCGCGATGCAAGAATGTATAATCTTCCAACAGCGGATGAGGTAGCAGCGCCTATAGTGGGTGATTTTGACAATTCTGATATTGGAAGGGATATCGTAGTCCAATTTCGTAATGGAGTTACGAAAAGGATCCATGAGACTCATACTGCATTCATTCCTTTGTAATATCCATTACTTTTTCCATATGGAGAAGATGGATATCAAGAAACTATTCCAATAAGGCGGCCTTTAAACAATTCATCAAATCGGAAGAGGACAAGAGTTTCACTCAGAGAATTTATTGCATTTAGGATCTAAGAAAGAGAGTCAGAACATGGAAATATTGTAAAAAGTAGAAGACTATTTCAACAGATTGTAGTGGATTGCTACTCAATGATTGAGTCGCAAAGATTGTCATTCATAAAAAATAATCAGAGTACTATACGATTTGAAATTTATAATGGATTGGAAGAGGCTGTTAGTAAGGGCAAAACTGATCCTTCTACTTCTAGAATGCGTACTATTCTACCATCTTCTTTTACTGGCGGGATGAGATACATGTTCAATAATTGTCAGGATGCTATGGCAGTTTGTAAGAGATTTGGATATCCAGATTGTTCATGACTATCACTTGCAATCCTAAATGGCTAGAAATAAATCGCTTTCTAACTCAGAGAGGTCTTGCAGCAAATGACTGTCCAGACATTGCATGTAGAGTTTTTGAGATAAAGCTACATGAGATGATGTCAGATTTTAAAAAAGGTTCTTTCTTTGGGAAGGTCATAGCTGGTATGGAATTTTTTTCAATATATATCTATAAATTTGAATTAATTGTGATTATCGTATCATGATGTTTACATTTAATTATATGAGCATGCATGTATACAATAGAGTTCCAGAAAAGAGGATTGCCGCATGCTCATATTTTGCTGTGGTTGCATCAAGATGACAAGCTAGAAACGGTTGATTTAATTGATAATGTAATATCTGCTGAATTACCTGACAAAACTAAATATCCTAAGCTATTTAATGTTGTTTCGACATACATGATGCATGGCCCTTGCGGAGCAGCAAAGCATGATTCCCCTTGCATGAAGGATGGAAAGTGTTCGAAGTTTTTTCCAAAGAAGTTTACACAAAGCACTTGCTTTGACGATGATGGATATCCAATTTATAGACGAAGGGATATTGGAATTACCACTAAAAATAAAGAAATAGAATTAGACAATAGGTTTGTTGTCCCATACAATCCGAAGTTGTTAATGAAGTACCAAGCTCATATCAATTTGGAGTTGTGTAATAAATCAAATTCTATCAAGTACTGATTTAAGTACGTTAACAAGGGTCTAGACCGAATTACTGTTGCAGTGACTTCTGAATCTAAAGCTTGTGAGAAGATGCCTATAGTAGATGAGATTAAGCAATACTATGATTGCAGGTATTTATCTCCATGTGAGTCAGTATGGAGAATTTTTGGTTTTGATATTCATCATAGATGGCCTCCAGTTCAAAGGTTGACGTTCCATCTTCCCAATCAGCAATCAATCATATTTAGAGATGATGAAAGGATTGATGATGTCGTTCGTAAGAATAAGGAAAAGAAAACAATGTTTCTAGCTTGGATAGAGGCGAACAAGATGTATTCTGAGGGCAGAAATTTGACTTATGGCCAGTTCCCTACACAATTTGTTTACAGTAAAGATAAGCAACAATGGTTTATTAGAAAAAGGGGTCAATCAATTAGAAGGCTTCATTTTGTTCCTCCTGGAACAGGTGAATTGTATTACATGAAGTTGTTGTTAAATGTTCAAAAAGGATGTACAAGCTATGAGAGCATAAGGACAGTGAATAACCATACATACAATTGCTTTGAAGATGCCTGTTATGCTATGGGGCTGTTATCAGATGATAAAGAATTTATTGATGGTATTAAGGAAGTTGCAATAATGGCCTCTGGCCCTTATTTAAGACAGCTATTTGTTACACTGTTGGTCTCAAGCACAATGAGTAGACTTGCATTTGTATGGGAACAAACATGGGAATTTCTGGCAGATGGAATTATTTATGCCCGAGGCAGATTACTAAATAACCCAAGTATCAATTATTTTAAAGTACATCTAATTTGTTAAATCTTATCCTTAATGATTTGAATTCCTTAATTGATTTGCATTGTTAATATACATTTTTATGCATTTTTTTATAAAAAAATTGGACATAATAATATATTTTATCATATTGAGTATTATTCAATGTTGCTTTGGTTTACAGATCTCAACATTGAAAATAAAGATTTGGAGAATTTATGTTTAATTGAAATTGAAAGGTTACTTCGTTCAAATGGAAAGTCTCTGAAGGATTTTGGGAGCATGCCATAACCTCATCACTCTCCAATAAATGAATATGAAAACATTTTGCTGATGGAGGAACTTGATTATAATAAAGAAGAAATGATTGCTGAGCATTGCAAGTTATTTTCTTCTCTCACAGATGAGCAAAAAAGAATTTACAATGAAGTAATTAGTAATGTGATGATTGGAAAAGGAGGTTTTTATTTTGTGTATGGATATGGGGGAACAGGAAAGACATTTGTGTGAAGAACCTTATCAGCTAGACTTCGGTCTGAAGGTAAAATAGTTATTAATGTTGCGTCTAGTGGTATTGCTTCCCTTCTTCTACCAGGTGGCAGGACAGCACATTCAAAGTTTGCCATTCCATTGTCTCCCACAGAGGAGTCAACTTACAACATTAAACAAGGAAGTTTAAAGGCTAAACTTCTTCGTCATACAAGCCTCATTATTTGGGATGAAGCCCCAATGATAAACAAATGGGCTTTTGAGGCTCTTGATAGAACTCTGAGAGATATTATGATGTTCTTAAATATCAATAACTTAGACTAGCCTTTTGGTGGTAAAGTTGTTGTACTTGGGGGAGACTTTAGACAGATATTGCCAGTCATACCAAAAGGAAGCAGAGAAGATATTGTTATGGCCACAATCAACTCATCTAAATTGTGGAGTCATTGCAATGTTCTTAAGTTAACTAAGAACATGAGACTACATTCAAGATTTCCCACATCCAACAAAGATGAAATAAAGGCATTTGCAGATTGGATTATTAAAGTTGGTGATGGGAATTTGGGAGGTGAAAATGATGGTGAAGCAGAAATAGAAATATCAGAAGATCTTTTAATTTTGGATTCCAAGGATCATATTGCAGCTATTGTTGAATTTGTGTATCCTAATTTGATTGATAATATGAAAGATTACAAGTTCTTTGAGGATAGGGCAATCCTTGCTCCAACGCTTGAAGTTGTTGAGAAAGTCAATGCGTTCATTCTTTCATTAATGCCTGGTGAAGAAAAACATTATCTTAGTTCAGATTCAATTTGCAAACCAGATCAAGATGTTGGTATTGAAGCAGAATGGTTTACTACTGAATTCTTGAATGAGATTAAGGTATCTAGGATTCCAAATCATAAGTTGACACTAAAGAAGGGAGTTCCAGTTATGCTTCTTAGGAACATTGATTAGGCAGCAGGATTGTGCAATGGGACAAGGTTAATTGTAGATGAAATGGGAATTAATGTCATTGGTGCAAGAATACTAATGGGAAGTCAAGTTGGGGAGAAGATTTATATTCCTCGATTGAATCTAATACCATCTGATCCAGGAATACCTCTAAAGTTTCATAGAATACAATTTCCAATAACTATTTGCTTTGCTATAACCATTAATAAGAGTCAAGGACAAACACTGACTCATGTTGGTTTGTTTTTACCAAGGCCTGTTTTTACTCATGGTCAATTGTATGTTGCAGTTTCACGAGTTAAATCCAAGAGTGGTTTGAAGATTTTGATTTGTGATGATAATGACAATTTATGCTGAACAACGAAAAATGTTGTCTACAAAGAAGTGTTCCAGAAGATTTGAATATATGACAATTAAATGAACATATTTATTTGATGAAAGGTTGATACATATCGTTTAAATCTTTAATATATTATCTATTCTTCTTATAATTTTTTCTCTTACTAATGTTTGATTACAAATTTTGTTAATTGTAGGTTTCAAGCGTTCACATGTTGTATTTGGAATAATGATATCTAATATCATTATTTTAGAACTTATATATTTATATTTTGTACAAACAAATATTTTTTTTGTATTATCATCATAAATGCAATACTTATATATAATGATTGAATTCTACATGTAAATTAATTTATTACATATTTTATTATTTCTTTTCACATACAAGATTCTATAATAAAAAAATGATCACTTTTTCCCGTGCATTGCACGGGTAAAACACACTAGTAAGGAGTACAAAGATGATGAAAGAAAAGTTTTAAGCAACTAAATCTGAAAGTTTGACAAATATCACTTATTTGATATTCATGCAAGTGTCAATAGAGTTTGAGAGATCTCCAATTAAGGTTTAATGCATAACCTGAATAATCAATAATAAAGGAAAGTATTGGGAAAAGAGCAAATATTTAGGACGACATCCCAACAATGCGGTCGATGAAAGGTTAAGGGGTTGGTTCCAAAACGGTTGTGGCAGTTTCGTGACAATGATTGGCTGAGTAGTTCAGCATAGTAAGTAGGTCAATTAGTAGTAGTGACCTACGTACTTAAACATTAATGATAGGGTAAGACAAGTGTCATATTGTTATGTTATTAGCAGTTTCTAACGATTATAGGTTACTAGTATAAATAGGCCTTGAAGGCCATTATTTAGGGGCTTGAAATTCCATACTCCTCACACATTTAGCAGGAAAAGTGATCACTCAAGTCATTTCTTCATTGTATCTGTTATTTATCCATTCAAGTCTTGTTTTCAGGTTCAATTTACTCACTTTATTTCTTTGTTGTTTTTCTTCAACTTCTTTTAATTTCAATCTTTGAATGTTCTTAGTTACTAAATTTCACTTTCTTGATGTTCTTAAATCCCTTAGAACCAAGAGGAAGTAATTTCCTTCCCCAAAAAGAGATTAGCAATTAGATTGTTAGTTCTTAACTTGATAAGCTCATTTAAAATGGTTCAAATAATCAAAAGCCTAAATAAGTGTTTTACTCATGAGCCTTAACGATTTTCAAATTTTTTTTTCAAGTAGCCTTATGCCAAAATTTGCAAATTGAAGTTCAAATAATCGATTACCATTTCATGATAATCAATAATTTCCTTTTACAATTTGAATTGTTGGCTACTAGAAGAAAGGTAATCGATCATCTGTTTTAAGTAATCGATTATTTTTCAAACAGAATGTATCTTTGATAAAAATAAAAATAAAAAACTATTTATGTTGCCATGATTAGTGTGAATACTCTATTTTGACTGAGTCATATTAGAAAAATTTTAAAAAATAAATAAATAAGATAAAAAGAAGAAAAAACTCTAGAAAACATGTTTGGTTTTGAAGATATCTAACCCAATCCCCACCTAACCACTTGGCATTACCCGTCAAAGCCCATTACCCAAATGACCCATATGCCCAAAACCAAAGCCCACACCCATGGCCCATATCCAAACTAAGGACCCACATGCACACCCACATACACATGTTATCTCCCATGCAAGTTGGTGGCGTCAGGGAAGTGCAGAGAGGGTAGAAGGTGAGAGTGGGAGGAGGTGGTCAGCAAAGAAGGGGGAATTGACATAGCCCCCTTGACCACCTCCTATACCATAGCCCATCATTATCATGGACAGAGGGAGGAGAAACGGGAGTGTCCCATATAGGCAGTGCAAGAGAAAAGGAAACAAAAAAGGAGCATTGGAGAGAAGAGGAGACCGAGAAGAAAAAGGGAAGAGCTAAGAGTTTTTTGGAGCTGGCCAGAATGCTTGGAACTAAGGTAAGTATCCCAACCTTTTTACCTTCATGATGTGTTGAACTTGTGTTGAATGGATGATCATTTTTTAAAATGCTCATGATAATGCATGTTTGTAACATGGTTGGTTTGCTTTAGAGAGTTTCTTTTATTTGAATATGTAATTTTTTCATGAAACCACCATGAGCCAGCCTCCCTGCACACACCACCTTCATAGTCCCTCACTATCTCCCTCGCAAAAACAAGCCTCCACCAAACCAAAGCACCTCCATCACCACCTGCAACAACGACCATATCATCTCCATCCCTTAAACCTAACACCACCAAAATAGCCACGCTCACCTGAACCCACCACCTGAAGTCACTCTCATCCAAGCAGAACACTCCAACCCTTACACCCACTTACACTGCATTCTCACCCACATGTTGTACCTATCACTATGAACAGAAACCATGAACATCCACCACCATCTGCGGCAACCAAACCCCACTCAACCTCATTTTTTGTTGCAACTTCACAGTCGTATCATAATTAGGAAAACAGAACTCACATCCCACCTTCACCGCCCATACAACTACCATACAACACCTCTACACCACCTTGCAGAAAATAGAGCACCTCCACGCTCGCTAGAAAACACCACTCAAAGCCACCCACAAATAACCAAAACCACTGCAATCTCCTAATTGCCTTGCATCCAAACTTAGTACCCACACAGCCCCTACAACCATTAAACAATACCCCAAGTCAGCAAACACGAATCTAAACCTCTCTAGTGTCCATGTTCAACCAACCACCTTTCCTAAAATTGTGTCTGACTGATCATTTTTACCTAGGATCATATCCGACTAATCACCTTTACCCAGGTTCCTCAATGACTGACCTATCATCCTTTCCCATGATCATCATTCTCAACCGACCACCTTTCCTAAGATCATATCTAACCAACCACCTTTCCCAGGATCATATCCAATCGACCACATTTACCCAAGATCATATCTGACTGATCATCCTTTCCCATTACTTACCTTCCAAATTGATCATCTCTAACCGATCAACCCCTTTTCTATGGTCTCCAACAACTAATCGGTCGTACCCTGACTGGTCTTTCCTTTTTGCCCTAGTCTCCACCAACCAATTGATCATGCCTCGACCGATCAGACCCTTCCTATGGCCTCCATCAAACCGATTGTTCACGACCAATCAAACCCTTCCCCATAATCTCAACAACTAACCTATCATACCCCGACCAATCAACCATTTCCCATGATCTCTGTCCACCAACTGATCGTCTCATTGACTGATCAACCATTTCCCATAATCTCCAACAACTAACCGAGTGTGCTTCGACCGATCAGACCTTTTTTCCATGATCTCCACCAACCGATTGTCCCCTACCGATCAGACCTCCTTTCCCCTGATTTCCAACAATCAACTGATCGTGCTATGACCGATTGACCTCTTTTCTCATGATCTCTTATAACACCTCGACCGACCAACTAATTAGATTTCATTTCCATTTCATCACCGACCGACCGACCGATCAGGTCCTTCCATTTCTCATCTCCAGCTGATCAACTAGATCCTTCTCAATATGCTCGGACGGCCAACCTACCAATCGGTCCCTTCCTTTTTTTTGTTAGTTTCATGGTTTTTTTGGTATCTAACATATTAATTTTAATTTTTAATTACCTCTACAACGATCAATGGGACTGATTGTACAACTTTATCATGTTTTCAGTGTCATTAGGATTCGTAAGGGTTTATTGAGTAGCCTAAGGTCGTCTTAAATCCTGTGCAAGAGCAAATATAGTTTCAAAAATAAAAACTTCAGTTAATCCTCTTAATAATAAATTTTTTAATCATTTTAATGAGTTTTCGACACTTTGATGAACATTTTAATAATAATAAATGTCTATGCAGTGACTGATTAGACTGATTGGGCAACCTTGTGCCGTCTTCAAAGTCACTTGGATTCAGAAAGGTTCATTGTGTGACCTTGTGCCTTCTTGAATCCTGTGCAAGAGGGGATTTGATTTTAATAATTAAGAATAATAAATAATCCTCTTAACGAACCTTTTAATCCTTTACAAGTGATTTTTCGATCCTTTCATTTAATTTTTAATCCTGTTAAAACAATTTCATTTTTAAATTAAAATCAAACAAAACCATAATCATTTTCTATAAAAAAAAAAAACTACGTGGCTTTGAGTTCCCAATTGTACCAAGGGGTATGTAAGAGCATAAGTTAAGTCAAACTTTTAAATCTTGTAATTTATTTTCTTTTTCCTAATTTTTAAATATTTGTTTGCTTTTGTTTAATTTCTCATTCTGTTTAGGGGGTTAAAATAGATGTCGTTTATGTTATAAAATTCGCATAATTAGCTTAAGGTTTGTCTTAGGACAAATGTAACAGGGGTGCAATAGAATTAAGTTTTCACCCTTTTCCGTGCATAACCGACTCCAGAACCTTGCATGATTTAGCAGACCATTTTATTTTTAAATCTTTTTAAAGGGATTTACAAGTTATTTTTTCTACTCAATAAACAATTGGTGACAACTCCATTGTTTTTAATTATTATTCTCTCGCCTCACCCGTTGTGATTTTTCCCAGTCATGATAACTGGGATCGCAATGGAATGACAAAAAAATAAATTAAGAATAAAGTCACCATCAATCGTTTATTGGGTAGAAAAAATAATTAGCAACATCCTTACAAAAGATTTTAAAAAAAATGAACTACGAACCCGGCAAAGTTTGAGAGTCGATTTATATATAAAGAATAGCAGGAAATTAATCCTACAACATTTCTGATACATTGGTCCTAAGACATATACCTTAAGCAAGTTAATCAAATTTAATAACTTTTACAATATATATTTTACCCCTTTAACAATAGACAAAATTAAACAAAGCAAAAAAATATTTACAAATAAGAAAAGAAACAAAATTAAATTACAAAATTTATAATTTTACCTTGACTTGTGCGTTTACATATCCCATGGTGCAATGAAAATTCAAAGCTATGTAATTTTTTTTTAAAAAAATGTTTGTATTTTTTTTATTTAAAAAAAAATTAGAAGTGGTTAATTTAAATTTTTTAAAATGATTTGATTTGAATAAATTAAGAATTTGTTAGCGCATCTTAAGTAGGGTTAGTCATGACACTAGGCCATAGAATGATACCAAAATAGGTTATAGAGTACTTGATTCCATAAGCCTTCTAAGAATATTAATATATTTTATTTTTGAAACAAGTCCTAAATAGGATTGATCGTGACATTGGACCATAACAACCTCAAAATAAGCTAAATAGTACTTAACTCCTCAAGCCTTTTAAATGTGTATTAATTTATTTTAGAGTAAACCATCATTTCGTCCTTGAAAGATTTCTCAGACGTCACATTAGTCATCTAATAAAATTTTATATCAAATTAGTCCTTTTTGGGACCAATTTGATGTCAAAAATAATTTTAGAGGATCAATTTGATGTGAAAAAAATGACATTCAAAGACTAATTTGATGTAAAAAAATTATTAAATGACTAAACGGATGTCATATGTATCTTTGGAGGACCAATTTGGTAATTTACTCTTTGTTTTATTTTTGAAGTGAATCTTAAGTAGGATTTGATCATGACATTGGATCACAAAAGAATTCTAAAATAGGTTAAAGAATACTTAACTCCCCAAGCCCTCTAAATACCTTAAAAGCATGGACTATTGATAAAACTATTAAATTCATTTGGAAATGACTAACCAATAAATTAGACGGAAGGAAAAGATTGAAAAAGAAAATTGCATAAGCATATTAACGTGACAACATAAACAAATAAAAACCTTAAGACATCATAACAACATAACCCAATTTGCTATCCTTAGAGCTATTATTATCCAATTTCAGAGAAGGAAAATATCAAGAATAGAGCACGCAGATATTTTCACATATTCATTCATATACGAGTGTGTGGAACAGTGAGTTACACACATGATCACATGAATTTAAAGCTATCAAAATGATCTCACTACATATTACCAAGAAAAGAAAATATGATCTCACTTCGCAACCCCTCAATCGAAACAAGAATAAGCTCCTGTATGTAGTAGATGTAGGGATTGTCTTTCATGTGTCACTAGTAAGAATGACGCATACGATGTGTCATTCAAGAAAAGACTAGGAGGCATATAATCACGTATGCCGGAAAGCAAACAAAATAGCATAAACAGTATCATGTGAAGAGGTAAATAGAAGAGGAAGAAAGGAGTTCAACTGGTAGCTTGATTTGCTAAGAAGTCCTTACAAATTGCAAAATAGTCCTTCCGTGTTTGTGTTTATTTTGGTGTTGATTTGGATTTTTTTTCTTCTAATGTTGGGTTAGTTATTAATTAGATAATTAAATATGAATTAAAATGGATAGATGAGAAGTTACGGAAAGTAAATACATAAGAAAGGGTTTAAGAAACTCCTGGATATTTGAGGATATCTTGGAGGTGGAGGATGACGTTGAAGTTAGGTTCATATAAAGAATCTAATGAGAATATTTTCAAGTATTATATAATTTTTTTTAATTTTTTGGGTGAATAAAAAAGCAAGAAGTTGCTGTAAAACAAAAAAAGAAAAGCAAGAAGTTAAATATTATAATTAAAAAAAAACTATTGTTGATAATCTTATTTTTTCACTGAATAGAAAATAAGAAATTTTTGTTTTTAAATATTTACCACATTCTTTTCAATGAATAATTGGAATTTGCCAAAGTTTTTTTTTTCATGTCCTAAATTTATTTGGCATTACTTAAATATTAAAAATTTAGCATTAATTAAATTTTAAAAATATTTATTTGGCCATTTCTTTTTGTTTAATATATATAAGAAAGGAATGTGTTACTACAAATCATCATTGTAAATCTTTAATCTTTAACGGGAAAAAAAATATCAACGCAAACTTTATGAAATTAGAAAAAGAAAAAGTAGGACTAGATACAAACAATTGAAGAGAAAATACAGGACAAGATACGAGACATTAAGTACAATAAAAGAATATTAAAAAATTTTGAATTTTGAAATTTTTAGATAAAGTTATACAATAATTAATCAAAATCACATTACAGAGGGACATAGTTACACATGATTGGTAATTGTTTACAACATTAGAAGTAATGAATGATAAGTTTGAAAGTCAATGTTAGATTTATTGTAAATCAATATTTATTGTAAATTAAAATTATTTTAACTTTAAACAGATTTATTGTAAATTTTATCTTACATTGTTGTAACATTAAACTGATTTATTGTAACTTATATATATTTAAAATTATGGTAACTTTACTCACAGTCATAATTTTATTCAAGATTCAACATAATAGTAACTTTAATGGAAAAAGTATCTATAATTATTGTAGTTTTATTCATATGAATTATACATTTTATCAAAAATATTCTAAACTTAATCAGATTTATGATTAATTTTGTCTAATGTTATTGTAACATTATTCAGATTTATTGTAACTTTAATCTAAACACGTGGTAACTTTATTCAAAGTTGTAATTTTATTCAAGATTCAACATTATGATAAGTTAAATACAAAAAAGTTATCAAAAATTATTGTAACTTTATTATAAATTTTATCAAAATTATTGTAACTATGTTTAGAATTATTGTTAATTTATCTAAACTTATAGTAACTTTATTCAAATTTATTGAAAATTATATCAAATTTATTGTCACTTTATTCAAATTTATTTTAAAATTCAACTAAAATTATTGTAAATTTATTAAGATTTATTGTAAATTTTGTAAAAAATTATTATAAGTTTATTCAAATTCATATTAAATTTTATCTAGAGTTCTTATAACTTTATCCAGATTTATTGTAACTTTAATCTTAAATTATGGTAACTATATTGTAAGTCTTAATTTTATTCATGATTCAACATTATGGTAAGTTTAATGGGAAAATTTATCTTAAATTTTATTCAGATTTATTGTAAATTTTTCTATGTCATTGTGACTTTATTCAATAGTTATTGTAATTTATTTTTATCTTACAATTATTTATATAAAGTCACTAATTTATTGCACTGGCTTACATAAATGAACTAAGTTACATTGTAAAAGAATAATGTTACGCATTTTGAAATTTTAGTTACATTAGTTTATTTTCACGTTACAATTATTTTATATAACGTTAGTGATTGCTTACATAGGTTTACATAAATGACTAAGTAACTTTGTAATGGAGTAGAGTTACATATTTTGTAATTTTAGTTACATTAGTTTATTTTCATATTACATTTATGTTATTGAATGTTACTAATTAGTTACACAAGTTTACACAAATTTACATGAATGAACTAAGTTACTTCGTAAGGAACAGAAATACATATTTTGTAATCATAGTTCCATTGTTTTATGTTGATGTTACAATTATTGAATATAATATTACTGATTACTTACATAAGTTTACATAAGTGAACTATGTTACTTTATAAGGAACAAAGATACATATTTTGTAATTGTAATTACATTAATTTATTTTGATGTTACAATTATTTTATTTAACCTTACAAGCTTATTGCTCGGGTTGAAAAAAGAAATAATATGGTTGAGAAAAACAAAGGCATGTGCAATGAAGTTGACTTCAACTACAAGACAACAGAATATGATGGTAGCATTGATTTGGTGGATGGCTTTGTACAAGGTTATGACATGGAAGTGGAGCTTGAAATGGATGGTGATTGTGAAGAAAACGGTGATGGTGAAGAAGATATTCTACAAGATAACACTAGCATTCACCAAATTAAAAGAGATCTTAGTAAAAGTGATTTTATGACTCTTAAATTTTATAATTTTGATTAGGCCAAGGAGTTCTATGAAGCATATGGCTAAGCAATGATGTTGGAATCAGGAAGGACCATGTTGGGCTCACTAAGAAGGGTGACATTATATGGCGTAAATGGATGTGTCATTGTGCTCGTCTATGAAGTGATAAATGAAGGTGACAAAAATAACACGAGAAGAGAGCTTGATTCATATTCAATGCTTTTTAAACTTTTTCTATAGAAGTATTAAATCTTCTCAAGTTTATGAACTTGGATAAAAGAAGAGTTAGTATAAGAACACTTAAAGTATCAGAGTGGTAATCAAAAGAAGAGTGTTTAAAAGAAAAGAGATAGCTAAAGCTATAAAAATAGTGAAAAGAATATTTGTAGATGTGGTTTTTTTTCTTCTGTAATAGCTCTTTTGAAAACAACAACTTAGTAACAACCGTTAAGTTTTAATAAAAACCTTAGTTGGTAGCGCAAAGAGTTGTTGCTTATCATACTTTAACTGAAACTTCTTTTAATAAAGATCAATTTAATAAGAGAACAAAAAGCTCATAAGAAAAGAAGGGTAAAGGGAGAAAAGCTTAAAGCACAATATTTATATTGGTTCGACCAAACCACGTGCCTACATTCAGTACCCAGCTATACTGATATTTTTATAACTATACGAAGTAATCTTGCTTCCACTCTAGCCTCTTTAAGCTAATATATAAGTATTCCTTCTTCAACACTAGCCTCTTTAGGCTAGTAGTTGAACTTAGCAAGATTACACCGAAAAGAATTTAAGATGAGAAGAGTCAGAGTAATGTTATATTGAAAATAGTTCAAATAACACTCTTGAATTTTTTAAGTTGGGAATCTTTTATAAGGTTGAAAAGTAGCCATTGACATCCAAAAAGGAACAATAGTTTTTTTTGCTGTATTAGTGTGTTTGCAGGCTTTCACTTTCAATTGATGAGAAGAGTGGTTCCAACAACCGTTCTTAACATGTGAATGACTCTTCTTATCATTACTTTTCAACTTCCAATATCATTACTTTTCAACTTCCAAGCTTCTCATCGTTATTCTTAATTTTTTTGAGAGTGTGGGTCCTTAAGCTTTTCAAGAAAGGTGTCTCTTCTTGCCTCTTTTAGATTTCTAATATTGTCTGAGATAAAATCTTGTTGATCTTCAAGTTAAGGCTTCTTGGGCGAATCTTCTTAATAACATTCTTCAAATGCTTAAGAAGCTTCTTAATGTTGTTGAACATGTAGACCTTTCTTAACAAGTTCTTCTATGAGAGTGATTATTGAAACACTAAACTTAAGGCTGAATGCAACAACTTCTAGAACATTAGCATTGAACAATAACTGAGTTGCATACATGACATTTTGCAATACTATTTTTCCTATTAAAATTTTAAATAGTTAAATTAACGAATGTATAAAGCAATATAAATTGGGCATTAAACAAAATAAATATGAAACACATAATATAGGACAATCAACTAATTTCAATTTCAACATACAACATATGATAATCAAAGGGTAATACAATTTACATATAATTTTAGGAAGATAGAAACATGATAGAATACTAAACCCTTAAAAGTCTTCACTTTGGCAAACTGAACAATAATATTAGGTTGAGAGATATCACCAGAAGAGAGGAAAGAGTTAAGCTCATCAACATAAGTACCAAAAAGGGCACACTGGATCTTGATACTAAAATGGCAAAAGGAGGTCACGATTACAACTTCCAATTACATTTTACACTAAAGAACACATTTTTTTAAGACAATAAGTGTTATAATAAATAATTTTATTTATTTTTATAAATAACCATTACCTATCCACATCGAGCTCTATAACATTCATGTTGGTTTTCTTTCCATCTTTCTCATACTCTTTTTCTATTCCAACACCAAACAATAAACCCATGACATCTACAAAAAAAAAAATCATTTTTTCACATTCATTAGAAACAAAATATGTTTACAATATTTAGAAATAATTATTAAATGAATTTACAGCTCACCAACTAAATATGGTAACTCTCCATCAGTTTGAAATATATCATCAAATGGAATCAAAGTCAGACCGTCCAGAGGAATAACTGACGATTCACACGGTTTTACAGATGTTCGAAAAGATCCAGTATTTCTCCCAACCCCAAAGTATGCCAAAACATAAACTTGGCCCTCAAATAAAAGAGGCTTGAACTTGTACACCATAGTTTTCGTCACAAAGATATGGATTTTTGTTCCCTTTAACAGAAACAATAAGAGGAAGACATTAGAAAAATCACATAGCCATAATTAGAATTAATTATAATGGAATATAAAACATGAAAAACTCACAAATTCATCGATTAACACCATCTCTATGGAATTCACCATGCGTGGATTATTAAAACTGGGAAGATTCCATAATCGTATTCTGCGCACCTTTAACCTCCACGCCTCTCTCACAGGAGTGATATTGGCAATTGGATCAATTCAAGCAGCCATTTGGACAATACATAATATTAGATGTAGATAGAGAGGAGAGAAAAGAAACATGATTTCTGATTATAAAACCCTATGAGATTAACAATTCCAAACTGCTTACCTGAACAAATCCAAACAAATATATATAGGCATCTTTCCAAATTGAAAACGAGTAATGAAATTAAATTGAAGGTTTCAAAACTAATCATGTTGTAGATTATAATGATTATCTTGAGCAGAACCAAAAAAACCCAATTGCATATTTGAAGAAGGAAAAACATTGAGATCATAAATAGATGAATGAACAACAAAGGGAAAGAAAAAATCATTCACTACACCTGAAATGAGGAGACACATTTGAAATTTGATAATTAGCATCATATAGATCATCAAGAAAAATGAATAGCTATGGCAGAGATCCTTGCACATGTGGCTGCGAAATGAAGAGTCGAGAGTGAGCATCCATTCACTGAAGCAGTTGCTCTGGCAGGGCAATGAAAACTTAGAAAAAAATAGGATATGAGACTATGAGAGCCTTGTTAGTTTCATTTGCTCACCAAACAAAACCCTTTACAACTATATACATTTATTTATTTATTGGTACATTTATAATTTATGATATCTATCATTTTAAATTTTAAATATTAAAAATATCACATATTGGAAACGTATAATTGGAAATGCACACGGGCCTCAATGCAAAGAATGATAGAAAGCTACATGCATTATAATATCTATTATATTATATTTTAAATATTAAAAAATATCTAAAACAAATCAACAGATACGAGAGAATCATGTAATGGGCCCAAATCATGTAATGGGCCCACCACAAATTAATGATAAAAACACCTCTTTACTTGGTTTATGGTTCACAACTATAAATTATTTTAAAAATTTATAATAATGTTTAGAAATTAATACATAAAAATTGGACACGGCCCACTACATACCTTATGATTCAAAAGTTTCTATTTTAGGATAATAAAAGATTTTGGAAGGAAAATTTTAGAAGAGAAGCTCACACATGACAAAGAATTTCTTTGTAATGATTCTTCAATTGTATTTTATATATATATATATATATATATTTATTTATTTAAAAATTCCTTAAAAGCTTTGGATGGACGCTTTTGTGCAAGACGTCCATCTCTTTGGTTTTCTTTTTGTTTAAATTATACATTTGTTTTTTTTATAGTTTTATTTTAAATTTATAGTTTAAAATTATTCAAAAATGTCATTATAATTTTAAATAATAAATCCTTATAATATTATTCTAAATAATAAATAAATTTAATTAATAGAGTCTATTTTATATATTTTAAATTATAAGTACTAAATTAAATGTTGTGGGACTAATTTAACCTTTCCTTTTCTTTAACTTTGTTTTCTTCTTCTGCGATTTTTGCGCAGCACTTGGCACTTGGCAGCCTTCCCTCAACGTTGGATTCCACAATGGATGATATCATCTACTCCACCCTCAAACGATTTGGACCTCAGTCATGGTTTGTTCGTTCACCATCTTTGTCCCTCTCATTTCTTATTCCCATCTCTTTTTCTTCTCTTTCTCTCTGTAATTCATGTCACTCTGCAAAGCATAGAAAGACCCATCTCTGCAACTGCAATCCAAGTTTTCATCCTCATTTTCTTGCTGATTTTGTGAATGAATGAATGGATGAAATTTTGCTGGTAAAATTGACAAATCTAGTATCTTTTCTGAATTTTTATTTGATTGGTTTTTAAAGTTTCTGATTTTCTTGTTTGGTGGGTTGAACTTGGAATTGTGTTCGGTTTTGAGATTTTGATTTTGTATTTCTGAAATTGAGAACCCCTTTTGATGGGTGCAGAAATTGAGGGTTGCAGCCAATAGGCTAGCTTCTACTGCAATGGGGGAGTTCAACGGTGGTGAGTATGTGACCGTTGGTGAGTTACCTTCTCCAAGGAGAAATCATGTGAGGAAAGTTTCAGTTCTTCCTCTGGTATTTCTCATCTTCTATGAGGTTTCTGGGGGACCCTTTGGTGTTGAGGATACTGTGCAGGCTGCAGGTCCTCTGTTAGCCCTTCTGGGGTTCTTGGTTTTCCCATTCATATGGAGTGTTCCTGAGGCTCTGATTACTGCAGAGATGGGTACCATGTTCCCTGAAAACAGTGGTTATGTGGTTTGGGTTTCGTCTGCTTTGGGTCCCTATTGGGGATTTCAGCAAGGTTGGATGAAATGGCTAAGTGGGGTGATTGATAATGCTTTGTACCCAGTTCTGTTTCTTGACTATCTGAAGTCAGGAATCCCTGCTTTAGGTGGTGGAGTACCAAGAGCTGTTGCAACCTGGGGTTTGACTGCAGTTCTCACTTACTTGAACTATAGGGGTTTAACCATTGTGGGATGGGTTGCTGTTCTTTTAGGGGTTTTCTCACTCCTCCCGTTTGTGGTTATGGGGCTGTTGACAATTCCAGACTTGAAACCTTCGAGATGGTATGTGACAAATTTAAATGATGTTGACTGGAATTTGTATTTGAATACTCTATTTTGGAATCTTAATTATTGGGACTCCATAAGTACTCTTGCAGGAGAAGTGGAAAATCCAAAGAAAACTCTTCCCAAGGCTCTCTTCTATGCTTTGATCCTAGTAGTTCTAGGGTATTTCATCCCTCTTCTAATTGGTACTGGTGCTGTTCCCCTCGATCGTGAGTTGTGGACTGATGGGTACTTCTCGGATATTGCTAAGATTGTTGGAGGAGTGCGGTTGAGATGGTGGCTTCAGGCTGCTGCTGCAATGTCAAATATGGGAATGTTTGTTGCTGAAATGAGCAGTGACTCTTTCCAGCTTCTAGGGATGGCTGAGAGGGGAATGCTACCTGAGTTCTTTTGCAAGAGGTCTCGCTATGGAACCCCTCTTATAGGAATACTTTTTTCAGCCTCTGGTGTAATTTTACTATCATGGCTGAGCTTTCAAGAAATTGTAGCTGCAGAAAATTTCTTGTACTGTTTTGGAATGATTTTGGAGTTTATTGCATTCATATTGTTGAGGATCAAACAGCCCACTGCATCTCGGCCTTACAAGATACCAGGGGGAACAGCTGGAGCAATTCTTATGTGTATTCTTCCTACCGTGTTGATTTGTGTTGTACTGGCTTTCTCCTCCTTGAAAGTAATGGTTATAAGCCTCATTGCTGTGGTGATTGGCCTTGTGATGCAGCCGTGTCTCCAATTTGTGGAGAAAAAGAGATGGATGAAGTTCTCAGTTAGTTCTGAGCTCCCAGATCTTGACAATGAGGAGAGCATTCACTCTTTGGTGGATTAATTTATCCAGTTTCAAGAGAGTTGTGAAGAAAAAATTACACTGGACGTACAGGGCTGCGCTAACCAAGATGAGAAGGTCTTAATGCATTTTGGCACTTCAGCTGTCTACAATATATTGTCTCAACTAAACTCTGCCTGGGTACATAAGCTGTTTATCTATGTTTTTAGTTTGATGATAGATATGATGGTAATTAGAAACCTGAAGCTAGTTAT
This sequence comes from Styphnolobium japonicum, assembly GCA_023212625.1. Lineage (NCBI taxonomy): Eukaryota > Viridiplantae > Streptophyta > Magnoliopsida > Fabales > Fabaceae > Styphnolobium > Styphnolobium japonicum. The sequence continues at coordinate 16,849,881 of JALBWW010000011.1, forward strand.
TAGAATGTTTTAGGAAATGAATTTATTTGGTTTCCCTGTATCTATTTTTTTTTTTCAAATTATAAATCTTGGACATTTATAATCCAATGATGATTAGCAACTCAGTTGAGCTTCCAATAAATAATCTCAATCTTGCACCACGCTGGGAAATAATTTTTCCTATTACACCAGTCAAAAACCCCTTTGTATCTAGCTACCTGCTGGTTTATTTATATGCTCTACTATGATCAAAATTGGAACGTGATGGAATTTCAGAAAATAGTTGAGTTTAAGGGGGCTATATATATATATATATATATATATATATATATATATATATATATATATATTTGATGATTATTTTTGGGTATCCAGTAATAGTAGTACTATTTGTTGAGACAAAATTATCAGACAATTTGTCTATGTCTATTTAATCTAATTATTCACTAATCAATTCAAGTTACAATCGTTATAAATCTCACTCTCAAAGTCAAATATCAATTACACCAAAATTCCAATCGCAATTGTTGTCTTACTCAAAGATTTCCGCCACTGACGAATGACCACAACACAGCATTAGTTGCAGCTCACAAGTAAAACACATTCAACTTCTTGCAGCAAAACAAATCGATGCTCCAGAACTCTCTTGTTTCGGGGCTTTCCCTCTTCTATTATTGATGCCGCACTCTCACGTAGCAGGGAAGGCTGATACGCTTATTATATCGATGTAAAGTCCTTTTATAATGTAGCGCATGTTTGTGGCTGTGGATAGTGATGTCAAATATATTGTTGTCTTAAATTTCATAAATCATATTCTCTTTCAAAAATGATTTTAGACTTATTAAAAATATTTCTCATTATTTATTCTAATATTATCACGTGCATAAAAAAATTAGTTATAATTAAAATACATTAATAATTTTTTCTGTTCCCCCTATACTTTATTTGTTTTTTATTATTTAAGTAAAAAAACAACAGATTTGCCAAAAATAAAGGTTTTTTTTTTTTGGGGGGGGGGGATTTGGGTTTCATCAATGATTATTAAAGTGGTAATTGATAATTTCACTGGCTTTATTCTTATGAATTTCTTACAAACTCCAAAGTGAATTCATTTGTACGATTGGTTTATTTGTGTGCAATTATTATTTTCGTTAGCAAAGAAAATTTTATATTTTTCTAATAAATCAACCTAATAATTATCCTAATTAGTTAAAGAAGCAAATATTAAATTTTTTTGAGTTCTAAAGATAATAAATATTTTTACTTTTTCATTTTTTGGTTCCCAAAATAATAAATATTTTTACTTTTTTATTTTAAGTAATTAAAAATATATATTAAGAGAATATAGCGTTACTGTTTCATTAGCCACATCAGTCCCGTCTAATATATGAGCTGTTAATTCTGCATTGAAGGCTGCAATTAGTGTAGTATTAATATTGGTTACGGGACAGAGGCTATTAAGTTTGAGGGATTTGGATTCTTTCTAGCACTCTTTAGAGCCTCCTCTTCAGCTTCTCTATTTTTCTCTTAATTCCATTCTCTTTCTTTATTAATTCTCCATTATTTCTTTATCATCTCTATTCTATCTCCCCCTCTATTTTTTCTGCAAGAGAGGCTGGAGAGGATCCAAAGCCAAGTTTGAGGGGGCCAATATTGGTTATCAAGCACACATGGGAACTGGAGCAGATGGCAGCTAAGCTTGGCCAGCAAAATAAATTTTAAAAATGGAATTTTTATGTTTTGTTTTTTGAAAATGATTTTTGATTTTAACTTCACCCCTAAATAATGTGTTTTTTTTTTCTTTGGTCCCCTAGTAAAAATCTTCTAGCTCCACCCCTATATATGGTTTATGGTTTTAATTTTCATCATATGCAATAAAGTTATTTTGTTTGGCTTAAAGAAGGAAAGTTTTCTATGATTCTCTCTTTAGGTGATCTTAAAAATCACAAAGTTGGATAAGTAGTTATTGTCATAATTGAAAATTTTTAATAATGTCTCAATACATAATTAAGTGATAGTGTAAAATAATTTTACACTTACAACATATCAAAATTAAAGTATAAAGTTTATAGTATTATCATTTAATTATATATTAACTCATCAATAAATAATTTTAATATTTTAAATAGTTTTTATTGAATCAAATTCTTTTAATAATGTGTTAATAGATCATCATCGAATGATAGTGTAAGTAAAAAACCTTTACAAGAGCGATAAAAATTAAACTAATGAAATTACTTTATGTATCACCATGCATAAATTTGATTTCATTAGGGACACTTTGTTGCAAGCATGACAATAAAAAGCATGATGATAGTATACCAAGTGGAATTGGAAAATTAAATTTGACATAACTCAGGTTAGGTTTCTAATTTTGTTAGTGCTGAAACATTTTGTAACTGTGCCATATGTTTCGGCAAAACTGGCAGCGACATAGTTAATGATGTAACGGCTTACTATAATTGGAATGCATTAATCCGTAGTATACCTTATCAGAATATGCAATTTGTTGATAATAATTAATCCTCACATTTAGCATACAAAAATATATATGATAAAAAGTATACATGTTCTCGTTCAAGTTGAATCCTCCTGGTCACGCGGTTGCTGGAGCGACTAGCCTTTGAAATAGCAGCGAGGTACGTACTTGCAAAAGTTTATGGCACTCTAATGCTTAAGTTAATAAATAACTAAAGAGGTATAACTCATACGGGTCATGTGAAATTAGGGTTTTACTTGAGAGGCTAGGCTCCCTATTTATAGGGTAGGAAGAGATTCTCCTAATTATGAGTATAAGTCATTGTCGAGTTGGTACAGAATCATCGTTGAGTAGAAGTCAGTGATGAGTTCAGCCTTAACACTAAGTCAAAATCCCAAAATACCCTAACAACACAGTACCAATATATATTACAAAGTCAACTCATTTTTCCAACAGGATTAGATAGTGAAAACCTCATAGGACACTGCTCAGCTTACCAATGTTAAACAAAACTAGTCAACGTAAACAAACAACTCTCATGCAATTGACATTCTTCCCCTGTCATGATATGCCAAGTAGAGAACCTTGGTGCTTTACAAAAAGTTGAAGCTAAAAATCATACTTTTTTTGTTACATAAAATCATAATTTTATTAACAATTAAAGAATCTATCTCAGATATACCATCTCTTCTCTATAGACAAATATAGCCAAAAAAAAAATCTATAGACAATTTATTAGATAACGACACACACTAGAGATGGGACTACATCCTCTTATAGTTTTTGTCCAAATCGTGATGGAGAAATCTTTAAAAAATAAACCAAACACACTAGAGATAAGTCTAGATCCTTTTGGAAAAATATGAGCATGTAATGCATTTTTCATCACCATAGTAAATTCTCTTGTTTTCCGGACAAATCAACATTACATCCATTTGAAGCCTTCCATTCAAAATTCCAAACCAAATTTGCCACAAAGTACTCCAACTGGAGTACTATTGCCAAATTATAGCCTGGGCAAATCCTCCTCCCTGCTCCAAATGGCATCATCCTTATCTCTTTACTCCCCGTAATATCAAAAGCTTCAACTCCACTTTTCTCAATGTTCAACAACCTCTCTGGCTTGAATGCCATGGGATCTTCCCAAACCTTTGGATCCCACCCCATCTCTGCCACCATGAAATTCACTGTCCCATTTTTAGTCACCAAGTAACCATTCAAAACCACATCCTCAGTCACTGCGTGTGGCAACACAAAGTGCGAAGGGGGGTGACACCTTAGGCCTTCCAAAATCACAGCCTTGAGATATGGCAATTTAAGCAAATATTCCTCTTTCACTTCTTTTTCCTCTCTATCACCCACGACCTCTCCGATTTCCTCCACAAGCCTCTGTTGGACATGTGCGTATTTCACCAAATTTGCTATAATCCACTGCAACGCTGTTGACGTTGTATCTGTGCCGGCACTAAGAAACTCTGAACATAAGGTGACAAGTTTGCCTTCATCAAGTTTGAGTTTCTCCTCAGGCAACTGCAAATCCAACAAAGTATCCACGTAAGAAATGATACATTTATCAGGGTCATTGTACTCATTGTCCTTGCTCATTCTATTTTCTTTAACTTTTTTCGTCTCACCAATTAGCTCAAACAACACAGTTTTTTGGTCCTTCCGAAGGTGCAACAACTCCTTCCAACGTTTTCGGAACAAAAATTTAGGATATTGAATCTGCTAAAGCTCAAAAGTAAACGGCGTTGCACATCTTTGACGTCTTTGATTTGTTGTCGTCAACTCTTTCACCGAAACACATGAACACTAGCAAGTAGAACATGGCATGTTGAATATGGTCGATGACCCTAATAGAATCACTTGATTTTCAATCAAATTTCAACCAGTTTAGAAGATCACCTAAGACATCACTGCTAGAGATTTTGTTGGGAAGGGTTTTGGGGCGGTCAGCGAAGACAGCACTGTTTTGAATTAAGGCCTGGTGGGCAAGGGATCGATCAGCTATGAAAATGTAAGGGCCTTTCCAAATGCGGACAGTGATGATGGGACCATATATGGCATGGAGCATTCGAAGAGTTGGCTCGACTTCTGAGAATGATTTTCGATATTTGTTATTATAGGGACGTGAAGAGGGCCAGGAGGAAGGTTAACTGGAAGGAGAAGAGAATGAATGGTTCTGTTGATGAGCACGCAGAGACAGAGAGAAACAAGGACAATGAACCAGGCCTCCATGTGTTTAGCTCTACTGCTTTAGCGAGTGATCAGCCATAATTAACTTTCCAAATGAAAGCAAAAGAACAAATATGGTGGAACTTTCATTAAAATATTATGGGGTATTTATTGCGGTTGATAGCTGATGTTAGTTGCAACTGCGGTTTATAGACTGATATTAGTTGCAACTGTAGTAAAAGTAATAAGGAGTCCTATAGTATCTGAATGATTTAATATTTAAAATAAGTTGTAAAATTATTTATTGATTATTAATTTTATAATAAATATTTAAAAATTTATTAAATATAAATAATAATTAATTAATTTTTAATAATTTATCTTAAATATTGATACCTTAAAAAAAATAACGAAATAATTCCTGAAGTAAAATATTATGGCGATGATTTATTTGCTGTCAGTAGATAGTTGTAAATATCATGTGGCCCATTGATTGCTATATGATAGATGCTTTGGTTTTGCACAATATGCCTAGTGGCTAAATTCTAATCATTTGACAAAAACTAAAGAAGAATTTTTTGTTTGGTGGGATGGGGGTGGGTATGGGTTTCATCAATGTTTATCAAAGAGGAGCCAAATCAGTACTGCATGTGTTAATATCTGAGTTGTTAATTTTTAATTAAAATCTGCAGTTAGTGTAGTATAGTATTGCTTGAATATCACACATGGGTATGCTTCTAATTTTCATAATTATCTGCTATAAAGTTATTTTTTTGTGGTTAAGCAATGAAGTTCTTTTGTTTGGCTGAAAGGACGAAAATTTACCGAGATTCTCTCTCTTTAGATAGTCTTAGAAACCATGCAGCTGGATAATGAAATTAGTTTACCTTGCGTAAATTTGTCTTCAGTTGGAGCACTTTGTTGCTAGCATGACAATATATCTATGGCCTCATGATAATATAAGAAGTGGAATTGGACTATAAATTTCGGCGTTCCCTTCTAATAATTTTGCTTGTGCTGAAATCATATTTTTCTCCGAAAATGGCAGTGGCATAATGATGTACTGAAAGTTTTTTTTTTTTTTTGGTAAATAAACGGGGCTGAGAGTCCAACAACACAAAACCAAACTACATCCAATCAAAAGAAATACCAAAATTATCAACTACTAGTTGTAGTATCAGAAAATGAGGAGCTCGATCAAAAATATGGAGGCCAAGCTCATAAGAATGCCATGAGCAAGATGATCTGCACAAGTGTTGCCCTCTCGGAAGCAGTGTTGGAAACACACCTGCCAAGCTCTATTCTTCAGAATGGATATCTCACGAATAAGTGTAGCACTGGGATGCCAATCTATACACCCTTTATTAATAAACTGGATAGCACTAGTGGAGTCAGATTCAACAATCACATGAGAACAATCACATGAGGTAGCTGCAAAAACCATGATGTACTGAAAGTTAAAGCCATTTGTTGTGGCTTGAGAAAAGTCAAAAGTGGCAGTAGATTTTTCGGTGCATTAAATGATGGTGAGAAATATTTCTTAAATGATGGAGAGAAATATTTGGTCGTACTGAAATCATACTTTTCTCCGAAAATGGCAGCGGCACAATGATGTATTGAAAGTTAAAGCCATTTGTTGGTAAATGAAGGAGAGACTTGGGTGGATGTTAGAGGAAGATGAAAACTGATTTTTTTTTTTGTGAAGTAACAAAGGAGGTCCGTCTCTGTATCTATCTCATTTTAGAAATCAAAATATATAATATCTTTTGAGAGGTTTTTTTTTTTTTTTAGAGTTTTATCTTATTTATTTTGAAAGAATTATAATATCTCAGTTCTAAAAAAAGTGTCATTGTTCTCTTCTTATATTTAGAGAAATAATTGTAATATTTTTCTCATAATAAAAATATTATACTCTTATCGATGATTTTTTTTCTTGATTTGTTTAAAGGTTTTTTATATTAAATTCATGTGTCTAGTTCTTATTTTTTCAATTCTATTTTAGTTATGTGATACTATTTTCATAACTCAGGTACCTAATATAGTGAACCTACTTGCTATAATTGAAAGAGGTGTTAGAATTCAGATTTCCAGTGAACTCTATACATTACAATATATCTATTTATTTTAAATAATTAATAATTAAAAATATGTATATATTAGAAATTTCAGTTATATATATTTTGACACGTTAGGGTTCATAATAAACCTGAATCCATCATAAAAAAATAACAAAAAAAACTCTAATTGAAATGTATCAATCATCAATGTATATGATATGCGTTATCTTAGGTTAAAGCCCTATAACTATAAGCATGGACCGTTGATCAATTTATCATAAATATGCAATTTATTGATAAGAATTCATCCTCACATTTGACATTCAAAAATATATGTTTTAAAAAAAAATTAAGGTGAGTTTGCGTGTATGAGAACCCATGGGAATTTCATTGGCATAATGTTAAGCTAACAAATAATGATACTAGTACATTAATGTAAAAGTTTAATTTTGATCTATTGTCAGTATAAAAAAATTTATACTATTATTTAATCATGTATTGTCAAATCATTAAAAGAGTTTGACAACAACTATATTAAAAGTCTAACTCTTTTAATGATGAGTCAGTACATGATTGGATGACATTACATTGATAATGAATTAAAATTAAATCCTTAATGTAAACTTCACAAAACTTTTTATAAATTATTAAATAAAATTTTCTATCCTATGTTAGTTTTTCCTAATGGATTATATTATCGAGTAAACATATATTTTAGTCATCCAAATATGCAAGTAACATAGTTTGGTCCTTTAATAATTTTTGACAAAAGACTAATTTTATGTTAAAAATGATATTAAAAGACTAATTTTATGCTAAAAAATAATATTAAATGACCAATTTGATATCAAAATTTGATATTATAAGTCTATTTTAATGTATTTATAATTAAAAAACATAACTAATAATACTTGTATCTATAAAGGATTAAAATAAATATTTACGTTTATATTATCTCACATTATACGGACAACTATTAGTTACTAAGTTACATGGAAAATTCTACGCTACCGTTGTAATAATACCCCCATGTGAATTCCAATAAAAAATATTATTTAGTTTTTAAATACAAAAAGTATATTTTTTCTTGATAGTAGAAAAACTACTTGAGGGTAGCATTGGGTGACCCAAGTTACATACTTCTTTATAAATCTAGACATATTACTAGGTCGGCTGAAGGGTAATGTCTGGGGGTGATCAAAACGAAATTAATCCCAACAAAATTTAAAAAATCAAACCTAAAAGCAAAAACTAATCTAAACTAAATAAATTCAGTTTTGTTTGGTTTTTTTAAATAAAAAACATATCGGTTTGGTATGATATATACATATATAAGATTTAATTTTAATTTATTGTCAATGTAAAAAAAATTTATACTATAATTTAATTATGTACTAACACATTGTTAAAGAGTTTAATTTTGATTCACTATCAGTGTAAAGTTTCTTTACACTGTCACACAATCATGTATTGTCAACTCATTAAAAGAATTTAACTATTATAACAATTATCTCAAAAGTTTAACACTTTTAATAATGTGTCAGTATATAATTAAATAACAGTATAAAAAAACTTTACACTGACAGTGGATTAAAATTAAATCTATTGTTAAAAAAGCTAAACTTTCGAAGTAGTTGTTGTGATAGTCAAACTCTTTTAATGATTTGATAATACATAATTATATGACATTGTAAAAAATTTTACACTAACATTAAATTAAAATTAAAATCATATATATATATATATATATATATTTACTGATTAACTTACCTTTATACCTTCAATTACTGATGAACTTAATTACCATTACATCCCAAATATTGAACCTCAATTCTAATTTGATGGCATTTTGTCATTCTCGTTCTCTCTATCTCTCTAGCCTCTGCCAGACTGCCACCGCCCAAGAGCAAGAAGACCTTAACCTGCCGTTTCCCCAGACGCTCGCCTGTTGCAGCATCGTCAGAGGCCGCTGACTCTACTGAATCAGAGAGACCTACGATACAAGTGCCATCCTAAAGCCCCCAAAATCCCAAGCTACTTTTGCATCACAATAGTTCAAATATTTCACTATATACAACAACTTCGAAAATTCACCAAACTACACAAAACTTAAAATGCAAAGAAAAAAGGATGGTTTTTCTCATCGCTAATCCCCAGAGTGAAAAACTTGCACACAAGCGTGGAATGCGAAACGAACCAAAATGTTAGTGAGGTTTTGGAGAGTGAATCTCAGGGAGCTCCCCATGGAGTAGTTGAGAACAACCGACAACAACGGCAGATTCTGAAATCAATTGCTACTGCTCTACCTAGGGTTCGAGGTATCGGGCTTCAGATCTGAGAATATATATAACGAGTGTAGCGTTTACCATTTCACACTGTTTGGCTCGAGGGAAGGGAAATTACGGAGAGAGAGGTTATTTTAAATTTTATGTATTTAGTTTGATGTTTTAGAAGGGAGGAATGAGAGTAAAATCTCTCAAACTCTCTTTTAAAGGTATTATTTCGGTACTCATCTTTTTTTTCAGAGTATCGATATCTATGGTGAATTGTTTAACATTCATTAGTTGTTATTTATATTTAATAGACTTTCTAGTATTTATTGTGAAACTAACAGTCAATAAATAATTGACAACTTACCCTAGGTACCAAACTCATCAGGGTATCATAACAACTCTCTTCTTCTAAAAGTGAGAAATTTGAATGAAAGAGAATATATATTTAAAAATATATTTAAATATCTTTAAATTAAATGTTACATTAAATATTATAATTGTGTAAAAAAATAAATTTATATTTTTTTTCATTAAAATCTCTCTTATCTCCTTCTTTAATCAAACACATAAAATTAAAATCTCTCATCTCCTTTTTCCTCCCCTCCATTAAAATTCCTCCATTCTTCTCCCCTTCTTTGAATCACAGAGATCCTTAATTTACACTTTACAAACCCTAATTATCATGGTGCCTCTCTTTTATGCTATACAATTTGAGTTTAATTTTGATTCACCGTCAGTGTAAAGTTTTTTTACACTGTCATCCAATCATGTGTTGTCAAATCATTAAAAGAGTTTGACTATCACAATAACCACCTAGAAAGTCTAACTCTTTTAATGATGTGTCAGCACATGATTAAATGACAGTGTAAAGAAACTTTACACTGACAGTGGATTGAAATTAAATTCATACAATTTATTTTAAAATTTTATATTACTTTATAAAATATAAAAATTTATTTACATATATTTTTATAAATATTAAAGACTTCATAATTTATTTTTAATCCGTTAAATTCATACAAGAGGAGGCTCTCCGTAGAAAATCTTGGACAAAATTAAAGTAATTCGTTTAATTATGAATATTTATTCTTTATTTAACTTTTAACAAACAATCAAATATATATATATATATATATATAATAAAGGTAATTATGTAAATGGAAAAAAATGTTGCATTTCAAAAGTTCCAAATCCGTTATTTTAAAGGTGGTGGACACTTTTTCAATAATCAATTAGTTTATAGAACCTGAGCGTTGTTTGGAGTATAAAAAGTATAATATTATAATTCAATAATTATTAAATATTATTAGTTATGTATATATAAACATTATGTTTATCAAATATTATTTATTTGTATTTTTTTATATAAAATATAAAAGATCATTTTATAGTGACAAGTTAAGTTTGAATGAAAAATCTCAATTTAAAAAATATATGTTATGACTAAAATAAAAGAAATTTTACATAAGTATAACTACAAATATTTAATGTCTTAACTATGATGAAATATTAATGCGTACTCCGATACATGATAGTAAAATATAATTAGTAAATAATTAAATATTTCATATGATACATAAAATGACTTGAACCTTCAAATATTCCAAAATAAGTTTAATGATATTAATAGTAAAATAAAAGAATTAATGATTTTTTTAAATTGAATTTATTTTAATATTATTTAAATTAATTATTTTTATGATTATTATAAAAATATTTCAAAAATTTAATATATTTCATTTATTTAAATATTAATAAAATAATAATATTATATAAATTAACTAAAAATATTTTTATGTATAATATACATCCAATTTTTATTTTGTATATAAGAAGCAATGCTTTTTCAATTAGAATACATAATTGCGTTAAATAACTGAATGTGATTATGCAAAATAAAATGTAACTTAACATGATTGTATGATTTTTAAGACACATTTGGTTCTCATGTTATCCTTTGAATTAAACCAAACCAATTAATATTAACGTAAATTATATTCGAATCGAAAAATAATAATATAAGAACATAATAATACATAACTTTATGTCCTACAATCCTAAATGAAAATTATAGATATATTATGTTAGTTTAAAATTTTAAATAGTTACTCATTTGAACTACAAAAAGATCATCAAGATGTCAAATTCATACACAAATTTGCAATTATAAGGAATGACACATCTAAGAACAAATAAATTAAATATACTTTTGTATGCATCTCATTGCAACACAATTTCACTTCTTTTCATCTTGTCTTTTACAATTGTTTTGAATGTTGAATAATCTAAAATCCATAAAAATAATTTTTTTCTTATTATTTTTAACAAAGACAAAACATTCACACAATGTGACATATATTTTTTATTTTAGAACATATTCTGGCATATATTTACAATATCAAAGTATATTGTCCATTAGATATTAAGAGTTCTTTTAATTACTCATAGTAAAAATGTAGTAATAAACAAATTATAAAACTAGTGCATAATTAACTTTGACAATTAAAATTTTACCTATGTTTGACATATGAAAAAATTACAATTTGACATATATATTAATTAAATGTATAAGTCAAAATTTTCAAGTGACATTTGTCGACATTTTTTCTTTTTTTAAATGACACATGTCAAAAGTTTCTCTTGATGGTTTTAATTTTCTTCATAAATTAATGTTTAATATGTATATAATAACAAATTAATGTTTAACATGAATTCATATAATCATAAATTAATATTTAATATGCATGCATAAATTAAGGTTTAACATAATTTTTTATTAATTATATTAAATGTATAAACATATCTAAGTGACACTTGTCAATATTTGTTCTCTTCCAAAGTTCTTCATACTTTCTTATTAAACGTTCATTAATTATTCTTTAATTATCATTTTAGGTGGCACTTGTCAAGATTTCATTTCTTTCTATTTGACATTTGTTACTTTCTTTTAGCTTCATGTTTTTACATTAAAAAGTCATTCTTTGACTTGAACCTATAATTTTTATTATGATAGTCACTCGCCCTAATTTCCTAAACTAAGTCCAAGTGATTACGTTTTGCTTTTGATTGTGGAAAATGAAAGATCATAAAATGCTTGACTTTATTTACATATACTTTGGGTATAACTGGTATCAAAATTGTCCGTACTAAATATTGCCTGTTTAGCTTTAACCTCTTTAGACATTAATCATTTATTAATAATTTATGCATATTGACACTTATAAAGTGACATGTGTCAAGATTTTAAATGATACACTTCATATTAAAATGTTTAAAGGTGTCATATGTCAAGATTTTATTTCTTGATCTTTAACTTATATATATATATATATATATATATATATATATGACATCATGCAGTTAGAAATTGTTAGGAGTTAGTTATATTTTTTTTTCCTTTTGTTTTTATTTATTTATTAAAAAATATTATAGTTCCAAATTGCCGACATAGTGACATACCAATTGTTTTCATAACTTTCTTCTCTTGCAATATAAGAAATAGTCTGGGTGAATTTTTCTTTAGCCTTCCAAAACTAAACTATCTTTTAACTTATATATTATTGTACAGTTGTTAAAAATTTTCGACCACATTAACAGCTTTTCAATTTCTTGACCAATATAAAAATGCAAAATCTTAAACACATAAAACTTTTACAGATCATGAATCCTGACCCTTAAGTAGTACTGATTACTGTAATTCGTCAAGATCTATTAACGGGTTATTCAATTTCAGTGTACCAAATAAAGAGTTTAATTTTCTATCTAGTAAGTGTAAAATTTCTTTATACTATCATCTAATTATGTGTTACCAAATCATTAAAAGAGTTTGACTATTACAACTACTACCTAGAAAGTCTAACTATTTAATTATGTGTCAACACATGATTAAATGACAGTGTAAAAAAACTTCACACTGACAGTAGATAGAAATTAAATGCCCGTTTGTATTAGCTTTTTTAAGAGTAAAAATACTTTTTTGAAGTAATAAAAGTACTTTTTTTAAAAGTTAAAGAGTTCAAACTTTTAAAAAAAATACTTTATGTGTAACAAAAAAGTACATGAAGTGCTTTTTTTTAAAATTTGAACTCTTTAGCTTCTAAAAAAAATACTTTTATTACTTCAAAAAAATACTTCTACTCTTAAAAAAATTAATACAAACGGATCCTAAATTTTAAATAAAAGCAGTTACTCAAATTCACACCAAAAAAAAATAAAAAATTCACACCAGTTATCGGGAACAAGCAGCTAAACACGATGGGATACTTGTCTGTACTGTCACAGCTTTCATAACGTTCGTCTTTCACACGCACAGGTAAACACTCAATTCAATGTCCTATTTGTAAAGTCCCTTGGGGTAGGATACAACTACCCTTGTATAATACAGATGAGACTCCCCCCAAAAAAAAGAAAAATTGCAAATACACCCTTTAAATTTTGAGTGGTTTGCAAAAAATTACCATAAACTTTCAATTCTCTTTCCTTAAACTTAATGAATTATATGAATCAATTATTCAATTCAATTCCAATTAAGGCATTAACAGCAGAAGTTTACACGTCCAAGGCACATGATTCTTAATACACGTGCATGACAGCATCTTAACTATTCGTGTAAGTTAATAATCACCATTGAGATTAAATTATTATTTTTTTAATTTTTTAAACATTTTAATAAAATCTTAAAAATAAAAATAAAAAGAACCAAAATGCTCTTGCTTAAACTGGGTAAATCAAAAGAACAAATTCTCTATATCCTCATTCAAGTTTGAAAATATTTCTTTTTCACATCTTTGCACGTTCTAATTCTGATTTTCTTTACCACTGTAGCAGTACGTTCTGAATGTAAGAAGGGGGACCATTGTAATAAAAAAAATGGAGCATTCAGTTACTCTTGGTTATTTTTATTTTTATTTTGAAGTGTTATTAAAATGTTTAAAAAGATAAAAAAAAAGTAATTTAATCTCAATGGTGAGGATTAACCTGTACAAAGGATTAAAATGTTGCCACGTGTATCAGTAGTCAAGTGCCTTACACGTGTATGCTTCTGTCGTTAACACCTTAATTGAAATCGGATAGAAAGAATAATGGATTTAATTTTTATCCATTGTCAGTGTAAAATTTCTTTACACTGTCATTCAATCATGTGTTGACACATCATTAAAATAGTTAAACTTTCTAAGTAGTGGTTGTGATAGTCCAACTCTTTTAATGATTTGACAACACATGATTGGATGACAGTGTAAAACTTTTTTACACTGACAATAAATAGAAATTAAACTCAAGAATAATTTAGACAAATTATTAAGTTTAAAGACATAATTAGGAAAATTAAAAATCTATGGTGACTCTTTGCAAATCACTCAAAGTTGAGGGGGTGTGTTTGTCTTTTTTTCAACAAAAAAAAAAGTACAATACAGCCAGCCATACAGGTCACATTGTCAGAACAAATTATTCAGAAATTATCGGTATTTTGCGGAAGTGAACTGGTCAAGAAAGAGTAGGATCTAATCCATCACAAAGCGTCAAGTTCATCATGCATGCAGACATGCCTATCTCTAACTCTAAGGTGCACTGCATTGGCAGTAGTGGGGCATCGCAGGGAGGAGGGTAATAAACTAGGCCGAGTCTACAATACCCATCATAAACATGGGTATAGATCAGATCCCCATATTAAGGTGGCAACATTATTGTGGGCTAACTGTATAAAACTACATGGGAAGCAACATCCAAGTTCAACACAAATGTACATAATAGCACAAGTGGCTCCATACATATTTTTTCCTTTATGAATTGGACCTTGTAAATCTAGCCAATAATCTAAGCCCATAAAAAGAAGAAAAATGGACCTCTAGTCTCTCTTGATTAAGCAACATACATTTACAAGGCTGAGCAGGAAATGAACCACATTAAAATCTCCACCAGTCGAGGTTCTTTACAATTCATCCATCCTACAACCGGATTAATATAAATCCCTTTCTTATCTTCTTATTTCCTAAATATTTAATTCAATTCTTTCTCTTTGAGCCTAACTTGTGATGACAAGAATTTAAAATGAAAAAAAAAAAAAAAGCAACTGGAATACGTTTCCAAAACTGTTTCTAATATGTGCCTCTGACAGCAGGTTAACTATTTAGGAATGGAATCCAGTCAAAGAATACTGCTGAAACTTTCAATGGGATCCGATTCTTCAAGCATGGAAGCTGCCTGGAAGCAGTCAGCAGCATCACCTATTCGGCCATCATCCTTGTGAATTAATCCCAAGTAATACCAAGCCATGCGGTTAGTGGGTTCTATTCTAAGTGCATCAGAAAGTAAGCTTCTAGCAGCAGGCAAGGCCTTTGAACCCATTTTCAGCATTGAAGCACCCATCAAGATCTTGCTTGGAACATAGTTTGGTTCAAGTAGGACAGCATTAGTAGTAGCACCAAGAGCTTCTTGATTTTGTCCACGTCCGTCAAACATAACACCTGGTACAATCATAGAGGAAAATATAAAATGTCTATCATAGGGCAGGTCCCCTCAAATATAAACACCATGCAAGCAGATAATTCTTTGCTTTTTGCTTCATTCCAGCTTGTGATAGGTTTATGCTTTACCACCACATCCACCAAGGATTTCGCTTTACAATATTAAATTTTTATGTTTATCATGTGTGGATCCGGCCTTAGGCCTATGACCAGAGTCATAAGTACTCTCCCAAAACAACAGGAGTTTTGCGGGCAAGGGATTGAATCCCCAGTCCTGCCCTCTAGGATAAAGTCTCAATTATTAAAAAAGGAGGGGCGAAAACATAAGTTCAACATGCTAAAGTAGAAATTTCTAACTGCATTAAGGTCTTGTTCTTGCCTTCGGTGTGCATTGTTGCTGCTGAGTACTCTTTCAACTCTCTGGCCTTTTGCAAACAGATTTCAGCATCCTTCCAATGAGAAAGGCTTGCATATAAATTTGCCAGACCATGCCAAACATCAAATTCATTTACTTTATCATCCTCAACCTACAAAGAGTTAATAAAATAAAAGTAAGATTGATTTTGGAACAAGCAATTTAAAAATTAAGAGTCCCACAAAGCAATGAGAATATCTGCTGGGGAAAAACCCATTCCCTTTTCTTCTTCGTTGCCATCAAACAAAAACTTCCTTTCAGCAAAACCAAAAGAAAGAGGAATCAAGCATTTTCACTTCAATGTAAAGATGACAATAAAAAGGAGCCACCAGAGCAAAAACACAAATAACATAAAAGGAAATATATAAAAGCTAATTTTGTTTTAACTTATACTGATCTTTTCTCCCAAATCCATGGAGACATCTTTGAAGCATTCATTTTTACAGGATTAGATAAAGCTTCCTAAATAGAAGTCACCTCTATAAAACAAATGCAATCTTTTCCACTTCTTTCTGTAATTTTGGTTGTTAATAAACATCATGGTGGTTTTAAGCTTCTTCTAAGGGTCAGATCTATAATGATACACTAAAGGTTGAATATCAGCTTCTTTTCCTTTAAAATGGGGGAACAACTTGGTAACCAAAAAAGGTTTTGCATAATTGGAATCTCATTAAGAGCATTGGACTGACAACAGATTTAGAGGAAATCCACTTCCCTCATTACATATATTCAGCTACTAGTTCAATGTGAAGCAAAATACACCACCATTATAGTATGTGACTGAAAATATTAGATCAAATTACTATTATAATCTACCACTCTCACATCAAACTGACATGTCCCGCTAATATTAAATCTAAATAAAAGAATTTCTGGAAGAAGAAGAGAAAATGGAAGAATCTTACCTGTGAACTAATTCGGAGAGGCCCAAAGGATTTCCTCTGGGCTTGAACCAATGCAAGAAGGTACCGATAAGTTTCAATAGCATCCATGGGTCGTGATTGGCAGATCTTCAGCTTTGCCTTCAGCCTGAGCAGTGGTCCCTGCTCCCATTTTGCAGTCTCATCTAAAGCAGCATCAGTCACCACTTCAGCCTCTGAAAATCTTTTTTGCGCAGACAAAACTAGAGCAAGCAATCTCCAACCCTTCAATATAGAGCCACCTGTTTCATCAAAGAACTGCTTGGCATAGCGCAAAGCAGCAGTCAAATTTCGGTGCTCTGCATATTGAACAGCCAACTCAAAAATCAGATCAGAATTGTTTTGCTCCAGTCTAACTGCCTCCTCCAATGATTGCAGAGCTTTGGACTGAAGATGAGACCTCTCAAAGTCAGAGGAAGCAACCTTAGCTTGCTTTCCCAGGCAAAGTCCCAACATCCGAAGACCCACACCTTTTAAATGCTCATCTAGGCCCTGAGCATTACTGATTGCCCTCTGTGCATAGCCTGCTCCCTCAGCAGCAAGATGAGGATCCTCACTGCAAATCCTGGCAGCCAATAACAATGATATAAGGTCATCTGGTCGTTCATGTTTGTGCAAAGACTTCCTTAGCAGATTCAAAGCACTTTTGTTTTGTCCAGCTCCACTATGACATAAGGCTAATGAATTCCAGCGGTCAATACGATGATATACTCCAGGAATCAACTCTTCAAGTTGCTTTGCTAAAATAGAAGTTTGGCCACATACAGAAAGTGCAAAAGTCAGGTGTTCCATAATTGAAGGATCCCATTTTATCTTACCAAGGCAAAACTTTCTCAAAAGAATCATGAGAAGCAGAATTGCCTCTTCCAGATTACATTTAGGTACATAAGACCCATCAATCTGAACCGCTAAACTGGGTGGACTAGCCTCCACCCCACTGTACAGCAAAAACACAACAAATGCTTTCTGAATTCTTGCACAGCAATCATTATCAAGGTTCCATTGACTAAGAAGGGCACGCCTATAAGCAGACATTGCCTCATGATAGCAACCAGCCTGTTTCCAAAGCTCTGGAAGGAGCTCTACTGCATAGCTGACTATCTCTTGCAATTTATTGTCCACTTGAATATCAGGAATACCCTGATAAAATATCTTCTCAACAGCATCAAGAACACGCTTGCATTCATTAGCAGCTTCTGCAGAATCCATTAAACAAGCATTTCAATGTATTCAATCTGATTCAGAAATAGAGTATTAAAGGTTTAGGAGGATTCATTCCCATTCAGAACGAGAAGAAAGATCAAGTAATAAAACAGGTTTGAGAATAACTTTCAATAGTCAATACTATATTCAATACCAGTAAATTTCCCCAATTTTTGTAGAGACTTGGCTTTTAAGTAGATGGCTTCAAGCACCAAACTAGCAGCATGCTGTGAGACTGAAGAAGGTGATTCAGTGCGAGTGGGACCTTTCTTAGGTTTTTCAGAAAGGGAAGGTTGCAGTCTCTGTATGGCTGCTTGGAGATCTATCCCATCAAACACACGAAGAGCACCTTCAACATTACCTCTTTGATACTCTAACTTTCCAAGAAGAGCTCTTGCTTCCTGTTAAAGTTTAAAAGTGACCATGGAGCATAACTCAGGCATATGATTGGTTTATCCCCAAAAATGGTGCACCAATTCAATCCCAAATAGAAACAAGGTATGCTAGATCTTCATATTTACCAGACATTTAATGCGTTGTTTGTGTCAAATTTACAGAATGTACCAATTATTAAGGTATAATTCTTGTCTTGGACTCATGGAATGATTGGTACAAATGCGTTGTTTGCACAGACAATCATAATGCAGTTTAGATCATCAGTTAAGATGATGAGTAATAATTACATACTGAACTAAAAAAAAGTACCTGAAAAGAAAAGAAGATGCAACGATGGTTGAAATAATTTGGAAACAAAAGGAGAGACGAGATCAGCCTTCCTCCCTAGAGTCTAAATGGCAGTTTGATCCTTGGTTTTCTATTCTTACTATTTGCAAAATATGAAATATACAATCCATAAACGGCTGCCTCAACAAACTCACCTCAAAATTGAGTGACAACCCTTCTCGCAATGCAGATTCTGCCTCTTGAATATTTCCTTCGTCAAGCTTGGCCTCAACTTCTGTTGTCTTCATGCAGCTTCCATTTGCACAAAGCTCTCGAACCGATATGTGTTCATTCTCACTGGACTCCATGAATCATCTCCCCACCACCTGCATACACCCAGCATCACCCTTTCCTCATAAGTTTCACTTTCTTTAACCCTTTGACGATTTAATGGCACTCCACATTCGTTATTGCACATTTAAAAAATTTAAACAAAACCCAGATACACACGGTTGAAAGCATGGAAGAAACCCATCTGGAACAACGCCATTTCCCACGACATTGCTTGAAACGGATCCAACCAATGTGTATACGATTCAACTCATGTACAATTGGCGTTCGAGATTGCTATGTTTCTTCTCAGGCAAATTCATTATACGTGTAATGGGGTTCGATAATAATAGAAAAAGCATCAAACTTTCAGGGTAAAATTCAAAATTGCAAATAAAAAGAAATTGCAGATCCAGGAAACCAGGTGGAAAGGAAACAGGGTAAGAAAAAACATGACCTTAGGACTCACCAAAAACAATGTAGCCTCAAACGCGATCTTGGGGACCCTTTGTTTGGAATTGGATTTTGTTGTTTTGTATGTTGTCGCCAGATTTGATCAAAAATCTTGGAATGCAGTTGGCAAAGTTTGGCGACCCCGCATATGAGTCAGTTTGTTTTGTCTTTTGTTTTGAGAGAAAAACAAATAAAAAAAACAGAACAATGGGAGTGGGGGATGGTGAGGTGGTTGGGTCAACCGCTAACGCTACGAAATATACTATGAATGGATCTGGCAATGCCCAATGGCATTTGGATTTGGTTGACCGGGGGAAAGAAAATTATGAATTAAAGATTATGCCTTTTATTTATTTATCTTTTTTTATACCACTAGTGTATTCGCACGGATTAATTAGTCCAAATTAAAGTTAATTTTAATGATATAATTTGTAATGTGAAAAATAATAATGAAACTTATAAGAAAACAATTTAAATGTAGAAATCAATCATTACATATACAATTTATATATTTATGATGAATATACCAAATATTATAGTTGTGTACAAAATATTAATTTGTAAAATAATAATGCAAAAAATAAATTATTATGCAGTCTAATTATTATGGAATTTACACAATTAAAATTTATCTATAAAAAAAAGAATACAAACTAAATTATATATATATATATATATTATTGGACATTTCTTCAATTAATTAGATTATAAAATATTAATTTAACCATAAAAAATAATTATATATAAATAGTAATTTATTATATTGTGGGCCAAATTTAATATAGGCCTATTAATAAACTAAATATTCACAATAATTTAAATTTTAAGTATTCACATTATTTTTTGGTATTAAATTATCAGTTTTCAATTTCCAAACAATGGTATTCTCTTATAAAAGTCCAATGTAAACATATATGGTATATAATATATATAAGTTATATAAAAAATCATATTGGCCAATAAACATTTGAAACTTGGACGTAGGCCATTTCAATTTCGACCAAGTACTACCACCATTCATTGGTCTTTACCATCTTGCGGATAATTAAATTTTAATTTTTTTTTAGTTTAGACTTTGTAGTTTAATTCTTTCTTGTTTTATGTTGAAACTTTAACATTGTTTTCCTACTATAAAAAAAAAAAAAATACAACCTCATTGATCATTAGTTCATTTAGGGAAGGAACTGAACATAGTTCACATGTCCTATTGTAATTTTTTCCCCCCTCACCAACCCAAATAGATTTTAACAAAAACAGATAGGTTTATAGTCATATCTACAATGTAAATCTATATAAATAACAATAACACAAGTTTAGACAATAATAAACACCTGAGATCAAACTATGCTAATAACATCTGGAAATTAAATAAAAGTCCAACAGTTATACTTTCAAATCATAAGTGGAAGTTAATAGGTCTTCATCCAAACGGGAATACACAATAATTCTCCTATTTAATCTTCGAGATCCATCACAACTTCCCATCCAAAAAACTACCCAAAACACAAACCAAGAAACATGATTTCCTATGCATTATCAGCAGTCTAGATATTTACATCATGTAAAAAAAAAAAAAAAGCAACTTCAGTTCTGAATAGATCACTCCTTCTCTATCTTCACTCCCTTCAACTTGGTAGAGGACATTTTACCACTTACAGAATCAATCCCTTCATCAAAACTATTCTTAGTAGGAGTAATATTAACAGCAGCACATTAAGGCTGAGAACGAAGACAAATTTCACTATCATAGAATTTGGGCATCAAATCCTACACGCACATACAAAAATCGTTAAACATAATTAAAACAATTACATACAACAACGGTAACTAAATTTTACTTTTTTCACCTTTGTAATTCCATAATCCATTTCTATAACTATAGGGCTAACATTAAGAACACTATCAAACAACCCAATAGTACAAACAACCTACAAATATCAACCAAAACAAATATAATAACTATTAAGCAAAGCTGAAAACAACTTGTAAATAAGACATGAAAAAAGCACCTTAACCCCAACCTCTTTTGGAGTGAAAGCAAATCCTTCAACTTGGAACAAGGTCAACAAAGAAGAATCATCACAGATATGTCTCTCATGAAAGGAAGCCTCAAATTGAAATTTAGAACTACACTTAATCTTAACATTGAGAAGAAAGGATTTATCTATCTAGACATCAATCTCAGCAGGATAATTTGAATTACCTCCACTCTAACTCAAATAATGAAATAGGGAATAAGATATTTTAAACAAAAACATAATAAAAATAAGACTAAAATCCTATTTTGGTCCCCGACATTTGATTCAATTATCAATTTCGTCCTTGATATTTTAATTTTTTCAATTTAGTCCTTGACAAATATAAACTCACTTCAATTTGGTCCCTCCATCTATGTCTTTGTTATTTACTGAATAAAAATGATGATGTATCACCATTAAAGGTACGTGTCATTCTTATTTTGCCAGCGTAACATTGAGTTAGTAACTAATTGGATTATTTTACCAAAAAAAGGGCGTCATTTTCATCTATGAAGAGTTAAATGCCAATTAATAAAGTCAATTTTTTTGTGAAAGAATTCAGTCAGCTACTAACTCAGTGTCATGCTGGCAAAATAAGGATGTTACATTACATTTAATGGTGACACATCATCATTTTCATTCACTAAATAACAAACACACAGACAGAGGGACCAAATTGAAGTGAGTTTATAAATGTCTGGGACTAAATTGAAAAAATTAAAATGTCAGGAACGAAATTGATAATTGAATCAAATGTTAAGGAACAAAATAGGGTTTTAGTCTAAAAATAATTCACAAACCTAATTGTATACCTTTTGAATTGATCAATCATGTCAGTGGCAGATTTTTTCAACAGATAATTAGCATCATAGTCAAATAAAACAAATGTGGCAGAATCAGCTTCATCAATTACTCTTACTTTAATCATATACCTAAAAACAAAATATAAAATGAAATCAGCATTGCTCACACAGATTAAAAAAGCCACTCAAACAATGTCACATTATATAAAAACAATAATAAATAATATCTGATTATATTAGCAAAGCTCAAACCTTGGAAAGACATTAACCACATGAGAATAACGTACATCACAATAGTAAATCATAGAATTAGGTGTTACTACCCTATTGCACTTGCAAGAAGTGTATCGCCATTTTGTATCCTTAATGACATGTTTCACAGTAGCCAAAACAATACAAAACTCTTCCTATAAATGTAAGAGATGACATATATAAAATCTATCAATTAATTAAACACATTCTGCATACACAGATGAATAAGAATTAAAAATAAGCATACATAAATGAATAAGAATTAAACTAATATGTATATAGACATAACACAAAAACCTCATTGCAATCCTTTAACTGCTCAATAGTCTTTCTTGGGGTAATCCTTAAGAAATCCTCCTCCAAGGAGTAATAAGGAGCATCAAACAAATGAGATAAGATGTGAGTTCTCTTTATTCAGATCAAGAAGCCTACACACATAGAATTTGTGAAATTAAAATTCTAAACAGTTACACACAGTAACAAAATATTTAAAAAGCAGCCGAATTGCATGCATAACATCTTGAAGTACAGTCTTGCCTAATAATGAACAAAAAATAAAATACAAAAAATAAATAACAAAAATTTATTATAGAAAATACCTAATAGAGTCATGAATTTAGAGGGATAATGATAAAAAAGAAAAAACCCTTGAAGGTCTTTACTTTGGTAAATTGAACAATGACTATAGGTTGGAATACTTCACCAGAAGCAATGATTGAATTAACTTCATTCACATTGTTTACAAACTAAGAACACTCTATTTTCACAATGCTTAAACAAAATAACATATATTTAATAGTAACAAAATTTAATGTAACTAATAATTGAAATCCATAAAACTAAATTTATATAAAAAACCTGTCTACATCAAGCTCAATAACAACCATTTTGGTATGCTTACCATCCTTTCATACTCTTTTGCATTACCAATGCTAGTTAGTAATCCCATCACATATGCAAGGGAAAAAAAGTTAATTCATAATAATGAATATAAGTTAGAAGAATAAAATAAATTAAAACTCAAGTTAGCATAATAACTACCAACTAAATAGGAAGATTCTCCATGAGTCCCAAAGATTTCCTCCAAGGTATCTAGAAACAATCCATGCAAGGTAATGAAATCAGATTTAGAGGGTTTCACAGTGGCTCTAAGTTGAAAGTTTAACCTAAACTCATGTTTAGTAGTTTTGAAAAACCATGTGTTTGCCCTAATTCCAAAATAGGCCATTATATACATATACTTATATAGATAACATTCTTAAAACAAAGATATTTCCTTAGAGAGTAATAAATGATTATCTACTTGAAATTTAAATAGGAAACTTATCCCTCATTTACCACAGAATGAAACAAATAATCATAAGTTATATATATGTTACTATAAATATATATATATAGATAACTTATATATTTTGGTTACGTTGTACATGATAGATTAAAAATTATACAAACTTAAACTTTTATAATCTCATCTTTAACTTAATATTACTAATTTCTTAAATATAAATTCTTATTCTAGGTGAATAATAACTTAGAGTAAATCTTTCTAATTAACCCCAAAAGATATTTATCGTAACTTATCGGGATAACTTACTAATATTAGGATAATCATATTAGCAATATTATCATAAATATAAATCATATCTTTATCCATTTAGAGTATTGATTCATAGAATAAAATCTTAATTTAAGACCATATTAACTGAATTATAAAATAAAATAAATATATATTAGTTATTGAATAATAATCCTTCTAATACTACTTTCCTATTTCTAGTCATGACCTTAAAAGAGAAATTTAGAACATTTATATGTCTCAAGTAGATGCATAGTTTAAACAATTCATTTACACATTTCAAAAGAAGGGTTTATGTATAGGCATGTTTTCTTATAGTTTTAAAAATTGCCTATATATATACATATAAGCCACAAAACAAAACCCTTCATTAGCTATCTATCTTTCATATACCCTACATCTACTTAGATTAAAATAGGGTCAGCAAAGTCAGGGTCTACCATGACCCTTATGGCGGACACCACCCTAATGAGACCTCCGTGGATGGATGAGTCCACCCAATAATAGTCAATATCTTGGTCTGAATTGAAGTCTTACTTTATGGGATCTCATTTCTTTATCATTCAAAATTCGACCAATTGTAGGAACTTTATGAGTGTTAATCCATAGCAACGGTTCCTTTGGGGAGTGAACTTTAACTCTCTACCTTCCTAACGCTCATAGATGATCTCTACCTTAATTCTTTTGAGTCATAGGTCTTGCATAGGTCCAAGCCACATGTTACATTGTTCGAGTCCTCAAAGTTTTAGTCCACAATTAGTTCTCAAATTTTAATGGTTCTTTTCTTTAATTTAACCATTTGATTAGAATGTCCAATTAATGCAATATGTGCTTGTTATGCATCAAATCAAAATTTCACCACATAAGTTACCATCAAAATGTTGAAACCAAAATCTTATAAAAAGGTTTAAGTACTAAATCTTTAAAAGCTGTAGCTTTCCCTGTTTAAGTTTTGAGGATAACAAAAATATTTATTTAGTTTGAACAAGTAAGTGTTTCGACAATAGTTTTAACAAATCGCTACTTGTATGTGCGTCCATTCTGTTCTAAGCTTAAAGAAAACTCTTTGTGCGTCCAATGAATGTCTAAAAATGCATTGTGCGTCCAATAACTGTCTTATATACCTTTACTATTGGTGCGTCCAATATTTGTATGCATTTACTGTTACTATTTTTATTGGTTCGTCCAATACGATCTGTTTGCCATAGCTCGGACTCAATTCACTCTTTCAAAGTTCAAGCTCAAGCTCTCGTCCAAGTTAAAATTCAAAAATGAAGAACTGTTCCTCATTAAATGTTAGAAAAGAACTCTAACAGCTCACGGCGACAGAAGAAGTCAACTAAGCCACTTTTGCTGACATTGTCTAACAACTACAAAGATCTGCAAATAAGAAACCTTCTGCAATCTTAGACAAATCAGGACTTTGCTTTCACTGATTGGAAATCTCAGAGAATAAAAGTCACCGTCAGAAGAAGTTCAGCACTTTTCCAGTAGATGCATTTAATGCTACTCAGAACGGTAATAAATGTTTCCGTTGGACGATATAGCTCATGAAGTCTGCTCAATTTGTTCTTATTTATAAAAAGAAGAAGCAGCACTTGAAGAAAAGAGAGATCTTGGTGAAAGCATCTTACAAAGTCTAAAAAGCTTTATTTCGTCTTAGATTATATTATTCGTGTTAAAAAGAAAAAGCTTTGAGATTTCTATTGTCTATTCTCATTTGTCAGTGAGTTTCAAACTCAAGTTTTCATCTACTTTCACTTATTCATCTTAGCGTTGTAAGCCTGAAGAGGCTGTGTGTAAAAGAATACTTGTGTGATTGAACCTGAAGAGGTTGAAAGTACTTGTTACCTGAAGAGGTGTATAATACTTGTAATCTCAAAAAAGATTAGTTGGAAAATCCTTCTGATTGAAGGGACTGGACGTAGCTCTTGGTTGATAAGAGTGAACCAGGATAAATCTCGTGTGTAAGCTTCTCTTCTCTTCTAGTGTTTTTATTATATTCACTAACCTCTGGGGCTTACTATTGTGTTTATTAACAAAGACCTTTTAATTGGTTTTAGAACGTGTTAACGGTTTTCTTAAAAGTCTTTTCAAAATCCTTAGAGTCCAATAGGACTGAGCCGTGTTGGTTCTAAGTTCTTTGCTTGTCAAACTTTATCCTTCGCTGTGTTCAATTTTCTGTTAAAAAGGAAAATCTTTTATTAATTTCCAAAAAGGGTTAAGAAACACAATTCAACTCCCCTTCTTGTGTTTCACTTGGTTATTTCACAATATAGTTATATATATATCGAAACTAAACCAACTATTTAATTATCATACAACAACTAATTTTTAAGAAACTAATTACAAAATTCTAATCAGACATTTATTAACCATAAAATAGAAATATAATATTCTCTTATAAACAATACATCCTTGCATCAAGTGTAACCATCAAAATAGAGTTTTCATAAACACATTTAAAGTAGTGTAAATATCAATTAAAAATGTATTCCTAGTAATCAACCATCACCATGAATGGACAAATAAGCCATTAATTTTGTTGTCTTCTTCAAGCAATTTTATGAACCACTCAAAGCCAATAAAACATAATTGCACCATTCAAATTAATTGATAAACAAGTCATAACCATGAAAATAAAAAAATATACAAAGGTTCATTTATAGAAATTGTACTCGATCCAGTGTAAAATTACACGCAGAGAGAGAAAATTCTAAAAGAAAACCCACATGCAAAATGTTTTCTACCTAGACAATAAAAATAAAAAATCCAAGAGGAGAAATTTACATGTAACATTGAGAACTTGAACAAAACAGTTGGTGAAAATTAAGACAAAAAAATGGGTTTGGTAAAGGTAAAGAATTTTAGTCCACAGCAAGAGATTTGAGTGGAAAGTTTGACTACTCTACCTTGATTTCTTGCATAAAGTGGTTGGTTTGAGATTTGGTTTATCTTCCCCTTCACTTCACATTGCCCCTCCTACTCGTAGCTTTCTCTCCCTCTTTGTTTCTGGTGCATCTTCTTTGTGAATGTGTGTGTGAGTGAATTAAGGAAGATGATTTATATGTGTGTGAGGAAAAGGCAACTGGTAGTTTAGGTTTTATTAACATTTAGTTTTCCTTTTATTTTATTTATCATGAGTTAGTAGTTTGGGAATGAGAGTAGTCATGAAATCATAACAAAAATGTTAAAAATTAAAATTTATATCATTTAGTGCTCTTGTCCAATAATGTTGGAAGTGTAGGGTTTTTCCCAATCATTTCTTATGAATCTAGTGTAGGTTGCATGTAAGGAATCTTATTGGGTAGTAAATAGATAAAATTCTCCTTTCATTTTTCTTTCCTCCAACCGTGGCTTCTATGGTGAGATTTCTTTAAACCTTAATTATTTTAAATTTTCATTCAGCCCCTCTTAGAATTCTTATAATATTATGACTAATTTAGAAATAAAATGTTTCTATGTAGTATGTATTATTTCTTGACTTATATAATTTGCATATTTATATAAAAAAATTTAAAGCAATAATATGAAATATACTTAAATATAGGGATATTACAAATCACAGTTCCCTCAAGACTTCACTATTCTCGCTTTTAGTTGATATTGCTCTCTTTTGCTTCACCATTTTCCTCCGCCGAGGAGCCATCTTTGTTCCTTTGGCTACCATTCTTCAACTACTTCATAATTTTTCTATGTTAAGGTAAGATTATGGCTCTTTGAAATTCATCTTTCTCTATTGATCACTTTTCATTTTTACATGTTTTTCCTTCGCTCATGCATACATATTGATTGTTATGTGATTTCTTGCTAAAGTTTATGCTAATTTAATTCAAAGGTTCTAGGTATGATAGTAATGGGTTGTCCAAAATTAATGTTTTTAATTTGTACATTTTGATTTCGTTGTTTTTTGATAAAGTTCCTTGTCAATGGACTTGACCCTTCAAGTTTTACAATTATAGAATGTATATGAGATTATAGTTCACCTTGAATGGACCAATTAAGGAGTGCAAGGAAGTCTATTCTTTTGGTTTGGTGGTTGGTCATGGTATACACTTGTATTTTCATTTTTAATTTGTCGTCTCTGCGTACGCAGATGACAACTTAAGAATAGGTCATACACCTTGAATTTCCATGCCACGTGAATTTGAAATAAATAATGTGAAAACAACATAAGCAACTAACAATGAGGATGTTGATCCAATATTAACAATTGAATCAACTAATGCTTGCTACTTGTTGGGAAAATCTAGCCCAAAAAAGTTCAACAAATGGAGGGCATAGGCGTGGAGGATGAAATGTTTTTGTATTTTTTTGTGTTTCTCCCTAATTCAAGATATTAAGTTAGAAGTTTTCTTGGGTTATGTGTTTTCTATTAAAGTATATGTAAGCTTACTTAAATGAGTATTTTTCTGACATTTTATTTCAATTGTTGCTAGTTATGAATGTAACTTTTTTGAAATACATGCTATGTTGCATTATTGTTCTAAAGAAATATTTTTGTATTATTGTTTAAGTATTGAAATCATGGAAGAGTCAAGCCAAGCAAATACCTAAATCTCAAAACACATTTTGAATAAAGAAGATAATGTGCTAATTGCTTATCACTTAGATCTCAAAAATGAGGGAAAATTGATTGATGATAATGGGTTTAAGAGTGGTCATTTGAATGCTTCAGAATATATGATAAAGAAGTGGTATAGGTGTGGAGTTAAAGATGTATTCTACACACAATCAGGGCTAAAAACATTAAAAAGAGACTGGACCATAATGTGTTATATGGTGTATGGAGGTAACACTATTGGGTTTATGTGGGACAATGTGAAAAGATGTGTTACAATTGATAAGGATGTTGGAATGCTTACATCAAGGTAATATTATTTCATAAAAATTGAATATGTTTTAGGTGTCTTTTTTGTTATTTGACTTATAATTTTTATCTACTTATGTGTTGTGTAGTCCACAAAAGGCATCCAATTTTAGAAATAAGAAACTTCCTTGTTTTGTGGACATTTGCATTATATGTGGAAAAGATCGACAAACAATGAAGGATGCACAAGCTTCCATTGGCATACTTGAGGAGATGGAGGAGGAAAACACTAATAATATGTTGGAGGAGCTTCAATGTCTTTTTTCCAAGGGTAGAAAAATAATACAAATGAAACAATGTCGTCGATAAAGAAAATGAAGAGGAGACCTAGTGACCATAACTAAGTGGTAGTGCTTAAGGACATAGTTATGTCATTAGAAAGTGGCATTATTAAGCAACTAAATGTCTTAGCCAATATATTGTAAGCATTGAAATTGAGGCAACATTGCAAGAGAAGAGGGGTTCATTATATTTAGATATTATGTAGGGGAATGAAGTCAATAAAAAAGATGAGATTACTACTTCTCTTAAGATTTCTTACGATCAATCATTTTTTTATTGTGTTTTTCCAAGTAATTGATGAAGATAAGGCATATTGTGATAAGCATATCATAGGTTAACAATAGATTCAAGAAAGCATTTTAGATTTTTACTCATTTTCTCAAGTTGTTAATGGTTATAAACCTAATGAAAAGAAGCTTACTTATATTCTATGTATGGAATTCATGAATGAAAATATATTAATTGAGGTTATCACTCTGGTTTTATTTCTTTCTTTGTCTATGTCACACTTATTAGTTTTTTTAATACATATTAAGGTGATCAATTGTTATTATAATTGTTTTGTTGTGATTATGCAATCAACAAGTTATTGTTGTTATTATAATTGGTTTGATGGCTTGTTCAAGTTGCTTTATCTAGATTATCTACAATATGGAGATAAACTTTGCTACAAAATTGACATGGACTCTAGAGGAGGAAAATGAATTAATTGCTAATATGGAAGAGCTTATTAGTGCAAGTAGTAAGGTTGTATAATAACTTAGTGCTTGTTTGGGTGGGTGTTTGCCAACCCCAAATAGGCTTTTGAGGGGTCAAACGAGCATTTGCATATGTTTCTTTTTTGTTTGGATTGCATCGCGTTTGAAATATTGAAACACCATTTGGGGCTCAAATGGGAGTTTGGGCTAAAA
Organism: Styphnolobium japonicum; assembly: GCA_023212625.1. Classification (NCBI taxonomy): domain Eukaryota; kingdom Viridiplantae; phylum Streptophyta; class Magnoliopsida; order Fabales; family Fabaceae; genus Styphnolobium; species Styphnolobium japonicum. The sequence goes on from JALBWW010000011.1 coordinate 16,880,004, forward strand.
TGAACAATTAAAACTTTTGAATTAAGAGTCTTAACCTTTCTCCCAACTGTAATTTTTTCTTATTTGTCCTCCAACTCTGACAGACCAATTCCCTTCCACACCACTGGCTATAGCACCAATTTCACCTACAACGAACTCATTACACAATTGCCTCCCTTTTTTGTCACATCGGAAGTAAAATAAATAATAAATGAAAATAATGAAAATTGCAGTTATAAGAAAGAAGGTGTTTATGGTGAAATTTGGTAAATGCAAACTTCACAAACAAACAAATATATTTATCAGTCGAATGTGGGTTGCGACGAGTTACGCGGTAATCTCGTATGAGAAAAGGGAAAAAAATTTGGTGTAAAACAAGAAGGATTTAAATACGAGAACAAAGAACAGCGCAAATGTAAAATGCAGAAAACGACTGAAAAGCAATAAACGAGTGCAAGTAAAAGTATAATGAAACGTAAAGAAATTTAAAGGACAAGGCAAAGTAATGTAAATTGCAGAAAGTAAAGGAAAATAATAGCGTGACAAGAGAAAGTAAATGAATTTAAAGAACAGGACTCAAAGTAAATGAACTCAAAAGGATAAAGTGCAGGAAATAAAAGGAAATGTAAAAGAACATTGCATTAATGTAAATTGCTTGAAACGAAAATGGAAGGCATACTTGGAGTCAAATCCTTTAATCTGCTCGGGTGAGATGTTAGGATTGTGTATCCAGTAACCAACCCTTTTTACATCGTATATTCTGATATTTATAGACAAAACTTAAGCAAAATAACCGACTCCTAAAACGTAAACACGTATACATGGCAGTTAACCCACGTACTCGTTGTACAAAACTGTTAAAGTTATAAGGAAATCGGATGCAACTTTTCGACGGAGACTATTATTCGACGATTAATCACTTTCTTTTTTGACGAAAAACTTGTCCTCCGACGAACAACACCTGCAAATTAATTATCCGACGAACAGTATTTGCAGCATCTTCCTCCAATAAAAATGAATCTTTTCGACATTTACAATCATCCGACGGACAACATTTGTAATATCATCTTTGATGAAAATTTGTCATCCGACGAAAAATGCTTGCAATAACTTCGTCGAAACCTTGGAAACATTCTTCAAGTTCCCATGGTCAAATCCATTTTTTCCTCATTCCTTTGTAGACTTAGAATTTATTTCTTCCCCCAACAGAAGGGAACACAAAAACATGTAAAATTGGTGCTTTGGCAACGATGAGAGGCAAATGCAGATATCCATCATCGCAATATTTGGCAAAAGCAGAGGTGATAAGATAGGCCACTGGTTCCATGGATGCCACAATTGTTGACATTTGAAGGGAAGATGTAGGAGTAGTTCCAAAAAAATACAGGAGAAGGATGCGAGCCGAAGAATTGAGAAATTTGTAAAATATTGAATTTGTGGTTGAATTCTTATTAAATGTTTATTTAAATTCCAAGAGAGTATATTGAGTATTGACCACTAGATTTATTACTAGATTTATTGGATACATACATACACACACACATACACATGCATATATAGTGCTTATGTAACATTTAAATAATGATACACTCCATTCTATACCAAAATTAAAGATGAGTTGCACTTTAGAGAAGCATAGAAGAGATTTTTATACTCATGAAAGTTTATACATATTTCAGAAAGAGTTATGAATTTTAAATGTAGAATGTTGAGTTGGAAAAAACAAGTGGAAGAAGGAATGTCAATGTTGATTATAGCTGATAATGATGAGGTCAATGGTAAATTAAGAGAAATGATTTACAATAATTCTAATCATATTGCACATTCTTCATGTAAAATGTTACAATTTAAAGACATCCCAAGTAGAAATTTTACTTTATATTTTAAAGGAAAAATATTTGAATAAAATACCAATCAATTACATTGCAAATAGATGGACCAAGTTGGCAACTAGCAAACCTATTGTTTTAAGTTGATGCAATGTCTTGGATGGGTATTCTAAATCATATATTCAAAACAAGCTCATATCAAATGCATGAGATCACATATCTAGGAATATGCATATAGGTGGACAATGTAAGGAAATTTTTTTCTTGTAATAAATGGAGTTGTTAGCATTGAAAAATAATTAATTGAGTTTAAAAGAGATTACGTACAAACCACAATAGAGAAATTAGAGTATTTTATTTGATCAAATGTTTCTAAAGATGTTTTCAAAGATTTATGAAAGTGGTGAAAAAATTATAGGATAGAAAGATAAGGTTGTCAACTAACAACTAAAATGATAGTAGTAGCTACCCCAAAAAATTATTTTCATAATATGGTAAAGATCTTCCTTGTCATGTGTTATTATTTTCATGTTATATCTTTATTTCAATTATTAACATATTCAAGTATTTATTGTATCATGATCCGTAATACATTTGTAAAGATTTTGAACCTCTTGTGAATTTTTCTAGAAGTGCTACTTAATTTGAAAAATGCAACTTTGTTGAATGTGCAAATTTGGAAGTTATGGATTTACTAATTGAAAGTGCAACTTTGGTGGATTTATATCTACGTTTAGTTTTATTTATTAATTCAATGTTACTTAGTGGTTTATGATCATACAAATAGCCATTTGACTTTTAAATTTGATTATCCTGATGATGTAGTGCACCAAAGTTCAATGTTTCAACCCAAACTCCTTCCAAAATAACTTAATTCATGCATAGTTGGTGGTGTTGGAAATTAGACTCATTTACCTTTCCAATAAGTAATAACTCATGTTAATATTCTGAGAGTTGTGGAGCTTTATGACATTGTGTCTCGAGCATCAGGAAATCAAGAATGGATGAGGTCCTAGCCATGGTTATTTTAGTGATGACTTAGAGCTCACAAATACTTTTGCCAATGGAAAACTCAAAGCTCCTTAAGGAGAACCATACAATCATCAGAAACTATCAAAGTTGATTTATTGGAGTTTTGTGGTCATCTATAGCCGAAGGAGTTTTTGGATTGGCTTGGTGTTGTGGAAAAATTATTTGAGTACAAAGACATTCTTAAAAATAAAAAAGTGTAGCTTGTCTTTACAAGGCTTCATGGTTATGCAACTTCTTAGTAAGATAAGATGTAAGAAATGATATTCCGAAAATGGAAGCCTATGATATCTTCTCGAGAAAATATGAAAAGTACAGTTACGAGAAAATTTTCTTCCTTTAAATTTTGCTCAAAGTATTTTCATGCAATTTAATACTTTGCGGCAAGGAAACAAAAGTGTAATTGACTATATGGAATATTTTTACAAGTTAATGGTTAAATGCAACACTTAAAAGTCAGAAAATCAGCTTGTTGTAAGATACGTCAATGAGTTGAAGCTAACCATTAGAAATGAAGTAGCGATACAACATCTATAGAGATTGAATGATGCATATCAATTAGCCTTGAAGGTCAAGTCAAAATTAGTAATGCAATGAATGAACAAAAAAGTTTGTTAATATTTAAAATTTCTACCCATCGAAAGCTGAATCCTCTAATAAAAATGTTCAAAGTAAATGAGGTGACATATGTGAGAACAATTCAATTTCTAATAAAACTAAGTCTCCTACGTGTTTCAAATATGGCCAACCAAGTTATTACATGAATAAATGCCTGAATTGAAGGAGTGATGCTCATATGGGACTTGTGAATGAAGAAGATGAAGAACAAAAAATTTAAAGATGCGAAACCAAAGTATGACGATGATGGCTATTATGAAAGTGAGGAGGTTAAACCAGAAGATGGAGAATGCATGGTTATCCAAAGAGTTCTTGCAGCCCCCAAGTAAGATAACAATGAAGATTGACTACGACACAATATCTTTAGAACAATATATAAGTCTCATGGAAAGGTGTTCTCTCTAGTCATTGATGGAGGCATATTTGAAAATTGTTTCTCAAGAGATGGTGGACAAGCTCAAGCTCAAAGTTGTACCACACCCTCAACCATATGTCATCTCATAGATAAAGAGGGCCAATGAGATAAAGATTGATAAGTAATGACTTGTTTCTTTTTCTATAGGTAAAAATTATCATGATGAGGTTTGGTGTTATGTAACTCCAATGGATATTGGGCATATACTATTGGGTAGACCTCGACAATATGATAAGAGCTTTATTCACGATGGTAGAAAAAAAATACTTTACATTTATTGTAGGAAAAACTAAGATTGTACTCCTAAATCTTCTACAAAAGATGAGGGACATGAATTGCTTACTTTGTAACAACTTGAGAAAGAGGTTGAGAAGGATCGAGTAGTCTATGTTTTGGTGGTTAAAGGAGATATGCACCCTATGGTGATTCTAAGAAATGTCAAAACTCTCTTAAAAAAGTTCAATGACATTACTCTTGAAGAGCTAGCTAGTGTTTTCCCATCCTTGAGGGAGATTCAACACCAAATTGATTTGATTTTAAGTGTTATCTTACAAGCTCACTACCGAATGAGTCCAAAGGAGCATGAAGAACATAACTGTCAAGTGATTGAATTTTTTAACAAAGGGCACGTTAGGGAAATTTTAAAAACTTGTGTTGTCCTTGCCGTTTTGACACCAAGGAAGCATGATTCTTAGTGTATGTGTATTGATAGCTAAGCACTTAATCTATCATTATCAAGTATTGGTTCCCAATACCAAGAATTGATGATATGTTTGTTGGTTGGTGCACAAGTAGTCTCAAAGATTGATCTTAGAAGCGGTTACTATAAAAGTATCGCTTCAAAGAGACCAAAGTAATTGGGTACTGTTCTTTTTAGAGATGCATTTGCTTATAACTTTGTTGTGAATCACTCTACAAGAAAGAACTCATTTGAAATTGTTTATGGGTGTACTCCTATTCACATTATCTTGATCTTGCTAAAATTTCAACTTTTAACAAGAAGGCTAAAGATTTTACAACAACCATGATAAGGATTCATGAAGAAGTAAAGGAGAAGCTTGAGGAAAGTACTAAATCTTACAAAGAAGTTACATATAGTCATTGATGAATTTAAATTTTCAATGAAGGTGACCTTGTTTGGGTTTATTTAAAGAAGGGAAGATTTACTACTAGTAGAGAAGAAGATTGGCCTTTGTCAGATTCTGCACAAGATCAATAACAATGCCTACAAGATTGATCTTCCTGCCACATTAATGTCTGTGATTTGGTTTCTCACCATTAAGAGAATGATTTGTACTATGTCTCGAGTTCTTTCCCCACCTAGGGAGGATGATGTAGTGCTTCAAGGTTCAATGTTTTAACTATAACTTTTTCCAAAATAACTCAATTCATGCATGGTTGGTTGCACCAGCAATTAGACTCATTTACCTTTCCAATAAGTAATAACTCCTACTCAAATTCCAAGCATGTTGAGAATTATGTTGCTTCAAAGTGATGCCTTGGAAATTATGCTTTGGAAGTTGTAGCTTCTAGTTTTTTACTCCTTTTCAGATTCTAAGCATGTTGAAAATTGTGGAGCTTCAAAGTGATCTCTTGGAAATTATACTTTGAAAGTTGTAGCTTCTAGCTTTTAGCATTTTGAATTGAATTTCTCATTTATGTTTCTTGTGAATTGTAATGTCGCTAGCCTACAAATACCTAATACTAGTATTTTAACCCGTGCAATGCATAGGGATAATTAGGATTCCTACGAAATACTTGTAGCTTTAACAATTCAATAATATATATTATGATTAAATGATGAAATGAAAATAGTCCAAGTCAGATATCTCTATCTATATATATATATAAAGATAATAAATTTGCAAAAATATATATTTAATGTACAATAAAAATGTTGTCCCTACTAACATAAAATTTAAATACAAAACAATATTTGGTACTTGATGATTGTGTGAAGGCCGTGCATAAGAAATATAAATGACATGTAAGAATGAAAGTATACTAATTTAAAATAAAATGTTGTTAAATTTCTACATGTAGTTTAATTTGCATAAATCTGACATTAAGACACATATCATGTTTCCAAAGCCATTAGTTAAATGAAAAAATATTAGGAAATAAACATTTAATGACAATAACATGTTTAAATGACATACCTTTTTATATCTTTTGAAATACTTCTTTGAAGACCACATTCTTTGTTGTTCGACATCGGTTTCCTTCATCATCACATATATATCTTCAAACCACACCTAGATTTAACTCTTGAAACAGCAACATAAAGTTATCCATGTGTGAAGACAGGCTTTGGCAAAAACAATCCTACATGCGAAAGGGATTGGCCTTGACTCTTATTGATGGTCATTGCAAAGCAAAGCATTAATGGAAATTGCCTTTTTTGGAACTTTAAAGGCATCCTTGAATATGATGGTATTAAGTTCATTCGAGGTATGTAAATCTTTTCTCCTATACAATTTCTGGTGACTATTGTGGCACCTATGACATTGTTCCCTAATTGATCCACAATTAATCTAGTTCCATTGCACAATCCAGCAACTTGATCAATATTTCTAAGCAACATTACAGGAACTCCCTTTTTGAATGTCAACTTGTGATTTGGAATTCCTGAACACTTAATGTCATTCAAGAATTTAGTTGTAATCCATTCTACTTCAGAACTTACATCTGCATCTGATATGCAAATTTAATTTGAACTTAAATACTCTTTTGCTTCTCCTTGTATTAAAGAAAGAATGTAGTCATTGACACTCTCAACAACTTCAAGAGTTGGTGCTAGGATTGCCCTTTCCTCAAAGAATTTAAAATTTGTCATGTTATCAATCAAATCAGGATAGGTAAATTGGACAATATCAACGAATGGATCTTTTCATTCTAATATAAGAAGATCTTCTGGTATTTCAATATCAGCTTCACCATCATTTTCACTTCCTAAATTACCATCTCTAACTTTAATAATCCAGCCAGCAAACTCCTTCATTTTGAAGTAAACAAGTGAAACACAATAAGGGGGTTGAATTGTGTTTCTTAACCTTTTTGGAAAACTTTTTGAAACTTAACAGTTTAAACAAGACAGTGATTGAAATGATAATAAGTAATGGACGAAAGAAGAGCTTCTCAGTCCTGTTGGACGCAGAGAAGGTTTTTAAATTTTTTTTTTTGTAAGAAGTTTCTTTGGACGCAGTTTAAAAGGTTTTAAAAGCTTTATTAAGAAAACAATTACAATCCCCGAATGTTAATATAAAAATAAAAACACAAATAGAGGGAAGAAAAGCTCACACCAGAGGTTTATCCTGGTTCACTCTCACAACCCGAGAGCTACGTCCAGTCTCTTCAACAAGAAGGATTTATCACTAATGTTTAGAAAGATTACAAGTATTCTCCACCTCTTCAGGTACACAATATTCTCAATATTCTCAACCTCTTCAGGTTCTTCAGTACAAGTATTCTTTTGTACCCAGTCTCTTCAGGCTTAAACAACTAAGTTGAATATGAGAAGATGTAAACGCTGCTTGAGTGTTTAACTCACTACAAGTGAGAATAGAATGATAAAACTCAAGACAGAAACTCTTTACAAGAGTGTAATTGAATTAAAAGAATCTGAGCTAAAAACTTTTCTCTTTTTATCAAATGCTTCAGCTACTTCTTCTTTGAATACATTTGTACTTATAGATAGAGTGCACTTGGAGTAATCTTCATAAGCTTCTTCGTCCAACAGAAACATTTATTACCGTTCTGAGCAGCATTAAATGTATACGCTGATATTGTGTTGAGCTTTTTCTGAGAAGTAACTTTGATTATTAGGGACTGCCAATAATGTGATAACTGAGTCCTGATTTATCTGAGCGCGCAGAAAGTTCCTTATTTGCTGGTCTTTGTAGTTGTTAGCAGTGTCAGCTAAGCGGCTCAGTTAACTTTTTTTGTCATGTACTTTTGTCAGGGTTCTTCTCAGCATTTAATGATGAACAGTTTTTTATCTTTGAATTTGAGCTTTGGACGAATGCTTTCATCTGAGCTAAGTAAGGAAACATTGGACGATCTAATATAATATATTCGAAAAACAATTTTGAGTCTATTGGACGAATACTAAGTTTCCTTATAATTTGGATACGAAAGAAAATAATGGACGCACACACAAGTACCAAACTGTTTTACTTCATGTTGTTTTGTTAGAGGTTTATCAACACATCTTAAAGCCAGAAAACATTATTGGATTAATCAGAACAAAATTATTCACTAATTACGCGAGACTTTACTAGTTCATTTTAATTTAAACCTTTTGTTATCTTCAAAACTTTGAGGGGTTTAATACTTTAAACTTCTTTGGTTCCAAAACTAATTTCTCAAAGGTTCTTTGGTTCCAACACATTTGATGTAACATCCCTAAATTTCCTATGATATGATTTAGCTAAATTCTTTGAATGGATTATATGTTCTGTTACAGAAATGGTAATAGTTTGAGTTAGAATGATTGATTTGAGATTCTGGCTATACCGGTGAACTCGGTAGAACCTAAGGAAGAAATAGGCGAAGTCTAAACTCTTAGATTTACTCTGGCTAAGTTAGGACCTACTGGTAAATTTAATTTTCTTCAGGACCTATTGGGAATTCTTAGGAATCACGAGGGTATTTTAGTCTTTTCACACCCTCAGTGGCAATTTGGTATTTTATCATTTGAGTGAAGGGCAAAATGGACAATTCACACCCCCTCCCTCTTGCTTAAGTGAATCGGCCCTAGGGGGGGAGAGACCATTTGGTCATCTTCTCCAAATTGCTAAGTTCTCCATAGCCAAAGCTTGCTTCAAGTTCAAGGTTCCAAAGTAAGTGTTTTTATGCACCTTTTGGCTTAAGTTCTTTGATAGTTATTGATCACTATGATCTCTTCTTCAACCCTATGGTATTAGTTTCTTGAGAAACTCATTTTCATCCCTAAGAATCAAGAACACCCATGCTTAAAAGTTTGTTGTTTTGCTTGAGTGTTTTGAAGGAAGTTGAAGGGAAGGTTGTCTTGACTAACAATCTCATCTTGGAATCAAGTTAGGAGCACTTCAAGGTGAGTGTGGATTTACTTGTGCTATTGTATGATGTTCTTAGAGTGAAAGTGTATGATAAAGGATTAAGCTTGAATCTAGGGTTGCTTGAGGTTGGATGTGTTTTTATTACATGTTTTCAAGGATTAGGGTTTAGGAAAAATGAGTGTTATGGTTGGTATACTTGATGGATTTGAGGATATGAATTCTAAGGGGAAAACTTGGGTTTTAGGGATGTGTTGGGCGTGGCACTATTCCTGCCCAGAAGGCCAACCACGGGCGTGGTCCCCACCACGGCCCGGCCGTGGTCCTCTCTGGAAAGGAATTGTTGGTGTCTCGTGCCCAACCACGGCGGTCCCCACCACCGGCCGTGGTTGGCCTGAAAGAAAATATTGTGTCTTTGAAATCGACCACGGTGTGGTGGCCACTGGGTCAGCCGTGGTCCGCATCACGGCGTGGTGCCAACCAGGGCGGCCGTGGTTGTCTCTCGCTTCCAATTTGTTGAGTTTTGTTTTCTCGACCGTGGTCAGTGGTTACCACCACGGCCGGGCCGTGGTTGACTCTGTTTGTGATATTGTGATGCTTATGCCTAGGGTCTTGGTACCATATGCTAGGGTTAGGATTAAGGATGACTTAGCATTATAATGTGATGTGTAGTTAAGCAAGAATGCTTGATAAAAGTGGCTTAGCACTCTAATGAGATGTGTAGCTAAGTAAGGATGCTTGATAGAGTTGAGCATAATGGTCATGTGTTGTATATGCTTGAATTGATTACATGTAATGCTATTATGATGATATTATGAATGAGCATGATATGAGCATGAGAACATTGCATTGCATAGCGAGATGGCCTAACCTAAGGGGTTAGTGTACAAAAATGTAGGGTGCACAGGTCGATGAGCTAGATGGAAATGAAATAGCATACCTAATTGCATTGCATTGCGAGGTGGCCTAACCGGAAGGGTTAGTGTACAAAAAGCAGGGTGCCTAGCTTATTAGCTAGAAGGAAACGGAATTGGCATAATACATTCATATGCATATTGCGAGGGCCTAACCGAAAGGGGTTAGTGCACAACAAGAGGAGTGGAGAAAGAAAAAGTGTGAATAAAAGGTGTGAACATCATGTGCATTCATTCATTGCATTGGTTGGTAGGTGTTACTTGACATATTGTGAATGGTGTTATACTTGCTCTTTACTTACATTTATACTTTATCTGCAAGTTATTCATATTCACTGGGAAGTTGTTCTCACCACCTCTTTCTCAGATTCGCAGGAACACCTCGGACCCTCTACGGGTTAAGTACGGAGGATTCGGTTGGGTATTTTGGGATTTATATTTTTGGCTGAGTTAAGCTCCGTGATGTAACTATAATAGGAAGTGTATCACATTCTTTTGATGTAAATATGACAGGGAACTGAATACTACCTTTGATGTACTCGGTTCCGTATATGTTTAGTGTGCTCAGTCAGGATAGTGTTTAGATTACACTTGTATAGCGTTACATACTCTGATAATATTTTGGTTGAGATCTGAGATCTCTTGATGATATATGTGTATGTGTATATATATATAATATATGTACTCTGGTTGGTTTGAAATGGTTGTTGGAAATCCGCTGCTTATGTTATATTTTGTGGTAATGTTCAAGAAACAAATGAAACGCTGCCGAATTTTCTATATTTACATATTCCACGTAAGGCTTATGGTTGGTAAATAACGTAGTAACTAATAGGTCTTACATTTGATGTAGATGATCCTGACTGAAGCCTTATGTTCTTAGTCAATTTAAGAACTTTACAATGACTCCATAATTTTGATGAATTTATTGTTGCCCCAACAATATCTTCTCCGCTTCCTTTTGATATAACTAGTAATATTTGTCGAAAATCTCCTCCAAGAACAACAACTTTTCCACCAAAAGGTTGTTTGTTGCTATTATCATTTGAAAATCTCATGATATCTCTTAAAGTTCAATCCAATGCTTCAAATCCCCATTTGTTAATCATTGGGGCTTCATCCCAAATAATAAGACTGGTATGACGAAGAAGTTCATCTTTCAAACTTCCCTATTTAATATTACAGGTTAACAGCTCAGTAAGTTGTAATGGAATGGAAAACCATAAATGAGCAGTCCAGCCTCCTGACAGTAGAAGAGAAGCAATGTCACTGGATGCAACATTAAGAACTATTTTACCCTTGCTTCGAATTCCTGATGATAAAGTCCTCCAAACAAATGTCTTTCCCGTTCCTCCATAGCCATACACAAAATAAAAACCCCTTGTACCTTTCATTACAGCATCCATAACCTCATTGTAAATTTTATTTTGGTCTTCTGCGAGTGAAGGAAAATTCTTGTTGTGTTCTACAATCAACTCTTCTCTATCATAATCAAGCTCATCCACCAAGAATCTGTTTTCAAATTGGTTTATTGGAGAGTTATGGGGAAATGGCATAGCCTGAAACTCTTTTAGAGACCTTCTGTTTGAATGGAGTAACTTATCTATTTCAATCAAGCACAGGTTCTTCAAATCTGAATTTCCAATTCAGAGTTCTATAAAAAGAAAGTTATATAAAATAAGGTGCATAAGGAAATATTTATTAAAACTATCTATAATAATAAGTACATCGCAAATTTGGTTTATTGTTAAATCATATATATATTCATCTAATTTAAATATGAAAATTCAATGTACCTGGGTTGTTCAACATTTTTCTTCTCTCAAAAATAATTTCGTCAGCTAGAAATTCCCAAGTTTGCTCCCAAACAAAATCTGGTATGCTCATTGTATTAGATAACAACAATGTAACAAACAACTTTCTCAAGTAATAGCCAAATCCCAATTCAGCTGCTTCCTTAATACCTTCCACAAATTCTTTATCGTCTGACAACAAACTCATAGCATAACATGCATCCTGATAGGAGCTATAAGTTCGGTTTTGCACAGTCCTTATACTCTCATAACTTGTACATCCTTGTCGAACTGTAAGTAGAAGCCTCATGTAGTATAATTCTCCTGTTCCAAGAGGTACATAATGAAGCCTACCTATTGATTGACCTTGCTTGTGAGGGAACCACTGTTGCTTTTCTTTATTAAAAATGAATTTCGTAGGAAACTGTGCATAAGTAAGATTCTTTCCCTCAGGATACAAAATGTTTGCATCCATCCATCCAAGCTTCAAACATAGTTTTCTTTTCTTTGTTTCTTTGCTGCACTTCATCAATCCTTTTATCATCCTTGAAGATGACTGTTTGCTGGTTTGGAAGATGAAACGTTAATCTTTGAACAGGAGGCCACCTATGGTGAATGTCAAATCCAAAAATCCTCCATACTAACTCGCATGGAGATAGGTATCTACAGTCATAATATTGCTTAATCTCATCAACAACAGACAATTTATCACCAAGTTGGGATTGTTCAGAAATAGCAACAATGACTCTGTTAGGTCCTTTATTGACATACTTGAACAGATATTTGATTGAATTGGATTTATTGCAAAACTCCAAATTGATATGAGCTTGGTATTTCATTAATAACTTTGGATTGTATGGAACAACAAACCTATTGTTTAGGTCAACTCCTTTCCTTGTAACTGTAAATCCCGTGTCTCATCTTCTATAAATTGGATATCCATCTTCATCAAATGAAGTTGTTTGTACAAACTTCTTTGGAAAAAACTTTGAACAACTTCCATCTTTCATGCATGGAGACTCTGTTTTTGCTGCACCGCAAGGACCATGCATCAAGAATGCTGAAACAACAGTAAATAGCCTAGGGTATTTAGTCTTGTCAGGCAACTTAACAGATATTACATTATCAATCAAATCTACTATTGCTAACTTGTCATTTGGGTGCAACCATAATAAAATATGAGCATGGGGAAGACCTCTCTTTTGGAATTCAATTGTATACATTCCTGTCATTAAAAAGAAAATTAAGTAAATAGTTAACTGATATTTACTTGCTTGTTTGTCAATTACATTTCCATAAATTAATTGAAATAGATAATTATGATAAATATTATGAACTAAATAACATAAATGAATAAGCTTCATGTAACAATGATTTAATGTATATAACAAATAACTTACATAATCAAGATATTACGGAGAAAACGTAAATAACTTATACCTGCTATAACTCTTCCAAAAAAAATCCTTGTTTGAAATCATTCATCATTCTATCTAACTTCATTTTGAAAACTCTACATGCAATGTCTGGATGATCTTCGGATCTTAGACCTCTTTTGGTTACAAACACATTGATTTCTGGGCATTGAGGATTGCAAGTTATTGTAATAAACAAATTTGGATAACCATATCTTTTACATACTGCCATTGCATCTTGATAATTATTGAACATATATCGCATTCCACCAGTGAATGAAGACGGGAGAATATTTCTCATCTCAGAAGAAGCAGGATCTGTATCACCTCCATTAACAGCCTCCTGCAGTCCATTTAGAATTTCTGATCTAATCGAATCTTGGTTATACCGAATAAATGATAATCTCTGTGATTCAATCATTGTGTAACAGTCAACTAAAAACTACTGAAACAATCTCATACTTCTAACAATATTGCTATATTCTGATTCTCTTTCTTGAATTCTAAAAGCAAAAAATTCTCTTAATGATACTCTTGTTCTCTTCCTATTGCCCATAATATTTGCTGATTGTCTAATTGGAATGGATTCTTGGTAACCATCTTCTCCAAATGGGAATAGTAGAGGATATTGGAGTGGAATAAAAGCAGTATGAGTCTCGTGAATCCTTTTCAATTCTTCAATCTGACTTTGAACAATGATGTCTCGTCCAATTTTAGAATTATCAAAATCACCAACTATAAGTGCCGCCACCTCATCAGCAGTTGGAAGATTGTACATTCTTGCATCCTGAGATCGATTTCTAAACAATTTCAGAGACACATTATTGCATTGGCCTTCTTTAAAACATTCTCTTACCCTTCCAAAAGATTGTGTCAAGACATTATGTTCATCTATCATTTCTTTCAACTCTTCAACTAATCCAGCATCTAAAAGATGATTTTTTTCATTGACGCTATGGAGACAACATTAAAAAGATTTAGACTTGTAATTTAAATTTTACTAACCATTGTTATAACAAAGAATTTGGCAACCTAAAAGTACAAATAAGCTAAGGTTTCTATACACTAACCTGAATGGCCTCATTCTGTTTGATATCTCATTTTCAGTATCATATATGTAGAGCTTAGCAAACTTAGGCTATTGTCCTTGTATTGGAACCAAAGAACCAATTTTGTGAAAGTTTTGGCCATTAAGAATGAATTGTGGTGCTGCATTCCCATCATTTAATGCAGTCTCAAATTTTCCTCCTATAGATGTGAAAGAAAACATGCTATTGAATTTTCTTATATTTTCAATGAAATGATTGCTTCTATTGTCAGCTCCATTAATCAGATTCCATAAGAGGTCACGAGGTCTTTGTAGCAATGTAGTTGTACTTTTCCTTTCATACAGCATATTGAAAATTCTGGATTGGAGCTTGTTTTTTATATTTCAGATCTTTCTTGATACCACAACATAGCTCCGTAATAGGAACAACAGAAGTTACAAATCCCAAAGTCCAAAGATTTTATAATAAAAAGATATAAACAAAAGGTCATAATTCTTAATTTTGAGAAATTGAAAATATATATATTATTTCATAAAAAAAAAAGTAATAACTTATCTTGGCTCTCACTTGCTTCATATAAACCATTGAGTAATGGCATATTAGTTTGTTGCATGTCAATGCCATTTTGTTCACAACTGTCAACAATATCATCTATGAAATTGTGGCTGCCTATAAATAACATCATAAACATTATCGATATAAACTTTTGTATACAAACAGAAATGGAAAATCAATAAATCTTATGAAAATACCTTTCTTTAACTGTTCTTTAGGGAAATATTGACTGACATTTTTAGGGAAATCATTTGACGCATTCCAAGTAATAGAATTTATAATTGATGAACTATGAATAATATGTTTCCCAGATCTTAACGGCATACTAGGATCAATGGTAGCAGATTGAGGTGATAAAGATACAAAATCTAGATTGGACGACATTGAAGTTGATATCATACAACCTAAAGAGAAAGTTTGAATTTGAATGAATTTTTGTTCCAATGAAATTTTGAATATAATTTCATTTATATTTTATCATATATGAATCAAATTAAATATCAATATGCCAAATTAATAATTAATAAATGGTTACAGAAACACAATATTTTAGATTATCGAAACATTCTACATATATTTTAGACTATAGATTGTTGCTGCTGGGATCGTAAAATATTTTAAAGGAATTATAAGGGATTCCATAAAGAAATTTATTGAAAGTATATAAAGACTAAAAAAACTGGAATAATTAAATTGAATTTGGCATTATACCTGGAGAATATTGTTTAGCACTTGAAGCTGGAGATAGTTTCATTCTTGCTCGTTTTGTACTTTGACTTGAAGAATCAAAACTTTTCTTAACAGAACAACTCTGTCTTTCAATTGGATAACAAATTCAAAAATTTCAATCTTTTCACAAACATTTGAACTGAAAATGAAGAAGATAGAACTGATATTCAAATCTCTCACCATTTGTCATTGCTGACAGTGGATATCTAACAGAATTCATAGACTCCATAATATTAAATGTTAAATTCCTTGGTGCCTGACCTTCTTTTCTATCAGCCGTTATTGAATCCAAGCATATTTCTGTGTAAGAATAGTAAAAAAAATTCAAGATAAAATAATTAATGAGGTACCTTGATTTGGATGTTGATGTCCATACCTATATTCTCTTCATTTTTTCTTCTATTCTTTTCAGTAATAATCTTTCTTCGATTCAATCTAACTTGCTTCTTGTCAAGATTAGTAATGTCCTACATATTGGCTGAAACTCAAACAGCACAAGAACAAATCAATAAAAAACCTGAAGGGAGTACATAGGAAAAACTACTTCACTTTTTTCCTAATGACCTTTCGCATTTCTTATTATTATATTATATCTACTACATATTTTATTAATTTATTAGATAGAATGCTAACAGACCATTCAGGTTAGAAAAGGACTAAAGAAATAAAGCTGTAGAACTAAAGCTGTAGAACTAAGTGTATTAAATTCATCATTGGGAGTTACGAAAAAGTAATAATGGTGCGGTAATAGATTGACATGGTTAAATGTATATATGTTTTAAATATTAGACAAACCATTTAAAGTTTTATAGAAATTAAAACCATGTTAATATTTTCATAAACAAAACAAATATAAAGAATCATCATCATCATATCATATTATCATATTATATTTATAAACGTAAAGTAACCTTAAAACCATTTACAATTATAAAATATTTTAAAATTAGAATTTAGATGCAATTAGAAATATAATTTGACAAATAATGAGATTTTAATATATTAAAATATCTTTATAGAATGCCAAACATTTTAATTATTTATTTAAATTTGAAGCTAATTGAGGACTAATTAGACACATACAGGCTTGAAGACTTATATTAGAATTTTAATTTTAATATACAATGCAACCACTTGCCTTATCTTGAATGGATAGAATTGATGGTGTGTGATCAATCAATTTAAGACACTTATGTTAGCTTTGTATTAGGCATTATTAGATGTTTATTGTGCCCAATATTAGTACTTTAGATGAGTTTAATGTTGTTGGGCTTCATTGGGCTTTAATGCAAATATTGAATAATTTTCGGATTTTGATGCATTTTGACCTTTCTTCCTTGGTTAGGCCATAACTTGGGACTCGGTGATCCAATTGAGGTGATCTTGGTGTCTTTAGAAAGATATGACAATGCTCTACAAGTTTCATGAAGAACTCAAGAGCTGGATCGGACTTCTAAGGGTCCAAAATATCCCTGCAATGCAGAGTGGGTTTGCTGTCAGGAAAATCTGGGCAGTATGTACATATTGGACTATATAGTGGGTTATAGGCATCCTCTTGGGCTAAAACTTGGTCATTTGAAAGATAAGACCCATATCTCCAACTTCACTGAAGACCATTTTGTCAATAGATGTCGTTTTAGGCATGCTTCTGAAGCTACAAGTTGGTATGAATTTGGAAACACGTTCTTCCAACCTAACTTGAGGTAGGTGCAGTGTTTTTGGCATTTCTGGAGTTCTAAAAGTCCAAATGACATGATTTAAATTGGAGATTTTCAAGGAGACAACTGGCTACAACTTTCATGAAGACATCTAAGCCAAAATGCACCGTCTAGGTGATGAATTTGAAGCCAGAAGTTGGATAAGAGTTGTTGACTAAAAGCCACCAACCATTAACCAACCCACCGACCATGCACCAACCCACCAACCATGCATCAAGCTTCCATTTTTGACAATTTTCATATTTTTATAGCTTGTATTCAGATTATGTACATGTACAAATTGGCTTCTAGGATTAGTATAAATAGACCCAACCTCTTTGTATTAGAGAGAATTCAATTTGGAAGTAAGTTTCAAGAAAGTTTGAGTATTTTTTAGAGTTTTCTTTCTCTTCTTCTCCATTCTCTTTAGAATTTTGTTTTTGTTCTTTTATTTCTGAGTTCTTCCTTCCCATCCATGGAGGGCTAGGCTCTCATAATCAATCCAAGGGATTAGCCATCTTGATGTTTAATTTGGAGATCTTGTTTTACTTGTTCATATTGCTTAATTGTTATTCAAGTTTCTCTTCTTCCTCTTTTAATTTTGATCTAGATTGAATTGCTTAATTTGATTTGGATGTTTATGTGATAATAGCTTTATTATCATGTATTCAAGAGGATCACATAGAGTAAACAATTTATTAAAGCTTTTTGATGGATTGTTTAGCTTGGTTAAATTCTTAATCTTAAGTTAATCTATGTTTGGATGGTGCTTACTTTATCTAACCTTGGTTAATTAAATCCTAGATGCTTATCTAGTAGAGGATTCTTGGATCATGTTGAGGCGTCTTGATGTGATCTAAGGCCAAGAACACGGTTAGCAATTAAGTGAATTCCTTGTGATCAATGATGAGTTAAACTCAAGATCGGTAAATTTCCTTGGATTGGTTGTTTCTTTAGATTTGTTTTCAACTTTGAGTCTTGTATATTTATCAATATTGTTAATCAACAACAAAACCCCCTATTTTAATTATCTTGATCTGATTAAATATTTGTTCTTTTTGGATCCTTGAGAGACGATTCGGTTCATGCTCTATACTACAAATTATTTTGTGAACCGATAATTATTATTATTTGACGGGGTCTCGACAACCTCTTGTCAGTGTGTAACATTTTGCAAATTCTTGGTCATTCCAGTTGATGTTACTTCTCAAGAGAAATTGAGATTGAATTATATATATATATAAATTATTCTTTCAATAGTATTACCACGAATCAAACAATCTACACAAAGTATTAAAAATTGGATATATGAAAACTATTAGTTCATGAAGACATTGTTTCATTCAAAAAACAAAAATATTCATTTGGGACAAAAAAAAATTGTCTCATGAAAACCATAAAAGTCAAACCCAGATTTTTTGAATAGGAAGTCATTGTTTCATAGAAACCAATATAGCTAAAACCAAATTGCTTATCTGGAAATCACATATTTTCATAATAACCATCAGAGCTAAAACCATTAATCTTGAGAAGTAATTGTCAAATAAAAACTATTAGAACTAAACTCCCAACAGGTGAACCATTGTTTTGCATGATTTAATCATGCACGAAAAATCATGACTTCAAGAACATTGTGTTCTTCATTAACCTTTTGAAAATTCAAAGTATCCCTTTCTTTCAAATCGTTATATCTGCAGAACATCTTCCAACCCATCCCAAGCTTCACTTCATTAGAGCTCCTTCTGCTTATATTTAATTTGCAGCACCATAAAGTTTCATCAGCTCCCCTTAGTAATACTAATTCATAAGTTTTCTCAATGTAATGTTTTGCAAAGGCAGCATACAGACTCTACATAATGAAAAGAATGACAATCTATTATTAAACCCATGTTTAACTTGAACAATATATAAAGCTAACGAATAATGTAATCAGTTATGAAAATTTGAATTTATAAATTTAATAGATCTTACCAATTGGCTTCCTGAAGCCATATAGTTAGGTAAGACAACATTGAACTCCATGGGTATTTCCTACATTCTGTTGTCAGTAATAGTCATCCTAAAATAAGACTCCCCAATATATTTAAGGGAAATCCTTGAGTTGTTTGGCAATTCATAGAAAGAGACTATATCTAACCACCCAGAGGTTAGATAGCCACATGTGGATCTTTTCTTGAACCCAACGGTGAAAGAGTTTCCCTTAGGATTAGTCAGATAAATCACAGCTCCTAATCGCATAGCATATTTTTCAGTGAAAGACAATGGGACTCGAGGATTCGATTGAAGAGAAATAGTTATGGAGACCTTGCTGTAAGAGATTTGGATACTTCTCTTTAGGACGAAATGGGAATAGACATTTCAAAAAGTAAAGAGTAAGAGAGTGAAGAGTAAATGGTAGTAGTTGGAGTTAATGGATATTGAAACACGATCTTTGAAATAAGTGGAGAGTAAATAAGCACACTGTCCAACTTCCATGTTTAGAATAGTCAGATCAGATTTTACTGTAAAAAATTATTTAAACTTGCATAAATTATATATGAAATAAGTTTTTAATTAGATGGATGTGAATTAATTTTTTGGTAAATAACATCTATTATAACATTCAAATATATTCCTATGAATTTGTCCGTGGAATTAAATAACTTATAAACTAAGTTTGACATTTGCTGAATGTAATTGATTTTTTGGGTTAAGAACTTGTTGAGAATATAATTATAAATACTTAAAGAATAAGTCCTTATTTAGAGCCCATCAAACACTATATTTAAGCTAATTCTTAAATTGAAAATATTATTTATATTAACATTAATTATTATATAATTATTCCATAAATAATAAATACTATTTTGTTTTTTTTTTTGTTCACGACCAGTGTATCCACCATCGAGCATAGTGACTAATCCCCTCGCTGGCTTGTAGGCACCTCGAAGGGTGGGACAACTGGCCTGAGGTTTTTAAGGCTGCTCCATACCCAAAGGCAGGGATCGAACCCCTGACCTTTGGTTAAGGGTGGATGAGCCCCTACCGCTCAACCACACCCCCCAAGTTAAATACTATTTTGTTTTTTAAGCAAGTTTTTTTTTTTGACAGAAACAAACTCAACTCATTTCATTTAAAATAAGTGTAAGAATACATGGTGGTATAAAATCAAAATCATGGTGACGAGCATAAGACCTTGAAGCTCTTGCAAGTGAGTGAGCTACAAAGTTTGCTTGTCTCCGAATAAAACTAACCAAATAGTTTTGTGAAAAAGAGAGGGCCTGCTTGCATTTAGCCAAAATGCTACCAAACTCATTGTACTGCATGGAAGTGCTCAGGATAGCATCAACAACTTGCTTGCAATCAAGCTCAATAGCCACTCTTTGATAGCCTAGCGTATTTAACCAATTGATTGCTGCAAAGAGACCCATACCTTCTGCTTCATGAGGAAGAGGAACACCATGATGCCATTCTGTCCGGGCTTTAATGAAAGAACCATTGCTGTCTCGAATGCACATCCCAAAGCCATAACAGTGAAGATCTCTGAAGATAGCTGCGTCGACATTACATTTCAGCAACCCATCTACAGGTTTCATCCAAGATTGATTAGTGGGCAAAATATCAGGGGCTGGGGAAACTTGTTCTCGTCGCCTGCGAAAGAACTCCCAGCTTTTGAGGTGATCTCTCGCCAGAGAAACAGAGATAAAAGGAGGATGCACAGAGTCTTCCCAGATTTTATCATTCCGGCGGCGCCAAAGACTCCAAATGATCATGACAATATCCAGCTTTTGAGAGTTCTGTAGTTTGCTTAAGATGTTGAATATGATTTCAGAGATTCCTTCAGCAGCGTCAATGAAAGGTTTAATGATATGCCAACAGCCAGCTGTAATCCATACCACTTGTGCCTGCTCACAATCGAAAAAAGTATGCCAGGCATTTTCAGAGTTTGACTCACAAAATGGGCACAGACTGGGACAAGGGACACATTTTGTTTGAAGATTTTGACGCGTTGGTAGACATTCACGCACAATTGTTGTCAATTATAAAAGGGCAACAGCTAAAAAAGTTACATAAATATGTATATGCAATAAATGCATATTCCTATAATTCCTTTAACATAATAATAAAAATCATCAAAGTTTAATATGATATAAGGATAGTTATTCAGAAAACTTAAATTAAACTTAAAATTGACATCATATGTCAAAGACGGTATTAGAAGGTAATGAAGAAGACCTGTTACACATAAAAATCCAAAGCATAACTGAAAATGGTCAAAACATAACTTAACATTTAAAGGACATCACAGAGACATATTAAGACATCTCAAATCAATATCCAAATTAACAAAAGATAACTGGAAATTTGAAGTTCATCATATAAACCAATTACTAATCCCAATTGATAAAACATAATTACAAATTTAAAGGTCATCACAAAGACCTATATCACATCCCACATCCATGTCCAAATTGAGAAAACATATCTGAAAACTTAAGGTCATCACCAAGACCTGTTACAAATCCCAAATGAATATCCAAAATGACAAAACATAAATCAAAATCTGAATGCCATAAACACCTATTGGACATAAAAAAAACTTCAGAAAAGAACTTCCAACGAATTTATGCCCCAAACAAAGCATAAATTTAGATGTCACTCTTTCTCTATCTTGATCTCCTTCAACTTGGTAGTAGAGAGATCTCAACTAGGAACTGCAATAGCTTCATCAGAATACCTTTTAGCAGGAGTAATTGTGGGAGGAGTGTTGTCTATTTGAGACTCCAAACAGACATCATTCTCAAAAAACTGAGACACCAAGTCCTATGTAAGAAAAAATTGAAATAATGAAAGTATTAGTAGGATTATCACAACATTTAAATTAAATTTAATGTTATATACCTTTGCAGTTGGGGATTCAGCATTTGCAAGTTCGGGAGTCACATTAACATCACTCACAGAAAACCCAGGAGTAATAACAGCCTACAATTAAAAATTAAAGATTAAATTAAATATCTAATACACTATAAAAAACTAACATTAAAAGCAATTAAATATTAAATATTAAATATATAATAAACTATAAAAATCTGGCATTAAAAGAAATATGATTAAAAAAAAGAGAAAACCTCTTTTGGAGACATTGCAGAATCAGCATCAATAAACTTTTTTATGATGGAAGCATCATTGGTCAGCCTTCTTACACGAAAAGAAGGTTCAAATTGGGAACCTGAGGTAGCTTTAACCTCTACTTTAAATAAAAGAAGTCTTTTCAACCAATTCGTCAAAGGCAAGAGGGTAATCAAACTCTCTTCCACTCTAATTAAGAGAGAAAACAAATTTAACCAATAAACAAACAACAAAATTAGTAATCAGTAAACATAGTACAAACTTAAGAACCTGCATATACAAAGATCATTCATACCTTCTGAAGATGATCTATCATAGCAGAGCAAGACTTTTTCAATAGATATGCAGCATCACGATCAAAAAGTACAAAAGTAGCACTGTCATAGTCATCAATAGCCCTAACTTTTATCCTATACCTACAAAAAAGATAAAACTATATTTCAAAACACGTGTAAAGATTCAGAAAAAGAAAACATAATTATAATTATAAATAAGTATACAAAATACCAATAAACAAATAGATCAACACCTTGGCACAACATTAACAACATGGCAAAAACATCCATCACAATAATACATTCCAAAGTCTGGGGTCACGGCCTTGTTGCACTTGCAGGCTGTGTACCACCAATCCCCACCGTTGTTAATATGCCTAATGGTAGCCAGTATATATTATACAAAAACCTTCCTATAGGTTCATAATAATGATTAATATTAATGTCATGAAGAAGAAGATTAGTAAACATCAATACCAAAAGTTATCAAAGTACAAAAGTTCATTGCACAACACATAAATACCTCTTTGCAGTCTTTCAACTGCTCTATTGATTTCTTGGACGTCAACTTAAGGAAATCATCTTCTAGGGAGTATTGTGCAGTTTCAAATAAATGAGACAATGATTGAGAATTTTCCTCAGTAAGAGCTAGCAAACTAAATATAAATTAAATAAGATTATTCCTTACCATCTTGCATGAATAATAACAGATTAAACATATATATTCGCTAACAAAAACAGTAAATATATTACATGTGTTTGAGAATATAAAACGTGTAATGTGACTTACTTCTTCTTGAATTCAACAACTTCTGGGATGTCCACATTGAATAATATCCTAGTTGCATACATAACATTTTGAAGTACAATTTTTCCTATAAAGGAATGAAATAGCCACATAAAGGTAAGTGTTAAGGGAACAAACAATGATATTTAGAATTCAATATTCAATATGTTGAATAAATAAACATATAAATATAAATAATGGGTGCATAAAAAAATTAATAAGATAACTAAACCCTTAAAAGTCTTCACTTTCGCAAATTGCAAAATTAGTATAGGTTGACAGATATCACCAGAAGCAAGAAAAGAGTTGAGCTCATTAACGTAGGTTCAAAACAATGCACACTCAATTTTAACACTACAAAAAACAACAATATAAGAATTTTAAATATCAAGTTTAATTAAAAGTACTACTAACAAAAATTAATTCATAAATAAGTAAATAAACAGAACTAGAAACAATTCATCACCTATCTACATCCAGCTCTATGATGTTCATCTTGGTTTTCTTGCCATCTTTATTATACTCTTTCTCTATTCCAACCGCAGATAACACATTGATGACATGAAAAAAAATTATAAAATTAAATATCTTCTACAGGGAATATAAACAAAACCATATACATATTAAATAAAGTTTGGAAAAACTTACCAACTAAATATGGAAGTTCTCCATCTGTCTAGAATATATCATCAAATGAAACCAAGTTCAAACCATGCAAGGGGATAATTGAAGATTCAGAAGGTTTAACAGAAGTATGAAGTTGGAAATTAAGATGAAACTCATGTCTTGTTGTTTGAAAAGACCTAGTATTTCCACCAACACCAAAATATGCTAGTATATAGACATTGCCCTCGACTATTAGAGGCTTGAACTTGTAGACCAATGTTTTCCTAACAGAAGCACGAATCTTAGATCCCTAAAATTTGAAAAAATGTAAAAAAAACATATCAATCAATAATCGAATTAAAAATCTAATTTAATTAAAATAAAGAAATAATGAGAACTCACATATTCATCCATGAGAACCATCTCAATGGAGTTAATCACTCGAGGGTTATTGAAACTTGGCAAATTCCATAATCAGATAACACGGACTTTCAGCCTCCATGCCTCTCTCTTCGGAGAGATTTTCACAATAGGATCAAATCGAGAAGCCATGAGAACAATCACAGTCAGTTGAAATAGAGAAGTGAATGTCACAAAATTAAACCAACAGTAAAAAATGAGGGACGAAACCATCGTCGAATCAGATATATATAGGCAAATAAAAATAGGGGCTAGGGTTTCTAAACCTATAACCACCAAAGCATGAGATATCAATTGATTAGGTTCATTGTCCCAAGAAGATAAAATAACACAAACAATATATTAATCGATATTAAAGAAGCGTGGGAGAGAAGGAGGCTTACCTGCTGATGAATTGAGGATTCGCTGCAGACAGATCCACCCATGGAAGGAGCTTGCATGATGGTTGCATTCAATCCTTTGAGGGCTGTTGAAGTGAAGCGTCGCTGCAGAGCCATTCTCCCAACAATGGAGCGTGCAAATCCTTTTTGGGATCATATCTTTCATTAATAATGAAATCAGGAGTAATAATGAAATGAGGATTATCTGTAGAAAGAATCTATAAGAAAAGAAACGTCTTAACAATTTCATTGGGGTTTACAGTTGGCTCCATTATGATGATGGGGTGTAAATAAATATAAATATTTTAAAATTTAAAATATCAATGGATGAGGACTATCTATAGAAAGAATCTCTAAGAAACGAAAAAGTCTTAACAATTAGCTTTACAACTAGCTTCCATTATGATGATGGGGTGTAAATAAATATAAATATTTTAAAATTTAAAATTTCAAAAACATTAAAATTTTAATGGACACATGTCAATAAATCTGTAAAAACATAATAGTTTCTATTTTAAGTAAAGTTAAAATTTTGGAGGGAAAATTTTTCTTGTGGAGCTGACAGTTGTCTAAAACTTTCCTTGAAATGACTCTTGTATTGTAGTGTTAATAGATGACAAGGGGAAATGATAGACCTAAATATTTGAACACTTGATAATAGAATTTGAGAATAAAAATTATCTATTTTTCTTTTGATCCCAACTTGGGAAGTCAAATTTAGCATTTTTTTAAGTTTCTCTCAAACTCTTATTTTCTCTTTGTTCAATTGAGCATGATCGTGAAAGATGTCATCTTCAAGGATGTTGATTGAAACTTGATTGATAACAAAATGATTGTCCAATTGAATGATAAAATCCAATTTTATTATACAAAAGGAAAATTATCAATTAATTGTTCCATATTTTTTTATTTTTCTCTTTCTCCCTCGTTTCTACTTGGGTTACAATTTAAATGGGCAATTGTTGATTAATTATATAAGTAAGTGCCTATTTTGATCTATAAAAAATACAAGTGTCATCAATTTAGCCTTTCAATAATAAGTACATCAAAGTGGTCATTCAATGTTAATTTTTGACATCAAATTGGTTATTTTGGATTACCAATTTTATGTCAAAAAATAATATTAAATGACCAATTTGATGCCAAAAATTGACATTGATGGAGCATTTTGATGTATTTATTAATGAATGACCAAACTAATAATACTTGTATTTTTTAAAGATAAAAATAAGTGTTTACTCTAATTATTTTGAATGATCATTTTGACTTAGCTAACTATGGAATTGACAACAACTATAAAGTTATATGATAGTGCATTTAATTTAAACTACTTGAAAGTCAAGTAAGCAAGAGAAATCATGCGATGTTGAAAGGAAAAAGAGCAGTTGATATATTATATGTTAGTAAACCCCACAAAAAGCTTCTCTTAAGGAAAGTGATATACAAATCCACAGTCAATAAAAGGGCTTTTTTATATTAATATAGCAAAGGAAATTTTTTTTATCAGATTCATGCTCTTTGTAAATTAAGCATCAAAATAGGTTTTTCTTTTCTCGTTGGAAAGTCAGCTTTAATGAAATCAACTTCTCAACAGTTTATTATTATTTTTTAAATGACCTTGAGAAGTCAATTCTAATGTAACCGACTTCCCAACCTATATATATATATATATATATATATATATATATATATATTTAAAGCTGAAGAGAAGTCAGTTCCAATGCATTTTGTTTTGTTTTATGACTGTTTAGGGTTTTGGAAAAGTGTTTTAGGGGTTTTGTGAAGTGGTTTAGGATTTTTGTTGAGTAGTTTAGGGTTTTGGTTAAGTGGTTTAGGGGTTTAGTTTGGATGAGTGGTTTAGGATTTTGGTAGAAAGGTTTAAGGTTTATGATTAATGGTTTAGGGTTTATAATTAATTGTTTATGATTTGAGATTAATATTTCTCGGGTTTAGGAATAATTATTTAGGGTTAATAATTAGTAATTAATGATTTTGGGTTTATAAATAATGGTTAAGGGTTACGATTTAGGGTTAATATTAAGTGTTTAGGGTTAATTATTAATAACTTAGGGTTTAGGATTAACGATTTAGGATTTAGGATTAGTGTTTAGGGTTTAGGAATAATGATTTAGGGTTAATTAATGGTTTACGGGTTTTGGTGGTTTAGGGTATTAATGGTTTCAAATTTGAGATTAATTTTTATTTGGGTTTAGGAATATTTGTTTAGGGTTAATATTAGTAATTAATGGTTTATGGTCTTTTAATGAGTGCTTTAGGGTTAATTAGTTAATTAAGGGGTTTATGTGTTTAGGGTTAATTAAGGGTTGAGCAAAGATGAAGAAGATTTGTCCATTAAAGAAAAAATTAAGAGTTTGGCTCAATATGTCATTGTTTAAATAAAATCACTTCATTACCTAACATCAATTGATTACTTAAAATCACATACACATTATAATATAACATTGACATGTTGCCAAGTCATTGCAAATCATGTGTTACTATTGATGCGAGCTCCCTCAGTGGTGTTACCACGGTGAGGACAATATGGATGGCTATGTCCTATGGATCTGCATAACCCACACTGTTTTGATTGACCTTTTTTCCTAAGATTCATCTCATTATAAATGTAGCTCGATTTTGGTTGAAATGAATTACTCGAGAAGGAATGAGCAAATTAATGCAAGAAATGTGAGGTGAGAGATTTGAGAAGTGTAAGGAGTGAAGTGAGTGATTTATGAGGGAGGGGGTGTGTTTTATAGTACATAGGATTTTTAATATAAAGCAAAAAAAAAAAGAAAATGCAGTTGAGAAGTCAGTATGGTTGAAACCGATTTTTCTTCAGCTTTTTAAAAACAAAATATAGGTTGGGAAGTCGGTTACATTAGAATTGATTTCTCAAGGTCATGAAACTGACTTCCTAACGTAAAACAGAAGCCTATTTTGTACTTAATTTACAAAAAAACATGAATTTGATATTTTTTTTACTATATTAGTATAAAAAAGCCCAATAAAAGTGATATACAAATCCATGGTCAATAAAAGTGATATACAAAATTTTCAATCTGAGCTATTATCAATCTCTGACAAAATGGCAACTTATGCCAAATGCTCCCGTGACTCTCAAACCCAACATACAACATTTATGTCAAGTTTAGGACATGCTTTGAAGCTAGGAAGGCATGTGACTTAAGAAGGTTCTCATTTTGCTTGTGATTCACCAGCATCTAATTAAAGAGGTAATTGTGACCCAATTCACAACTTCAATCAAGTTCACAATGAACTCTTTGGTAAATGCTTATTTCAATATATTAATATTTATAGATGTTGCTTTCCTTGCTTGAATAGATATTTAATCTCACAATTATAGCTTTAGAAGAGATGATTCAAGCTTAAATGAAGATGATATAATGAGAGAATATACTATTGAAGATAATCCATATGTCAATGTAGGTAATGAATATCTTTTCGGATAGAAACAAAATGTTGCTCATTAGATTCTTAAATAGTTTACAATTTTTGTATTTGTGCATGCAATTTATTATCACTATTAAACTTAATTAGGATACTTCAATGAGTTTAATTTCTATCCACTGTCAGTGTAAAGTATTTTTACACTGTTATCTAATCATGTGTTGCCAAATCAGTAAAAGAGTTGACTATCACAACAACTACCTAGAAAGTTTAACTATTTTAATAATTTGGCAACACATGATTGAATGACAGTGTAAAGAAACTTTACACTAACAGTGGATAGAAATTAAATCCTACTTCAATATTGGGATCCTATATGGGTATATATGTCGACATTACAAAGATCAAATGTGGTATTAGAAGAGAACTAAGAAAACCATAAGCTCTTCACATCCAAAATTTCATTTAAAACTAAAATATGTAAGCCCACAACTTCATTTTTGGTTTTAAAAAAGAAAATCTCACATACTTTTTGGAAATGGAGAATCTCATTTTTTTTTTCAAAAAATCTTACATCCATTACTTTTATATTATTAAATTATTTATAAATTCATTATTATATTTAAATAAGCTTTTGAAAAAAGTATTTATTTAAAAGAAGCATAATTTGTAATAAGTATTTTTTTATAACATTAAAAAGTTATCCTCAAATATTATATCTAAACATAAAAACAACTTTTACCTTCTATAAAAGATGTTTTAATACAAATTCCTAAATCAATCCTATATATATAAAAAAGAAAGTGAAAAACTAAATCAGTGCAACCAATCAGCAATTACCACTAATGAGGCAAAGACATGGCAAAAATATATAAAGAAGGATAAACATAACAAGGAAAAACACAAAAATCCATTGCATTGGGGTTTGCTAGTTACTACTGCTAGCTGCGCCTTCAGAGTAACACTTTGACAAAGACGACCCATCACCATGGATTTGCTCTCAATCTCTTCTTCTCACCCTTCAACTTCGTTTCTTCCCTCTCTTACTCGCAGCCTTTCTCATCCTCTTTCAAAACCTTCCCCTTCCTCACTCAACCCCAAAATCTTTATCCCCTCACTTTCCCCTTCTAATCCTTCCAGAACCTCACTCAGGTGCTTGCTCACCACCCCACCAAAACCCTCCAAAAACCGAAACTTTGGGCCTCAAACTGAAAAACCCACTTTCGATTTTCAGCTATCTGCAACTCAGACCCCTGCCACGGCCACGAGGGGAGCCGAAGGGGATCCCATGGGGCTGTTGCTGAAGGAGAGGATTGTGTTCTTGGGGAGCAGTATTGATGACTTTGTGGCTGATGCAATTATCAGTCAGTTGCTGCTCTTGGATGCCCAAGATTCCACTAAAGATATCAGGCTCTTCATTAACTCCACTGGTGGCTCTCTGAGGTAAGGTTTTGCTGCCTAACCTTGCTTTGTGTATCCTTTGGTTGCCCTCAAATGCAAAATTCTAGCCAATGGGACAAATTAGAAATGGGGGATTTATGTGGTGCAAAATGTATCTGATAAGTTGGGTTAGGAAGAGAAGATAGAAGGGTAATAAAATGAGTTTTGTTATAAGGGACTTGGGGTCAAAGTGAAGCCTATACGTGGCAACATATTATAATATGTATATATTTATATTTTTGAAATATCTAAAGTGAATAGATATGTTACCACTTATAGGGTTCACCATGAATCGAGTCCATAATAACACAACTCTAATAAAACGACCATCGTATCCTTATACATTCTTCTTATTAAGATTTTTAGAAAGATAAGAATGTAAGGAGGGTTGGTTGGTGACGGACGGATCCAGAAAACAAGTGTTGTAGGGGCCAAAAATAAATATTAAATAAATAATTTAAAATTAATTATACTCACATTCAATTTTATTTTCCTCAATAGAATGCAGAAATTTCAATAGAATCTAAGACTGTTTATTTCTTTTTTCTAACATACTAATTAGCTTATCCTTTTTCAGTCATTAAATTACTTATCTCATTATTTTATTTATATATTTTAAAAATTATACGTAAGTTTTAAAATTTTTATGGCAATTAACACTAAATAAATTCAAACTAAAATTTTGAGATCAAAATATTGAGAAATTGTGTGAAATAATATTCTTTTTGTTATAGTACGTTATAACAAAATTAGTCTTGCGCACCTTAAATATGCATGAAGTTGTATTGGATTTATACAACTTGAATTGATCAAATTAGGTCAAGACTTGTTTTTACTTATCAAACTCTAAACTTTTTTATATCCCAAAATTGAAATGATATGGTGGCATTTCTCAAAGAGTAAATGGTTTAGGATTTAAAAATGCATTTAGTTAGAAGTTTAGAACCTATGGGTCACAAATTTGTTTATGGAGTAATATTATATATACAACTCTTTACACATATAAACAATCACACACATTTATGCTTAGTTAAATTAACTTCCGAATTTATATAGGGTCACATCATTACGTTTCTATATAGATTCACATGCAATTCAGTGACTGTACACATTATTTTCTTTTGTATATATACCAAAAAGTTGTCCACCTAGTATAATTTTAACTTGTATAAACAGTATAGGGGCCAAAGTAAAAATTTAAGAAAATCAAATGTGTAAGACAACAATTTTCATATCCTACTAATCAAATCTTGGATCAGTGGGGGGACCAGGGCTCACACTGGCCCCCCACTGCATCCTTCACTGGTTGGTGATACTGCTTGAAACTCTGAATAAAGTAACATAAAAATAGATTTTTTTTTTAGCAGACAAGAGCTTTTCTCCTCTTCCCTTTACTTTGTCTAATTTGGGATGATCTTTATGTCTGTTTCTTATAGGTTCTGATAGATGTTTTGGTAAATGTCAACTTTTCACTGGAGTTTTAACGATGGAAATCCTTTTGTTTGCCTTATACAATTCAGTAGTGTTGAACTCTAGATGATATGTCACCTATATAGTTGATACTGTTAATTGACAGTATAATGGTTCACTGGAACTGTGTTGTTGACTTTAATAAAAAGAAGAAAAAAAAAAAGGAACGAGTGGTTGACACATTAGGAGATTTTTGTTTATGAAAGAATATTGGACAATTGGGGCAATGCAAAGTCTTTTCTGCTAAAGTATTTTGCTTTATTGTTTTGTTTATCACTTTTGCTTTTTGATTTTGCTGTCTTAGGAGAATATCTTATCCCCTGACTAAGAACTTTTATCTTCTATCATTGTTTTTGTCTTTTGTTCACATACACACACTCAAAAGGATGCACCAAGAGCTTGTTAGCTGAGCTCTAAAATTAAGACACATTGACTTCAGGTATAAGAGAATGAGTCTATTTGCTCTTGATTTTTTTTTGTTTTCTCTGCCATTACAAATGATAATTTCTGTTATATACTTCTAGGTGCTGAATGCATCATTGGAGTTTATTTTCCTTGACTTTGTGGCTTTGTTACACCAGTGTTTGTATTCTAGGTTGAATATAGGCCTATATCATATGTTTGCTGAATTTGGAGTTCATCTTAATATGCCTGTAAAAGTAAAAAGTAAAGTAGGAAAGATCTAGTTAATACATTTCTTCTGGGTGAGACACCAAGTTTTCACATTTTGTCATTTGTCCAGTTTTTTTTCTTATTATTATATTTTTATTTCACTGAAACCAAAACCAATATAAGTACAAATCTGTTTCTGTTTGATATATTACAAAACCTTAGGCAGCCAGACACTAGCTCCTATGAAGCATGGATGATTAAAGAAAGAGCCATGTCTGTGTTTGACATGTATTGGAAACTTGAGATTTCGGCACTCACCTTATATAACAGTCTTAGGTACCAAAAGTGATACAATTTAATATTTGACACTTGTTAGATACCTTCTAAGCGCAGTTAAAGATATATAATTGTATATAGACAAGTTGTGTGCTTTTGTATGTCTACACACACACACACATGCCTATGCTGTGTTGTGTCCTTGTATTTAGATTTTGTCATGTTACTGTATGCATTTTGAAAGTTAGGGTATTGCTGTGTGAAGTAACTTTATCTTCCTTCTTTCATAACGAATGATTACATATTCATGTGTGTACGCGTGTTGTGGGTGGGTGGGTATGGGGAATGTTAACCTTCTCACCTTTGTGTGGAGTTTATCACCCACCACATTTCAAATTGGACAAAAAGCCATTCTTGTCTTTTTAAAGAACACAATCATTGTGGATATTTAGGTCTTTTTGAAAATCTTCCTTGGCCTGTGAATCAATTAATGTTCTTATTCCTCAATCCTCTTTTTTCTCTCAATACTGGGTTGCCTATCTCTCTCTCCTTATACAGTTATTTCTGCCTATATCTATTGTTATTAAATTTAATAATTTATGACTTGGATATGGTGCTTTCAATACTAAATCACATCTGAAACAAGCTATAAATTTCTGTCCATTGCTGACGGCAATTAGGTGAAAACCCATAACCACCCGCCCACGTGGCAGGAGGAAGGGGAAAAGAGAGAGAAATGCTGTTAGGCTATTTGGTTAGGCTGTGAGTATAAGAGAGGAGAGGGGGAGAAGAAAAAGGCAAGTAAGGATTAAGTGTGTCTTTGAGTTGGGAGAAAGCAAGCCCCTCGAAGTGCTTGCAGTGTCTCTACTTTTCTGTTCTATTTATGTTTTGTGAGTGAGAGAGTTGATTCTGTCATTGTAATTGGGGAATTATTTCCATTTTCTGTAATCAAACACTTGGGTTCCTATCAGCTGGTTTGGTTTATGTTAGACCTGAAATTCAATCAAACCAATCGACAAAACCCCTAGTAAAAGTAAAACCACTTAATGTTATAGACATATGATATTGAAAATTTGTCCATGAATAAAGATTTTTTTGATCAAAGTTACACTGCTTATGTAGATATAACGAGAGATTTGTGGTACAAGTTGCAAATTGTTCTCATCCATATGGAGCATGAGAGAAAAAGTTTGAGATGGGATTCTGATAGGAAATGGATCACATTTACCAAAACAGAACAGAAATAACGTGTATATCTCCTCTCTTGAATCAGGGTGATATTAGTATCAGTAGGGTTTATGTATATGGAAACTGAAGAAAAATAATACAATGAACGAAGAAAATGCAGATAACCTAGGCAATTCGAGAGTTCCTAGTCTCTCCCTCCCAATTCCTCACTCACCACTTTCATGCCTCTCCTTTTCCCTGTTCCTCTCTTATCCCTCTTGATGCTAACTGATTCCCCACTTACTCATTCCTTACCCCCTACCACGTGAGAAGATGGTTGTTTCCCCCCACATTGTCAGCATGACTCATGTGGGGTCCCAATCCCCTAAATCCTCCTCTTTTATTCCTAAGGTACACCTTAGTGATTGGAGGTTTCCTAACAATACTCCCCTCCAGGAGTTTCACCTTGTCCTTAAGGTGAAATTCAGGAAATTGATCTCTGATAGCGGTAAAAGATTACCAGGAACCTTCAAAATCTAGCAGATCCTGCCATTTAATTAGGACCTCAGTAGAACTAGATAGATAGTCCTAATATTAAGAACTGCAGTTGGTTTAACCTTGAGTTCCCAATCTGCTGTCAACATGGCTGGTAGGGGTTGACTCACTGCAGGTGCAGCCACTGATTTCTTCAACACAGACACAGGAAAGACAGGATGGATGTGACTGTCAGCTGGAAGTTTCACTCTGTAGGCTACCTGCCCTACCTGCTCTAGGATTTCAAAAGGACCATAGAACCTGGGGCTTAGTTTCTCACTATACCTTCTGGTTAGAGATCTGAGTTTATAGGGTTGAATCTTAAGATACACAAAGTCTCCAATTTGATACATAACCTCCCTTCTTTTTTTGTCTGTATCAGGTTTTCTTTCAGTCCATCTAACAACTGGTTCCTTTCAGTCAGCAATTTGTTGACTTCTTCCACTGATGAGGCAACTCCTGTACCTCTCAGCAAAATTTAAGGGGGGGTGTCTCTGCCATAAAGTGCCTTAAAAGGGGATAGTTTGGTAGAGCTGTTGTAATTGGTATTGTACCAGAACTCTTCCCAACTAAGCCATTTAGACCATTGCTTAGGTTTAGTACCTGTAAAACATCTCAAATAATTCTCCAAGCATCTGTTGACTATTTCAGTCTGACCATTTGACTGGGGATGGAAGGCTGACCTAGAGCATGTTTGGATTTGCTTAAATTTTTAGAATAATCGCTTTTTTTCCAATTAAAAGCTGTTTTATCTAAAATCTATCTCGTTTGTTTAAAGTGTATAAAATTGATTATAAGTTAAGATTATTTTTTCATAACTAAAAACAACTTTTTTAAAAAGCTGTTATTTTAAGCTTTTAATTATTTGATTTCAAATTATTTCAAAAGCTTTGAGAGAGAAATACCTATTTGCCCTCAATCAAATAACTTTTTCAATCATTTCATATATCTTTTGTTAATTTAATACATAAAAGCGATTTTCTTATACAATCCAAAAAAAAACTCTTTATCATAAAATCGATTATGAATTAACATATCCAAATATAAATTAATTTTCTCATAATTGATTTTCTTGAAAATTGATTATACACATAATCGATTTTTAACATAATCTTTTTTTCATAGCTAATCCAAATATACACCTAAATTTCTAGTTGGTTCCAGCCTGCTTGAATAGTTCAGTCCAGAAGTGACTAATAAACACCCTATATCTGTTAGATCCTATGGATGATGGAAATCCATGTAGCTTGACAATTTCCTTAGTGAACACCTCAATAATGTCTTTGGCTGTATAAGGATGACAAATAACTATGAATTGGGCATACTTTGTTAGCCTATCCACTATCACCAATATAGTATCCACTCCCCGGGTCTTAAGAAGTCCCCCAATAACGTCCATAAAAAAGTTTGACCATACTTGAGTAGGAATGGGTAGGGCTTGTAGTAATCCAGCAGGGGAAAGTGTTTGAAATTTATTTCCTTGGCATGTCTCGCTACCTATAATGCACGGATACTCAAAAATTGGTGACATATCCCTATCGTACCCGTATTTGATATCGATACGCGTAGAATACTGCTGCATCTATATTTTTGTTATATATTTGTATTTTTTTTCAAATGCCTATTGCCTTCAAGATACTACTATTTGAAAAATTTAGGATACGGGTTAAAGTCTCGTTCTCACCACTTACCTCCCTTAAATTATATTCTAACTCTTGCAGTCTTGCTATCTTCAAAATTATTGTAAATTGGTGAGGGATTTCATTGATTTTAAAGTTTATTTTTTTACATCTATAAATATAAGTTTATTTTATTCAATTTGTATTATCGTACTCGTATTTTAATTTTTTTTAAAACTAACATATTTACGTATTGTATCGCATCGGATACTCGTACCTTCATAGGCTGCCACATACGTTTGAATGTCTCTCTTCATTCCTTCCTAGTAAAGTAGTCCAGATATCCTCTTGTAGGTTTTGAAGAAGCCTGAGTGGCCGCCTACAGAGGAGTCATGGAACTCTTTTTGGATGGTTGGGATGTTGGTAGATGCTCTAGGTAGAACTAGAATTCTTATAGAATACTTTTCCCACTTGGAGCTGGAATCCTGGGTGTGACTTTTTCTGTCGCACTAGATCCTGTGTAATTGATCTCAATTTGTCATATGATTGTATTTCTTCCAACAGATTGTCCATTTCAATAAGTTGGATTGTGGATATGATTGAAAAGGCCATTTTCATGGAGAGAGCATCTGATACCTTGTTAGTTCCAGAGATGCAGTAGTTTTGGCCAGTAAGGGTTCCCCTTTGAGTGTCATCATCTTCCCACCCATCTCAATTTTGAGAGTTAGTTCTTTAAAGTTGGCTCTAATTTCTCTCAGATCTTCCAATCTGTCCAGCCCTAACACTGCATCCGCTTCTCCCAAGTCAAATGTTAGAATATCTTAGCATATCTTTAAAAGATCTTTATAATATATTGTGGAATCAATTAGTCCTCTAATTGAATTTAGGAGTTGTTTC
Source organism: Styphnolobium japonicum (assembly GCA_023212625.1). Classification (NCBI taxonomy): domain Eukaryota; kingdom Viridiplantae; phylum Streptophyta; class Magnoliopsida; order Fabales; family Fabaceae; genus Styphnolobium; species Styphnolobium japonicum. Next base: position 16,916,065 of record JALBWW010000011.1, read on the forward strand.
CTGATTTCATTATGTTTTCTGATTTGTTTCCTTATTTAATTAGGGTTAGAAGTCTTATTGTGTTAGTGGGCTTGGGCTTGTACTAGTAGTACTACACTAGTACTTGACTTAATTATTATTACTATAAATAGGTGTTAATGTTTTGTATTTTACAACACATCAAATTAATCAAATTTCATATTATTCATTAGTATTTATTTTCTCTTTTACTCCTTCTCTACCTAAACTCCTATAATTTCAACATGGTATTAGAGCAGTATCATCCTCCATGACATAGTCCTGTCACTATTCCACTGCCGAGTTCCCTAAAATATAAAACTCCTCTTTGATCATGTCTTTGTCAAGTATCTATATTATTTCTCATTGGTTGTGCATCAATTCCGGTTATTGGAATCTCGTTTCTCATTACGTTGGTGACATATCTTCTTGTCGACAAATCTTATCGGTTTCTCTTCCCGTTGAGAAATCACACCGATGGTGACTTTTCTTTCCACTGACAAATCATACCGGTGGTAATTTCTTCTATCTCACTGATGAGTCATATTGGTGATGAATTCTTTATTGGTTTCATACACTCCAGCCTTAGTTTCAATTTCCAGATTTTTGGATCTATTGAATTTTGCTACTGTTTGAAGCTTCCAAATGCTATTCTTGATGAACTTGGAGAAATTTGGGCTTTGCTGTACATCATGATTGCTTGCTAGGAAATTTTCACTATCTTTCCTCTGATGTCTCTTCCTCCTTGGCCATGCAACTTTCCAACCAACTCTTCTAGCTGTGCGTCAATCCAATCGTCTTGCTGAGTTATCTTTCTAGTAGCACTCATCTCATATATTGTCTCTTCAGCGTCTCTAGCATCCCTGAGTTGTCTTTTGAGCTATCATTTATGGAGCTCACATTATTTTTATGATTTGTTTCTTTTAGTGTGTTTATTTATAACAAGCTTTAAGCTTAGTAAGCTTTAGCTTGAGGGGAAGTGTTATAATATCTTAGTATATCTTTAGAAGATCTTTATAATATATTGTGGAATTAATTAGTCCTCTAATTGAGGAAGCAATCAAGTTGTTTCCAGATTTCATTATGTTTTCTGATTTGTTTCCTTATTTAATTAAGGTTAGAAGTCTTATTGTCTTAGTAGGCTTGAGCTTATACTAGTAGTATTACACTAGTACTTGACCTAATTATTACTATAAATAGGTGTCAATGCTTTGTAGTTTACAACACATCAAATTAATCAAATATCATATTATTCATAGTATTTTTTCTCTCTTTTACTCCTTCCTGACCTAAACTCCTAGAATTTCAACATCAAACGAGAAAAAATCATGTTTGATCTCCACCCCTTGCATCTGCAATGGAATATTCTTGCATACCCCCTTGCTTCTGACTTTGTGTCCATCCCCTACGTCCCCAAAGTACTCTAGTGTATCCATCACAGGTTACTTCAACTCCTCCACCACTCCTTCAGCAATAAAGTTGTTGGATGAACCAAAATCAATGAGTACCACTACCTCTTCGTTTCTATCTCTCCCCATAGCTTCAAAGATCTCTTAGATGTCATTTGCATAATACTGTTAATGGATAATTGTAGGGCCTTCTCCTCAATTCCCTATGTTGGGTTTCAGGATCGGGAAACGCAATGGAAAAACAAAACTAAATCCCAAACTCAGCTGAGGATCCATGCGAAAATCATAAAACGTGTTAAGAGATTTACCTTTAGGAAGAAACGCCTGTCAAACACGAACACAACAATCAAGCGGTTCATCTACGGTATCCACACGAACAAATGTAATAGTCTCCTTCTTCGGCACAGTGCTAGCCATGAAAGGGTGGCGACTCTCTCTATGAGTTCTTTCTCTCCAACTCTCTCTATTTGGAAACAATTTCCGAATTTAAGTTGTGTGCGGTGTAGTGTGGCACAAAGAGTCTAAAGATGTTTATATAGGCCCCTACACATATCTAACCTAGGTCAGACTCAATTGTAGGCCTATTCAATTGGGTTGGCCCATTTAGTCTTACTAAAGGTCCAATTGGCCCCTTTAAACTCTATTTCAATCCATTCTATGTGTGTGACTCTGTAGGATTCTTTTATGTTGACAGTAACATTAAATCTTATTTAATATTACAAACAGTGAGCGGTATCTAGTAATACATCACTGCTACTCAAGTAATATGAATGTTAGTGATTCGACATAACCTAACCGTGACTAATGTTACCATGTAGTCTAATCCTTTTGTCCTGATATCTTGATTGAACACAAGGCATGGAACGTGTCACCCTAGTATAGTTTAATCATTGGTTTCTTGATTGCCGAGTAGACTTATAAAGACAAATGAGATTAATATCTCATATCGACTCATTTGAGTACGGTTATGCATTTTCAAGTCTCACTCATCAAGGGGGCCTGAAGATATCGCTCCCGTTATGTTGGAGGGACAAATCCTATATACGTCACTCACATCCCTCCGCATGACTTGTAACATGTCCAATATCCGATTTTATGTTCACCTTGTAACAGGTGACGTTTGACGATATTAAAGCATATAACTCCTCGTGTAGGGAACCGTAGTGACTTCAAGTCAAAGGACTATGTACATCATTGTCACTATGAGAGCCGCTTGTGACATTCACGTAACGATTCATGTAGTGTTCTCATTGTGGGTCAGTCCAGTACATTATTACTCTAATATGTACTCATGTGTAGACTTGATATCTCATATCCATGACTTGTGAGATACGGTTATCAGTCTATGCACATACTAATCTCAACGCATCACTGTCATCTTAATTGACAGTAATACTTAACTAGGGACATTTAAGAATAGTGTTTCAATTTATCCAATAATATCTCACTATCAAGTCACGTACTTGATATTCCATGGCATAGAACTTTCCATTCTAAGGACTCTATTATGTTCATTTAATATAAATAAATAACACAATAAATCAAATGCTTCATACATTAAATAAATGTCATGATACAATGTAAACCATAAAGTCAACATATAACTGGCCTCTAGGGCATACACCAACACCCTATTCTATCAGTTGCTCTTCTTGTAGTGGTTCCATTTCCTCCTCAGAAGTTACTAACATCAAATGGAACTGCTGAAATTTGCACATATGTTCTGGGCTATACTTCTCATCGCACCTGAAACAAAGCCCTTTTCATATCTTATCTTGTAACTCAGCCTTTGATAACCTCCTAAAACCACCTCCCTTTCTACTGCTGCCAATGTTGTTTGCAGATTTGGCTTCTGCTGAGGCTCTGTTACTGGAATTTGGCCATGAAGCTCCATTGGAAGTCACCATACTACCTCTTCCTTGCTCATTATTGGTGTTGGGCTGAGGCCCAAGATACAGAATGGTGGTTCTAGTGGGTTGGATCACTCTGAGTTGATTCTAGTCGGTGCAGCTTCAACTCAGCCCTCACCTCCTCCTTCAATCAATTCATGAAAACTCCCTGTAAGTTCTCTTCATCTGTGTGACAAATAGGTCTCGACACCATCTCGAAGACTTCTTGGTATTCCCCAACAATACCAGTTTGATGCACACTCATGAGCATCTCGTAAGGATTCTGCGCCATGGCTGGTTGGAAGTGCTGAATCACGGAAGCTTTGAAAGCAGCCCATGTCGCATCTGGAATTCGCGCCTCCCACCATTAAAACCAGTTCAATGTGCTTCCGTCCATCACTGCCTTTAGCTTCTCTCCTTCGCCCATCGCTTGTCTCTCCTTTCTTTACTTTATGCTTTTGTACTCTCTTTTCCTCCTCTCTAATAATAATAATATGGGATTTTAGAGGGGAGGGAATTTAAGTTCTAGCATGTGCGATTTAGATGTAATTTTTTTTATCAAAATTTTATTTTGGCCCCTGACTAATAATGGCATTGATCTCAATTTAGTCCCTAATAGTCAAAAAAATTCAGTCTAGTCCTTCAAATAAAAAATCGCTTCATATTTGTCTTTGTCATTCCACTGTTTAGCAACTTGACATACTTGTTCATGTGGACTGTTAAATGTGATGCCGCAACGTTAACTGACACTGGGAACTATGTGCTAGATAACCTCCCCAGAAAAGACACAAAACAGTGCAGTTTTTTTTTTTGGTTTGTGGCTCCAATGATGCCGTTTTTAGTGAAGCAATAAATAAATAAAAGTACATTGTTGTGTCTCTAACAAGGAAGTTGTCCAGCACATAATTTCGTGCTGTCAATTAACGTTGGCATGTCACATATTTAACTGTAGACAATTCTGTTAACTTTATGACATGGACAAACGATTTGATTGTGTTAATGCTAGGTCGTTACCCTTAAGTAACGTGCTGTATGGCTCGAGTACAGTGTCGAAGCAAGAGCCGCTGCATCGGCGCCCGGATGTAGTGATAAATAAGCAAGGGTTCTCACATTTTCATGGACGAATGTGGGTAAGAAGCTAGTTCATGAGAGTAAGATTCGCTTTGGTACTTGGAATATAGGCACACTTACAGGCAAGTCTATGGAAATAGTTGACACTATGGTTAGGAGGAGAATTAATTTTATGTGCCTTCAAGAAACTAAGTGGGTTGGAGAAAAGGCAAGAGAATTAGATACTTCGGGTTTTAAACTCTGGTCACTGGCAAAGTTAGAGAAAGGAACAGAGTAGGCATTATTGTGGATAAGAATTGGAAAAATAATGTGGTGGATGTTAGAAGGGTTGAAGATAGGATCATAGCTTTAAAATTTGTAGTTGGGCAAGACACTTGTAATGTCATTAGTGCATACGCACCACAAGTAGGGTTAGAATGACAACAAAAAGCAGAATTTTGGGAGGATTTAGAAGGTTTAATCCAGGAAATACCACTAGGAGAAAAGATATTCTTGGGAGGAGATCTAAATGGAGATGTTGGGAGAGAATCGAGGGAGTATTAGGGGTTACATGGGGGTTTTGGTATGGGAGAGTCTAATGAGGAGGGTAAAGCTATTCTAGATTTTATGGTGGATTTCAATTTGACGATAGCAAACACTTGTTTTAGAAAGCGAGAAGAGCACCTTATCACGTACAAAAGTGGGGTTTCTTGCTCACAAATTGACTACTTTTTGGTAAAGAAGAATGACAGAAAGATGTGTAAGGATTGTAAAGTCATACCTGGGGAGAGCTTGACCACTCAACATAGGTTGTTGGTTCTGGATGTAAGAGTTAAGGGAAGGGCTAGTAGAAGTCGTCATGACAAAAATCCAAGGATCAAATGGTGGCAGTTAAAAGAAGAAAAACAAATAGTATTTAAGAAAAATCTTTTAGATGAAGAAATTTGGGAGGCACAGGGAAATGCTGATGATATGTGGGAAGATATGGCCAGGGGAATTCGGAAGGTAGCAAAAGTAGTTCTAGGAGAATCAAAAGGCTTTAGACCTAAGGATAAAGAATCGTGGTGGTGGGAAACATATGTTTAAGAGAATGTTAAAACGAAAAGAGAGTGCTTTAAAGCATTGCACTCATGTAATAATGAAGAGAATTGGGAAAAATACAGAGTAGTAAAGAAAGAAACTAGGAAGGCGGTCAGTGAGGCAAAATCTAAGGCTTTTGAGGGGCTTTACCAATCTTTAGGTACCAAAAATAGGGAAAAACGCATTTATAGGCTTGCTAAAGGTAGAGAAAAGAAGACAAGAGACTTAGATCAAGTGAAGTGCATAAAGAACGAAGAGGATAGAGTTTTAGTTACACAACAGGAGATCAAGGAAAGATGGAAAAGTTATTTTCACAAGTTATTAAATGAAGAATATAGAACAAGTGGAAACTCTGAGATTGTAAAAACTAGTGAGGAAGACCAAAATTTTACCTTTTATTGTAGGATTCGAGAATTTGAGGTAAGGGAAGCACTAAAGAGACTAGACAATGGGAGGGCGGTTGGACCAAATGATATTCCCATTGAAGTTTGGAAGTGTTTAGGGGAGAAAGGCATAACCTGGCTAACTAAGCTGTTTAATGAGATTTTGAGGTCTAAAAGAATGCCGGATGCGTGGAGAAGAAGCACTTTGGTCCCTATCTTCAAGAATAAAGGAGATATACAAAATTGTACTAATTATAGAGGGATAAAGCTCATGAGCCACACTATGAAACTATGGGAAAGAGTAATTGAACGGAGATTAAGACAAGAGACTCACATTTCGGAGAATCAATTTGGTTTTATGCCAGGGAGGTTAACCATGGAGGCAATATACCTTATGCGAGGGGTGATGGAAAGGTACTGAAAGAAACAAAAAGACTTCCACATGGTGTTTATTGATTTGGAAAAGGCTTATGATAGGGTGCCAAGAGAAGTTCTTTGGAAAACACTAGAGAAGAAAGGAGTTCGTGTTGCTTATATTCCAGCTATCAAGGATATGTATGATAGGGTCACGACTTGTGTGCGAATGGATGGCGGGGTCACGTATGATTTTCTAAGCATCGTAGGATTACACCAAGGGTCAACTTTGAGTCCATATCTTTTCACCTTGATTTTGGATGTACTTAGTGGACACATCCAAGATCCAGTGCCTCAATGCATGATTTTCGCAGACGACATAGTCCTGGTGGAAGAGTCAAGACAAGGAATAAATGATAAAATAGAGCTATGGAGAGAAGCTTTAGAATCACATGGGTTTCGCCTAAGTAGGAGTAAAACAGAATATATGGAATGTAAGTTTAACAAAAGGTGATCTAACTTTGACTTGAAAGTGAAAATTAGTGATCATATTATTCCACAAGTTGAACGGTTTAGGTATCTTGGATCTATTATACAAAATGACGGAGAGATTACAGGAGATGTAACTCATAGGATTCAAGCTGGGTGGACAAAATGGAGAAATGCTTCGGGTGTTATTTGTGACCGCAAGATACTTCTCAAGCTAAAGGGAAAATTTTATAGAACAACTATAAGACTAGCAATGCTTTATGGTACCGAATGTTGGACGGTAAAATGTCAACATGAGCATAAGTTAAGGGTTGTAGAGATGAGAATGTTGCGCTGGATGAGTGGACATACAAGAAGAGATAGAATTAGGAATGAGTGCATTCGAAAGAAAGTTGGAGTAGCACCCATTGATGAAAAGATAACAGAGTCTCGCCTAAGATGGTTTGGTCATATGAGGAGAAGACCAATAGAAGCTCCGGTGAGAAGAATTGATAAGTTGGAGGATAGTCCTTTAAAGAGAGGTAGAGGTAGACCACTGACAACACTAAAGGATATCATTAAAAAAGATCTTAAACTAAATGGTCTATCTGAAAGTATGGTCTATGACAGAGCACAATGGCGTCGTTTGATCCATGTAGCCGACCCCACATAGTGGGAAAAGGCTTTTGTTGTTGTTGTTGTTGTTGACTGGCAAATTGACTGGGACAAATATGAAGCGATTTCATTCTTTTAGGGGACTAGATTGATAAATTTTGACTGTCAGTGACTAAATTGAGAAATTGCTTGTTAGTCAAGGACCAAAATAGAATTTTAGTCTAATTGTTTTAGCACAAGATAGATGTGATATTGCTTTTTTCTCGTAGTGTTTGTGTGTGTGTGTGGGCGCCCGGGAGGGGCGGTTGTAGTGGTAAAGGAATTAGCCTTTGGGGGCGAATGGAGACTTCCCAACGAACATGGTCGCAATATGAATTCATGTCATACCACAAGGGGTATCTGATATATTTCCTTCATTTTATCGAGAGCGCATGAGTATTTTTCACCCACTCTTATGGACTGGATTGTTGATGATGATTTAACCAAGATATTTGTTTTTCTTTCATGTTGATTAAGTTATAGTCAATAGATTGGTCGTTAATGCTGCAGCTGCTGCTAGGTAAACTAAATGAAAGTATGTTTAGATTTGCGTGGAGTCATGTTGCCTCTGATGGCTTCCTTTCTTTTAATTATTATTAATTAGTGCTCTTCTCTGCATGGATTCTTTTTATTGCATTTTTTCCCTCTTTGATTCCTTACATCCTCTCAGCTGATTTTCTTTTCATGTCATTATTTATTTAGTGCTACAATGGCTATCTATGACGTCGTACAGCTTGTGAGGGCTGATGTTTCCACAGTTGCACTTGGCATTGCCGCATCAACTGCTTCCATTATCCTTGGTGTTGGCACCAAAGGCAAGCGTCTTGCTATGCCCAATACACGGATTATGATTCATCAACCTCTTGGAGGTGCTAGTGGACAAGCTATTGACGTAGAAATTCAGGCTAAAGAGGTTATGCACAACAAGAATAATGTCACCAGAATTATATCAGATTTCACTGGTCGCTCATTTGAACAAGTCCAGAAAGATATTGATAGGGATAAATATATGTCTCCAATTGAAGCAGTTGAATATGGAATTATTGATGGTGTAATCGATAGAGATAGCATTATTCCTCTCATGCCAGTACCAGAAAGGGTGAAATCAACACTGAATTATGAAGAAATAAGTAAAGACCCTAGGAAATTCTTGACTCCAGATATCCCTGATGATGAGATATACTAGTTTTAAATTATTGATAGTAGTATATCCTTACATATTTACGTTTCCCATACGGTGCAAGCAGTGTACAACATTTTGGGTAAAGCTGGAGGCTGCTGTAACAAACTCTGAAAGATGTAGGATTGTCTTCGGTTTGTATTGACATTTTTTATTTTTTATTTTTTGGTTTTGAAGAATTGTGCTCCTTTATGGGAAAATTTGCTGCTTATCTTGATTGTATTTTCATTTTGTTGTACCATTATAAAGCACAGAACAGTATCTTGTTATTAATAACAGTAATTTATTGTTTGAAAGTTTGGCGAGCCAGTTCCTTTCGTCCCTTCCTCCTTTTCATTTATGGTCATTCGTCCCTTCCTCCTGAAATTAGTAAGATTAGATTCTCAAGCAGGGCCTACCCCCAAAGGCCCGTACCACAAACTTGAAGCTCAGTGGGTGATGCATTAATATTGTTTAGGGAGAATAATTTTCATAGTTATGTTATTGACATAACTAAAAATTACACAAAAAAATCACAATTGTATTTATAGGCCCTTGGATGATAGATTAGAGACTATTAAATCAGTTGTATGTAAAGACAGTTGACCGGTGAGTGGTGACAGGTTGTGGCCTTTTTTTTGGTGAGTAGCATTACTCTAGTGAATATCTTGCACACCTTGAGAGGATAACTGTAAGATTGATAATAATTGATAAAAAAAAAGCAATAATTTAGATTTTGATAAAATGTAAATACACAAAAAATTTGTTAACACTCATTTTCAAATTTTTATATAAGTGATTACCATTTATCCTTTATTCTTTAAATTACATCTTAAATTCACCTTCGAAGTACATGCAAGGAATGAATGTGTATGCCGTATGTACAGTATAAGCCATTAGTCCATTTTTTATCATCTTAAAGTTTTCGTATTTAAGAGAAATGGCAGGCCTGGAGACTTCGCACTGCACCATTGGGATTTTTCTTTAGTTGACGTAACCGGTTATTATATACTTATATTGAAACATTACTCCATTTTTTAAGTGGTTTATAGTAAGCAAGGACGAGATCAGCCAAGTCTCACTATCCTTTTGTACCATTTGGTAGAGTCTTGTTACATAAATCCAAACTTAAATTGACATCTGATTTGGGCTAGTTATTTGTCATGGCCCTCATGTAGTGGATGATTCTCTCGTCAATGATAACTTTGGATTTATCCTAAATTTGATCTCAAACGAATGTTTCTTTTTCTATAAATATTTATATAATAGATTTCTCACACCATTCGTTAAAAAACCTTTCTTTTTTTTGGTTTTAATATAGATTCTTATAATTTTTTTTTCAAAGGAAGTCTATGACTTAGTGTAAGGAGAAAAAAGATAAATTAAAGTGGAAGCAAATCGGCCTCAATGTGATTTAATATGCAATGTTATTTGTAAGGGTAAAAATTTAATTTTTTAAATATTTTTTAATAAAAAAGTGAAAGTTACATACTTTTTAGAGTTAATATATACTTTGGTCCTTCAAAGATTCACTAAAATATGCTTTAGTTCTTGAAATATTTTTTCGTTACACGTTAGTCCTTATAAGTTAAAAACTCTATACAAGTTTGTCCTTTTGCTAAGCTCTCACATTAGAAGCTAACAAATATATTGATGTGTAACTTAAATGACGACGTTAGTTATCAAAAAGTTTATGGAGATGGCATTCTCTCCTGAAACACAGCATTTCATTTTGGTCCATGTTGGACTAAAATACAAAATCCCTAAAATCTAAACATTTCAAAATGCCTACATCTCCAAAACCCAACCTTCCATTCCAAGAGTGCTGCTGAAAGGTTAGAAGCTAGTGCGCAAGTGGTGGTGCAAGGTTGTGCAGGTGGTGCTCGAATGTTGCTGTAAGGTTGAGTAGGTGGTCTAAGTATGGGTAATGCTGATTCGTTTAGATATGAGTGTTGTTAATTTTTGTAAGCTTTAAAAATACTCGCAAGTGCACGAATCTTACTTAAGTACAATCTAGTAAGTACAAGGTCGGTCCCACAAAGATTTTTAGTTAAGGTTTTAGGTATTGAAAAATTTCTCCAATCTAGTTAATAAAAAATAATCAAGATATAAAAATAAATAAACCAAAGTAAAAACCACTAAAACAAATAATAAATTTAATTAACCAAATATGAATTGACTAAGGATCATAATCCACCAAGATTAATTCTTATATTAAATATGTCAAATATATTATTCTCACATAATTTAACTCGAGAACATCTAGCTGCAAATCATGTACTCATGGAAAATCTATCAATTAAGCTCAAATAAAAATATATGAATTGTACGTTTTATTTTTCTAATCAACTGTAATTTGTCAAATCATCAACTGTATCCCTATCTCACAGATAACAAAAGCAAATTTAAAGCACGAGAAAAAAATTATTAACTCATCTAAATATTTATTCAAACTAATTGATAGAAAAATAGAAACAATAAACATTTAATCTCTAAAACAATTGGGTAATAAAAATCTAACATAAACAATGCTAAAATAATCAAGGTTTCATCATCCCTCAGTACATAAGTCTAACTACACATACTGACTTTGTGCAGCTTCTTTGTTCTCTGTGTTGCTTTTCTATCTCCTCTATGTTCGTTCTTCCTATGGTCATTAGTCTTCCTATTTATAATGTTTTATTTTGCCAACAACTCTAACAGACTTTTTCCTCTAGGGTTTCCTATTTGTGTGCAAACTCATTTATGTGCAACTTTGGGTAACAAGGAAAGTTAATTTTCTTTTCTTTTTTAAATCTTCCTAATTAATATGAGTTAAGATGACAAGTCTTCTAAGAATAGGAAATTAATTCACAATAGGAAATTTTCGCAGTTTGATTGTTGATAATCTTCAAGGAATCTGGCAAAAATACTATAATTATCACAATAATTTAGTAATGAGTTGCTCTTAACAAATAATCATTAATATCTTAAAATAGTAAAAATTAACTTATATCATGATGTAATAAAAGCCTATTTTTGTATAAAAAAATATGTAATATTAGGCTATTATCAATAAATTGAAGTGTTGCTGCTGGTTCTTTATAGTTGGGTAGTTTCCAATCAAAGGAAGGTGGTGGTTCTTCCTCACTGATCATATGTGAATGAGGTCGTAAAGCTTTGGTATTAACATCCAAGACTGCGAAGAGTTATGACTGCCAATTTCTAAGGTGGCTTCTATACAAAGATGAATCTCATACATGTGGCTTGTTCAAATAGTTGGATGATGAAGCAGCACAGTATGAGAGCAATGACAATAAAATAGTTAATGATCTTAGGAAGAGAATTGTAATTTATGAGGAAGAAGTGAAAAAATGCAAAGTAGTGTGTGAGATTTTGTTATTTTTTGTTATATTTAGTATCGGTTGTTTAGCATATAAGTTTTATTGAGGAGCATATGTAAAAGGGGTGGGATTTGTGATTCCATGGAATGAAATTATTGCTTATGTAACTTTTCATATGATTAATGAAGTCTTGTCCTAAATGTGTGATTCAATTTACTGTTATTAACTATTGTTATTAGTTGAATTAAATATGGAAGAAAGTAACAACAAAAAGCACATGGACATAAAACAACTTGATGACATATATTGTTGTAAATAGGTTATGAGCTTACATCCAAAAGCATAGGGCCATCTCACAAAAGCACATGACCATGTACATTGATAATTGTAATCACATGGCTATGTTGACAAAGAAACCAATAATAAAGATATTGTCCAAAACCCAACACCCGAAATTACATTGTGCATTTGCATCCAAAATTATACGTAAATCCTCTACAAAGCTACTGCATCTACAACTATCTTTCAAAGTGCAACATCTCTTGAGTTGCTGCCACTTGATGAAGTCTACGAAGAAAAAACTGAAGCAAACCTTCTTGAAGTGCCTGCATTTGCTACCCTGATTGTTTCTTTGGAAACAAAATACCTTCCCCTTCCTTCTCAAAGGTCTCCTGGCATGTTGGGTTGTTGTTGAGGTGGTCTGAATGGTGCAATTATGAGGTGTGCAGGTCTGATTGGTGGAGGTCTATACCTTGCAAGTTAGAGAGTTTTGAATGGAGTTGGTGGCAGTTGGGTGGTCTTGATGCTGCAATGCTAAATCCAGATATCCATTGCTACATAAAAAAGTTAGATCACTAATTGCTGTGAAACTGAAACTCACATTGAAAATAATTTTTTTTTACCTACTGCTGTGATGGATGTTGTGGTGTTGTGTAATATTCACAGTTGACTGTGATTGTTGAGTTAGTGGTTTTGCACTATCATCTAGGTTGGTATGTGCAGAAGTTTCCTCTGGTTCATGATCTGTTGTCTGATTTCCTTTTCTTTTCTTAGCTTTCACTGAAGCTCCCTTGCAGGTCCTTATGTTATGCCCAATCCCATTCCACTTTGAACATTTTACATCTCCATACTTTCTTTTTAACTTGTATGGGTTTTGAGGCTTATATCTTCATCTATCTTCCTGGATTTCTTTGTACCTACTGGCCTTTTGAATGGTGGTGTGCCAACAGGTTCCATATTGGTCTTTGGCCAATACTCTCTTCCTACAACAAGATGAATGTGATGCTCATACAACTTGTGGTATGTCTCCATAGAATACTAGGGATGTACATAATCCTCTTATTGTAGATTATTGTATTCTAATGCTGCAATGACATGCATACAAAGGATTCTAGTCAAATCCTACACAGCATACCACCTTAAACTTATTTCCTGTAGCATTTCCTGTCCATGTAGGAGTCCAATACCTACTTAGTCTTCTATAGGCTTCCAACCTACTTTGAGCCTTTGGTGTTATTGGACCATTGTACCTTGACAGCCTTTCTCATTATACGGGTCCTGCTATCCACAATCATAGTTAGTATTTATTTTCCTTCATATTTAACTATGGATCTATTGAACTGTTCATAGCTATTATTCAACAAATTATCACATTTTGGGAATGTAGAGAAACTTGTTGAGGTGGTATTATGCAAACCCCTCTTACAAGCATGTAAACAGACATAAAATCTGTCAAATGTGAGTGATAAGGTAACTGGGTTGGTGGTTCCACATTTAGCTTCAAAATGGAATCAAAATTGGTTCTCTTTAACTCCTCCATATAATCTCACATCCTTGAGTATTGTTCCTTCTATGATTCCTCAACCAATTCTCTTGATATCTTCATAACTCTATAAATTTTCACATCATTATAGTGAACATTGTAATTTTCTTTCACATATTTGAATGCATCATGAGTTCTCATTTGTGAAAGCATTTGTTTTGCAACCATTTCCTATCGGCTTTGGTATTCTTAAATAGTCTACTGTATGTGTGGTTGTCTAGGAGTGTTTTAATTTGGAAACTCCTTGTAGCATTGCTTCATGAACATAAAACCTCCAAGGGACATGTCTCCTTCAAATATCTTTCCCTAACTCTAATCTTATCATTTTTCACAAACTTGTACTCCCTACCAAGTTCAACATTATAGTCTTTCACACCCTCCTTGAAAACATCTAGAGTTGGAAATGCCATACCCAACTCTAGAGAAGCTTCTCTAAACCCTGCAGCAGCATTAAACTCAGGGTATAACTCTTTGTACTGGTCTTCGTTATCTAGTGTTTGATGATAAACATATTTTATATGCATAATTTAGCCCTTTCATTAGTCTATTCTTATGAAACTATTGCATATATGAAGTGAAAATTGCATAATTCCTCATATATTGGTTATGTTGTTACAAATTGAGCAGAACACCTGAAGGACTATTCAAAGCAGTTGATGAACCAAAATATTATGAACTTGAATGTTGATATCAGTATAGCTCAAACAGAAGAGAAATGAAGATCTAAACTCAGTGAATTTTGGATTACATCAAATTCAAGACAAATCAGAAAATTCCTGCTCAAACCTATACTCGGTTATTCGGTGATTTCTCAAGATCTAACCGTTGGATGTAGTTGAAATTTTGATATATCATTCATGACATCATTCTCTATGACTTTTATGGAAATGAAGATTTCCATATTAGTACCAGAAGTTGGTCAAAATTAAGCAACAAGTTGGTGGCCGTCATTATTGATATAATCTGAGCAGTTTCAGAAAAATGGTCATATCTCAAGATCAAACCGTTAGATCTAGCTAACTTTTTGATATGTTCTTCAAGACTACATGTGCTACAACTTTCATGAAGAGAAGATTTCCAAATTATGATGCGAACAATGACGAATTTGGTAATCTTCAGAGCTGAAATTTCAACCCATGTGCAAAGAGATTTGACAAAGTTGTAATTGAATAGTTCTAGCCTTTGTCTATAAAAGGAAGGCATTTGCCACACTTAAGGGCATTCCATTTTCTAAATTCTCTCATTATAGTTTGAGTTAGGGGTGAAGCTTTCATAAATTGTGAGATTTATACTTTGATTTCAAGGTTAATTCTTCAAATTTGTCTAAAGTAAATCCCAAAGCTCTTGTAGTTTGTATAATATATTCTTCATCTTATTCAAGTTTCTTCATCTTGATATCTAGTTAAGTTTCTTCCTAGAGTTAAGGGTGAAGCTTTCATAAATTGTGAGATTTATACTTTGATTTCAAGGTTAGATCTTCCAATTTGTTTAAAGTAAATCCCGAAACTTTAGCCCGTTGTATTCTTGTTAATATCAACAACCACTTTCATTTTTTATCATGCTTTTTACTTGTTCTTTTGTTTCCTTTAATTTAATGAGTAGCTAAATTTCTATACTAGGATTGCAATTTGAACTCACACATAATTTGATTCGTTTATCATATCCAAGAGTAGATTGATTATCTGGAATTGTTTATCTTACTTGTTCTTAATGCTTTCAATTAATTGGTCATTAATTAAATTGAATTGATAAACCTTAAGCAACTTGGCAAATGGATTTTGGTTTTAGATCTAGGTAAGATAACATATGATCTTTATGCGAAAGCCTTGAGTTTTTATATGATAGACATATACCTATATGACATATGTAACCATTAATGAAATCGGAACTTAATGAATTCTTGATTATTTGATAGACATAGACATATAGTTTATCAATAATTAAGGATATTTCTATTTGACCATCGAAAGAGGCTTATAGATAAGTTAAGGATTTCTAATTAACAATTCAAATAATTAATTGATCTTAGATAGAAGTAAGAGAATCAAGTAAAGTGTGAGGGATAATTGCAATCCTAGGTTTGGTTAATTTGATCATTAAATTCTTCTTCTTGTTTATTTTAATTTTTAATCTTTCATAACACTTCCTCTTATTAAGTTGTTTAAATAAGATTGAGTTTTGTAAACTTTAAATAGATAGTTAAATTTAGAATTAATCCCTGTGGGTTCAACACTTTCTTACTATTATATTACTTGATTTGCGATAACGTATACTTGCGTTCTGATTTACCACATCATTTGATAAGGTTGATGACAAATTTCAAAATAATACTCATCTTCTTCTGCAAGTTGAAACTGGGACTGTTGTTCAAACCTATCCCTTCTTCTATAGTTGGCTTCATCATTCTTCCTAGTAGAAGCTACAGGTTTGTCCTTCTTCCTCAATGATGTAATATGTTCAGGTTCCACATCATCATCTGAACAATCAAATATTTCTAGCCCTGGTTTGTATGTCTCATACTCTGCATTATCATCATCTTCACTAATGTCATCATCCTCAACACTACTAGTCTTTTCACATTCATCCTCATCACTATTACTCTTCTCACTTTCATCCTTTGAACTATCATCATGCTCACTTACATCACCTTCAACTGCATCATCCCCACCTACATCAGCTTTTTCCACATCTGCATGAACACTCTTTTCCACATTATCATCTCTAGCATAATCACACAGATCATACACAACCTGCAAAGGTTGCTCATCCAATACTTCAACTAAGCCAACATCATCATCACCATCATGTTCTTCCTGCCTATTCTGATCTAACTCATTAGGTTCTTCCTCCCTAATATGCTCTAAATTATTAGGCTCTTTTGGTTCTGGTGGTGAGTCTTTTATCACATACTTATCAAAGAAAATATTTATTTCCTATTTTCCTACACAATATTTAATTAACTCAATTGTATCCCTGTCATAGTCTAATGGCTTCAAGCCATCCAACGACAACCCAAGAACAACTCAAAAGATCTTTCATAAGATGCCTCAATATCATAATAATGCTCTTTAAACAACTGATAAAAAACATGAATAGAAATATAGTCAATATATCCATATGGTCCCATACATCTGTTTCCCCATTATTATAACTAATATTTCCTTCGTTAAACTGACCTATAACATGTAATAAAATATCCACATAGTCTGACATTATGCATTACAATAAAGAACAAACACAATCAAGCAAAAAGCAATCACTATTTTATTAACATGCATTACTTAAATCACAACAAAAGGCGAGCAACATAAAGCGCAACAATGGACCACATTGAATGTGGACCACAACAAATGAAGCATCATATTTGAGGACAAAGACAATGGGACTACCATGTTTCCAACAAAAAGACATTGCCATGGTAGAGAATATTTGAGGAAAATGATGGAGACCCTACCTAGAAATGTTAGATTGCAGCAATACCAAAATTCCATCAATGATGTCAGATTTAACCCTGGTACCTCTGCTCTATGATTTCCTTCCTCCATAAAGACCGAATTCTTTGTTAATCTTGCAAATGAATTTGGGAATTATGGTTTTTGAGTTAGAAAAGGGATCCATCCTTGTATTTAATGATTGCTGGCTCCGTAAACTTTTTGCCACATAGGACCTACGTTTTTATTTAACGTTACATATCAGCATGACCATTACCTTCTAACATGAGACTTAACAGGAGGACAAACTACGTGAATTTTTTAACTTACAGGAATTAACGTGTAACAAAAAAATATTTCAATGACTAAAGTATATTTTAACGAATTTTTGAGGGACCAAAGTGTACATTAACTCTACTTTTTATCTAAAATTACAAGAATTCTTTTGTAAAACAAAAATGTTCAGAACTTAATTGGTGAATAATATAAATGTCCTATCCATACAGATTTTTTTTACAAACATGTACAGTAAAATGTCCCCCCAAAAAATGATAGATAGAGTTTTCATATGAATTGGTACAGTCATTTCCTTTGACTCCCATGTTGCTGGGATCATTCAACTGCTACTTAGCATGGGAAAATCCCATGATTTACATAAAGGAGAAAATGCAAATTGCTTGTGGCTTGCTGATTGATAAAAGTTGACTGCAAATGAATGAAAAGGTAAAGCATGAACTTAATAAAAAATAGGTCAATGATGCGAGAAACTGTCAAGTATCGTACGTCAACCTTTGTCCCCCATCAAACATAAAATGCTGCCGACTCAACAACGATGGAGCCTATGATTAGTGATAACTTAAAATAATTAATCATTTCTTAACTCTCATTGCCTGTCCCATTGGGTCCGCAAAAAAACTGAAGTATTCCATTGTTGTTTTTGCTGAAAAAGTAGGCAACTATTGCTGAATGAACCTAATATTCCCTCGAATTATGCTGTTTCAAAGTTTAACGCTAATATTCAAACCAATATATTGATAATCAAAGTCAAACTGATAGACCCAGTACTGATTTCTTTGCTGGAACTACGCCTGCTTGACAGATAATATATTCAATATTTTATGTTTCCTTCTTTTCTCTTCTCTCCCTGCTTAATGAGCAGCATTTGAACAGGAAAACTACCAATACGGTTGAGTTTTGACATTAACAGAGGTTGACTTTAGCTGTGAGTTTAACAGAAGGAGGAAGCCCAAATCTTGTCTCAATACATTCAAACCAGCAAAGACACATGTGATTGACGTATGGTCAAAAATCTACGGTGGTACTTATTGAGAGACAAATTGCAATTGCTATCAAGGATGCAAGTAGTATATTGATTAATATTCCTGCAAATTTGCTTGATTGGGTGACATGCTTAACCATGTCCTCTTCTTCTTTTCTCAACTAATTAAGTAACCAAAAATGGAGTTGCAAGTAGCCAGGCCCAAGCTACAGGTGACATAATTACTTTTTTTTAAAATATATTTTATATCGACAACTGATGCAACACCCTATATTATAATAATCTTTCAGCTATGTGTAGGACATTTATGTATGTAGCTATGTCATTATGTGCTTCTCTCTCTCTCTCTCTCTCTCTCTATATATATATATATATTATTCTGTGGAAAATTAGGGTATGGAAATATTTTATTCAATTTTTCGTATGATATTTGATCCTATCACTTTTGTGATTGTAATTCATTTGATAGTCTGTTAGAAACAGTATAATTAGTGTTTGGTTTATCGTCAAAATATATATAAATGTGTAAAATAATATTAATATAACTTTGTATAAATTTAGAAATAAAAATTTATATAAAGAATGAAATGTATGACTAGTATTAGTTATTTTATTAACCAATATATAGATTAATAATATCACAAGAATATATGACTAGTTGCTAAAAGGTAATGATAGTGACTTATGAAAAGATCCAATATGAAAAGATCCAAGTGTATAAGCAACTTTCTTCAATAAGCTTTTGTAGGTACTAATAAGAAATCTTTTTTTTTTTTGTGAGCCTAATAACAAAAATATTAGTATAATATACGGTATTACAATACAAATGTTATGTACTTTTGTACCCAAAAAAAAATTGTAAAATGTTACTTCCCTTTCTTAGAATCACTTGACTTACACGAGTTTAATCTTAGCTATGCTAAAACTATTTCTTCTGATCAGAATCACTTTACTTGCCCAAGTTAGCTATGGTAAAAATATTTCCCTTATACATATATACTCAAATAACTTAACCGCTTGCATTATATTATTAGATACTCTAAGTATGCATCATGCTTTGTGGGTTGTCCTTGGAGACATCGAACTTTTGTGTGAAAAATTGTACGTGTTTTGTTACTTTTGTTTATGACCTCTATCAGAGAATGAAACCCACCTGTTGCCTCTTTGCTAAACTCTGAACCACGCAACTGATGTAAATTCTAGGTCCAACAATATGTCTCAACATTTTACCTATATTGATGACATTCCATTATAGAAAAAAATAGTTAATAATAAGAAACTTATCCACGTTGTAGCATAGTTTGCCGCTCAGTTACTCAGAAACATTTTTTTATCATTAACTCGTGATATTAAATAACACTTGGATCCACAACAATACAAGAAATATTAAAAGGCATTTTATGATCGAAAGAGAGAGGCACATAATACTTTTTGTCTTATATTTAGACTAGAAAGAGTTACCAATTAGGCAGTTGGCAGTTAATATAAAACTTTGTCTAATCTTTTATGATATGGATAAACGATATGATAGAGTTCGAAGCTTCGATTGATCCATGTACCTGATCTCGCATCTAATAGAATAAGACTTAGCTATTATTGTTATTGTTGTATATTTTAGACTAGAGAGAAATATGACACGTTATTGGCATGCTATTTCGTTCATCGATCTTCCCTATTCAATTCTCACTGCTGCTGATGCCATAGCTAAGTTTGGGAGCACAGTGACAGTGCGATGAGGTCTTTCGATTATGGCCTGCTCCTCGATCACTATGAAGCTACTGCTTTGAGATGATGAAGCCCAGGCTGTCTCCACACGCGTGTAGCACTTCTTCAGCTTTTCTTTATTCTCTTAAGCATGAGGTAAAAAGAAATTGCAATTTGTATGAGCCAGTTCAATTAAAGATAATATTGTCATAGGTTGTGACTTGTGACAGTGTTTGAGAGCTGTTAAAAAAATTAAAAGTGGGATAAAAAGTAGTTTACGAAAAAAGAGTGGAAAGAAATATGTGAATTAAATGTTTGGGAGTATCACCATTCTTCAAGTAATCACTCACTATCTATTTATTGATGGATACTAATTTAGACATAAAAGAAAAGGAAAAAACAAAAGCAAAAGAAATCATCCTATTTGAAAAGTAGCATATAAATGAAGAAAGTAAATATATTTGTGGACAGAAAATGCTACTAGTACTGGCACGTATGATTTCATTTATTTTCTTTTCATCATATAAGTTGCACAAATCTGTTTATTCTTTTTTTTAACTCTTATCATTTTTTTCCAATAAAAATGAAATTCAATTTTTAGAAGATAAGCCTCTGTTAAAGTTTAAATATCCTGCTTTATTCTCACAAGCCAATTAGTAACCATGGTATAAAGATGATGTTGAAGGTTTGATTCTTCACTAGGTCAGTTATCTCCTCTCATACTTAAACGCTTGCACCCGTTATATATAAAAAAGTCTACTTTTTCTTCTTTTCATTGAACTAAAATTATATCATAGCGAGTCGTGCAAACTAGCAATAACTACAGTTTTATGTAAATATTATATTACTTTAAAATAGAAAATCATATTATTAAGTATAATATGACAAATTCCTATAATATATAAAAGAATCCTAACGTGAGCTAATCCAACTTAGCTTACCCAACAATGAAAGCGCCATCTCAACAGCGTTTTATTTTAAACCAAAAAGCACCAATGTCTGTTGGTCAAGGTCCCTTTCACATTGCCATCAACTAATTGCAGTTGCTGGACCTGAGGCATTTGTTTAAGATGACCAAATACCTATTAAACTAATTCAACTATTCCCTTTAATTGATTCAAAAGCTAAACAAATTTCTGACTTTTACATGTGCCCATTAAATTTCCACGCGGTTTCTAACTGTTGAAGGCTAGATTTACCACCCCAAGATTTTCTCTTTCGTCGTAAAGAAGAGACAAATGAATGGTACGTACACAGAATCTTTTTGAGTTTTGAGTATCCATTCACTCTTACATAGACACCACCCGTGTCTTTTTTGTTTTTTTACAACGGAATAACTAACAACAGTTAAGTGTGTCATTAACCAAAGTAAATGCGGGTTCTAAGTGAGTTTTTATTATTCTATGCAGAATTTATGTGGTTTCATGTGTAAATAGTTGCAGAGAGCTATTTTTTGTTGTCCAACAATACAATATTTAACGCAGTTCGGCGGTTTGACTCATTTAGTTTACGTCCACGACCCTTAAACTCTTTACTAATGCACAACTAAAACTATAAACTCTCCTCACAAACTCAACATTCAATAAGCCAGTTACAATTTCTCTCAAGTGTTTAGGCTCTTTCATTTAATTGATGTCCTACCCTAATATACAAAAAACATATTTATATAAAAAACTCCTCTTGAGTTTCTCTAACTCTAGTAATGTGGGACTTCAATCAATTACATAACATGTAAAACAGTTCATCCCAGTAGCTAGATAAAAAGTGATGTCAACTGATCAAGATCAAGTTATTTATTTATTTGAAAGAGATATTTGCTAGGACAGAGTTTACAGAATTGGTTTGTGGGGTTGAATTTCACAGTGATGTAGCCATATATAGGTTTGAATTGTTACTAAAAAAGATTGTCCATTCCCTTGGTTTTGGAGAAGATCAGAAGGGTATTGTGGTGGGTGACAGAATTCAGCCTAGCAATTCCGTTCTAAAACCTGGAAGTTCTCAGCCACACTTGAGTTCAAAACAGTATCAAGCAGCTTCAAGTGGTTGTTGACTTGAGGAGCGAGAAGGAGCCACATGGAGATGGAAGGGAGGGGTTTTTCTGGCTTATACAAGAATTCAAGTGAGGAGCTTTTCCTGAAAAACGTGATGGAAAGCCCTATTGGAATGCCAGTACCAACCATGGAGATGCTGAGTATGAAGGCAGTTTCTCAAAGCTTTCGCACAGATAGTGAGGAGCTCTTCAAACGCTGGCTAACAAATGAAGAGGCAAGCCCCTGTGTTATATTATATTAGATAATGTTCATTTGTTGTTTCTGGCTTGTATCAAATATAAGATCAAAGTAGAAAATTTTCATGACATTAGTTAGCTGGACATGCATAATTTCTTTTGAAATTCTGAGAGAATTCCTAACTCTGCCTCTGACCGTGCATATTCGACCACATATACTATTTAACTATGTTCAGGAGCATAGAAAGTGAAAAATCTGGTACCATCAATCCCAGTCTTCGTGTTTTCATTCACCATATGATCTCATTAATTATTGTTAAGATGATTTTTATTTTTTTATTTTTTTTAATAGCTCAGCTTTCTCAGAAATTTCTACCTCCAATAAGTCCCTCTCCTCCCCTACCAAATCAATGTGTGAAACACCCTCTATAATTAAATGCATCCTAGTGTCACTGATTTTTTTTAATTAAGGACATCACTGTCTAAACTGAACAAAATTTACAGTGTTTGCAAATGCTTTGCTCAAATTACAGCCCCTAGAAAGAATACTAACTTTCATGATCCTCATGATATAACTTGCTTATTGCTTATTGTTCAGAAATGAGCTACAGTAGGTGAGATAATAAGCCATTTATTCCTTGCTGATTCTTTTACTCTGCTCTCAATATTTTATTTCCTTCTGGTAAGAATTTTTGCAATGAAATTGTTGGGTCGAGCGAACCAACAGAAATGAAGATTATTCTCATCATATAATGATGACAGTACGTCTGATAAAAACCAGTTCTTAGTTGGCCTTTTCTTCATTAATTGTAATACACAAGCTGTAGACATAAACAATACATATAACAAATGGTTCTGCAGTAGGTAAAGAAATGGTAGAATAGTCTTTGCTTTCCAAAATTAGACATAAAAAAACTCTATTTCTCGCTTACTAAAATTAATATATGAACACATTCAGGTACCATAATGGTGCTTTGTTTGTCAATCTAAACAGTGCCAGAAAATTTCTTATAGAAACTTGAAATAACGAGATCCACTGATTTATTATTCTGTTCTTTGGATAATTTAAAGGACAAATGGTTGAATATAAATCCAATAACTCAACAAAACGAGCTAAACTATAAACATATGTTATCCTTGTAGCATGTCAAACACTAAAACCATAAGTCCATAACAAAAGAAAGTCAATTTGGTGGTATCTATAGATACTCCGTGTTTATGTGATATAAGGCTGGATTACCTGGCAGTAACAGGTAGATAACAAATTGTTTTCATCTTGTGAGTGGAATTATATCATTCTGATGTTTAGTTGTTCTCCCTTCCTAATTTAAGTATCTTTGCACAATGTCTGCTAAAACACAACAATATGGCATGTCTTTAGTTTTTTTGGGTGATGATATTAATGCTATATGGACATTCCTTTTTACTATGGAACTTGTGATTGTATATTGCTTACCTTTTGTTTTTCTTTGCTCCATTTCTGATTACACTTCCCTTCAATTGATACGTTTTTGTTTCCTAAATTAGGGATACAATTCATCAAGCAAAGGACTTAATAGTCGATTATCACAGAGGTGAGTCTGAATAATTCCATTATCAGTGTTAATCAAGATATTCAGTTGCAAATAATTGTGACTTTCCTGCTGATCCTTTACCATGTAATGTTACTGGGTGGATCCTTGTTTGAATATAAGTTTAAAGTGACTATAGTCTTGACTTGGAAAGTTTAGTACCTGTCAATCTGTCGCTAAACTGCTATTTATATTTTTATAGTGATATTTATTAATTTTTCTTGGGAACACTTCACGCATTTCCTGATGCATACTTCTTGATTCATGTATTATTTTGATATTTTGACTCTGTTGTAACTGCAGGATGTCCACTGAACTAGCTAATTTGTCTAATCAGCAAAATGTCACTGTAGTTTCAGAGGGATTCAACAAAGACAAATTATATATACAAAATAACCCTTTGGATAATGATGTTTCAGGTGATTTCAATCAACTTCGAATCAGGTAATTGCAGTAGCCTTCCTCTAACAGCTATACATATGAAATATTTACACACAAATTCTATGACTTAGGATTTGACATTCCCAGTATAGAGTTTATGGAACCTTCCTGATTATCTTTGTTGTAATTTGACTTGTCAGTTGTCACCAATAGGTCCAATATAGTTATTTATTTGATTAAGAAAGTAGTTCAATATTTGTAATTTAGTTTGCTGTCAATTATTGTCAGAGATCCTGCTGGTAGAGAATTGCAATCTAGTAACTTATTTCTGGCCAAGGTTTGTTTATATCAAACTCTTTGCTGAAGCCTTTGGTTCAATAAAGCTTCATGGTCATTTGATGTCTCATTATTAATGCAGGCCTGGTTTCTTAGCGATCAACGAATGACAAGAAGTCGGTCCTCTGAATTGCGGTATCATTATCACAGCTTGTATATGTTCATCAAAATCCTATTCATAAGAGGCACTTAAAACAATGCTTTACTTGACTCTATCCCAAAGTCTCATCACCTTTTAGTCTTGCACTTTATTAGTACATCTGTTGGTTTTTCCATTAATTACATTCATACAAAAGTCATACAAGAGATCTTCAATTTTTTACATTTTTTTACTTCTTTAGCTTTATTGTGAGTTAATTTTAACTGTTCAAAAGAAATTTTGAACCACTTATTTGATAGGATTTCTTTGCAGGCGGCAGTATGCTGAAATCCAAAATGCTCAAGGAACACAAGGTATGGAATCCATGCGCATGGTGGCCCCTCGGAATGGTGCGGACACTATAAAACAAGAAGTTTCAAATTTAAATGGTTTTGACTACCTTTCTATGTGTGAGCTTCCAAGCCAAAAGGGTGCATTCGTGTCTCCGTCCAACTCATCTTCATCTACCTTCAATACCCATCAATTGGGTGATACAGATAAAGTTTCATCTTGTGTAAGTATGCTAAAAGGTACATTAGAACGCAAGAGACTCAGCAGCCAGGTTGAGAAAGAAGCTATAGAAGATAGCACTATTGGAATTTTTTGTCCTCAAGATGCTTTTTTGAAAACTAGTTTTATTGAAGGACAAGAAAACTGGATTCATCAAAAGCCAATAAATGTTCAAGGAGCCTTTACTGGTCAAGTTAAGGATCCTGGAGTCCTGCAAACAGTTGAAGGATCCATAAACCTTGACTTGGATGGTTTTGCAAATCAGACAAACACAATATATTTGGGAACAACTTCCCAAGAACCTTCTCAAAGCGAATCTTCTGCTGCTGCACCAGTAGTCTCCTCTGGTTTAGATGCATGTGAGGGTCTAAGCAATTCAAGTCAAACTCTTTATGAAAGCTCATGGAAACAAGTGGGAGTGAGTAGAAGTTCAGAAAATAGAGTTAAAGGTATAACGTGATGATGGACTTGCACTAGTTGACTTATGAGTTTGATTGTTATCATTGGTCATCACTGTTAATTGCACATGTTGCATCATATTCGTATACTTTACCATTTCTATCTATTAATATGCTGTCTCCAAATGTCTTGTTCAGGATGTGTGAAATGTATAAGAAATAACTCACTGAATTTTGTTATATGCATGCAAATCCATTTTTGTTTCGTTCTTTAGCTTCTTGTTTATTTCTCAACATTTTATCTGATTTCCTATATAATCATATTTGGCATTCACAGAAGAAATGTTTCTTGATTATTTGATTTAGAACAATGTACATTACTTTTATTAGACTATAATTGTGTTTTTTGTTGAACTGCAGGCTTTAGAGAACAGATAATGGATAATCTGAAAGATGATCGGAAGGTATAAATTACTCTTAGACAGATAGGAATCTTTTTTCTCTAGAATTACGGTCTAAGTCTTGACCAAGATATTTTGGATATTTACATTGCTTTTTTGGTTTATCTGGCTAAATTGTGCAGAGGAAAAGTCTAGAAAGATATGGATCTGTAACATCAGCTATTTCAGGTAGCCAACTATTTCTAGAGAGTTATTGTGCTCTAAGCATAAAATTTTTTTTGATTCCTCTGATTGCTTGATCCATTCCGATGCTTTTGATCTTAATTTTAGAAAACTTAGATTCTTTGTCTTGGAGCTACTTTTGAGAATAGAGATATAACAATAACATCAAAATATTATTAGCCTGAATGAATCCACAGAAAAGAAAAAGTTCCGTAGTTAGATGATTGTAATCGTTACCATATTAGTGATTACAATATTTCTCATGAAGTAATTTCTAGTTTCTACCATGCCATGTAGATTTAAATGATTGTAATTCACAATCTTAGTAATAATGAAATTTTGCTAAAATATTTGGTCAAATCTTGCAGAATGGACTTTTTTATTTTTCATTCGGTCAAAGACCTTCTTAAATACTTAGGACTCTGGAGGTAAAACTCATTAAGAGAGGAGTAGATGCAGATTAAGTATTGGAACTAAGATTTAATATGATAGCAAATTTTAGGTTCTGTTGAAACGGTTTTTTTGTTCAATATCACACAGCATTTGAAATCATCTTGACCACATGAGAGAACTATAGAGGAAGTTGAATAAATGATTAAGTAGAATTTTTGGATATTTTGCTTTTCAAAATTTGATTATCTCTCTCCCTCTCTAACCAATGGATTGTGCAGAGGACAAGGGAGATGCCACAAAAAAGCGTAGGGTGGAGCGCTCACGAAAGTATGTAACAGAAAAAGAGTATTCTCTTCCTAACACTTTATTGGATACTTAATTTTACAATGGTTTTCAAGATCATCATTTTAATAATCTGATTAGTACATGTTAGTAAGCAGATATTCATTCATTCTATTTACTGTATTTGATATATGTACCTTGCACATTTCTCTAGAACAACTTGTTTAATTCAATTAGGATCATTTACAATCCATATGTTTGTTTTTTTATTATAGGTAAGATTTATCAGTTTTCAACCTTATTTAAAGAGGCTAACTATGCTTCTGGAAGTTATCTGTAAAACCTGCAATATGCACGAAACTTAAAGCCTTGTTTTTTTTTATAACCTTCTTGTGATGCAGAATGGCTGAGGCAAAGGAAAGGAATTTGACACCTTCAGTTCCCTCGGATATGCAAGCTGTCTTGAAGCGATGTGAAAACCTTGAGAAGGAAGTCCGATCACTAAAACTTAATTTGTCCTTCATGAATAGGTAATTATAATTAAGTGACAACTAAGTTAAAATTTATATTATAGAATCACATGGAATTTTTTTGCCTCCCTTCTCTGCCCCTCTTATATTTAGGTGTGTTTGCCTGATTTGACTACAATAGCAGTATAGAAGGAGTAGAGTCCATATAAAAGCATCTAATAAATGTAGACAAAATTGAGAATGTGCTAAGGATTTTACCAGATACAAATATGTCTCTATCACGAGCCTAGGCATTTGGTTTACCTAAGCAACAATCTACTTCATATGGATGCTCCATAAGGACCACTACAGATGGAAGCGGTTCCCGCAATGGAACTAGTAATGCTCCTCTTTTTATACAAGCTGAAGAGAATTACACAGACCATTCTTCCACTTTAGAGCTTGGTTATTTTTTAAATGATTGGCAATGTACTATTTACGCTAGACACTAAAGCTGTGTGTTTGTGTCTGTGTATGAATCTTCCCAGTGGTAATGGTTTCTTAGTATCAGGTTCAGGGCCTTCAGCTTACCGTCAAATCAAATTAACATGATCTGTAGAGTGGTTGCCTACGCATGTATTATAGTCTTGATTTCCAATTGACTGTTAAACTTTGTAATTGAAATATTAATATGAATTCATGTATTAAAATCGTATACTACAAATTTTCAGGAAGGATTCTGAACAAACGAAGCAGATAGAGGACCTTCAGAAGCAGAATGAAGATATGGCAGATGAAAAAGAGCGCCTTCTAGAAGAGATTGAAAGAATTATACCAGAAACAAGAAAGATCTAATGTTTTGTTTCCCTACTATATTACTATTGATCTTTTATCCTCCTCAGAAACAATGCGGTGTGCTCAAACAAGCTATGGCAAGAAAATCTCCCCACATTTAATTTATGGGATAGAAAGCTAAATCAACCCCTGATTGATAGTGAACCTCAGGAGTCTCCTTAGCAAAATATACATGCATGTAATCTCTGAATTTTTAGTATCACCGTGTATCTGGTAAAATCAAACAGTTATTTGTGATTTGAGAAGCACAGCTAGAGTGCCAAGTTAATCTAAAGTCT
Organism: Styphnolobium japonicum; assembly: GCA_023212625.1. NCBI lineage: Eukaryota > Viridiplantae > Streptophyta > Magnoliopsida > Fabales > Fabaceae > Styphnolobium > Styphnolobium japonicum. The sequence continues at coordinate 16,944,509 of JALBWW010000011.1, forward strand.
AGTGTATGTATCAACATCAACATCTTCAGGATTGTAAGAAATGTCCAAATGCTAGTAGACTAACTCCGAAGCATATCATCATCGAGATTCCATCTGGCAATGATTTTTGCTTCTTAAGTATCTTTCTTTAACCAGTGTGAGTATAACACTTATAGCTTCTTTAGCTCTCTAACTATCTTCCACTAACTGTGTAAATGTTTGATTATTTCATCAGCTAAAGAAATTAGTAGACAAGGAATTCAATTTTGGATTTGGATTTCCAAAGATTTGCACAACCCTTTGGCATGTTAGTATAACAAGACCTGCCAATAATGCATGAAGATGCATCATTTACATTTTGCACATTTTAGACTAAATTGATGCAAAATTCAAAGGTTTTTGTTTTTTCTATTCCACCCCACCAACTCCTATTGAAATTTGAACTTGGACCTCTAAAAGAAAGTAAAAAACACTTAACTATTATGGTGTCTTAAGGGGTTCAAATTTTCAACACTCTGTCTATTTGCCACTTATGTCAAAGTTATATGTCAAAATTATGATTCAGAGTAATTGTTGGTATTTTTGCCAATAAAGGATTATCTTAAACATAATTAGATTCAAGCCAAATTTACACAAGTTTTTTTTTCTATCACTAAGAGAGGAAATTTTCCCATGCAGAGAGAATGGTACAAAGTTTGTGGTATGTGATGCTAGCTTTCATCTATTTATGTTTTCCTGGTGGTTTTTAAAATTTTATTTTGAATTATTAGATACCTGCGGATACCTATGAATGCCTGTTATCCCATAGAGATCAAAAATGGGTACCCACGACAGGGACGAGAGTGGGGTGGGGATCATTACACACCCCTACCCTGCTCTTTTTACATTCCTATTTGCACGGGGTTGTTCTCACCATTGAACACTGCAAGTGGTAAGATACATATGTATCTTCATCTTCTAAATTTAAATTTATAACTTTTGCATCAAAATTTATATCTTTTATGCTAAGAAGAGGGGATTCACTTTACTGAAATTGGTTATGGTAGAAGCTTGATAAGAACTTTCCCCTTCGAATGTTTGAGAATTGCCAAAGACTTTTGATCTATTGCATGTAAAAGATTTATTGCTTTAAATAACATGCTTCCCAAACCTTATTGGCAGACTGCATTAAAAAAAAGGGATAAAATACACTTTATTACCCTATTGTTTAAGCATTTCTCAAATAACCCCTTGATTTTCTGTAAAGTGTAACATTTATTAATCTATGTTAGAAGCACGTGACCATTGCTTATAGGAGAGATGACGTTTCTCATTCACTAGCACATCAGAAACATTGTGTAAGGGAGGGAAACTTTTGGATGAAATCATAGGGACAATTGGAGGGAGACTGAAGGTAAATCAAGCTTCGTTTGACATAAGTTAGTTCCTCATTCATAACCTTCTTCATTTGTTAATCATTTTCTCAAATTGTTGATATTGGTGTGGGTATGCTTATGGGTGTTATGCTTGGGTTGTGTAACGTGTGGGTTTTTCATGTTACATTTTTTTTGTATGGTGGCATTTGGTCTCTGTAAATGATGTTTGGCTTTTGTAAATTTTTGTTGAATATGAGTTTGGTTAGTTACAACATGTGTAGTTGGGTGGGTGGGGACCAAGGGTTTGTATAACGTGTGGCTGGGTGGGTGGGGAACATGGGTTTGTGTTTCTTCAATAGGTGGGTGGGCACTGTAACACCATCGGTTGGGTATCACATTTAATGGAATATAAAGTTCAATTCAAAAAGCTCTTTGTACTTTCTTTATATAAAAAATATGAGTTCCAAAATTTCTTTTGCAGATGACATAAAACAAATAGAATAATAATAATATATTTCATGCCAGGATAACAAATAATCCACATCATTTATATTACTCATTGGTATACTTGTTTTAGTACATAATACAAATCACAAATACTGACAAGAAAATAAGCAAACGTATTGTACAATAATACTATTACCTATCTAGCCATAGTAATCTAACTACAGAGAAGGGTTCTCCTCTAGATCCTCCTCAGATATAGGCCTTCTAGGTACAGGCCTTCCGAAGTAGATAAAGCTATGTACCAGAGTCCTAGCGGCTCTACGCTCAGGTGCTCTGACAGAAGAAACTACAAAGTCCGTCTAGGAAATGTACTGAGCGGCAAAGTCTCATAACTCTCGAATAGGCATAAATAACACTATGAAAGTTGTAATAGCTTATATAGAAATAAGATCACCACTACGGGTCTTACTAACTGTAAGAGTTACATCTCTAACATACTAAATACATTTCGTTTCTAAGCAAACACGCTAGGCCTCTGGGCCTCCGTGAAATTGGACTCTAATGAATCCCAAAAACTCATGTCTGTCGGCCATCACAGTCTTCATAATCAGATAACAAATACAATAATATAATAGAAGAGGTGAGATTCTAATATCATCAAAGACCAATAAAGCAGAATAGAAAATAGTACAACCAATCAACACAACTCAACGATTAATTACCAGATATAACATATCATCATACAAATAGGTAAACCAACCTTGACATACACCAAGATAATGTGACAGTATGAAACTGACTATGCAAATGCACATTGGTTAACCCCTACTCCATGGAGCTAAACACAACAGTCGAAGAGAATGGTTTGAGAGTACATGTTCCGTTTCTCATTAGCCCCCAAGTGCTATCAAATCTCAAAATGTGCAACGGTTCTAGTCGAGAACGTCGGTGTGTTGCATTCATATTATCACGACACAATGGTTCTACCATTTGTTATCTTATGGAGTTTCTGCACCCTAACACCTCCTAGATCAACTCCATGATCTTCACTACGTAATTCGCACCTGCACTAAGGTGTAACTCAATCTCCTCGGCTTAAAGTACTAACCACAAGTCTCATCAGACTTCAAAATGTTATGCGGAATACAATTTATTCACCAACAGAATAAAACAATTCCATGGGGATTCAAGCTACCACTTAAGATTTAGCGTTCACTGACTTGTCCAGTTTCCAGTATGTCGGCCTGATAGTCGTTTCGTTGTTTCTTAATCATGTGACACTTTAAAACATTTTTCCAAAATCATGTAACACTACGGTTACGATTTTTCAAATGCATCACACTCCGGCTACAGTTTTTCACTCGTGTAACACTTTTGATATAGTTTTTAAATCGTGTAACACTTCTGTTACGTTTTTCAATTGTATAAAACCATTTTTCGATTTTTTAAGTCGTGTAACTCAAAAATTAATATTTTTCAATCGCGTAAGAAAAATAAAATTCATTTTTCAATCGCATAATGCGTTTCTTATAAATTTTCAATCGAGTAAAGTGTTTTCTGTAAATTTTGAATCGTGTAAAGTGATTTTCACAAAAATTAAACTATTTTGAGCTAATTTAAATATTTCCAAGTCTACTTTCACTATTTGTACTAAAAACTAAGTTAAATATATAAAAACAGAGTAAGTATAAATTTAAAACATTATCTTTTGCTTATTAAAAAATTCTATTCTTTTCCTATTTATTCATAAAAATCCATAACTTAATTAAATATCACCTAATTAATTAAGTTAAACAATTAATAAAATAAATTCCTCATTAAATACATAGTGGCTGAATCACTCATAGGTCTTTGGACCAAAATCCATCATTTTCCCAACATGTTTCCATAAAACTAACCAAACATATGCATGTCCTAACCATGGTTTAATCATTCACACATAAATCACTCTATCCATATCCAAGAAATATCATGCTTCTAATATCACAACTTTATACAATATTCCAAAACCATAAAAACACAAGCTAAATAATACATAAAATTACAAAGCTCAAATCATAACGCATGAAACATAAAGCATAAACCATTTGAATATCAACCATAAATAATCCCACGAAAATTTAAGAATATAAACCATAAATCCTATTTTTCCTTCCACCAAATTCGTTGATAAAGAAACTCCCCCTTACCTTGGTTTTTTTAAAATCCCCTCAAGTGAACTTTGTGAAAGTTCCTTGTTCTACCACCAACAAAGATCCTATTGTTCTTCAACTTTGGATTCTCAAGAAAGTGGTTGAAGATAACTTCTTTTCAATGAACTTTCAACACAAAAGCTCCCTAAAATGGTGTTTGGATGCTAAATCTATGATGGATCTTTGATTTCAAATTTGGAAGACAAATCTTGGTGCTTTTGCCATGGTTTTTGAGAGAGAAAGTGAGAAATTGGTGAAGTTTAAGTGATGGCAAGATGCCTATTTATAGAGGAAGAAATGAATAGTGATTTAGCAACTTGGTAAAATATCAAACAATGATATTTTCACCCTCTCCACTTGCCTTGGCCGTCCACCCCATGAACTATAAGTAAGCAATGATGTCACTTATGCCCTAGGTAAGCAATGATGCCACGAGCCAAATGACATCATCCATGACCTCAAAATTATATATTTAACTCTACATATTTTCTAGTAATCTGCTCATGGAATTGGGTTTAGTATACTTCCCTGGCCCCAATGAATAGTCAAATTCTGCCCCTAAACTAAATTTTTTAAATCTCACAATCTAATCCCTAAAAATGGAAAATTTCAAAATTTGTTCTCGAATTCGAGTTTCGCAAACTTCCCCAGTCCCAATGAATAGTCAAAGCAGTTTCGGGTAAAAATTTAAATTTATTATTTTTATTATCTGAAATAGCCCCGATTTAACACATAAAATCAAGGGGAAAAATAAAATTCCTAAATTGAAAAACTTAAGAATCTAGTCTCGGATTCGAGTCTTGTAAACTTCCTCGGACCTAATAAATAGGTAAGGTATTCCTGTGCCAAAAATAAAAGTTATTTATTTTTATTTTCTGATACAGGCCCAAATCAACACATAAAGTCAATGGAAAATAAATATTAATTAAATAAAGCTCACAAAAATTTCCAAAAATCACAAAAATATGAAAAATCAATGATAATGCTTCCAATTGTTTTATGGTTTTTTAATGCTAATTGATGCTATATTTTTTTAGTATGTAGTGATGTCTAATGTCATTACAATTGAGCTTCACCATGGGGGGGTTGTTTTTGGCATAATAGTCCAAGAATCTATGTTGGTGGGATAGTAGATCTGATTAGGCATTTCAATTTGGACTACTTATCCTACTTTGACATTGTTAGTATCGTCACTGACTTTTGGTTAGCCAAACACTTCAATCTTTTATTATCTAGTCCCTAATCAATCCATAGATTGAAATAAACTGGTGAAACACAAGAAAACGGTTGAATTGTGTTTCTTAACTTTTTTGGAAAACTTTTCTTAAAACAGTTCATAGAACAAAAGCTTCGCAAGTTTGCAAGAGAGAATGGACAAAATAGAAAAAATTTACATCTGTTGGACGCAAAAAGAGTTTGCTGAAAATCTTTGGACGCAATCTAAGAACTTATAATTTTAGATAAAATGTGTTGTTAAGAACAACAATGACAATCCCCAAACATTAATGAAAAATAAAGTAACGCAAGGAAAGGGATGAGAAGCTTGCACCATGTGTTTATACTAGTTCACTCTCACAACCCGAGAGCTACGTCCAATCCCTTCTACTTAAAGGAATTTCACTAATCTTTCTCAAAGATTACAGAGTAATAAAAGGATATTGTTTAACAACACTTGAGATTAACTCACGATATGTAAGAATAAACAATAAGCCCAAGTAAAAATTCTATACAAGAGTATAAGAAAGTATATGTAAGTTCAGAGTAAATTTTTTCACTTCGTATAATATTCTATTCACTTCTTGTCTTGATCCTTCGAAGACTTGAGTATATATAGGCTTGTGAGCTTGTACTAGTCTTCATAAGCTTCTTCGTCCAATGACAATATTTATTACCATTCTAAGTTACATTAAATGCACAATGCTAATAACGTGTTGATCTTCTTATGAAAAGTGGCTTTGATTATCAACGTTGCAAGAAACTTTGACATCTTTGTTCTGACTCTTCTAAGTGAGCAGAAAGTTCCTATTTGTTAGTCGTTGTAGTTGTTAGGTATGTCAGCTCCAACATACAAAGTTGAGCTTGAAAGATACGTACTTTGTCAGTGATCTCATCAGCAATTAATGCACTTTGTCTTGCTTATTTTTGAATTGCTTTAGACGAATACATATTAAATAAAGGAACAACAAAGACAATATATTGGATGATCCAATAAAATATAATAAAATAGTACATATTATATTGGACGCACGCAGTGAAATAATAAATGTGTCTTTTACAAAGCCTGTCTTAGTCCAAAAGTGTTTATAAACGATTTATTTAAAAGATACACTTGAACTTTTTCTTTTTAGAACAAAATAACATAAGTTCATTTAAAACTTATTTGTTCACTCTAATTTAATATTATTGTTATCTTCAAAACTTTGAGGGGTTCAATTCTTTGAACTATTTTGGTTCTAGTATCAAATACTTGATTTCATCTTTGGTTCTAACATAGATATGGTTTAGTAAAAATTAAAAATAATTCTAATGTTATGAACATGATAGCAGCACATAGGACTAGTGGTAATGAGAAGTAGGTAATGTACTTAGAAAGTGGTATATGACCTATTTACTTGCCTGCTCAACCAAATTGTATAGAGGTTGGGAATTAATAAGATGTAGGTGGAATTGAAGGTAATGATGATGGGGTTAGAGGAGGCTGATGCTGATGATGTGGATGTAGAGCTTGTTAATGTGGAAGATATGAGTGATACTAATCAAGGTGATAGTAAACTGAATACACCCCTAGAATCTTGGATGATGGAGGGGTTAGAAGGGCCAGGGGAGGATTATATATTTGATGTGAGGGAAGGGCCACAGGCAACATCAAGTTCTGGTGCTAAGAAAGAAAATTGAAATGGCAAACAAGATATGGGAAAGGGAAAAGGACACAATCGTCATAATTGTACTTCTTATGGATCAAATGCATCAACAAACTCTGGAGAAGGACCTTGTAGTTGAATTAAGAATTATTATGTATTGTCTTCATGTATGTCATGTTGTCCTAAATTTACGTATTTTTGTGTTATGTATTATTAATGTTCATGTATTATAAACTGATTATAATGTTATATATTTTGGATGATTCATTATCAAGGATGGTTGTGTTTTATCAACTATGTAATATTGCTCAATTTATTAAATTATTACATGTTATTTATTCTGGATGGTTATGGATGTCATATTGTGTTATGTACCGTTACAGTGAGATAGATGGCGGGTGACCCATCACATTACCAGGTTCTTCCAGGCCCTGAAGATCCATCTTTGCTTGTGTTGCACTCATGCCATGTAGCAATTCATATATGAAATGGAAAGGTATATCAATTTGGGCTCGATTATATTATTTTGTTCTTCAATAAGTTGTGTGATATTATGAGTGCATAATCATTTGTTAATAATTACCTTTTCATATACAGAAATCTCGCACTCTCCGTGTCATACGTGTGCATAAGAACAAACATGAGGATCTATCATTAGTTATCCTTCCTTACCCGCAACAGGCTAGATTCATTGGCTTGGCACACTTAGGGTATTGTACTATAAACCACATCTTGATATTTGCACTAGCTGAAAGATGGTGCCTAGAGACCCACACATTTCACGTACTTCCCGGAGAGTACAACATCACATTACAGGATGTGGTTGTCTTGTTAGGACTCCCAGTTGATGGTGAGTCTATCACAGGATCTACTCATGTTGATTGGTATGCTGAATGCCGACGATTATTAGGTGTCGAACCACCTGAAGGTGAGATCAGTGGTGGCAGGGTTACATTGACATGGCTGGAATATCAGTTTCACACTTCGTCATCTAATGCAGATGATGATCATATTCAAAGGTATGCACGAGCTTATATACTTCGATTACTTTGGGGCACCGTATTTGTTGATTATTCTGGTAGATATGTGCATCTCATGTACCTCATACTTCTTTTGGACTTCATCATTGCTGGCACATATAGTTAAGGTTCAACATGATAGATATACTTACATCAAGAGCTCTGCAATGCCACTGATTATAAGAGGAAGGAAATTGGAGATTGTTGTATACTAGTGTAGATTTGGGCGTGTCATAAGTTTCGTGGCCTTGCCCTGTCCATTCTAGAGACAGGAGAAGAGGATGATATTTTTGGCATAGGTCCTGATCATGATCACTTACGTCCACTGGGGTTTAGGCAAGTATCATATAATTGTCAATATTCTGATTTATTGTAACAACAATTAATTTGCTATTGTATTAGGTGGCATAGTAGAAAGAGTTTAACAGAGACCCCGACTCATGTTTTTAAATCATATCGCCACTTACTTGATCGTCTAAGGAAGGATCAAGTAAGATTCTTACATACAGCCATAACTTTTTATTTTATTGTTATTTGACAATATTTAATTATACAATTATTTCTAACTTGGTATATATTTATCTTCACAGATTGAATGGCAACCATACACTTTATACATTATGTCCACACTTCCTGCTTTTTGCACTGCTGGTAGATATATAGCGTGTTGTGGTACCACTCATATGTTATCACATTATTGAGTGGCACCAACCAGATAGGGTTATGAGTCAATTTGGCTTCAACCAACCCATCCCCTGATTGCCACATCAGCCTGATCAATTGCACACCATCACCATGGCGGGGAGGCATGATGAGAATCGGTGACATTACCATAGAGATTACATTGCCATTTGGGATGTTAGCCACCATCAGTGTGTCAATGGTGAGCTTTTCAGAGGAATGCTTGGTAATAACTCTAAGTACATGTGATAGTATAGACATGTGACTGTCCGGTAAATAACTCCTTTTGCAGCTACTACTGGACTTGTTGTAAGTACTGTTAACATTATTATTATTTCCTTTGTTACTATAAATTTATGCATCCATATGTTTAACTTCATATATTTTCTTAGGCTAACAATGCGGAGCAATTGCATGCTTGAGATACGTTTGAGGGTTGATCATCATTCAACTTTGATGCCTTACGAGAATTGGCTTTGGTGATTTTATCTGCTTTGGATGAATATGATCTCATTGTCATGACACAATTTCAATCAGCACCTCCTGCAAAAGACATCATAGGGCCACCTGAAGACGATGGTTAACAAAGGACTTGACGGAGAAGGAGAGCAGGGTTAGCATATGGAAGGAGGAGAGTTGAACCTTCTCAAGCATCATCCTTGGCTTCTAGGCATCGAGCTTCAACTACAACCTTTACAGAGCCATCCATCCACCCACCACAACATTATCCCTACCCACCTTATCCTTACCCACCATACCCCTACCCATTATACCCAACCCACCACCACTTCCTTATCCACCATAGCCGGGATATTTTTCTGAGCCATCACAAAGACCTCCACAATGAGTTGCTCTGGTCCTTCCCATTGATACTATATTTTACTTCTTGTTTGTAGTTTTTAAAATTATTTTTATTGGATTGCTTGTTTGTTACATTATATGATTCATTTTTCATTTAAATTGAGTGACATTAAGCATGCAAATATTTACCTACATCTCATTACATTTAATATTATGCATTACATTTAATAACATATAATTTCAACACAATATTATATAATATTCTAAGTAACCATAATTCATAACCTACATCCTCATAACCATTAACACACAGACAAACTCAATTAAAATCCAAGTTCAACAAGCAAATTAAAATACATTTCCTCTCTCTTGCTCTATAATATAAGTTGATGCATCCTTGTCATTTCGATATCCTTCATTCTGAGTTTCGCTTCAATCTCCTTCCTCTCTATCTCCTCACATTTTTCCTTCAAATATAAGGATTCTGGTGTTCCATGATAAACCAAAGGAGGATCAACCCACTTAAAATAATTGCATCCCTAGTTATACAAATTTACATCGTTAAGAATGATAATGTCCATAAATATAACAATAACAAACAAATACAAAAACACATACCATATTTTTATTTGGGCACTTGAAATACCTCCTTCTTGAGTTTTTTTCAAACCAGGAGATCTTCGTCATTGCCATAGCTCCACTGAAACAAAATCTTCCTCCAACATTACATGATCCACTAGATTGGGATTAAGAAGCCATGAAAGTTTTGCTGAACAAATTTCTAAAAATTGTAAGTGTGCTGTGTTTGGAAGAGGTGGAGGGAACTAAATACATGTCTAACGTGCATTCGTCAACCCGTTAGGCGCATCCACGTTGGATGCACCTAACAAGTTGGTGAATCCTTCGTGGAACGTGAAAAAAAAAATTCAATGTGGCAAAAACAACAATAAATCGATAAAATGTTTCAAAACAACGGTATTTCAGTAATAAATTCCGGTAACAACAATAACCAAATTAAAAATCCATGAAACATTTATAATTATTAATTCTCTTCACAACAAACGTTTTCTAAAATTTAAATATTTAAACTCCTCTAAAATCGTAAGTCCTTTACCACTTAAACAAACTAGCTGTGGGTAGCAATAGCCAATAGCTAGGGGTGTTCATTAGTTCAGGTTGATCTGATCAACCCATCAAACCAACTCAAACCAATTAAAAAAATTGGTTAGGGTTGGGTCATCGGGTGTAATTGGGTCCAATTCGATCAAAACCGACCATGATTAGTTTGATTTACGGATTTTGTATTCTATAACCCAATGACCCAGTGAAATGACCCGAAAAGTAATAGAATTTTAAATATTATATTCTTGTCATTCGACTTTTAATTCATTTAAAAACCTAAGATATAATGATATATCTTTACTTTCTATTTTCAAGTCTCAATCATTCAATTATTTTTATTTTGTTTTAGTTGCATATTAGGATAGTAATATTTCAATTATTAATGTTATACATTTATATTACAAATAAAGCTTATGATGGTTTTAAAACATTAAAATGTTATTTCTCAAACCTGATTTTACTTTTATTTTAATACTTGTACTATACTAAAAAGTTTGTATGTTTAAAATTCATATGTAATTGTCTAATTGTGTTTAAAGTATTTAACAATAAGAGATTTACTAATTTGCTATGAGAAAAAAAATTAATCGGATAATCCGATGACCCGAACCAACTCAACCCAACTTTAATCAGATTAGTTTGATTCGAATTGCTTAAATATTTTTTTACAAAAATCAAACCAAAACAACCCCAACCTGATTAGGTTGATCAATTTACACATCTTTTTTTTCAAAATCTAAACCAACCCAACCCTTAAACACAATACCAATAACCCATCTAAATTGTCATGACTGGCCTCTAAACCAGTGCGTAATAGGGTAACGTTTTTTCAAATTAAAAAAAATAAAAAAGATAAAGAAAATCTCAATCCCAGCCACGTGGCTAAGTATAGTCAAACAAACAACAACAAGCGTTAACAAAAACGTGCGTGTGTTCAGAAACTGTGGCAGCCACACACACACACTTGTTTCCACCTCTCAGCTTCGTAAATCGCAGGTATCGTATCTTCTCTCTCACCAAATACTTTATCAATTCCCGGTTTCTGGAATGTTCGCTAGTTTCGTTTCCAATTTATGTATTGTTCTGAATGCGAATGTTGTTGTGTCAATTGCTGATGTAGGCATTGATCTGGTTAGTTTGTAGTCCATGGGATTCGGTGAAAATGCAAGTTATTAGGGGAATCCAAGAGGGAAGAGTAATATTGAGAATGACATGGGTCGAATCGAAGTAGTGATAAAATATCTCCGAAAAAGGAAGAATTCTTGAGAATCACCAACTTTTACTTTTGGATTTATTTAGTTGCCTGCAAATTATGGTTATTAACAAGGTTTTAGAGGTAGTTTTTAACTTTGGAGGTGTGTCAATGCGGGGGAAAGGGGATGGATGGATGGATGGATATCATTCTAGCATGATTTAATCTTGTATTCTTACCCTTTCTACTTTTATAAGAAGAATTGTGTATTTTATGTTTATTCTTGTTGTGCTAGTTTTGTGAGTTGTCTTACCATGGCATGGAATTTATTTTCTGATGTGAACCAATGATTTTAACATACAGGAGAAATTTGAAATGATATCTTATTGTTTCTAACTTCCTCTGATATGTCTCGATAGATTGGTCTTCCCTTTTAGCGTTTTTTGTGAACAAATAGTGCTTCATTTTATTACTTTACAAAGCAGGTGATTGATAATTAAAAATTAGTTTAGTTTAGAAGAAATTGATTGGGAGATAGATACTAGTGAAGCCATTGTCTTTACCTGTTTTTTCTATCTTTGTAATATTTGAGCTTGAGGGGTATGTAATCATTTGAAGTGATCTAAAATGATAGTCATTTTGAGTAAACACCTATTTTAGTGATATATGCGACATTACATTGTCCCTCCTTTATCAATGACATCAAATTAGTCTTTCAATGATAATTAATGTCATCAATTTCGTCTTTCAAGGAATAATTTTTTATAGGAAAATTTTGTGATTAAAGGACCAATTTGATGTCGCATATATCTTTGGAGAGTCAATTTAATGTATTTATACATGGAGGACCAATGCGATGTTGCGCATATATTTGAAGGACCAAAATTGGTGTTTATGTTAGACCCTTAGTAACCATAGGAACTAACCAACCAGCCAGGCAGAAGGTGAATGGAGAAGAATATTCTAGAATCATACTAGAATTGGGAGGAGCACGAGATAAAAGGGGGAGGGAAAGAAGTGATGAGAGATAAATGATTTTGGATAAGGATTGGGAGAGGATTTTCCTCTAGAGGGTTCAAGGCACCTGTCTTGAGAGTTAGCTTAGGATTTCAGTGCCTTCTTGGTATTTTTTCTGTTTCTTGCCATTTTACAGGGTGATTCCTCTGCTGTAATTCCATCTTTTCTAGCAAGAACTACCAGTTTACTCAAGTTATTTCTTACATATTGATGGAGCCAGTAAGAGAATTATAGGAATAGATTGATGCCAACAACTACATTGTTTTTCAGCCTTTTAGTCGCTTAATTTCTCTTGGTCATATATTTCATGGAGTATTAATTTGTGTAAAGTATGTTCTTGGCAAAAGAATGTGGTTGTTATCTAAGATGATTTGTTTCTCCTGATTTGTAATCTTTTCCTTATTCCAAGAAGAAATTGTTTCAACAAAAGGAGGCAATGGAGTTTTTAAAGGGAATGAATGAGGATGGATCAGAGTGCCCATTTGATGTAAAAGACATCCAAAGGTGCCCGTTTTTGAGAAACATCAACAAACCTACAAACTTATCCTTCTCTTCAACAAATATCTCCATTCCTGTAAGTTACTCATCTTTGTTCCCTTTCCACCAATCTTCTATCTCTAGTGAATTTTCAATTCAGGTCAATATTTTAGCTGATTGTCTTCATTCTTAATGTTCAGGTGTGCGGAGCCAAGGGTCCCATATTTGAAGATGGTTCCAGTTTTGACATGGCATTTAAGCTCTTTCATGGGAAAGATGGACTTGTTCCCCTCTCTGGGAGATCTGAAATTCACAATGACAGTGCAGAAGCTGACTGTCTGCCTGTTTTCAACCCTTTAGCAGGAAAAGCTGCCACCATAAGTCTGTCAGCCTTTGGACCAGGTGGCCCATTTAATTTTGGTAATTTTTCTGAGAAATGGAAGAAGCAAAAGAAGACTGAATCATCAAATAAAAGGGAACACTCATCTCAGGTAAACATTTTCTTCTTTACCAATCTGATGTTTATTTCTTCTTTTTTTTCTCTATTTTTTGGTATATGTATACTATGAAGTATGTTTAGCAAATAGTATCTCCATTGCGACATTTGGCACTTCAAGTCTTCAACATGAAATTTGTTCCTCGTAGGAAGCATGTACTGTTGTTATGGGCATGAGAGTATCTAATGTAGGGCATGAATCTAAGGTAACATGTGAAAGAAAATTTTTCTTTGCATCTTTGCATAAGCTGCATCTAATAACCCTATTGTCAACCATTTTGATTTACACTCGTGTGATTAGCAATAATTTTACTGTCAGGGTTATGGATGTGCTTCATGATTTTCTTTTTCTTTTTCTCACCAACTTAGTGCGAACTAAATTTAAGTAACTTTAGAAACATGACTTATATTGCTTTTCTTCCCCCTGCTGAGAGTCACTCCAGAAAGGAGATGTATCAAAGCATGAGGCACTTGGAAATGAATGGTTGGAAAAGGGAAACTGCCCAATTGCCAAATCTTATAGAGCTGTAAGCCACGTTCTCCCCCTTGTTGCTTCAGCTTTTCGGCCACCACCTGGCATGAAACTTAAATGCCCACCTGCAGTTGTTAGTGCAAGGGCAGCCCTTGCCCGCACCGCATTTGTTAAAAACTTGCGCCCTCAGCCACTTCCTGCAAAAATGCTTGTTATTGCAGCGTTGGGCATGGCAGTTAATGTGCCCTTGGGAGTATGGAAGGAGCATACCAAGAAGTTCTCACTGTCATGGTTTGCAGCAGTGCATGCTGCTGTTCCCTTTATAGCAATGATTCGGAAGTCAGTCATGATGCCTAAATCAGCTATGGCATTGACAATTGCAGCTTCTATCCTCGGGCAGGTTATTGGCTCAAGAGCTGAGCGTATCCGGCTGAAAGCAATAGCTGAGACAGGGAGTGTGTCAACAGAGACAGCAAGCAGCATGGCAGGCTATAATCTCAGCCAGCTTGGTGATTTCAAGGGTGGTCACTGCAGTGCACAAGGGATGGTGCTCAACTCACTTCCTGTGAAGGATGCTTCTGCTGCCAATGAATGTTATTGACCACCAAATATGGGAGAGAAATCAATTAAGCATGAACTTGAATAATACTCATGAACTGAGATGGTATTTGAATATATATATATAATAAAAGCTTCGTGAACTGTCTGTATTATATTAACAGTAATTCTGCCATACAGCTACTTTTCATGCAGAAATGTATCTGGACTCTCAAAATTGAACTGATAAAATTTTCAGTACGTTTTTATATGCAGACGTGAAATTATCCATATTTTTAAAGACGGCATTAATGTACCTTAAAAGAAGAAAAGAAAAAGAAAACAGCAGCAACTTGAGATTGATTTAAGATTCTGTCACAGGTCGCAAAGTTGGAGCGTATTTTTCTTTGGGAGCATATCACCTTCCTCAACATCATCCACTAGTTATTGGGTATTCAGACCAGCGCCAAACCAAGAAAAATACTACTCAAAACAACTTTTCATACGGCATATAAGATTGTGGCTAAAATACAAATAACTGTAGTTTCATGTAGTCAAAGCGGAACTTAATATTAGCTGTACAGAATAGTAAGTCAATATTAGCTGCTGAAGAATCATTCACTCAATATTCCACCTTGATTCTTGTGTCACAAATTCCAATCTTTTCTCTTAATTCTTCAAATATGCTCTTCGGAAGACCTTTGTCAGAATATCTCCAAGATCTGCAGATCTGCGGTGAATAAGTACAATTTCCTTGTCCTTTTGAACATATCTAATAAAGTGAAACTTAATTTTGAAATGATTTGTCCTGCTATGAAACACCGGATTCTTTGAAATAGGAACTCTATATTGATCATCACATCTTATCTCAGTTTGTGAGATAGAATCAAATCCATCAGTAATTTTTTCAACCAAATTGTTGACAGCAGTAGAAGCAGCAATGTATTCAGCTTCTGCAGTATATAAAGTAACAATCTCTTCCTACTTCAAATTCCATGAAAATGCACTTGAACCAAGAGTAAATAAATAACCTGAAGTACTTTCATGTCATCACAGGATCCCGCCTAATCACTATCAGTGAAGACGATCAGTTTCAGTTCTTCTGTTTTTCGAAACCTCGCGCCATAATCAATTGTGGCTTGGACATATATCAGCACACTTTTGCTATTCTAAAATGAACTTCACTTGCACAATGCATAAATCTTGAAAATAAACTTACATAATACATGATATCTGGCCTTGTTGCGGCCAAATACAATAAATAACCAAGAAGACTTTTATAAATTCTTTCATCAACATTTTCTGATCCATCATTTTTACTGAACTTCTCATTCTGATTCAAAGGTAAGGTTTGCAATTATCCATGCTGAATTTTTTAAGGACTTCATTTGCATACTTATGCTGTCCTAAGAAAATTCCTTGTTGAGATTGGGAAATTTCCATGCCAAGAAAATAGGACACTTTTTCCAAATCTTCCATCTCTAACACCACCTTCATTTGGTCTTTGAATTGTTGTACCATCTCTGAATTGCTTCCTGTTACAAGCAGATCATCAACATATAATAAAACAACAACCTGATCACTACCCTGTTAGTTTTACACGAAGAGTTGGTTCGCTTAAACTTTTTTGAAATCCTAACTGTAGCAGATGACCATCAATTTTGCTATACCAGGCTATTGGAGCCTGCTTTAGGCCATACAAGGCTTTATTGAGTAGGTACACGGATGGGTCACGACCCCATTACTAAAGTATATACTAGGAGGACCAAGCAATGGATAAGGGTGTACGAAAGAAAAAACAATGGGGGCAGGAATGGAATTTCGGATGAGGGGCAGATAACTCCAAATCAGGAGTTCGTTGAAAGGAAGGAGGCGTAAAAGGAAAAGAATGATGAGGAAGAAGGGAGAAAAAAAAAAACCTGCCAACTATCACAGTGGGATTGGAGAGCATGAAGATTCTGGAATGATACCAGAATTGGCAACGTAGGGGGTATATGGGAAAACGTGAGTGAGGTCAGAGAGGAATTCAGAGGTGAAAGGGGTGTGAGGTCTGGGTAGAGTCTCCATACTTAGAGGGGCTATGTTATCTTTCATTTTCTGTCAATTTTCCTTCTATTTTTTTTTTCTGTGAGATATCAACAGAAGGTCATCTCTGTTTTGAAAGGAGCTAGCCTCCATTGTCAATATCATTTCCAAGTTTCTATCGTACACCTTTTCTTCAGTTTCTTTAATTTCAAAACCTTCAGGTTTCTCCACGTATATCCCTTCTTCTAAGTAACCATTCAGAAAAGTAGACTAAACATCAAGCTGAAAGATCCGCAATTCTTTTTTTGTGGCTAAGGCCAGCAACAAGTTTATGGTGTTAGAAATATTTTTTATGCGGAAGCGATAAATCTATAGGCATACATCCTAGAGCGTAATTACCACATAGCCTAGGATCTACATCATGTCAAATTACTAGGATTCAGAAATCTATTTAAATACCTGGATCCATTGTAGGTTCCTGATCTAAGCGTTCTTTAGATAGATCAACTTGATCACCAACTTTTAGGATTAGAGACAGCAATCATTCACGAACAAAAGTAACCGGTGGCTTTATGATTATTTCTCAACCGAATCTCTTGAGTTCCTTGACAGGACCTTAGTCTCTTCAGATGGGGAGAAGAGAATGAGTTTTCAATACTAAGATATTGGGGACCATAGCCTTCTTATAGCATGTTAACCTAATAGGGTTCCCATTATCCCCTAATGGGCCAACACTGACATCTGCTAATTTAAGCCCATATCATTTTATTTGGTAGTCTAATGAGCTCTCTTAATTTTATCACATAAAATAAAGCTCCTTAATGATAAATAACTAATATAATTATTTTATAATATTAGCCCACTTTAATTATTGGAATATAAAATTCCAACAATCTCTCACTTGAGCTACATATTATAACAATTATATCACAATTCTTTAGGCGCGCATCCATATGCTATTTATCTTTAGACTTCCACTTTACAATCTGGTTCATCTTATATATCAACAATGGAATCACCGCAGCTTTCGTCACAACCATAAAACGTGACTAAACCACGACGATTACCACATCAATACACTCAATGACATAAATCGATATGGATGAGTAGCATGGAAATTACATGCAATGTGATCTCAATCATGCCTATTTCCAACTGGTCCAACTTTAGTCTTTAATGAGATCAATCCGAAGTCCTTAAGTGCAAATCAATATTGCACACAATAAGATACAAACAAGTTCAATGATAAACTCATAAAACATAATCTTCATTTCTGCAGAAAATCAAACATAATATAAAGTTTATACCAAAACATAGAACATAAAGAAAGACTCCCACTAAACTAAGGCAACCTCAGTGACAACACCCATATTAGCAACATGCCCATGGAAAACCTTAGGTGTCAAGCCCTTAGTTAGTGGATCAGCTAGCATAGAATATGTCCCTATATGTTCTATAGAAATGTTATTTTTCGAACTCTTTCCCTAACTACCAGGTACTTAATGTCGATGAACTTTGACTTTGTAGAGCTCCTGTTGTTATTGGAGTAGAGGACTGCTGAGTTATTGTCACAATAAATCCTCATAGGCCTCTCAATGGTGTCAATCACTTGCAGGCCTGTGACAAAGTTCCGCAGCCATAATCCGTGATTTGATGCCTCATAGCAAGCTACAAACTCTGCTGCCATGGTCGAAGAAGCTACAAGAGTCTGCTTTGCAGACTTCCAAGAAATAGCTCCTCCAGCCAACATGTAGATGTAACCTGATGTTGAGCGTCTGCTATCCGGACATCTTGCAAAATCGGAGTCAGAGTACCCGATGATCTCTAAACTGTCTGACTTCCGATAGGTAAGCATGTAGTCCCTCGTTCTCTTCAAATAACGCATCACGCGTTTGACCGCTGTCCAGTGCTGCATACTGATCAATCAATTTGAGACACTTATATTAGCTTTGTATTAGGCTTCATTAAATGTTTATTGTGCCCAATATTAGTATCTTAGATGAGTTTAATGTTGTTGGGCTTCATTGGGTTTTAATGTAAATGTTGGATAATTTTTGGATTTTGATGCATTTTGACCTTTCTTCCTTGGTTAGGCCATAACTTGGGACTCGGTGATCCAATTGAGGTGATCTTGGTGTCTTTGGAAAGCTAAGACAAGGATCTACAAGTTTCATGAAGAACTCAAGAGCTGGATCGGACTTCTAAGGGCCCAAAATAGCCTTGCAATACAGAGTGAGTTTGCTGTCACAGAACCATCTGGGCAGTATGCACATATTGGACTATATAGTGGGTTATAGACCTCCTCTTGGGCTGAAACTTGGTCATTTGAAAGATAAGACCCATATCTCCAACTTCACTGAAGACTATTTTGTCAATAGATGTCGTTTTAGGCATGATAATGAAGCTACAAGTTGGTCTGAATTTGAAAACACGTTCTTCCAACCTAACTTGAGGTAGGTGCAGTGTTTTTGGCATTTCTGGAGTTCTAAAAGTCCAAATGACATGATTCAAATTGGAGATTTTCAAGGAGACAACTGGCTACAACTTTGATGAAGACATCCAAGCCAAACTGCATCGTCTAGGTGATGAATTTGGAGCCAGAAGTCGGATAAGAGTTGTTGACTAAAAGCCACCAACCATACACCAACCCACCTACCATGCACCAAGCCACCAACCATGCATCAAGCTTCCATTTTTGACAATTTTCATATTCTTATAGATTGTATTCAGATTATGTACATGTACAAATTGGCTTCTAGGATTAGTATAAATAGACCCAACCTCTTTGTATTAGAGGCATTCAATTTGGAAGTAAGTTTCAAGAAAGTTTAAGTATTTGTGAGAGTTTTCTTTCTCTTCTTCTCCATTCTCTTTGCAATTTCGTTTTTGTTTTTTAAATTCTGAGTTCTTCCTTCCCATCCATGGAAGGCTAGGCTCTCATAATCAATCCAAGGGATTAGCCATCTTGTTGTTTAATTTGGAGATCTTGTTTTGCTTGTTCATATTGCTTAATTGTTATTCAAGTTTCTCTTCTTCCTCTTTTGATTTTTATCTAGATTAAATTGCTTAATTTGATTTAGATGTTGATGTGGTAATAGCTTTATTATCATGTATTCAAAGAGGATCATAAAGATTAAACAATATATTAAAGCTTTTTGATAGATTGTTTAACTTAGTTAAATTCTAGATCTTAAGTTAATCTATGTTGGATGGTGCTTACTTTATCTAACCTTGGTTAATCAAATCCTAGATGCTTATCTAGTAAAGAATTCTTGGATCATGTTAAGGCTTCTTGATGTGATCTAAGGCCAAGAACATGGTTAGCAATTAAGTAAATTCCTTGTGATCAATGATGAGTTAAACTCAAGATCGGTAAATTTCATTGGATTGGTTGTTTCTTTAGATTTGTTTACAACTTTGAATCTCCTACTTTTATTAATCTTGTTAATCAACAACAAAACCCCCCCTTTTCTAATTATCTTGATCTAATTAAATCTTTGTTTTTAGATCCTTGAGAGACGATTCGGTTCATTCTCTATACTACAAATTAGTTTGTGAACCGGTTATTTTATTTGATAGGTCTCGACAACCTCTTGTCACATACCCGGATTGCTCAAATATCTCCCTAAGACTCCCACTATAAATGCTAAGTCAGGACGAGTGCAAACTTGAGCATACATAAGACTCCCTACAGCTGATGCATAAGGAATCTTTTGCATCTCTTCTTTCTCAAGATCATTAACGGGGCATTGTTTGAGACTTAACTTGTCTCCTTTAGCAACGGGTGTATCTCCTGGCTTACTACCTTTCATGCCAAATCTATCCAAAACAGTATCGATATAGCTCCTTTGTGATAACCCAAGAATACCTCGAGATCGATCTCTAAGTATCTTGATACCCAAGACAAAGGAGGCGTCCCCAAGATCTTTCATCTCGAAATTTTTCGTGAGAAATTTCTTGGTTTCGCGGCAAGATAGCCTATATCGTTGCTGGCTAGCAAGTTATCATCGACATATAATACCAGGAAGATAAATTTACTCCCACTGAACTTTTGATACACACAATCATCAACCACGTTAGCCTCAAAACCATAGGAGGTGATAACTTGATGAAATTTGTGATACCATTGACGGGATGCCTGTTTAAGGCCATAGATGGATTTCTTTAGTTTACGTACCATGGACTTTGGATCTCCTGAAACAAAGTTTTCTGGTTGCACCATATAAATCGTTTCATCAATGTCGCCATTTAGAAACGCAGTCTTTACATCCATCTGATGTAGCTCTAAATCAAAATGAGCCACTAGTGCCATAATTGTCCTTAGAGAGTCTTTCGAAGAAACCGGAGAGAAAGTCTCTTTATAATCAATGCCTTCCTTTTAAGTGAAGCCTTTGGCGACAAGATGAGCCTTATATCTCTCAACATTACCCTTCGAATCCCTCTTGGTTTTAAATATCCATTTAGAGCCAATGGGTTTCGTGACCTCGTAATTTGACGAGATCCCAAACGTCATTGCGCCATAGACTTTATCTCATCATTCATGGCATCAATCCACTTTTGAGAGTTAGAACTTTTCATAGCTTGACTGATTGATTGGATCATCTTCAGATCAGAGACCAATACCATCCTCGTGTTCTTGGAGAAAGATAATATAATCATTTGAGATTGTACTTCTCCTCTCTCTGATGGACCTCCTTAATGGCACTTGAAGTTGTTGAGTTTATCCTAAAATTGGTGCTTGAGGAGGAATACCAATGTTGTCTTGTTCTTGAATGATGTCGGGAATAATAGCACGATCATCGTTATTTATTGCCTAGGACCTGTTTCTTGAACAATGACACAATGACTTGATCATTGTCGGGAAACATGTTCTTCTTCAAAGACAACATTCCTTATGTTTCCTTCCTCCAAACTCAACTTCCTCAAGGAATCTTGCATTCTGCCTCAAAAGAATGACCTTGTAGTGGGATTGTAAAACTTATACCAGCGAGGCGCTCGAGACAGTAACCAATAAAATAGCAGCTAACTGTTCTTGAGTCCAATTTACCTTCATATGGCCTATAAGGTCTTGCCTCAGCTGGACATCCCCAAATGTGCAAGTGCTTTATGCTAGGCTTTTTGTCAGTCCATAGCTCATAAGGGGTTTTGCTATCGCTTACTTGGTACTCTGTTAAGGATATAAACTGCGGTCTTTAACGCCTCTCCCCAAAGTGACTCTAGCAAGGAAGAATGATTAATCATACTTCTCACCATATCCTTAAGAGTCCTGGGCTTGCCAGGCATAGTGTATTGCGGAACGATCCCACACTCTTCAAGGAAAAGCGCAAAGGGCCCTGGACGTTGTTCACCTGATCCGTCATATCTTCCATAGTATTCACCACCACGATCGACGGACACCTTGATTTTCTTTCCAAGTTGAAGTTCAACCCTTCACTTTGAAAGACTTGAAAATGTCCTCTGTTGAGACTTCTCATGAATTAAATATAGGTAACCATATCTCGAGTAATCGTCTATGAACGTAATAAAGTACCGTTGTCCATTCCAAGAACCCGTAGGGAATGAACCACAGATATCCGTATGTATTAGTTCTAAGACATCTTTAGCTCTTTCGGCACCTAATTTCCTTATGTTTGTTCGTTTACCCTTAATACACTCAGCCTTGATTTGAAAATCGACAAATCTAAGGGTTCAAGAATTTCCTCCGACACAAGCCTCTGAATTCTCTGTTTAGATATATGGCCTAAACGCTTATGCCATAAAGTGGCGGAATTCTCATTTAATTTACGCTTTGTACCTCGTGAACTTATTTGCAATATTTCGTTATAGGAACGTTCAACATCAAGCATGTAAAGATTATCAATTAAAGAACCAGAACCAACAACATTTGAATCATAAAAGAGACTAACTTTATTATTCCCAAATGAACAAGTGTAACCAAATTTGTCCATACTAGAAATAGAAATCAAATTCCGTCTAAATGACAGTGCAATAAAAGTCTCAAGTAAATCCAAATGAAAACCAGTCTTTAAAAGTAATCTAAATGTTCCTATAGCTTCAACCGCAACCTTATTGCCATCGCCCACAAAGATGAATCTTTCATCATCACTTGACGAGTCGGCTCCACAGGTAACAACCACATAGACATACTTATGTGAGTAGTAGCACCGTAATCTACCCACCAAGTATCCTTAGGTCTGAGCTAAATTAACCAGAACAAACTAAAGTGAGAAGCTTACCCTTCTTTACACGCCAAGCGACGTACTTAGGACAATCCTTCTTCATGTGTCCTGCCTTCTTGCAAAAATAGCAAGTGAATTCCTCATTTTGCTTTTTCTGCTTCTTCTTCTGTTGAGAAGAACTTTCTGCATTATCCATAGCTCTCTTTTTCTTCTTATTCTGAGAGGTTGAAGCCAAATGAGCACTTTCTGTCTTATCCCTCTGCAGCCTCTCTTCCTCTTGCACACAATGAGATATAAGCTCATTTAAGGACCATTTGTCCTTTTGAGTGTTATAGCTCACTTTGAATTGCCCAAAGTGTATAGGAAGCGAGATCAAAACCAAGTGCACGAGCAAGTCGTCAGACAACTCTAACTTTAGGGACTTGAGTTTTGATGCCAGATTAGACATCTCCATGATGTACTCCCTTATGTTCCCTTTGCCTTTATACTTCATTGAGATGAGTTTAGCCAAAAGGCTACTCGCCTCAGTCTTTTCATTCTTAGCATAATATTGCTTTATGGCGTCAAGGAACTTCTTGGCATTCTCGCTCTCAGAAATATAGCCCCGAAACGCCTGCGGAATGGAGCGCTTAGTGATCATGAGGCACATTCGGTTGGACCGATCCCACTTCTCAATTTTAGCCTCATTGGAGTTATCCGCAGTGGGAGTGGGTCGTCTAGTCCTAAGTGCTAGATCCGGATCCATACGGTGAGAACAATTTCTACGGCCTCTTTCCGCACTTTAAAATTCGCCTCATTCAAGATAGGATTCCATTGATTTGAAGCGAGTAAAATTAGCGCATTAACAGCAGAAACTGGATAGAGAACAATAAACATGCATTCACATAAGTAAACATGTCATAAAAATTAATGAAAATTAATAAGACATGTC
The DNA here is from genome assembly GCA_023212625.1 of Styphnolobium japonicum. Classification (NCBI taxonomy): domain Eukaryota; kingdom Viridiplantae; phylum Streptophyta; class Magnoliopsida; order Fabales; family Fabaceae; genus Styphnolobium; species Styphnolobium japonicum. Next base: position 16,968,292 of record JALBWW010000011.1, read on the forward strand.
AAGCAATCCATATTGGCAAATTAAAGATCCAAACAAGATACCTAGCACAACATTAATCCTCAATCTTTGGACTGAAAAGATTAATTGTAAGTGGTACTCTCAATGCAATGATCAAACATTGGTGATAAGTTCTGTCAAACAACAGTTATCTTTGGACACTTTGTTATTTACATGAAAAATATCTTTATAATCACCACACATTTATTATCGCAGACATGTCATTATTTGGCCAAATTGTGTCTTCCTTTGGGCCGAGCACAATTCGCATAAATAAATTCATGCAAACATCTATGTAAATTCAATTAAATTAATTTACACAACAGAGGTTACTTTGGCAACATGTTATTTCAATCAATCTAACCAAAATTACCAGACAAATAATAATAATGGGTGGATCCTGAATTTACCCAATTCACACTTAAACATTGAAATCTAATTATTTAGTGTGAAAAGAATCTCTATTATTTATTTATTTATTTATTTATTTTTATAATCTGTCACGGCGTAACCGTGTTACTCTCTGGATCAAAATCTGCATTTCACTCAATTTTTCATTATTATTATTATATATATATATATATGTGTTTAAGAATTGAATGAAAGGAAGTTCACGTACAGGAGAATGAAATCCTTTCCATATAAGACAAAAGTCATTCTAAAAGCTAATAAAGACATATATTCAATTGCATTCTTTCACGTACAGGAGCAAGTCACCAAAATGATTCAACGTTTACGTTCTCGGTTGATTTCAAATGGCGCAGAAGCATACATATATATTTATATAATTCTGTGAATAACGAAAAAAAAAAGATCCCAAATTTTACAAATTAGGGTTCATAAAATTGGGGAAAAAATTAACCAAAAGTCCCAAAATTTAAAAATAGGGTTCATAATCTATAAATCCTAATAATCTAACAATGATGTACTCGCTTCCGATACCACTTGTTAGAAATATTCTTTATGCGGAAGCGATAAATCTATAGGCATACATCCTATAGCGTAATTACCACATAGCCTAGGATCTACATCATGCCAAATTACTAGGATTCAGAAATCTATTTAAATACCTGGATCCATTGTAGGTTCCTGATCTAAGCGTTCTTTAGATGGATCAACTTGATCACCAACTTTCAGGATTAGAGACAGCAATCAATCACGAACAAAAGTAACCGGTGGCTTTATGATTCTTCCTCAACCGAATCTCTTGAGTTCCTTGACAGGACCTTAGTCTCTCTTCAGATGGGGAGAAGAGAATGAGTTTTCAGCAATACGGTATATTGGGGACCATAGCCTTCTTATAATGTGTTAACCTAATAGGGTTCCCATTATCCCCTAATGGGCCAACACTGACATCTGCTAATTTAAGCCCATATCATTTTATTTGGTAGTGTAATGAGCTCTCTTAATTTTGTCACATAAAATAAAGCTCCTTAATGATAAATAACTAATATAATTATTTTATAATATTAGCCCACTTTAATTATTAGAATATAAAATTTCAACATATGGTGTCAAGTCTTACTAATAGAAAAAACGTTTATAAATAATCAATACCATATTGTTGTGTATAGCCTTTAGCTATCAGCCATGCTTTGAGTTTGTTGACTGAACCATCAGCATTTGGCTTAGTTATATACACTCACTTTACTCCAATAATGACTTGTTTATTAATTGGTTTGTTCACCAACATCCTTTTGATCTTTATCGATCATTTTCAACTCCTTCTTTGCATATCTTCAACCTGCTAACTTTGTAGCTTCTTCATAGCCTGCAGGTTCAAGAATTGTAATATTGCATCTTTGATAAATGATAAGTATCAACCACAGATCTGATACCTCTTATTGGTTCATGATCTATTGCTTTTTCCCTAAACATTTTAGGTTCATTATCCTGAAATATTTTTAGCTCATTTGTTCTAATATTTGTAGGTTCTTCAAATTTCTCCCAATTCCTACTTTTGCCTTCTCATCTAGCTTATCTCATTTTACATTTGGCACATGAGCATAACAAATTTAGCCAAAGATTTTGAGATACTGCACTGAATGCTTGAATTCATGCCATATTTCAAATGGTGTATTGCCTTTTAATGCTTCTAATGGAAGCCTAATAGTAAGTAAACTGAGGTGTTTACTACTTCAGCCTAGAACTTCTTTAGCAGCTTGCCTTTCTTAACAAAAGACACTTGGTCATCTCCATTGGCGCTCTATGCTTCCATTCACCTGCACCATTTTGTTATGGGGTGCAATTTACTGTCAACTAGTGTTCAATACCTGTAGCTACACACAACTCATTAAATTATGCTATGTTCTATTGTCAAATCTTATCACCTTCATCTTATGCCCACTATGATTTTCAATCCAGTTTTTAAACTTCCAAAACACTGTAGCCACTTCGGACTTTGGTTTCAAATAGTAAACCCTACACATTTTGCTGAAGTCATTAATGAAATAAATAAAATATTTACTTCCATTTAGTGAGAAAGTTTTCATCGGGCCACAAGCATCAGTGGGCACAAGCTGGAGCTTTTCAATATCTCTCCATGCTTTGTTGATTGGATATGGTACTTTTGATTGCTTTGCTAGCTAACATACTTCACATGCATCAGAAATTACTTGGATAGTAGGTAGATTTAGAACAAGTTCATTGCTTTGTAGATAATGCAGTGCTAAGTAATGAAAATGTCCCAATATTTTATTCCACAATTCATATTGATTAGCTAAGAAGAACTTGCTTGCTCCTAATCGAAAGTGAAGTAACAATCCCTCACTTTTACCGTGAACAACTTAATCCCGTAGGATCGTGTATTACGCAAGATTCATCTTTAAAAATCACTGTATATTTCTTCTCTAACAATTTACTAACACTTAGAAGATTTTGGCTAATATCAGGTGCAAATAATAATACATCATAAATTAATTTGATACGTAATGGAGTTTTAATTGACACAACTTATTTTCCTTTGATTTCCAATTATGACCTTTAAAATTCATGTTCTATTTAGCTCTTTGAACATATTCTCATCAAAGGTCATGTGATGAGTACAACCACTATCATTAAGTCATGCTTCTGATGTTTAGTTGTTAAACATGTTGCAACAAGTAGTTGCTCTTACTGTATCATATCATCAATCTGAGCTCTTTGCCCTTGTTGTTGTTGTTGTTTTTTTTTTTTTTTCTTGCAGACTATCTCCATGTCCAAATTGGTTGCAGGAAATTCAATGCATATTTGGCCTAAACCAACAAAATTTCTCAAAATGAGAAGTTTTCTCATAGTAAGAGCATGAAGGATACTTTCCTTTCTTTCCTCTGCGTCTCTATATATTGCTTTCTCCTCCTTTCATATAACTCCTATATATCTCCTTGTTGCACTCTCCCTTTGTTGCTTAAGTAAAATAAAATTGTTGCTTTAAATGCTCCCTCAGTTGTATCTTCTTGTCTGAGTGCTCCTCTGCTCTTGAGCTTTTAGAGCATTGATTAACTCTACAAATGTGACACGAGAAAGATCTTTAGAATCATCAAGTGAGGAAACATTTGATTCAAACCCTTTAGGGAGGCTAACAAGAACTATTTCAACAATGCTTTTGTCAGAAAGTTCTTCTCCAAGCATTCCAATTTTGTTGACAATACACATAAGTTTGTCAACATATTCTTTAATGATTTCAGATCATCTTTTGAATTTCAGATTCTCTTCTAAGATTCAAAACTTCCATCAGAATTGTTCTCTCACTCCCTTGAAATTCTTCCTTGTATGTGTCCCAAAGTATTATTATTTTTGGTAATCAAAAAGTTTAGGTGAGGGGAAGGCCCATCCCCAGTTCAAAGCCAGGACAAACCACCAACCTCAATGAGGATTTATGGTGGGATTACAGATCGCCTACCAATGGGCATACCTTGGATTTGAATTCAAGTCATGGCTAGCATGAGCGGAAGGTCCAACCAAGTGAGTCAACACCCATTGGCTATGTGTCCCAAATTTGTTTTGGTGTGTCACAACTCACAAGCCAATTTTTTTATGAAAACAGTATTTGAAACTGAAGAATGAAGGCAAGCTTTTTCCTTAAACTTCTTTGCCTTCTCCTCAATATGAATCTTAATATGAGATATAGTAGGATTTGCAGGTCGTGCATGTGGATCTCTATCTTGTTCCACTGCAACCCACAAATTGAAAGCTTGCAAATAGGACTTCATATTTGTAGCAAATATTTGGTAATCTTCTCTTGAGAATGCAGGAGATGATGGGAGGGAGAAGCTGTTGGAGGCCATTGATGTGTTTATGGTTTGATAACTATCTCTTGAATGGGAAGGAGACTTGAAACTGACACAGTTTTACGGTGGTTTTTCGGTGAAAGGCTTGTAGAATTTTATTTTCAAGTTTTTCTCAAAATTTTCTCATTCACAAGACCTCTAAGACCATAGAAAGCTCTGATGCCAATTGTTGGTGTTTAGGATACTAGAGATAAGAGTTGATTGCTAATAAATCGTAATACTTCATTCATTCATTTCATCATCTATTTATATGATTACAAGATTGATCAAAATTCCACCATGGCATTTAAGATAGTCAACAATAACAGCTAACAATTGTGATAAAAAAAACTGAGAAGTAACTCATATTAAAGCAAAAGAATGGGCAGCACCATTTCCCTCATCCTGGAACACCAAAGAAGGGATAGAGGAGATGGGAATAGGCCCAAAATTACTTACAAGCATTTGATACCCATTTACAAGCAATATGAGCTACAAAATTAGAAGACCTTGGAATTTTGTTCACAGTCCAATTGGATAACAAGACAAAGCTGATCTTAAGTCTATAATTATGGGTCTAAGCTCCAAATTAGGTTCAGCAGACCAGTCTTTCAAAGGATGAATTACTAACTCAGCATCACCTTCTAAAATAATAGAGTCTAGCTTCAAAGTAAAACATAGTCTCAAGGAAAGAACAGAAGCGTTGGCTTCTGCAATAGCTGCATAAGGAAGGTGTTCTTTTGCTATCCATAGGGCCACTAGAGTAGAGTCATGGTTCCAGCATATTACTGCTAATACTGCTTGGTTATCCCAAAAGAATGCATCAAAGTTTACTTTATACCAATTAAAAGGAGGAGGAGATCAAGGAGCATGTCCATTCAACATGAAATCATTTCTAAGAAGCAAAACTTTCTCTAACTCAAGAAATCTCCTTTGGACTTTATCAGTAAGAGCAAATGGATCATGGACTCCTTGATTAAAAATTGCGTCATTTCTAGCAAACCAAATCATTTCAACAACCACAAAAGCATACAAAACCAGTTCATCTTTTCCTATACCAATTAAATCTGGAATCATTGAGGGATTAAGCAGAGTCTTCAACGATTCAGAAATAGAAGGCAGGTTTAAAGACTCAATGTTCAATCGCCATCTTAAGTTAAACCAGAAAATTTTCACAGAAAAGGGCAGGAAATGAATAGATGACCAATGGATTCTTGCTGGGTTGAGCAAAGGGGGCAGATGTCATTTGCAATTTAAATCCTTTGCTTAAGGACTACAGAAATTGGGAGGGCCTGCCATAAGATTTTCTTAAATATTTAGTTTCCAAAAATGTTTCCAATCTTCTTGAGTCAAAAGGTAGTGAGTAGGGGCTCTACTAGAACCAGAAGTGAAGTAACCTGATTTGACAAATTAATTACCTTTTGAGTTGAAAATCCAATTCCAGCCATCCTCCACATTGTGCTTTGGGACTTGAATCAATTTGACAGCTTCAACAGACTCTTGGGAGAAGCAACTCAGTAAAGCATTAACATTCCATGTTTTGAGATCATGATCAATAAGATCTGCCACTGAAGTGATGGTTAAGTTTGGGTTTTCATAAGGTTGAGGTATGCAGTTTGGAAAGTAAAGAACCCAAGGATCAGTACTAGGATTTATGTCATTGCCACTTCCCACCAAACGACATGCACCTTTCTTAAGAAGGGACCGAGAGTTTAGAATTCCCCTCCAAAAACAAGAGTCACCCTCTTTATGATTAGCATTCAAAAATGAACTTTGAGAAAGATATTTATTAAGCAAAAGATTAACCCAAAGACAATCTTGATTTGTCAGAATTGACCAAGCCAATTTATCTAAAAAGGCTTGGTTGAAGTCAGACATCAATCGAAATCCCAAGCCACCTAAACATTTTGGCTGGCATATGTTGTCCCAACTTCTAAGATATAGATTATGAGATTTGGAGTTGTCAACTCCCCGCCAAAATTGTCTAAACAGAGAATCAATCTTTTGACAAGTTGACTTTGGAAGGGAGAAAGTTTGCATTGTATAAGAAGGCAAAGATCGCCCCACAGACCGAATTAAAGTGGTTCTAGCTGCTTGAGAAAGAGTTTTGGATTTCCAACCTGACAACCGCTGTTCCACTTATTCAACAACATAGTTGAAAGAAAGAGCTATAGAAGCTTTCAAATTCATTACCAAACCCAAATTTTTCTCATCTCTCTTCAGCCTTTCATAAGTCTATTTCTCTGCAAATTGAACATGCAAGAGAAGAATATGTATTTCTGTTGAAATTATAAGGATTAGGTAGCTGTACAAAAGGTAGTTAATATTAGCTTCTATGAATAATAAGTCAAAAGGTAGTCAATATTAGCTGCTACAGAATAGAAGTCAAAAGGTAGTCAATATTAGCTGTTGTGGAATCATTCAGTCAACAATGTCACAATCAATTGTTATTTTGGATGTTAGAAGTGTGGAATAATGTTGTGATTCATTTAGTGATGTATATACTCCACTAATTATCCTTAGTGATTTATTTGTCTTGGGCTCAAGGCACATAATACGTGGTTAGTATGGTTGAATAACACTGTAGGCATTAACTATACAGGCCTATGATGAGAAAGCTTGATAAGGTATCTTTTACTGGCTAGGTCTCTGAAGCAGTCCGTAGGCACAATTGAGAGCTGATACACAGAGGAGTTAGTTGTAGATGAAGGCCTAATCTCTCAAACATTTGCAAGTTCTTAGATTGCTGTATGTTGAAATTATAGGGCGGGAAAGAGAAAAAGAGATAATAGAGACTCTAAATAATATGATGTTAGATTGATATGGTAGGTAAAGTATGAAGCTCTGTCACCTTTTTATTTATTTTAAGAATTACGTCGAATTACTAGAACAATAAGTCTTTTAATCTTAATTAAATTAAAAAATTAAAAAATATAATAAAATTAGTAAACATCTCTTAAAATTAATTTTTTGGTTAGAGAACTAATTGATTTCATAATATATTATAAAATTTTTTTAAATTATTCTAAAATATTTTAAAATATAATGAAAATATTATGAGATATTCTAACACAAAAATTAAAATTTCTAATTATCATGATTTTTTAATTTTATCTTATAAGTAATATATTGTTCTTCAAGTTTTTAGGAGCTTTCAATGGATACTCTGCATATTTTAATCATATGAATATAAAAATACCATCTCGAGGCTTGAACACTGTAGCAACAGCTTGGACGTCGAATTTGTTGAAACAATGGTACTTGCAAGTAGCAAATTAGACATAGCATCAAGCTCCTCTCTGCAATTGACACACAAACTAAACGTAATCTGTTTTCTGGTATAAAAAAAAAAAAAAAGACATATATAAAATGATGATTATAATCCCATTGTTTACTTTTCAAATTTCAGTAGTCGCGATCCCATATGGAAGCGCAAATTTCGTCGCCGATTGGGTGGCTAAGCAGTTTAAGCCGAGAGCCCTTTCGAGTTTTCAAAAGGCATCCATCAAAGAAAAAAAAAATGTAAAAAGATAAATTTATTATTTATATCAATTATAATGTCAAATTTTTTTTAGTGTCTTTCATTATGTCTAACAAAAACAAAACATAGAGAATGTATTAAAGGATTTAATTTTAATCTATTGTTATTATATAAATTTTTTACATTATCATCTTATTATGTGTTGGCAAAAGAGTTAGAATTTCTACATAATTATTGTGATAGACAAACTCTTTTAATGATTTAACAATATATGATTGCATTACAGTATAAAAAAACTTTACATTAACATGGCGTTTGGTTCGCAGATTGTTTTTTCATTCCTATAAATTTTTATATGAGAATGTTGGACTCTCATGTTCGATACAAAATTTCAAAAATCATTCTCATCCAAAAATATTTCTGGGAATAGTTTTTATCCAATATTCTCATACTTTCATTCTCATTGGGGGTGGGTTTGCAACATTCTCATGGCATGTGAATATTTTTACCATACAAAATGTATAAACTTAATATTTACCCTTCTATAGTCATATCATCAACCAATCACTACGACATTATTGCATAGGACCACCATCTGTGGCAGCCAATCACCGAAACAAGCCACCCTACTGTTACCGGCAATTGACAGTGATCGGCGACTTTAGCCATCTCGTCAATCATCAGAATCTGGCCACTTCTATTATCATCGGCAACTTCAACTACAGTGCTAGTCGTTAGAATCAAGCAGTAGTTGACGTTAGCAGGCGACTTCAACTATCATGCTAGTTATCGAAATTCGTCTACCTCTCGCTGGCATCGGCAGTTGACGGTGGTGGGCTTCTTTAATCACTACACATGTAGCCAAGTTGTTAGAATCTTATTACTCATCGGCAGCAACGACAATTGATAGTAGCTAATAAATTTGGCCACCACCAACGGTCGTAAGTCATTCCCAAGAATATTTTTAATCAACCAAACATAGTAATAATCATTATTGAGAATATCATTCTTGGGCATGTTATTCTCAATAATATTTTTTCAAAACTCAAATCAAACATTTTGTGAGGATTAAAATTAAACTCTATAGTAAAAACTTGAAAAATTGATATTAACTGCCTATAAAGTTAAACATAATTCTCATATGCTCTGGTCATCAAAAAAAAGAAAAGAAAGGAGAATGATAATTTAGTGTGATTTGTAAAAAAGTTTTTAATTTTGATTCACTGATTAAATTAATAATTTATTTACAATTAATTATATATAAAGTATTAAAATAAAAATAGTTATTAATTAAATTAGTTTAATATTTAATTAATTTAATAATCAAACCAAAATGAAACATTTTTATCCAAGGTGAACTAATTGATCAATCTCCTAAAAAAAATTCTGATATGCTCTCACTCGTAACTACATTTCACATTTAAATTACAAAAAAAATTATTCAAAAATCTTGAAAATCATCTGCACATGCTAGAGGCTAATAAAAGTAATCTTAAACTTGCTTTCACAAAAAAAAAATTTATGTTTACTTAAATTAAATGTTTTATTTTTATAAACTTATCTAAACCCACATTTTTTTACGGTTAAGTATTTATAATATAAGCTGAAAATAAGAGAGCCTTAAATTTATTAAAATAAGTAAAACACAATGAATTTAAGGGGATAATAATATTAATAAAATTTTCTAATCAAAATTAAGAAATATATATATATATACATATATATATATATATACATATATATATATATACATATATATATATATATATATATATATAAAATACCGGTTTGCCAAGCCTGAAAGGAAAGCAGAAAAGCATTCCTTTTTTTCGTGTTTTTCAAAGCGTAAATTATATCCATGGGAGTTCGTAAGTGTGAGGGTGTTCAAATTCAAACTAAATTAACAAATTGAATTTAAAAAAAAATTGATTAAAATATAAAAAACTTAGTTTTGTTTGGTTTTTTTTGTAAACCGATCAGTTCGTTTTGTTTTTTAGTTCTAAATTTGAAAACTAAAATTAATTCAAACCAAATCAGTTAAAATATTACAAATATATTTTTTATGATAATTTATTAGGAAACTTAATATTATACAACATGTTATTGATTAACCTTTAAATATAGGTAGAATAATGTTACTGATTAACCCGTGTTGTGAGTCTAAGTAAATCAATACTACTAGTATTCTTCCAGATGAGGTACTTTTTTATTTCTTGCTCTTTTAGAATATAAAATTTAAGGTCATTTTTTAAAAAAAAATAGTCAAAAATAAAAAAACCAATCAAAACAAATCAATTGAAATTAATTTAGTTTGATTCAATTTTTAAATCAAAATCAAACTGATTAGATGATTACATAAAAAAAATTAATTAATTTAAATTGAATAACTTTTTCTCCCAAAATCTATTCACAATCTTTAAACATCCTTGCGTAACCATGAAATAAGTATGCGAGCAAACGTAGGTGGATAAAGCTTCCTCGTTCAATTCAAGTACAAATAATTGGCAAATCATCTCATGTCCCCATTCACTATCCCACTTCTTCTCACCAAAATTATTTATCTGTTTATATATACAAATAGAAATCATTATCTACCAAAAAAAAAATAGAAATCATTATTATAATATTGAAACAATCCGTTGAGAAAGTGCTTCTTGTATGGTACTGGTGGTCCATCCAAACGTGTCCTTATAACACGCCAACATCTTGTGCCAGAAATGTTATTTACAGTTACACATCTCTACAATTTTTTGAATACATGAGATCTCTTAATATTCATTAAAATGATAGAGAAAAATAAGTTAAATATAAGTATTGAGACTTATTGAAATTAGATTTGATCTAAATGCTTTCTGAAAAATATTGAGTGCTACTACACTACAAGTTTATTGTGCAAATAACAATAATTCATTAACTTAATAGGTAATATGTTTTGTTTGGGAGCGTCTATTTCTATTCTTATGTAACTAATTTTATTTAATTTTTTATAATATTCTTATTTCTCATTTTTAATCAAATTAATTGTCTATTGTCACTCTTAATTTTATTCAAATTTCTTGCTTTTAATTTAATGATTAATTAATTTAAAATATATATATTATCAATTTTTATGGTCTGATTTTTCCATGTGACCGCTGAATATTACATGCCTTTATTGTACTCCTTTTGTCACTTTCCATTACTTTGTTATATTAATCATCTCTGATTTTAATAAATATAGTGTTAACATGATTTTATGCCTTTAGTAAAGGATTACTGTAACTTCGTGCATTAAGTAATCAAGAGTTATTATCATGATTAAAACTGCATTTAATATATATTTTGATATTTTCCCATAAGTTATGCAGTTTTAATCATGATATCTACCAAATCGATCATTAAAACATAAAAATATTGAAGAAGATCATATAATGAATTTTAACCACGTCCACATCTTCTTCCCTTGTTTGATTTTTCATTGTTATGTGAAAAGCGTAACCTAACGTTTGTTTTATGCAAAAGAAAAGAAGTGAAAGATGAAAAACTGTTATGAGGAGAAGATAAATCGCAGAGACACTAGTAATGGGATAATTAGGAGTTTATGAACACTAAAAAATATTTTTTGAAATTAACTAATCATTGAATTAATGATAAAAGGTTTAAATTAAAAAAATTGAGTGGTAATAGACAATTAATTTCATTAGGAATGAAGAAAAAGGGTATTTTTAAAAAATTAAATAAAAATTAATTAAATAGGAAAAAAGGTATTTTGAATAAAAACATATAGGAGTGCAATAGATGCTACCTTTATTTGGTCTCGTTTTCCAAACTCTCTATTCTCTCACTTTCACATGGCTGGTTCATGCACATGCATGCAAGTGCCATATGCCAGTTGAGGTGGTGTTGATTGTTGAACTTGAAGAATAAGATTTTTTTTCTGTGAATATCAGATTTATTTATTTAATAAATCAGGGGAAAAAATAAAAGGGCAAGTTTGGAGATTGGAGTTAAGTGCAGCTAGCCAGTTGCAGGTGCTACGTCCATGTCTAACAAAAGTTCTAACAATCCACGTTCCTGTTGTTGCTTCCTTGTTCCATCATTCACATTCGTCCTCGCATTGCTTCTCTTTCACGCGCTTTAAATAATTAAATTAAACTTTGTAGTTAAGTTTTTTTCATTAATTGTCGAGTATTTTATAGGGTATTGGGTATAGAGTAGAAGCATTTTATTATGAAAATCAACGACCAATAAAATACTTCACAATTAATCAAGATACCCATACCTAAGAAAAAAAAAATCATCAAATACCACCTTAAAATTGTGGGGTTTCTCAGTATCTGCTTCAGAACCCTCTCTACATTGAGATAATCATCATAGTTTAGACTTCAATTCCAAATTTGGATGCCCTCTCAATCTCAATCACAGGCTCACGCCCATGTGAAATCATTCATTTATATTCCTTTAAAATCTGTTCTCTGTCTTGTTGTTTATTTGTTTTGTTTGATTTTAGGAATGGAACCAGTGCACATAGCAAACACTCACAGCTAGTGCAGTCGTGTTTGCATAAGCAACCTACAAACAAAGTCTTGGCTGATCATGAATTTTAGATTTTCTGAAGTCGCCTTATCCAAACAGCAACGTCTCTAATATATAGTAGTCAAAGTATCTTTCTCAAGTCCTATATATATACAATAATAAAACTTACGGATGTTCAATGGTTCAGTTTGACTTAATAACCCGATCAAACTAACCAAAACCAATAAGAAAAAATCAGTTTGAATAAGGTAATCAGGTCAAAACCAACCAAACCTGATGATGAGTGATTCGAGTGTCAAGTTGAACAATATTTTACCCGAAAACTTGAACCCCCATCAATTACTCAAAAAGAAAAAAATCAAAACCAATTGATTCAGTTCAGGATTATTCTAAAACAAAATTCAAAACCAACCAAAAACAACCCGATCAATCTTAATTAGTTTGGACATTTTTTTCTCTTAAACTCAAACCAACATAACCTGTGAACACTCGTAATAAAACTCTTTCGTACTCTTTCCTACACATCTTTCCATATTTGTTAATTGTGAAAGAAGTCTCTGGTAAAAGTTTTTACTAGAAAGCAATTTGTCAAGGAACATTAACTCACTTGGTTAGACATCTATAGAGAAAATTTTCTTCTGAAGGTATATCAAGATTCAAGTTCAATTTTAGATGGATCCGTTCTTCATTTTTTTAATAGCATAGTATATTCCTTATATATTCTGGTTATGAAATATGTAATTGCGTTGGCCCCATTGCTAGATCAACTCCTTTTGATTACCCTAACAAAAGTTATATATTTAAAATAATAAATAAAAAATAAAATCCTGTTGTAAGATTTCAAGTGTTAGTATATTAACCCAGCACAACTTTTTATTTTTAACCCATTAATTCTATTGTGGTGCAGTGGAACGGATAGGCAAGTTACATTTTCTAATCAGTAGATTATTGACCAATTTCATCATTCCCTCCATATTAATAAATACTAGGGGAAATTACAATAAGTAAGTTAAAAATATTAAACGTTTTTCTCATAATTTTTAATATTACAATGATTTAATTTCTATCCACTGTCAGTGTAAATCATTCAATCATGTGTTGACACATCATTAAAATGGTTAGACTTTCTAGGTAGTGGATGTGATAGTCAAACTCTTTTAATGATTTGGTAACACATGATTAGATGACAGTGTAAAGAAACTTTACACTGACAGTGGATAGAAATTAAACTCATATTACAATCAGTTTTTATTGTATTATAATATTAAAAAAGTCTCTCATATTTGTCAAATGAGATTAATTTTAATATATAATTATTATATTATTTCTATAATTTTTTTGGTTACCCAAGGTATCCCCTGCTTGGGACTGCGAGGACTAATCCCTCGAGATAATGAGATTCATTTAAAGGGCTGACCTCTCCCAACAGATGTTTTTCCATACACATGAGTCAGGAATCGAACCACTGACCACATGCTTAAGGGGCTCAAGTATTTACCACTTGTGCCACACTATGTTACTTATTATTTCTATAATTTGCATTAAGGCATAGTCAGATGAAAAAAAAATTCTTCTTAAAAATATCAATTATTCTCAAAAATAATTTTTTTATCTTTAAAATATTTTAGCTACTTTTATACTTTTTTGAATATAAATGGTGTGTAATATTAGATTATTTGATTCTAAATTTGATAAAAAGAAATTAAGTGCATCAATTGCACTTAACTGTTGATAGAAAAACTTAAATACTGATATATATTTATTTATATATGAACAAAAGTAAACCAAGTCTAATAATATAAAACATTTTTTATAATATGATATTAAATAATAAAATTATATTTTAATATTTAGAATTAAGAAAAAAAATTCTTATGTTTTGACTATATCTCAGAAGTGGTCAGTTTAATTACCCCAAACAACTACGACTAAAATGGCACAATGAAAGTTAAGTTAGTTAGACACTTAAGACTTTGGGGTTTCATTTTAACGCAAAGTTTTGGATTTGGTGAAGTGTCATAGTCAAATTTAAATGTAGATGGGGACTTAGGAGAGTCAATGTTTTAGCAGGTGCATTTTTGTTGCCTGTGTAGTGTTTCCCATTATGATCATGCTAACGATCTAACGATTTGAAAAAAAAATTACAGAAAATATATAAATCAACGAGAAATCTCAAAATTATATACCAAAGAGCTGGTGGCAATGGAATATTAGCAAAGGTACCCACCTCATTTGATTTTTAGCACATTTCCACGCCTTAGTCACCTTCTAATTACCCTACTTCCCAATATATATGTTTTAGTTGATCTCTACTTTCCAATATAGTCCATTGCTTTTGTGATTATTCTTTTCTATAGACATAAATCAAACCATATGAACGTGTCACTAAAGTGCTACAAGCAAGTTTGAATTTAATGGTTGAGAGATCTTTGCAATGTCAGATGTTCAAGCTCATAAAAAAAATATTTGTGCAAAGAGACAACTTCAATATCCTAAATGAAATTAATCTCACCCAAAAAGTATGATAATACCAAGAGAAAGACAATAAAAAAAAAATCACACTACGTGAAACATTAGGCAATAATGGGGTTGGGAGCAACGATTGTGGCAAATTAGGTGAAATAGTCAAAATAAGGGAGCTGCAGCAAAATCTCAGTTGCTTTTGAGTAGAAAGTTTACCCAAACGAGGAAAAGATACTTGTATAATTTTTTATGAGATATGTGCACAACTGTATCATTTGAAAAAAGTTAGAGTGCAATCAAAGTGTTATCTAAAAACTTGTATCGGAAAGAGTATGTAAGGATTATGTGAAATGTGAATATAAATTTATGCAAATATCATTATTTATTCAAAATACTGTTACTTTACGTGAAGCAAGCTTGACTCACCCCGGATTGACCAATTAAAAATGGAAAATATAAAAGGCAAAAAGTAAAAAAAGAAGAAAATGGTAATGATATCATATATAATTATTGTTACAATTTAATATTTAATTCAATAATCGTTTATATGGATTATAATAATAATTTCATAAATGTCAAAGAAACCAGAATTTATGTGCCTTACTTTTAGTACCTGGCATTCACATTTTCCTGCCCTTTTCACCTGATTCTTTAAATGTTACATAACAAGAAAAGTATATGTATGCACAGCAAAGCAATAAAATGACAATAACTGAAAGCAAGGAATAAAGTCATGAATAGATAGATGTCGGTTTGTGGTGGTGGATTCTTTAGATAGTATTTGACGTTTTCCTTTTTATGTTCATCAAAAGAGAATAACTTTCTTAGTTGCAGTAGAAAACTAATTAGTCTTGCTTAAGCCAACTATACAAAAATGGATATATACCCAATGCTTATAATAAAATATTCAAAAAAAAAATGCTTAGCGAATGAAAATGAAAGTTTCTATGGACAATTTGAATTGGCCCAAACCTATTTTTGTTTATTGAATTTACTAGGATTTGAGACTTTTGCTTAAGAGTATCGAGTAGTGGTTCTCAAGTAGCTTTCCAATTGGCACTCCACGACTTGGCCACTATATGTATAGCTGTATGCCTGCATCATTTACGCGGTATTGGCCTTTTTGTGTGTGTGTGTGTGTGAGAGAGAGAGAGAGTTCTTTACTTAAAGACGTTTTTAACAATGACAATGTTATAGAAATTTCTCTTGCTCATACACAGATAATTGTTATGGTATTTAGTCTGTTTTTTCTTTTTCATTTTTTTCTTTTTGTTTTAGGGGAGTCTTATTAGACATAAAAGAATTTTTTTCTCCCATAATTTAAGGGAGAATAAGAAATAGGAATGTGAAGGGTAAAAAATATCAGTTAAGCTACGTTCTACCAATATATTTAATATGTTTTTAGAACCTTCTTATTGATTATTTTTTAAAGGATAATCCCGTTTATTTTTATAATTTTCTTCGTAATTCCTAATTTTATTTTGAAACTCCATAATTAATAATTAATTTGTGTTGACATCCAAAATTGTTTGGATCAAGTTTACAGGCCAAAAGTAACAACCCAACGGTACTTTAGCTGAAATCTAGTGAGCTATGCACAAAGAAGGGGTTGGTTTAGACCACTATTTGACCAAGTTAAGTTTCAGCTAAAAATAGTGGGTTGCAGCTGTTAAACCAATGTTTGACTTAGTTTAGCTAGTGGGCCTGAAGCAACAGCACAATCTAATTTGTAAGTGAAAAATAGTTTGTAAGTGAAAAATAGTAGGCCACATACTGAAAAAAGGGGATAAGGATCATACTTTTGACCTAACTATGATTCAACCGAAATTTGTAGGTCATAAGCTATGAGATGCTAAAATTGTTTTGACCCAGTCCAAGTTAAGGTTACATTTAGTTCAACATAAATAGGATAAAACTTCTAAAAATAAGGGAAGTGGTCAAACAATTACTGCCTCAATGTGCAATAATGGAAGAAAACGTCCATGGTTGCTTCGAGGCTATAAAACAGCTTGAGATTGAAGAAGAGGACACACAATCATAACCACACAAATCAATCATACTTTTCGTCATTTATCTTACTTTATTTCCAACAATTTACCAGCTCCCCTTTACTTTTTAGCCATTTTACCAGCTTTCCTTTACAATTTTCCAGCACCCTTATTGCTTTCATTTCTTTTCATTTCTATTTATTGTTATTCATTTTCATTCCTAAAACAATTTCATTGTATTCCAGTTTGTTACTTGTAATTCTTGCTTCTTTGAAACTCATTAATGCAATGTACAACTTTTTCATTACAAGGGCATTCATTTAGTATTTTAAGAAAGTTTTCTTTAATCATTCAAGAACCTATACCGAAGAGCATACAATGAAAGTGTAGAAGTTAGCCTTACAAAGCTAGTTTTAGCTTTTTTGCAGAAACAATTTGTTTAGCATATGTGTCCTTGAATCTTATGTACCGAAACAAATACGAATATACTAATATATATAGTAGAATCATATATATGCTTAAGTCAACTCTAAGTTATAAATGGAGATTCTTATGATATTCTTAATGAATTCAGCAACTGTCATTTCTTAATGATAAATTCTGTAAGATTTTTAATTGACTATGATTAACTTGGTTTATAAGTATCAGTTTCCCGTTTAGTCTTTCAATTAATTATTTATGGTTCCCTCCAGCCACCTTGTCTGACATTATCAAAGTTTCCCAAACCCTCTTAAATTCTATTAATTAATGTTCTTTTTTTATATATTTGTTCACTGAAAATTAGACATGGATGTACATATGATTTGGCCGTTTAGTATTAAATCAAAATTAGACCTGCGTGTATGTGATGATTATAAAATATATAATGTTACTTTAATTTTGTAAGAATTAATTTTAAGACCCAAAACTAATTTTGGGTTATGTACTAAACATCATAATTTAACCTAGATCATTACTTGAGGTCGAAGTTTACTTTTTAAGTGGTATCAAAACAATAGGTTACAAAAGAGTAAGGTCTACTTACATATTACTTGTACATAATATACATTTATTAAGGTATAATGATTCCAGTTCTGAAATTAAAATCTTTTATAAATTATTAAAATTTTTATCACATACTAAATTTTAGAGTTCTTTTACTTATATGCTCAACTTTCCTTAGAAGAATCATATTGTTTTATATATTATAAAGTTTATCTTTAAATTTATATATAATTCCATCAACATTGATATTATTAAGTTTGTCTTTAAATTTTTCCGCATGTTCTATAATTTAACGATTCTACACTAAAGTAATGTAACAAAATTTTCTTTAATTTTTACTTTTATAAGTGATAATTATTGATTTGTGTGTTACTACTTTGTAAGCCGAACAATAACTACACAATATATATATATATATATATATATATAGGGGGCATATCTAGTGAGAGGAGTGGTTTATTGTGAGAGTGAGAGGAACAAATCTTGACCATTGGATCATCTATGTATGGTCTAGATTAGAACATAAAGTCATGTGACTTTTTTAAGTGGTCATGTGACCTTTAAGTAACTTCTAATCTTGACCATACATGGATAATCCAATGATCAATATTTGTTCCTCTCATCTCTCATAATAAAATAGTGCTCTCACTAAATATGCCTCCTATATATATATATATATATATATATATATATATATATATAAATGCATGTCTAAGTAATCGTTTGGATGTGTTTCTTTTAATAAAATAAGTTTTTTATAAAAATATTTTTATTATATTTTAGTGTGTTTGAATAGACTTTTTAAAAAGAAGCTGAAGTACTAAAAAGAAAAGCATATTTTGTGTTGTTTTAGGTAAATTTTAGTGTTTCTAACAAAAAGATTTTAAAAAAAATTGTTCAAATATAAAAGAAGATCTCTTCAAATCTTGTATCCAAATATTAAATAGGTTTTACTTTTTATAAAAGATCTTTTGAAAAAATATAATAAAAATGTTAGAGATTAATAATACAACAAATTCTATAACCTTTAAGGAAATATTTAAGATCACAATAAAGCCCTTAAAGTATGCATAAATGAATCTAGGAATACATAAATTTAGGCACACATTTTATTTTTGTTATTGAATCATGCTACATAATAAACTAATTTAATATTTTACAAATATTAAATGAGTTTTTTTTTTGTGTCTCTCGGTCGAAAGACAAGAAATTAATTCTAATAGATACAGTTAAACACGTGAAATAAAGATCTTTTTCAATTATATATTTTTTCATACATAACGTCCTAAGAAATATTAAACGGTTTTCATACTAAGGTAAATTTTTTCACCTTTTTTAAGTAGGTGTTTAATATTTTTGGGTGTCCTCTAACGATTAATAACATAAATGTGAATCGAAAACCCAAAAACATAAATGTGAATCGTTGATTCGCGTCCTTCCGCGTGACTGTATCAACTATCAACATACATAAATTAAATGAAGACTAAGGATTTAATTTTGTTTCACTTTTTGTATTAGGTATTTTTTATATTGTCATTTAATGATATTTTAATATATTATTAAAGAGTTATATTATTTAAATAGTTGTTATGATAGTCAAACTCCTTTAATGATATATTAATACATAATTGAATAATAATGTAATTTTTTTATATTGATAATAGATTAAAATTAAACTCAAATATTAATAATAAAGAAGAAAAAGAGGATTTGACTGTTGACAAGCAAAATCAGAAAAAACATGAAAATAATTCAACGAAGTCAATAACGATCCCTTTTTTCTTTTTCATTTTTATGATTTATTAATCTCTCATTCTCCCAATTTGCTATTCTTTTTTATTGATCTATTATCTTTTTATTGATCTATTTCAATTTTGCTATTTTGTTAATGTAAAAAACCAACAGAAACAGCATGTTTTGAGAAACATAAAATAACAGAAGAAAGAAGAGAATTGCTATGATTTCTTGATAAATTTGATAATTAAAATGAATTATAAATTATTTATTCCTGTTAATTTTATATTTGTGTAAAATATAATAAAGCCACATTTATCTGCCTCACAAACCTCAAGAAGAAAGACAGGTTAAAAATGAAGAGGTTGTTCATTGTTGTCAGTATGTCAGTGGAATAATAATGTACTGAAATTAAATTGAGAAACGAGACATGGGAAGCAAGCAGCAGCACCGTCAGGGATTAACAAATGTGGGAACGTGTATGATGCTATTATTGAACATTGGTGTGATGGTGTTGAATACATCCATCTCTCTCTGCTCTTTTTTGTTTCCCATTTTTGGAGTTTAGTAGCCATTAATGAGTTTTCATTCACATTTCAAATTTTAAGTGTGATTTCGGTAATTGGCGTAGCGGTGGACTCCGTTTGAGGGTGTTGAGTTGGGAATCAAATATTGTCTCCCATTTTTCAGTTTTTTTTCACTATCCCTTTATTTAAATATTGATAATTTAATTAAAAATAATAAATAATTAAAAAAGACAAAAATTATGTTAAATTATCAACATTTAATTGAAAAAATAAAAAAAAGGAAAAGAAAAAAAAAGAAGAAAATTTAAACCGATTGAGTTGTTTCAACCTTTTGAGGGAACGCCATACATGCCCTTGATCCAATCTAAATTTGCTTTCTAATGAATCTCTCTCTCTTTTTTATTTTTTATTTTATCCACTCTATTATTATTGGCTTCCAAAATTTCACCTCCCTTGCATGTGCCATAAATTTGATCTAAATCAATAACAGAAGTACAATATATACAAGAAGTGAATCGATGTGAGAAACTAAAAAATTGCGTATGGTTAAAGTGAAAATGAATGAGAAAATAAAAAAAATTATATAAAAGTTTTATTGTGTTTAAATATATACTAATAATTTTTATTTTCTTATCATTCACTTATTATACTATAATAATACCGAATTTCCCAATTAATGGAAATAGAATGGTTGTTATCATGACAAGCATGAAGCATTGCTTAGGTTCCTAAAGCTTAATAATGACATTCTTGGGAAAATGTAAATATATGTTTCTTCAGCTCTCCGTTACTTCTTCTTATTGCCCTCGGTTACTTCTTATTGTTGGGAGTACATTTTGATGAGATTGATATTATTAACTGTTAATTTTATAATAAATATTTAAAAATTTATTAAATATAAAAAATAATTAATAATTGTTCGATAAGTTATCTTAAATATTAATATTAAAAAAAATAAATATGAAAATAATTCCTTTCTTATTCAGCTATCAATCATGATTTAGATCGCACTAGCTGGATATCCAACTGTGCCATTTACCTAGTTTTGATGAACATGCGATTAACCTATTGATTCAAAAAGCTACATATATTTTCGGGTTAACAAAATGAGTAAGCATGAGTAGTACTTTAAAAGCTGTCAAAGAATATTATATCTTATAACTAATCATTAGACCTTTTTAATGTCAAATTTATTAGACAATACTTTATTGGCTAATCGAAAAGTTCCAATGTCTCAAAACCTGGTTGAATTGAAGAACCCGAGAAAATAATAATTTGAGTCATTTAATTCATTCAGTAATGGATAATCAAATAATATATATGTAAATACATTTAAAATTAATTATATAAATTATATATCATTGAAAGAAGTTGATAACTCATTTTATTATATTTTAATTTAGATACGTGCAAATTTTGGTTGGACAAAACTTAAATAAATTTTCATAAGTATTTGTGATATTATTTTTTTATTAAAATATAATATTATTTTTTACACATCAATATCAAAAGTGAGGATGATATGACAATAAGATATATATATATATATATATATTATATTTTAATAAAAGAACAACATTATAAGTACTTAAAACTTTATCTAACTAATATCTAAGTTTTGTCCATTTTGGTTTTTGTAAGGACATGATAATTTTTCAAATAATTAGCTTAGTGTGTGTTTGGTTTAGATTTTACAAACTTGATTTTTGATGAATTAATTTTGTAAACTTGATTTTGTTCAGAATGAGTTTAACTGACCATGATTTATATTTGGAAAACTTAACTTGAAAAGTGATTTTAGTAGAATGGATATTGTTTAGAAATTATTAATAAGAATCAATTTTTAATGTGTAATTACTAGAAATGCTGTGAATTTTATATTATTTTGTCCAAATTATATCCTTCATTTTAATTTCATTATTTTTTAGGTATAATTTAATTAATAACATGAATGCTGATATTGTCTTGCACGGCCATGCAACCTTGCACACCCTGGTCGTACAAGAGACTATTTGGAAGAAAAGAAAAAAAGAAGAGGATGAATTTCAAGGCAATGTATTGCACGACCTGCATGTGTAAGCTTGTATGGTATTGTCATGACCTCCTAATGCAAAAAAATAAGATTCGTGCATTATAGTTTGTTGCACGGCCTGCCTATACAAGATTGTATGGCCATGCAACGTTATCAGAAGATTTCAAAACGTCTACCTTTTGAGTTCCACAAATTGAAGGTTATAAAACTACAGAGAAAAGTTATTACCTTGCTGGCTTCACTCGTATTCAAACACTTGGCAATTGAAACTTCAAGACCAAGTTGGTCAGTTTAGTGTCCTTATAGAGATGTGTTGCATGATCACCATGTGTACACAGATGGGCTCAAGGAAGAACGATGGAAACTAGACTCGCTAGCAGCAGAGGAAGCATAACTCTTCCTGAAATTGCAGCAAAATGTGTTGAGGTAGATGGCGAGCTAGAGGGCAAAGTAGGAAAAATAATAGTTGAAAGCAATGGCTTGGCAACTGAACGCTGAAACAAATCGCAAAAGCAACTCCATCTCACTTCCACTCAAACCATGGTTTCAGGCCAAAAACATGGTAGAGATTTGTGAACGAGAATTTTGCAAAACAAGATTGATTGAGTATGAACTTACGTTTGAAGAAGCAAACACACGTTTGGGATGGGCAAACGCCCACCCAAACGCACACTTAGTTATATAGTTTTTAAAGATTCCCACTAGTTTTGATTGGTTAACTGTCAAAGTAATTTTAAAGTTACACTCCAATTGATTCGATCAATGTGATTAAACCGGTTTTTAAAATATTGATGTGTAAATTTAGTCCCACCAAATAACTTAAAAACACCCTAAGCATAACCATGTATGTTTAACATGATAAAAGCAAAACGTATTTGATTTCGAGTATAATAACAAAACCCTCCACTCTAATTTTCTTGAACTAAAAGAAAAGTGATGTTGTGACTTGTGATACATTTTGTATGCATCCAAGTGCTAATATGCAGTGGTAAAGTTCACTTCCCTTTCACTAACTTTTATTTAGAGAAAGATAAAACAAAACGGTGTAAAGATCACTACACTTTTAGCCAGGGAGAAATATCATTCGAATGTAAATTTAATTAGTCCTCAAAATGATTTAATTTTAATCTACTGTCAGTGTTAAGTTTTTTTACACTGTCATCAAATTATGTATTGATACATCATTAAAAGTGTTAGACTTTTGAAGTAGTTGTTATAATAGTCAAACTTTTTTAATGAGTTGGTAATATATAATTAGATGACAATGTAAAAATATTTTATTGACAGTGAATCAAAATTAAACTCTCTTCAAAATCACCACCTTGACAAAATGAAGTCTGCCATAAATCATATTGCTCGTGACTGCACCGCACGTTTTCAAGTGAGATATCATTCATCAACCACACAACCACCACCATCGGTGCGGCTCAATCAGCTTCATTCTTCTTTTTTAACATAAAATGGTATTACTCTGGTACCCATCTTTTTTTTTCAGGGTACCGATACCCAGGGTGAGTTGTCTAGCATTCATTAGTTGTTATTTATATTGAATAAACTCTTTAACATTTATTGTGAAACTAACAGTCAATAACTTATTGACAACTCACTCTAGATACCAAACTAATGAGGGTACCATAGCAACCCCCAACATAAAATATGAACTATTCCAAGAGTCTGTACAATGCAACCTCATGACTTGTATTTACAAACAGGAGATTACCATAATGGTGTCAGTCAGAAGACAGAAATTAATAAGAACATTTCTTCATGG
Organism: Styphnolobium japonicum; assembly: GCA_023212625.1. Lineage (NCBI taxonomy): Eukaryota > Viridiplantae > Streptophyta > Magnoliopsida > Fabales > Fabaceae > Styphnolobium > Styphnolobium japonicum. The sequence continues at coordinate 16,992,031 of JALBWW010000011.1, forward strand.
GTTGCACAGTCTCTTAACTAATTTTGTTTTTCTTAAGCATGAATATGGGATTAATAATTCATAAGGAATAAAAAGAAATTGAAAAACGATGTATCATATATAAAAGAAAATCGATGTATACTAGTTTGAAAATCTTGATTATAACAATGACAACAATAATTTAATATTACCACACATGAGTTCATGATAAGGACGACCGTTTAGGAAAATGGCATTTGCATTTAAAAATTAAAAAAGGGAAATTAGTTTAAATTTGATATTACAATATTATTTAATGATATATGATATGTTATATATCATTAAAAAAATTAAATTTTTTAAGTAATTATTATAATAATTAAAATTTTTAAATAATTTAATAATATATAATTAAATAATAATATAAATTTTTTTACACTTATAATTGACTAAAATTAAATCCATAAAAAAAATGACATTTGAATTTCATATATAGATCCTACCTATATCTAAAAAACAAGTTTCAAACAATCATATCAATAGACTTTTCGCTTATAATTTTTGTATAGAAAATTTATCTTTCCCCAAAAAATTCTCACAAATAAAAGACTAAAAAAAAGACATAATGATTCGTTTCTTGTGAATTTAAGTGATAAGGTGGTCCTGTTGTAATCTATGATTTACGTTTCAAATTCCAACAGTTTCCGTTTCTTTTCCTGGAATCTAATATAAATACGCTCAATTTCTTAATTTTTCATTTGGTTAATTAATTTTATTATTATTATTATGTAAACAAATTTTGGGTAAATGAAATCCAATGAAATGAATATGGGATAGCTAAAATCTTCAACGTGGCAAATTCTGCTTAGTTGATTGAAATGGTATCCAAATGTCAAACTCCTTTTTTGTTTTAAGCGCGTGATTTAGGTGGTGGAGGTATTTTTACCTGAGATTATAAGATTCACTTCAGTGGCAAGTTGCAAAGAAAGCCAAAACACTTAAGTCAGATTTTTTAACCAAAAAAGAAAAGTTCAATATTCAGAAACAGAATGGAATTATCTTTCTTTCTTTTCTTTTCTTTTTCAAATTTTTATTTTATCTAATGCCTTTATTAACTGAAGAAAGAAGAAAAGAAGAAGCATGAAAGCAGTTGAACAAAAAGTTATATGATGGTTGAGCGAGCTAGTTTAGTTTTAGCCTGAGATATCTGACTTTATTGCATGGCCCCTTCAACCTAGGCTTCTTCTTACTTACTGTTCCTCTTCTTTCTCTCTCACTCTGAGAACATTGTTTGTGTTTCAGTCACACCCATTTACCTCTTTCCCATTCTTTCAAGCATAATCAGTGGCAGTGGCAGAGGCAGAGGCTGAGAGAAAACACAGAGGAGTAAGTAATCCTCTGATTCCTTCACTTCCCTCTTTTCTTTCTGTCTTTCTTTCATTGTCTTTTTCCTTTGTATGTTTATTATATTTTGTACTTGCTTACTCATCTTCTTCTGTCAGATCTCTTTGTATTAGGACTTTAGTCCTTGTATCTGATTCTTGCTCATCGTGGGTGTGCTTCCATTTTCTTTCTTTTGCTTCACAGATCTGATTTCTGCTTCTGGGTTCTCTGGTTTTTGTTTCAATTTGCTGTTTTTGGGTGTCCTTGACGCCTGTTGTGGTGACTGTGGAGTGCTTAGTCAGTGTGTTATCTTCCAAGCTTTCTGCTTTTTCCCATTTTACAATCAAGTTTCGAGATGGGGTTTCAAGATTATTAAAAAAAATTCTTCTTTTTTTTGGTTCTTGGAAAAGATGTATTCTTCTCTGCTTTCATGCTCTGAATCAGTGAAACTTCGATGGGAATTTGGAAAGACTTTGTTTTCTGGGTTCTCTGAAAGTCTTTGCTCTTTCTGAATGTCACACACACAGCTATCGATGATGATTCAGAGGAAAAACAATTGATCAGCGACCAAGGACAAACGAATGAGGGAAACTTTTCGTATATGCCAAGAAATGATTATTATATTACTCTTACTATTACGTGATGCCTTTTCTCCTGTATTTTTCTGTTTTCTTCCATGGCAATAGATCATGGTGTAAGATCTAGAGCTTCCTTTTGCCTTTTTGAGTTTGAGGGGTTAGAAGGGTCCTCTTTGTTGAAGGCTTGGATAGATGAGTGTTGGGCCCAATGTCATGTGAAAATCATAAAGACAAGAGTGGCGTGTAGAAAGTAGCAAGTGTCGGTAGTATCAGATTTTTATATTTACAGCTTACCCATGTCGTTTTAATGGTTGTCACTGAGTATTGACCAGCTGGAATTTATCATCATCATCTCTTATTCTCTTTGACATTTTGGATTCCACAAATTGGATCTATCATGGGAATTTTGTGTCCTTTCCCATTTATCTGGTTGGTGTGCTAGTGTTTCAGTCTTGTTGTGTTCTCATTGAAATCAACATTATTTGTCAGTGGTTCCTTGGTTCTCGTTGCTTTTGTCAGTGATGTGATCTAAAGCAGTTGATCCATTGTCCTTCTTTGGCTTCTGTAGTTGGTTGGTGAAACTAGGATGGTATGGCAATTCAGATAAAGTGTTTTTATGAAGTTGAACGAGCCCATAATTTATGAGTGATAATGCTTGTTTGATTCCTGGAATAGAGAGGAAACAAATACTGTCTTCACTTCTTTTCAGTATTCAGGCATTTTCTAGAGGATGGTTCTTTGTTTGGTATCTAGGGCCAAACCGAGAACTAACAGAAACTTGAATTCTTAGTATAGGGGTGGTTAGAGAAGCTCTTGTAAGTTCCAAGTGCCCTTATTTTGCGAGGGATTATCTATGATGGATGATTGATGATACCTGACAATTTTGAATGAGATATGAAGTTGATCTCCCCTTTTTTTTTTTTGTAAATTGATGGGTTTATCATTCTTTTTTTAAAATGTATATACAAGCTCGGGGAGGAGGTCTCATAATTGCATTTCAGTGAAATTTAATATATTGCATTTCTGCAGATAGTTGATTATTTCTTGGACCATGAAGGACAAAGATGGAAAACCGATCACCCAGCCAGACAAGAACAGGATTGTCCCTACGGCAATCATATTTGTTGTGCTATGTGGGTTTTCTTTCTATATGGGTGGAATCTTTTGTGCTGAGAAGGACAGATTTGTCTCCATTAACAGCCTGAAGACCCTTGAATCCCCCAAGGAATCATCAGTAGGTTCTCTGCAAATTAAATCCATCAATTTCCCTGAATGCAGCATTGACTATCAAGACTACACTCCATGCACAGATCCAAAGGTATTATTACTCTTAGTAGGCCCTTTTCTGATGCTGTAGGATTTGTATAAGAAAGTTTCCTTATTGATTAAGTATGCTTAATTTTACAGAGATGGAGGAAGTATGGCACCTACCGGCTTACTTTGTGGGAACGCCATTGCCCTCCAATTTTTGAGAGGAAAGAATGCTTAGTTCCTCCCCCAAATGGGTATAAGCTTCCAATTAGATGGCCAAAGGGCAGAGATGAATGTTGGTACAGGTATAATATATACTTTATGAGTTAACAATAAAAGGCTGGCTTAATTTAAGTTGCCTGCAATTGATTTCTATGTTGGCCACTTCTTCAACATTTCTGTTATATCTAATGTCAGGAATGTGCCTTATGACTGGATTAACAAGCAGAAGTCCAATCAGCATTGGTTGAGAAAGGAAGGGGAGAAATTCCTCTTTCCTGGTGGGGGTACTATGTTCCCCAATGGTGTTGGTGAATATGTTGATTTAATGCAAGATCTGATCCCAGAAATGAAAGATGGGACTATTCGAACTGCCATTGATACTGGTTGTGGGGTGAGTTTACTTATATCTTCATCCTCTTTTTGTATTTATCTAGTAAATAGCAAATTACAATTCTCAAAATTCCTTCTTAAACAATAAATTACTAGTTTACTTACACGTGCTGCTTCTTTTAGTTGTGTTTTCTTGACTGCATTGTGAAAATATTTCAATACCAATTAATTTCAGTTGCAAATTACAATCATGTGATAGACAAAAGAGTTATATCAATTAATCCATACAACTTTTATTTATTTTAGGTTGCTAGCTGGGGTGGCGACTTGTTGGATCGTGGGATTCTAACAATTTCTCTTGCCCCAAGAGATAACCATGAAGCTCAGGTTCAATTTGCTTTGGAGCGTGGTATCCCAGCAATTCTAGGCGTCATTTCTACACAGAGACTTCCGTTCCCGTCAAACTCCTTTGATATGGCTCATTGCTCCAGATGCCTTATCCCATGGACAGAATTTGGTAATTCTTCTATGGATTTTGAAGTTTCAGCTATTAAACAGAATTTATTCCTGTGTATGCAACATTTTCCAGTGATCATGAACTTTACTGTTTGCAGCTGCTTAAACTTTGTGTTTCACACATCTGTTGTAAATTACATGGGGTTCTTTGTATTCAGGCTTACGTCTAGTTTCAATGAGCATCTGGTTTTCTCAGATCTCGCTCTGCTGTTTTTTACTACTTTGCTTTTAATTAATGGGAAGCCAACACTATTGAGTTTTTATTTTTTTGTGGCCTGATAAGTGTGATCATTTTCTAAAATGGTATGCAGTATACTAAGGTTCCGAATTTTTTTCAGGCTATCAATTTCACTCTAATTCCACTGCTTTGAAGAATTGTTAACTGTTTTCTGCTAATCTCTTTCTGCTTAGAGCTGAGAGGTTCGCTCTAAATTTTCATTCATTAACTCATGGTAATATCTGCTTTTAGGTGGAGTTTATCTCCTAGAAGTACACCGGATTCTTCGTCCTGGAGGATTTTGGGTCTTGTCAGGTCCACCAGTCAACTATCAGCGCAGGTGGCGTGGATGGAACACAACTATTGAAGAGCAAAGATCAGATTATGAGAAGTTGCAGGAATTGCTGACTTCATTGTGCTTTAAAATGTACAATAAAAAGGATGACATTGCTGTATGGCAGAAGTCTCCAGATAATAGTTGCTATAATAAGCTGGCTAGAGATACCTATCCGCCAAAATGTGATGACAGCCTTGAACCAGATTCAGCATGGTATACTCCGCTTCGTGCTTGTATTGTGGTTCCAGATCCCAAGTTTAAGAATTCAGGTCTGACATCCATTTCTAAGTGGCCTGAACGGTTGCATGTTACACCTGAACGGATTTCAATGGTTCATGGTGGGAGTGCTAGTGCTTTCAGCCGTGATGACAGTAAGTGGAAAAAGCATGTTGAGCAATACAAGAAGTTGATCCCCGACCTTGGGACTGACAAGATAAGAAATGTGATGGACATGAATACGGTGTATGGAGGCTTTGCTGCAGCCTTGATTAATGATCCCGTGTGGGTCATGAATGTGGTCTCATCTTATGCTACCAATACACTTCCTGTGGTTTATGATCGAGGCCTTATCGGAACCTTCCATGACTGGTAATTTCGAAATGTTGAATATGAACCATAAGGTTCTGTATATATGAATATATATGGTGTGGTGTTGATTTGATTTTTGTTATTTGGTAGGTGTGAAGCTTTTTCAACATATCCACGAACATATGACCTCCTTCATCTTGATGGACTCTTCACTGCAGAAAGCCAAAGGTGACTTTGTCAACTCATTCACATACGAATATGCTTTTAGAGTGAGCTGTCAGTATGGTATATAGTCACATAAATATGTTCTCAAGAACACTTGGGAAATGAGTTGGATTTTGAGTCTTGACCTGATGTGATGTGACTCACTGGAGTAAAATATGAAAAGTTGATAAAATTATCTTTTTCCTTGGTTGCCTGCAATTCAATTATCTTCAGGTATAGTAATTTTAGGGCCTTTTTTGTGAAACCATTTAGATTGAGAAAGATCAAACTGAGAGTAGTTTTATTCCCAAATTTATGTTCTTGGATTTAGTTTCCTAAAAGTGGGAGTGATATTTTCTATTTACTAGAATAGCAATCTGACAATGATTGTTACATGGCAGATGTGAAATGAAGTATGTGTTGCTGGAAATGGACCGAATTTTACGACCTAGTGGGTATGCAGTCATTCGTGAGTCCAGCTTCTTTGTGGATGCTATTGCAACCATTGCCAAGGGTATGCGATGGGGATGTCGTAAAGAAGGTTCTGCCGTGGATGGCGGTGTGAAGGACAAGATATTGATTTGCCAGAAAAAGCTGTGGCATTCATCCAACCAGGGTTCAAGATGACAAACTCTGGGAACCTAGGAGGTGGTGAGAAGGTGGTGGTTAAGAGTAGCAACTCCTGGAGTAGAAGAAGCAAAGGGAAGCGACTTCAAAGCTGCTCTCAGCATAGATTGATCCAAATTCCATAATATAGAAGCCAAGTGTCAGTCAAGTATAAATTTGTCAAATGAGCAATTGGTAACCCAATAATGTGATTTTGTTAATTTATAGAGGAATTTTTCATATATATATATATTCTTTATATGACGTCAAATGTATCATGCATGGCTCCCTTCTATCCTTTTTTTTTTTTTTGTGTAGTAATATCCTGGTGAATTATTTGAATGAATGCACGTAAACCCCTCAGAAAGGATTTGATTTTCCATGTGTACTGCCATTTCGAGAACAGTGATTTTATACACGAATTGTTTTACAGATAATAGTACTTGTATTAATGTTGAGTTTGACACAGTAATAGTCTGATCATTTTTGTAAAATGTCTTATTTCACAGATTGTTTTTATTGTAAGTTGGTAAATGAAGTTGTCCTATTGATGGAGTGAATGGTTGAATGTGAAACAGTTACTTTGGCTAAATAGTATTGGTTTTGTTGTTGGAATAACAAGGACCATTAAATTTGACATAAAATCATATCCATTAATCAAATCTAGTGAATTGAGCATGAACCTACGCCTCAGATTTTCAAACCAAATTCTTCTGGATTTCCATTAAATAAAAATCCCTACTTCATTACATAATTTTCAATCATAGTTTATACATTTCATAACAAATATAATGGTGATCTTTTATAAGAAAGTTAACGCTTTCTTCTGCATTTCCAAATTTTAGTAATATAGTAATCAGGTATCAACTAGGATGTTAAAATAGGCACTTGAAGAAATGCAAAGACTTAGTTAAGAAAATTTCATCCTGTACCATGTGCCTGGCCTCTAGTCCAGTCTAAAAATGAGTCGGCCCATAATGGGTCGAGTTGGCCATTTTGTCTGACAATGTGAAATTTTTTTCTTGTGATATATATATTTAATTTTGTTATTATTTATTCATATTTCTACTTGATTATTTTTTTTGTTGTTGATAAAAAATTAAAAACAAAAAAAAGGATAATAAAATTTGGTAAATACATATCAGTCATTTTATTTTCTCCATTTGTATATGATGTGCACTTGTTCTAATTTATTGAATTAATTAATTTATGATTCAAGAGATATTTAATAGATATATCCAAAATCTTTTAGGCAAAAAATAATGTAGTAAATTTCCACTCTTTATTTTACTGACACTAATCATAATTGTTATACTTATATCTAATTAGCTTACATGGCTTTTGTGGGATTCGATTGATGTGAAAGTTTTATTTATCTATAATTGTTATAGAAAAAAAACCCAAAAAAAAGGTGGATAGTCTCGCAAGCTAGCCCGCATAGGACTCGGTCAAGCTAGCTATTTGCTTGTCCACACTAAAATTGGCCCAACATGAGTTGACCTAAATAGGCCAGGGCCAACCAGAATTGACACATCTACCAACAACTTAAATAAGCGCTTGTACGTGAGCTTATTTAATGGGTCACTGGTTGAACCACATAAAATTTAATAAATATTTAAATACACCCACACACACACACACACACACACACACACACACACATATAAATACACTCTACATATGATGATATTTATCATTATAAATAATTAAAATATCTTTATTTTGAGAGAAATGATGACCTTTAAGAAAAAAAATTAATTAACCCTTAATTCATAAAAAAAACCCTAATATTTTCATTAAAATGCTCATAAATCATAAAATAATTTTTTTTTGAAAAATTAGGACCGACATGACATAGATATTGAAAAGTTATATGAAATGGATATATAATTAGTTTAAATTGGACAAACGAGTCAAAAGTTATGATTTTCCAAAGTTTAAGAGTTTTTTTTTTTTTTTTTTATAAATTTCATGACCCGACCAGTTTAATGGTTCACCGGTTCAACCAACCAGGTCACTGGTTTTAAGTCTAAACTAGCCGAGTCGGACTGGGTCTGAGACATACCCGATCTAACTAATCACCCGGACCAGTTATTTGGCCAATTCACCGGTCCACCAGCCGGACCGGCCGATCTAGTCCGATTTTTATAACTATGCAGGAAATAAATAGGCAGACAAGGAGATCTGAAAGAACTCAAGTAGAAATAAAAATAATTATTTTGCTAATAAGATAGGATGAGAAAAAAAATAGTACCACCTTCAAATAAGACATGAATATAGATCTCTGTGTTCAAGCTTGTTTGTTACAAAGTAGCTCAAAATAATAGCAGAAAGCAAATAAATTGTTTCCCCAAAGCTATTTTGTGTGCAAGCAATATAGAAAATTTTGTTGAGACACAGTTTGCCCTTGGCTATCATTTATCCTCCTATTCCTAACACAAGTGTAGTATCCTAGTTCTAAAATTGAATTCTTTCATGCAATCAATTAGCAAAAGTTAGTGATGAGCAACCTGAAGTCCCTTTGGATTTCCAGTCAACCAAGTATTTCATTGATAACAATTGGACATACGGGCTGTGGGCATTGATTTCTTCCTTAATCAATTGTGATTGAGTTGGATACCAAAAGAAAGCAAAACTAACAACTTATATTTAATGCCAGAAATATATCCTTTATACTGTAAACAATTTTCTACCAGTGGGAATATATTACATTGAATCAAACATCTGGTGGGCTACCAACTTGCATTGGCTCTAATGGAAAGAGCTCGATCACCTTAACCATCTTGTCTTGGGTTTGATCCTTGGGGCGATGTGTATGAAAAAAATGTAGTTGGGAAGGGTCCTTGCTTCTGGCATTGACAGTATCCCGAGGGATTAGTCTCCTGCTTTCCGAGCAGGGGATACCTTGGGAAACTAAAAAAACATCTAGTGGGCTAGTAAAAGAAAGAGAGTGAGTCATATACATGAGTTTGATCTTGAAAAAACCGTAGTTTCTAAATGATAATATTTAAGCATATGTTAAGTATAATTGAAAGTGGGACTGTGGGAGGATGAAAAATAGATAAGTTTAGGGATGTCAATGGGGTAGGATGAGGAGCAGAGGAGTATCGACCCCCCATATTTCCCCCCGTCCCCGTCCCCGATCCCCGCCAAGGAGCTTTTCTCTCCCGTCCCCGTCATCACGGATCCCCGCAGATCCCCACGGGGACTCTGAAAATTCATAAAAAAATTGCAAAATTACAAACTAAAATCCAATAAAATTTTATAAAATTAAATTATTAAATTTAAAGTTATATCATAACAAGTTCAAACTTAAATAATACAATCACAATATTAAAATTAAATAAAAAAATATGAAAAGACCAAAATGTTATTAATGTTTATGATATATAGTACACATAATAAGGGATATATAAGTAATCTACTTGGGGTGGGGGCTATGATCTCCATCCTTGAATCACCTTCGGGGGGATTTTGTCCCCTATCCCTGTCCTTGCGGGGAAAAATTCGTTGCTTGCGGGGCCCCTAATGGGGCAGTCCCCGCAGGGATTCCCACACACGGGTAGAAATTGATATCCCTAGATAAGTTACAAACTTTGGGATACAAATTGCTCTACTTGTTTGGTGTGGCAGAATGGGGGGCAATTAAAAATAGGATACACTTCATTTTCACTTTCTATAATCTCTACCATTCACTAAGGAGCGAAAATTAGAAAATTTCCATTTTCATTCTTGTTTTTGTTTTTGTTTTTCCTTTTCTTTCAACTTAATTTTTCTAACTAGGGGTGTTCATCGGTTCAGGTTGACTCGATGAACTCAACAAACCAAAATTTAAAAAATTGGGTTGGATTGGGTCATTGGGTCCAACTCGACCAAAATCGATCTACATTGGTTCTATTCACAGGTCGAACCCTAGGCTCCCGCTAACGTTGTGGCACTTCACTTGAACTCGCCATCGTGCCTATGGCCGCCGATGCAACCCACCATGCATGCTCTCTCATTTCAAGTGAGATCCTTTGTTAATGTCTTTGTTTTCGTGGCATTTAAGCCTGTGCTCTTATTTTGCCGCAGTTGTCCAAGGAATGGAGCCACCCAAGCTTGGGGTGGTGGCACTTGAAGACATCGTCCATGGCTAATATTTTGCAAACCTATATTTTGCAATGGGGATGCAATGATGGGGATGCAATGGTGGAATTAATGTAGTGACATTATTCTGTGAACCTATTTATCAGTTTATGTGGCAGTATTTGGTTTTCAATTTTATGCGTTAAGTTGTATAGTTTATGGATGAGTTGGGATTTGGTGGGGATTCAAATTGGATGAGTTTATGTAACAAGATGAACACATTCTGTTGTTGATGAGTTTTGTGTTACTGTGTGTTGATTATTTGATTTACCCATTCTGTTTATTAACTATTTTGCTCATTATTGATCAGACAACCCAATGATTTGAACCAAACTAACTTGAACCAACCCAACCCAACCTTAATTGGGTTGGTTTGGTTGGGATTTCTCAAATTATTTTTCCTAAAACCTAAAAAACCCAACCCGACCAAGGTTGGTCGGTTCAGACATTTCCCTCCTAAATTTGAACCAACCTAACTCGCAAATGATGAGTCTTATTCAGTACTTTTATTTCATATCTTTATCATATGATTTTGTGGGATATTATCTCCTAATTTATGTTTATTTGCTATTTATTTTAGGAAAGTTAATCTTTGAACAAATCTACTATAATTATGGTAATTTGTAACATCATTTCCTTAAAATTTATTATTTAAATATTATTTTTTTAATTATTTAATTAATATTAATTATGCGATATTTAGTTCTTTATAATTTTATTTCTTTATTGTTATGCCCTAGAATTATGATATTTGTTGACTAAAAATTAGAGGACAGATAAAACTACTTAGAATATATTTTTATTTATTTAATTACAGACGTTTCTTATTTTTAGTATATCAGTAAATATAATTGATCGAAATAGATTATTGTTAATATTATTTTCTATTTCTCTTTTATTATAGGTTAATAGTACTTTAGAAACTATTTTTGTGCAAATAATATAGGTTAAAATAGTCAGTGTAGCTTATTTAATTAAACATAGACATTTTGTACAGTAGGGTTTGTAACTAGGACGTAAGTGTAATTTAGAATTTGTTATGTATTAAAATAAGGGCAAAATTGTCATTTTAAATTATTAGGAGAATAAGACAAAATAGATCTAACTATAATTAATTAACTTAACCTATGGTTAAAATCTAACTATGGTTAATTAACTAAACCTAAGATTAACTAAGGTTAATAATAATAATAACAATAAGAATAAAAGAAAAAGATAAGATAAGATAAGATAAGATAAACCTTATCTTTAAGACTTATCAATAAGCTATTTAAAAAAAAAGAGATAAGATAATTACAAGACTTAATTGGTGGAGAAGGGAGAGATAACGAGAAGTAGAAGGTTGCACGGCTAAGGGAGGAAAAAGGAGAAAGAAAAGGAAGAAAAGGAAGAGAAAAAGAGAGAAAAAGAGAGAAACAAATCTAGAAAAATTGAAAAAGTGTTGGAAATCTCATCTACACTCAAAGATCAACCATAAACCATGAAAAAGATAGGATTTTCATATCATCTTCAAGCTTAAAGTTTCATTAGAAGAGGAAGAAAGGTAGGAGTTCAAGTTCTTTAAACTTGGGATTTTTAAATTTATCTTTACATTTCAGTTTAGAAGTTCTTTAAGTTTTTAGGAAAGATTGCCATGAGATTTTGAATGACTAGTTGATGCTGATTGAAGTTATAGTTTATGAGGATTATGTTAGAATTTTTATTATTAGCTTAAGTTAGATGAAAAACTCAAAGTATTTTGCTATAGTCATTCTAGAGTACCAGCAGGGCAGAGGCTTTGTATGCTAGATTTGGCCCTTTAAAATTTCGAATTAATCTTAGATGTCTTCTGTAAAGTTGTAGAAAATTGTCTTAGATTTCCAACGCATCTAGAATCATCCCAAACTAAGATCTGTAGAAAAACTTATAATCAAAATACTACAGCAGGGTCAGTATGTCTTTTAGCTGGAATCCTAGACGTGACTGAATCTGCTTAGGATTACAATATTTAAAAGCCATAATTGGAAGTTACACTTTACATGAAAGTTTTAGATCTATGTCTTAACTTTCCATGGGCTTTGGAATCACTTCATTTAAGTCTCCGTAACTCAAGTGATGGCCATTTTACTGGATAAAGGTTTAATAGGATTGTTACAGGGTTGATTTGGAATGATGGTTTGATGATATACCAAGTGATTTATGCTATATTTTGATGTTATATAGTTGTTTTGATGGAAGAACCCTAGGAACCAAGACTTTTTATATTTGTCCATGTTATGTTTTAGGGTTTCAATTTGGGTTTTTGATGGTTTAAAGCTTGATTAGATAGTTTAAATTGAATTTAAAGTGTTTAAGATCAAAATAAATCAAGATTTGGTGAAGAAATCAACTAAAACCTATGTTATCTTCAAGGACTAGGTTTCGGCCAAGTAAGAGTAAATTGGCTAAGAGTTGATGAAAATATCATAGAATTGAGTAGAAGAATGAATAAGGAATGTTAGTTGTATAAAGATAATGAAAATCCAATTATTTAGAAAATTGACTATATGAATAGTGAAAATGACCAAATGGATAGTAACTTATTTAAGTTATGAAGTTCATTTGACCTATCATATGGCTAATGTATTTTACCAAGAGATCATGGTTATTATGTACATGAGAAACCTAGACCATAGGGTTAAGGTTTTGACCAAATAATAGTTTCTAAGGCTAGATGTTATGTTATTACCTTTCTAGGGTTTATTTTGCCATGAAAAATGTCCTAAAAGTGGACATTATGTGAAAAATGTTCAAGTACCCTAGAAACTCAAGATTTGACATTGCATGCTCATCTCATGGTTACAAGGCAAGGAAATGATCCTTCCAAGTATAAGGTGATCCTATATTCATGTTATGCTAGAAATGATCCTTTACAGAATAAGGTGATCTAGGTGATCCTTATTAGTCTGAGGATCTTCACGGAACTTACATGTGTCATATAGATATTCCAGTATTCACACAGTCATGATGATGGAATATTCTGTTCATGAACCAAATGGATTCACCCTTAGAAAATTTGTGGAATGGCCATTTGGCATAGGATATTGGAGGACGCTCCATGTCAAGGCAGAGCTCTGGTTTCTATTTTATGGAAACTTTCATGGACCATGTAAGCATATGTTTAAGGACTATGAAATAATGAGCATGTAATTGTCCATGAAAGGAAAGTTTAAGGATTAATAGGTCAATTGTTGTTAAATGTTTTAAGAGTTAAAGTTAGAACAGTAAACTCTAAAGTAGGTCAAGTTAAATTTATTTGATTGTATCATACTTTACATATGAATATCCATGGAGTTATTATTCTTCTGCAGCTGGAAATACTACTGTTTTATTTAAATGTTACTTGAATTCCTACTGGGAGATATTATTTCTCACTCCTGTATGTGGTATTTCTAGAGCACCAATAATTAGGTACATGGTACTATACTAGTTGATGTGGAGGTTGACTGGGCATATGAACCTGAGGAGAATTGTCTTGTCCTGACTTATCATGGTTTATGTGATCATTGCTTCATCAGTTTAACATAGATTAATACAATGTATTAGTATAAATATGTTTGTGTACTTTTATACAGACATTTGTATTGATAAGTGAAAATTGTAAAGCATATTACAGTTGATAGAAATTTTAAATGTGTGCTATGAATTAATTACGCTATTACATAATCACTCAATTAATTTTCACTTTAAATAAAGTATAATTTGGTGAAATAAAAGCAGCTACATTATATTATGGAACTTGATGAATTTAACGTAATCACTTAATTATTAAAGTAACTAATATAGAAAACATGTCACGATTACGTAACATTCAATTGATAAAGGTATTAATTAAGTAGGGTGTTACATAATTTGTGCAAAGAATCTTCAAGGGATGAAAATAGGAGATTTAGTCAAAGGCTAATCAAAGAAACTCAATCAAATACTAATCAAGGAAACTCAATCAAAAGTTATTCAAGGAAACAAGGAAACTTAATTAAAGGCAAATTAGGGAAACTTTTGTTGTCAAACCTATTGTAATAAATTGAGCATAACTTTCACTCAATAAGTTCAAATGACATGATTCCGATAGCTATGGAAAGCTAAGAGAAATATCTACAAATCTTATGATGACCACTTTCACCGATTCTGCCATATTTGATGAGATACGTCTAGCCCAAGTTAATGCCTTTTATGAAGAAAGGTGGCAGTAACATTCAATTGCTTTAGGATTTTCTAAATCTTATAAAATGACTTATTTTGTCCTAGAAGAGAGAGGGGGATTTGGGGGCTATGAAATTCAACGGGGGAGAGGGCTTCTAGCCCTAGGAGAGCCAAAGAGATATTCAAGGAGCAACAATTCAAGATCTTCATATTCTTGTTGTCTTGGATTCAATGGAGTTTGCAATTTCCTATCTTTTGTGCTCCTATTTCTTGATGCTTTTCTAAGCTCTTTCTAGCTAGAGTGAAGATGTAACTTGAATGGATAATTTGTTTAGATTTATAGCTCTTAATCTATGTTTTATTTCATGATTGAGTGTTCATCTATATTCTTAATGCTTTTAAGACTTGATCAACCATAAATTGAATTGATCGTCATGCATAGGATTGAGAAATTCATGTGTGATGTTGCTTCTTGAGATAAACACCATGATTAAGCAATAATTTAGGAATAGATTTTGTTGGTTGTGTGGTATTACTTGGGATTTTGTTTATTTATTCCTTATTTTATTTGGAATTAGACTAAGGAATTAGTTAATTCTAGATAGTTAAAGAGAATTGATTTACCATGAAATTAGATATTAATTAAATTAGATCTCCCACCATAAATTCTTAAATTGGAATTTAATTAAGAAAGAATCTAAATAATCAGAAAATAAAGTGAAATAGGATCTCTAACATCTCTCTTTGTTTGCTCAACCCCATTTAACATAGTTAAAATTTTAGTTTTATTTTTAAATTCTCTTGATTAATTTGCACCGTTTAACTAGTGTATAAATTAGTAATTTGATACTTGATAACACAATTTCCTGTGGAAACGATAATTTACTCATCACTTTATTACTTAGGTGATTTGGTACACTTGCCAAATAGCTATCAGCGAACATCCCAATTTCTAACTTAATCCCACTTCACCCATATCATGAGTTATGCCACCTAGTTGTTTCCTATTTTTCTCCTCTATGATCTACCTTTGTTGTGAAGGATGGGTTTGCTTGTTTGAGGAGGTGAAAGACAAAATGGTGAGAAATCTCTTTCAACTTACTTCGATAAAATAAGAATAGGCTAAATTTGTGTGACAGAGAGTAATGAGTTGCACTATAATTAAATTTTATGTTGTTGTTTCAAGTAAGTATAAAGTACTTTTCATTTTAAAACACCTTCATTCTAAAATATCAAAATCATATAGATAGGCTTTGTGTGACAAATGATAGTTATAATTCTTTCAAGATATAATTTCACACAGAAGTAACAAATATTCTAAAATATGTAAAACATGAACTCTAATGTAATCAAATTGTCTTATAAGTTAATGGTACCAGGAAATGAAACAAACCATGAAATTATGAAGTAAATTAAGAGTCATATGGTCCAAGGTGGTGTCCTATAGACACTCAGCTATTCCACTTTTTCATTGATCACATCACCTATTGCCTTGTGGTGCCAGTTTGCCTCTGTTGCCCTATGCTTTTGCTCTTCCACTTGATCCCTTCAAGTCATGGTTCATGGATGTAATATGGAGTTGGTGTTGTGGAAGCTCTAGTTTTATCTTCAAGTGTTTTAACTTGGAGTCATTTCTAGCAACTGGGGTATTACTTCCAAGAATAATCTACAAAGTTTGTACAAATACCATGCCATTATGAATTTTAAAAAAACAAATAAACTTTGCATAATGTGATCTTTCTCATGAAGAGCGATAGAAACATTCCTTCGATGGTATGTAACAAATTAATGTTATTATCATCTCTAGCATTTATAGCATGTTACAAAAAGGGAAAGCAAACAAAAAACTTGCATAAAATTTGATTTACTTTCATTAACAATATTTCTCTTGAGAGATTTAAGTAATATTCATACAAGGAGTTTAATTTTCAACTAACATTACATAAAAAAAAATGAATCTATATTTTGGTTTTAGTAGCAAGTAATTAGTATATGATAGATATCCAAGAGAAGATGGATATAAGTACCAAATTGTTGTGAATAATTACAAAATAAATCATAAAATAATGCATACAAGTATGCATATATAAAAATTTATGCCACAAAAATTCTATCATTTTTTTATTCATGTCATAAATATATTTATGTTTGATATGTCTAAAACAATAGGAAGGTGTAAACTATACTACTAGAAGTTTTAGGATGCAAATTGTTTCACATTTGTTTGGTTTTGGAAAAATAAAAAAATATTGAAAATTATTTATACCTTTTTTTTTTAAAAAAATCTACCTTTAATACCAAATAAAATGAAACTCAAAACCTGTTTTTCATTTCCTTCTCTATTTTCTATTTTTGTATACTTTTTACATTTCCTACAAAACACACCCTAAATAAAGAGATCAATTCTATTTGCTCTACTTTAAATTCATAATTGTACACTACATACTTTAGTGTTTTATCATTAACATAAACTTGTTAAGAAGGGTATGGATACTCAACTTTGATGAGAAACTTCTTTATGTTGACAAAGTCTGCTGTTAAGAAGAGTCATTCAAGAAATCTCATCTTGAAGAACTTGAAAGAGACAAGAAGAGACAACTTTCTTATGAATCTTGAAGACCAATTTTCTCAGAACTATTAAGAAGAATGATAAGAAGCATGGAAGTTGTTAAGTGCTGAAAATAAAAGTCATCTTGATGATAAGACGAGTCCTACAAAACCAATCTTCTCATTAGCGTTGAAAGTCAAGCTTGGAAATGCACTGACTCTCTGAAAAGCACTGTGATTCGAGTGCCGAGCTCGATCAAATAATTGAATTGGTTCAATTCAAGATTTGTAGCTGCAATGAGTGAACCAAGTCGTCTCCCAATGATCCGGATGTAATTTGATCAAGTCAAGTAGTTAAAGAGAGGGGATTTGATATTGATTAACAAGATTAACAGAATTAAGAGAATTAAACTTGTAAATAGATCTAAAGAAACAATCAATCCCAAGGAACTTGACTATTTTTGTGTTTCATTCATCATTGATCTTTAATAATTCAGTCAATTGGTAACTGAGTTCTTGGACTTGAATCACACTAAGACGTCTCAAAATAATCCAAGAATTCTCTATTGGATTAGCATCTAGGATTCGATCAATTGAGGTTAGACAAATTAAGCACTCATCTAAGCCAAAACCATCCTAATAATCAGAATTCATCTAAGCTAAACAATGTATCAAAACACTCCAATACATTGTTCATTCAAAAGTGAGGGAACGGGAATCTCATTTTCGTGGTTTGTCTTCCCTTTTATAGAAGATCATAAACTACAATTTACAAGAATTCTACTGGATTATGACTAATCTTCATCCTCTAAGATTTAAGTGGCCATCTTATTTGCCTAATTTGGGCTTAAGATGAGAAAGTTATGCCCAAATTAGTCCAAGGAGGTAATCTGAAACGTCTTTCAACTTCACGTGGGAAGAACACCATAAAAATACCATAGTTTGGAAAGATGGTCTTCATGAGAGTTGTATCCTTGCATTTTATATTTCATATGGAAATCTCCATTTGACACCTACAACCCAAGTTGTGGTTCATTTACTCCATGCGAGTCGGGTTCCAGCCACAACTTCCATGTTCTGACTTCTAGGCCCAATGTGGCTGACTAGAAATCCAATTCAGCTTCTTAGCTCTCATGAAAGTTGTAGGTATTCCTCTTAGATTTCCTACAATATAAGGTCCACAATTTTTAGATGCCTAGAACTCAAGATATGCCTGAAATACAAAAACAGTGTCGAAAACCATGAAATGTTGACAATTTTCAATTAAGCCAAATGAAATTCAAACTTATAAAACAAAGCTAAGTCCAATCAATTAAGAACAAAAGATGTATAAAGTACTAAATACGAAGTATTATTAATGTGTGTGAATAATGTTTATCACACTGTATCCTCAACAGATACATGTACTTGCCCCGTCAGAGTTGCTTTTTCCATTTCAACAGCTATATCCATTGCCTATTAAAAGATTTCAACTTCAAATGAAGAAAAAGGATGATATTCTAAACAAGCTTTCAATATAATAGTGCTTCCAACTCTTCTTCTCATATATTTCTCATTTAGCAGAAGCTAAGTCTTACTTAGTTATAGTCTGAGAAAGAAAATTTATTGTACGACATTGTGTTATCCACTCTTTGAGTATCATTCGTACTATATTAAACACTACCCAATAATAATTCCTGTAAACTGATCTAGTAGTGGTAGTGTTGAGAAGTTAGTTAGCTGGTGTGCTAACTGAACTAGTATTTCTAGCCCGAAAAGGCTAGTGTTAAAGAAAGAATACTTGTAAACTAGCTTAAAGAGGCTAGAGTAGCAGAAAGACTATTTGGTAAAGGTATAAAAATCTCAGTTAAGCTAAGGACTAGACGTAGGCACATGGTTTGACCGAACCAGTATAAACTCTATGCTTCAAGCTTCTCTTCCTTAACTCTTCTTTACTATTGATAGTATTATCTACTATTGTTGATCTTTATCAACTAATCTTTTCGCTTTCAACATAAATTTTTACTTAAACTTAAGAGTTGTTATTTCAAACAAGAACTATTGTGAAAAGAACTTTCTTTATCAAACTTGTTTTAACTATTCGTTAAGAAGTTCATATACTCTTCTCATCTTGGTAGATATGGAGGACATTGCTCCAAGAAAAGGAGGTGTTGCATTGAAAACTGTCCAAAAGAGTTCACGTCACTTTTCTCAACATAAGTCCACTCTTCTCAACACTCAGCTCTCAACTCTATTTGTGAATCTAATGAAGAAGATGAGAATGATGAAGACACTTTTGATGATGATGAACTCTCTTTCATTTCCATAAAGATACAAAGAAAGTGGAAGAAAAAATCCACATAAGAGAAGCTTCAAACCAAAGAAAGACATGCAAAAAGGTGATTAAAGTACACTTACCAAAGGACAAGTCATTTGCTACGAGTGCAAGAAGCCTGGACATATCATAACAGAATGTCCATAACTGAAGAAACCTTTCAAGAAGTTCACTAATAAGAAAGGAATGATGGCTACCTAGGAATACTTGGAAGAAGAGACAACTAACAGTGATGATGACTAGGAAGAAATGGCCAACATCTTTCTTATGACAAATGACTGTGATGATGATAAGGTATTAGATGCTAAACTTTCTCTTCCTTCTTATAACGACTACAAAATGCTTTTGATGAACTTCTTATTAATGAAAAAACTCTTGCTTCCAAATATTTCTCTCTCTAGAAAAATCTTTTAAAACTTGAACCTGAAAATGATTCTTTGAAATATGAGAAGAATTTCTTATGTCAAGAGAAGAAATACCATGTGAAGAAGAATGTTGTTCTGATTACTTATTTAGAAGAATACAAAAGTGATAAACCTAACCTAGCTTGAAAAATGAAAATGAATTTTTACAAAAGAAGGTTAATCAACTTACTTCTGATGTGGTCAAATTTTTACAAAGTACAAAGAATTTGGATATTCTTTTAGCTAGGAAGTTAGAAGAGTGCTTATGACAAGGCAAGTATAGAATAACACAAATCGGAAAAGCAAAAGTACTGTAAAAGTTTTTTTTACCAAATCAAGACCTTCTGAAGCTACTTGTCATGATTGCAATAAGAAGGGTAATAAAGAATCTTCTTGTTACTTCAAAAACAAGAAAAGACCTAAACTAACTAACCCAAAAGGACCTGAGAAAATTTGGATAACTAAACAAATGACTAATGATGTTGCAGGTCTCTCTAAGTTCCGAGAGGAAAGAAGATAGATAGTGCTTGGACAGTGGATGCTCAAGACCATGATAGGAAATAGAAACAAGTTCCTATCATTTGCAGGTAGAAATGTCGGTTTTGTCACCTTTGGTGACAACAACAAAGGCAAAATTGTAGAAGTTCGTAAGGTTAGTAAGAACCACTCTACTCCTATTGATGATGTCTATTTAGTAGAAGAACTAATACATAGCGTTCTCAACATAAGTCAATTATGTGACAAAGGCAATGAAGTTATGTTTGAACCTTCTCAATGTGTTATCAGAAACACTTTTGATGGCAAAACACTCTTTACTACCAAAAGACATCAAAATGTGTATGTCATTGTTTTAGAAGATCTAAAAGATCAAGATGTGAAATGTTTTGAATCTTTGAAAGATGAAAAGTGGTTGTAGCATAAGAAGCTTGGTCATGCCAACATGAAATTGATTTCAAAATTAGTTAAGCATAATCTCGTAAGAGGTTTACCTAAAATACGTTTTGGAAAAGATATGCTTTGTGAAGCTTGTCAAAAAGGTAAACAAAGAAAATCAAGTTTTAAACCCAAAAATATTATTTCAACCACTAAACCTTTAGAACTACTGCACATTGATACTTTTGGTCCAACTAAAACAACAATTCTTGGTGGAAAGAAGTATGATTTTTTCATAATTGATGATTTCATTAGATTTACATGGGTACTCTTCTTAGCCCACAAAGATGATTCTTTTGAGGCATTTAAGAAATTATGTAAGAATATACAAAATGAAAAAGGTTTTCACATATCAGCCCTAAGAAGTAACCATGAGGGAGATTTTGAAAACCTTTCTTTCAAAAAAAATATTGTGATGAGCATGTCATTAGCCATAATTTCTCCTATCTAAGAAGTTCTCAACAGAATGGTGTAGTGGAAAGGAAAAATAGAACTTTGAAAGAAAGGGCTAGAAATCTTTTTTGCGATACTAACCTTCCAAGGTATTTCCGAGATGAAGCAGTAAACACCTTTTGTTATATTCTTAACAGAATACTTATTAGGCCAATACTAAATAAAACTCCTTATGAATTGTGGAGAGGAAGAAAACCCAACATTTCTTACTTTCACTCTCTTTGTATGTGAATGCTATATTTTAAACAGTAAAGATCAACTTGGGAAATTTAATTCAAAAGCTAATAAGGGCATCTTTGTGGGTTATTCCACTTCTTCTAAAGCTTTTCAAGTATATAATACTACAACTTTTATCATTAAAGAATCAATGCATGTAGCTTTCAATGAAACTAATGATCTTCATGAGAAAAGAAATGTTCCAAATATAGAAGAAGAACTGGAACATTTGAACCTTAAGAATCACACTTATGAGAAGGAAGAAAAGAAGAGTCAAAATGAAAAGAAGAATGCTGACACTTCTCAAGAATGTTCTCTTAATCCAGAAACTCAGTGGAAAGGATCAAGACTGAAATCTTCTCATCCTAAAGATCTTATCATTTGAGAACTTTCTCAAGGAGTAAAAACGAGATATACTTTCAAAGAACACGTAAATATGGCCTTGCTATCAAAGGTGGAACCTAAGACCATTGAAGAAACTTTAAAAGAATAAGCTTGGACAGTAGCTATATAAGAAGAACAGGATCAGTTCAGAAGGAACAATGTCTGAATCTTTGTTCCAAAATCAAAAGAACATTATCTTACTGGAGCAAGATGGGCTTTCAGAAATATGCTTGATAAAGATAGTGTTGTTATAAGGAATAAAGAAAGGTTAATAGCTCAAGGCTATAACCAGCAAAAAAGGTATTGACTTTGATGAAACCTTTGCAACTGTAGCTATATTTGAAGCTATCGGAATACTTCTTGCCTTTGTTGCTTTTAAAGATTTTAAACTCTTTCAAATGGATGTTAAAAGTGTCTTTATAAATAAGGAAGTTTATGTAAAACAACCTCCTGGCTTTGAAAATAACTAACATCCAGAATATGTTTATAAACTGTCAAAAGTTGTCTACGGACTAAAGTAAGCTCCAAGAGCTTGGTATGAAAGGTTGAGTAATTTTCTATTAGAAAATGGTTTTACAAGAGGAATAGTTGATACAATCTTGTTTACAAAAATTGAAAATTCAAATTCTTTATAAGTGCAAATTTAAGTAGGTGATATTATTTTTGGATCTACTAATGAAATATTATGTCAAATTTTTTTTATTTTGATGAAAAGTGAATTTGAGATGAGCATGATGGGAGAACTAAAGTTCTTCTTAGGACTACAAATCAGACAAGAAGAATCAGATCTTCATTCATCAAGAGAAGAATATCAAAGACCTGTTAAAAAGATTCAAAATGGATCATACAGAGGTATGATTGGATATCTTCTTTATCTCGCTGCTAGTAGAGCAGATATCATCTTTATTGGGTTTCAGGATACGAAATTAAAAGGAAACACAACGGGAAATTTTTTTCCTAACCCAGCTGAGGATCCATGCGAAAACCTTAAATCGTGTTAATGAGTTACCTTTATGAAGGAACGACTGTCATCACACGTTGTCAATCACGAGCACAGCAGGGTTGCGGTGCCTCTACAATATCCACATTAACAGAGCGAAATTAGGTTCTTTCCACACCACAGTACTAGTAAGGCAGCCATCATGAGTGAGTGTAAGGAGCATTAATGTCCCTGCTTATAATTTGACTTAGGTTAGAATTATGTGCAGACCCATCTATTCAGTTGGTCCATTTAGTCTAATTATATGTCCAAACAATTATTTAAGAGCCCAAGTCATAATTAGATTCCCAGTTCAATTCATCTCATGAATATTAAATCCTAATTTTGATCAATTCAAAGTGTGTGATCTTGTAGGTTCCCATTACGTTGACATTAATACTAAAATCCTATTTTAGTAATACAAACAGTGAGCGGTATCTAACAATACATCACTGCTACTCAAGTAACAGGAATGTCAGTGATTTGACATAACCTTTCCGTGAACAATGGTACCGTGTAGTCAATGTTTGGTTTCTTGATCTCTGAGTAGATTCACTATGACAAATGGGATAAATATCTCATATTGACTCATTTGAACATGGTCATGCATTTTACTGTCTCACTCAATCAAGGGCCCCGAAGATATCGCTCTTGTTAAGTAGGAGGGATAAATCCTATCTAGGTCTCTCACATCCCTTCGCTTGATTTGCAGTATGTCTAATAGCTGTCTTTATAATCACCTTGTTATAGGGGACGTTTGACGGTATCAAGTCATACAACTCCTCATGTAGGAAACTGTAGTGCCTTCAAGTCAAAGGACCACATACACCTTCTTCTTATGTGATTAATTCTTAAAGTTAATAAGAAGATTGGTTATTGCATGATCTGTTACGTTTTAATTATGAATAATACTTGAAAAGTTTGAGAACTAAAGAAGCTAAGAATGACACAACCATTATTCTCTCTCTCTCAGAATATTACCTTTGAGAATGACATTATCATTCTTCTTTCTCCTCTTGAATGATTCAAACTGTAACAAATTGAACCTCTTCTTCCCAAATGGTAACTTTTTGCTCTCTAAATTTCTTTGGACCCCAACAACAATTACCTTACTATTCATAGCTCTCAAATATTCTTTACTACGTCTCTAAATTCTCTCTTGCCCATTCTGCTTCCACTTATACTTCTCACCCACTCTACTTTCCACTTCTAACCTCTTTACTTCTTTTTGTGTAATCCAAGAGTATGGGAAAGAAAACAGTTTCCTAGAAGATTCCCTTCAAGTTTCCTAAGAAACTATGGATTGGTTTCAAGCCTCAGCTAGCTGATTGTGGAGCACCTACTGCCTCAAGGAAGAGGAAATATGATCGTGTATCTATATAATCAAAAGCTCCTGAGATGAAGACTATGCAAGATGAGCCAATTTCAGTTAGCTCAGAAGATGAGGAAGCCAATCCCTCTTTTTTGAAGATAAATTCATTGAGAAGAGATAATTAGAAAAGTATCAAACAAGAACTACTATGGCTAGAAGAACAATGTCTTTCACTAAAATTGCTATGTTTGGGACAGACGTGAGCTTAGAGATTAGAAACAATGGAGGATATTCTTCCATGTTGATGAGATAGTTTACCCCAACATGGTGAGAGCCTTCTATCTTGCTTATGATGTCACCTACAACCCCCTTTCAGTTTGCTGCCTTCTGAAAGAAGGTTTATGGTGATCAACCTCAGTGTTATCTCTACTATGATTAAAGTTGAGTATACTAGAAAAAGAATTTGAAATGAAGTAGAATGGTGGAAGATTCATGATGAGGAAGAGATGAATGTTTTGAAGCTACTCTCTCCTTAACCAGAAGCCCATTCTTTTTCTCTCACTACCGATATGTTCTTCCCAACAACAAGGTCTTTCATCTTCTCCTCTGTCACATTATCTTGCCCCAAGCTGACAATTATCAAAAGATATATATATATATATATATATATGAACTTGATTAGATCGTACTCTACCATTTACTTTCCAAGAAGAAGCTCAGTTTCCCTCACCTCATTCTAAACCACATGGTACCAGTTGTGGTCAACACAAAGAAGAACGCTATCTTGCCATATGATATGCTACTGACCAAGATCTTTGACCACTTTGAAATTGACTTGAAGAATCAGATAAACATGGCCCTGCAATTGTGGCCAAGATCCTAAACCTGATGAAGATTGCCTATGCAACCCCAAAGAAGTAATCTAAAGCTACTGAAGAAGAAAGAAGAGAAAGAAATAGCAAAAAGAATAATGAAGCTCCAAATGCTACATCTAAGCTTGAAAAAATAATTAAGAAAAGGGAAGACAAAGGAAATAAGTTGTAGTTGTGGATCCCTCAACAAAAGCTGAAATAGCTGATGTGATCTCCAAGATCACAAAATCTGTGCATGCTGAAGCTGTTCTTAAAAAAGAACATAAAGATGAAGATTATAAGGAAACTAACTCAGAACTCAAGGAATGGTTCTTGATAAACACAATTTCCATACATTAATAAACCCTCATATGTAGTCTCTTATACCTTTTATGTGCTTAATTGATTGGGTTTGACCACATTTTATAAGTTTGGGTTCAAATTGGCCTTAATTACATTTTTTAGCATTATTGGGATTTTATACTTTTGGTATTTCAGCCATAACTTGAGTTCTAGAAATTAAAAAATTATTTATATTACCTTGTAGGAAAGATAAGAGGAAGCTATACAACTTTGATGAAGAGCTCCAGGGATGAATCAGATGTCTAATGGGCAAGATTGAGCTTGGAAGTCAGAACAGGGATGATGTCGCTGGAACCTGGATAGTGTACAAATATTGGACAATAATTTGGGTTGTAGGAGTAGAGTTGGAACTAGTGCCATTGGGAATCTTAAATGAAGAGCTTCAACTCTTTAGAAGACCACTTATTGAAACTACAACGTTTTGATGATGATTTTCCCTTGTGAAGTTAGCAGATGGGTCCAAAGATGTTTTGAGCACAACTTCCTCATCCCAAGCCTAAATTAGGAAAATTATGTGTCTAATTAAAGCTAAGAGAAAGATGATTACTTATAAACCAGGGGAAAGCTTGTATTTTTAGTTTTAAAGGTAGTTATTTGGGTGTGAAATAGAGGGATAAGGATATATTCTGCATATACCCATTTTTTTGGTTAGTTTCTCTCTAGTTTTCTCTATTCTTCTACAAGCCTCTATGAACTACTGCCATGGAAGGATACTTTTTGTGATTAATCCAAGAATCTTGAAGAATTTATGGTTTGATCTTGAGACCTTATAGTTAATTTCAAATTTGAATTCAATTGATGTTTCTCTTCTTCTCTTGATCTTGATCTTGATCTTGATCTTGAACTACATGAATGAAGATATTTGTTTGTGTATTTTGGATTGAGAATTGTGATAAGATTTTTATTGATTGATCTTATTTTTGTCACATGAATTGAAGAGAATAGGTTTTACAGATTTGCTAGCCTAGGTTAATTACATTCTTGATCTTAAGCTAGCATTCAACATGAATTGTGCAATTGCATATTTGTGTATCAATTGTTAATTGAATTCTAGGTGATTACCTAGCATTGAATTCTCGATTTTGTTGGTGTATGCCCTAGAGGCCAATTGTATATTGACCTTCCTGGTTTACTTTGTATCTTGTCATTTATTTTATATGAGACATTTCATTTATTATGTTATTTGTTTTATTTAAATATGCATAATAAAATCCTTAGAATAGTAAGTACTATACCATGGGATATCAAGTGTATGACTTGATTGTGAGATCCTATTAGCTACAATCGGAACAATATTCCTTAATGTCCCTAATTAAGTATTATTGTGAATTAGGACAACAATAATGCATTGATATTAACATGTGCCTAAACTGATGACCATATCTCACGGGTCATGGATATGAGATATCAAGTCTTCACATAGGTACATATTAGAGTTATAATGTACTTGATTGACCCACCATGAGAATGCTGCGTGGATCATTGCGTGAGTGTCATAAGCGGTTCTCACAATGACAATGGTGTATGTAGTCCTTTGACTTGAAAGCACTACAATTCCCTACATGAGGAGTTGAATGACTTGATATCGTCAAATGTCCCCTGTAACAAGTGACTATAAAGACGACTATTGGTCATACTGCAAATCATGCGGAAGGATGTGAGTGACTTAGATATGATTTGTCCCTCCTACTTAACAAGAGCGATATCTCTGTGCCCTTAATTGAGTGAGACTAAATGCACGGCCATGCTAAAATGAGTCAATATGAGATATTGATCTCATTTGTCTTAGTAAGTCTACTCGGAGATCAAGAAACCAAAGATTGAACTTTACAAGGGTGACACGTTCCATGCCTTGTGTTCAATTGAGATATTTGGACAAATAGACTTGACTACATGATAATATTGTTCACATAAAGGTTATGTCAAATCAATGACATTCCTATTAACAGTGATGTTTTGCTAGATACTGCTCATTGTTTGTATTACTAAAATAGGATTTTAGTTTTATTGTCAATGTAATAGGAACATATAGGGTCACACACTTTGAATGAATCGAAATTGAGATTTAATATTCATGAGATGAATCTAATTAGGAATCCAATTATGACTTGAGCTCCTAAATAGCTGGTTGGACATATAGACTAAATATGCAAACTAAAATGAGGGACCAATACATAATTCTGACCTAGGTCAAATTATAAGTCGCGACATTAATGCTCCTTACACTTACTCATGACAGCTGCCCAATATATATATATATATATATGATATGTACATGTAGCAGGCAGAAGAAGAACACAAACTGAAGAGTGAGAGGAGCACTCCCCGGCAACTAACACCGTGATGTAGAGGAGAACATGATGTTCTCCATTCATGTGGATACCATAGAGGCATGACCACCTTGTTGTGCTCGTGATTGATAGATTGTGGTGAAAGTTGTTCCTTATTGAGGCAACTCCCTAACACGGTTTATGATTTTTGCATGGATCCTCGACCGGGTTAGGAATTTTTTTTGGTTATCCGTTGTGTTTACTTTTAGTTTCGTATCCTCAAATCTAACATATTTGATGCAGAGATTTCAGTTAAATTCAGGTTAACTAATCAATTGAATTTAAATGCATGTTTTATGGTATATTAAAGGTCAATTGGAATTTCGGATAGATTTCTTGGTTTTGTTTTTTTTTTATTATTTGATTTCTCTTAAATCAATTCATGTATTTTCATTATATGATCGTCAACCCCCCATTATTCATCTTGATTTAATCAATTTTGCATCTAGATCATTAAGAGACGACTCGGTTCAATCCCTTATGCTACAAGTTTGCTTGCGAACCAATCTTCTTTGTATTTGACTGAGCTCGACACTCTATCAAATTTGGCATTGTTTATGGGATCGTTGGATGCCATTAGGTCATATCAAAACCTTGTCTAACCCTTAATCCCTTGATTTGTTGTGTTGTGGTGGCTTTTAAGTGAAATTAGGTCATTTTAGGCCACTTTCCATGATTTTATATGGGTTTTTTTTTGCTCAAAATGGCCTAAAAATTGATCAGTAAAAGGAATATGGAGTGAAGAGCATAACTTAGTGTTTTCCTTTGAGCACCACCCTTTTAGCCCCAAATTCTATCGTTTTAGACCACTTTTTCAAATTTTTAAGATTTTATTGCATTTTTTAGTATCATTTTTCTGTAGCTTTCATCCTGTGGTGGTTTTATATTTTTTAAAAATTGTGTAAATAAGTTAACAATAGCTATTTTGTGTGATTTTTACACTTGTTTTATGAATTTGGTCTATTGACCCATTTTGAGTGCTGTGTAGTGCATGACTAGGTTTGATCCTTCTTATAATCTGTTTGAATTGGATCCTGAAATAAACAGGTGAAACATAAGAAAGGGGATTGAATTGTGTTTGTTAACCTTTATGGAAAACTTTTCATAAAATAGTTCTTGGAAGAAAAGCTTCGCGAGATTGTAGAAGAAAATGGACGAAACGTAAACTCTTTACAGTCTGTTGGATGCAAAGAGATTTTTTTTGAAAATCTTTGGACACAAGTTAAAGACTTATGTTTTTAGAAAATATTTATTAAGAACCACAATGACAATCCCTAAGGCTGTGTTTGGATAAGTCATTTGAAGAGAGAAATGTAATTTTTAAGAGGATTTAAAATGCTATACATTAAAATAATTAGTTTGGATACTTTATAAAACAAATTTAAAAATTCTCAGTATTTTAATAGGGTATTTTTTTAACCCAAAATGAGGAATTTAAAATTAC
Source organism: Styphnolobium japonicum (assembly GCA_023212625.1). NCBI lineage: Eukaryota > Viridiplantae > Streptophyta > Magnoliopsida > Fabales > Fabaceae > Styphnolobium > Styphnolobium japonicum. Next base: position 17,020,977 of record JALBWW010000011.1, read on the forward strand.
ACCAAAAGAGGTAGAATTTCTAAAATTCATGTCTCTTTCCTTTCAGTCTTACTCGCGCATGATTCACTCTCACTAGCGCACGACTCACCCTCGCAGGTTTCTCTCATCTTCTCTCTCAAGAGAAACCCTAGCTTCTCTTTATGGCTTCTCAACCTCCATAGCTCGATCTCCTCTATGGTTCGCAGATCTCTTCTTCATCCATTTTTGTTTTGAATTTTCTTCTTGGTTTTTTTTATTTTATTGTTTCTTCACCAATTATCACATGCTAGCAGATGTTGGTTTGGACTCACTGAGTAAGCTCTAGAAGCAAGGAGGAACAAAGTTGGCAGAGACCATTTTGTCTTGGTAACTTGCAAATCCCATTTGTTACTTCATTATTCTTCAAGAATTTATGGCCTGGTTGAACTTTGTACTACTCCTAATTTTCTATTTGATTATTAAACCCTAATTTTGTGTATTATCTTGGATTGATGGTTGTAAACCTTGTGAGGTGTTTAATGCTTTGTATGGGTTTGATTGAATTGTGAGCAAACTGTTTGATGAAATGCTGGAGAAATTCTTTTCTGATATGTTGGTGATTTAGGCAGCTTATTGATCTAATTTTTTGCTTCATGCTTGCCCAATTGACAATGATTATCAATGTGTTTTATTTCCATTTTTCAAACTATACTTGGTGTTACGTATCTTGCTTTTTCAAATTGTGGTTGGAAAAGTGAAAGTTAAGTCCAGGTCATTGATACAAAGCAAGTAAGCTAGAACATAATCTTTTGAGATGGTTGTTTCTTTCCATTGATTTGCTTTCTGTGTGTTGGAAATGTTTGAGATGGAGTCGTTAGAATAATAGGACATAGTTTTGAAGTTTGTGATGGACCAAGGAAAGTGTTTGACATTTTGAACTATGGGGGAAAGGTTAGTAAAAAAGGTGTGGCCGTTGGACTTGATGGCTGAAGTTACTTGGGAATTTCAATTCTGTTGGGAGGAGTTTTCAAGTGGTGCTGGGAATTGGTTTTCATTTGCTCTGCTCCAAAATCCCAATGCTGAGTAAATTCAATGGGACAAAAGTTCAGAGCCAAGTTCGTGTATGAGAATTTAGATTCTATATTGAAAAAGTCCTATTCTAAACCAAGTCGACTGCACTAGTTGTTAGGAACACTGAATCTTAGGGACAAGCAGGGATAGGTACAAAGAAAAATACCAGGAAACTTACTCATATGGACAATAGTAGACTAGTAGCGCATCCTAAGACTTAGTCAGTTATTGTTGCCAAGGTTGTATTGATGCATGCTATGTTTGTATTCCTACAGTCCTAACATTATCATTTACCTACCAATTAATATTCTATCCCTTTTATTTCCGTGAAACCAAACGAGGAAAAATTTGTCCATTTTTGAGGCACCAATAGATCATATATTCCAGAAGCATTATCGCTTCTTTGGACACAGAGCCAAAACAATATTTCTAGGAAACCAACAAAAATGACTTGCAAGACAATGATTGATACCTTATATCTAAAAGTAGATTATAGTTCAAACTGTGCGTGCTGCATGTTGACTTTGAGGTTTAAAAATCAATGTTGTACATTGATGAACCGTGAAGAGAAGGGCATCTTTTTTAAGAGGCACTAAGGACAAGTGCAAGAGTAATCTTGCAAATAAAGCAAAAGAAAAGGATGGGCCACGGGCTAAATTCAAAGTGGGCTGATATTCATAGACCAGCCCATTTAACTTGAGAGTTAGGACATGTTAGAGTGACAAGATTAAAGCGTACTTAAATTTTAATCTTTGTCCTAAATTTGTATTTATTTATTTTTACTATTATAATAATTTAAAATAATTTATTATTATTATTATTTAGATTTTTTAGAGTTAAATGAATTTATCTATTTAACCTGCTAGCTAGTTCTATAGAATTAGAGCCCATGTTAGATTGATATCATATTTGTTACAGGCCAACCATGTTGGGGCCGTGAAGGAACAACATGTGAGAACTGTAGGGAGCAATCCTTGGAAACCATATATCTTTAAAAATAAGTAGTTAAAGTAAATTATGTAATTATACTAATCATATATATATATATATGTTGAGTTTGTGAGTTATAACACCCTTGCTTTTGGCTCTATGTTACTACATCTGTGTTTTTTGGCTCTATGTTCAATAGTAGCTACTATGCAATTGTAAGAATGGACTGAGTCATGTCGTAGCTCTTGTTCTAACAACCTTTTCTCATTCTTAGAACTTTAGATCAGGGCCATTCGTTTTAGACTTTTAGTATGTTTATCAAGCACTAGAATATTTTATGAAAAGTAAAATGACAAACAATCGAGAAAATCTAAACAAGTAGCAGTATGTGGTCGAACAAATACTAAATTCTAGAAATAGAATAAATCCCCTTATCCAATTCTATTAAAGCATGAACTCAGTTCTGGAAATTCTTTGCTTTCTTAACTAATTATAGAAATGCTTCACATTAACTGTCCAATGATTAGGCAAAAGGTACAATGGGAAAGTTGAAAGAAAAATTAGAGAATTTTTACCAAACATATTGTGATAATACAAGAAAAAATATATTCAATTTTGTTCAAGCAAAGGGTTCTGTGTTTGTCTTTGTGCATGTTTTGTTCTGTATATTTCTCAGGAAAACAGAGGAAGAGTATCAAAAAGGAAAAATTATGTGTTAGCTTTGTGTACTATTTGGTTGAAGGATATGTGGATATCCAATCTAAATTTGTATTGAGGAAAACTGAATTTTTTTTATTAATATGGTATTATTATTAATAGGTCATGAGAAATGTTATTGATGTTGTGTTATATGTTGTGGATTGTGAAGAAATGGACACTAGTGCAGTTGATACCTCAATTACTTCAAGAAAACGTAAAAGAAATGAAGAAGAGGCAGAATTTGAGAAGAAAATAAAAATCATTGTTGCTAGTGTCATTGCTATGCTTATGGGTGCAATAGCTTGGTATCATGACAAGTATTTTGTTAAGGAACCAGCCTATATTTGGGAATTGGAAAGGCGTAGTTTCCTTAATCGTCTACACATGGGAGCAGAAAAAGATTGCATTGAACAATTAAGGGTCAGTAAACGAGCCTTTTTTAAGCTTTGTAAAGTTTTAGAAGAGAATGGCGGATTAGTAAGAACAAGAAATGTCCCTATAACTGAAGTTGTGGCAATGTTTCTACATATCCTTGCTCACAACCTAAAGTACAGAGTAGTGCAATTTAGTTATTGCAGATCTAAAGAAACTATAAGTAGGCAATTCAATAATGTCTTGCGAGCTATAATAAAAGTGAGCAGGGAATATTTGAAGTTTCATGAATATAATCTAGAGGGCTCAGAGGCAAACAAATGGAGGTGGTTTGAGGTAAGTTTATCAATTGTTTAGGCTGAATTTGCTAATTATAAAACATCATTAAGAAAGACAACTTATTGATGATTTTTTATTGTTTTTAGAATTGTGTAGGAGCACTTGATGGGACACATATTCCAGTAACTGTTTTTGTTGAAGATAGGACTAAATATCGTGATAGAAAGGGTGACATCTGTACAAATGTGTTAGGAGTTTGTGGTCCAGATTTAAGGTTCATTTATGTGTTACCAGGGTGGGAAGGGTCGGCAGCAGATTCTCGAGTATTACGAGATGCCTTGCGTCGTTGAAACGGTCTCCAAATTCCAAATGGTAATATCAATAATATAATGATAATTTATTTAATATATCACATACAAAAATATGATTTTTTTTTGAACTATTGTAGGTAAATACTTTCTTGTGGATGCGGGATATACTAATGGCCCAAGAGTTTTAGCACCTTATCGAGGGACTAGATATCACCCCAATGAGTGGATTGGAAACACCCCTCAAAATTACAAGGAGCTATTCAATCGTCGTCATGCAAGTGCAAGGAATACAATTGAAAGATCATTTGGAATATTGAAAAAAAGATGGAGTATATTAAGAACTCCTTAATTTTTTGATATAAAAACACAAATAAGAATTATTAATGCTTGTTTCATACTGCATAATTTTATAAGAAATGAGCGACAAAGTGATCCAATTTTAGAGGTCCAAGACTTGGAGTTTTTATCTGTTGTTGATGAAGAGTTAACCAATCAACAAAGAAGGGAAAGAGTTGCAAATAACACCACAGATGAGGTCACATGTGTTCAAGTCACTGATGAGTGGACAATGTTTCGAGACACTTTGGCAATGGATATGTTTGCTGATTATCAAGTTAGAAGAAACTTTGCTTAGGAATAGTCTTTTGTAGAGGCTTTTGACTTTTGTTCTTTTTTATATTTAATTGACTCAACATTCCAGTTTTATGTTATTTGTAATTGAGATTCCATAATACATTTTAAGTTTAGTTCTTTACTTGCTAAATTGATAGCATAATTATTATATACTACATAGATGGTACAATATTTATAGAATGCTGATTATTGTTTACTGTATAAATGGTACAATGTTTGTAGAATGCTAATTGTTGCATTTTGAATTTATGCTGCATATTTTCTTTGGTGGAATGAAAATATATGCATTTAACTGATTAGGTGCTGCATACTTCTCTTATGGGAACTAATTAGTTTTAGTTAGCAATATTTGGTTAGCAATATGCTTATGCCGATTTGCAGTTTATTAGGTGGTCATACATTGACTTTTATGGAGTCATCCAAAGGAAGGTCAATGCTAACTCAAGGGAAGAACAAGACAAAGGGAAAAAGAAAGATAACAGAAAGCAACAATGAAGACAAGAAAGATGATACAAGGAGTTACTTTACGTGGAATTTGGAAATGGAGCGTGTATTGGCTGATGTACTTAGAGATCAAAGAAATTTGGGCAACAAGAGTGATGAGGCTTGGAAAACAGTGGCATACAACACTGCAGCTTCTATACTATCTACACGTTTCAAAGTCCAGCTTGTTGAAGAACATGGTATGGCATTGTTAGTGACATTCTTAGTCAAAGTGGATTTGATTGGGATGGCACAAGATACATGATTACGGTTGATAATGAAAATGCATGGAATGAGTATGTCAAAGTAAGTTTTATTATTCTTTTTTAATGTTATAATTATTCAATGCAATTGTAAGTAATGTTTTGTGCTATTATTAACATGTTTCCTTTTATTTTCAAGTCACATGAAGATGCTAAACGATTCCGGTTTAAGGTGATTCCAAATTGGGATGACATAGTAGATCTATGCGCAAAAGATAGAGCCACTGGAAATGGTGCTGAGACTGCTATTGATGCTGATGAAGTTATGAGCAAAGAAGTAACTGAAGAGGAACCGGGCTTAGAGGCTGCTAGTACTACTCTTGGTTTAGAGGAACCGAGTTCTAGTATAAAGAAAAGGGAACAATCTTCAACTTCTGCTAGTATACAATCCCAAAGGAGAAAAGTTGGAGAAAGAGATGGAATAGTGGCTTCAATGAGAGAAGTGGCTGAATCTTTGAAGTTGTTTTTGGAAGCAACTCCAAAGAAAACAGATGAAAAAGATGTTCAAGAAGTGTTGAATGAGCTAGAAAAAATACTAGATCTTGATCACTCAAAATGGCTTAAAGCTGTGAATTGGTTGACACAAAATCCAAGTCAATTAGTGGTTGTGAGAGCTCTTCCAATTGATAAGAAGAAGGATTACATCTTGGCCTTCATGTCTTGATATAGTTAGTTAACTATCTTGATATGTTAGACTTTTTTAATGAATCACTAGGTTGGGTGTTAGATTTGGCCTTTTCATATATAGTTTTAAATGTTGGGTTAAGACTATGGCTAGACAATACTTGTGTTCATACTTAACATGTATGAGTTAGATTGACTTAAATATGCTTTCAAATTGATAATTCAACATTTGTTGCTGTTCTCTTTAAATGGTTCACTTTGCAAGTTTGAAGTATACCTCTCCTTCCTTTGTCACATCAATGGTTAACACAATCTCATCTCTTACATTTATAATTGTAGTTGCACTCAAGTGAGTAGTTGAAATTGATGATATTTTTTCTGAAATTATCATAGTCCTACTACAAAACAAGAATTTTGTTTTATTTTTTTTCATGATTCTTTTATATAAGATGGAGGCTGTTGATATTAAGAACCCTTGTGGGCTAGCTAAAGTCTTTGGAATTGTATTATCATTGGCTGGTATCTTGATAATGATTTTGTATAAAGGACATGCAGCTATTGTGGCTTTCGATAGTTAAATAAATAGAACTTGTCATTGTGATTTTGGCAGAGATTGTAATTATTATTAATGGGTTGGGTTTATTTTTAGTTCTTATTTACTTACTTCAAAGTCTTCTTTAGCTGCTGTATATAACCAACCTACTCTGAAACGATTTTGTGCATAATCTTGTAGCTAACATCTTTTTAGTTCAAACGCATCGATTATATATATATATATATATATATATATAAGGGCTTTTATTTTTATGTAAATATATTTTTTATTCTATATTTTATAATAAAAATACTTTTATCAAATTTAATTATCCAAACAAGGAATTTATAAATGAATGGAATTTAATTGCTTTGATTATCCAAACAAAACATTTTATAAATGAAGGGAATTTAATTGAAGCAATTAAATTCCATTGCATTTCAAATTCCTTAGAATTTTAAAATTCTTCGTCCAAACACAACGTAAATGTTAGTTGAAAAGTAAAATAACGCAAAGAGAGGGAAAGAAAGCTCACATCAGATATTTATACTGGTTCACCCCCACAATCCGAAAGCTACGTCCAGTCCCTTTTTCTTGAAGGATTTTTTACTTATCTTTCTCAGATTACAAGTATTCTTCTCAACACCTCTTCATGCTACAACCAAGTATTCTAAACCTCTTCAGGTTCTAGTCACAAGTATTCTTTTATACAAAAGCCTCTTCAAGCTTACTAACAACACAAGTATTCTTTTATACAAAAGCCTCTTCAAGCTTACTAACAAGGAAATATGAGTGTTTTAACACACTTGAGAGTGACTCATGATATGTGAGGATAAACAATAAGCTCAAGTAGAAACTCTATACAAGAATAAATGAAAGTATGTCAAACAGAGTTGGTTTTTTTCTTTGAAAAAATTCTATTGTTCTTTTTTTTTTTTTATATCTCGCACTTTGATCTTTTGAGGACTTTGGTATATATAGGCTTCTAAGCTTTGAACAGTCTTTAAAAGCTTCTTCGTTCAACGACAATATTTATTACTGTTTTGAGTAGCATTAAATGCACAATGCTGATAACGTGTTGATCTTCTTTTGACAAGTGACTTTGGTTATCAACGTTTGCGAGGAATTTGATATCTTTGTTTTGACTCTTCTAAATGAGCAGAAAGTTCCTTATTTTCTAGTCCTTGTAGTTGTTAGGTGTGTTAACTCCAGCGAACAAAGTTGATATTTGAAAGTCATGTTCGTGTTAGAGATCTCCTCAACAATTAATGCACTTTGTTTTGCGTGTCTTTGAATTGTTTTGGATGGATGCTTTTGAGAAACAATTAACAGAGACAAAATAATGGACGATCAAATATAATATAGTAAACAATTCATGTTTTATTGGACATATGTAGTGAAATAGAGATTTTGTCTTTATCAAAACTTGTCTTTGGTCCAAAAATATTTATAAACGCTTTATTCAATAATTACAACATGGATTATTTCCTTTTTAGAACGTAATGTCATGAGTTTATTTAAAACTTATTGGTTCAATCTTATTTAATATTATTGTTATCTTCAAAACTCTAAGGGGTTTAATTTCCTTGAACAATTTTGGTTCCAATATCAGATACTTACATTCGTCTTTGGCTCCAACAAATCATGTGATTGAAAGGAATTTGCACTTGCTTAATAGGACTAGAAGGAGAGTATTGATCAGGTTGATAGTAGTTCTGAATTTGTTGATAATTGTGTTGATATAGCTAACAACTTGAATAATAGGACTTTGAAGGAGATGGCTGCTCTTGATGTTACTTACCAACCTTTGTGCATTCAATATTATGATCTTAATACTGACTTTGAACTTAAACTTGGATTGATACATTTGTTGCTTAAGTTCCATGGGCTTGCAGGTGAAGATCCTCATAGACACTTGAAGGAATTTCATATGGTCTGTTCAACCATAAAGCCACAAGGAATACCTAAAGTGCACATCAAGTTGAGAGCATTCCCTTTCTCGTTTGATGATGCAGCCAATGACTATTCACCTAGTTCAGTTGTATATTGGAATGGCATAAAGAGGCTATTCTTAGAGAGGTTTTTCCCTACATCTAGAGCTGCTTGTTGGGTTTTGGGATCGAGAAACATAGCGGAGAACAAAACAAAATTCAAAACCCAGCCAAGGATCCACGTGAAAATCATAAAACGTGTTAAGGGATTTACCTCTAGAAAGAAATGATTGTCAAACACGTGCACAACAATCGAGCTGTGCCTTTATGGTATCCACATGAACGGATGTAATGGTTTCTCTCTTCAGTACGGAGCTAGCCACGAAGGGAGGGGCGACTCTCTCTACGAGTTCTCTCTCTCTACTCGGAAATGATTTCCGAATCTGAGTTGTGTGTGGTGTAGTGTGGCATTAAGAGTCTAAGAGATTTTTATATAGGCCTCTGCACATATCTGACATCAATCAGACTTATGTGTGAGCCTATTCAATTAGGTTGGCCCATTTCGTCTAACTAAATGTCCAACTAGCCCCTTTTAACTCCATTCTAATCCATTCTATGTGTGTGACCCTGTAGGATCCTATTACATTGACAGTAACATTAAATCCTATTTAATATTATAAATAGTGAGCGGTATCTAGCAAAACATCACTGCTACTCAAGTAATAGGAATGTCAGTGATTCGACATAACCTAACAGTGGCTAATGTTACCATGTAGTCTAGTCCATTTGTCCTAATATCTTGATTGAACACAAGGCATGTAACGTGTCATCCTTGTATTGTTCAATTATTGGTTTCTTGATTGCCGAGTAGACTTATAAAGACAAATGAGATCAATATCTCATATCGACTCATTTGAGCATGGCCATGCATTTTCAAGTCTCACTCATCAAGGGGCCCTAAGATATCACTTTCGTTATGTGGGAGGGACAAATCCTATCTACGTCACTCACATCCCTCTACATGACTTGTAACATGTCCAATAACCGACTTTATGATCATCTTGTTACAAGTGATGTTTGATGATATTAAAACATATAACTCCTCATGTAGGGAACCGTAGTGACTTCAAGTCAAATGACCATGTACACCATTGTTATTATGAGAACTGCTTTTGGCACTCACGTAACGATCTATGTAATGTTCTCATGGTGGGTTAGTCCAGTACATTATTACTCTAATATGTACCCATGTGTAGACTTGATATCTCATATCCATGACAAGTGAGACACGGTCATCAGTCTTCGCACAGACTAGTCTTAACGCATCGCTATCGTCATAATTGATAATAATACTTAACTAAGGACATTTAAGAATAGCATTCCAATTTATCCAATAGTATCTCACTATCATGTCACGTACTTGATATTCCATGGCATAAAACTTTCCATTCTAAGGATTCTATTATGTTCATTTAATATAAATAAATAACACAATAAATCAAATGCTTCATATATTAAATAAATCTCATGATACAATGTAAACAATAAAGTCAATATATAACTGGCCTCTAGGGCATATACCAACACTGCTACTATTAGAAATGACAAATATGGCATAAGGAAGATGGTTGGAGAGACTTTGCATGAGTACTGGGAGAGGTTTGAGAAGTTGTGTTCAAGCTGCCCTTACCTCCAAATCAGGGATCAATTATTAATTCAATATTTCTACGAGGGATTGTTGCCTATGGATAGAAGCATGATTGCTGCTAGTGCAGAAGCTTTAGTTAACAAAACCCCAACTGCTTCTAGAGACTTGATTGCTAATATGGCTGCCAACTCCCAACAATTTGGTAGCAGACTAACCATTTCAACCAGAGGAGTTATTGAAGCATATGTGTCGCATGCTAACCAACAGAGAATGGAGCATAGACTTGATGAGTTGGCTTCATTGATGAGGCTATTGGTAGTGGGATAACTAATTATCAGTGCAGGGGCCTGCAAGAGTTTGTAGTATTTGTTCTTGTCCTTCTCACCCCACAGATTCATGCCCTACACTTCAAGATGACAATTCTACATTCTAGGATTATTTTGTTACTATAGTAGGCATTTTCTGTAACACCCTCGGTTGGGTATCACATTTAACAGATTTTAATTTCATTTTAAAACCTCTTCGAATTTCTTATATATAAAAAAATACGAGTTTCAAAATTCATTTTCGCAGATAACATAAAACAAATAGATTAATAATAACGTAATTGCACCAAGATACAAACAATACACATCATTTACATTACTCAACTTTTATATTTGTCTTACTACATAATACATAACCATAGGTCCTAACAAAGAAATAGGAACACACGTGCTGTACAACTGTACTACTAGCTATTTGACCACAGTCAGCTACCTACAGAGCAGGATCCTTATCTAGATCCTCCTCTGAGTTCTCCTCAGGGTCTATATCAGGTAAGGGCCCTCTAAAGTAACTAGATCTGTGCGCCGGTGTCCTAGCAACTCTGCGCATATGGGCCCTAGTAGAAGAAACCATGGAGTCCTCTTGCTGTGTATACTAAGCATAGCTCCATAACTCCCGAATCGGCATATATAATTCTACAAAATCGATAATAGTAAAAATACTAATAGGATCACCACTGAGGGTCCTATGGACGGCGAGAGTCACGTCCACGACGTCCCCGATATACTCTACATTCTCTGTCTCCAAACGGACGCATTAGGCGTCTGAGCTTCCGTGGAATTGGACTCGAATGAATCCCAAAAATTCATGTTTTTTGGTCATCATCATCTTCATATAGTACAATCAAATAGTAAATAAAATAATATAACAAAAGGGATGAGATTCTTAATATCATCAATACCAATAAGAAGTTAAGAAAATAGTATAAACAATTTATACATTTTAACAACTAATCGGCAGATTGTAACGTGTTATCAAACAAATGGGTGAACCAAACTCAATGTGCACTATGATAATGTGACGATATGACAACTGACTATGCAAATGTACAATAATTGACCCCTACTCCATGGAGCTAATCACGGCAGTCAGAGAGAGTGATTTGGGAGACAAGTTCCATTTCTCATTAGCCTCAAAGTGCTATCAAATCTCAAATGCGCATCATGGCTATATGTGAATATTCTCAACTAAACCGAGAATAAGAATAGTGTCTCGTCGAGATCGTCAGTGTATTGCAATCATATTATAACGGCACAGTGGTGCTACCAACTAGCACCCTGTGGAGTTTCTGCACCTCAACGCCTCCTAGATCAAAACCCTGATCTTCATTATGCAATTCGCATCCGCACTAAGGTGTAACTCAATCTCCTAGACTCAAGGCCTTAACAAGTCTCATCAGACTTCCACAATGCCATGCAGAATGTGATAATTTATGATCACAACACAATCTCCTTTGGATTCAAGCCACTACTAAGACTTAGAGTCTACTAACCTGTTTAGGGTCCAGTATTCGGCTTGACAGTAGTTTCGTTGTTTCTTAATCATGTGGTGCTTTTTAAAACATTTCTCAAAATCATGTAATGCTACAGTTACAGTTTTTACTCACGTAACACTCTGGTTACTATTTTAAATCGCATAACCCATCTATTATGTTTTTCTAAATCGCATAACATTTCTATGACAATTTTAAATTGCGTAACGGTTCTATTACGTTTTTCAATCCCGTAAACGGATCTTCATAGTTTTCAAATCGCATAACTCAAATTTTCATATTTTTGAATCGCGTAAGATTTTAAAATCACTTTTCAATCGTGTAAAGTAATTTTTGTAAATTTCCAATCGCGTTAAGCGTTTTTCGCAAACTTTTAATCGTGTAAAGTGATTTTCATAAAAACTATGCTATTTTGAACTAAATTAAATATTTTCAAGTCTATTATCACTATTTGCACTAAAAACTAAGTTCAATGTTAAAAATTGATTTTTCCGCTAACCTTCCAAAATCATTTCTATTTGAAAACATTTATTTCTCATCTCAAATCATCACAAAGATGTTTTTTCCCTCAAATTCCGAAAATAAAATTCTTTTTATAGAATAAGTATTAATTTAAAATAGTTTATTTTGCTCATTTTAAAACTTTGTTCTTTTCCTCTTTATCCATAAAAATCCTTAACCTAACTAATTATCACCTAATTAATTTAGTTTAACAATTAATAAATTATTTTTCTTTGATGCTAACTTTCTTAGGCTAGGTGGCTATGAGCCACACGTGGTCTTTGTACCAAAATCTTTTGATGCTATCCTTTTCAAAACATAGTGGCCGAACCACTCATAGGTCTTTGGACCAAAATCCATCTACTTTCTACCATGATTCAATTGTTCAATCCAAAACATATGTCCTAATCATACCTTTCCATTCACACATGAATCATTTCATCCATATCCAAGATATATTATGCTTCAACTATCACAAGTTCATGCAATATTTCAAAGCCATAAAAATACATAGGCTAAATAAAGCATAAAACGATAAAGCACAAATCATAAAGCTTGAAGCATAAAGCATAAACCACAAATAACCCCACGAAAATTAAGTGAATAAATCCTTAAGTGAAATTTTCACTAACAAGCCACAAATCTTATTTTCCCATCATTATATTGGTTGATAAAGAAAACTCCTCCTCACCTTATGGTTCAAAAATCCTCTAAGTGGTTTTGGAAAAGTTCCTAGTTCTTCCACCAACAAAACCCTTAAAGGAAACCAAGTTTACAAATTTTAAACTCTAAAACTTGAAACAAGATGACCATGGATCAATCCAATGGTGTAAAACTTTAAAAATAGAATTTAAAAAGTGAAGATAGAGAATTTTCACCTTCATTCTTCAAACTTTGATTTTCAAGAAAGTGATTGAAGATGGTTTCTTTTCAAGAAACTTTCATCACAAAAGCTTCTTAGAATAATGCTTAGATGGTAGAAACAAGGTTGGATGATTTGGTTCAAGCTTGGAAGATGGATCTATGGTACTTGACCGTGGGTTTTCTTGAGAGAGAAAGGAGAGAAAATTTGCTTCTTGCAACAAAGTGAAGGTAAAGTGTAAAGATAAAATGTAAGAAGTAAAATGTGACTTTGCTACTTGGTAAAATATCACACAAGACATTTTCCCTTGTCTTCCACTTGCTTAGCCAAAATTTTGGAGAAGTTTGGAGAAGCATCTTGCTTTCCTCCACTTGTGACTCACTTGGATGACTCACAAAGTGGATGAGTAGGCTTGTGACTCACTTGGATGACTCACAAAGTGGATGAGTAGGCTTGTGACTAGGCTAGATGACTCCATCATTAGATATTTGTCTCTAGATATTTTCCAGTAACTATTATCCAATGGACAAAAACCAATATCTATTGTCCAATGAACAACAAAATGTACCTAAATTTTTATCTGACAATAAAATCTTAAAAAATGAAAAACTTAAAAATCTGTTCTCGGATTCAGGTTTCGTAAACTCCCATTACCTCAGTAAATAGTCAAAAATTTCAAGCCATACCCTAAATCAACACATAAAGTCAGAGCAAAATAAACACTAATTAAATAAGGCTCACAAAAATCCCCAAAAATCACAAAAAATTAGAAAAATCAGTATTTAAATTAGAAACAAAAATTTTGGGGTGTTACATTTTCCTGGTAAACCACAGTATCATCAGCAACAACAACTGAGATATGATCCCTACCCCAGTAAATATATACCTGGATGGAGAGATCATCCCAACCTAAGATATTGGAATGCAGTAACATAATAGCAACAACCACAACAGTATAGGCAACCATTCCAACAACCAGTTAGGAAACAACAATTTCATCCATATGTTGGACCAAGTAGGCAACCATTCCACTCATTCAGCAACAAGGTCCAACAACCACGAAATCTGAGCCTACATTGGAGGTATCGGTGAAACATATGATAACAAATAACATATAGTTTTGGCAAAGAACAGAAGCTATAATCTAAATTTTGGAAACTCAGATTGGACAATTAACATTTTCATTGAGTTTGTTGCAAACCCAAGGTTTTGGCCAACTCCCTTCACAGATAATTCCCAATCCAAAAGGAAATATGAGTGCTATTATGTTAAGGTCTGGCAAATCTGTGCAAGTGTCAACTGACCCTCAACAAATAAATAAGCAAAATAAGCAAAAATCAGCAAATAAATCTAATGTTGCAGAAAAATTAGATTCTACAGAACATAAGACTAGCGTAAACCAGAAATCTAATCAGTACATGATGTGCAAAAATCAGTAGTTGATGTGAAACAACAACAGAAATTCGATCATGCAGCACCCCTCCCATTTCCATAGAGGACCACTTAGTAAAATATGCGAGGATGAGTTCTATTATACTGTGTTCATTGTTAGATAGTTAACTTATCACAAATTTGTTGTCTTGAAAGAGAATTAATAAGTTCTCTTCTAGTGATGATCTCATAATTGATATTTTGACTTCTGAGGGACAATTATTTTGCAGCTTAAACATGATCTCTGTTATGCTTTTGGGTATCCATGCGCATAATCTAAGGTCAGCTGGTAAAATCAATTCTGTTGATTGGATAAATAGTTTTGATCAAATATAATGGAAATAGAACTTTTGTTGAAATGATAGGAGAAATTGTCAGAGCCTTCTATAAATTACTGTCCCTTCCCTTTATTTATTTTTTAAAAAAAGTCTTTCTTTCTAAACAAAATCCAAAAACTTAATATTGATTCTAAGGCAAAGTGCAGTAGCTCACAGATTGAGTATGTGAGGTTGGTGATAGAGGAAGTGGAGGTAGCTCCACCACAGGCAAAATGAGGTTTGTCTCAAGATCTTGTTCACTTCACTCTGCCACACTGATGTCTACTTCTGGGAAGCTAAGGTAATTAATGATTCTGAAATTGTTAAAGAGACGCTACTAGTTTTTTAAACTACACATTTAATACATTCTGAAACTGTTAATTTGAATATTTTACAGGGACATAAACCATTATTTCCACTCATAAATGGTCATGAAGCAGGCGGGTATTCACAATTTTCAATTGAAAAACAAAGATTATGTTTATCAATATGTATATTACAGAAATTTCTTTTTGTTGTACATATTTTGTGTTTTTCAATTTTTGGTTTGCTCAGAAATGTGGAGAGTGAGTGTTGGTGAGGGTGTGACAGATCTCAATCCTAGTGATCATAGGCTTCCAGTCTTCGCTGGGGAGTGCAAGGAGTGTCCGCATTGCAAATTAGAGGAAAGTAACTTGTGTAACCTCCTAAGAATTAATACTTACTAACCGCAGAGTGATGCTCAATGATGGCCAATCAAGGTTTTCAATTAATGGACAACCAATATACCATTTTGTTGGATCCTCCGCCTTCAGTGCATACACTGTGGTTCATGTTGGCTGTGTTGCCAAGATCAACCCTTCTGCCCCACTTGACAAAGTTTGTGTTCTCAGTTGCAGAATCTCAACAGGTTAGAAGAGATCAATTGTGCTCTTTTAATCAATTGGAAAGTTTCTCTTTCAAGTAACAACATTATTAATGGGTTTCATATTGAAGGTCTTGGTGCTACACTGAATGTTGCAAAACCATGCAAAGGTTCATCAGTAGCTATATTTGGATTGGGAGCTATAGGCCTTGCTGTGAGTTTTCTCTTCCCAAATAAAAGAGGAACTTTTTGGTGCAACTATTTCTGCAACAGTGATATAACTGTTTTTCTACTTTTGCTTGTTCTAAAGGCTGCCGAGGGAGCTAGGCTTGCTGGTGCTTCCAAGATTATTGGAGTAGACTTGAATTCTAAGAGATTTATTGAAGGTGAGTGAAACAGTTATAAAGTCTAGTTATACCTTAATTATGGATTGTAAATATAAGCATCCTAACTATCCTTCCATTGAGGATCCTGATAAATCAAAGATATTTAATATTTCTACACTAATTCTGTTCTGAGTGTGCTATTCTTGTTTACAGCTAAGCAGTTTGGAGTTACTGATTTTGTGAATCCTAAAGATTATGACTAGCCCGTTCAAGAGGTTTGTCTCCTAATATAAACTGTCTAGTGACGAAATTATACCTAAGCTTTTGCACTTAGTTGAGTATCTTCAATTCATTTCAGGTGATTGCTTCAATGACTGGTATTAGATATTAGGTGCATATTGTTATCATTGTTAGAATTTATTTCCATATGAATCACAGTGGGTCAAAGATTTATGTCGATCTCAATCATGGCAACTAGTAAGTGATACATCTATGTTTTATCTATTGTTTAATCTGCATTTTTTAAGGAGTTTGTTCATATCTGTTATTGTTTAATTTATCTATTACTTTATGATCTTCTTTTGTGAAAATGCATTTTTACTTTTTTAAAATAGAATGATTATGGGGTCTTACAGGAATTGAGTTTGAGAATTCTTGTGAAGTTTGGAGTGTTTTCAAAACTTAACAAAGTAAGGAAGAGACGGTGTAGTAAAAACTCCAACCTCAATTGGTTAGTGTGAGGGATGTTTCTTTCCTCCAAAGCACAGTCATGAATATGTATTTCGTATAACTCGTCAGAATTCTGGGGTACTTCCACCCTCCAATTCTTTACTGTGACCCCCAGCACCTGCAAGAATAATCTAAAACGAATATAGTATGGTGTCTGTGGACTTGAGTAGCAATGAAATATGCTAGCTTGTGGCTGGTTCAGCTCCTAAAGCAGGGACACAACCTCTGATTCCGCCACCACCAAGTGCCAGTAAGTATATTGAAGCGTAAAGGAGCAAAGCTTTTGTGCTGTGCACACATTTTGACTTCCCACATGGTTCAGGCTGAAGTTTCTCATCGTGGGATTGAATCACAAGCAACATGTATCCCTGCAATTCAAAAATACCAACCTTAAGCTGTGGCCGTGAAGTCCTAAGCTCTAATTCCAGCAGCCACAACATTTGCGTATTTATTTAATTATTTTGGTTTAAGATGAGAAAAAGATTGGTGGGTGATGGGAATGGTTGTGTGGTGCTTTTTGGACGGTTTTAATATGGTTACAGACACAGCCTTGCTATCATTGCTTAGCACATTTTCTCTCATTCTCAAATATGTTTCACTGCATCAGGTGCCCAAGGATTTGATCGCTATCTAACTGTGTGAGAAGTAATGGTGGACTAAATCAATTGTGAACTGGTGTAAGTCACCTCTTCCTCTCCTGTAATGTATTGTAACTCTTATATGAAGGATAAATTAGTGCTCTTATGTCTGTAATTGTATGTAGAATCAAATATTTGCATTACATTACAGTTTTAGTACATGAAATATATATGAAATTGTAGAAGATTTACTATTTTAACTTTCTTGTATCTGAATAGGTCTTTGGGTTACATCTTTTGTCATCACAGGCTGGGAAATTGATGTTTATTTTCTTATCTTTTTTTCCCTATTGTTTGCTTTTTCCGATTGTGAACATTTTGACTATTTTTTTTTTCATCTTTGCGAGACTTCAGCAGCTTTCCCATCTGTTAAATATAATGCATTGTATATGGTGAAATATTGTTTGTTTTGTTTTGTATTATCTTATCTATGGGGATTCAGTCTGCATTGAGGCCATCTTTGGGATTGGGTAGTGATTATTTGTAAAGCTGAAATGTTCTGCTTAAATATTTTTTATATTGAACGTAAGTAAACAATCATTTTTCCTATAGATATCGGACATGGTGGCTGTGGCACATATAATGAACGCAACTTTAGTCATCCCACAAATGAAATATTCCTCTTGATGTTGATATCCGCTGAAAAGGCTGAGGCAACAGTGATGTTCAATTTTTTTTTTAAATGTCGTTTTGCCGCAGTTTAAAAAAAGAGCGGCTAAACGATATTTTTTTCCTATTTAATATTAGCGGTTGTTTGAACTGCCACTATTATAAATAAGCTATTAGCGACGTTTATTCCAGCGGTTGGTGAAAATCGCCGCTAATCATTTTGCGACCTCTTATCCGTGATGATTGGGGAACCGCCGCGAAACACATTTAACGGTCATTGAAACCGCCGCTAAACCTAAAACTCAACCGCCACGAAACCTCATTTTTTTTGTAGTGATGCATAATTATTAGATGTCTTGAACTCAAGTTATTCCTGAAATATAGAAACAATGTAAAATCCAAATAATGTTGGAAAATGCAATTAAGTCCAAATTGAACACAAGCTTATAAAATGTGGCCAAGTTGATTAATCAATTTGAGACACTTATGTTAGCTTTGTACTGAGCTTTATTAGATATTTATTTTGCCCAATATTAGTATTTTAGATGAGTTTAATGTTGTTGGGCCTCATTGGGCTTTAGTGCAAATTCTGAATAATTCTTGGATTTTGATGTATTTTGACCTTTCCTCCTTGGTTAGGCCATAACTTGAGACTCGGTGATCCATTTGTGGTGATCTTCGTGTCTTTGGAAAGCTGAGACAAGGCACTACAAGTTTCATGAAGAACTCAAGAGCTAGACCGGACTTCTAAGGGTCCAAAATATCCCTAAAATGCAGAGTGGGTTTGCTATCATTGGAATCTGGGCAGTGTGCACATATTGGACTATATAGTGGGCTATAGGCCTCCTTTGGAATTGAAGCTTGGCCATTGGGAAGATAAGACCCATATCTCTAACTTCACTGAAGACTATTTAGTTAATAGATGCTGTTTTAGGCATGATTATAAAGCTACAAGTTGGTTTGAATTTGGAAACATGTTCTGCCAACCTAACTTGAGGTAGGTACAGTGTTTTAGCATATATGGAGTTTTAAAAGTTCAAATGGCATGAAACTAAAGCCAAAATTTCAAGGAGACAACTGGCTACAACTTTCATGAGACCTCCAAGCCAAAATACATCGTTTAGGGCATGAAAAGCAGGCTGGAAGTCGAAGTAGAGTTGCTAACTTGAAGCCACCAACCATACACCAACCCACCTACCATGCACCAACCCACCAACCATGGATCAAACTTCTATATTTGACAATTTTCATGTTTTTACAGCTTATATTCAGATTACTTTCAATTACAAATTGGCTTCTAGGATTAGTATAAATGCAGCCAATCTCTTTGTATTAATCATCATTCAATTTGAAGTAAGTTTGAGTATTTGTTTGAAGAAAGTTTAAGTATTTGTGTGAGTTTTCTTTCTCTTCTTCTCCCTTCTCTTTAAAATTTCATTTTTGTTCTTTATTTTCAGAGATCTTCCTTCCCATCCATGGAAGGCTAGGCTCCCATAATTAATCCAAGGGATTAACCATCTTGATGTTTAATTTAGAGATATTGTTTTGCTTGTTCATATTGCTTAATTGTTATTCAAGTTTTTCTTTTTCCTTTTTTGATTTCTATCTAGATTGAATTGCTTAATTTGATTTAAATGTTGATGTGATAATAGCTTTATTATCATGTATTCAAAGAGGATCATAAAGACTAAATAATTTATTAAAGCTTTTTGATGGATTGTTTAGCTTGTTTAATTCCCCGATCTTAAGTTAATTTATGTTGGATGATGCTTACTTTATCTAACCTTAGTTAATTAAATCTTAGATGCTTAGGTAGTAGAAGATTCTTGGATCATGTTGAGGCGTCTTGATGTGATCTAAGGCCAAGAACCTGGTTAGCGATTAAGTGAATTCCTTGTGATCAATGATGGATTAAACTCAAGATTGGTAAATTTCCTTGTATTGGTTAATTTGTTAATTGATTTTCTTTAATTCAATCGGTGTATTTTCTTACAAATTATCAAAATCTCCATTTTAATTATCTTGATCTGATTGAATCTTTGTTTTTCTTGGATCCTTGAAAGACGATTTGGTTCATGCTCTATACTACAAATTAGTTTGTGAACCGGTAATTTTTATTATTTGATGGGTCTCGACAACCTCTTGTCACAAGTCCAATCAATTAAGCACATAAGAGGTATAAGAGACTAAATATAAGGGTTTATAAATGTAGGCAAATAGTGTTTATCAAGTGTGTGGAGGTATTCATGGATGATTTTACTATATATGATTTTTCTTTTGATTCTTGTTTATACAGCTTCGCTAGAGTGTCACATAGATGCATTGAGACTATCCTTCTTCTAAATTTTGAGAAATGTCATTCTATCCTTCTTCTAAGTTTTGAGAAATGTCATTTCATGGTAGAGCAAGGTATAATTTTAGGCCATGTAGCATATAGCAAGGGCATTGAGGTAGATCCTGCTAAAATATATGTCATTACTTGTTTATCTACCACATGTGCATGCAAGAGGTGCGTTCTTTTCTTGGAGATGCAAGTTTCTACAGATGCTTGACAAGAGTGCTGAGCACAATAAGATATAAGAAGATCGATTCGTAGATAAAATTGTAATACAAGTAGTTGAACTGAGTCGTCTCTCAAGCATCCAGATGCAATTCAATCAAACAAAAATGAGTAAGCGGGTTTGGATAATCACATAATCAAATGCACGAATTGAGTGTAGAAAAATTAATTAAGAAAACAATTAACCTAATAAGTCCATCTAAAATTCCATTTGACCTTTCATCGACCACTAAACATGCATTTGAATTCAATTGACTGGTTAACTTAGATTTAACTGAGATCTCTACATTAAATCTAACATTCACTACTAGGTGATACCTTGAATTTAACTAACAAAAGATCACAAATCTATAATCGTACAATTCATGTTAATTGATGCTAATTTAAAATCAGGAATTCAATTATTTGGGTTGGAAACAAAGGGACGAAGATATATTCTGCACATACCTATTTTTTGGATTAGTTTATCTCTAGTTTTCTCTTTTATTCTCTAAGCCTCCATGAATTGTAGCCATGGAAGGATAATTTTCTTAGATTAATCCAAGAATCTTGAATAATTTATGGTTTGATCTTGAGACCTTGTGGCAATTTTGAATTTGAATTCAATTGATGTTTCTCTTTTTCTCTTGATCTTGAACTTGAACTGCATGAATGAAGATCTCAGTTTATGTGTTTTGGATTAAGAATTATGATGAGATTTTGATTGATTGATCTTACTTTTGTCATATGAATTGAAGAGAAAAGGTTTTGTAGATTTGCTAACCTAGGTTAATTATATTCTTAATCTTAAACTAACATAGATTCAACATGAATTGTGTGATTGCAGATTTGTGTATCAATTGTTAGTTGAATCCTAGGTGATTGCCTAGTAGTGAATTCTAGATTTGATGCAAAGATGTTGGATAAATTTAGGTTAACAAATCAATTGAATTTGAATGCATGTTTTGTGGTCTATTAAAGGTCAATTGGAATTTCGAATAGATTTTTTGGATTGGTTTTTTTATTATTTGATTTCTCTTAAATCAATTCATGCATTTTCATTATGTGATCATTAATCTCCCTTTATTCATCTTGATTTGATCAATTTTTCATCTAGATCCTTGAGATACAACTTGGTTCAACCCTTTATTCTACAACTTTGCTTGTGAACAAATCTTTTTGGATTTGTCTAAGCTCGACACTCTGTCAGTTCTCATAGGATCAGAGAAAACAGAAGAAGAAAAAGAAGAAGCTTCTAATATAGAAGGAAAAATCAAAGTTGAGGAGCATGAAGAAAAACAAGCTCTTCAAGAAGAAGCAAGGGAAGATAGAAGAAGAAGAAGAAACTTCGCCTGTGCATTCTTCTCAAAGAACTCAGGAGCCTCCCTTCTTCAACTCTTCATCCTTCTCTCAACAACTACAATATCCTCAACTGCAATCTCCATTATATGACGTAACTCATGAGAAGCAAACTTCTCCACTTGAGGAACAAGGAACTGAAGTTCTTGAATCCTTTAAGGAGGATGAATGACATATTAGAGGAGAATCTTCCCCTATTTCTCATCCTTTAGCTCCAATACCTGCAACAGAACCTATTGCTGAGAAGTTTCTTGAAGAGAAAAGACACATTAACATTTCTCTACAAGACTCTACTTTTGCTGCACATGGTACTCCTTCTAAACCATCAATGAAAACATACAGAACAACCGGAAGAAGTGTTGGATCAAGAGCATACTACTAGGCCAAAAGCTATAGCTATTAGCTAGGGGCAACTTTATTTCCTTATTGTGGCAGCCCATAACCCCGCATCTATACATGTTGTGGGTGGACTTGCGAGGCTTCACAATGCATATGTGGCTCACTGACATGTTGGGCAGTTAGGCACCTTTGATGTGCGCCCATATGCACAGCTAGTCTTTAGGGTGATCATTGGTCTCCCACAAGACTAACAAGTCGAATGAGAAAGATATGTCAAAAGACAAGAAGAATCAAATCTCAACATAAGAGTATGAAAAGGGAAGTTTACAATGGCTAACAAGAAATTAGGAATGAATCATGGGGAGAAAAAAAAGGGAACGAAAATCATCTCTAGATAAAAGAATTTGGAATTTTTAAATTGGTTAAAGAGATTGGAATTGGCATTTGTGTCAGGGGATTTAATTTGATATTGGGCTAGATTTTGATATTTGATTAAAGTGTTCAATTCGATATAAGGTAATATGTTTTTTGTTTATTGTAAAAATAAACTTAATAAATTTAGAATGCATTTGGAAAGGTTTTTTAAAAAGTGCTTTTACTATTTTCTGAAAAGTAAAAGTTCATTAGAAGTAATTTTGAATAAAATGGTTTGGATAAAAAAAGGAACTTTTTAACACCTCAAAAATTTGAAAATAATTTACAATTATTACATATTTCATTTTATTTTTATTTGAAACAATGTAACTAATAATGTTATTTAATAAAAAAATTGTTATCAATATAAAAGAAATTACCATTTAATTGAAAACTTAATATATTTTATTTTACTGATATTAATAAATGCATGTGTGTGTGTGTGTGTAAAATATTATCCATATTAAATTTTTTCTAGGTTTTAATTGAAGGATATATTTTTTCTCATTTTTATTATGCCAACTATTAATCAAATAAAAACCTAGAAGTTACAAAGAAAAACCTTAAAAATTAAAATTTTATTACTTCACCATAGTTTAAATAGTTAACTTTTGAAATTATAAGTCAACAAAAATATATATAATCGACACATTTATATTTTATGATAATAATTTTGTATCTTTATAACCTATCTTTAATTTGGTGTGTCCATAAGAAGCCCATTGAACGGAAGAGATATAATATTATATGAAATATAACTTAATTTAGGAAAATCATCCTAGCAGATATCCTACATAATTTGGAAACAATGCTAGCTAGTATCCACATAATCTGGAGATAATGAAATTGTATTTCATATAATCGAGGGATTAATTAGGCATGTAGAATTTGCGTGATTTAATACTCACTTATTGTGATTGACCAAAAGATTCAATTTTATTATAAATAGAAGGTGATCAACTAAAATAAACCCATTTTGGGGATGCATTGATCATAATAATATTTAATTCAAAAACTATTTTCTCCCTAATGTTTTATACAATTTAATTTTTTTATTTTGTTTTTTGGTTGTGTTTTCTTATGCATTAAGAAAAAAAAACGCTAAATAACAAAAGCGTTAAGCAACTGCCCAAAATATTGTAAAAAGTTACATGTTAGGTAATACTTATAAACCGTATCTTGTTCCGTTTATGGCAACGCTTATCAAACATTGCCTATACATGTTAAAATTTAGACAACACATATATTGGGTTGCTCTATGGCAACATTTCCTAAACTTTTCCTTAGAAATGCTGCCTAAACTCAAAATTAAGGATAAACCTGAAAAAATGTTGCATTTTCAACTTTAGGCAGTTTTGCTATAAATAAAAACAATGTGGTAGCGTCATCATCGTAGAAGTGAATAATTATATGTTTTCAAAATTAAAATATATATGCCACCTGCTTACTTATTAACATTGAAACCAATATTAACATATTTTTTTAGCACATCTAGATCACTCTGATGTTGTGCTTTGGGTGATGAATCGATTTTAGAGATGTCAAGCACTAAGTCATGCAAGAAAACAAGGTTGTGAAAAGTTAAAAATGCATGGACTGTGATAATTAATGATAAAGAATGATTTAATTTTTATTTTTACTCTTTTTGTGATTATTGTATTATTTTATATTTTTGGGATTTTACATTATTTTTGGAGATTTTATCATATTTTTAATAAGCTCTTGTGTGATATTGTTTCACAGTTTTAGTTTATGTCGGATACTGTTAGATAGGTTCCCGATTATGCTCATTGTTTTTTTAATTATAGGAGATACTTTTACATTGTTTCCCGAATAAGTGAGATATTGATTTTGATATTCGATTAAAGGGTTCAATTCGAGATAAGGTAATATGATTTTTGCATATTGTAAAAATAATAAACTTAATTTAGGGTACATTTGGAAAAGGTTTTTTCAAAAAGTGCTTTTATGATTTTATGAAAAGTAAAAGTTCTATAGAAGCAATTTTGAATAAAATGGC
Source organism: Styphnolobium japonicum (assembly GCA_023212625.1). Classification (NCBI taxonomy): domain Eukaryota; kingdom Viridiplantae; phylum Streptophyta; class Magnoliopsida; order Fabales; family Fabaceae; genus Styphnolobium; species Styphnolobium japonicum. Next base: position 17,045,461 of record JALBWW010000011.1, read on the forward strand.
TTGGATAAAATAAGTGCTTTTTTACACCTTCAAAAGTTGAAAATAATTTACAATCATTATATATTTCATTTTATTTTTATTCAAAGCAAGGTAGCTAATAATATTATTTAATAAAAAAATTGTTTCCATTGTAAAAGTAATGATCATTTAATTAGAAACTTAATATATTTTATTTTACAGATATTAATAAATGCATACACACACATATGCGTGTACATATATGTAAAATATTATCAATATTAAATTTTTTCCTGGTTATAATTGAAGGATATTTTTTCTCATTTTTATTGTGCCAGCTTTTTATGGAACATAAACATAGAAGTTATTAAAGAAAAACCTTAGAAATTAAAATTTTATTATTTCACCTCAGTTTAAATTGTTAACTTTAGAATTATAAGTCAAAAAAAAGTATATATAATCGACACATTAATATTTTATGATAATAATTTAGTTTCTCATCTCATGAAAAATTGCACAAGACACAAATAGTAAAGGAGGAGAACATTGGCCATTCTATTAAAAATAAAAGAAATATTCAATTACTACTCCTACCCTACATGAGCACCGCACCTACATTTATTATATTGCGATCTTAATTTCCAAAGAAGTGATCACGATTGAGATAAGCAATAGGATCAAAGTTGGTCATAGCATTGCCACTACTTGAGCCACTAGTACTCGACCCCCCAATGCCCGAGCCACTTGCTCCTGACCTCCCATTGCCCGAGCCACTTCCACCCGATCCCCCACTGCCTGAGCCACTTCCTGGATATAAACGGTTAGCCTCATTCTGAAGGTACTGGTCTAGGTAATTAGCGAGAGGCTCAACATAGTCATGGAAGCCTAGCTCCTCCATAGCCGATAGCATGTCTGTCGCCGTAACGATTTTACGGTGCCCAAGCTGGCAGCGCTCATTTGCCTTTCTAGTAATGAAGCTGATGTACTTAGATACAGACTCTTGCATTGTATCTTTGGCATCGTCAGAGATTTCTGCGTGTGGCGGAAGAACCCGCTGCATGATTCTTGTCACGTCAGTAATGGGCAAACACATATCCAACAAAGGTGCTGAACCGGGTCGCTCTTCATGTGAGGCGCCACCATTAGTAGGATTACTTGGTGCTTTGTTTGTGGTGGAGTTCCTTTTCTGCAAAGTGTTTGAACCTAAAAAAAATTTAATTTGAAAAACAAATTAGTTATTCTTACGAATGCCCATTTTACGCATAAAAATAACTAAAACACAAAGTAAAAATTTCATCTTTTTGAAAAGAAACGAAATCCGTGAGTATTAGTAAAAAAAACAAAGAAAATACCAAAATAACAGAAATTTTAAACTTTTTACAAAGTAGAAAACTTTACCTTGCTACAAAAATAATAAGAATTTTTAAATATTCTTATTCCAAAATTATAAATATTCAATAAATAATATAAGTACGAAAAGAAATAGTGAAAAAGAAGATCAAAATTTGTCTTCCTCATGCATAGTTTTATAAACAAAAAAGAAATCTTCCTGAAAAATCCATTGAATTTCATACGAAGTACATAGCATTTTAGAAAAAAAAAAAAAGACACGCATATATAAATGGGAAAATTTTAATTGAAGATAACCCAAACCAAAAAGGTAAAAAAAAAGAAAAACAAAATTTATTCTACTTCATGCATGATGGAGAGGAAATTTAATAATCGATGAATAAGATAACATAAGAAGAAAAATACAAAAAAGGCAATAACCCTTTGAGGAGCAAAGGGTGAAGTTAAAAATAAAACAACATAGTGGTGGAAATTGCTTCAGACATGAAGATGCAAAACTTAATCATGACCAAACTAAATAACCTAGAATCTTTCATCAAATCAGTCTCACAATAACTTCAAAAAGCGTACTTGATGAGGAAGAATAAGAAGACATTGTGATGATGAATTCCTCCAATTAATTTATCCCCTTTCTCCTTCTCTTAATGGCACAACAACCTTTAGATAGAGTTGAGCGTAAGTTTATGTGTGCCCCTTAAATAACTTTCTATATAACCTATCTTTAATTTGGTGTGTCCATAAGTAGCCGATTGAACGGAAGAGATATAATATTATATGAAATATAACTTAATTTAGGAAAATCATCCTAGCAGATATCCTACATAATTTGGAAACAATGCTAGCTAGTATCCACATAATCGGGAGATAATGAAACTGTATTTCATATAATCGAGGGATTAATTAGGCATGTAGAATTTGCGTGATTTAATACTCACTTATTGTGATTGACCAAAAGATTCAATTTTATTATAAATAGAAGGTGATCAACTAAAATAAACCCATTTTGGGGATGCATTGATCATAATAATATTTAATTCAAAAACTATTTTCTCCCTAATGTTTTATACAATTTAATTTTGTTATTCTGTTTTTTGGTTGTGTTTTCTTATGCATTAAGAAAAAAAGCGCTAAATAACAAAAGCGTTAAGCAACTGCCCAAAATATTGTAAAAAGTTACACGTTAGGTAATACTTATAAACCGTATCTTGTTCCGTTTATGGCAACGCTTATCAAACGTTGCCTATACATGTTAAAATTTAGACAACACATATATTGGGTTGCTCTATGGCAACATTTCCTAAACTTTACCTTAGAAATGTTGCCTAAACTCAAAATTAAGGATAAACCTGAAAAAATGTTGCATTTTCAACTTTAGGCAGTTTTGCTATAAATAAAAACAATGTGGTAGCGTCATCATCGTAGAAGTGAATAATTATATGTTTTCAAAATTAAAATATATATGCCACCTGCTTACTTATTAACATTGAAACCAATATTAACATATTTTTTTAGCACATCTAGATCACTCTGATGTTGTGCTTTGGGTGATGAATCGATTTTAGAGATGTCAAGCACTAAGTCACGCAAGAAAACAAGGTTGTGAAAAGTTAAAAATGCATGGACTGTGATAATTAATGATAAAGAATGATTTAATTTTTATTTTTACTCTTTTTGAGATTATTGTATTATTTTATATTTTTGGGATTTTACATTATTTTTGGAGATTTTATCATATTTTTAATAAGCTCTTGTGTGATATTGTTTCACAGTTTTAGTTTATGTCGGATACTGTTAGATAGGTTCCCGATTATGCTCATTGTTTTTTTAATTATAGGAGATACTTTTACATTGTTTCCCGAATAAGTGAGATATTGATTTTGATATTCGATTAAAGGGTTCAATTCGAGATAAGGTAATATGATTTTTGCATATTGTAAAAATAATAAACTTAATTTAGGGTGCATTTGGAAAAGGTTTTTTAAAAAAGTGCTTTTATGATTTTATGAAAAGTAAAAGTTCTATAGAAGCAATTTTGAATAAAATGGCTTGGATAAAATAAGTGCTTTTTTACACCTTCAAAAGTTGAAAATAATTTACAATCATTATATATTTCATTTTATTTTTATTCAAAGCAAGGTTGCTAATAATATTATTTAATAAAAAAATTGTTTCCATTGTAAAAGTAATGACCATTTAATTAGAAACTTAATATATTTTATTTTACAGATATTAATAAATGCATACACACACACATATGCATGTACATATATGTAAAATATTATCAATATTAAATTTTTTCCTGGTTATAATTGAAGGATATTTTTTCTCATTTTTATTGTGCCAGCTTTTTATGGAACATAAACATAGAAGTTATAAAGAAAAACCTTAGAAATTAAAATTTTATTATTTCACCTCAGTTTAAATTGTTAACTTTAGAATTATAAGTCAAAAAAAGTATATATAATCGACACATTAATATTTTATGATAATAATTTAGTTTCTCATCTCATGAAAAATTGCACAAGACACAAATAGTAAAGGAGGAGAACATTGCCCATTCTAAAATATCGCCATTAAAATTATAAATGCCAAAAGTGCATTAAAATATTTAAAAATAAAAGAAATATTCAATTACTACTCCTACCCTACATGAGCATCGCACCTACATTTATTATATTGCGATCTTAATTACCAAAGAAGTGATCACGATTGAGATAAGCAATAGGATCAAAGTTGGTCATAGCATTGCCACTACCTGAGCCACTTGTACTCGACCCCCCAATGCCCGAGCCACTTGCTCCTGACCTCCCATTGCCCGAGCCACTTCCACCCGATCCCCCACTGCCTGAGCCACTTCCTGGATATAAACGGTTAGCCTCATTCTGAAGGTACTGGTCTAGGTAATTAGCGAGAGGCTCAACATAGTCATGGAAGCCTAGCTCCTCCATAGCCGATAGCATGTCTGTCGCCGTAACGACTTTACGGTGCCCAAGCTGGCAGCGCTCATTTGCCTTTCTAGTAATGAAGCTGATGTACTTAGATACAGACTCTTGCATTGTATCTTTGGCATCGTCAGAGATTTCTGCGTGTGGCGGAAGAACCCGCTGCATGATTCTTGTCACGTCAGTGATGGGCAAACACATATCCAACAAAGGTGCTGAAGCGGGTCGCTCTTCATGTGAGGCGCCACCATTAGTAGGATTACTTGGTGCTCTGTTTGTGGTGGAGTTCCTTTTCTGCAAAGTGTTTGAACCTAAAAAAAATTTAATTTGAAAAACAAATTAGTTATTCTTACGAATGCCCATTTTACGCATAAAAAAAACTAAAAAACAAAGTGAGAATTTCGTCTTTTTTAAAAGAAACGAAATCCGTGAGTATTAGTAAAAAACAAAGAAAATACCAAAATAACCGAAATTTTAAACTTTTTACAAAGTAGAAAACTTTACCTTGCTACAAAAATAATAAGAATTTTTAAATATTCTTATTCAAAAATTATAAATATTCAATAAATAATATAAGTACGAAAAGAAATAGTGAAAAAGAAGAACAAAATTTGTCTTCGTCTTGCATAGTTTTATAAACAAAAAAGAAATCTTCATGAAAAATCCATTGAATTTCATACGAAGTACATAGCATTTTAGAAAAAAAATATAAGACATGCATATATAAATGGGAAAATTTTAATTGAAGATAACCCAAACCAAAAAGGTAAAAAAAAAAAAAACAAAATTTATTCTACTTCATGAATGAAGGAAAGGAAATTTAATAATCGATGAATAAGATAACATAAGAAGAAAAATACAAAAAAGGCAATAACCCTTTGAGGAGCAAAGGGTGAAGTTAAAAATAAAACAACATAGTGGTGGAAATTGCTTCAAACATGAAGATGCAAAACTTAATCATGACCAAACTAAATAACCTAGAATCTTTCATCAAATCAGTCTCACAATAACTTCAAAAAGCGTACTTGATGAGGAAGAATAAGAAGACATTGTGATGATGAATTCCACCAATTAATTTCTCCCCTTTCTCCTTCTCTTAATGGCACAACAACCTTTAGATAGAGTTGAGTATAAGTTTATGTGTGCCCCTTAAATAACTTTCTATATAACCTATCTTTAATTTGGTGTGTCCATAAGTATGAACAGAAGAGATATAATATTATATGAAATATAACTTAATTTAGGAAAATCATCCTAGCAGATATCCTACATAATTTGGAAACAATGATAGCTAGTATCCACATAATCGGGAGATAATCGAGGGATTAATTAGGCATGTAGAATTTGCGTGATTTAATACTCACTTATTGTGATTGACTAAAAGATTCAATTTTATTATAAATAGAAGGTGATCAACTAAAATAAACCCATTTTGGGGATGCATTGATCATAATAATATTTAATTCAAAAACTATTTTCTCCCTAATGTTTTATACAATTTAATTTTGTTATTCTGTTTTTTGGTTGTGTTTTCTTATGCATTAAGAAAAAAAAACGCTAAATAAGAAAAGCGTTAAGCAACTGCCCAAAATATTGTAAAAAGTTACTCGTTATGTTATACTTATAAACCGTATCTTGTTCCGTTTATGGCAACCCTTATCAAACATTACATTAAAAATGTTGCCTATACATATTAAAATCTAGACAACACATATATTGTGTTGCCTATACCCTCTATGGAAACATTTCCTAAACTTTACTTAAAAAATGTTGGCTAAACTCAAAATTAAGGATAGGACGTGAAAAAATGTTGCCTATACAACCTTAGGCAGTTTGGCTATAAATAAAAATAATGTTGTAGTGCCATCACCATAAAAGTGAATAATTATATATTTTCAAAATTAAATATATATGTCATGTGTTTACTTATTAACATTGAAACATATATGACCATATTTTTTAGCATATGTAAACCACTTTGATGATGTGCTTTGGGTGAAGAATCGACTTTAGAGATGACAAGCACCAAGTTGTGCAGGAAAACATGGTTGTCAATGGTTAAAAATGTGTGGACTGTGATAATTAATGATGAAGAATGATTAATTTTTTTTTTAAATTTTGAGAGATTATTGTATTCTTTTATAATTTTGGGATTTTACATTATTTTTGGGGATTTTATCATATTTTTAATAAGTTCATGTGTGATATTGTTTCACTGTTTTAGTTTATGCCGAATAGTGTTACATAATTTCCCAATTATGCTCATTGTTTTTTTTAATATAGGGAATACTATCACATTGTTCCCTATTAGATGAAATATTGTTAATTTATGTTTCCTTTTAAGAAATTATATTATTGTTACTATAATATAATGTCGTTTTCATAAATAGAGTAATGATTTAAATGTTTTCACCATCTACCATCAATCTTTCCTTATAAATTTGCCTTGCCAAGTAAAAGTTGTTAGAAGTAAAATATGGGAATTAATTTCTCAAAATAATATAGAAAAAGCATACATATGCAAAAAAAAGGCTCAATGATTAATTGACTATTTTATGAAAAAGGTAAATTATATAATTAAATTATCTGAACTATAGTCATATTTCAAAAACTAAATTTATATTGAAATTAGTAGTCAATATTTAAAAAATTTAAAACGTTAAGTTTATTTGTTTCTAAGTAAGTTTCATAGATTTTATTTTGATCACACAGTTCCAATCATAAAATAATCATATCAGGTCATATAATACGTGGGCGGTACATGCAATGTCATCATCATTCACATGATTTATAATCATTAAACAAATATTAATTTCAAATATTAGCGTAGGATTATACTGTAATCATTACTAATTTATTAAAATAATAATAATAATATATTATGTATCCTCTGCATCGATTTTTTTAAAAATGTATTCGTTAATTATAGAATTGGCAAATTTAACTTAAGACAATTAAAATACCATGAATGTTATTCGGTAACTAAACTAGTATACGCAATTCTAATAACTAGCTCTAGGTAATATTCTACATTTTAGATAAGGAGCCAGCACAACTTCAAACATTCTTTCTATTTATGGATTTAACAAGTTTAATTTGTTTAATTAAATATACGAGAAAACCAAATTTTTTAAGTTGACACTTTATTTCAGGTTCAATTTTTCTTCTCTCTATTTTGTCATGCTCCTACATACTACCCTTTCACAAGTGATAAAAATAAGTAAATAGTCTTGATTATTGCATTAAAAAAATCCATCTATAAGGAAACATTGTTTAAATTAATTACTGTACAATTAGTAAGAACGGTGGAAAATATCGTTAGTTGCAGTCATTAATAAGTTTAAACATATCTATCCAAGTGGATAACCTAATAAATGATCTTTCTTTATTCTGAAATTTACTTTACTATTTTAAAGGAGTGAACTTGTGTAGACTAATTTGTGTTGACTTAGACAATAAAAGGCTCAACATTATTTTACTTTAAATGTGATAAAAATTCCATATAAATTTCTTATTCAAACTGCAATTTTACGTTCAAAAGTCTGGTGTGTCAATTTTTAATTAGATTAGTTTATTCAAGTTGTGTATACTAACTCTTTAGTATAATTTATCATTTAAAGTGGCTACGGATGAAAAAAGGGGAGTTGCTGTGGTCCTAGGTTTTTTAATTAGATGGTAGCAGTACCTTTGATATGTACCCATGATGAGTTTTTATAAAAGATTAATCTCAACTCTATTTTTATTTATTTTCTCTTCATTCTGTTATGATCTCGGTCGTCACATTTCTCACTCAATCCTATAATTTCCCTTTCTCATTCAATCTCTTAATTTTATTTTATTTTTTACTCACTCCCCTAATTTTCTCATGTTTAATTCACCCACAGTCCAGCAAAATAAGAATCACATTGCAAATATGTAATAATGTATTGATTATGATTATGAGAAATGATAGCTTTATTAGTGGGAACGAATCTTATTAGCAAGAAATTAGGAATTAATCATGGGATGAAAAGAATAGGAGAAAATCAGCTCTTGATAAAAGGATTTGGACTTTTAAATGGGTCAAAGAGAGGGTCAGGGAATTTAATTTGATATTGGGCTAGATTTTGATCTTTGATTAAGGGTTCAATTCGAGATAAGGTAATATGATTTTCGCATATTGTAAAAATAATAAACTTAATTAATTTAGGGTGCATTTGGAAAAGGTTTTTTAAAAAGTGCTTTTATGATTTTATGAAAAGTAAAAGTTCTATAGAAGCAATTTTGAATAAAATGGCTTGGATAAAATAAGTGCTTTTTTACACCTTCAAAAGTTGAAAATAATTTACAAACATTATATATTTAATTTTATTTTTATTCAAAACAAGGTAGCTAATAATATTATTTAATAAAAAAATTGTTTCCATAAAAAAAGTAATGACCATTTAATTAGAAACTTAATATATTTTATTTTACAGATATTAATAAATGCATACACACACATATGCATGTACATATGTGTAAAATATTATCCATATTAAATTTTTTCCTGGTTATAGTTGAAGGATATTTTTTCTCATTTTTATTATGCCAACTTTTTATGGAACATAAACATAGAAGTTATAAAGAAAAACCTTAGAAATTAAAATTTTATTATTTCACCTTAGTTTAAATTGTTAACTTTAGAATTATAAGTCAACAAATATATATATATATATATATATATATATATATATATAATCAACACATTAATATTTTATGATAATAATTTAGTTTCTCATCTCATGAAAAATTGCACAAGACACAAATAGTAAAGGAGGAGAACATTGCCCATTCTAAAATATGGCCATTAAAATTATAAATGCCAAAAGTGCATTAAAATATTTAAAAATAAAAGAAATATTCAATTACTACTCCTACCCTACATGAGCACTACAGCTACATTTATTCTATTGTGATCTTAATTACCAAAGAAGTGATCACGATTGAGGTAACAATACGATCAATGTTGGTCACAGCATTGCCACTGCCGAGCCACTTGCACCAGACCCCCCAATGCTCGAGCCACTTGCTCCTGACCCACCATTGCCCGAGCCACTTGCACCCACCCCCCACTGCCTGAGCCACCTCCTAGATATGACTGGTTAGTGTCATTGAGAAGGTACTGGTCGAGGTAATTAATGAGAGGCTCAACATAGTCGTGGAAGCCCAGCTTTGTTGGAACTAAAGTTGAAATTAAGAAATTGATGTTGAAATCATAATAGTTCAAATAATCAAACCCTTCAAAGTTTTGAAGATAACAAAAGCTTACTTAATCTGATTTTGTACTACACTTTCATATACTCTTATATAGAGTTTTTCATCTAACTCCGTGCTTGTTGTTTATCCTCGCATATCGTGAGATGATCGTTAGTGTTCTTAAACATTTTTCTTTTAACCCTGTGGTAAGTGGAGAGGCTTGTTAGAAAGAATATTTGTTGTTAAAACCTGAAAAGGTTAAGAATACTTAGTTGTACGCCTGAAGAGGTGATGTGAAGAATACTTGTAATCTTTGTGAAGATTAGTGAAGTTTCTTCAAGTAGAAGGGACTGAATATAGCTCTCGGGTTGTGAGAGTGAACCAGTATAAACATCTGGTATAATCTTCTCTTCCCGTACCTTGATTTACTTTGTCTTTGTTAACGTTCGAGGATTGTCATTGTTGTTCTTAACAACGCTTTTTTTTTAACATATAGTTTTCTGTTTGCGTCCAAAGTTTATCTTAAAACCTTTCTGTGTCCAACGGACTACGTAAAGTGTTTTTCTTCGTCTATTCTATTTTGCGAACTTGCAAAGTTTTGTTTTGAGAACTAATTTGTGAAAAGTTTTCCAAAAGGTTAAGAAACACAATTCAATCCCCTTCTCGTGTTTTACTTGTTTATTTCAGCATCCTATGGATACTATTGGAAAGGAGAAAACATTCTCCTCCTCTCTCTGCTATCAATCCCTTTTTTTAAAAAAAGATCATGTTTATCTTTTTTTTTAAAGTTTAGATGCAAAATTTTTAAAATACCCTTTAACAAACAATTTTATTCGATTATATTCCTTCCCTTGTTTATTTTTCTGAACCATTACAACTGCAATGGATATAGCTAGTCAACAAGATAAGGAAACCACCACAAAACCAGTTCCCAAGCTCCTAAAGGCAAACATTATCTACTAATACAACCTCCCAGAAAAAGGAAAAAGGAGATCATCATAGCCAATGCTACCAATTTCATCAAACCTATAGTAAATCAAATGGGAAAGCTCAATGTGAGTTAGGGAAAAGCAACTGGCATCCATCTATAAGGGGAATTCATACAAAAGAGCATGCTCAGAGTTTCTAATAATAATTTTTGTCCTCATGAACATCAAATTAGCAAGTTTGTCCCAAAAAAGACCTTTCATGATCAAGAAGATACCCATAATAAATGGACATTGAATTATAAGACTGATGAACATTGATGCTATCAAGTGACTTTGTGCCTAAAAAAATAAGGAAGCCATTATATTGAAAACTGACAAGGGCAGTCTAAGCAAAAGTTAGGGCAAATAAACTAACCAAAGGCATTTCAAATGAAGACAATCACAAGGCTCTCATGAAAATAGCCCCACTGAAAGGTTGGCATACACCGGGGAAATTTATTTGATTCAGCTGTCAAATACTGAGCAAGTTATTTGACTTAGCTATTAGAAGCTGGGGCAAGACCTTTATCCTTGTATATGGAATGGAGGCGATCTTTCACATAGAAATTGAAACCCTCTTCATTGTTGATTCTGTTGGAGTTTGAGTTGGAAAAGTCAAAATGGGTGACACCTTCGTGTGAACAGTTGAACACTATTGAAGAAAAATTACTTGTAGCCATTTGTCCAAAGAAATCATGCCAAAACAAAAGGAGGAATAAAGACAAGAGCCTTCTGCTATCAAATTTCCCCCCACTTAGCTTTTTGTACTCCTAGGCAAAACATATAAAACCAAAACTAGGGAACACAAAACAACGACACTAAACACAAACTCAAAAAGACTAACCTTCCAATTGATATTCAAGAATGTCATAGTTCATGAGAATTAAGAGTAACCATAGTTCAAGGAATCAAAACATTCATGAAGTGATATGCCTTTACATCCCAAATTAACAAGCAAGGTGAATTCAAGTAGAGTCATGGATCAAGCACGATAGAATCTCACATGATACACTCTCAATCTCTCAAGTGTTTAGAAGGTATTCACTCAATTCAACTCATGAAAAATTGCACTACCATAGGCTTGCTTATCTTCTACTTCTCCACTACTCAAAACACATGTACACACAAATCAAGAGGACTTTATTCAAGGTTATAATGGGGCCAATGTAAGTGAAGGAAATAATATGGATAATAACAAGTTAAAAACCAAAGAGAATAAAAGAGCATTAGGGAGTAACTTAAGTAGAAAGCATAAAATTATACTTCAAACCATAAAATGCACATTCTCTTTACACATTCCTTTCTCTTTTTCTTTTCTTCTTTTACAACATTTTGGCTTTATTCTTTTTTTTCTTTTTCCATTTTTTTTAAAGTATGTTTTTGTTCTTTTTTTGTATTTTTTTTTAAATTAGCCACTTTTTCTTTCTTTCGCACCAAACATTTTGCATAAGCACACCCCCCACACTTGGACCATGGCTTGTCCTCAAGAAAAAGAGCTCCTCCAATAAGAAAATCAATGCTCTCCTATTCCCTAAGGTGAGGGAAAACATGGTTTTTCACTCAAGACTTGTAATGAGCTAAGAACAAAGAATGAGCAATTAGGCTCAAAGGGGGGTCAACAATGGGAGAAATGCAAGGTAGGCTTATTTGGCCAAAGTAGCTAAGTCAAGAAAAATGCCTCAATCATATTCATGCATGTAAATGAAAAAGCAGCCTAAAAAAGAATCAAAGCAAGTTCTAGAGTGACAAAATCCATGAGTGAAAATCACACAAGAAAGGGAGAGGATGCATAAATACATCATCCATCATTCAATAAGCTCAAAATCTCACAAGGCATGGATGCATCTACCAAACTTAATTCACTAATCCAAAATCCAACACCAAACATGTAATTCAAGAGGAAAAACAATCCATTCACTTGCGTTAGGATACTTGAACTTCAAGTGATATAAACTCAAAAATTGGACAATTCTCAAAATATCATTGGAAGGGACCTAAGACATATGAAAACTCCATTTTTTTTCAAAATAAAAAACATAATTGAAAATAAAAACTCAAATGGAATTAAAATAAAAATAGAAAATAGAAATTAAGATTAGTAAACTGTTGATAGTAAAAAATAGCAAAAGCTGAAATTGTTATGTAGCAAAAATAGAAAAATAGTGCAGAAAACAACAAAGAGAAACAACAACAGAAAAAGAAATAGGAACAGAAAAGCAATGCACAAAACAGAAATGGCAGAAAAGAGTAAACTGTAATAGTAAAAATAAAAACAGAAACAATATTGAAAACAGTAAAAACAAAAAGAAAACAACAACCAAAAAAGTGAAATAAAAGAGTGGAAAGGAAACTCCCTGTGGATAGCAAAAGAAGTAAAATGCCGACAACCACACCATAGCCAGTGTAATGGATCACCACATCCAGAATTAGAGGGTTCAGTCTCCTTTGGGGTCGCTTTACTGGTTTAGCTCAATCCTCGAGTAAAATCCTATGCATGCATATGGAAGGGCTAATGCTAGGAATGTTTGCAAGTGTGGGCTCTTGGATTTTCCATCAAAATGGGTAGCAACCTCTCCTCCTCATCAGTAAGGAGGTACTTGGCCACAATGGACTCCAATTTCGGTGGCTTCACACCTTCTGCAGATTGAATTGTTGTATAATCTACTGAAAGAGATCCATCATGTCTAAAAAAGGAAGCAATCTCAACACATGCATCACACAACTTATCACCATCACAACCAGTACAACAAGTAGAATCATCAAAATCAGTTTTGCTACTGTAAGATGTTGAATTGGTTGATAGCACAATATTTTATCCATTTAATTTCCCTCTCATTAGGTTTTTAAGGTTCAATTTGGCTTAATTTGACTGATCTAATCACATTTTATGATATTAGGCCAAATTGGATCATTGTAGGAATTTTAGCATAATTTGGCTTTAATATGTCTTTTTGGCAATGTTCGGTAATTTGGCTATAACTTGATTTACAGATGTCTGATTGATGTCTTTTGATCTTGTAGGAAAGCTAATAAAAATATCTACAAGTTTCGTGAAGACATCAGGATTTGAATCACGCGTTTGGACAATTTAAATTGAAGTTGAAGATGGAGCCAGAAACTAATCCTGACAGCTTGACCTTTGTGCAGTTGGAAGCCCATATCTCAAGTTGTAAGAGTCCAATGGGTGTCAAACTAGGCCCAAATGAAATATGAAACATAAAATTACAAATATGATGAAGATCTCAAAGCCAAAATACGTTGTTTTTGCGATGAAACTTAAGCTGGAAATCTAGGATAAGCTGCTGATGAGATTAGGCCACTTAATTAGGCATAACTTGGGCTCTAGGCCCCCAATTAGCATGAAACTGAGGCTCAATGATTCCTAATTGACCTAGATTTGTGTCTAATGGGTTTCCAATGATGTATGGCCAAAAGAGGGGTTAGTTATATATAGAGGTAGCAGCAAAACGTGAGACAACAAATTCTGCGCTTTGAATTCTAAGTTTTCGGCTAGTTATACTTTATGTTTTCTTTTCTTTCTTTGATTTTCAGTTGAATCCTCCATGGAGGGCTAAATGATCGAGCTGCTGAGCCCGATCAAATAACCAAGATCGATTCACGTGTTAAATTTGCAGTATAATTGTTTAAAAAATTAAAACAGAATGCAATTAAAACTGAAAACAATATTATGAAAATCAATTAACAAATTAACCAATCCAAGGAAATTTACCTATCTTGAGTTTAATCCATCATTGATCACAAGAATTCACTTAATTGCTAGCCATGTTCTTGGCCTTAGATCACATCAAGAAGCCTCAACATGATCCAAGAATCCTCTACTAGATAAGCATCTAGGATTTAATTAATCACGGCTAGATAGATTAAGTATCATCCAAACATAAATTAACTTAAGATCCGGAACTTAACCAAGCTAAATAATCTATCAAAAAGCTTTGATATATTATTAGTCTTTGTCATCCTCTTGAATACATGATAATAAAGCTATTATCACATAAACATCCAAATCAAATTAAGCAATTCAATCTAGATCAAAATCAAAAGAAGAAGAAGAGAAACTTGAATAACAATTAAGTAATTTAAATAAGCAAAATAAGATCTCCAAATTAAACATCAAGATGGTTAATCCCTTGGATTGATTACAAGAGCCTAGCCTTCCATGGATGGGAAGGAAGAACTCAGAAAATAAAGAACAAAAATGAAATTCTAAAGAGAAGGGAGAAGAAGAGAAAGAGAGAGATGCGAAAGCTTGAATTAATGACTAAAACTAACAAAATACTACAATATTACATGATGGAATAACAAAGAGGAGTGGAGAAGAAGAATATGTTCCTCCCATATCTTAAGTTCTAAACTTCCTTTCCATTTAAATAGCCCAAGATAAGGACCATGTTAACTAACAAAAATGATAAACAATTACAAAAGAAAAACAAAGTTGATATTCTGTTAGATTTCATGTGCCTCTTTCCATGATCTATATGACCCTCCAACCCACCAAATTGACTTTAGGTGTTTTCATGACAGTTGTATACAATTGTCTCCTTGAACTTTCAGAGCTAGTCTCATGCCAATAGGACTTTTACAACTCAAGATATTCTAAAAACACTGCACCTATCTCAAGTCACGTTGGCAGAACGTGTTTCCAAATTCAAACCAACTTGCAGCTTCATAATCATGCTGACAACGACATTTATTGACAGAATGGTCTAAAGTAAAGTTGGAGCTATGAGTTTTATCTTTTCAATAGCACCAGTTTCAACTCAAAAGGAGGCCTATAACCCACGATATAGTCCAATATGTCCACACTGCTTAGATTCCAGCGACATCAAGCTCACTCTGACTTTCAAGCCTATTTTGGACCATTAGAACTAGCTCTTGAATTCTTCATGAAAGTTGTAGATATTTGTCTTAATTTTGCACAGACACCAAGATCACCTTAAACGGATCACTGAATTCCAAGTTATGGCCTAATCAAGTAGGAAAGATCAAAATGCATCAAAATTTGAAAATTAATCACAATTTGCATTAAAGTCCAATGAGGCCCAACAACCTAAAACTCAACTAATATACTAATATTGGGCACAATAAACATCCAATAAAGCCAAGTACAAAGCTAACATAAGTGTCTTAAAATAATTGATCACTAAACCCTTTTGATTAATTCACTAGTGTAAGGATTTCTTTTATAGATCTTGAGATTTGGTTTTAATTTTGAATTTCGATTCTTGTTTTCTCTTTTTTCCTAGTAATCTCTTCTCTTGGATTTTGATTGCAATTTCTTGTTGGGTCAATGCTTATCATTTGATTTGAAAATGCATTTTGTATATATTGTAAATATAATATGGGGATGAATAAACATGGTAGATGCTTAATTTGGCATGTTTAATTTCGATATTAATAGGATCTGTGATGCTTAATCATAGGCTTCATTGAATTTTGACTTTTAGATTGATCTGGTGACTTAGATGATTGCTTAATTATTTGACCTAATTCAATTATATTCTGCTTGCTTAATTCAGTCGAAAATCACTAAAATTAATTGATGCTTAATTAGTTAATTAGGAGTCAAGCAAGAATTAAATCAAGAATCATAATCAAATCTTTAGAAATCAATGATAGATCCTGTTAGAAAACTTAACCAGTGCATTGATCTTTTTAATTGATTGATTTTCCTTTTTACTGCGATTTGTTTCCTTTTTATTTTTCCTTGTAATTCAAACCCTCATTTTTTTTCTAACAATCCTAATTAGCTAATACAATTAAAGATTCTTGTGAGACGACCAAGGTTATTTTGCCTTGTACTGCAAGTTTTCATGTTTTTGAGCTGTGTACGATCGCGGTTCAAATTGGCATCGTTGCCAGAGATCTTTGATCTTTGTTAGCTATATTAGGAACCTTACTAACTATTTTTACTTCTAACCTTTCTGTTTAGTGCTGTTACTTTGCAGATTGGACAGTGTGTTGTCCACCACATAGAAGGAATCGATTTCAATCATCTGTGGGAGACCATTCCTCAAAACATCCTAGACAATAATCAATGTGCATGCTGGCACATTACTGATGAAATTTGGTGGTAATGTGGTGCAATTCAACATCTTTGATGCAATTCAACTTCCATGGGAAGCTTATCATCATCATCGAAGTGTGTATATTTCAGAGGTGCAGGCAGAGGATTGAACTCCAATTTTGATGGCTTCACTACTTCTGCAGAGTGAATTGCTGCATAATCTACTAAAAGAGATTCATCATGTCTTAAAAAGGCAGCAATCTCAGCACATGCATTACACAACTCATCACCATCACAACCAATACAACAAGCAAAATCATCAAAATCAGTAAAACTAGCAAATTCAGCACACAAACCATCAATTGGTATTGACATATCAATGATCTTATGTTCTACAGAATCAAAATTCTGCATTTGTTGCTTGCTCAGAAGTAAAGAAGCCAATTTGCTGCTTGCTCAAAAGATAGCTAGTAGGGTTCCTAATATAGCTAACAAATATTAAAGATCCCAGGCAACAACGTCAATTTGAACCACAACCATACATGGCTCAAAAACAAGAAAAACAAGACAAAATAACCTTGGTTGTCTCATAAGGATCTTCAATTGTATTAGCTAATTAGGATTGTTAGAAAAAAGGGGGGGTTTTGAATTGTAATGAAAAATTAAAAGGAAACAAATCGCAATAAAAAGGGAAATCAATCAATTAAAAAGACTAATCCACTGGTTAAGTTTTCTAACAGGATCTATCATTGATTTCTAAAGATTAGATTCTGATTCTTGATTGACCCCTAATTAACTAATTAAGCATCAATTAATTTTGGTGATTTCCTACTGAATTAAGCACTTAGAATATAATTGAATTGGGTTAAACAATTAAGTAATCATCTAAGTCACTAGATCAATCTAAAAGCCGAAATTCAATCAAGCTTATGATTAAGCATCAAAGATCCTATTAATCTCGAAATTAAACATGTCAAATTAAACATCTAACATGTTCATTCATCCCCATATTATATTTACAATATAGACAAAATGCAGTTTTAAATCAAATGATAAGCATCGACCCAACAAGAAATTGCAATCAAGATCCAAGAGAAAAGATTAATAGGAAAAAAGAGAAAACAAAAATCAAAATTCAAAATTAAAACCAAACCACAGGATCCATAAAAGAAATCCTTACACTAGTGAATTGATCAAAAAGGTTTATCCCTCCATGGAAGCTTCAACCAAAAAGAAAACATAAAGTAAAACTAGCTGAAAACTTAGAATTCAAAGTGCAGAATTTGTTGTCTCACGTTTTGCTACTTCCTTTATATATAACTAACCCCTCTTTTGGACATACATCATTGGAAACCCATTCGACACAAAGCTAGGTTAATTAGGAATCATTAGGCCTCAGTTTCATGCTAATTGGGGGCTTAAAGCCTAAGTTATACCCAATTAAGCGACCTAATCTCGTCAGCAGTTTATCCCAGACTTCCAACTTAAGTTTCATGGCAAAACCGACGTAGTTTGGCTTAGAGGTCTTCATGAGAGTTGTAGGTTTATGTTTCATATTTCTTTTGGGCCTGGTTTGACACCCATTGGACTTCTACAACTCGAGATATGGTCTTCCGACTACCTTCCGGTCAAGCTGTTAGGATCAGTTTCTGGCTCCATGTTCAACTTCAATTTAAATTGTCCAAAAACGTGATTCAGATCTTGAGGTCCTCACGAAACTTGTAGAGATTTTTATTATCTATCCTACAAGATCAAAATCACATCAATCGGACATGTGTAGATCAAGTTATAGCTAAATTACCAAACATTGCCAAAAAGATACATTAAAGCCAAATTATGCTAAAATTCCTTCAATGATCCAATTGGGCCCAATATCATAAAATGTGATGAGATTAGCCAAATTAAGCCAAATTGAACGTTAAAAGACCTAATGAGAGGGAAATTAAATGGATAAAATATTATGCTATCACCTTAAACAAGAAAATTCTCCCTAGGGAGATAGGTAGGAGACTTAGAAAATCCTTCCTAATCAAGAGGATGCACATGACAAATGGGCATCAAATTATGAAGGATCTTAGATCGTTAAGCAAGCAAGTCCCTGAGGGCCTTGATTTCAACATATATTGACATACAAGAATTGCTAAGGTTGATAAACACATATGCCATGAAAAGAATTTATTCTTATAATAATAATAATAATAATAATAATAATAATAAAAGAGAAAAGAAATTAAAAAGAAGAAATAAGAAGAAAAGAAAAACACAAGAAAAATGACCTGTTGTTGAAAACACGCAAGGCCAGCCTAAACAAAAGTTTAGGCGAAGAAATCACAAAAGAAAAATTGACATAAGGCTTTCCTAAACTACCACCTGGAAGGCTTATCTACACCAGTGCAAGTTTGGTCAGTTCAAGAAGACATGTACTGGGGCAAAGTTTAATGGTAATTAGTGGAGGAGAATGCTTACGCATCTACATCAAAGATCGATGGCTATAGTATCCATTTATGCATGGGAATCCATCTAATAAGGACAAAAGAATCCAAACTAGGGCAATTACTCGCTTACCCACCATGACATTTTGTTCTTTGTATCATCTCCTATATTATCTTTTGTTTTTCAATATTCCCTGTCTTTTAAATATTAAAGTCAATAAAGAAGTTTCCTCATTTAGTAGATTTCTTTCCATGGTATTTGTGAAGTTATGCATGTTTATTAATTGATGCTTCAAAATAAGGTGTATATAAGTACAATGACATGATTTAACAATTTAATGGTAATCTTTCAATTAATGAATTAGATCAAGAAGAAATCAGTAGTTTCAATTAAGGGATTGAAGCGATTCCCAGTGAAGAATTCAGAAAATAAAAGGCTCAATATTCTCAGTTAAGGTGAAGAAAGGAGCAAATTCTCAATAAAAAGATTTGAATCGAAAGAGCTCAATGGTTTCAGTCAAGGATCAAATATGAGCATATCCCCAATGAACGGTTCAAATAAAAAGGACCCAGTATTTTCAGTTATAGAATGGGGATAAGATCACTTGAAGTCCACAAATCACAAGCCCATATTTAGGAGAGTCCAAGCTGAGAATTGGGAAGGAAATGCTTTTAAATTCTTGTCATTTATATTTCATATGGGTCGACCCACTACTTTTAAATTCCTATCAATTTAATTTTCGGATGCATTTGCCTTTTAAATTTATGCCATTTAAATTTCAGGCTTTTCGGTCAAAGTACAGTAGATTATGAGACAAATTACTAAAATACCACTCATTTGGAACATATTACCAGCGTACTGTCATTTTTACTACGTGTATCACGTCAACACGGGTGGCGTGATACACGTCATCACGTCAACACGGTGGACGTGATATGTCATCAGCGTCAGCGGGTGGCGTGATACGTCATCACGCCACGGTGTTGGCGTGATGGCGTGTATCACGCCATCCGTGTTGACGTGATGACGTGTATCACGCCAACACAGGTGGCGTGATATACACAAAATCAGAAAAAAAAATAATAGATTAATACAACAAAACTTATATAACCAAAGTCAAAACTTTGAAAAGGCATAACTTTTGACTTGTTTGTCCGATTTAGACGCATTTTATATTGATTCCATATAACTTTTAGTAAGTGCTGTATGCTATAAATGAGGTCAGGAATTCAAAAAACCTTTTATTTTGTAAGTTATGAAGCTTTTTATGAAAATTATATGGGTATTTCATGAAATTAAGGTTAAACTCATTTTTTCCTTATCATTTTTATGAACCTTTCCTTTTTAACCTTGATTTCATAAAAATGAAAAGGAAAAAAATGAGTTTAACTCGATTTCATGAAATACCCATATAATTTTCATAAAAAGCTTCATAACTTACAAAATAAAGGGTTTTTAATTTCGATGGACTCGGCAGTTTACGACTCACTTCAAAATTATTATGGAATCGATATAAAATGCGTCATCGACAAACAATCAAAAGTTATCTTTCAAAGTTTTGACTTTGGTTATATAAGTTTTGTTGTATTAATCTATTATTTTTTTTTCCGATTTTGTGTATATCACGCCACCCGTGTTGGCGTGATACACGTCATCACGTCAACACGGATGGCGTGATACACGTCATCACGTCAACACCGGTGGCGTGATGACGTGTATCACGTCACCCGTGTTGACGTGATAACGTGTATTACGCTACCCGTGTTGACGTGATACACGTGGCAAAATGACGATGCTTTGGTAATATGTTTGAATGAAATAGATTCGGTAATTTGCCTCCTAATCTAGTGTACTTTGGCCAAATTGCCTAAATTTCACGTGCTTTCTTTTAACTATTCACCTAATTGAAATTTTTTAAATAATATAATATAAGTTCTTTAATTAAAAAAAGAAAAAAGAAAAATACACGATGCGGTGCAAGCTGGGTGACCTGACCATTTTGCTTCCGCTATCGTCTTCTTCCTCCATCGCCTTTTAGGGTTTTTCAGAGTTACATTTCCCTTCATTTCTTCTCTCACTCACCAAATAAAGCGCTTTTGAAACCAACGATTTCACTTTATCAACGATTCGTGCAACACAAAATTGCAATTCCTCCGTAGGTTTTTGTTCCGAAGGACATCGACAGTATCCTGCGACTCGGTACGAAACACTGTTCCTTTTATCTTAATTTTCAAGGCATACATGCATATTCTTAACATGTTTCATAGGACGCACTTGATGTTTCTTGACTTCGTTTGTAGTACTTATTATTCAATGGCTTTGGTAATTTACACAACAAGTTCATTGTGCTCATTTTGTAGCCTCAGAAAACAAAAACATAAAAAAGAAGAAGAAATGATTAACTTGTTCTTGTCGGAGCCCAATTGGAATGACGATGTAGATGATGATTCGACGAAATTGAGAATCTCCCTTTTGAAGGAGTTGGAATCTGTTATTTGGACGATGATGATGATGTCGGGGGGTCGGGCGGAAGCTCGATTATGGCTCTGTAACGCCATTGCGGGAGTGAATTGCATTAGTCCTCACCAGCAGTGTGAGTTGTTTGTGAACCTGCTGAGAACTCGAGGTCAAAAGCAGGGTTTGGCGTCTCAGCTTCTGCATATGATGTTCGACAAGAATCCGCGAAAGGGGGGTTCGATTTTAGCGCAGAGAAGTCACATATTTGAGAAATTTTTCGAAGGCGAGTTTTATCTGTTGATTCTATACTCTTTTTTGTTCATATCTGGAGTTTAGGTTTTTTGTGGTGATATATTGTTGCTCTCCATGTCAAATAGCATAATGGTTGTTGATTTTACCTTATTGTAATTGTTGAATAGTATTTGTGTTGTATAATATTCATTGATTTAGATGTTGCTTATTATGAAACATAATGATATGAGACCAACTGTGGGGCAGCCATCCATTTGATGTGAATTGTTTTATGAGTTTTGATCGTGTAACTTGTGGGTGGGATGCAGGTAATCCTATGCGTGTATTGCAGTGGTTTTCCTGTTCTTCCTCTGGCGGTGTACTGGAGCAGGGGAAAGGTTTCAGGGCATTGTCTCAATTTGCATTTAGAAAAAGGGATATTTGTTGGGAGGAGCTGGAGTGGAAGGGAAAGCATGGGCAGTCACCAGCAATGGTTGCTACAAAGCCCCATTATTTTCTTGATTTGGACATCCAGCGAACTGTGGAAAATTTTCTTCAGAATGTGCCTGAGTTTTGGTCATCTAATGAGTTTGCTGAGTCGGTGATAGGTGGTGATATATTTTTCATTGATAGATCGTTCTTTGTGCATTATTTCATTGATTTAATGTATAAAGAGGATTTAAGAGATGTATGGGAAGCTATAAATGAATTCCTCACAGAGCAGCCTTTTTCTTCTTTGTGCCTCCACCTTCTTATTACTCTTGGAGAGCAGGACTTATGCTACTTTTTGCAATTGCTTTGTAAATCTCTCAGCCCAAGGATTGAATTTCAACACTTCAATGACATCTCTCATTTGTTTGTGATTGTACTTTTAAAGTGTGGTGCTTCTGGATCTATTGATCAGATACTACTGTTAAATGCCATCATTACTCAGGGGAGGCAGCTTCTACGCCTTTTACATGATGAAGAGGCCCAGGAGGCAGAGGCAAAAATCAATGAAATTGTGTCAAAGATATCTGCAATCCTAAGCAATGGCAATAGCTTGACCCCAATCTTCAAGAATATGCGTAAGATGACAACTATAGATGTGATAAAGTGTCTAGGACTTCAGTCTTGGGTTCTTTATTATAGATTGTCAAAAGAATGCCAGACTCCTGCATCGTGGGAGTCTGTCTTTTTGAATAATCAAATTGGTTTCCGCAACTCCAATAAACATGGATTGCTAGATCAGGATGGACCATCAGAAGAAGATTGTTCTGGTTTTGATTGTAGTGCTTCAGCTAGAGTTAGAAGTAAGAAAAAACGAAAGGCTAGAAAGAAGAGAAGGAGGACCTATGATCGTGATGATGGTTTTGATGATGAGTTGTTAGATTTTGATGCTACAAGCCAGAAGTTGGATTTACTGTCAAATACTGGAAGTTGGTTGCTTTCAACTGATGGGTACTCTTCAGCATGGAGTAGTGTAAGTTCTGTATCTTCGAATAAACTATTAAGCTTCTAACAATTCTGTGGAACAGTAGTTTAGTTGAAATTGTTGCTGTAAGCAATCTTAAATTTTGGACTTCATAATTCTGCCGTTAGGTGAGATATGTATCATTTAATTGCATTAATCTGTTCCAACAAAGTGAGATTCACCTTAGTAATTGAATTTGAAGCAGTTAAGTCTATATAAAATGTTGCCACAGATATTGAGGTAACATAAAAAGGGTCTATTTCTTCATCTGGTCATATAGGTTGACCTATAACCTTGTAAAGTAATAGGGCACAGAACTGCATGATTACTTTGAAATTGAAAATGTTTGCTCCTGATATTTGTTTTGATTGTTAAAATTTACTGAAGAGCTGGATTGATTTTTAGTCAATTATTATATATCAATCAATTTGTCTCTTTTGATATAACTAGTTTTTGAATGCGATCAACTCTGAACTTAATTAGTTTGAGGATTATATCTGTCTATTGGTTACCAATGCTCAAAAATCTTGAACTGAATATGTCCCTCTTAAGCCAATTTGCGGCCCCTTGTGTGTTTTTTTTTTTTTAGTTCTAGTTTTTGAATCATTTCCTTTTTTCCTTTTTCACACACATCTTGTAGAGGATTTAATATATGAAAATTTATAGTTCTTGGTAAAGGTGGAATAAAATAACATGTCTTCTGTCATACTGATTTTGTGAATATTTCTCTTTCTAGGCAGATTTACCTGAGCACTTTCATAGACATTGCTTGTCTAGGTGGATGACATGGCTTTTCAAAAAATGAGGTCTCCTTCAATGGGTCCACAAAAAAGATGTCGATCTCCAAACTGTTGGATGGAAAGATCAGTTACAACTAGTTTTGGTATTTTCTACTCAGTTCATGTAAAGCATGCTGTGGAATAAAATAACATGTCTTCTGTCATAATGATTTTTGTGAATATTTCTCTTTCTAGGCAGATTTACCTGAGCACCTTCATAGACATTGCTTGTCTAGGTGGATGATATGGCTTTTCAAAAAATGAGGTCTCCTTCAATGGGTCCACAAAAAAGATGTTGTGCCGTCATCTCCAAACTGTTGGATGGAAAGATCAGTAACCACTAGTTTTGGTATTTTCTACTCAGTTCATGTCAAGCATGCTGTGGCTCCCGAATCTGTCATTTGCTATTGCTCGTGGGGTGGAAAGCTTTGTACTCCATTTTGAAGATTCTTACAAACATAACTGGGGCTTCTGTAAAAGGGAAAGATATGAAATTTTTCATGAAAAGCCAGCCTAAAATCTGCTTCAAAATTAAACATTAAGTTGATTGTGAAGCTCATTTAGCGTTAATAGCTTTGCTTCATAGACTGCTACAATCTTATGATTAGCAGCCATTTGCATTCTGAATTTCTGTGTCACTCAGTCTGGCTTCCAACGCTGCAAGAAGGATCATTCTAAGAGCTGTGAAGAGCGTATGCTTAGGCAAGTTATCATACTTGAGCTCCATGACTTATTTCTAAAGGAGTTGTATTTATATTGCATACCACAATTTATAGCTGTTCTTAATTGCAGATACAAGAGACGGTGATGCCATGCTTTATTTACTGGTAGTCTTTGTTCCAATTTAGAGTGTTTTTGGCTTCATGATGCAAGAGGCAACCGATATCTTGACGACTTGGACTTGGGAACTTGATTACTCGAACTAATTTTCAAGTTTCTTCGAACATATGGAAAGAAACTCAAGGACATACTTTTATGTAGGACTTTATTTGCACAACCATCTAATATCTTCAATATCTCCTTGATGTAGATTGTCTTGGAACTCTTGATGTATCACACTAATTTGTTGACTTCCAATGTTAAGGTCTGTAAAACTTATTCTTATTTAAACATGTAAAATCAGTTTGGTTAAGAATCCCGCAGTTTAATATATTTCTGAGCGTACTTGTGCCTGATACTTAAGTTCATTGATGTTCAATCGCTTCAAGTGATAATCTGTTAGTTAATATTTGTATAAAATACTGTTGCGACAGTATAATAGGTCTGTAATCTGAGAATTATTGAAAATATAATTTAAGAATGCATTAAAGGGTGATTTTATCAGCAGTCAATCGGTGATCGGTGGAAATGTAAATTTTCCTTTACTGACAACTTGAGAATACAATTTAAATCAGATGTTCTTGTGGTACCAGACTGGAATATTTTACCGATGGATGTTACGAGAAAAACATGGCTGACGTTGGCGTGAAACATTAAGTTTTTTTTAATTAGTATTAATTATGTGTAATTATATTATTAATTTTTTTATTATAATATCAAAAATATTTTTTTTAAAATTAGTATTAATTATGTGTAATTATATTATTAATTTTTTTATTATAATATAAAAAATAACCTTTTCTAAATTTATTTTGTTCTGGGTTTATGGAAGCTACTAGTAAGGGTCGCCTATTGTTTTCTTATAAATCTCACTTTACACTTCCTTGAAATTTTAACTTCAACTTCTAAGATGAAAATTACTCGAACTAAATAGGACTTAATTTTAATTTACTGTCAGTGTAAAGTTTTTTTACATTGTCATTTAATCATGTATTGACACATCATTAAAATAAATAGACTTTCTAGGTAATTATAGTAATAATCAACTCTTTTAATAATTTAATAATACATAATTAAATGACAATATAAATTTATTAATTGAAATTAAACTCAACTAAATATTGGAGTGGAATTGAATTTGATCCGCAGGTTCTTGTACAACTGTCGAGTATCTTTGTACTGCTACTTTTTCTTTGGTGATCATATCTAACCATATCTACTTAACAATCAAGATGCTTTTTTAATGCTTCATACGATGATGTAACACTTCTAAACTATCTCATCATGCGCATTAGTAGACTTCACTGTTGAGTGTTGACACATTCAAAGACACTCCCAGCCGATATTGTCCTTTATTCTTGACGCGTATAATTTCAATTTTGAAATACGGGGTTGAGGAAGGGTTTCTCTTTACTAGCATGACATGGAAACGTATTTCATTTGGATAAATTTTAAGGTAGTCATTACGTTACACTTTATTTAACATTAAATATATATAAAATACTTTAAATATGTATAAAATTAGAGTTTAATTTTTATCTACTGTCAGTATAAAATTTCTTTACACTGTCATTTAATCATATATTGTCAAATCATTAAAAGAGTTGATTATTATAATAATTATTTAAAAAATTTAGCAATTATTTAAAAAATTTAACTATTTTAATAATGTGTCAATACATAATTAAATGACTATATAAAAAAATAAAATGAATAAAAATTAAATCCATAAAATTATGTAGGACGTATCTCTAAAGAGTTACTTTACGCATTTCAACTGTTATACTTGTTTGTCTGATTTTGCACGCATGGTTTTCATTTGGTATGAGTAATCCTAATATGATATTCTTTAAATACACGTCCATCCACAACTGTAATTAAGTGGAGCTCAGACCCTGTACAACCACCATAGTACCAAAACAAAGCAAGAAAGGTGCCTATTCTGCCCGCCAAAAATGGAGATAACCAGCTCCTCAGATCAGGTTGTTCTCTTCGTTGACCAACTTGACCCTAAAACTCCGTCTCTGGAGACTAAAAATGGCCAGACTAGCGCTGCTGCTGCTTATGAGAAGCCCAAACAGCATTCAAGAGTCAAAACTTGTAACCGTCTCGGCTTCTCCAAACCCAAATCCCGAGTCCTAGAATATAACTATCCAGCCCCCAACAAACTAAAAAACTCTGAAGAAAGTGACATTCAGCCTTCCTATAAGATCACTTCCGCGGATGAAAGCGAGGATGATGAAGACTTGGAATGGAACGAAGAAGAGCACGATGAGGATGGTGCAGAGCATGGTCCAAAATTATACCAAAAGAGGAAGTGTAAGGTCAAGTGGAGACTTGTGGTGGAGTGGGTATTGTTTCTCAGCATATTGGCTTGCTTGGTGTGTTCTCTGACCATAACTCCTATCAAGAATATGCACTTGTGGGGCCTGGACTTTTGGAAATGGTGTTTGATGGTAATGGTCACCTTCAGTGGCCGTTTGGTTTCTGGGTGGCTAGTTGGTGTCACTGTTTTCATGATTGAGCGAAACTTCATGCTCAGAGAGAAGGTCTTGTACTTCATTTATGGACTCCGGAGGAGCATCAGAAACTGTATGTGGTTCGGCCTTGTTTTGCTTTCGTATTGGAGTGTAGTATTCGACGATTTCCAGAAGAAAAACCACCAGTTCCTCAACAAGGTCTTTCATGTATTGGTGGCTGTCTTGGTGGGTGCTACCTTCTGGCTTATAAAGATTGTGGTGGTGAAAATGATGGCATCTTCGTTTCACGTCACCACCTACTTTGACAGAATGAAAGAGAGCGTTTTCCATCATTATATATTGGATACCTTGTCAGGTCCACCAATTGGAGAGGCTGAACAAATACAGCACCACCTCACAAGGTCCAAGTCCATGCCATCGAGAAGGAAGGGGGGAGGGAAGTTGAAGGATGCCGATAAATTGAGTAAGTCAAAGAAATTTGGGTCGAGGAAGATTGACATGGAGAAGCTCAGAGAGCTTAGTATGGAGAGCACAGCATCTGCATGGAGTGTGAAGAGGCTTGTTCACTACGTCAGGTCGTCTGGTTTGTCAACCATTTCAAGTACTGTGAATGATTTTGGTTACGCTGAGTCTGAGATCAGCAGTGAGTTGGAAGCTAGAAATTGTGCCCTAAGGATATTCAAGAACGTTGCCAAACCGGATGCCAAGTAAGTATCTCCCTTACCAATTCAATTCTTGTTTCAATTGTTCCCGCCTCCTGTAGTTAATCCTCTCCCCCAATTAAAAATTAACAACTAAGTAAAAAAATAGATGTAAGTTAAACAGAAGTTATTGTCATCCCCTTTAGTGACCTTGACCTAAAACATAGGAGGGACAAAATTTTTAGGACAAGTTCAAATTCTTACAAGTTTATAACATTATAATAACATAGTTCCGTATCTTATAATAACCCTATCACTTATAATGTGTCTCCTTATGATTTGCATATATAATTTGATGATATTTTCATTTTGATCCTCTATTCAGTCATAATCTAAACCATTAGTTACAAAAAAAAGCATATAAGACTTTCACAAAATAGTCCCTTAGCAATCTAGACATAAATTTTTTATAGTATAGAGGCTCACAAAAATTATTCTCCCAAGTTTTGCAGCAATCATGATAAAAGTAAAAGACAATAGAGTTATATATATAACCACCAAAATTGATTTTTCTATTAAAGATCTTTCATTTGTGAATTCTCTCAAGTGTCTGTGAAGAAGACACTTTTTTTTTTCTCCAATGAAAAGGAAAGAATCAATGATTGATATACTATACAAAAATTCATCACCCATTCTTGAATCAATGAAATACCAAAATTTGTACAAAGTTAAAATAAGGAGGATAAAAAGAGGATAGCCAAACAAAAACTAACCATTAAAACTAATAATACCATTACAAAAATATGCATCTTTACATCTAATAACAGTTGCATATACAGTGTGTAAAAATAAGCTTAGCCAATGATCCCCTTGGTGTATATCTTGTAGTAAGATCTTGAGACCTTTAGGAAAGTGGAGAGGTTCGATCCTCCCTAATCCTTTTCCACCCTATGCTCTTCCCTTTCCCCTACCTCTCCCCCTCCCCCTTCCCCCTGACCCACTAGGGGAGTCACCCACCCAAGAGCCTTGATACCCAAGAGCCTTGATATGGAGAAATTCTTGTAGACACTGAGAGTAATACTCTCAATCAATCATGAAATGACATGTGTTATAATCAAAAAATAAATAAATAATTTATAACTGAAATTGTGACACATGTCACTTTATAATTGGTTGAGAGTATTACTCTCAGTGTCTACAAGAATTTTTCCTTGATATGGGGCCTCTTGACCGGGTCCTACAAGGTGAGACTTAGGTATTTATCCCCCAAAAAAGAGAAGTTATTATCAATTAAAAAAAGAGGTGTGTTTTTTTGCTTAGTTGTCAAGTTTTGATTTAGAGGACAAGATTAGGAATAAGGAAATATGACGGAATATTTGATTTCCTCCCTTACCCCTTTCCATACTCTAACTTAATTAAACTTTGCAATTCTATGACCACAAAATTAAGGTGAAAGATTATTTTTGTGAGTACAATCACAATGTGTCTCCACACTTATTGGGTGTGGAACTAACATTTGTTTGAACGTTGACTTGGCCTTCGCCACATAATGCTTTTAGTGGGTTTCAAACTCTTAAAAGTAAAGTTCACCCAAGTAGAACTCTTTTTTTTTTTTTTGTAAGCTAATATAACTCTTTTATGAAGAAGTGAAAGTCTCAAAATCTCTACCTCTCGTTTCATATTAGCTCGTAGCTTTTTTTTGGAGACCTTCACTTCTCCACAAACTATTCATAAATTACTCTTTTAAAGGGTGTAAAATCATTTCGTTGTATTACAAAAAAAACAAGAATTTATATAAAGTAAAGTACAATTTAATAAGAGGGAAAACTATTAAGAAAATTATATACTTTGGAAGCATTAATATTAACACAGCTTAAACTATATCAAGTGGCAAATTTATATACCTCAAGGTTAAAGTGTACCCTATAATTCATTTTAATCAAATCTACTAAAATTCCTATTATGCTTTCTGGGATAGACATTTTCCACCACTTTTACTGTAGAACACAATTTAGAAAGTATGCTACAAACAATTCATGGTATAAATATATGACAAGTCGTAGCAAATTATGCATTGAGAAACATCATGCATATTACCATACTAGTGTCTTGACATGCACATGTTAATTTGTCTTTTATTTTATCTGTTTTTTAAGTTAAAATTTAAAATAACTACATAATTACCTTATTGTCAATATATTTTATTTATTTTTATTTTTAAAAAAAGAAATAAGAACAACTACTCTACTAACTATAACTATTACTTTTAAAATAAATTTTATATAGTGAGAAAATACAAAATATCAAAACCAAGTTTTGGCTCTATATATATTAGTATAGAATAACATTGCAATAACCACGAGATATGATTTAGTTGCATACTGAACTTTATGTAAGGAAAATTTACCTATAGTGCAAGAGTTTAAAAACCACTAAAAGCATCTTATGATCAAGACTAAGTCAACCCCAACGCGGATATTAGTCTCATACCTAAAAAATATAAAAACATCTCATGATCTTAAAAGAAAAGATTTAGTGTTGATTGCAATATATGACATAAAATTCTCCATAATTAGACTAATGTCACATGTACTTGAATCTAAAACTAAGTTTTCTCTTTATTATCATCCAATTTACTATTTGATAAAGGTTAATACTTGATGGATATAGATACTCTTTGGATCACTTTCTATTATATCACTTTTATACATTTTCATGATAAAATAATAATTCCTTATTTTTCTATTAATTTATTATCCTCTATTGATAACTTTTGAACTGTGTTAATAATCTAACTTTTAGACTAATAAAAAATTATGAACACAAAATAACAAATTACTAGCTAGTAAGACAAACGTAAATTACTATTTACTATTAAAGAGATATAAAAGTAGTATGATAATGTACCAAATAAAAAATAAAAATAGTATGATAAAGATGATGTGATGTATTGTTCACAAAAAAAAAGTGATGTATTACAGTATTAATATGTTTAACTTAAATTTTATCCCTATTCATTGTAAAATTGTTTACATTATCACCTAACAAAGTTTGAATATATTATTAAAAAATTTTAAATTTTTTATTTTGTAATTATGTTAGTCAAATTTATTTAATTATTTAATAATTATACGTGATTAAATAATAATATAAAAAAATAAAAATTAAATCTATATATATATTGTACGTTACAGTATTAATATATGATTGCGCATATTTAATTATTTGAGTCATGTTTAAGTGGTTAAGGTGGGACATAAATGAAGTTATTAACTTAACTGAATCCTTTGCAAATTGAAAGAAAAAAGGCTTAGTTTTATATTTCATAAATATTATTTTTGTAGCCATGACATACAGAATACGTGATCAAATTCAGTATTTCTTCTTCCTTTTTTCGGACTAAAAGTTCAGTATTTCATAATACAAAAATTTCTGAACCGCAAACGATTAGCATTTAAATACACAGGCCTGCCAGGCGTAAAAATTAGTTCTGCTGGATCCATTGGAATGGTTGTGATCACTCTATAAAATGTAACCCACTATGACGAGGGTGGATGGCATTTAATTTGGACCACAGGACCAGAGAACTTTTGCAGGTGCACGTTCGGACAAAAATGGCGTACGGCATACATATTGCCGGGTTGAAGTTGAGTACGTCTTTCTAGTCTTTCCCTGTTGAGAAGCACTCTTGTGTTTGTGGTCCTGATAATCCTCTCAAGCCAGAAGTTGAGTGAGTGGTCCTTGGTTTAGGCCACCAAATTCACCGCAAAGTGATAGTGCTGTCAGTTTCCTATTGTCAGCCATTATTTTGCACCAACATGACAAATACCCATTATGTCAGTGGATATAATTATAAAGTACGAACAGCCAAAGTCCATGATCCCAGCACCAACCCTTTTCTGCAGTCTGTTCATGTATTGCAAGTCTCGTATACCCTCCTGAATCAGGCTATGATTTGGTCAAGTCTATCCTACTTTATAAGTTTCCTTACCTTTAAGTATTTTTATTATTTTTTATAATTAAAAAATAATATTTATTTTTTAAATTATTATTTATATTATTATTTTAATATAAAATTTATTTTTTTAATTAATAGTAATACTACCTTGAAGTAAGATAGAATGACCCGATAATCATCATTGTTATACTGTTTGTCTCACTAATACCACTCACCTGAATCTGGCTATAATCATCATTTTGTACTGTTTGACTCACTAATACCACTCACCTGAATCTGGCTATAATCATCATTGTTGCACTGTTTGTCTCACTAATACCACTCACCTGAATCTGCCTATAATCATCATTGTTGTATTGTTTGTCCCACTTATACCAGGTGTTTTGCCTATCGGTCCATTATGTTGGCCCTAGAAAAGCACCGTTCCGCTCCTCTTAAGTATTTTCCACCACCAGATGGAGCATAATGTGTGGGACGAGATATTTGGCATGGCCTAAGCTGCTAATAGCCTCATTAATCATGAATCCACGCCTACTAATTGACATGGTGTCGGATCTGATTCAACAATTCCCGTCCAATGGTTTCTGTCTAAGCTTGACCCACCAACTATGCCTGGCATGGTTGCCCAATTTTAATTTCCTGATAAAGAAGCTAAAGTTGAGTCTTTTGACTCTAGTGCCTGATGGTCTTTGCAACCATCTTAGCTATGAAATGACCTTTACTTCACTAAAATTCACCTGGATAACACTAAAACTATTCATGATGGCAGTTTAATCATATGAGCTGACTTTTTTTTACAACCATCTATATACAATGTGAATTAAGAGTTAATGTCACTATCCAATCTCTTTTGGTAAATATGAGAAAGCAACAAATTGATTCAATATGAACAGCTAATTGAATTTTGATTGACAAATCATTTGAGTTAACATCTGACAATAATCACCATCCTATATATGAATGGGATGATTCAAATATGGGATTTTCTAATTTATTGAAGGTATATTGAAGAGGAGGATCTCATGAGATTTTTGAAGAGGGTTGAGATACATACCATATTCCCACTCTTTGAAGGTGCCCTTGAAACTGGAAAGATCAGCAAGTCTTCATTTAGAAATTGGGTGGTAAGTCTTAATGATAAACTTCTCACTTCCAGTTATAATAGTGACGATCAACCTTATTACTCCTAAATTACCAAATTATTTGTCTTATTCATCTGCTTTTTTTTCCCCTTTGAGATGCGTATTCCTCTGTTTTCTTTTTATTTGGCTCACAAACAGCAAGTCATATGTAAGAAGGCTTTTTTGTACATATTTTAGTTCAAAAATTGAAGTAATTAATTAAATAGCAAAATATTGATAAATAATTAGCTAATGAATTTGTAATCATCAGATTGGAGCTTATTATGAACGAAAAGTTCTGGCACAATCACTGAATGATACCAAGGCAGCAGTGAAACATATTCACAAACTAGCAAGCGCAGTTGTGAGTGTGATAATAGTCATTGTGTTCCTTTTGATGATGGGGCTGGCTACAATCACGATAATACTTTTCTGTATTACACAAATAGTTTTAATAGGGGTTGCCTTCCAAAGTACTTGCAGGACTTTCTTGGAGGCCACCATCTTTGTCTTCGTCATGCACCCTTTTGATATTGGAGACCGCTGCGTCATTGATGGTGTTCAGGTAATTTCTCAAGCTTTATACATAGGTTGTTAAATTCCAATTCTTTATATCCGTGACTTGGGACGTGAGAAATTGAAGTTACTTCATTTGCACATCCATTTGGTTATGTACTTACATTATACTAGTTACAGATGACCGTAGAAGAGATGAATATATTGACAACAGTGTTTCTTCGAGAAGACAATGGGAAGACCTACTACCCTAACGCAGTTTTGCTCTCTAAGCCTATAAGCAATTTTTATCGGAGTCCAGAGATGTGGGATGCAATTGATTTCACCATTGATGTTACAACTCCAATGGAGACTATCAATGCATTCAAGAAATCAATACAAACGTAAGTTCTCTTCCTTCCTTGTAATTTGTATGGGGCACATTTTTTTGTTGTTGCTGCAATGGGATATATTGGAGAGAGAGGGAGAGAGAGGAAGTTCAACATGATTATACTTAATTAAGAAGCTAGGTAAGCACTATTTTGTTATGTTAATATTTGTGACATCTATGGTTATGAATTTAGGTACATTGAGAGCAAGCCAAAGTATTGGAATCCAATGCATGTTGTGATAGCAAAAGAAATAGATAATATGGACAAGCTGAAGCTGTGCCTATGTGTGCAACACACCATCAACCATCAGAACTACGGTGAGCGTAGCATTAGGCTAACGGAGCTTCTCTTGGAACTGAAAAGAATCTTTGAGATCCATGGGGTTAAGTACCATGTTCTTCCTCAGGAGATCCACCTTACCAAGATGAACACAGAAAATGGGGGAGTTCAGTTTCAATCGTGAAGCATATGTTCCCTCTCTTTTCAATTCTCTGAAAGAATTACCACAATAATAGCCTAGTCTTAAGTTTTCAAATTATCTTCCTTTCTCTTCTATGCATGACAATTTGTACTCACGGTTATGGAGTTTATGTATGGTGTTATTATACATTATTAATTTATGAATGTGACTCGGTTACTATATTTATTTGGTCTGTGTGTCATACTTTGATATATGTATTTAATCCATTAGAGGGACAGAAATCTATTCATGCAACTAGGTGTTAAGAGTTATTAGAAAAAAAATGCACTTGATGTGCAAAGCAAGAAAATCTAGAAGATCTTGCTGTATTTTGATTCTAAACAAAACAGTGAGAGTAGGCTAACATGTGTATTCAATGTTTATTTTAGAAAAGGTTTAACACACATGAAAGTTGAATGAGATGCAACAAGATTGGAACTTGAAAAGGAAAGGATTTGAGCACAGTCTCTTGGATGCATACAAATAGAAAAGAAGGCAATGAAGAAGAACATGATCAATTCCAAATGTCATGAAAAAGTTTCATATTTTAATCTTGATGAAACATGATGATACATTTTTTTTTTCTAAAAATAAAATTAATATCAATGCTTATGATGCCTGTGGTGTTAGATAACTTGATAAAGGGTGTGCTTAATTAAGTGTTAAGACTTAAAGACTATATTTTGTCAATAATGTGTGATGGGTGGACAAATAGCATGTGCATATTATGATTTTTCTAGTGTATTGTAGTAAAGGAACAATTTTTTTAAAATCTATTGAGGCTTCTAATGTTCATAGTAAAAACACTAACTATTACTTTAAACTGCTTGATAAATTCATAGAAAAAGTGTGAGAAGAACATGTTGTCTAAGTGGTCACTGATAATGAGAAGGCACTAAAAGTTGTTGGTCTAAAATTGCTTTGATTTTATTTATGCTTGAATGATAATGGGGAAAAAATCTAATGTCCAAAAAATACTAGATAAAGCAAACGAAGTGACGTTATTTATCTACAACCACAATTGGACAATAAATCTCACGAAGAACTCTTGAGACTCAAATTTGTCCTGAAATTCTTATTTTTATTAATGAGTATTGTATTAATAAATTTGGATCTGACCCATTTACCAAGCCCAAACCCATTACTTTAAGAGAATAATGATAAATAAAAAAACATAATCTTGATCTAGCATGTAAAAAGGGAAAAATCTTCACTGATCTAGTAAAATTTAGAATAAAGAAATAAATTTGAATTCAAAAATACATTTAATGTCTTATTAATGGTAATTTGGGGTTTGAATAATTAATTAATTTTGATTTATTCTGATTGCACAAATTAATTTTGATTGATGAGAGAAATTTAATGTAATTTGTCCTAATTAATTGAGTTGATTAAGGTAATAAGAATAATTATTTGGGTTATAAATAATTAAGAGTGGAGAAAACCTAGGAGACACACAAGAAAAGAAGCCGTAACAATAACAGAAAAAAAGAAAAATTTTGTTTCGGAAGAGGGAGAGCCTACACCCACTGCCTTTTAATTGTTAGGTCCTGCGCTCACACTACAAAAAAATGAGTTTAGGCGGCAGTTTTATTTCAGCTATAGAGGCCGCTTTTACCACCACTAAATGTGTTTCACTCACGGATAAGAGGGTCGCAAAATGATTAGCAGTGGATTGCTTGAATAACCTCTGCTAATAGTTAATTTTTAATAGAACCGCCGCAAGTATAAATACTAGAAAACATTTAGTTGTTTAGCCGCGGTTTTAATACAAAGCCATAGTATTAAAACCGCGGAAACCGCGGCTAAACGACTTTGTATTTTTAAAAAAAAGTTACATACCATGGCTGAACTTCCTCAACAAGATCTATGGTCTCAGAAACCTCAAGCATCACAAACACAAAAAAATAAAATAAAATAAGAAGACCCAATTCAAGAAAAAAGCAAGTACCCAATTAATCAAACCATTTATATAACACCATTTAGTAACTAGTGGGATTAACACCTTCTGTACAAAAAACCACCCGTGCTTTTAGTTCCAAATTGGAGCAGAAAACAACCTGCAGTTTGACCATATAACTAAACATTCCCAAATCCCACACAACAGGGAAATTAAGTTGATTAAATAATTCAAGGACAACATTTTCTCAATATTTTACTTATGGAGCATAATTCATGTACAGCAAATTACAATCAAGATTCCAAAGAAATCTTACTCTCTTTCTTCTTGGTGGGCTTTTTAGCAGCCTCCCTTTCTTCCGCTGCCTTCTTTGTCCTCCTGTGTCTCATTGCCAAAGAGATCAAGGTCATCATCATCTTCAGCAGAAGCATCTTGGTAAATTCAAATAAACCCCAATAATCAAACTAGTTTAAGTGATTGGCTTATTGGCCTAGGTAAAAGTACTAAAAAAAAATATACCATTCAAAATAAATTAATAAATTAGGGTATTTTTGGAAGTGATGAAGTGGGATGGTTTATCATGCAAACCCTTAAATGATGTGCGAGGTGGCATGCAATAGATGGAAATCCAACCACGGGCATGCATCTTAAACCCAGTCAAGATATCTTCGGTCACAGAACCATAGATCCATCCAATCTGGTGAAGTCAGAGAAGGTTTAATGAATAAACTAAACACAAGCCACCCACCCAGTACCCATTGATCTCTCTCCTTATGTTTCTTTCTTCCACAGGACGGGAATCAAAAGCACAATGACAAATAGCTATGCTCACCTCTTTACCCCATTCTGTCTTGTCTTCATAACCACACACATTCTACATCCTTTTCAACTAGCTATGCTAGCTCTATCCGCAAGGAGATAAACGTCCTGTAAGTGAAATAGAATCAGTATTACATAAAGAAATTTAGCACAAATAAAACAAGACCAAATTAAGGAGGTAAAACAATGTGGGAAAATAACATTCATTCACTGCAGCTTTCAAAAGCCAATGTGGGAAAATAACATTCATTCACTGCAGCTTTCAAAAGCCAATGACTGTAACTATTATTATTATAGTATTCAGAATTCGTGACAACTTTGACATGAAGACAATACTAAAATTCCAAGCCTCAAATTTATGCATATTAAAGCTAGCCTACCCCGGGTGACCTTATCAGTTTGGAGAAAACTTTGCAGGACAACTCAATTGATCATGTTTACAACACCACATGTCAGCTATTACATGGCATAAATAAAGATCAAGTTAAAGGAGTAAACACATTTGTGGTAAACAAGTCCTTTAATGGGATGTTGGTCCTTTATTCATAATCTCCCTATAATCTATAAGAATCCAAAAATTTGGAATGAGTATTACCTCTACCTCTTGAGAAGTTAAAGATGGATCCAAGTTTTCAAGTGGCACAAGTGTTAGGGGAATGTGTATACATTCTTAACCATCTTATGGAAAAAGATTATCAAAGACTCTAGTTCTAACCAGAATGAGGGCTAGAAAATGCAGTTTCCTGGATCACCTTTTCTGTACAACTTTCTTTAAAGCCATGCCAAATAATATCCTGTGATTTAGAAAAATATGTCAAGCATATCAGAGAGACAATTTATTAAAAATAAAAACATACCACATGAACACATTAGTTGACACAGCACGTTATAAAGACAACAATGTATATCAACTATGATTCTATACTAATTTATATGACTCAGGCAGCAGCTTGAATATGGTGTCTCCAATATACACTAAAACCTGAAAAATAGGAAGTTATGGTTAGAAGCAATTATTCGAAGGTACAAAACTCCTCAAAACTATAATTTTTATAATAAAAATCAAAGTGAATCACACTAGTCAACTATACTCAAGGAAATAATTGAGATAAAAAAAGAAACACCTACCATGAAATAATTGAGATAAAAAAAGAAACACCTACCATAAGGCCACAAAACTGCATCAATTTTAAAGCATCAAATTCCATAATTAAATTGCATAAATGCAAATAAATCATCATTTATTCCAGATGGAATACATTCTAGGAAGAATTACAAGCAACTAAGTAAGAACCACCTGTGCTTTAGTTCCATAAGCAGAAAACTCAGACAGGATCAGGAACATGGTCTCCATCCTCAAAAGAGGTCCTATCTCCCCTTACATTTCTTGGCACCTTGGTAGACCTGCTCTCATCCCTGAGCTTCTTTCTTTTCATACTCCTGGTACTATCTCTTTGCCCATGACCATAGCTTCTTTCTCATTTTCCCCTTTGTTAATAATATTATGGGTATATTTGAGACAACCGATATAATCATGGAGGTTTTTAGTATTCTCAAATTAGGAGGAAAATGGAATTTTGGTAAAAACTTGTGTTTTGCTGTCAAAATTGAAATGTTATAGATTTGAGTCCAGTCACATTAGCAAGCAGCTGCTAACATTGGAACTCAAATTAAGGCTTTAGGAGGATGAAAAATGGGGTTATTTATTTTATTTATGTGGGAGATGATTTCAGGAATGAGATGAAACAGTGTCTGATATAATATCAAATGTGGTAATTTTATAGAATACATAAAAGAACTGGTAGAAGCTGATAAAGAAGGGGGAAAGATGCTTTGTGCTGGCACATTCTTGAACCCTGGATCATGGGATGCTGCGCTTCTTGCTGCTGGTACTACACTGTCCGCAATGAAGCATATACTTGATGGACATGGAAAAGTTGCTTATTCGTTGGTTAGGCCCCCTGGTCATCATGCTCAGCCTTCTCAGGATGATGGGTACTGTTTCCTTAACAAAGCTGGTCTAGCAGTACAATTGGCTTTAGATTCTGGGTGTCAGAAGGTTGCAGTTATAGACATTGATGTTCATTATGGAAATGGCACAGCAGAGGGATTTTATCCTTCTAATAAAGTTCTTACCACCTCCCTTCGTATGAACCATGGATCATGGGGTCCATCTCATCCGCAGAATGGATCTGCTGATGTGCTAGGTGAAGGAGAAGGTTATGGGTACAACTTAAACATACCTCTACCAAACGGAACTGGGGACAACAGATATATATATGCTGTCAAAGAGTTGGTCGTTCCATCAGTCCAGAAGTTTGAACCTGATATGATAGTTTTGGTTGTCGGACTTGATTCAAGTGCAGTAAGTTATTCAATTTATCATTCTTTGTGGTTCCTGATTTATAATTTGATCATAGTTAGTATTTTTTATTGGCAAGTTTGTCTAGACTTGAGTTCATGTTCTCATAGAAATCAAAACCTGATAAGATACTGGCATATGACTTTTATGGGAAGGACTTAGTGTCAACTATGATATGGGAACTTAAAACAATTGCAAATGGAACCAAACAGTTGAAATGAGTACAAACAAGATTGAATTTGAAACTCAGTCCTAACTAGTGAATGCTTGACAACTCACCTTGAATATGGATACTCATGAAAAAAAATGAGTTTCAAATTTGTGGATTTGGTGTCCTGACCCAACCCAATACTTCCGGATCGAGTTAACCCACATCAGACCCCTTTTTTTTACAGCCTTATCAGTGCCTACATGAGCTTACCATAGAGAAGATTTTTTAAGCTCTTCTGTGAAGTTAATTGTCTGGCCGCTTGCAACTGTATATTCTTAGAGCCTGTAGAAATATTGCCACAAAAGTTTACCCCACCAGATATTGTACATACCAATGAAATGTCATTTGGAAGATGATATACACAATAAACTCAATAGTGACACGTTCTAACCAAAAGATGAGAAAATATCCTTCACGTTGTATGAAAAAGCACCAAGACACATTTACAAGAAAATTTACATTACAGAGGTCCTATCCAACACGTAAAATTAAAGCACCATACATACATATTAAAAAAGAAATCATCAGATAAACAAATGTCCAGATCTTGTAACAGTCTAGAATGAAATTTCCAATTCCATAAACAAAACTAATCGTTACGACAAAATAATTGGACTACTATTATTGGAAATACATGGTGACAGAAGAGTGTTGCTCAATAGGAAAGATAGGTCTCCAAAGAAACCAAAAAGCAAACACTCGAATTTTCCTTCAATTGACAGTTAGCAAGACTTACCACCCTGAACGCCTTGGGTATCTTTTTGCAACAAAGAGACTGAACCAGACCCTGCAGCAGGGATGGATTGCACAGTAGAGCTATCAGGGTTTTCCTGGTGAACAGAAATTACCCATTAACAAATCCACAACTAAAAACAAAACAAATAACAAAATTAAAAATCATTTTGATACGCTCTCCCATTTTCTATTTCTACTGTTTTGGCCAAAATTTTAAAAAAATTAAATACAAAACCCTACTCTGCAGTGTTCAGAAATTGAAACTTAACAGAACTGAGTGTAGTTCTCCCGAATCTCTCAGATCTCTTATTATTTTCCCCTCATAGGGAACAAACCAAATCTGCCACTACAAGATAAAAATTCACGAGCTAGCTAAGATTAACTGTTGAATTCTGCTACCTAAAACAATATGCAACACATGAAATAATCAGAATCAGACATATTCTCCAAAAAAATTGCTCCATTTTCCTCGGAACCAAACAGAACATTTAAGAGCAAACCACAAGTTAACAAATGCAAATTAGAAAAAGAAAACAGAAAGAAGCACAAAAAGGGGGTGATTCAAACAACAAATTCAGGCAAACCAACAGAACATACTGATTAGGTCACTCACACTTAAGAAACAAAGGGGTGATTCCATCTCAAAGGATGGAACTGTTGGTTCTAGAAAGAGGTATTATTCACACCTTTTGTGGAGTGATATTTCAAACATGTGATATACGAACGAGCAAGAAGGTTCAAATGGAAGATTCAAATCACTCTCAGATCACTCTGATTACTGTCATGGCTACAAAATACTTTGAATCAATCACAAAATGAAGAGGCAGAAATTGATATTTCACGCAGAAGCTTCACGTATGAGCCCTAAGTTGTAACTTGTAACAGTTCTTAACAAGAATTTATTATTGATAGTAATCCATTTCGTTATATATCACTCTTTAAAGAATCAGGCTATCTCCATCCCTGTTAGAACCAATTCCTATGCAGATGAGTAAAAAATTGGTCTATTTATCTCTACAGATATGAGCCTGAGTAAAAAATCAGGTTACCTGGAATTTTACAAACTAAAATCATGGTTTTTCTATAAAAAAAATTAAGCGTAATTAAACTCTCCTCATGCCCATTTGCCAACACAAGGGAATTGATTCAAGATCCCCTTGTGTTGAAACTAAAGTGACTCAATCAATTATCAAAGCAATTTGTGCTGGAAAAGAAGGGGAAAAAAAGAAGTAGCTCTTCCTCACCTCTTATTTCTTCAATCTCCTCTGCTCTCGCTGCCCAGCAGGCGTGGTAAGGTGTCACTAATAGCATTTCCCTCCTAAGATTCATGATCATGACCTAAACACATTTCAAGGACTCCAGAAAGAAACCAAGCATCGAAATCAAAAGGCTAAGGCCCTTAATGGTTGACTCATACAATTTTCAATAATAAAATACAATGAATCTCCTTCAAATTTCATTATGGGAGTGCAGAAAAACAGCATAGTTTAAAATGTAGCCCATTATCTAATACAACAGGCCACTCACTAAAATCAGTGAGAAATGGAACTCACCTTTTGCATCAATGTGAGTGCCTAAGGATCTCTGGGAGGCCAGGGAATCTCTTTTACATCATCAACCACGGGTTTTAGTACTCCCTCCAGGACATCTGTTGCAGACTCTATCTTTTCCTGCACAACAAAGTATATAATAGGAAGATTATTGTCAAAAGAAGGAACAAAGAAAAAAAAAAAACTTTGAAAAATGGTCGGTGGAGGGAAGAGGGAGGGGTACATTAGTCTTATGAACCATGAGATCCACTACACTCATAACCGTTGTAGCCAATTCTTCATAATCTCTCTGCATATTAACAATAAACAAAAGCATATTATACAAAATGAAAGGAATGGAAATATATTGACCAAAGAAACATTTTTAGAAATATAAAAGTATGCTTTATCATCCTCAGACTTGCAAGCTGCAAGTACCAGTTCTTGCTGCAAGTCGTATCCAAAAGATAGGATTGAAATCGAGGATGTTTTCAACAAGTTTTCTGAAGCTGTTTACAAAGGAAAACAATATCAACATCATTGAAAAACATTATCCAAAATCAATTAATACATAAAATTTGAGTCTTACATCATGAACCACATCTATTATTCAGGGAAAAGAAAATAAAGCAGCAGCAATACCAACAACTAACAGAACAAAATATGCTATAAAATGTGGTTGAAAACTTAAAAGTAAATTGCAAAAAGGAGAGCCAACAAGAAAAGGAAGTGTAAGAAAAATAAGTGGAAAATGACAGAAATTCATACTAGAGGAGGATTAACATCCCTAAGCATATCTATGAGCCTATCAATTTCCACAGTCTTCTTAAAAGCTTCCTCAGCGTCTCGACATGAATGCACATATCAAAGTTCTCCTATTTTTAGATCTAAACACGCCAATTTACTATTGATAGCTTCATCAATACGATAATCAGACATTGGAACACTAGAAGTTGAAATAAACCTTCACATGATAAGATACTTAATTAAATAGTAATCAGTGATCGCGAATACTACCTCCTCCTCCAATTCAATGGAAACAGTGTGAGACGCAGCCTCTGAATCAAAAAAGTCCCAATTTTCCAATTTCACAACACTGAACCCAAGTTCCATCGTCGAAAGTGTTCTCTTGAAAAGCAAAAGAAAAAAAAACCATCAAAACAAACGCAAAAATCCAGGAATCTAGTCCATCTTCAGAGAACAAATTGGAATGATGTTGATTTGGAGGGGAGTGAGTCCTAATTTGGAAAGTGGAAATTGGAGTGGAAGAGTGCATCAACGATGAAACCCTAAAATGGAGATTGAGAATGATTCTCCACCAACCTTGCAGAAATTAAATCCCCAATCAAAAATCTCTAATTTTGAAAATTAGGGTATACATTGTGTCAAATTCCTTCGTGCTTGACATCAATGGCAGAGAGTGCAAGAGAGAGTAGCAAGAGAGAGTAGCGAGAGAGAATCTTTACTTGCGAGAGGGAAGCAAGAGAATAAGAATCCTACAAGAGCTAGAGGGAAGCGAGAGAATGAGAATGAAGACAAGGTAAGAGATTTTTTTTTAATATTTAACCATTTTTACTCTCGGCGGTTGCCATAAACGCTGTAAAAAAAATTACTAGCTGCGGTTTTAGTAAACCGCCCTTAAAAAATGGCCGCAAAATTGTAGTGCCACTGCCTTTCGATTCTTGCTGTTGTGCTCAGTGTCTTTTACTTTTTAAGTCTCGTGTTCGTTGTCTTTTAATATTTGGGTTTCACACCCGTAATTTTCGAGTATCGTGTGCCTTTGTCTTTTAATTTTTGCGCCTTACACCTACAGTCTTTTATTTTTTAAGTCTTGATACCCATTATATTTATAATCTGGGTCCTGATATCCATTGCATTTTTGTTTGGGTCTTGATACTCATTGGTTTTACCTTTTAGATCCTAATACCCATTGCATCTCTTTTGGGTCCTGATACCCATTGCATCTCTCTTTGGGTCTTGATACCCATTGTATTTATTTTTTAGGTCCTGAAACTCATCACATTTATTTTTCGGGTTCTGATACCTATCACATTTAGTTTTTTGGGTCCTAATACCCATTGCCTTTACTTTTTGAGTCTCGTACCCTTTACATTGTCTTCAACTTTTTGGGCCCCACGCCTATTATCTTTTAATTACAAGGTCCTGCACCCATTGCACCATTAGTTTCTGGGCCCCCGCACCCACTGCCTTTTAATTCCAGGGTACCATAACCACTGCATTTTAAAATTTTGGGCATCGCGCCCACTGCTTTTAATTTCAGGGTCCTACACCCACTACACTTCTAATTTTTGGGCCCTGCGTGCCACTGTATTTTACATTCTGGGTTTTGATACCTATAGCATTTCGAGTCTTGGTATCCATTGCATTTATTTCTAAGTCCTAATAACCATTTCATTTATTTTTAGGGTCCTAAAATTCATCTCATTTGCATTTCCGGTCCTTGTACCCACTTCGTTCGTATTTTTTAGTTATGTACCCATGGTCATTTACTTTTCGGGTTTCATACCCACTATTATTTGTTTTTGGGTCTCTGTACCCATTCTGGGTCTCTGTATCCATTGCAATTTACTTGTCACAAACTTTACAGGCAAATTTGAATCAACACATTTACTTTCCATTTATTTTATAAATGAAGAAGCAAATGGGGGCAATTGTTAACACCCACATTTGTCTCAAAATTCTTATTTTCATCAATGTGCATTATACTAATAAATTTGGATCTAACCCATTTACTAAGCCCAAACCCATTACTTTAAGAGAATAATTATAAATAAAAAAGAGAAAAATAATCTTGATTTGTAATATAAAAAGGGAAAAATCTCCACTAATCCAGTAAAATTTAGAATAAGGAAATAAATTTGAATGCAAAAATACATTTAATGTATTATTAATGGTAATTTGGGGTTTGAATAATTAATTGTTTTGATTTATTCTGATTGTACAAATTAATTTTGATTGATG
This sequence comes from Styphnolobium japonicum, assembly GCA_023212625.1. Classification (NCBI taxonomy): domain Eukaryota; kingdom Viridiplantae; phylum Streptophyta; class Magnoliopsida; order Fabales; family Fabaceae; genus Styphnolobium; species Styphnolobium japonicum. The sequence continues at coordinate 17,090,178 of JALBWW010000011.1, forward strand.
GGAGAAATTTATTCTAATTTGTCCTAATTAATTGAGTTGATTGAGGTAATGAGAATAATTATTTGAGTTATAAATAACTAAGAGTGGAGACACACAAGAAGAGAAGCCGTATCACTGAGAGAGAAGAAACAAAAAATTTTGTTTTGGAAGAAAGAGAGCCTGAAAGGCACAGCCGCAATACAGAAATAAAAAAACAACACAAAAAAGGATAATAAGTTTTTTTTGGTGAAGGCTTCGATTTCAAGTCGTTCTTCAAAGGTGAGTCACCACTCTTTTCTTCTTGTTTTCATTGTTGTTGTCTATTATCTCCTATCACTGGCCTTATGTGACCCACCATCGACACTTGAGCCAAACCAGTAACAAGGCCACAAAGCCCACCATGAGACCGATGCCCCTTTTATACAACTACTAAGAATCAGAACCCATGAAGCCAACCTTCACACTATAGCAACGCACACCCCAAACAACCAGACCCAACATATCTAACCTCACCAAACATACACCTCCACTACACCTTAAAACCACATACGCCACACCAAGATTGTCTTGATTCAGCCACCACCTAGGCACTTGATGCAGAGACTTGGCCTAAATCCAGCCATCATCGAAAAATCACGGTACATGTTATGAGTAAGCCCATTCAGCCCAAGATCAAAGGAGTGGTTGATCCATCAAATGCCAATAAGGCTGCAGGAGTACTTGCTAGGCCTAAAAGGAAGATCACTCACCCTAAGAAATGGTCTGATTTTGTTATTTACAAATAGCTTGAGACTGGGTGATTTTAGAAAGTAAGTGACTCAGCTAGTTTGTTAGGATACGTTATTGTTGGTGCAATTGTAATAAAGCTGACAAGTTTGTTATAGGCCTAGGAAGATAGCAATCATTATATATATCCTTTGTATGGAGATATTGCACTATGAATGAAAAAGTATTATTTCCTTCTCTATTTTATTCTTAGGAGGCTTCTCTGTCCTCAAATTCAGAGACTCATTTTCTCAACATCTGGTGCTCTCGTTGGACTTTTCCATCTTTGCTTTCATCCATGGCTGAGGGTACTCACTCTCGTACCGCTTCTTCCAATAATGACCGTGTTGACAAATTAGCCAATTAGATAGCTTTTATCTCCCTCAAGTTGGACGCTCTTGTCAATTGCGTTGACACCACTAGCCAATCGACCCCTGTATCTCGTTCCACCCCACAATTCTCTAGTAGTTCAAAAACCTGCAGACGTTCCTAGGTTTGATGGTACAGATGTTCATGCGTGGATTTTTAAAATAACTCAGTTCTTTACGTACCATGACACACCAGAGGAGGAAAGAATCACTGTGGCATCCTTGTACCTCGATGGCCCTGCATTAGCCTGTATTAATGGATGTACCGAAATGGGCAAATCGTTTCCTGGGGTCAATTTCTCCAAGCTTTAGAGACCCGTTTCGCTCCAACGGCCTACGACGACCCACGAGGTAAACTTTTCAAGCTTCATCAAACCACTTCTGTTGCTACCTACCTTAATGAGTTTGAATCTCTTGCTAATCGAATTGTGGGATTGTCTCCCCCTGATTTATTGAGTTGCTTTGTCTCTGGTCTTAAACCGAAAATCCGGCATGAGGTTCTCAGTCAACAACCCACATCTCTGACACAAGCTACGAGTCTTGCTCGATTGCAATAGGAGAAGCTCCAAGACATTCTTCGCATCAGTCGTCCTCGTCCTCCGTGGCAGCCACCAGGGGTGACTAGGACGTATACACCTCCGTCGCGCCCTTCTGCGGAGCTTTCTCCGTCTCGGCCATTGCCACCATTGCTCCATACCCCGCCTTCCAAGTCTCGTTTTCGTCAGTTGTCTGATGCTGAATTAGCAGAGCATCGAGAGAAAGGCTTATGTTTTAACTGTGACCAGAAGTTTTCTAGAAATCATAAATGCCGTGGTCGTTTCTTCTTGTTGATCGCAGAGGAAGACGATGGTCTTCAGGGTGATGATGCTATACAGCTCCCACTTGAATCAGATATTGGCCCAGTTTTTACTAGCCCATTGGAAGATGTTCCATCAGCCCAACTCAGTTTTCATGCTTTTACAAGGGCCCAAGCAAGCCAGACTATTTGTGTCACGGGTCAAATTGCCCAACGCAAGGTTCATATCTTGGTGGATGGGGGTAGCACACTTAACTTTATCCAACCCCAAGTTGCTCAATCTTTGGGCCTTCCGCGGAGCCCATCTCCTTCGTTCCAGGTACTGGTTGGTAATGGAGAACAATTGTTGAGCGATCATATGTGTCCAGGGGTTAACCTTGAAATACAAGGCCATAAATTCCAAGTGGATTTGTACACTTTGGATTTGAGGGGGACTGAAGTAGTATTGGGCACCCCTTGGCTAAAACAGTTGGGTCCAGTCCTTATGAATTATGAGACCTTGACCATGAAATTTGTACATGGGCCATATTATGTAGAATTGAAGGGAGAAACAAACCCGAATCTAGCCCAAATTTCCTACCATCAGTTGAAAAAGATTGTGCAGAGTGACGTTGTAGCCCAATTCTACTCCCTGAAGGTTCTCGATCACCCCACTGAGATCATCACCCCTACTCTAACTCATCCTGATCCAGGTGTCCACCGCCTCCTCAACAGATTCTCCGCACTTGCCCCCTCCACGCTTCACCGATCATTCCATCCTTTTGGTTCCACATGCAGCCCCTGTGAACGTTCGTTCATATCGATACCCCCATGCCTAGAAAATAGAAATCGAGTCCCAAGTCTTCAAGCTCTTATCAAGTGGGTGGATTTTAGCCGAGCATCAGTCCTTTCTCCTTTCCAATTCTTCTTCTCAAGAAGAAATATGGTTCTTGGCGTATGTGTGTCGATTACCGAGCTCTGAATGCATTAACAGTCAAGGATCAGTTCCCATTGCCTACGATTGATGAATTACTGGATGAACTTGGTACAGCTAAGGTGTTTTCCAAACTTGACCTCATCTCTGGGTTTCATCAAATTCGCCTTCTCCCTCAAGATACCCCTAAGACGGCATTTCAGACGCACGATGGGCATTACGAATACCACGTCATGCCGTTTGGTTTGTGTAACGCTCCGGCCACATTTCAAGCGACAATGAATGATATATTTCGATCTCTGTTGAGAAGGACAGTAATTATTTTTTTCGATGACATCCTTGTTTACAGTGCTTCTAAGGAATTACATGTAGCGCATTTGGAGCAAGTATTTGAAATTTTGGCAGAGCACCAATTTTTTCTTAAAACCTAGAAATGCTCCTTCTGCCAATTTAAGATTGATTATTTGGGGCACATCATTTCAGATGGTAAAGTGGCTTCGGATCCATCTAAAGTGAAGGCGATTTTTGATTGGCCAAAGCCAAAGAATGTGAAGGCGTTGAGGAGATTCCTTGGCCTCTCCAGGTTTTATCGCAAATTTATACGTGGTTATGCTGCTATCGATCAACCGTTAACATCTCTTCTTAAAAAGGATTCATTTAATTGGTCTAATGTAGCCCAGGTTTCATTTGAGCACTTGAAGAGTACAATGGCGCAGGCTCCTGTCTTGGCCCTACCTAATTTTTCTAAACCTTTCATTTTGCAAACCGATGCTTCTGGACACGCCATGGGAGCGGTGTTATTACAAGGCAGGAATCCCATTGCTTTCTTTAGCAAGGTGTTCTGTCCTCGGATGGCCAAGGCATCCACTTATTTGAGGGAATTGTGTGCTATTACTAGTGCAATTAAGAAGTGGAGGCAATATCTTTTGGGGCATTTTTTCATTATCCAGACAGATCATAAAAGTCTAAAAGAGTTGCTCACTCAAATCATCCAAACACCTGAACAACAGTATTATCTCTCTAAGCTCCTTGGCTACGATTATGACATCCAGTATCGGTCAGGTTCCACTAATATAGTTGCGGATGCTTTGTCTCGATCATTGGGACCTCCAGTTGCTGAGTTCATGCTCCTCTCTGTTCCCCAATTTCTTTTTCTGGATGAGCTTAAGCAAGAGTTGGCATCAGACCAAGTTTTTCAAGCCATGAAAACCAGGTATTTGGCTTACCCTTCTTCTATGCCTAATTTTAAACTAATTAATGACTTGTTGCTCCATCAAGAAAAGATCTGGATTAGTCCGAATTCGCGTTTCAAACAACTTTTGCTCCGCGAATTTCATGAGTCCTTAGTGGGGAGACATGCTAGTGTTACTAAGACCTTGTGCAGGTTATCTGAAAAAAATTTATGGGATAACATGAGACAGGAGGTGCAGACTTTTATTCGTCTATGTGCAGTTTGCCAGCAAACCAAATATGTTTCTCAGAAGCCAGGGGGACTATTGCAGCCTCTTCCTTTGCCTACAAATGTTTGGGAGGATGTTTCAATGGATTTCATCACAGGTTTGCCACCTTCTAATGGGTACACTGTTATCTTAGTGGTTGTAGATCGATTTTCCAAGGGAACATTTGGGTGCTTTACCCACTAATGTCACTGCTTATAAGGTGGCTGACCTTTTTGTTTCAATGATTTGTAAACTCCATGGTTTGCCTAAAAGTATTGTGTCGGATCATGACCTTGTTTTTATTAGTCGCTTTCGGTCTGACTTGTTGAAGTTTAGTGGGACACTGTTGCGCATGAGCTCCTCATACCATCCCCAAACCAACGGTCAAACTGAAGTAATGAACTGCACCATAGAACAATATTTGAGAGCTTTTGTACATGCCGCTCCATCTCACTGGGTTCGTTACTTACCATGGGCTAAATTTCATTATAACACTTTCGTCCATACTGGTTCGGGCCTCTCCCCTTTTCAAGTAATGTTTGTCAAACCTCCTCCCTCAATTCCTTCATATGTTGTTGGGACATCTTATGTGGATGCTTGTGATACAATACTTGCTTCTAGAGATGAAATTCTTTCGTTGCTTCGCAAGAACTTGGCCAAGGCTAAGGCTAGGATGAAGGAAAATGCTGATAAAAATCGCAGAGAGGTTACATTTGATGTAGGAGATTGAGTGTATGTAAAGTTGCAGCCTTACCGTCAAATTTCATTATCAGGGGTTAAATATCATAAACTTTCTAAGAGATTTTATGGTCCTTGTTTGGTCACTGCTAAAGTTGGCTCAATTGCTTACAAGTTGGCCCTCCCACCACATTCCAAGATCCATAATGTTTTCCATTGTTCCATGCTTAAGTTGCATAAGGGACCTCCTCCATCCCTCATTGATCAACTCCCTCCTCTCTCTCTGGATAATAATCCTTTGCTGACTCCTTTAGCTATTTTGGCTATCCAGACTAAGGTAGAGAATGGCAGCCCAGTTCGAATGGCATTTGTTCAATGGCATGGTCTTTCCCCGGATGATACCTCTTGGGAACAATTGCACACTAGTTGCATCCTTGAGGACAAGGTTGATTTTGATGAAGGGAGTATTGTTATGAGTAAGCCCATTCAGCCCAAGGACAAAGGAGTGGCTGATCCATCAAATGCCAATGAGGCTGTAGGAATACTTGCTAGGCCCAAAAGGAAGATCACTCACCCTAAGAAATGGTCTGATTTTGTTATTTACAAATAACTTGAGATTGGGTGATTCTAGAAAGTAGGTGACTCAGCTAGTTTGTTAGGATACGTTATTGTTGGTGCAATTGTAATAAAGCTGACAAGTTTGTTATAGGCTTAGGAAGATAGCAATCATTATATATATCCTTTGTATGGAGATATGACACTATGAATGAAAAAGTATTATTTCCTTCTTCTCTATTTTATTCTTAGGAGGCTTCTCTGTCCTCAAATTCAGAGACTCCTTTTCTCATCAGTACACGACTTCCCCAAGATAAAAACACAAAGCAAAGGAAGTATGTGCCAATCGTCTAAGAATTCGTGGGTCTTTCTATTCGATATAAGTTTTATTAGTTTTACACGATGTCATTTCTTTCACTGCCATATTTGTGTGGTACGCTGCCAAGCGGACTATACTATGTAATTATCAAAATGATGATGCATTCAATGCGTTCAGGTGGATTGGAATCAATTAACTTTGGGATGAATAGTATATTATGTGTCATGTTTTCCTTTTCATATTTATTTGGTGCTAGTCAATTAAAAAAAAATCTAAAAGGAAAAGACATATTTATACGTCTCCTATCTTTAGAATATCAACTTAGTGCCATTTTTTTATACATGTTTCATTTTATTTATTTATTTTGGTGTAACCTGTTTCATTTTAGTATATCATCTCCTTGCTTCTAACTTTGTCCTGCCATGTGTTTATCATCATATCTTGTTAGTTGCAAGTCAAGATTCTAATGATGGAATAATCAAAATTAAATTGTGATATCAATGATATTTTAATTTCTCCAGAAGTGAAGTTGATTCTTTTGTCTTTGCCATGAGTATTGGCAGGACTTTAGATGACAACCAATAAAAATCTTAAATTATCATCTTCCTCCTATTCACGCGCACTTCATCATTAATGGCGGTTTAAGATTCCAAAGATGGAATAATTGAAATTGAGTTGTAGTATCGGTAATATTTTGATTATTCTAGAGGTGAAGGTGCCCCTCTAGTTTTTGCTATGAGTATTAGCGAAACTTTAGATGGCTCCCAATAAAAATCTTTTTTCGCATCTTAATGCCCCTTCCAATTTAACTATGTGAATTTTGTATCAAATTTTAAAACATTTACAACTTGCTGGTGATGGAAAAATTCGAAAAGGATTGGGGTAATGATCATCTAAACTCTTCTTAATTCTCTTGAGGCAATTACGATTGGGTTTTGCCAAGGGTATTGGCTTGGTCGGTCTAATTCCATCAATAAATAAATAAATAAATAAAAATCATTTTTATCCTTAGGAAATATAAATAAGTGTGATCAAATTCAAAAGAACCTAATTTTGTGTAGTAGTAAATTAAAATTTTATTTGACTACTCATTTTGAAAATTACCTTTTCTGAAAATAATTTAAAATAGATAAATAATTTTAAAAAATGACATTTTGTGGAAGTCATTTGAAAATTTATCATTTTTATTTGGCGATAGCATTCTGAAATTTAAAAATTTTATTTACCACCTCCACCCAACATGTTATGAGCTCATATTTGTTTCATACAATAATGGTTATTTAGTCACTCATTCCTCTTCTTGGTCATTTATCATTTTTTATGATATGCCGACAAAATGGGACATGTCAAAATAAAATAAATAACAATATTTTTAGGTAATAAAGAACAAATTTGATTAATTTAGCAAGATAACAGTAAATTAAATAAATAACCGTTCTTAGAATGAACGATATATGGTGCTAAAATCCTCCCTACCCATAATCAACCCCCGGACCTAAACTCTTAAACGTAGATAATTTTCTTAGGTGTCCAATCGCACCATTCCATTTTTTAATAGAATAATCGGTTGATGGCGACTCCCAAACAATTAAATTTTAGTTGTCTTCTCCTATCACGGCACCCTTCGAGACGGTCACGACAAAAAGTACACAGGCAGCAAGGAAGTTGCTTGTCCATCAATCACCCATTTTGCAACACATTTTTTTGCAGGTAGAATCAATTGTGGAATAAAAACTAGCTTTGAGAAATATGTTTGATTTTAAGGACTTCAAGATATCTAAGTGGAGAAAGGTTAAATCAGGAATTGCATATGTTTTGACTTTGCAAGTGTAACATCTTTCCTTAAAATTTATTATTTAAATATTAATTTTTAATTATTTAATTGTTATTTAATAATGCGATATTTATTTCTTTATAATTTTATTTCTCTATTGTTATACCCTAAAATTCTGATCTTTGTTGACTAAAAATTAGAATTCTGATCTTTGTTGACTAAAAATTAGAAGACAGAGAAAACTACTTAAGTATATTTTATTTATTTAATTATAGACATTTCCTTTTTTTAGTTAATCAGTAAATATAATTGGTTGAAATAGATTATTGTTAATATTATTTTCTGTTTCTCTTTGATTATAGGTTAATAGTATTTTAGAAACTATTTTGTGTAAATAGTATATGTTAAAATAGTCAGTATATCTTATTTAATTAAAAATAGACATTTTGTACAGTATGGTTTGTAACTAGGACGTAAGTGTAATTTAGAATTTATTGTGTATTAAAATAAGGGCAAAATTGTCATTTTAAATTATTAGTAGAATAAGACAAAATAGATCTATCTATGGTTAATTAACTTTGTAACACCCCAAAATTTCGACTTATAATATATGTTTTTTTCTTATATTTTTGTGATTTAAATAATTTTTAGGAATTTCTGTGAGTTCAATTAAATCAAAGTTTAACTGAATTTAACCTTATAAGTTGATTTTAGATCATTTCAGAAAAATAAATAAATAATTTTATTTTTGGTTCATAATTTCCTTTGCGGAATTTTTTAAAATAAATGGAAGTTCAAATTTTAAATCCGTCAACAAATTTGATCATTTTCCATTTTTATGGATTTTATGAGCTAATAAAATCTCTGGATGATTTTGGGTACATCCTATTATCCATTGGACAATAGATACTGAATCTTTGTCCCTTGGATAATATTTACTGATAAAAATCTTGAGGCAAATATCCTATGTAATAAATGGACTTTGTGACTCAAATGGGTGAGTCATAGTAAGAATTTATTACCATGGTGAATCACTTAAGTGAATCACCATGGCATTAAATGAAATCAAAGAAGCAAAGATGAAGACTATCACCTTGCATGGAGAGGCCGGCCAAGCTAGAGGCAATTTTCTTTAATTTTAATTATCATTTCATCCTAATTTTCATCTATAAATAGCACCTTGCTTCATTCATGTAACAAGCACCAAAAAAATCATGTTTTCTTTCTCTCCTTAAGCTCACACCTAAGGTCCCAAAACCCACGGCCAAACCCTTGTGTTTCCTTTCCCAAGCTTTTGTTAAGTTTTCAAGCCTAGTTCTAGTGTCTTAGTGAGATTTTGAATGACTTTCTAGTTGAAAGTTTCTTAAGAAAAAACTTAGAAGTTGAAGAACCCTAAGGTGAAAATTCTTTCCTTTCACTTTTAAATTTCTATTTCAAGACTTTAGATCATTGGATTGATCCATGATCATCTTAATATATGTTTTAGTGCTTGAAATGATATGTGTTTATTTTTTTAGTGCATGGAATAATGAAGCTTCCCAAATCTTCAACTTTAGTGGAAGTTTCTTTTGAAAGATAGCATTGCACTTTTCAGTAAGTGCAACAGTTTCAAAGACATCCAACTTTCTCTTCTTGGACAATAAGTCCTTCATGAACTTAACATAACTCGACATTTGTTCCAGGGCTTCGGCAAAAGAAATATTGATATGGAGCTTCTTAAACACTTCTAAGAACTTCTTAAACAGTTCATCAAGCTCAGATTTCTTAAACCTTTGGGGAAAGGGAGGAGGAGGAGTATATTGAACCACCACATCAGATGTCTTTTCATCTTTCTTTTCAATTACTACTTCCTCTTTTATTACCTTAAGTGGTGTAGATGTCTTCTCATGACCCACATCAATTACCTTACCATTTCTTAAAGTGACGGCCTTGCTGTGAACACCCTATTTTGATCGGGTCTTTGTTAGAAAATTTCAACAAAATTGAAAATCAAATAAAAATTAACTTTTAATTTTTTAGTTAAAATAAAGAAAATCAATACAATAATTAAAAAATCAAAAATAAAAAAGGAAGAAAAATAATCAAAAGAGGAAGGTTCAAACCAAAAAGCCATGTGGCCTAACCATCTACTCCATAACCTGTTGGGCTCGGCCCATTTTCAACCCACTTCATCACTCATTGGGCTCGGCCTAGATCCAAATCTTTCTCAACCCAATAATTGCTGAACCCATTTCAACCCTTTCCCCCATCAACCTAGAGAGCCCTGAGAAATGAGGGAAATACAGAGGAGCAACTGAGAGTTGAGAGATGTCAACGAAGGAAAAGGATTTTGGCAACAAGCAAAGGATGGGTTGTCTAATCAACCCAACCACCCCTATTTCAAAACGATTATCATGTACAGAGGGGATATAAGGGAAAGAAAGAGAAAGCAACGACACTTTGGTTTTTCACTGGAAAAAGCCGAGGAATAGAGAAATGAAAAAGAGAGAAAACTGAGAACAGAGAGACGATGAGGATTGATTCTGGGAAAAGATTAAATCATTTACTAGCTGTTGTTCTAACTTGAGCTTCAAGAGGTAAGCCCTAATCCGTTTGAATCTTTAAACATTGATATCTTTTGTTCATTTTCTCAGAACTTTGGTTACGCATATGCAATATGTTTATAATATGGTTAGTTATATTTCTGTTTGTTTTAACTAGATTACCTTTCCTTTTCTCACTTGGAGACCTCCAAAATAATAAATATTACGACCACAATTTAAAACCCTAGTTTTCAATAGTACTTTTTCAAGCAGGTTCTAATAAGAAACACCATAAACGTAAAGAAAATGAAAATGAAATAGGAGGTTATGAACAACCTTACTTTCTTTGGATTCTATGAAGGAATAGAACCTGCCTATGCTTTTTCTTTCTTCCTCTACTTTAGATCCCTCTTTTTTTCTCTCGTTATCTCCTCTCTTTTTCTCTCTCTGTATTTTCTTGAAGACTCACTACCTATCTCTCAAGCAAAATAAGACTTTCTTCCTCTGTTAATGCTTGCAACTCATGACTTCCTCTTCTTTGATGCTTGGACGTTATGTGGCCAAATTAATACAAGTTGTGCAGTGTTAGGGCTAAGGTGGGGCATACGGTGGGGGTGCAGCGTTGGGGCTAGGTTGGCAGCAAGGATTTAGGGATGGAGAGCTGATTGAATTTTGGTCATGAGTTAATTGGGTTAGCTAAGAAGTGGTTGAGGGAGAGAGTACATGATTAATAAGTTTTAGTCAAATTCATATTTATTGATATAATGCCCGTTGATGAAAATAAAAATTCTAGAACAAATTTGAATATAAACAATTGTGAGTGTTTATGTATCTGTCAATTACAATGAAGAAGTCAAAATCACATAATTTTTTAAAAAAAACTTATCAATTGGTTAATTTTAATTTAAAGAAAAAGATTAATTTATTGATTTTAAATAAGGTCATTGGTTTCTTTTTTTTTGGGCGAAGAAATAAGGTTATTGGTTTAATTCTAAGAAGAGGGTAGATTTGTTACAACGTCCTAAATAGAATTGGTTATGATACTACGTCACAAAACAACATCATAATAAACTAGGGTGTACTTGACTCCTCAAACTCTTTAAGTACGTAATAGTTTATTTTATTTTAGAAGCATGTCTTAAATAGAATTAGTCATAACATTATGCCACAAAATAAATCTAGAATAGAATAGGGTGTACTTGACTCTTAAATCCCTCTAAACACATGTTAATTTATATTTCTCTTTGAAGTGAGTCCTAAATAAAATTGGTTATAATACTGAGTCACAAAGCAACCTCAAAATAAGTTAGTGAATATTTAACTCCTCAAGCCGACTAAGTTTGTATCAATTATTTTATTTTAAAAGTGGGACCAAAGTAGAAATGATCATGGCATCAGACTACAAAGCAACTCTAAATTAAGTTAGATGAATAATTGACTCTTCAAGCCTACTAATTAACAAAGTTGTAAACCCAAATAAATATATTAAATTTTATTTTTTGTAGTTAGAGATATTATTCACAAGCAGATAAAAAGTTACAAATGATCTTGAGAATGGAATAGGAAAAACGACGAATAATAGAAAAAAAGAAACTAAACAAGCACGTATTTAATTTCAACAAATATATATGAGAAAACAATAGTCATATAAAACAAAAAACTTAAAATCAATGAAACAATAATCACAATTAGAATAAAAGCTAAGAAGGGAAAGAAAAAGAAAAGTAATATTAATAACTAAAGGAAAAGTTTCACATGAAGTCCTATGAAACAAAGGTAATAAAGAAAACAAAACCAAAAAGAAAACAAAACTAAGTAGAATCATTCTTTTTTTTTTTTAAATTGAAAACCTTGTATCCCCATTCCTCCGTAAATTTTCATTTCTTTTTATTAACTCCCTTTTTTATGATCCAATTACACACAATTTGTATAACAGCCTGACAACTTTCTCTTCATTCAATTATTTAATCGTCACTCAAAAACCAAAAAAAAATTAAGCTGTCCCATATGTTCAAATGCTTCAATTTATTTGGCCCGCACCTATTTGCAAAACTGCAGGCACGTGACAACTAGAAAGAAAATGAGTTACCACGTAGAGAATCCAATCCATCCATGGAAACTTGGTAGAGCATCTATTAGATCAGATCATCCAAGATTTTCACATGGAAAAAGGATAAAATCGAAACTAACAGCATACTCAAAGTCAAAATCCAAATTTTAACATGAACCAACCTTAAGAAACTATGAAAATAGCACCTAATAGAGCATCTGACCTTGAACAATTAGAAGAAATGGGGAAAAAATGCTGTAATCGATCAGTACAAGAATTAGTCAAAGAACACGTTCATGCCCAAATGGGCAGCTTCAACCAAAGCCAAAAGAAAACACTGGATCAATCACACTCAATCAACCAAAACCCAATAGCACCCCACGTCATGCCTAGAAAGAATATACACTTTTATTCATCATAAAACTTTAACTGAAAGCTTAATGAAATCAACGCATGTCATACCATTTTTATCCACAAAACACCTGTACTTCAAATAAACTCCAATTGATCAAAACCTTTTTATTTTAAAAGTCAAATTAAAAACCCATAGACATTAATTATATCCTGTTTTCTGCCACATCTTACGATAGATTTGAAAATATAAAAGGCCTCATTGCCCAAATTCCATTACAATTATTACTGACCATGCCGTACACTCAAAGGATAGGCAATGCGATCTCAAAGTGAATAATGGAAATCGAACAACCCAAGTGCCAAGATGTGTCAAAAGGAACAAAAAGATCAAAAACCACACAGAATTTTCCATACAACCCTCTATTTTCTATTGTCTCATATTCTTCAGTGTTCATTTTTATGACAAGGCAGGGAAGCTATTTCCAAAGTAGCTTCACAATCCATAAATATGCATTCCCAAAGTACATAACAGCGACAAGCATACTTTACGTTTATTCCTTATCAAGTAGAATGAGCACAAATTTGAAGTCCATACACCAAGATAAGCCACATCAATAGGAACCTAAAATTAAGCACCTTGAGACTATCCTTCTAATAACCATCAACTTTAGGCACATAGAAAAATAAGAGACCAAATACAACATTCTTCATACACACCTTAATGCAGATCCGTATTTCAGGACTTTAATCAAACAGGTTATGAACAATTAGGCTAGCACAACAAATCCACTAAAAAGTAAACCAGGATCCCAAACAAACCAGCACCAGATGAAAACATCTTATAGAAAAATAACTTCGAAAGGCAGAGTTCATTCACAAATCAGATAAATACTAATCCATTATGAAATTTAAGATAAAACAAGGTGAAAGGCAGAGTTTAGTGGCAGGTTTCCAGCACATAAATTCCCCACATCTCAATGGGTAACCCTGCATTTTATTTACATGCTTGAGCTGCTATGAAGCCAAAAACTAATAATACAGAATTGTTTTAAATCAGAACACTAGACATGTATATATTACATCAAGGATTTGGAATACTAACAAAATAGGGATGAAGAAGGATTGCAGGTTACCAAAGAGTCTTCCTTCAAGCCCTCCTGCGGTCAACAAGGCCACCAGCTCCTAGCAATCAGACCACTCTCAAACTTGAACCTCATCCCCTTTGCCTCTCTCATTCTCTGCTCCCTCCCTCTTGGAAATTCTAGAAAACCACCAAATGCTCTCTCTGAAAACCCTCTCCGCTCTCTCGGTCTCTCTGCCCTATGTGACTCCGCTTTTGGTGGCCCCTTATGGGGGCGAGACGAAAGCCCTGCTACAATGACTCAAATGTATGGATTGTATAAATTTTGAATTGTATTATAATAAATGGATAAAAAGTAAACTAATAATTTATTTAGAATTTATTAAAAAGTTGTTAAATTTACCAAACTCATTCATGACTTATTTTAATGGATAAATATTTAATTTATCTATTAATTTATTGTAATAGATAAGATGAATGATATCTAACTTATCTATTTAATATCTTATTTTTTTTATAAACAATTTTCTCTCTTAAAAAAGTAACTCTCTTTATTTCTTCTTAAACAAACGTATTAATATGGCGGAAAGGCGGAAGAGAAAAGAAAAAAGAAAGATCACAAGGGAGAGTCGGATGCAGACGGACTGCTTACATAATTAAAACATGCAGATGCAGATGTAAAATAAATAAAAGTAAAGAAATAACCGGAGCGACGGTAGTCCGCACAGGACCGGAGATGAGGTGAAGAAAGAAAAGTTTATAAAAGTTTGAGAAAGAAAGCTTACAAAGAAGATCTCAGGGCAGAGCACTTCTCTCTAGAGACTCTCTCTCTAAAAGGGGTGCCTAAAGGATTTCCTCCAACATGGATGGCAGGGCCTTAAAATGAAAATAAATGTTTACTATTACAACAGTAAAGGTAACATGACTGGAACTATTCTAATAGTAAAAAAAATGCTATAGTACCTGCTACAGTTTTTGAACAGTAACTGTCGGCAAATTTGTCGTTTGTTTGACTCAGCAATCTTCGTCAAGGTTGATGCCGTAATAATCATCTTCATTCTGGTAGAAGGTTGATGACTCAGCAGAAGAGGTTGGTGATGGTGGCAGACTCGATTGCTTCATAGGAGCTTTTGGCTTTTCAGAAGAATCCTGAATTTGTTGTTTGTTTTTGTTTTGTCTAATAATTTGGAGGATATCCTGAAGATTCTGTTCAAGATTATCCTGAGAACTTGATGCAGCAATAGCTAGTGATTGCAGCACGATGGTTGAGGAATTGGCAAGTCTCTGGGTTTGTAGAGGCAAGCCAATTTTTGTTGTCTTGGAACCAGGCTAAAACTTTGTTTGAGTCGGCTCTGGAGGTATCAAATTGTGCCCACCATTTAACAAAAGCTTGTTTTTGGATGACAGGAAGTTGGTGAGTGTTTTCATGAGCACCGTATTTGTATTGCCATGAAAATACCCATGATAAAGACAGTTTGTTGAAGAAGTGTAATTCAACTGGAAAAGGATCTTGTACCAGATGAATACGTTTCTGAAAAGTCTACAATCCTTCTGCAACAGGTGCTGGGAGGATTTGAATGGTTGGTCCGAAATAGTCCCACCATTGGATGAACCAATGAGGAAAATTATATTTAATATTAGTTTTAAAATAAATGAGCCATGAATGGTGGTTGATTTTATTTTGAAGCCAGAATACATTGGTCCAGGCTTGTTGATAATCCCAATAATTAAAACCAATGGGGCTGAAATTCTGGGAAAATTTTGTGATTGCATTTGGATCTTTACCATATTTGAGAGGGGATATGACTTTTAAAATTTGAATGGTTGAATGAGTGATGACATTTGGATCCTTAGGATCTTTGTGGTATTTAATAGAAACAGAGTCTGTATCTACAAGAATGAACTCATAGAACTGTCTGGTTTTAAGGTTTGAAATTGGTTTAAAATGGAAACCAGAAGGGAAGATTTTAGAGGGAACTTTGTAGGGATTATTATCCCAAAATTCAGGTTCCATCTGGATAGTTGGAATAAAACAGTTTTTGGCTTTATATGTGGTTGGAGGGTTGGAATTTTGTTTGGGTTGGATGGTAGCTATGTCCGAAGATGGGGAAGCTACTTTGATTTGTTTATTTTTTAAGTTTTGGATGACCATAGTAAGGTTTTGGGTCTCGGAGTCTTCCTCAGAGGCTGTTAGCCCAGGATTTTCGAGGAAGTTGGGTAAGACCTTGGTCTTGAAAGGCTTGGAGAGTTTGGATAGGAATGGCATAATCAGCCTTTGTTTGTTTGGATTGTGAAGACGAGGTTTCAGGTTTGGATTTCTAAGTAGATGACTCAGATTTGATAGGTTGTTGAGTGAAAGACTCAAGTGGGATAAAAGACCCCGATTGTCGGGTTGTAACTCGGTTTGTTAGTCCAGAGAGGACTAATTTATTAGAACATTTTCCTCCTGAGGAGGAAGATTTGGCCGATCGTGGCATCGGATTAATGTCCCTGAAGATATTCACGAGTGAGGTAGTCAGGGAAAGAGTTGGAAGTACCTTTGAGATATTCAATG
The DNA here is from genome assembly GCA_023212625.1 of Styphnolobium japonicum. Classification (NCBI taxonomy): domain Eukaryota; kingdom Viridiplantae; phylum Streptophyta; class Magnoliopsida; order Fabales; family Fabaceae; genus Styphnolobium; species Styphnolobium japonicum. The sequence goes on from JALBWW010000011.1 coordinate 17,106,325, forward strand.
TCAAATTCAAAAATACTTAATATAGCTTGCCATCGGGCAAAAATTTGTTTGGATGCTAAATTTTTGACATCTTGATGTAAAATGTTTTTTGCAGAAGCACAATCGACTCTAATCAAAAACTTTTGATTAAGCAAATCAGATTGGAATTTAGAAATGCAGAGCACAATTGCTAAAACTTCTTTTTTAACAGTTGAATAATTTTGTTGTGCAGGATTCCAATGTTTAGAAGTAAAAGCAATTACAGTTTTTTTGCCTGCGACAAGTTGTTTGAGAATGCCACCATAACCAATATCAGAGGCATCAGTTTCAACAATCTTGAAAGATTGGGGGTTGGGTAGATAAAGACATGGAAGATGTTTTACCTGGTTTTTGATTTGTTTGATAATGTTTGTATGAATGTCTGTCCAAGGAGGAGGACTCTTTTTCAGACGATCATGAAGAGGTTTGATAAGATTACTTAACTGAGGAAAGAAGTCAGCAGCATAATTTAGACAGCCAAGAAATCGTTGTAATTGAGTTTTATCAAGAATTTGATTTGGGAATTTGTCCGCAAATTCTATTGATCGGTTGATAGGAATAATTGTTCCTTGGTGAATGTTGTGACCAAGAAAACGAATATTAGTTTGAAATAAAACAATTTTGGATTTGGACACCACAAGACCATTTTTCATAATGATGCTTACAAACGTGTGCAAATGTTTGAAATGTTGATCAATTCATTGAGAAAAGATTAAGACATCATCAATGTAGACAATGACAAAGTTTGAATATTGATTAAAAATATCGTTCATAATGTTTTGAAATTCAGAAGGAGCATTTTTTAATCCAAAGGGCATTACGTTCCACTTATACTGCCCAAAAGGGACTGTGAAAGCAGTCTTGTAGCGATCACATTCCTTAACTTGGATTTGCCAGAATCCTGATTTCATGTCAAATTTTGAAAAGATCTTAGCAGAGTATAAACGGTTAAGAAGATCTTTTTTGTTTGGGATAGGATACCTAATCCATCGAAGAGTTTGGTTAAGTGGTTTGTAGTTGATAACTAAACGAGGAGTTCCACGTTCAATTTCGGCATTTTTGTTGACATAAAAAGCAGAACAAGACCAAGGACTTTAAGATTTTCTAATAAGTCTTTTGTGAAGGAGGTCTTGAATTTCTTGTTGGCAAGTTTTAAGAAGTTCATCATTCATTTGGATTGGTCTAGCCTTAGTAGAGATTTGTTTTTCATGAAAATCCTTTTCATAGGGTAGATCAATTACGTGTTTCTTTCTTTCCCAAAAAGCATTAGGGAGATCAGAACAGATAGAGGTTTGAATATGTTCAAGAAGAGAATTAATTCGTTTTTGAATATTTGGTTGGATAAGTTGAGAATCAATAGTTTTATAAGAAATTTCTTCCTTAAGGTAATTAATTTGATTTTGTTTAGTTTGGACCATATTAAGACTTCTTATGACAGGTTGTTGGAGAAATCGAAATATAATGGTTTTTCCTAAATGTTGAGTAGAAATCCCTTCATCAGAAATCTTAGGAGGAAAGAGTGTTCTAATAAAAGGTGTTCCTAAGATTACCTCGTTTTTAAGGTTTTTTACAAGAAGAAAAGGTATATATATATATATATATATATATATATATATATATATATATGGAAGTATGATTGTCAAATGGACTAGTCCAGTCCGTTTAAGCCCAGCTCGTGACGGGCTAGTAGAAAGTCATCTCAACCCATTTAAGGTTAGTCCGCGTGGCCTAAACGGATTGCTCGTTTATTAATTTAATTTTTTTTTAATTTTAAATTTGTAATATAACATCAGATTCATAAATTACTTAAAGGTAAAGTCAATCTTCATCCAAAATTTTATAGTTTACACTACCGAACAATTCTTCTACTTCTTCCTTTTATTTTTTACTTTTTAACAAATTGACTAGATTTAATTTGGCGTACAACAATAAACACGATAGGAAGTCATATTAAAATATAACAAGTTGATAACATGAAACCAAAAAGAAAAAGAAAAGAAAAACAAGATCTTAGCATATATTATTTAGATTTCTATAAGAAAATAAATTAAAGGCAAAAAGTAGCCTAAACTTTAGGCTGGAACTGGATGTTGGGTGCCTGTGGTCACTTGCTGCTGGGCCTGAGCTGTGAGCATCATGTAGATGCTGATTTGAAAAGAAAAAAAGAATTGCAAAAGAAAAAAATACATGGGCCAACGAGCTAACCTGCGAATAAACGGGTTTGGCCCGTTTAATCCGCTGGGCTAAAAACGAATTGATTTAAACTATTCAATAAATTTGAAGCCCAGCTTGCATAATTTTAACGAGTAAACGAACTGGCCCGATGAATTTAGTCCATTTTGACGGCCCTATATAGGAGGTCTTGTACTATAGATTGAGATATTGTAAGAAAATTGAAATTTATTTAATGGGGTGTGAGGGAGAAAGAGTATTTGCTAGTTTGTATACAGTATGGACAAATAACACGAGACTTCACCACTTGCAAACAGTTTTCTTTTTTTTTCAACAATTTTAGTTAATAGATATTTTGGTTGGTTCATAAACCATCCATTAATTAAAATTGATCAAATCCATCCTATCCATTAAACCTATTATTATAATTGGATGGATTGGATTTGATTTAGATATAAATAGACTGGATAGATGATGAATTAATAGTCCAATTGTCACCCCTAGTTGCAGGTGGTGAACCATAAGCCCTAGCTCTCTCAATCAATCCCCATATTTCTCTCCAAGAAATCCATCATCTTCGTGACTCTTGCGGCTAAAAGAACAAGACCCTTAATCAAGGGCACAAATAGATGGAGAAAGCGACATCTCCTAGATTCTCGAAGAGAAATTGCACATATGGTTTTGGAGTGATGGTGCCTTCTCTCGTGCTGCCCCTTGGAACTTGGGGGCTATGGTTTCAGAGTAAAGTTGAGGGGAAGGGGGAGTTCGATCCTTTCCTAAGTTTAGGTAAGGTTAAGTAATTTGCTTTGGGCTCTAGGGTCAAGGCTAAATGGGTCGTGAGTCTTGCGTGATGAATTTAAGCCTAAGTGAGGTGGTCAAGTTAGATATTTTTGTATTTTCTTTCTTCTCCTTTTTTTACACAAAAAAAATTCTCATCTATCTTTTTTTATTTTTTATTTTATTTTAAATTTTTAGTAAAAAATAATATATTAAATAAAATAGGGTGTTCACAAGAGGTTAAATCATTTGATACCTTGACCTTAGCATTCAATGGAAGACTTTTTCTTACCTATTGCTTCTCTTTTGCAGTCTTGAACTTTATAAGTTCCTCATGATGCATGTAAGAAGCTTTGGTTGAAGACATCTTCATTCTTTGACCAAAAATTCTACCATTAGCCCTTGGAAGCAATATGTTCACGTCCGATCTCTTAGAGCGAGTTCCAACGTGTTTGTGATCTTTTCCAATGTATGAGGGGTTCTCCATAGTGGGGAGGAGTACCTACAATGATATTTCGACGCTCAAATTAGTCTCTATAGGTTTATAGAGAAATGCATTGGGTTCTAATCCTTACCTGGTGAGATTGACCTTTTATTATATAAGGCCAGTGGGTAAGGAAAGAGATAATACTTTTAAGATGACCACACCCCTTTGTCATCCCCCCTGATTCAACATGATTAAGGGGATCCTAGAGTTAATGCTCTGATAAGATGACTGATTTCATCATAGTGTCCTTATTTAGCCTAATGGGTTAGGCTCAGTATGCTTATCTTAGGCTCAATAAGGATAGTACCGAACATTGCCCCCAGCTCGGTGCCTGGCAATCTTGTTAGGAGTTGAACTTAGTGAGTCCATTCACTGACGAGACCGATCTAGATGGGGGTTCTTAGAAACCAATCTCCTAATTTGTCATTGGGCTATGTCCGATTTCCTTTTGCATTCTGATCTCGTGTGTCCGGCTATGGAGTCGTTTGGGATTCGCAAGTTTAGTTTTGTCACCACGTGTCTGACAAGAGGTTGTCGAGACCTATCAAATAAAATAACCGGTTCACAAACTAATTTGTAGTATAGAGAATGAACCGAATCGTCTCTCAAGGATCCAAAAACAAAGATCTAATTAGATCAAGATAATTAAAAAAGGGGGGGTTTTGTTGTTGATTAACAAGATTAATAAAAGTAGGAGATTCAAAGTTGTAAACAAATATAAAGAAACAACCAATCCAAGGAAATTTACCGATCTTGAGTTTAACTCATCATTGATCACAAGGAATTCACTTAATTGCTAACCATGTTCTTGGCCTTAGATCACATCAAGAAGCCTTAACATGATCCAAGAATTCTTTACTAGATAAGCATCTAGGATTTGATTAACCAAGGTTAGATAAAGTAAGCACCATCCAACATAGATTAACTTAAGATCTAGAATTTAACCAAGCTAAACAATCTATCAAAAAGCTTTAATATATTGTTTAATCTTTATGATCCTCTTTGAATACATGATAATAAAGCTATTACCACATCAATATCTAAATCAAATTAAGCAATTTAATCTAGATAAAAATCAAAAGAGGAAGAAGAGAAACTTGAATAACAATTAAGCAATATGAACAAGCAAAACAAGATCTCCAAATTAAATAACAAGATGGCTAATCCCTTGGATTGATTATGAGAGCCTAGCCTTCCATGGATGGGAAGGAAGAACTCAGAATTTAAAGAACAAAAACGAAATTGCAAAGAGAATGGAGAAGAAGAGAAAGAAAACTCTCACAAATACTTAAACTTTCTTGAAACTTACTTCCAAATTGAATGCCTCTAATACAAAGAGGTTGGGTCTATTTATACTAATCCTAGAAACCAATTTGTACATGTATATAATCTGAATACAAGCTATAAGAATCTGAAATTTGTCAAAAATGGAAGCTTGATGCATGGTTGGTGGGTTGGCGCATGGTAGGTGGGTTGGTGTATGGTTGGTGGCTTTTAGTCAACAACTCTTATCCGACTTCTGGCTTCAAATTCATCACCTAGACGGTGCATTTTGGCTTGGATGTCTTCATCAAAGTTGTAGCCAGTTGTCTCCTTGAAAATCTCCAATTTGAATCATGTCATTTGGACTTTTAGAACTCCAGAAATACCAAAAACACTTCACCTACCTCAAGTTAGGTTGGAAGAACGTGTTTCCAAATTCAGACCAACTTGTAGCTTCTGAAGCATGCCTAAAACGACATCTATTGACAAAATAGTCTTCATTGAAGTTGGAGATATGGGTCTTATCTTTCAAGTGACCAAGTTTCAGCCCAAGAGGAGGCCTATAACCCACTATATAGTCCAATATGTGCATACTGCCTAGATGGTTCCGTGACAGCAAACCCACTCTGCATTGCAGGGATATTTTGGACCCTTAGCATTCCGATCCAGCTCTTGAGTTCTTCATGAAACTTGTATAGCATTGTCTTAGCTTTCCAAAGACACCAAGATCACCTCAATTGGATCACCGAGTCCCAAGTTATGACCTAACCAAGGAAGAAAGGTCAAAATGCATCAAAATCCGAAAATTATTCAATATTTGCATTAAAGCCCAATGAAGCCCAACAACATTAAACTCATCTAAAGTACTAATATTGGGCACAATAAACATCTAATAATGCCTAATACAAAGCTAACATAAGTGTCTCAAATTGATTGATCAGTGTCATACCTAGAACTACATCGAGCCTTATGCGTGATTATTCCAATAAAAGGTGTGATTTTTAAGGCGGTCCAATCATTTCAAAATTAAATGGGCAGGTGGGTGATTGTTCAACGAAGGGCCGCCCCTCCCCTATAAGAATGACCCCCAAGGGTCTTTCACCCACTTTCGCCCATTCTCTCCAAACCATCACCGGTGATCTTCCGCACCGCTCACTGCTAAAGGTAGGCAAAAAAAGAACTATAAATTGAAGTAAATAGTTAAGCTGAATCGAATTGAACAAAAAAATAGATTTCTTCAAACCAGTTTGAAACCAATTTGATTTTTTTGCATCGAAATGGTTTAGTTAGGTTAACCATAGTTAACTAAACTATATTAATTTTATTCAATAAAAAATATCAATTAAAAATGAATATCTTTATGTGAAGAAAATCAAGCAGGCCCTAAGTTTTTTCTTTTTCTCTGTGCAGTGGCCAGTACCTCAAAGCCACCGTCCATATTCAACGTCCATCGTCAATGTTTAACGTTTCCAAGCCATGTTGACTCCGTCGTTTGAAGCTTTTGCCGCTGCTATTCAACCGTTTGAAACCGCCATTGTCGTTCAGCCTTGCAAGATGAGTAAGTCATGCATACTGTGTCACAGTTCTGCCGTTGTATGGTGGCCATTCTAAGTCAACGATTTACATTCATTTTTTATATATATTTTCCATAGAACGCATCAAAATACAAGTGTGTTTTTGCTTATTGGTTCAAATTCCTTTGCTAAACGAGCTCCTATTGTCATCCCCTAAACAATAATAATTATGCTTGTATGCAAGTTTTTATAATAGATAACCATTTAACCGATTAACCAAACTAAAATAAACTAGATACAATTTAAACTTTTATACCTCATATCTAAAACAAATTGTATTTTTGGTTCATTTCAGTTCGATTTAGTTTTCTAAATTGAACCAACTCATGCCCACCCTTAGTATGCAACTTCCTTTGGTTGTCAATAAGTTCCTTTTCTCCTCCACAACTTTTGGTATTTCGTCCCCTTTCTCCTAGTTTTAGTTACCATTTCCCTTCTTCGTTATGGTCAATATTAGGAATTTAGAAGGTGATTCAGAGAGTAGGTCTTCTCTAGAAGTTTTGGAAAACCTTTCTACTCCTACAATGAAGGGGGATTTCATATTCAAGGGCCTTAGTGGTCAAAGATGCCCCCCAAGGAATTTAGGAGAATATTGGAGGGATTCATGTCCTCATACTCGAATTCTTCCAAATCTAACCAAACTTGGGAATCTGCAGGTTAGACTGTTTAGCTGAACATATGGATGGCTAGGGGAAGGATAGCCAAGGCCCCTGAGGGAGAGTACCCTATCCCTTTCAACCATGATCTCTACTCCTGAGTGGAGATCAATGTACTGTGTATCCAATCATTAATCACCATAGACGCCAAAATAGGACAGATGCAAAAGTATATGCAGCTAACTGAGGATCACAAGTGGGACTCAGTTCATTTGTTGTCCTTGTGGTCTGGAAGTTTATATATGTAAGATGCGCATTGAGGGTTCACATTTTATATATATGTACAAGACTCTCTTCACGAAGCTTGGCGTGCACATTCCTTTCTCCTGGTTCGTCATGTTATTGCTTCGTTTTCTGAACGTGGTGTCATCCCAGTTGCATTTGAATAGCTGAGCCTTTATTTGGACCTTCAAGATTTTGTGTGAGTTTTATGAATTGCCAAAGAGGGTGGATATTTTCTTCTACTTCTTCATAACCTAGGGCAACAGAAATAGTAAGATTTGGTGTACCTTTCTTCGGAGCTGGGCTAGTAGGAGGCTCTTGGTGTCGTACGAGTCTTCCTATAAGGACTTTAAAAAGCACTTCTTCAAGATAGAGAGGGCTGTAGGAACGAGGTGGAATCTCTTAAATACGAACAACTGCGGGAAGTGGGTTGGCTAATAGTCGATGTGTTTTTATAGTTACCAATATAGAGTCCTCCGTAGTAATAAATAAATCGGGGGAGTCCTTAATAACTTGGTTGAGTAAGTTGCGTTCTTTTATTGTTTTGACTTTTTCTTTGAATGTATTTATTTGTTGTTGCTAATGTTGTTTTTGTGTTTGTTGTTCAGGTGGGATGGCACCTCGCAACTAGCTCAAGTTGCTAAAAGCAAAGTTGAAGAAGAAGAACGCTGCAGCTGTTGCTGTGTTGGGGTCAGCCTCGGCGCCTGTTGCTGAAGTTGCTTCCACTCATCCCGAACTGATCGTCGACCTTGCCGATGTAGAGAAGAAAAGAAAGGTCTTTACTAACAAAGCAGGGCATCTAAGGTGCTCGAAAAGGATTGTTGTTGCCTCCCCGACCTTCGAAGTGCACCTAAAGGCGAGGTCACTCCCCGATCTGAGGGTTTTCTTCTTGAGTTAGAGGGCTCAGACGAACATATGTATTGTTGTCTCACTTTAGGATAGTAAGTTTTGACCTAACGAGCTCATTGATCGGTGCATCCATAATGAGCATGACAAAGAGCTGCACTGCTAATTCGATCCATTTAGTGAAATAGTTGATGACCACTACTAGGTTTTTGAGGGCCCAGGGACTAATGGGAATAGTCCTAGTAAATCCATGCCCCACCTATGAAATGGCCAGGGAATGGAGGAGTCGCCCAATTCCTCTGTTGGTCTTGAATGATAGTTTATAAACCGCTGACATTTGTCACACTTCTTCACGTATTCGGTCGTGTCAGACTTTATGGTTGACCAGTAGTAACCTGCTAAGAGTACTTTTAAAGCCAAAGCTCTGCCCTCCCAAGGTGTTGCCTAGAGATTCCTTCATGGATCTTAGCCATAACGTAATCAGCTGGGGTAGGACCAAGCCACTTGTGTACGGTAAGGTAGTCAAAATGGGCCAACTTCACCGGGGCAACCCGTTTGCCCATCAAATTTATGCGAGTTGGGCTTCAAAATTGATGACCTGTTTAAATCAATTCATTTTTTGCCCACCCTATTTAGCCCACGGATTAAGTGGGCTAAACTCATTTATCTGCGAGCAGCCCATTGGCCCGTGTATATTTTTTTTTTGAAATTTTTTTATTTTAAAATAAGTATCGTACAGGGATGCCCCTAGCCCACCTAGTAGGATTCAAACCTTATATGATGGTAGTATTACATATTTTAACATGAGACTTTAATTTTAAACATATTATTTGGTTAGTGATACATATTTATTTAATGATCCTTAAGTTTTACATACAAATGTAAATAACATGGGTGATGGATGGTCTAATTGTAAAAGAAGCTTGCAAATTTACAAAGGAAACATGTTTTGGAGTGACACACATTTGAATTAAATGCTTGTTTTGGATCTATGTAATCTTTATTTTTCTGTAAATTTTGATGCTTCTAGTTATTAGTTGATGTTTGTTTGGATTTGGTCATTTGAATTTTGTATTAATGTCTGATTGAGTTTGTTTTGGATGATGATTGGCTTTTTCATTGAGTAATTTATGGATTTGATTCATATGTTACATTCCATATTTGGAGTTTAAGAAAAAATTAAATGGGCATTCCATTTAGGCCTGCAGGCTGGTTTTTTGCCAGTCAGTCATTCTTGACTCCTGCCCGTTTAATGGCCCAGGTGTAAGGGAGGAGAATCCTCGTTTGTACAATTCCCATCTAAGAGGGTGAGCTGTGTGGATGTCATTAAAAGATTTTTGGATTCCTTTTCCTCGGGGGCAAGGACTCTGTTTTTCACGTAATGTAGTATCGGGGTCTTCCAATTATTAGTTTGTTGAACACTCATCACATGGTCCGAGTTGGCAATGCTTGGGGCTGACAAGGTTTCCTAGATTGTTGAATTAATTTGAATATATTGCATTAAGATCAAAACCATAAACTTGCATTCATAAACAAAATAGCACGTAAATCGAGACCATTAGGCTTGTCAAATACTTGAATCGGTGTCTAAAAATGCAGATCGCATCACGTGATGTGGTCGCAATATTGTGGTTACGGTAGTGTCCGCAACCGCATCATGCCGCAATTGTGGGGGGATTCATATTCACACAAAAAAATTGCAACAAAATCGCATCGACCACATCGCAATTGCATTGGGTGCAATGTTGCAACTTTTGTTTAAAAGAAAAAAAAATTCATAGTTGTAAACTTGAAAAAGATTCACTGCCGCATCGGCCGCAACCCTCATCGTAGAAACCATAATGCCCATATGACAAGAGGTTGTCGAGACCCGTCAAATAAATAAAATTTACCGGTTCGCAAACTAATTTGTAGTATAGAGCATGAACCGAATCGTCTCTCAAGGATCCAAAAAGAACAAATATTTAATCAGATCAGGATAATTAAAAGGGGGTTTAGATGATTTGAAAAGAAAATATACCGGTTGAATTAAAGAAATGCAATTAACAAATTAACCAATCCAAGGAAATTTACCGATCTTGAGTTTAACTCATCATTGATCACAAGGAATTCACTTAATTGCTAACCATGTTCTTGGCCTTAAATCACATCAAGACGCCTCAACATGATCCAAGAATCCTCTACTAGATAAGCATCTAGGATTTAATTAACTAAGGTTAGATAAAGTAAGCACCATCCAAACATAGATTAACTTAAGATCGGGGATTTAACCAAGCTAAACAATCCATCAAAAAGCTTTGATATATTGTTTAGTCTTTGTGATCCTCTTTGAATACATGATAATAAAGCTATTATCACATAAACATCCAAATCAAATTAAGCAATTCAATCTAGATCAAAATTAAAAGAGGAAGAAGAGAAACTTGAATAACAATTAAGCAATATGAACAAGCGAAACAAGATCTCCAAATTAAACATCAAGATGGCTAATCCCTTGGATTGATTATGAGAGCCTAGCCTTCCATGGATGGAAAGGAAGAACTCAGAAATAAAAGAACAAAAACGAAATTCTAAAGAGAAAGAAAACTCTCACAAATACTCAAACTTTCTTCAAACTTACTTAAAATTGAATCCCCTTAATACAAAGAGATTGGCTCTATTTATACTAATCCTAGAAGCCAATTTGTACATGTACATAATCTGAATACAAGCTATAAAAATATGAAAATTGTCAAAAATGGAAGCTTGATGCATGGTTGGTGGGTTGGTGCATGGTAGGTTGGTTGGTGTATGGTTGGTGGCTTTTAGTCAACAACTCTTATCTGACTTCTGGCTTCATTTTCATCACCTAGACGGTGTATTTTGGCTTTGAGGTCTTCATGAAAGTTGTAGCCAGTTGTCTCCTTGAAATTTTACAATTTGAATCATGCCATTTGGACATTTAGAATTCCAGATATGCCAAAAACACTGAACCTACCTCATGTTAGGTTGGCAAAACGTGTTTCCAAATTCAAACCAACTTGTAGCTTCCTTATCATGCCTAAAACGACATCTATTGACGAAATGGTCTTCAGTGAAGTTGGAGATATGGGTCTTATCTTTCCAATGGCCAAGTTTCAGCCCAAGAAGAGGCCTATAACTCACTATGTAGTCCAATATGTGCACACTGCCCAGATTTTCCTGACAGCAAACCCACTCTGCATTGCAAGGATGTTTTGGACCCTTAGAAGTCCGATCCAGCTCTTGAGTTCTTCATGAAACTTGTAGAGCATTGTCTTAGCTTTCCAAAGACACCAAGATCACCTCAATTGGATCACCGAGTCCCAAGTTATGGCCTAACCAAGGAAGAAATGTCAAAATGCATCAAAATCCGAAAATTATCTAATATTTACATTAAAACCCAATGAAGCCCAACAACATTAAACTCATCTAAAATACTAATATTGGGCACAATAAACATCTAATAAAGCCTAATACAAAGCTAACATAAGTGTCTCAAATTGATTGATCACCGTAATGAGGATAAGGATAAAGTTTGGATAGCAACCGAATTCTGTTGAAGATAGATATAGACTAATCTATTTAATTTTATAAGGATAGGAATAGTTTTCCTTTTTTGACTTATCTTTTAGCTGGGTTTGTTACACCCTATCTCTATATCTACGTGTACTTCATCTGTTGAATGACACATATATCAAAAATACAATTCTATTTCCCTTTTACATTCCATTATGGCATCAGAGCTAGATCCAGAAGACTTGGGGAAGAAAGAAAATGCCTCCAAGGACACCAAGCACCTGGTGTAGACACCACCCGCCATCACGACATCGTCACCTTATTTCTTGAATGCATCAGATAATCCTGGAACTCCTCTTATGGTGGTGCCGCTTAAGGGAGACAATTATCGCAATTGGGCCAGATCTAAGAAGACTGCGCTGCGGGCGAAAGCAAAGTTGGGATTCATTGATGGCACGATCAAGAAACCAGTTCAAACGTCTGCACACTACCAAGATTGGGAGAAAGTAGACTCGATGATAATTGCATGGATCACCAACTCAACAAATCCTCTGTTACATTCGAGTATCTCACATGCAACAACGGCCAGAGACGTATGGCTTGATCTGGAGGAGCGTTTCGCCCAAACCAATGCACCACGTATCCACCAATTATAGCGTGCTTTGTGTTTGATGCAGCAAGAACCAGAAACAACCGTGACTGAGTACTATACAAAGTTCAAATCCCTTCTTGACGAACATAGTGAATTACAGCCCCTGCTTGAGTGCAGTTGTGGTGCATCCAAGGAGCTAGCACAGAGAGAAGAAGATCATCGTGTTCACCTTTTTTTGGGAGGACTTGACAGTGATCGATACCTTCATGTCAAGGGAACAATCCTCAACACAGATCCTCTATCATCCTTTAAACGAGCTTTTAATCACATCTTGAGGGAGGAGTCGCGTATCATGGCAGAAAGAGGTAGAGATGCCAAACCTGAAGCTGGTACTGCGTTCTACTCCAACAAAAACAAGAACAGAGATGGAGCAAAACCTAAATGTGATCATTGTGGAAAGATTGGCCATGAAAAGTCAAAGTGCTTTGAAATAGTGGGATATCCTCCTAACTGGGACACGCGAAGGACAAATCGCAGTGGTTCTGCAAGTTCAGGGGGACCACGTTTGGCTTGGGCAGATAGCAATCAAAACAAGAACGCAGACCAAGAAGGAGGTGTCAACAATCTTGCCCTTCATGGATCTCACACCAACAAAAACAATGGTCAACCTGAATCCATGTCTGGTCATAAATTCACTAATAATTCTCATATATGGGTGCTAGATATTGGGGCATCTCATCACATGACTCCATTATATCATCTTCTTGAAGAGGTGTGTGACATTAAGAAACCATTATACATCTCAGTTCCAACCGAGGATGTAGTTTTGGTCAAGAAAAAGGGGACTGTGACTCTTGACAGTAACATAAAATTATTTGATGTGCTTTTTGTTCCTCAATTCAGTTGTAATTTAGTATCTATTTACAAACTGACTAATGATGCAAACTACATGGTAAATTACATTGCTAATAATTGTGTGATACAGGACCTAACCAGGAGGAGAATGATTGGATCAGGTGATGTGTGTGATGGGGTCTACATATTCAAAACAGCATTGGAAGGAGCATCGTTAGTGGCATGTTCTCAAGACATAAGCGTTCTTTGGCATGCAAGAATGGGTCATCCCTACAACCAAAATATGTCCAAAATTTCCAGACTGATCAAGTTTTCATTTGATGCAAATAAATTGGATTGTTGTGATGTTTGTCATCGATCCAAGCAATGTATGATATCGTTCCCTTTGAGTAGCAATAAAGCAAACAAAGTTTTTGAGTTAATTCATTGTGATTTATGGGGCAAGTATCACACAAAATCTCACAACAACTTACACTATTTCCTAACAATTATTTATGACTATTCTTGAGCTGCATGGGTTTACTTGTTAAAAGAAAAATCAGAAACAGCAAGTCACCTCATTAATTTTTGTAAAATGGTAAAGACACAATTTGAAACCACAGTGAAGGTCCTACGAAGTGATAATGGAACAGAGTTTGTTAACTCGCAAGTTCGAGCTTTCCTTCATGATGAGGGAATTCTTCATGAGACCTCATGTGTTAGCACCCCGCAGCAAAATGGACGTGTAGAACGCAAGCACCGCCATATACTCGATGTTGCTCGTGCCTTGCGATTCCATGCCAACTTACCTCTATCCTTTTGGGGGGAATGTGTTATGACTGCTATTCACCTCATAAACAGAACGCCGACTGTGGCCAACAAAGGAACTACACCTTACGAGATGCTATATGGTAAGCCTCCTTCCTATGACCATTTGAGGGTATTTGGTTGTCTTTGTTACGTAAAGACACCAACAAAGCCCAATGATAAGTTTGCATCAAGGGCCACTCGGTGCATATTTGTTGGATATCCTCAAGGTCAAAAGGGATGGCGAGTGTACAACCCAAGCACCCGAGAATTTATAGTCTCAAGGGATGTTAAATTTTATGAGCTCTTATTCCCATATAAACAAAATAAGGAAGACCTATCGGCCACCACGTTCCCTGACTTCATCTTAGCGCATGAGGATAGTCAACCAAAGCTTTCCAATGTAGATGATACATTAGCTGTGGCACAATCAGACACCAATGAACCAGTTGAAAATGTGACTGCAGAAATAGATGTGCCAACAGAGGTGCATCATGAAGAGAATGATGAATCAATCAGAGAAGAAGATAATTCAGTGCCACTAGGACCTCGGACCAGGCAACCACCTGCGTATCTCAGGGATTACTACTGTCATGCAGTTGTTACAAATCCATCACACACTACACCGGTTTCAACATTTTCTCCTGGTAAGCCCTATCCCATCTCACAATACATTAGTTATAGTAATTTTTCTCCCTCACATAAAGCTTTTCTTTCGGCCATCTTGTCACATGATGAGCCCAAAAACTTCTCCCAGGCTATGCAAAATTCCCAGTGGCGAGATGCCATGGCCCAAGAGATCAAGTCTTTGGAAGAAAATAAAACATGGACTTTGGAACCTCTTCCAAAAGGTAAGAAGTTGGTAGGCTGCAAATGGGTATACAAAGTCAAATACAAGGCAAATGGGGAAATTGATAAGTATAAAGCACGATTAGTGGCCAAGGGCTATACTCAGATTGAAGGGGAAGACTTTACAGAGACTTTTGCACCTGTGGCTAAAATGACATCAGTTCGATGTCTGCTGTCAATAGCAGCGGTTAGAAACTGGGAGCTCCACCAAATGGATGTTAGCAACGCTTTTCTCCATGGGGACCTCCATGAAGAAGTATATATGGCAATCCCTCCTAGATATCTTGTGGATAATCCAAACCATATTTGCCGCCTACGAAAGTCTCTTTATGGTCTCAGACAAGCATCTAGGAATTGGTATGCAAAACTCTCCCAGGCTTTAAAGCATTATGGCTTCATACAATGTAGTGCAGATCATAGCCTTTTCACTTACTCTTCGAGTGATGTCTTTCTTGCCACTCTTGTTTACGTTGATGATCTGATCATAGCCGGCAATGACACAATAGCATGCCAAGGCTTCAAGAATTACCTTAGTTAGTGTTTTCACATGAAAGACCTTAGAAAGCTCAAATATTTTCTTGGTCTTGAACTTTCTTATGGGAACACAAGATTGTTTCTTTGCCAACATAAATACACACTCGACATCCTCAAGGAATGTGGGATGATGGATTGCAAACCCTGTGGTTTTCCCATGGAGCAAAACCATAGATTATCCGCTGACAAAGGAGAGGCATACTCAAACCCGTCACAGTACAGGTGTCTTATTGGTCGCATGATTTATCTAACAATCACTCGACCAGAACTCACTTATGCCGTTCACATACTAAGCCAATTTATGCAAGAACCAAGGGATACACACTGGAATGCAGCCATGCGTGTTTTTCGCTATTTAAAGTCCTCTCAAAGCCAAGGGCTTTTATTGTCACGAAACAGTGATTTGCAACTAAAGGGATATTGTGACTCGGATTGGGCGTCTTGTCCCACTACAAGGCGGTCAATTTCGGGTTATCTCATGACACTAGGAAGCAGTCCAATATCTTGGAAGACCAAGAAGCAAACAATTGTTTCACGTTCATCCAGTGAAGCTGAATATAGAGCTATGTCTCATGCAGCTAGTGAAATTGTTTGGTTGCGCAGTTTACTAAATGATCTTCAGGTGTCTTGTGATGGGCCCACACCTTTGTTGTGTGACAACCAATCAGCACTCTACATCGTTGCAAATCCGATTTTCCACGAACGTACCAAATACATAGAAGTGGATTGTCATTTTGTTAGGGAGCACATACAAGCTGGCAGAATAACAACTAGTTATTTGTCCACTAAGCAGCAACTGGCAGATATATTTACCAAAGCATTGGGTCATACACAATTCCATTATCTTCTTTCCAAGTTGGGAGTTCATAATCTTCACTCTCCATCTTGAGGGGGAGTAATGAGAATAAGGATAAAGTTTGGATAGCAACCGAATTCTGTTAAAGATAGATATAGACTAATCTGTTTAATTTTATAAGGATAGGAATAGTTTTCCTTTTTTGACTCATCTTTTAGCTGGGTTTGTTACACCCCATCTCTATATATACGTGTACTTCATATGTTGAATGACACATATATCAAAAATACAATTCTATTTCCCTTTTACATTCCATTAGCCCGCAATCACAGTAACCGTAACGTAACCTCAATCATGACTGCAACCGCAATTTAAAATCCTAACTTGAACCAAAATTTCCCATAAACACTCATAAAACCAAAGTAATAATAATAATAATAATAAATAATTAACTTCTTCTTGTCGGAGCCCAATTGGAATGACGATGTAGTTGATGATTGGACGAATTTGAGAATCTCCCTTTTGAAAGAGTTGGAATCTATTTTTTGGACGATCATGATGATGGCGGAAGGTCGAGCGATAGCTCAATTATGGCTTTGTGACACCATTGCGGGAGTGAATTGCATCACTCCTCGCCATCAGGGTGAGTTGTTTGTGAACCTGCTGAGAACTCAAGGTCAAAAGCAGGGTTTGGCGTCTTAGCTTATGCGTGAGTTATCTGTAAATTCTCATCGCTTTTTTGTTCACATATGGAGTTTTGGTTGTTAATAGTGATATATTGTTGCTCTCCATGTCAAATAGCATAACGTTTGTTGATTTTACCTTATTGTAACTGTTGAATAGTATTTGTGTTATATATTATTCATTTATTTAGATGTTGCTTATTATTACTATACATGATTAGATGGTTAGTAATTAGCTAGAAATTAATTAGTTAAATGTGATTAGTTACATAATTAGTTACACTCTTATAAATAATTTTCATACAATTTCCAATTTGATAAATTTCATTTTCATCTTTTTTCAATTTTCTCTGTGAGGCCATGTTTCTCAACACTTATTATGAAACATGATGATATGAGATCAACTGTGCGGCAGCCATCCATTTGATGTGAATTGTTTGATGAGTTTTGATCGTGTAACTTGTGGGTGGGGTGCAGGTAATCCTAAGTCTATATTGCAGTGGTTTTCCTGTTCTTCCTCTGGCGGTGGACTGGAGCAGGGGAAAGGTTTCAGGGCATTGTCCCAATTTGCATTTAAAAAATGGGATATTTGTTGGGAGGAGCTAGAGTGGAAGGGAAAGCATGGGCAGTCACCATTAATGGTTGCTTCAAAGCCCCATTATTTTCTTGATTAGAACATCCAGCGAACTGTGGAAAATTTTCTTGAGAAATACCTGGGTTTTGGTTATCTAATGAGTTTGCTGAGTCGGTGAAAGATGGTGATATTTTTCTCATTGATAGGTTGTTCTTTGTGCATTATTTCATTGATTTAATGTATAAAGAGGATTTAAGAGATGTATGGGAAGTTATAAATGAATTCCTCACATAGCATACTTTCTCTTGTTTGTGCCACCACCTTCTTATTACTCTTGGATAGTAGGACTTATGCTACTTTTTGGAATTGCTTCGTAAATCTCTCAGCCCGAGGATTGAATTTCAATACTTCAATGACATCTCTCATTTGTTTGTGATTGTACTTTTAAAGTGTGGTGCTTCTGGATCTATTGATCAGATACTACTGTTAAATGCGGTCATTACTCAGGGAAGGTAGCTTCTACGCCTTTTACATGATGAAGAGGCCCAGGAGCCACATGCAAAAATCAATGAACTTGTGTCAAAGATATCCGCAATTCCAAGCAATGACAATGGCAATAGCAATAGCTTGACCCCAATCTCAATAATATGTGTAAGATGACAACTATAGATGTGATAAAGTGTCTGGGACTTCGGTCTTGGGTTCTTTACTATAGATTGTCAAAAGAATGCCAGACTCCTGCATCCTGGGAGTCTGTTTTTTTAATAATCAAATTGGTTTCCGCAACACCAATAAACATGCATTGCTAGATCACGATGGGCCATCAGAAGAAGATTGTTATGGTTTTGATTGTAGTTCTTTAACTAGAGCTAGAAATAAGAAAAAACAAAAGGCTAGAAAGAAGAGAAGGAGGACCTATGATCGCGATGATTGTTTTGATGATGAGCTGCTAGATTTTGATGCTACAAGCCAGAAGTTGGATTTACTGTCAAATACTGGAAGTTGGTTGCTTTCAACTGATGGGTACTCTTCAGCATGAAGTAGTGTAAGTTCCGTATCTTTAAATAAACTATTAAGCTTCTAACACATGTGGAACACTAGTTTAGTTGAAATTGTTGCGGTAAGCAATCTTAAATTTCGGACTTAATAATTCTGTCGTTAGGTGAGATATGTATCATTTAATTGCATTAAGCTGTTCCAACGAAGTGAGATTCACCTTAGTACTTGAATTTGAAGCCTTTAAGTCTATATAAAATGTCGCCATAGATATTGAGGTAACATAAAAAGGGGTCTATTTCTTCATCTGGTCATATTGGATGACCTATAATCCTTGTAAAGGATATGGGCACAGAACTGCATGATTACTTTGAAATTGAAAATGTTTGCACCTGATATTTGTTTTGATTGTTAAAATTTACTGAATAGCTGGATTGATTTTTAGTCAATTATTATGTATCGATCAATTTGTCTCTTTTGATATAACTAGATTTTGAATATGATCAGCTCTGAACTTAATTAGTTTGAAGATCATATCTATCTAGGATTTAATTTTTATCCCCTGTCAGTGTAAAGTTTCTTTACACTGTCATCTAATCATGTGTTGTCAAATCATTAAAATAGTTAGACTTTGTAGGTAGTTGTTGTGATAGTCAACTCTTTTACTGATTTGGCAACACATGATTGGATGACAGTGTATAGAAACTTTACACTAACAGTGGATAAAAATTAAACTCATCTATCTATTAGTTACCGGTGCACAAAAATTTATATCCTGAACTGAATATTCCCCTCTTCAGCCAATTTGCGGCCCCTTGTGTGTTTTTTTGTTTAGTTCTAGTTTTTGAATCATTTCAATTTTTCTTTTTTCACACATCTTGTAGAGGATTTAATATATGAAAATTTATAGTTCTTGGTAAAGGTGGAATAAAATAACATATCTTCTGTCATACTGATTTTGTGAATCCTTCTCTTTCTAGGCAGATTTACCTGAGCACCTTCATAGACATTGCTTGTCTAGGTGGACGACATGGCTTTTCGAAAAATAAGGTCGAAGCATGCTTCAATGAGTCCACAAAAAAGATGTTGTGCCGTCATCTCCAAACTGTTAGATGGAAAGATCAGTTACCACTAGTTTTGATATTTTCTACTCAGTTCAAGTAAAGCATGCTGTGGCTCCTGAATCTGCCATTTGCTA
Organism: Styphnolobium japonicum; assembly: GCA_023212625.1. Lineage (NCBI taxonomy): Eukaryota > Viridiplantae > Streptophyta > Magnoliopsida > Fabales > Fabaceae > Styphnolobium > Styphnolobium japonicum. The sequence goes on from JALBWW010000011.1 coordinate 17,125,719, forward strand.
TTGCTCATAGGGTGGAACGCTTTGTACTCCATTTTGAAGATTCTTACAAACATAACTGGGGCTTCTGTAAAAGGGAAAGATATGGAAATTTTCTTGAAAAGCCAGCCTAAAATCTCCTTCAAAACATTAAGTTGATTGTGAAGCTCATTTAGCGAGAATAGCTTTACTTCATAGACTGCTACAATCTTATGATTAGCAGCCATATGCATTCTGAATTTCTCTATCACACATCAGTCTGGCTTCCAACGCTGCAAGAAGGATCATTTGAAGAGCAGTGAAGAGCGTATGCTTAGGCAAGTTATAATACTTGAGCTCCATGACTTATTTCTATATATGGGAATAGTCATCCAGTTCCCAATTTATAGCTGTTATTAATTGCAGATACAAGAGACGGTGATGCCATGCTTTATTTACTGGAAGTTTTTCTTCCAATTTAGAGTGTTTTTGGCTGCATGAAGCAAGAGGCAACCGATATCTGACGACTTGGACTTAGGAACTTGATTACTTGAACTTATTTTCAAGTTTCTTCGAACATATGGAAAGAAACTCAAGGACATATTTTCACGTAGGACTTTATTTGCACAACCAACTAATATCTTCTATATCTCCTTGATCTAGATTGTCTTGGAACTCTTGATGTATCGCACTAGTTTTGTTGACTTCCAATTTTAAGGTCTACACTTCGAAAAATTGGTAATTAGTAGCGGTTATTTACCAACAGTTCCTTAACTGTGGCTAAGTTACACTAAAGCTGAAAACCATTCTCACACTTCACGAATCTCATCGCACCATTCTTCATCTTTTACCCGCCATCAGTGGCCATACTTTGACTCTGCGATTGTTAAGCCTAAAAGCATTCGCCCAGTAAGTGTCTCTCTTCTCTCTTTTCGCTCTTATTTTTTTCTTGATTTTCTCTCGTCTTTTTTTTCTTTCATTTTCTAGATTCTTGTTGTCATTCTCCGAAAATCAATTCCATTTTCTTTCTTCATTTCCGTTGTTTTCTTTTGCATCCAACCACACATTATAAACTCGCAAGGAATCGATGCTTCTCTCTCTCTTTCCTCTTCCATGAATAGTTTTCTTTAGTTTTTTCTTTTGATTTTCCTGTTTTTTCCCCTGAAATTAACAATTGTTAATTTGTTTATAGTAGCGATTTTCTGGTTCGGAAAGATTGAGTTAGGGTTTGGTGAATGTGATAATAGGATAGTAAATTGATACTAACAAATAACGATATATAAAACTTAATTTGATTTGTTGTTGAGCTTGAGTACTTTATTCTTCTGCACTTAGTTATATTGAATTTAAAACATAATTAGGTGCCTTTCCTTGATTAAGCCGTGATCATGTCCATAACACAACATCAACAACAGAAATAGATAAAGATGATAGAAAAGAAAAAAAAATAGGAAGGCTGCAAAAAAAAAAAAAAAGAATAAGAAAGCTTTCTTTAAAGGATGAGATAATTTCCTTGCTCTACATCTAGAAGGGAGTCCTAAATTGCAGAGGCAATGAGGGTTGTGGGTCTGGGTCTTATTTTCTCTTATTTGTTGTGAAGAGTAAAGGGTTTGGAGAAAGTTCAAAGGTGCTCGTGGCAATGGTGATTGAGAATCCATTGACATTTTTTCGCAGCAGAATTGAATTGAAGAAATGGAATTGGAAGACAGAGATCCAGTAAAATATGCAAAGAGTGAAGGAATATTTGGGTTTTCATCTCATTGGAAAAACCATAAATTTGAACTAATCTTGAAGAATATTATAGTTTCGATGCATTGAAATCGAAGACCATTATCCGAAGACCATTATAACAGGCTAGAAACACATTAAATCAAGCAACAAATCGGTGAGAATAAATGAAGATTTCGATTTGGGAGACTTTTCGTTTCACAAAACAGAGAGATAGGAGTAGCAGAATGCATCAATAAAGGATCTCATGCACTGTACTAAAAACAATCTCGATAGTACCAAAAGGTATCAATAAAATCTTCTCGGTAGCATGAGAAACTATTAATGAATAGCCAACTGTGAAGTAGTATAATGTTAGTTTTAAATAATAAAAAATTCATTTATAAAAATTGAAATAGTTTCTATTAAAGGAAATAATTTGATTTTGGAGGGAAAAATTTTTGCTAGGAAGATGACACGTGGCAATGAGTTTCCTAAGTGACCTTAATATAAGGGTCTCTTGCAGCTAAAATGTTATTATGTTATATATCCTTTTGACTTGTGAGTGGCCCTCGAACTGTGAGGTTTTTCGATAAGCTTGTGGTCCAACTATGGTAAAGTGGTATGGAGTACCCAACATCTTGAATCATGGCAGGACGCAAAGTCCTTTTTAAACAACATTAGTGTACTTATAATAATAGTATATATGTTTACTATATATGTTCGCAGAGTCCTTTTTAGTAATAGTTATAATAGTAGTGGTATATGTACGCAACTAAGAGCCACATTTGGTCAGTTAATATTAATTTGGAAGTGCATCCAATTAGTCATTTACTGGGCTTTTTTAATGCATTAATTTTTCTGCCCTTCTTTATAAGCTAAGCAATTCTTTTTCAATTTATGCAGGTAGGTGTCATCTGAATTGGCTACAGATATTATCATGAATTTAATTTCTATCCACTGTCAGTATAAAATTTCTTTACACTGTCATTTAATCTTATGTAGACACATCATTAAAATAGTTAGACTTTTTAAATATTGGTTGTGATAGTTAAACTCTTTGAATGATTTGATAATACATGATTGGATGACAGTGTAAAAAAACTTTACAATGACATTATAAAGAAACTTTACACTGACAGTGGATAGAAATTAAACTCTATTATCATAATTGTTGGTGAAGTTAAGTTTTGGATTTAATTTTTATCCACTGTCAGTATAAAATTTCTTTACACTGTCATTTAATCATGTGTTGTCAAATCTTTAAAATAGTTAGACTTTCTAGATAATAGTTGTGATAGTCAACTCTTTTACTAATTTGGCAACACATGATTGAATGACAGTGTAAAAAAAACTTCCCACTGACAGTGGATAGAAATTAAACTCTTAAGTTTTACCTTTACAAGGTACATACTTTTTCAGCATCTTCATTTTTGTCCTGTTAAAAAAAGAGTTAAGGAAATGAACTGATATTAATGTAATAATTACTCGTAACTTTTAAGCATCAGGACATCACTGACAATTTGCTAATCATTTCATGTTTTGTTGACAATAGAAAAACTAAAAATAAAGTAAGAGTTTAATTTCTATTCACTGTCAGTGTAAAGTTTCTTTACACTGTCATCTAATCATGTGTTGTCAAATCAGTAAAAGAGTTAACTATCACAACAACTAGCTAGAAAGTTTAACTATTTTAATGATTTTGCAACACATTATTGGATGATAATGTAAAGAAACTTTACACTGAGAGCAGATAGAAATTAAATCCATAAAGTAATGTAGAATGTAATATAATCTTTAAATCATGATGAGAGAAAAGAAAGCAAGCAGAGCAAATTTTGTACCTGATGAGAGAAGGCATATGCCATGGCTTGCACTCGTTTAACTGGTTTTCCAATTTCTTTTGCTTAACCCTGGCTTATGCTATCATACAAAGTTTGCGAGCTCTAATTTGGCCTTGTATTATGCTCCAAGAATGTATATAGCTTAGTGCAGTTGCTGTTTGATGTCTGGCCATGTAATCTTCAATTAAAGCCTTAAATTTCACTGCTCCCCTTAGATGGTGCAATGTTCTTCTTGCCTGCATAGGTTGGGGTTGGGGAAGGGGAAGAGTTCACACGTCACTATGTTAGTGTTATAAATTGCTTAATAAGATGTGGGCAAAAGACTCAAATCAATATCTCTAGATAGAAGTGTAAGTACACCAATGGCTACCATTTTGGGATATTTAAAATTAAGCCCACTGCAATGAGCCAACCCGGAAAGCAGGATTTGTGGTTGATTAGGCGACTGATGAATTAGTTATTTTTCTTACTTGGATTTATCATTATTCTTTCCCCTGCAATCTCTAATAAGCTTTTACATGTCTCCAACTGTGCAAAATAACAATTGTAATACTGTTGAAACCCCTTGCGATATGGTTCTATTGATATTGGTGGCAACTGTGGCATAGCTCTGTTTTGCAGGTACACTCTTCGTTTCTCAATAGCTTCAATGAAAGGATTATAGTGTATAGTTTTTACTGCATGAATTTAGTTTAATGTAATTTTGACTTGGGTAATAGAAAATTTTGTTTTTGCATATATATATATATATATATTTTTAAAAAGACGTTTAGCTACAGTTGTAAATGTGGCAAATACGACCATAAAAACTGTCGCTAAATACTCCTTAATTGGCGGTGCTGGTAAATCATTTAGCCGCATTCAAAAGCTGTGGCTAATCCCCAATTTTAAATGCGGCATGCTTAACTTTTGTGGTGCTATAAAACTTGAATTTTTATTTAAACTTGTAAAATCAGTTTGGTTAAGAATTCCGTAGTCAATATCTTTCTGAGCGAACTTGTGCCTGATAATTATGTTTATTGATATTGAATCGCTGCAAGTGATGATCTATTAGTTAATATTTGTATAAATTACTGTTACAACAGTATAATAGGACCGTAATCTGTGTATTATTGAATACATAACTTAAGAATGCAATGAAGGGTGATTTTATCAGCAGTCAATCGGTGATCGGTGATCGGTGAAAATGTAATTTTTCCTTTACTGACAGCTTGAGTACATGCACAATTTAAATGAGATGTTCTTGTGGTACCAAACTGGAATATCTTACTATAACTAGCACCGGCCATGTATGTTCCGAGAAAAACATGGTTGACGTTGATGTGAAACGCTAAGTTTTTTTTTTAATTAATATCTAATTATGTGTTATTATATTATTAAAAAAATTGTTTATAATATCAAAATTAACCTTTTCTATATTTATTTTGACTTGGGTTTATGGAGGATAATAGTAAATAGTAATGGTCGCCTATTGTTTTCTTATAAATCACACTTTACTCATCCTATTGAAATTTTGACTTGAACTTCTAAGATGACAATTACTCAAACTAAATATTGGAGTGTGAATTGAATACGATCCAGCAGTTTCTTTTACCACTGTCAAATATCCTTGTATTGCTACTTTTACTTGGTGATATATAACTGTTTCTTCCACGATACTTCGACTGGTTCCTTTCCAAGTGGTTGAACGCATCCTCGTGAAGTTGTTCGAGCCACTGCAGGTACGTGTAAGGCATTTCGATGTTCAAGTAAGTATAGTAAGAATATAATGCTCAAAGTATTAACATGAGAACATATAATCACTTGATAGCAGGGACCCTAATTTATATGGTGGTTGGATTGGGCCGACTTGGGCTTATTGGGGAACTGCGTTACATGCACTGACCATATCTAGTTGAACAATCAATATGCTTTTTTAATGCTTCATATGATGATGTAACACTCTTGACTAGCATGAAAAAGGGGATGTCGTTTCATCATGGGTGTTTTTATCATGCGCATGAGTAGAGTTCACTGTTGACACATTCAAAGATATTCCTGTTGCCCTTTATTCTTGATACGATATAATTTCAATGTAGAAATACGTGGTTGAGGAGGGGTATGTACCTCATTACTAGCATGACAGCATGTGCGCACTTCTTGCACTTTCTCAATCCATGACATGGAAACGTATCTCAACTTGCTTGTTTGTGCTGATTTTGCTCACATGGTTTTCATTTGGTATGAGTAATACTTCCTAATATTCTTTAAATACACGTCCATGCACTACTGTAAGTGGAGCTCACCCTGTACAACCACCATAGTACCAAAACAAAGCGAGAGAGGTGCCCACTCTGACCCCCTAAGATGGAGAAAACCAGGTCCTCAGATCAGGTTGTTCTCTTCCTTGACCAACATAACCCTAAAACTTCGTCTATGGACACTGAAAATGGCCAGACTACTGCTGCTGCTGCTGCTTATGAGAAGCCCAAACACCCTTCAAGAGTCAAAACTCTCAACCGTCTCAGCTTCTCCAAACCCAAATCCCGAGTCCTAGAATATAACTATCCAGCCCCCAACAAACTAACAACCTCTGAAGAAAGTGACATTCAGCCTTCCTATAAGATCTCTTCCCCGGATGAAGACGATGATATTGACGACTGGGAATGGAACGAAGAAGAGCTCGAGGAGGATGGTGCAGTGCATGGACCAAAGTTACACCAAAAGAGGAAGTGTAAGGTCAAGTGGAGACTAGTTGTGGAGTGGGTATTGTTTCTCAATATATTGGCTTGCTTGGTATGTTCTCTGACCATAACTTCTATCAAGAATATGCATTTGTGGGGTTTGGAGATTTGGAAATGGTGTTTGATGGTAATGGTCACCTTCAGTGGCCGTTTGGTTTCTGGGTGGCTAGTTGGTGCCACTGTTTTCATGATTGAGCGAAACTTCATGCTCAGAGAGAAGGTCTTGTACTTCATTTATGGACTCCGGATGAGCATCAGAAACTGTATGTGGTTAGGCCTTGTTTTGCTTTCCTATTGGAGTGTAGTATTCGACGATTTCCAGAAGAAAAATCACAAGTTCCTCAACAAGGTCTTTAAGGCATTGGTGGCTGTCTTGGTGGGTGCTACCATCTGGCTTGTGAAGATTGTGCTGGTGAAAATGCTGGCCTCTTCGTTTCACGTCACCACCTACTTTGACAGAATGAAAGAGAGCGTTTTCCATCATTATGTATTGGATACCTTGTCAGGTCCACCAATGGAAGATGCTGAACAAATGCAGCAGCACCACCTCACAGGGTTCAAGTCCATGCCAACGAGATGGAAGGAGGGAGGGAAGTTGAAGGATGCCAAGAACTTGTATAAGTCAAAGAAATTTGGGTCGAGGAAGATTGACATGGAGAAGCTCAGAGAGCTTAGTATGGAGAGCACAGCATCTGCATGGAGTGTGAAGAGGCTTGTTCACTACGTCAGGTCGTCTGGTTTGTCAACCATTTCAAGGACTGTGGATGATTTTGGTAACGCTGAATCTGAGATCAGCAGTGAGTGGGAAGCTAGAAATTGTGCCCAAAGGATATTCAAGAACGTTGCCAAACCTGGTGCCAAGTAAGTATCACTCTTACATATACTCTGCCTTAATCAAACTTTGCAATTCTATGCCCACAAAATCAGGTGAAAGATGAATCCAGAGAGTTTTTTAGCTCTTTAAAGAGTTCTATTTTGTCTGTATTTATTCCATATAATTTTATATAATACATTACATATTTGTAAGATATATAATACATGATATATCTAACGAGAGGTAGAGCTTTTGAGAACTTCAATTCATTATAAACTCACTCCTTTAAAATAAAATAAATTTTGTATAAAGTAAAGTACAATTTAATTAGAGGGGAAAATATGAAGAAAATTAATAATATTCTTTTGAAGCATTAACCATTCAGTTAATAAAATAAGAATATATGAAAATTTATTTTCTATTAGCATTGTCATTGAGGTAACATTTGGTTTACAAGGGATTATTTTTTAGCATGATATCAAAGCTTAAACTATATTTAAGTGGCAAATTTATATATGGTTAAAGTGTGCCCTATCATTCATTTAAATCAAATCTACTAAAATTCCTTTTATGCTTTTTCGGGTAGACCTTTTTTCGCCACACAAAATAGAAAGAATGCTAAAATAATTCATCGTATAATTTTATAATAAAAGTAGTATGATAACAAATAAAAAAAAGTAGTATAATTAAGATGTGATGTATTGTTCACAGTCAAACAAAAAAAAAAAAAGAAGATATGATGTACAATATTGATATTTTTGTGTGTGTACATTACAGTATTAATATATGATTGTCAATATTTAGATATTTGAGTCACGTTTAAGTGGTTAGGGTGGGACATAAATAAACTTATTAACTTAATTTAAATCCTTTGCAAATTGAAATAAAAATGGCTTAGCTAGTTTTATATTTCATAAATTTTATTTTTGTAGCCAAGACAAGCCGAAAACGTGATCAAATTCAGTATTACTTCTTCCTTTTTTTTCAGACTAAAAGTTCAGTATTTCATAATACAAAAATTTCTGAACCACTAACAGTGGAGGCTGTGTAAGCGATTAGCATTTAAATCCATAAGCCTCCCAAGCATAAAAATAAGTTCTTCTGGATCCATTGGAAGGTTTGTGACCACCCTATACATATAACCCACTATGACGAGGGTCCAGAGAACCTTTGCAGGTGCACGTTCGGACCAAAATGTCGTACCTCGTGGCTTGAAGTTGAGTACCTCTTTCTTCTAGTCTTTCCCTGTTGAGAAGCACTCGTCTTGTGGTCCTTATAATCCTCTCAAACCAGAAGTTGAGTGAGAGTGGGTCCTTGGTTTAGGCCACCAAATTCACCGCACAGTGATAGTGCTGTCAGTTTTCTATCTTAGCCATTATTTAGCACCCACATGAAAATTGCCTATTATGTCAACGGGTATAAATATAAAGTACAAACCGCCAAAGTCCATGGTCCCAGCACCACCAGCCTCCCTTTTCTGCAGTCTGTTCTTGTAGTGCAAGTCTGGTAAACTCACCTGAATCTGGCTATTATCATTATTGTTGTACTGTTTGTCCCACTAATACCAGATGTTTTGACTATTGGTCCATTATCTTGGCCCTAGAAAAGCACTATTCCACTCCTCCAAGTATTCTCCACCAGATGGAGCATGAAGTGAGACGAGATATTTGGAGAGGCCAGAGCTTCTAATAGCCTCATTAATCATGAAACCAAGCCCGTCGGGTCTGATTCAACAATTCTAGTCCTATGGTTTCTGTATCCACCAACTGTGCCAGGCATGGTTGCCCAATTTTAAATTCCTAATAAAGAAGCTAGAGTTTTGACTCTAGTGCTTGATGGTCTTTGCACCCATCTTAGCTATGAGATGACCTTTACTTCACTAAAATTCACTAGTATATTCATGATAACAGTTTAACTATGAGCTGACATTTTTTTACAACCACCTGTGTACAATGTAAGATTTTGTGTCACTATTCATTCACTTTTGGAAAATATGCTAAAGCAACAAATTGATTCAATATGAACTGCTAATTGACTTTTGATTGACAAATCATTGAGTAACATCTGATAAAATCACCATCCTATATATCGTATGGGATGATTCAAATATGGGATTTTCTAATTCATTGAAGGTATATTGAAGAGGAGGATCTCATGAGATTTTTGAAGAGGGTTGAGATACATACCATATTCCCACTCTTTGAAGGTGCCCTTGAAACTGGAAAGATCAGCAGGTCTTCATTTAAAAATTGGGTGGTAAGTTTTAATGGTAAATTTCTCACTTCCAGTTATAATAATGACGATCAAGCTTATTATTTCTAGATTACCAAATTATTTGTCTTATTCATCTTCTTTTTTTTCCTTTGAGATACTTATTCCTTTGTTTACTTTTTATTTGGCTCACAAACAGCAAGTCATATGTAAGAAAGCGTTTTGTAGATATGTTAGTTCAAAAGTTCAATTAATTAATTAAATAGAAAAATATTGATAAATAATTAGCTAATGAATTTTTAATCATCAGATTCGAGCTTATTATGAACGAAAAGCTCTAGCACAATCACTGAATGATACCAAAACAGCAGTGCAACAGCTTCACAAACTAGCAAGCTCAGTTGTGAGTGTGATAATAATCATTGTGTTCCTTTTGCTGATGGGGGTGGCTACACTCAAGATAATACTTTTCTGTATTACACAAATAGTTTTAATAGGGGTTGCCTTCCAAAGTACTTGCAAGACTGTCTTGGAGGCCATCATCTTTGTCTTCGTCATGCACCCTTTTGATATTGGAGACCGCTGCGTCATTGATGGTGTTCAGGTAATTTCTCAAGCCTTATACGTAGGTTGTTAAATTCCAATTCTTTATACCTGTTTCTTGGGACGTGAGAAATTAATGTTATTTCATTTGCACATCCATTTGGTTATGTACTTACATTTTACTAGTTACAGATGATTGTGGAAGAGATGAATATATTGACAACAGTATTTCTTCGATATGACAATGAGAAGATCTACTACCCTAATGCAGTTTTGCTCTCTAAGCCAATAAGCAATTTCTATAGGAGTCCAGAGATGTGGGATTCAATCGATTTCACCATTGATGTTACAACTCCAATGGAAACTATAATTGCACTCAAGAAGTCAATACAAACGTAAGTTCTCTTCATTCCTTGTAATTTGTGTGGGGCACTTTTTTTTTGGCTGCAATAATACGATATATTTGGAGAGGGGGGGGAGAGAGAGAGAGATGTTGGAAATTTAATCTACTATCTCCTACAAGAGAGAGGAAGTTGAACATGATTATATATACTTAATTAATTAAGAAGCTAGGTAAGCACTTTCTTTGTTTTGTTAATATTTGTGACATGTTTGGTTATGAGTTTAGGTACATTGAGAGCAAGCCAAAGTATTGGAATCCAAATCACAGTGTGATAGCAAAAGAAATAGATAATGTGGACAAGCTGAAGCTATGTTTATGTGTGCAACACACTATCAACCATCAGAACTACGGTGAGCGAAGCAATAGGATAACGGAGCTTCTCTTGGAACTGAAAAAGATCTTTGAGATCCATGGTGTTAAGTACCATCTTCTTCCTCAGGAGATCCACCTTACCAGGAGCATTGAAAATGGGAGAGTTCTGTTTCAAACATGAAGCAAATGTTCCATCACTTTTTCAATTCTCAGAAAGAATTACCACAATAATCGCTAAGTCAAAAGTTTTCAAATTGTCTTCCTTTCTCTCCTATGCATGACAGTTAGTACAACTTAAAAGTAATGGAGTTGATTTATGGTGTTACGATACATTATTAATTTATGAATGTGACTCGTTTACCATATTTATTTGGACTTTGTCATACTTCGATATATGTATTAATCCATTAGAGGGACAGAAAGCTATTCATGCAACTAGGTGTTAAATTTATAAGAAAAAAATAAACTCGATGTGCAAAGCGACAAAATTATTGACATAGAAGATCATGCTGTATTTTGATTATTAACAAAACAGTGAGAGTACGATAACATGCTTATTCAATGTTTATCTTAGAATAGGTTTAACACACATGAAAGTTGAATGAGATGCAACAAGATGGAAATTGAAAAGGAAAGGATTTGAGCACAGTCTCTTGAATGCATACAAAATTGAAAAGAAGGCAATGAAGAAGACTGTGATCAATTTCAAATGTGATTAAAAAGGTTTCATATTTTAATCTTGATGAAACCAGATGATACAATTATTTTTTTAATTAATATCAATGCTTATGATGCCTGTGGTGTTAGATAACTTGATCAAGTGTGTGCTTAAGTGTTAAGACTTAAGACTTTATTTTGCCAAGTCATAAGATTTTGGTAACCACTGTGAAATAAGTTTGGTTGGTATGGTTATGTTTGGAGGTTCTGTATCCGTGTTTCTAGGCAAATTTTTATTGATTTATGGTGTTAAAGAATCGAATTTTATGAAGAATGACTCTCAGACCACTAAGAGCAAGATACCACAACCTGAGAGTAAGGTGCCATGATCTAAGGAAAAGCAAACATGACACACAAGCAAATATGACTGTTAGGAAGTCCGAAAGGGTAAGTTTCTCCTCCAAATTGACACGAGATTGACACGGTGATACCGTAAAATTTAAATTGTGTTATACTCTTTCTTATTAGAATTTTATACGATCTGACTTATAAACAAGCGATGAACATGTAAAGAAGGATGAAATATCAAGCATTAAACACAAAAAATGGGGCTACATTTGAGGTGAAGTTTCTAACCAACCAACACATATATAGAGTACTGAAACGTTCTTGGGATGTCATTACACTACGAAAAAACGGGTTTTAACTGCGGGTTATTAGCCGTTGTTGGTATGACTGTCGGCAAACAAACAATAACCCCATAAAATTTCTCATTCTCTCTCCATTCTCTTCCTTGAGCGGTAAAATTTTTCTGGCAATGTGCTCGAACAGTGAAAAGAGGCAACCAATTTGAAACTCATTTACTTTTGTGTTAGTCAAGGAAATAAGGCCACCAACCATTTTTGGGTCAAAAATTGGTTGGTGGCCATTGCCTAAAACTCACCTAAAATTCACCAACCATTTTTTCTAAAGCCTATATAAACCCCCTTCCCCTTATTTGTAATATCATCCAAAGCAAGAAGCAATACTTGCTATAGAGAGAAGAGAGAAAATAGAGTGAGAAAGAGAGAAATCTCAAGTAAGCATATTTGGGTTGTGGTGTTGTGAGTTGAGTGTTTGTAAACACAGTATATATTTCCCATAGTGAAAATATTGCAGTAGCTCCATGGACGTAGGGGATTTCCCGAACCACGTAAATTCTCGTGTCTACTCTATTACTTTGAGTGTGTGTGTATTGTTGTTGAATTGTGGTCCTTCCGATAATTTTTTATCTCCAACAATTGGTATCATGAGCTCTTGGTTATCCGGGCAATATTCTCTTGAAAAATCTTAGTATGCTCTGTGGATGCGGTAGCGTCTGATCTTCCACATCAGAAAAGATTTGTCTTTGAGTTATTGGTCAAGGTACCAGTTCTGGAAATAAGTATAGGTAGTGTGAAAGTGCATGTCTAGGAAAGGTTCTGTCTAGGAAAGACTTGGTACTTAAACGTGTCCTTTGTGACCCACCTCTCTTTCCTGGGAATTTTTCTTGGTGGTACTGTTCATAACTACAGATCTTGTTCCAAAGATAATCGTGGTACTATTCACGTATACAGACTATTCAAGGTGTGGTGAATTTGTGTGATTCTAGTGGGAGCAATGGCATCCGAGAAGGAATTATACAAGATTGAGAAATTCAATGGATGCAATTTCATTTGGAAAATGCGTGATGGAAGATTATCTCGTACTTGTAAAGACTTGTACTCTGCCACTGCAGAAAATCGGCAACCATGAAGGACGAGGAATGGAAGGTGCTTGACCGCAAGGCCTTGGGGTGCCGCTTCGTCTCGGTTTAACTAGACTACGCATTCAACGTAAAAAGATCAAGACACAACAAAGAAAGCTTATCAAGGCTCTCTCCAATATGTATGAGCAAATCTACCAGACCCGTAAGGTGTTTCTAATCAAGAAGTTGTTTAATTTGAAGATGTCGAAAACAATAATTTTAGAGAACACCTAAACTCATTCAATGAGATTAAGGATCAATCAAATCTCGGTGGAAATGACTTTCATCGATGAAATTGAAGCATGCCATTCTCAAGACGCTGCCGTTGCAGTTGGCAATCTGCCAATGAATACCAATCAAAGGCTTTTTTGGGAAAAGTAAAATGGTATTCTCGAAATTAAATGCGACATGATCATGACTAAGAAATCGAAGGAAGGAAGAAGGTCCTTCCACTATGGCATCAACATTGAATATGGAGAGTAGGGGCGGAAATAAAAGCGGGGAAGCCTGCATGGTAGATCAAAATCCATAAATCATCAAAACAACACTGTAATCTGTGCAGAATAGCAAAAGAGATATTGAGTGCTTTGGAATCTGTGGGAAGATGGGCCATTACTTCCATTACATGCAAGTCTTCAAAGAAAGACGGCAGAGCTTGATGTCAATACGGTTCAGAGAATCATGATTGTCTTATCTGTGCAATGGAGAGCAAGATAGAGTCATGGATTTTGGACTCGGGCGCCATTCCATGCCACTTGAGAAAATTATTTGAGAACTATATCTCCTGAACCTAGGCAAGGTTTACCTTGGTGATGATCAAGCATGTGATATCACAGTGAAGGGAGATGTGAAAGTCGAAGCCTTTCGGCTTTGGAAATTGAGAATGTGAGACACATTCCATGTCCGAAGAAAAACTTGATTTCTATAGGCAGCTTGGCTTCAAATGGTTATGTGACCACTTTCACCGGAGATAGGTGGAAGATATCAAAAGGTGCAATGACCATTGCTTGTGGCAACAAAGATGGATCTCTCTACACTACCGTTGGAGCATACGGTTCTCTTAGCGATCAAGGAAAAGAAGATCCGAATACGTGGCATCAAAGGTTTGGCCACATGAGCGATCGAGGATGAAATGTTTAGCTTCCCAAGGAAAAAACTGCGTAGTTAAAGTCAACGAAATTGATTTTCTGTGAAAGCTGCGTTCTCAGAAGCAACGCCTGAGTGAGTTTTGTGAAGACCAGAGAGAACCTAGAAAACAAAAGCTGGAGTTAGTACATACAGATGTATGGGGTCCAACATCAGTCTCTTCAATTAGTGGCAGACAATATTTTGTCACTTTTATTGATGACCATTCTAGAAAGGTTTGGGTCTACTTCCTCAAACACAAGTCTGAAGTGTTTGATACATTCAGAAATGGAAGGCTATGGTTGAGGATCGAGACAGATTGAAAGTCAAGAAGCCGCATTCGGTACAACGATGGTGAGTATGAAAACACCGAGTTCAAGAAGTTTTGTTTTCGAATGGGATCAAGCTGAGTAAGACTGGTTCTGGAACGCCTCAAGAAATGGAGTAGCAGAACCATGAATCGAACACCCGAGAGAGCCGAAGCATGAGAATACGATCCCCGTTTACCAAAACAGCTTTGGGCATGTGCAACAAGACAAGACATACTTGATAAATCGAGGACCATCAAAACCTTTGGGACTCGGACCCGTAAGAGGTCCGAGGAAAAGAGGTGAAACTTTCACATCCGAAAGTTTTTGGTCGTGGTATCCTACATACTTGATGGTGACCGTAAAGCAAGCTAGATGCCAAGTCACTCAAATGTACATTCGTTAGATATGGCAATCGATGGAGAATTCGACTCACATTAAGGATGAGCAGAATCATAAGATCATCAAGTCGTGATGTAGTATTCAACGAGAAGGTGATGTACAAGGACAGAAAAACAGTAGTAAGTGAGCCAAATAAACCAGACTTTTTTGGGCCAGATGATGTGCCCGACAGTGTAGTTGACACAAAGGGTAAAAGGCCAGTAGATGAAAATCCTACACAAAAGGTGGATGAGCCAATACCCACACAAAGCTCTAATGATCCCCAGAGCTCTACCGCTCCTCAAAAATCAACCCAAGCGATCAAGGATTGGATCGATCCTCAAGTTTCTTTAAGAAGAACTACTCGCCTCATGTACCAAACAGAGGTACCGATTATCTATTAACGACAGATATGGAGAACCTGAATGCTATGATGAGGCATGTCAGGTGAAGAATGCAAGCCAGTGGGAGCTTGCTATGGAAGAGGAAATGAATTCCCTTGTCAAGAACCAAACTTGGGAGCTAGCCAAATTACCATTGGGTAAGAAAGCCCTGCAAAATAAATGGGTGTACCGTATCAAACTGGAGCATGATGGCTCAGAAAGATACAAGGCTAGACTAGTGGTTAAAGGCTTTCAGTGTAGAAGGCATTGACTACAGTAAATATTCTCCTAGTTGTCAACCCACCACGATCGATTAGTGTTGAGCATTGTAGCGCAGAGGGTCTACATCTTGAGCAATTAGATGTTAAGACCGCTTCTCCATGGAGATTTGGATGAAGAAATTTACATGCAAAGAAAGGGTTTTACAGATCGCGGCGAAAGGATATGGTGTGTAGGTTGAGAAAGAGTCTATATGGATTGAAACAAGCTCCGAGGCGTGGGTACAAGAAATTCGGCATGCCTTCATGCAAAGACATGGCTACATGAAATGCAATGCGACCATTCATTGCTATTTCAAAAGATGAATTCCAAATATATTATTCTATTGCTATATGTCGACAACATGTTAGTAGTTGGAGCCGACTTGAATGAAATTAACAAGTTGAAGAAGCGATTGTCCGAGTTTGAGATGAAGGACTGGGTGCGGAAAGCAAATACTTGGAATGAAGATTAGTAGAGATGAACAGTAGGGAACTCGCAACTTTCACAAACAGATTACATCAGAAGGTGTTATACAAGTTTGGCATGAATGAAGTCAAACCCGATTAAAACACCACTAGCTAATCACTTCAGATTGTCCAAGGAACAGAGTCCAGTGATGCACGAAGAGAAAGGCTTCATGGCAAAAGTTTCGTACACTTCAGCCATTGGAAGTCTTATGTATGCCATGGTCTGTACGAGACCAGACATTGCCCATGCAGTGGGAGCTGTAAGCAGATACATGTCTAACCCAGTAAGCAAAGACCGGGAAGCAAAGGAAGTGGATATTGAGATATCTACAGGGCACTACAGATAAGTGCCTAACATTCAGAAAGAGTGATCTGAAACTACAGGGTTATGTAGATGCAGACTTTGCTGGTGAGATAGATCACAGAAGGAGAACTACTGGATATGTATTTACACTAGGCGATACAGCTGTCAGCTGGGTCTCGCAATTACAGAAGATTGTGACATTATCCACAATGAGTGAGTGATATATGGTCGTGAAGCCGATAAAGAGATGATATGGCTACAGTGGTATAGTAGGTGAAATGAGTGGGATTAAATCGGGGAATGAATGTGTTGTACGTTGATAGTCGAGTGCAATACACTTGGCGAAGAATTCAACTTTTCATTCTAGGACCAAGCATATTGGTCACGCTATCACTTCATTCTATCATTGTTAGATGATGAAGTTTTGAATCTTGTAAAGATAGAAGGTAGTAAGAATCCAAATTCGATATGTTGACTAAACGTCACACAGAGAAACTGGAGTTGTGTGCAACTTCAGCTATTCAAGAATAATAAGATCGGAAAGAGCTATTCAGACATCGAGTGTGAAGACAGATTGAAATCAGTCTTCAAGTGGGAGATTGTTAGTCAAGGAAATAAGGCCACCAACCATTTTTGGGTCAAAAATTGGTTGGTGGCCATTGCCTAAAACTCACCTAAAATCCACCAACCATTTTTTCTAAAGCCTATATAAACCCCCTTCCCCTTATTTGTAATATCATCCAAAGCAAGAAGCAATACTTGCTATAGAGAGAAGAGAGAAAATAGAGTGAGAAAGAGAGAAATCCCAAGTAAGCATATTTGGGTTGTGGTGTTGTGAGTTGAGTGTTTGTAAACACAGTATATATTTCCCATAGTGAAAATATTGCAGTAGCTCCGTGGACGTAGGGGATTTCCCGAACCACGTAAATTCTCGTGTCTACTCTATTACTTTGAGTGTATGTGTATTGTTGTTGAATTGTGGTCCTTCCGATAATTTTTTATCTCCAACATTTTGCTTATAAAAGATTCTCATCCTCATTTTTGCAAATCTAGGGCTCATCATTCTTATCCAATAGTTCTTCTCTAACAAATCACTCTCTTCTTCGATTGCTTAAAAAATGGTGATTCTTCTTCTTCCACTTACCCCAAATGGTTATCTTCGTCTTCATCAGGTACGTGCTTGATTCGAGCTTCTTCCACTCTCATATCCTCCACAGATTCGTGTGTTTCACACAAACTATCGTTGTTGTGGAATTAGATGTGTTTGTGTTTATGCTTGGTGTAATTAATTGATTTTTCAGTTGGTGCAGTAATAATTTACTGTTGATTCTGTATATAATGCTTGCATATCTCATTCTTGCTTGGGATCATTCCAATGATTCAGAATTGGATTATCTGAAAAATTTAGTCCCACCCAAAGTGTAAGTTTAATCGATTATTCAGCATGTGAAATTGCATACATGCAAAGTACCAGCAAATAATGTGATTTAGAAATATGTAGATATTCTATACCTTGAATACACACAATGACATATAAACCTTTTTATGCATATAATTTGATAGGAGCTCTTCTAGTTGAATTTACAATTTTTGTAATTGGTTTTACGTCTAGATTATTTTGGGAAATGGCCTTGATACTTGCTTCCACAAATCTTCTAACTGCAAGAATAGATGCTGGATGCTTTATTTTGGTTTGTGTATAAAATGATTGCTAATTTTCTCTAATGTGTTATAAAGATTAATATGTGTTTTAATTTTAAATGTAGCTTATTCAAGTATGTATGCACAGTGCGGAATCCTTATGTGGAGTTGGGAGATCCATGCGAATCCAGCTTTGGATCCGCCATATATCTGTGGCAACTAACATGGTTGTAGTTTCTTTGGGGACTGAAACCGATGGCTCCATTATATCTGCCCAGCTAATCACAACGCAGGTGTGGGGCTTAAACCCACCGTTGGACTCACCAGCAGGGTAGGTGTCATTCCGATTTACCTTGTCAAGACACAATTGGGTAAGAAGCTGCTTTGCCTTGACAATATGCAACCCCTTTTAGCCTGCTTGAATAGATTATAGATGTTTTACTTAAATTTTAAATCATGATTTATATTTTTTCCCAGGTCACTATGCAGGAAAGTTTCAGATGCAGTTTATGTGCTTGATGTGATTGTGGGGTTTAACCCAAGAGACTATAAAGCAACAGATTCTCAGAAAACAAGAGAGAAAAGCTCTCTAACTCAAACACTTAAAATTTCATATATCTCAAGATGTGTAATACATGAGGTTCTTGGCTCTATTTATAGCATTTCTATTAGCTAACCTTAACTGGATACAACCTGTAAATGAACAACTAGTTAAGAAAATTCAAATAACTTGGGTGGAATAGTCAACAAAAATGGCTCTTCACATGGAGGAGGTTGGTGAGCTTGAGGTTGGTGTTGGTGCAGAGCATTTGGCTGTGCTATTCTCCCTAGGTTGGACAGAACTCGCCCTCGAGTTTAATTCGATCTCATCATCCAAATATGGTGAAAGATCAGCGACATTGAAAGTTGCAGATACACCATATGTTCCTGGTAGTTCTACCTTGTAAGCATTGTCGTTGATCTTCTGTATGACTTTGAAAGGTCCACCAGCTCTTGGAGACAATTTGGCATTTGGCTGTTTTGGGAATCTTTCCTTACGCAGATGTATCCATACCAAATCTCCAACTTTAAAAATTTGTTGCTTGCGGTGCTTATCTTATCACGTTGAGCTTTATACCTTGAATTCTGTTTCCTGATCCGCTCTCGAACCTGTTCATGCAACTTTTTGATTTCCTTTGCTCGGCTATCTGCATCTAAACTATATTATTGCTTATCAGATGAAGGGGTTAAATCCAGTGGACTGTGTGGACGAATGCCATAGACTACTTCAAATGGACATTTTCCAGTGGCTTGATTAGTTGAATTGTTGTAAGCGAATTCAACCTGGGCTAGAATAAGATCCCACTGTTTTAAATTTTTACTGACAAAACTTTGAAGTAGATTTCCCAAAAGTCGGTTGACTGCTTCTGTCTGCCCATCAGTTTGTGGATGACTAGCACTACTGAACTGAAGTTTGGTACACATCTTCTTCCATAAGGTTCTCCAAAAGTGGCTTAAGAACTTCACATCTTGATCGGAAGTGATGGTTTTAGGAATTCCATGAAGATGCACAATTTCTTTGAAGTACAAGTCAGCAATTTGAACAGCATCATTGGTCTTCTGACAGGGAATGAAATGGGCCATCTTTGAAAATCTATCTACGACCACCATAATGAAATCTTTCTGACGTCGAGTCCTAGGTAATCCAAGGACAAAATCCATGCTAACATCTTCCCAAGGTGATTCTGGAACTGGAAGTGGCATATATAACCCAGTATTTTGGCCTTTGGTTTTAGCCAAGTGACAGATTCTGCATCTTTGAATATGCCTATTGATATCTCTTTCAAGTCTTGGCCAATAAAAATTCTCCTTTACTAAGACCACTGTTTTATCTCGTCCGAAATGTCCTGCTAATCCTCCATCATATGCTTCCCAAATGATAGCTTCTCGCAGTGAGCATTGAGGAATACATAGGGTCTTTCCTTTGAACAAAAATCCTTCATGCTTGTAGTAATCTTGCGAGAATTGTAACTTAGTAGCATTCCAGAACTTTTGAAAATCTGGATCATCTGGGTATAATTCCTTGATAGTCTCAAATCCAACTACTTTCACTTGTAATGTGGAAAGTAGAGTATGACGCCTACTGAGGGCATCTGCAACAGTATTTTGAACTCTGGTCTTATGCTTAATAAAAAATGGATAAGGCTATAGGAACTCACTCCAAGCAGCATGTCTACGACTAATCTTCTGTTGAGAGTTCAAATGCTTTAAGGCTTCATGATCAGAATAAAGAATGAATTCCTTATTCAGCAAGTAATGACTCCAATGTTGCAAAGCACGAACAATTGCATAGAACTCCTTGTCATATGTAGAATATCGGAACTTAGCATTGTTGAGCTTTTCACTGAAAAAGGCTATAGGATGACCTTCTTGACTTAGAACAGCACAAATTCCAGTGTTGGAAGCGTCACAGCTAACTTCGAACACTTGGTCAAAATTTGGAAGGGCTAACACTGGTGCTTCAGTCAAATGTTTCTTTAGCTCGTCAAAACTTCTCTGTGCTGGCTCGGTCCATTGAAACTTATCTCCTTTTATACAATCTGTAAGTGGGGGGCAGCAATTGAGCCAAAGTTCTTGATGAACCTTCTGTAAAAGGATGCTAATCCATGGAAACTTCTCACATCATGGATTGAATTTGGTGTTGGCCAGCTATTGATTGCTTCAATCTTTCCTGGATCAACTCGTATGCCTTCAGCTATGATAATGTAACCAAGAAAAGCAACTTCATTGGTTAAAAATGAGCATTTCTTCAAATTGGCATAAAGTTTTTGCTCACGGAGAGTCTGGAGCACTTGACGAAGGTGCTCTAGATGTTCTTCTTTACTCTGGCTGTAGATCAAAATATCATCAAAATAAACAACTACAAAGCTCCCAATGAATGGACGAAGTACTTGATTCATCAAGCGCATAAAAGTGCTAGGAGCATTGGATAACCCAAAGGACATCACAATCCATTCATAAAGACCATCTCTGGTTTTGAAAGCTGTCTTCCATTCATCTCCTGGTCTAAGCCTGATCTGATGGTAACCGTTATGAAGATCAATCTTTGAGAATATAGTGGCACCATTCAACTGATCTATCAAATCATCAAGTCTGGGAATCGGAAATCGATACTTGATGGTAATCTTGTTGATGACTCTCATCACAACACACATTCTCCAAATTAGTCTTTCTTAGGTACTAGGATGGTAGGAACAGACAGGACTAACGCTCTCTGGATCAATCCTTTCTTTAATAATCCTTCAACTTGGCAATCGATTTCAAAGATGTTCCTGGGGACTCATTCTATAGGCTGGTCTGTTTGGAATGACTGCTCCAGGAATGAAGTCAATGGCATGCTGGATGTCTCGCATTAGTGGTGGTCCATATGGAACTTCTTCTGGTATGACATCTGGAAATTCTGCAAGTAGCTCTTTAATTTCTACTGGGATGATAGTCTCCTCATTTGACTCAAACAGTAGAATAAAACTCATGGTCGGAACTTCCTTTGCAGCTTATTTAAGTTGTTCTTTCGTGATTAAGGACACCAATGGCTTTGTTTCTTTCTTGCCTTTATCAAGCTCACTCGGTGGTAAAGGAGTTAGCTTGACTTTTACTCCATCTTTGACAAAGGAGTAGGTGTTGGTATAACCGTCATATAATGCATGACGATCATATTGCCAGGGCCTTCCAAGGAAGAGATGACAAGCATCCATAGGTACAATATCACACAAAACCTGATCCTGATATTTCTGACCAATGGAAAATGTCACAAGGCAACGCTTGTCAACTTTCACTTCATTTCCTTTGCTGAGCCAATGCAATTTGTAAGGATGTGGATGTATTTGGGTTGGTAGCTTTAACTTCTCTACCATGTAGTTAGAAACTACATTTTCACAACTTCCACTATCAATAATGACATCACAAACTTTTCCAACAGAAGTACAACGAGTGTGAAAAATATTGTGCCTTAACCAAGGTTCTTCCTTTGTTGTCATGGTATGTAGAATTCGTCTGATCACTAATGATTCACCATGATCAGCAACAGTGAGTTCTTCATCATACATTGGCTCTAACTCCTCTTCTCTTTCAGGTTCTTCTCCAGCTTCTTCTTCTTCCGTTGCTTCATAAGCTTCTCCTTTGATGATGGTGATTGTTCTCCGAGTTGGACAGTTTGAAGCTATATGCCCAAAACCTTGACATTTGAAACACTTGGTGACTCTAGGTTTATTCTCTGTGATGGTCTTAAAAGGAGGTTTGTTTGAAGTACTGGGTTGATCTGTTGGTGTTTTGCGAGTATAGGGAGTATTTTCAATGGAGGAAAAAGTTATGTAAGAAGACTTTTTGGGTAATTGTTTCTCCACTCGGATGGCTAGACAGATAACATCATCTAAAGACCAGTATTGTTGGAGTTGAACTGGATGAGCAATATCGGTGTTTAATCCTCCAAGGTAACGAGCTATTGTTTGCTCCTCCCTTTCGTGGATATCGCACTTCATCATCAACTTCTCAAATTCTCTAGTGTATTCTTCTACAGACAAGTTCTTTTGTCGAAGATTCTGCAGTTGAATAAAATTATCTTGATAATAGTGAGAAGGTAAGAACTTCCGAGTTAGTTCTCGACACATTTTCTCCCATGTCTTGATCTTGCTTTTCCCTTCACGATCACGCTTCTTTTTAAGATTTTCCCACCATATGGAAGCGTGCTTCTTTAGCTTTACAGCAATGATCTTCACCTTCTTTTCTTCTGGTATCTCCTTATACTCAAATATTCGCTCAATAGTTTGAAGCCAATCAACAAACTCATCTGGTTGGAGCTTTCCTTCGAAATCTAGAATCTCTACCCTGATGTCATCGTTTCGAAACTGTTGTCTTTGTGGACGATGGCTTCTAAACGATGATGAATCACTGCTGGAGTCGTCATTGTCTGATCGTATGTGACGGGTTTCCAAAAGGGTTTGCTGTGCATTTACAGTTTCTTGTAACTGTTGGATTTGTCTCCTCAATTCTTCCATTTCAATTTCATGCAAATGCTGTCTTCTTGGAGGCATTTTGTGGGTTGAAAACAGTTAAGTATCGACCAACTAGAACAGTGACTGTAGTTTTGTAAACAGCACACCAGGTAAATTCTCAGGAAAGAGAGGTGGGTCACCAATTGACACACTTAAAAACCAAGTCTTTCCTAGCCAGAATTTTCCTAGACATGCACTTTTCACACTACTACAATTTTTGCCTAGTAATAAGAATAATTCTTTTCTGATGTGGAAGATCAGATGATACTGCAACCACAGAGCATACTAAGAATTTTCTAATGAATCTGGTACTTTTAAAAAAAATCTGTAGCAATTTGTAATTGTGAGGTGAAAATAAGAATATTAAAAGACTAGGGGTCAAAGTATAATTTTCAAAAGTTCAGGGGCAAAATACCAATTTCCAAAACTTTAGGGTCTGATTTGAAGTTTGGAAAAATTTAGGGTCAAAATACCAATTTCAGAAACTTCAGGGGCTAATTTGAAATTTCAAAAACTTCCTGCTAATTGGACTACTGACGTGGCACAGTATGACACGTGGCAAAATTTGAGTGGATGACGTGTCGATGACTGGACAGGTCAGGATGACGTGGCTCGTCTTCTACCTTTGATTTTCCTACGATCGCACCGATCTCCAATTTTCCTAATTGCACTAATTTTCTGGCGACTTTTCCGGCGAGGAGAGTAGCGGCACGTGGGGGCTCTGGCGGCGATGAATACCTCCAGGCCAAGGTTTTTCGGCCTCCTGAGTTCAATGGCAGCGTTAGTTTTGCAGAAAAATGGCTCTAAATGGGAGTTTCGAGGGGGTTCAGTTGTGGTGCAACCACAAACTCTCTCAACTCTCTCAAATTTTGCACTCTCTTCTCTCAAACTCAACACTGGGGATCTAGGAACCAGGCTCTGATGCCAAAATGGCTCAGAAAACAAGAGAGAGAAGCTCTCTAACTCAAACACTCAAAATTTCATATATCTCAAGATGTGTAATACATGAGGTTCTTGGCTCTATTTATAGCATTTCTATGAGCTAACCTTAACTGGATACAACCTGTAAATGAACAACTAGTTAAGAAAATTCAAATAACTTGGGTGGAATAGTCAACAAAAATGGCTCTTCACATGGAGGAGGTTGGTGAGCTTGAGGTTGGTGTTGACATGGAGGAGGTTGGTGAGCTTGAGGTTGGTGCAGAGTATTTGGCTATGCTAGATTCAGCAGCTAAGTTTATACCTCCAGGTGGTTCTAAGCAGTTCCTAAAAAAAGAAGGGCTCAAATGAAAGAAACTGGGTGTAGTGAGGAATCCATTTTTGAATCCTTATGATGGATCCATTGCTATTTCTATCTTTGAGCATTATCTCAATGTGTTGAGGTAAAACTAGAATTAAATTCACAACACACATGCTTACCGATTGCTTTAGAATATTGCTGACTCTTCTGGCCTTTGCTAAGCAATCCACTGGCAAAGTATATATTTATAGATACTAAAATGTAAGAGGAAAGAAAAAAGGAACTAAGGCTAGCCTGTTAAAGACCTAATAACTATAAACTTAAGGCTAAAAGGAACTAAAGCAACAGGGTAAAAGGGGTCATTATCTAAACTTAATTTGCTCTCTTCTTTCTGCCTTTCTATTCTGCTGAAAACATTTTGATCAAACAATTTGAGACACTTATGTTAGCTTTGTACTATGCTTTATTAGATGTTTATTGTGTCCAATATTAGTATTTTAGATGAATTTAATGTTGTTGGGCCTCATTGGGCTTTAATGCAAATTATGAATAATTCTTGGATTTTGATGCATTTTGACATTTCCTCCTTGGTTAGGCCATAACTTGGAACTCAATGATCCATTTGAGGTGATCTTGATGTCTTTGGAAAGCTAAGACAAAGCTCTACAAGTTTCATGAAGAACTCAAGAGCTGGATCAGACTTCTAAGGGTCCAAAATATCCCTGCAATGCAGAGTGGGTTTGCTGTCACGGAAATCTATGCAGTGTGCACATATTGGACTATATAGTGAGCTATAGGCCTCCTCTAGGGCTGAAACTTGGCCATTGGAAAGATAAGACCCATATCTCCAACTTCACTGAAGACTATTTAGTCAATAGATGTTGTTTTAGGCATGATTATGAAGTTACAAGTTGGTTTGAATTTGGAAACACGTTCTGCCAACCTAACTTGAGGTAGGTGCAGTGTTTTTGGCATATCTGGAGTTCTAAAATTTCAAATGGCATGATTCCAACGCCAAAATTTCAAGGAGACAACTGGCTACAACTTTCATGAAGACCTCCAAGCCAAAATACACCGTCTAAGTTATGAAAATCAAGCTGGAAGTCGGATAAAAGTTGATGACTTGAAGTCACTAACCATACACCAACTCACCTACCATGCACCAACCCACCAACCATGCATCAAGCTTCCATATTTGACAAATTCCATGTTTTTACAACTTGTATTCAGATTATTTTCAATTACAAATTGGCTTCTAGAATTAGTATAAATAGAGTCAATCTCTTTGTATTAGACATCATTCAATTTGAAGTAAGTTTGAGTATTTGTGAAAGTTTTTTTTCTCTTATTCTCCATTCTCTTTACAATTTCATTTTTGTTCTTTTATTTCTGAGTTCTTCCTTCCCATCCATGGAATGTTAGGCTCTTATAATCAATCCAAGGGATTAGCCATCTTGATGTTTAATTTGGAGATCTTGTTTCGCTTGTTCATATTAGTTAATTGTTATTCAAGTTTCTCCTCTTCCTCTTTTTATTTTTATCTAGATTAAATAGCTCAATTTGATTTAGATGTTGATGTGATAATAGTTTTATTATCATGTATTCAAAGAGGATCACAAAGACTAAACAATATATCAAAGCTTTTTGATGGATTGTTTAGCTTGGTTAAATTCTGGATCTTAAGTTAATCTATGTTGGATGGTGCTTACTTTATCTAACCTTGGTTAATCAAATCTTAGATGCTTATCTAGTAGAGAAATCTTGGATCATGTTAAGGCTTCTTGATGTGATCTAAGGCCAAGAACATGGTTAGCAATTAAATGAATTCCTTGTGATCAATGATGAGTTAAACTCAAGATCGGTAAATTTCTTTGGATTGGTTGTTTATTTAGATTTGTTTACAACTTTAAATCTCGTTCTTTTATTAATCTTGTTAATCAACAACAAAACCCCCTTTTTTAATTATCTTGATATGATTAAATCTTTATTCTTTTTGGATTCTTGAGAGACGATTCGGTTCATGTTTTATATTACAAATTAGTTTGTGAACCAGTAATTTTTATTATTTGACGGGTCTCGACAACCTCTTATCACATTTTTCAATTGGAAGTGAATGCATGGATTGAAATTGATCCCCCTTTTAAGCATCGGAATTACCAAACCATTTGCTTCACAATATTTTCATTAGATGAAGTT
Organism: Styphnolobium japonicum; assembly: GCA_023212625.1. Classification (NCBI taxonomy): domain Eukaryota; kingdom Viridiplantae; phylum Streptophyta; class Magnoliopsida; order Fabales; family Fabaceae; genus Styphnolobium; species Styphnolobium japonicum. The sequence continues at coordinate 17,151,989 of JALBWW010000011.1, forward strand.
GACAACACCAATGGAGTTAATAACTTAGTTTTATATAACGTTTTTTGTGAATTTTGGTTATGGGCTTATATGAAGGTAGAAAGAAACATTGGTGGACCCAATTTTGCATATTCAAATTTTGCATATTCAAAGAAACTGTAAGTGTTAAGAAGTAGTATAATGTGCTACATTGTTTAAGTTTTAACAACTTGAAATTTCTGTTTTTAATTAAAATATTAATTTTTTTAATTTTTGGAGATTTTTGTGAGTCTTATTTAATTGATATTTATTTTGCTTTGACTTTATGTGTTATTTTGAGGCTATTCCAGAAATAAAAAAATATTTTAATTTTGGGCCCGAAATTTTTTTGACAATTTATTGAAGTCGAGGAAGTTTACGAAATCCGAATCCTCAAATATTAATGAAAAACAAAATAACACAAGGAAGGAAAAGATAAGCTTACACAAGATATTTATATTGGTTCATTCTCACAACGCAAGAGTTACGTCCAGTCCCTTCTACTTGAAAGAATTTCACTAATATTTCTCAAAGATTATAAGTATTCTTCAAACTGTCTCTTCAAGTTTATAACTAAGTATTCTAAACCTCTTCAGATCTATTAACAAGTATTCTTTTCTGCATAAGCCTCTTCAGGCCTACAACCAAAGGATTAAAAAAGGATAGTGTTTAAAACACTTGAGAATAATTCAAAATATGTGAGGATAAATAATAAGCTCAGGTAAAAACTCTATACAAGATTATACAAAATTATTTATAAAGCTAAGTAAATATTTTCGCTTCGTATGTTTTTCTCTTTTCGTTGTTTACTTCTGCTTGATCCTTCGAGTATTTATAAGGTTGTGAGCTTGTACTAGTCTTTATAAGCTTCTTCGTCCAACGATAATATTTATTACCGTTTTGAGTGACATTAAATGCACAATGTTGTTAACATGTTCATCTTCTAATGAAAAGTAGTTTTGGTTATCAATGTTGTAAGAAACATTGACATCTTTGTTTTGACTCTTTTGAGTGAGTAAAAAGTTTTTATTTGTTGGTTCTTATAATTATTAAGTATATCACCTTCAGTGTACAATGTTGATTTTGAAAGTCACATACTTTATTAAAAATTACATCAGCAATAAATACACTTTGCAATAAATACACTTTTTCTTACTTATTTTAAAACGCTTGGGATGAAAACTTGAAAGTACAACATAGACGAGGAAATGCCTAAATTTAACCCAGGTTCCCGTTTGCAACAATAAGTTATGTATTACAAGTCACACCTGCAGTGACTACATGATAATATAAACAGTTAGGAATGCGATCTGATTGTTTGAGTAACATTTTTAGAAAATAAAAAATGACACAATCTCCATAATTTATCATGGCTTGCCTAATGGGCCAACATTACTATATTAAGTTATCACAAAGGCATACTTAAAAAACAATTCCACTTTGTTATCAGGTTTACTTGTCGTTTCTTAGTGTTAGGTTACAAAGCATGAAGGGAAAAACCGAAAGAGGCATCCATACATTTATGACTCGGTGATTGGTCGGGACGTAGTTATCCAATTTGGGCCTTTGAGGCTCATAATCATGCTTGCGAATTATTATAAAACATAATGAAAATCCAATCATTTGTTGGTATTTTTTTTGTTTACATAAAAAAATCTAAATTTTATTGTGGAGACATGAAATATAGGCTAAAGTATAAACAAAATAATTTCGAAGAGGCTTAATTTTGAAATCAATTTATAAATTTTTTTACGTCACTTAAACTATGGCTCTTAACATTTTTTCTTTGTTTATATTTAAAACACTGTTATTTAATATTTTAAAATTTAAAATTATTATTATGCATGATTGTATAGATATCTAGAGTTTTCTTTTACTCGCGCATGCTTATATTTTCAATAAAAGTTCATACATATTATATTACAAATTTATTTTAAAAATTATATAATATAATATAAAAATTTAATATATATATATATATATATAACTCGACGATTTTACACCATCAAAATCCGTAATGTTGTCGGTTTAAATTTTTTTCAAATGTCTCCATCTAAATTTAAGTTAGGTATTTTAAATAAGACTATTTGTACTTAGATTAAACTATATGTATAATTGTGAGTTAAGGAATTGTATATATAGCCTTTTTTTATAATTTATGAAGGCTTTTCTTCATCGCAAGAAATCCTTATTTTATGGAAACTTTGCATTTATGTATTTTTCTTAATACTATTCATCGCGACATTTTCATTTGGATTAAAAACTGTTTCGTTGCTTAGAAAAACAGTCCTTGTTGCTTTTGTAATAATTAAGAGATTGAAGAAAATTGTTTAAATTTGTTTTTTTATTTTATTTCTCCAAACATTGTTTTCAATAGTTCTTAAACTCTATGTTTTCCCTTCCAAGATGGATGCTACTAGACTGAGGGCACCACTAGAACAGGATTATAAGTGCTTGAGATACAATGATCATTCGATACATTCAAAATTAAAATCCATAATTACATTAATGATGATAACAAGCCATTATAGCTTTATCATCACTTCATGAATAGTATTGATATAAACTTTTTCTTTTTCCCGAGGCATTATATAAAGTTATTTATCATGAATTAAGCTGTCTCTTTGCAAAATATATTTACTATAAAAGTTATTAGTGGGTAATTATGGATGAAGGATTTAAATAATTTGTATTGAAACTTTTGTACTGTAATTGTAAAAAAAATATTAAGAGAGAAAAGGAAAAAAAAGAAAAAGAAAACCTAAAAACTAGGGATAGACCGTTGATCAAATAAGAGGGTGCAATCTAGTGTCAGATGAGATGAAAAGGAGAAGACTAATTTCTTTTAATTAGTAATTATAATTATTAATCTTTTTTATAAAGATGTATTTTAGAATTTGAATTTTTAAATTTATTTTTAATCACTTATCACTCTAATTAATTATTTTAAGATAAATTTAATTATTTATTATATAATAATATTTTAAATTTAATCTTCATGATATATACCCAGATCTTAAAAAAATATAAGATCTTAGTAATCTCTTTGTAAATAAAAGAGTGAGATCCAACGTCAGATGAGATGAAAAAAGAGAGACTTATTTATTTTAATTAGCAATTATAATTATTAATCTTTTTTATAATGATGTCTTTTAAATTTTGAATTTTTAAATTTATCTTCACTTATCACCCTAATTAATTACTTAGAGATAAATAAAAAATACCCTACCCTTACAAAACAATAAGAGCATCGGAAAAACCTCCATAATTAAATGTTATCACGCATAATGCTTCTAGTAAAATCGTATAATTCTCTAAGAAATTCTGTTGTTGGCGTAGGGAGTCCACACGGAAAACAGGCGGTGATGATAGAAGCCATAAATTAGGTAGGGGAGTCGATCACAATTTCTATTTCTTGGTTCACACGAACAATAGGAGAGAGAAAGAAATACATACATTTATAAGAGAGAGAGAGTCTTTGTTTTTATATATTTAAAGAAGATATTCGGAGTTTGGTGGGAAAGAAAGAGAGAAAGAAAGGGTTGGGGTTGCTGGCGCAGAGAGAAAGGAAGCTCTGGATTCCACCTCTTCCCGTCCTTCGAGACGGTCCTCATGCTCCTTGCTCTTCAGGTTCTCTCTCTCTCTCTATATGTCTTTCTCTCTGCGTTTCAGATCTGATCTGATTTCTTTTCGATCCTTCGGATTTGTCATCGCTATCGCGTCCGCTTCGATTTCATCGCGAATCTCAAATTGAACCCCTTAGCCGTTGGAATTTTGTTGTGAATTTCGGATTTGATGATGATGTAGGATTTTGCCGAGGTTGAGTTTGGTTTTGATGATGTTTATTTCTAAGGGTTGATTTTGAGGTTATGGTGGATCGATCCCCTTTGGTTTGATTTTTTTTTTCTTTTTCTGGGAGTGTGTTTAGTTAGGGTTTGGAGACGGGTTTCCCTTGTGCCTGAATCTGAAGCTTAGTTCTCATCGTATGTGAATAATTTTCAAATTCCATGCTCTTTATGGAATTTCATGGGTAGTTTTTTATTTTATTTTATTTTTGCTAGGTGAATAGGCGCTTGATGATTTATGGTTTGTTGCATTCTGGTAATATAAAACTTTGGCATGCTCATATATTATGTTCATTCTGAATCTGACCATCTTAATTTAATTCCTTGTAGTGTTTAGATCTTCTAGAGTTGCTATGTACATGAATTTGGTTTTTAGTTGATATACTGGGTTTATATTCTGGTAACTTGCTTTTATATCATCAGAAAAACTTCAAACTTTTTACATGATTTCATATTTTAACTGTTAGCAACAAACTAGTAGTGTAAATGGAATAAATTTTACGTGGGGATTAATGTTGCATACTCTCTTTGATTTTGCTGTTCTTATAGCATTAGAAGCTACCAGATTCCCTGTCATTCCTGTTTTTGTTGAGATTTATGTTGTTATTGGTCATATGTATTATGGGAGACAAATTGGAAATATACATTATGGAATTATTAATCTAATCTGAGCTTTGCCCACGTTCTTTTATTGCAGGGTGATCTGGGTTTGAATCTAAAGGTTCCTGATTTATTTTTTGAGACATGGAGGGAGTTCGTTTTAGGTCATGTTGCTACCAGTATCGGTTGTTTTCATTCCAAGAAGTGCTTGATTGGCGGTGCTTCATCCTTGGAGATTTTCTTCTGGTTTCCTTTGTTAATTGCACTTAGTGTTCTGCTCCCCTTTAATGATCAGCACAGTGTACGTAATGCTAGTTTCTTCTGAAGGTGCTGCATCTTTAGTTCACTTGTACAAGTAAGCGCTTATTCTTCTTCTTTGGCTAAAACCCATCCAGAAGTTGTTTCTTGAGTCTTGACAAGTGTTCCTTTGGCAGTGCATTGCTGACCCAACATTCAGTTATAACATCTGGAAAATCCTCTTCTGGGGTAAGAGATCTATCATGGAGCACTTTTATAACATCATCATCTCTTTTAATTTACTAAAATTTAACTCAACCTCTTCTTTCCTCTACAGGGCTGAAGTATATAGGTTGGTGTCTGAATATTGGATGCTGCCTGCATCTTGAGTGTTGGATAAGCAATTGCATTGAATCAGTGCAGACTGTAGTTATTAGTAATTGTCTCGTTGTTGCTCCTGATGGGTATTGGTGGTGACAAAACATCATTTACCTTAAGGTTCCAAAACAATTTCTATGTAGATTAGGTGAAGTAGCTATTATTAGAGTCCTAACGTCTTGGGTCACTGTGATTTTAGCTAGAGATTAATGCTGTTGCTTTGATCAATCATTTTGGTTGGACCTAGGAAGTGTCAGTATGATCTCCAGTACATGTTCATTTCTCCCACCTGCTTCCTGCTACCATTACAAAGCCGTGGGTCTATTAATCAATAAGGCTATGCAGCCCATCCATCAGAAAGTTTCTGCTTTTATGCCATTTTTGGACATGACAGAGAATTGACGGTGGATTTTGCTCGACCAGCAGATATCTGTTAATATTTTATACTCCTTTCAAAGCATTGTCTTCTAGAGATAAATGCAATCTATCTTTTGTCTGTTTGTGTACGTTTGTTGAATAAAGAGCTGCTGTGGGTTCTTCTGTGGGAACAATGGAGAGGTGAATATTTGCTGCAGAAGTTGCTACCCCCTCTTTTATTTACTGTTGAATATTTTTAAGTATTTTTTTTTTTTTTGCTAATGCAGGTACAAGTTAATTAAGGAAGTTGGTGATGGAACATTTGGGAGTGTCTGGAGAGCTATTAATAAGCAAACTGGTGAAGTTGTAAGTATGCTTTAACTGGCATGATGAAGGTGCTCTATGTGAAGTCAGATTGTTTGTTTTTCCTAATTCGTCATAAAATTATAGGTTGCGATCAAGAAAATGAAGAAGAAATATTACTCTTGGGAGGAGTGTGTAAACCTGAGAGAAGTCAAGGTGTCACATCTTGCTGATCTTTCCTAAGCCTTATTTTCCATATAATGTTTGATGCCTCTGCATATATTTATTCTCTAATTTCCCCCTATGGCAGTCATTACGAAAAATGAATCACCCAAATATTGTGAAGCTGAAGGAAGTTATTCGAGAAAGTGACATTCTGTTCTTTGTTTTTGAGTACATGGTGAGTGGCTGGATTTTATGGCATAATGGTGGCTGATGTGAAGTCTAATACTAACTATTTTTGGGTGATACAGGAATGCAACCTGTACCAACTTATGAAAGACAGGGAAAAACTGTTTTCTGAAGCTGAAATTAGAAATTGGTGTTTTCAAGTTTTCCAAGGTCTTGCTTACATGCACCAGCGCGGATACTTTCATCGTGATCTGAAGCCAGGTACTTATTCATGATTTCATGTACAGTCTCGGTATTCGGTAGAGTATGTGGTAGGATAAAAATGGGAAAAAGAATTCATTTATACTTATTGAAATGGAATGCAACTTTCTTCATATATTTTGAAATAGGAATACAAGTGGCAGATTGTCAACAATACGATATAGCATGGAATGTATATAATGTTGTTAGCATTTATTTCTCTCAGCTCTAATTCTCCCTTTCTGTTTTCTCATTCAAAAATGCTGTTTTGAATTATGTACTTTTGGCTTGCCAATTAATTGAACTGCCCTATTGTGAGAAAAAAAAACAGACTAGGTGCCTGGTCTATTGCGTATATCTCTATTTCTCTGCTGCAAAGTTTTGCTGTTTTGACACAAGGTATGCTGCATTTCGCAGAAAACTTGCTGGTCACCAAGGATATCATCAAAATTGCTGATTTCGGCCTAGCCCGAGAGATCAGTTCACAACCACCCTACACTGAGTATGTCTCCACACGGTGGTATGTGTCTTCAACTTGTAATCAATGTATCATGTGCTTTGTGTTAGGTATTTAATAACATGTATGATGGCCTCTGTTAGGTATCGTGCTCCTGAAGTCCTGCTTCAGTCTTATCTGTATAGCTCCAAAGTTGGTAAGCATCTGATGTAGAGTAATTATGTCATTTATGGTCTTGACTAATACTTTACTTGTAGTGATGATGATTTGTACCATACAACCATTTATTTATTTTGATTTCTCTTCCAGACATGTGGGCAATGGGTGCTATTATGGCTGAGTTGTTCACTCTCCGTCCTCTATTTCCGGGTGCCAGGTATTAGCTTTGTTCTCTCTCCACCCGCACAACATCCCAAATGATGGTCTTTTTACTGAGAAAAAGCCAATAGATCTTTATTAGGGAATTCATAAAATTATGGATTCTGACACTCAGGGACTGAATAAGTTATCATGTCCGCTTATTTGACTGCAATTTTTATCTTATTTTTCACAAAAATTATTTGGCTGCTATTCATGAGTTTATGGCATAGAATCTATATAAGTGGAATACTGGTCTAAAGCATCCTGTTTAGTGACTGGGTGTTGGAAATAAACATGTTACTTCATGGCTGTACATGCAGTGAAGCAGATGAGATCTACAAAATATGCGGTGTGATAGGCAGTCCAACCACTGAATCTTGGGCAGATGGACTCAAACTTGCTAGGGATATCAACTATCATTTTCCACAGGTTAGCCTTTCTTAATTTGGGCCTTGTTGCTTTTGGTAGTTAGCTTTGAGGGTGCTAGTTACTAATTAATGTGCTAGGTGAGGTGTGAGGAAATTTAGGCATCCTACCTATGATGTTGAATATGCATATATGCGATATTAATTGTTCAAATGTGTGACTGATAATTTTGGAGTCCCTGTTTGGTTGTGCTAGCCCTGAATTTTGGTATTGGATGCTATATGTTGATGGTGTACATTAAGATGGGTACTGTCTTCTACTAAACACTATCTGCTTTTCATTTAAATTCTACAGCTTGCTGGTGTACATCTTTCTGTATTGATCCCTTCTGTAAGTGATGATGCAATCAGCCTTATCACAGTAAGTTGTTTTTCTTTTATTGCTTAGCGGCCTAGTCCTGTCCTCCATTTCTCAACTAATAGAGTGCTATGTATTTGTTCTGTTTTTGGTTTTCTAATAATGTAGTCACTTTGCTCATGGGATCCTTGCAAGAGGCCAACAGCTGCAGAGGCCCTTCAACATCCTTTCTTCCAGGTTGTCTTTTAACTAATTCATGCTTTGGATCACTTTCTTAAAGTTGTCTTTATCTTTTCTCCACAAAACTATATCGTTTTTTCAGACTCTTTTTTATTTGTTGTAGAGTTGCTTTTACATCCCTCCATCCCTTCGCACCAGAGCAGTAGCCAGAACCCCTCCATCTGGTTTGTAATTTTATTTATATTGTTAGCTAAGGAAATGCTTATGGTTCAATTGGAGGGAATCGTAATTGTCTTTTTTGTTGCAGCTGGAACCAGGGGAGCACTGGATCGGCAAGGGGTCAAGAGATATTCTGGTGCTTTGCCTAATTCAAAGCTCACCAATAGTTTGTCTTCCCCGAAATTAAATCCTTCTCTAGCCTCAGGTGATCTAATTGGTTTTAACCATTTCTAGGTTATTTCCATAAATGCATGCATGTTTTTTATTCTGACATGTCTAGAGCTGAATTATATATTATATATTATTCAATCTGGTTAGAAATATATGTTAATGTTTGAGCAGGAAATTTTCCATGTGATGTAGTACATTGTTTGAATTGCTACTATATATCTCCATGATGGAAACTAAGTAAAGAGGCTAATTTTTTGTGGCAATGTGCAATCTTTGCTACACTTTGATGCATTTGGTTGGAATGCAACTCTTGTATTTTTAAGGAGGTTTCATTGGCACAACAAAGTGATTTGGGATAAGATTCGGCATTTGGCCTCTGTTTGGTGTAAAGCACATGGTCTTTTTAAGGGAATTTTCCTAACAAATATGATTAGGGATTGGGCAGCTTTGCTTTTTTCATGTTTTTTCTTTTCTCTGTTGTCATGTGTTATGTGCTCTTACATCATAGAGGATTTCCTTATCCTCCAAACTTTTTGTAATTTCTTCTCCTCGTCTTAATGAAATTCTGTAAGCCACCCACCTATTACTAAGGTGTATTTTAGGAAGGCAAGGGCAGCAGTGAATTCATGGGGACAACGAGGGAAATATGAGTGGGGATCAATTTGGGGAAGTGTATTGTTAACAACCTGCACACGTGGGAGGTGGGGCAGGGACCTGATTCTGTTAGTGAAATGGAATAAGAATAGAGGAGTGAGAGAGGAGAGGGAAGCTAGGTTTGAGTGAGGATTGGGAAGGGAGGAAGCAGACCCCAAAGAGTCTGAAGTGTCTATTTTTCTTTTCTGTTTTGCGGGTGTATTTTCAACTGATATTGATATCAGTAGAAAGGAAGAGATTCCAGTGAGTGTTTTTCAAGAAAACAGTGCTCTGTTTTCCAGTTTCCTATCAAATTCTTTTATTATCAAAAAATAAATTGATGGAAGCTAAGTAACGAATATAGAATATAGCTGAAATTTTCCCCGTTTGGGCTATATAAGTACTGTAAATAGGTCTTTTTTGTTAGTGGCATACTCTGTTTCACGTATTGAATATGCAAAAGGTTCTCATGCATTTCTAAACATTACAGGTGTGCAACGGAAGCTGGATATCGCAAATGAGGTGAGTTGTTCTCCTCTCTACTTTTTACTCTTGTTCTTGCCCCATCATGCTTCCTGACTAGAGCTCTGGTCACCCATGCTTTCACGCTTTTTACCGATTGACTTGGCATAAAAAATAAATTCAAGATCTGTCTTATAATATTTTGGACTCCTCTTTCACTTAATAGAGTAGCTCTTATTTGGTAGTGCTCTGCTGAACTGACATGTTCATCTATTAACTGTTCTTTTCTCAAATACTCTCATGCCAACAATTTCTTTCTGATTCTCCTGAAGGATGGAATTAAGAACGGTAAGTCATTGAAGACTACTAAACAATCAAAATATCGACCACCAGGAAAGGACAGCCCAAGTAAGCTCTTCTGCCTAATATTTTTGGTTAATTATTGTGTCAGTTAATTTTATAGTTGGGACCCAAAAATTTTGTGGGAGAATTCCAGAAAAGGAACTCTTGATTTACAATGAAGGAATAATAACCACTCGGCATTTAAGCCAATTATTATGCATAATCACATCAAATGGTGGTTTTCCTTTCATTGTAAACATTTTTAACAGGAATTCCTGAAGCAGCTATGCAATTATTTACGGTTGAAGGTGTTTAGGTAGTTGCTTTAATAATCTATAAGTAAGATTGAAGGTTATGTTGTTTATTATTATGCTGGTTGGTTGACAGCTTCTATAAACAAGGGGAGGACTGCTCGCGGGGTTTCAGAAACAGCTGAGAAGTTAGCCAATATGTCTGTTGGTACTCGAAGACAATCCATGGGGCAACCCCGTCCGCCTCCAATGAAGGCTGGAGTCAATTGGATTTCTGAATCTGCAAACTTCCTGCTCAGGCCCGCTCAACAGATTCCAAATGGAAGAACTTTCCAAAGAAAAGTTGCCGGATGAGATGAGAAGTATGAGCTAAGTGGGAGTTTTCTATGATGGTCAATATTTTGAATGTGTTCTAGTACAAATATCACCGAAGGGATATGTAGGTTATGCACTTGTGCTGATGAATTTGGTTAAGTAACCTACAAACTAGTCCTGCTTTTGTAAACTATTAAGCGTTTGATGTGTGTTGTGGGACATACCGTGAGTTTAACTCTATTTGCCTAAACAGTTATGTGATGCTTTTAATCATTAAATAAAAGCTTTTCACCCGGTGGAATGTTCAACGGGTTGTGATGACTTGTGCGTCACATACAATAGAAAATTAAGTGCTTCAAGTTCAAACTGAGTTCTGCTACACTCGTGTAAGTTTTTGGATTTAAGTTCATGGAGGAAAACCATTATTTGAATGTTTGATGATAAAGTGTTGTCAAAGATTGCAAGACTTTTCAAGCGCACATTATGACAAGTAATATAAGATGAGTAAAGAATAGTCTTACAAAGAATATGTTAAAATGTGTCAATTGTTAATCAATTACCACTAGGATTTTTATTTAAGCAAACTACTATTCAATTGGAACCTTAGAAAATGGAATTAGAATCTCACGGTTACAATTAGCCCAATCAAGAAATACAACAGCTTTATCAAGAAAACTAGAAGAAAAGGAAGAAGGGAATTAGATGTGAAGGTTGATGGATCTTGATCTTCAAGCTTCTCCTTGATCTCCTTGAATCCCTTGCTTTCTTTATCTAGAAAATCCTAAAAACCCCTAGAGATTCTCACTCTAAAACCCTCAAAATTTGCCATAAAAATCTCACACCTAAAATTTTTTCACGTCAACCTATACCATAATTTAGTGAAGACAGGCCGCGACTCTCATTGATGGAGGCTGCGGCCCTGCACCATCAAAAGCATGAACCATTTAGCAGAAAAGCAAGGGCCATGACTTTCCTTGCTTAAGGGCTGCGACTCTGATGGGGAGGCTGAGGCTCACTTGCTAAGTCTTCAAATCTTGTTTCTTTTGACTTTTAAATGACTTTCCTTGCTTCTTATTTTCTCCTTGAAGTTTGGTACTGAAATTCCATTATCAAAATTTACAAAATGAGTTAATCAACTCCAAAGAGAACTCTTTTATGTACAGTTTTCAAATGAAGTACTATGTATATGATATGTATGTGCAATTTGATTAAGAATGGAGCAATACTCTTATAGATTTCAAGGACTTAGCATCAAAATCATAAAGAAAATGAAGATAAATAACTACTTCATAGATTTATTATGGAGTAGAAGAAAGTTTTCGTTGTTTGAAAGTTTTAGTGGATGTGAATGAAATGATAAGAATTATAAGTTTATTATTCTCATATTGTCCTTATTTTAAACATAAATATAATGATTAAAGACAAAAGTATAATTTTATAACTCATTGTATCTCTTACCCCCCAATTTGGAAGAGAAGAAAAATAAGGGAATAGTGTGGTATGGACTATGAAGGGAGATGAAGTCTTCCCAATTTTATTCCTTTTCATCTCATTTTTAAATATCTAAATAATAGTATCATTTATCATATCATTTCACTCCTCACCATTATATTTCTTATTATCAATCTAAACATACCCTTAGTAAAGACAAAAAAATACTAATTGAGTTATGTTTTACCAATTGAACTTTTTAATTTTAATTATCTTATTTGATAGTGCGAATAATAATTTTAAAGAATGAAAAAATAATTATTTTCAATTCTTACTATAAACTTTAAAAATTATAATTCTAAACATTTTTTTTAAAATATCAACAAGTAAGTTAGAAAAACTTTCATTACCGTTGGTGTATTGTTTCTACCTCTTTTTTCTTGTTCTTCTTCTCATTTTCAACTTTTTTATTATTTCTACTTCATTTTTGTTCCTTGTTTTCTCTTTTCCAACTTCTTATTTTCTAACCTCAGAGAGTTGGTATAATTGATTAAGGTGATATATTCTTTACTTTAACTATTTAGGTTTAAATCTTAGATGAACGCTTAGGATAATTAATTTTAAAATATATGCAAAAACTTGTCTGAGAATACTTTTATCATAATAAAAGAAAACTCATTCTCTCTTTCTTTGTAGTTTGTATTTTCCAAGAAAAAAATTAAAATACATGCAAATATGAGTGAAACTCCATTCAGGGTGGCCAAACCCTCTAATTTTAAATTTTTATTCTTTTTAATATAACTTTAACCTCTAAAATTTCAACTGTGTTATATATATATAAAAGTATGCAATACAAATGATAATAGTTGATTATGTAATCTTGTAATACAATTTGCAGTGTAGATGCAAAATACAACCTTTAAGAAGCAAAAACAACCAAGAAATCTATGGCTATATAGGGTCAAGTATCGAGATATATAATATATGGCTATTGAAAATGTCAAAAGCTTTTCGTGGTCTCTCTAGACATGTAGGTCAATATTTCGGGGCATCAATGGCTATTGCATTTGATTTACTTTAAACTCCATCTGAAAAAGCTTTAGAATATAGTTCTAATTTGTGGCTTGAACTGTTTAACGAACATAGTACTTGCTGGATTACTGGTCTTATCAGTGATATTAATCTTTAAATAGTGTTTGTAAGCCAAAGCTAGTCCAATTGCACTTTGTCTCTTTATTTTCGAATTTTGGTTTCCCCTAAATTCCCTTCAAGTTCAATCATCAAATTCACCATCTCTTCCTTTTTATGATTCTTTGCATATGAGTGCCAAGGAAGAAGCCCATGATCTTGAAAGTGTAAAGGAGTTGTTCAATGTATTGGCCGTACCACTGGACCAGCAAGAAATCTTCCGAGAGATGAGATTTATTTTATCTCCAAAATCCGAGGCTATGGGATATCGTGATTTACACCTATTTATGTAGGAAAAAAGATAGAGAAATGATTGTGGATGTTGAAAAGTATTGTGTATTCTGTTTAAGTTTGAAACTGAAAAATGCTTTATCTATTGCAAGTTAGCATAAACCAAAGCAATATTTCTGTTTAAGTTTGAAACTGAAAAATGCTTTATCTATTGCAAGTTAGCATAAACCAAAGCAATATACTGAATTGTTGGTTGCTCATCAACTTGAGCTATCTAGAAAGGGAAGAACCAATTTTCTTATGATACATTTGCTCTCAAAACACTTGGAACTAATGTCTTTTCGGTTGAAATAGGAAGGCATTTATAGATTTCTTTTGGTTGAGAACTTTGATTTTCAATTGATATCTGTGTTGTTGGACATGCTAGATATTAAAATGTAGATAGACTAGTTTAAAGAACTTTGATGGGTTGGTAAGTAGATTTTTTATCCAATTAGTAGTTTAATATTCATCTTTTTGAGAGCGCCTAATTTTTTCATTACCAAGGTTCAAGAGAGACTCTTCAAACAAAACCAATACCACCACTGGAGCTTGGCTTCAAAACAGTATTTTCAAATTGATGTTATCTCCTGCATCAAAGGTTGGACGCATGACAAGTAATGGCATTTTTTAAATAAAGAAAATGATTTATCGGAGCATAAATTAATAAAAAAGGAGCAAAATCATGTTATCCATTAACCAATATTTAAGCCTTGTTGCAAGGTATATTTTGTTAGATCTAGTGCTAGTTAATTAGTCAAATAGGGTATAGATTTTTTTTTTTAACAATTTTTGAGTTTACTATCATTTTCAAAAACTTAAGGATGAATAACGTAATTTTTAATGATACATAATGTTCTGCCACGGAAGAGGGGTAGTCTTCTACTATGGTTTTGTGAGCTCCAAACTCCAGCAAATGAAGAGGGGAAGAAAACTCCTAGAGCACACTCTGATGTTTAAGTGAGTATGATACTCAGAATGGAGTAAATAAAGGGGTAGGGAATTAAAATTTCTTACCTTTGCAAGTAGGAGGAGGCTAGTATTTTTAGGCACTCCTAGGTTTACCTCTTCGGCTGGTTGCTGTGACTAGTTATAGTGAGTCTCAATGGGTCGGGCCCAACATTAACCTCTTATTTTGAAACAGCCAACCAAAAAACTAGTCATTTTCAAAATATTTAGGGTCCATGAAGGAGACCTGTGTTGGCCTAGTCTCCCTTCATGGACCCTGAATGTTGGGTCCCACCCTCGTCTGGCGGAACTACTTATGGGCAGAGAGGTGTGCTAAATTATATTATTATTAGTCTAAATTTATGTTACTTTCTAATTTTGATGTTAACATGTTAGGCATAATCTACCTTGAGGTAACTTCTGTCATATCAAAATAACATTTTGTCTAATCTTATGTTTATTTCATAAGGCTGAACCCAAGCTAGCTTGCTGATGCCAAAGTCAAAACCTTAATAAATAATCTCCTACTTTCATACTAGTAGTTTCTTTTATGGTGGTTATAGATACGAAAACTAAATTAACAACTCCCTCACACATTGTTTATTGTTGTCAAAAGATGACAAGTTTTTTTTTTCATTTTTGGAATCTTTGTCCCTTTGTTACATACCGAACTTTTAAGGCTTATCAAAATAAGAATACAAAAGATATGTTCTCATTGTTGAATGTCTATAATTTATCCTATGTTCTCTTATAGTTGTTAGTAATTTTTTTTATTTTAATTTACTTATCCATCTAGATTTCATTATTTGCCCCCCTAAAATTTTGAGACAAGTTACGCCACTGCTTGTTATAGTGAGGTGCTTTTTGCTAGATTGGGTCTCGTGTTTAGGTGTCCTCGATCTCCACGCGAGTGATTATTGCGTAATAGTCTCGCTTATTAAGGGTAGAAGTGGCAATTCTTTTTTCTTATATTTGATTTTGTTAACACAAAAAAATATGAGTGGGCTAGATCAAGTCAAAATGAGTCAAAGTTTCACCAATTTTGGGCTAATGTGTTAGTTGATGGGGCAATTGAACATCACACTAATAGGAAAAGTCCAGAAAAGGCTAAAGCTCAGCAATGAATGAAACACAAATCAATTTATCCTTGTTTCATTTCATTGTTATAATTAGCCTTTATTGCTTTTTATCGCTTAAATTTCTATCCTTCTCTACTCAATTCATGCATTTACATTATTGCAATTTATAGTTCTTCCATTTGTTACTTTCATTTATTTTATGCTTTAGTTGACCTACAAGCTAGGAGCTTTCTTTAGTAATCTAGGAACACAAAGCTAAGGGATAAAATCTCTTCCTTAGTGCATCTCCAGAATGTAGGAATCATTTATGCAATTTGGCTTTGAAAATCGGCTAAATAACAAAAAATTGCGCAAACATATATACTTTCTTTTGAGGGAACATCTCTTACTTCACTTTGCAATCTTTCATTATTTTGCAATTCTTTCTTCCCATTGTGCCTTCAGCGACTTCGTTATCTAGAGATATTTTTGTTGTCTTTCTTTTTAGCTGTAAGCTATGCATTCTTGGGTTTTTTTTCTCTTTCTAGGTTGTTTTTCTTGTTTTTGACATTTCTTGGAGGAGGTTAAGGATTTATCTGTGTGTCTTCCTTTTTCCTGATTTTCTGGTCTAGAAGTTGTTGCTATGGAGGGGAAGTCTACTTCTAGTTCTTGGGAGATGGAGGAGAGTGGCCAGCTATCGCTCTATTTTCTTCTTTAATGAGGCTTTGGAGGGGTATTTATGAGATGTTCCCTTGACCCATTATTTCTCTTATGAGAATAGTTTTTATTTTTCCCACAGTGGTCCTTGCAAGCGGGTATGCAATGGTGGAAGGACAAGAGAGTCCCTTTCTTGTTATTTGTATGTGGTTATTTTCTCCAGCTTAGGCTTTCTTGTGCCTTTTACTATCTTTGTCGTTGACCTTCTCTGCTGTTTGGGTGTCCCGCCCATTCAGTTTCATCCCAAAAGTTGGGCTATCATATGATTCTTTGAGTTGTTATGCAGCTTGAATGATATTCTTGCTTGTCTATTTGTTTTTCGATATTTTTTTCAAGTATGTGATTTTGATATTCGCAAGCCTGGGTGGTTCTTTTTCGAGCATTGGCCAGATCGGCAAATAATCATTGCCCCTAAGTTGCATGCAGATTCTATGGAAGGTTTTTTCGAGTTCACACTCTCTCCATCCAAACTTTCTTCCCTTCTTCCAATGGTTCTCGATTTCCCTTACACTGGGCTCGTCCATTAACACTTGCGGAAAGGATAGGTATTCCACCCATGGTGAAGTCTATTCTATTGTCATGTTGCTAACTCCTTCATGATCGGCTTGCTGAAGGATTATAGTTAGCTTTTATTAGTTTTTTGTTATTTTTTCCGCTTTTATCAATTTTTTTGTTATTTTTTCCGCTTTGTTTATTTTGTACTATTACACCTCTTGATAGAGGTTGACTTATGCATTGTCGTTTTCCTTCTTGTTTGGAAAATAAAATGGCTTTCAGAATGCTCTGCTTTGCCATCTATGAGAGACGACAAATAACTTTGAGAGGAGAACATTGCCAACTTCTGACCGAGGAGAGGGGGTTAGGGCTCATGAGTGGTATCCTACCAAGAGGCTTCACATTGTGGAAAAATGTTTGCCCCAATGGTTTAAAACAATATGTTTTGATGATGACAAATAGATAAGTAGATATGAATATGCTACCTACTTAATGGAATATAATTGATCAAGCATGATTATGTAATATATCTTGTTTATTTTATATAAGGATCATGCATTGAGTATGAGTAGCATAATTTGTAGAATATATCCAATAATACTTTATATATGTGTTGTAATTAATTGATATTGGATATGTGTCTATGTGAATCATATATGCATGAAAAATATATAGTTATATACTTATGAATCATGCATATTGAAATATTGAGTTATGGATTTGGACTAACCATGATTTTTAAGTGAGTTATGCTTTGTAGGATAGTCCAAGTATCAAGAGTGAGCAATAGAACAAGAATGTGAAAGACCTTAATCTTGCTTAACTCAAGAAGTTGGAGAATGAAGAGATGTTCCAAGCATTTGGAAGATTTGAAGAGAATAATTTTTATAAATTTACTGCATAATCTTGTGAGCTTGTTGTCTTGATCATTAGAACTTAATGTTTAGCTTGTTTGCTTGTTTTTACACTCATTGAAGTTGCATTTGAGCTATCTAGAATATTTGTATCAATGATATTGATTGTTCTTGGTTAATCACATTATGATTAATATTATTATATAACTTTAATGTGATTAGCATAATGTTTTGAATGTGAAGTTAATGTTCTTGATTGTCTCCAAGCATGATATGTGTTTAATGTATTTATTCCGCTGCATATATTGATTGAGTGCATCAAAATGCACAATTGCTTAAGTTTGTTTTAAAATTTGTCATCACTCAATTCACCCCTCTCTTGTGTGATGGTTGCCCTTGGCTAACACACATGTATCCTTCAACCGGGTTCGAGCCTTAGACTTTTGTTCTAGTTTCAGTTGAAGGTGCTCTTGTTATGACTTTTGAGGTGGCACCTATTGTCACGGAGCCTACTCAAGCTTTCAAACACTGATGAGAGTGACTCAAAGCTAAGAGATATCCAACCTCGTGCCTTGGTTCCTAGATCTTTGTTGGCTTCTTGCTTAGGCAATTCTCTGTTTGCAAGGGCTCTAACTTCCAGAGTGGCCCTTTCATCAACTACCATCTTTCTACCAATGCCGACCACTCCCTCCTAGAAGGGACTAGTCTAGGTAGGTCCCTTAAATGGGTGAGTATTCTTCAGTTGCTAAAGTTGGCTGTGGTAACCCAGTTGTGCTGAAGGCCCAAAGATTTTCCTGTCAGGTGGATAGTGCCTGGAAGGCGATTGAGGATGCTCGAGCTGCTCTTAGTGCTTTAGAATCTGAAAAGGTCATTTTGTTACAAGAGAAGTCTCAATTGCAATAGTAGAAGGATACACTTACTGAGAAGGCAAAATTTTATGCTCAGATTTTTTTCGAGGTTATAGAAGCAAAGAGAGTTGCTCGTCATGCCGATGTCCAAAGCCCCCCACGATGAGCTTGCTAGATTGAAGGGTTCTTCCAAGGAGGCCAAAAGAAAGCTGACATCAAGCTGAGAAGAAAGACAGGGTAGAAGAAAACGCTTGGTGGATTGTCATCACATGGGATGTGTTTATGAATGCATATGATGGCACCCTCCGACGTGGTTTCTTCAATGCCATGGACCAAGTTATTCTCTATTTACCCGAATTAGACAAAGACATGTTAATGCATCGATAATGACTTTGACAACCACTAAGGCATTCTAGTCTTCATGTGAAGGTTTTACACATCGGTGGTAGTATACTCGATGGTTGCTTGGGAATACCAGTCTTCACGCAAAGGCGGTCAAGCTCCTTGTTGGTAATATACTCAATGGCCATTAAGGTGTCCTAGTCATCACCGAGGGTGTTTATACCTCAGTGGTAGCATACTCAATAACTGCTTAGGCATCCCGATCTTCACGCAAGGACAATCTAGCTCATTGGTAGTACTTGTATTTGTGTGTTCATACATGACTTCTATCCATCATGTGAGAGTAGTTGTATGCCTCGACGAAATTATACTTAGTTGCTTTTCAAGGTTTAAGAATGTAATCTTATATGAAAAATTCAACTTGCAAATTGACTCATCATTGACATATAATAAGAAATGTTTACATAATTCTTATCTTTTCATGTGCTCTGTAAGCTTAGGAGTTCTGCTTTCTCTAATCTTACACACTAATGTTTAAACTGGTTATGTAGCACTGCTTGGCATTTTACTAGTCAGCTCGACTTGGTTGCCGATCGTAGGGAATTTCATCGCAAGGTTGAACGTTGAGACAATTGCGCCAAGTGCTTGATTAAAAGCCTTCCTAGTATGACGGTGTAAGCATCTTTCCCTCCAACAACCATGTATTTGACGTTGATTGTCTTAGTATCTAGGGAGGTTCCTACTATAGTTCTTAACTCGCCTTTAGATCCTACTAGTATTTTAAAAAAAAATGAAATTGGCAACAGTTTCTGAGACGACCATGGGGTAGTTAGGGTCCCATTGGATTTCTACTAGGTTAGTTTCTGAGAAAGCGATTGTGGGGATAGCTAGGGCTGGGTGGGAGAATGAGTTTCTTGAGATTGTCATAATGGCTCTAATGTATTTCTTTCTTGCATTTTGGATGCTCCTCCACTTGCAAATCTACCTGCAATAGTGTCAATGACCCCCTTCACTTTTTCTTCTTTTAGTCCACTCTCATGGGTTCAACTTTAGTCTTTGTGGATTTCCTTTCTAAGAAATGAGGATTTTCTTGTTGGTGTATTTCTTAGAGGCCAATTATATATTGACTTTGTGGTTTACATTGTATCATGGCGTTCACTTATATATATTTGAGGCATTTCAGTTATTGTGTTATTTATTTTATTTAAATATGGATGATAAAGTCCTTAGAATAGTAACTACAATGCCATGTGATATCAAGTGCATGACTTGGTTGTAAGATCCTATTGGTTACTTTCGGAACACTATTCTTAAATCTCCCTAGTCGAGTATTATTGTGAATTAGGACAACTGTAATACATTGAGACTAGTACATGCATAGACTGATGACCATATTTCACGAGTCATAGATATGAGATATCAAGTCTTCACATGGGTACACATTAGAGTAATGTTGTACTGGATTGACCCACCATGAGAACGCTACATGAGTCATTATGTGAGTGTCATAAGCGATTCTCACAGCGAAAATGGTGTATGTGGTCCTTTGACTTGATGACATTACAGTTCTCTACATGAGGAGTTGTATGACTTGATACCGTCAAACGTCCCCTGTAACAATGAGATTATAAAGACGACTATTGGACATACTGGGAATCATGCAGAGGAATGTGAGTGACCTAGATAGGATTTGTCCCTCATACTTAACGGGAGCGATATCTGTGGGGGCCTTGATAAGAGTGAGACTGAAAATGCATGATCATGCTTGAATGAATCAATGAGATATTAATCTCATTTGTCTTAGTATGTCGTCTACTCGGAGATCAAGAAACCAAAGAATGAACTGTACAAGGATGACCGTTCCATGCCTTGTGTTCAATCTAGATATTTGGACAAAGGGACTAGACTACATGGTAACATTTAGGTTATGTTGAATCACGGATATTCCTATTACTTGAGTAGCAGTGATGTATTGCTAGATACCGCTCACTGTTTGTAATATTAAATAGGATTTAATGTTACTGTCAACATAATAGGATCCTACAGGGTCACACACATAGAATGAATTGAAATGGAGTTGAATGGGGCTAGTTGGACCTTTAGTAAGACTAAATGGGCCAACCCAATTGAATAGGTCCACACATTAGTCTGACCTAGATCAGATATGTGTAGGGGCTTATATATACATCTCTTAGTTTCTTGTGTCGCAACATACTACACACGCACAATTGAGAGTCGGAAACAGTTTACGAATAGAGAAGAGTTAGAGAGAAAATCGCCCCCTTCGTGGCTAGCACCGTGCTGAAAAGAGAGTCCACTGCATCCGTTCATGTGAATACCGTAGAGGCATTGTTAGTTTGTTATGCTCGTGATTGTCAGCCGTTTCATCCTAGAGGTAAATCCCTTCACATGTTTTATGATCTTTTCTCATGAATCCTCAGCTGGGGTTGGGATTTTGTTTTTGTTTTCCGCTACGTTTCTCGATCCTGAAACCCATCACTTATTTTGTAGGGTCTTTCTAAGAGTGTGTACGCTATGTTTCTTGATGGGTGTACTTTCTTAGTTTGCCTTTTCGAGTGAGATTCTAAATCTTGTCTTTAAGGTCAATGAGTTCTTTTGTGGTGTGAGATTTCGGTGAAATTCTTATTATCTTATTTGGTTCCTCTTGAACCTTTTGTTTCTCATTCTTTCGGGAAGCTGGATGATGTCCGAGGTGAATGGTTCAGTGAGGTATATGAGTCAAACCAACCTTGCCTCTTGGTTTCTTTGATTTTTTCAAAGGGTTTGCTCTCATCAGTTAGTTTCTCAACTTGCCACATTTTCTTAAGTTCGATAATGTTTGTTAGGGTTATTTTAGCTAGCGAATTAGCAGAGGGATTGGAGCATAATTTGGTCACTACATCCAATACTACTTTTCTGCTAAGGTTTCAAATTTGTAAGGCTTATGAATTAAATCAAGAGATATATTCCTTGAGTTTCATCCTTTTCATGCTCTAAGTTGTCTAGGCATGTTGAGGTTTTCTGGTGAGCTCTGCTTGTGGAAAAGTAGGAGATGAATCATTTGATACGTATAAGAAGTTATTAATTGACCCTGTCTCTAGGGTGCCAAACCATTACAAGCAGCCTTTTTGAGTGTACTGGGAAAGCCCGACATGCAATTGGGTCTAGGGATCCTGATAATAGCATAGCGGACCCGAAAGCTTCGATGTGTTCTTAAGGGGTAGTGCTTTCTTAGTTTTCCTTTTCAAGCGACATTCTCAATCTCGTCTTTAATGTTAGTGAATTTTTTTTTGTAGTGTGAGATCTCGGTGAAATTCTTAATATCTTATTTTGTATATCCCGTACCTTTTGTTTCTCTTTCTTTCTAGAACCTAGATAAGGTCCAAGTTGAATGGTTTAGTGGGGTATATGAGTCAAACCGACCTTCCCATTTATTGCTTTATTTGGCTTTTACAAAAGAGATTGCGTTCATCGGTTGGTTTCTCAACTTGCCACATTTTCTTAAGTTCGACAATGTTCGCAGGGGCTTTTTTAGCTAGCGAATTAATAGAGGGATTGGAGTGTAGTCTGGTCATCACTACGTGCATTACTATTTCCCTGCTGAGGTTTCAAATCTATAAGGCTTCTGAATTAAATCAAGAGATATATTCCTTAAGTTTCATCCTTTTCATGCTTCAAGTTGACTAGGCATGCTGAGATTTTCTAGTGAGCTCTACTTGTGGGAAAGTGGGAGATAAATCGTCTTGATAATTCTAAGTTATTGATTGACCTTGTTTCCAGGGTGGCAAACCATTACAGGCAACCTTTTTGAGTGTGTTGGAAAAGCCTGACATGTAATTGAGTTTAGGGATCTTGATAGTAGCATGGTGGACCCAAATGCTTCGATGTGTTCTTAAGGGTCTGTGCTTCCGTGCTTCCATCAAACAGGTCTTGATTAGATGGGATCTTGAAGTTGGTGGGGAGAGGTAGGCTCATGATGCTATCGGAGAAAGGGTGGTTGAGTTTGTAAGTTTTGGATTGAGGGTGTATGAAGTGATGCATTGTAAGATGGTTGACATAGGGTGGTGGATATTGTGTTCTTGGTGGCACGTAGGAGAACCCTTGGTATTGTTCGGTGGGGAGATTTCCTTAAGGGCAAAGGTGGAATTGCCATGGTAGTTTGGTACCTTCCTTGGTGGTTGAAGTGCAAGTTTTTACCAAAAGGTTTGTCATAACACTTCCTTTGTTCGATCTTGGCATAAGGATTTGCTAGACGAGCCGAGGTTTCATGATGATATCTTGAGATTCGACGAATAGGGCTAGGTAGCAGTATATTGTGTGGAGGCAAAATCAATGTTCTCTGAGGTCGAGGCCAACGAGGGTTGAGTTTTATTCTGGTGGTGGGGTAGTTTTGATTTGAGGGGAGAATGTTCTTAGTTACTGTGTTTTGTTCTGGATTCTCTTATACTTGTATCCACTTATCCATTATGCAACTCATCGATTTCCTTTTGCAATTGGACAACCTGTTTCCAGAGATTTTCTAGGTTGACAGGGGGCGGTTGTGCCATTCCAACTAGTTCTTTGAGCCTGGGAATTTCTTGTTTGACGGGCTATGATTCGAGAATTCCGACAGATGATGCCAATGCTCTGCCAAGGAAGATGGGTGGCCTTCTACTCCGGTTCTCTAAGCCCTGACTCTTGCAAATGAAGAGGGGCAAGAAACTCTCTAAGCCCACTCTGATGCTTAAGTATAGTACTCATAATGGAGTAAATAAAGGGGAAGAGAATTAGAATTGCTTACCCTTGCGCATGAGGGGGGGGGGAGGTTGGTATTTATAAGCGTTCCTAGGTTTACTAGTTGTGCAGGTTGAGAATGGCTAGTGGGTGTTAGTGGGTTGGGCCTAACACAAGACATACAAGCTCCCAAGTAGGAGAGGTGAATAAGTGGCCTAATGAACGATCGAAACTTCGATATCATCACACCTCAATTTTCGATACTAAAACCAGTGTGAGTTGAGCTTGAAACTCGTTGGTGAATGAAGAGTGTAAATTATCCTACTTTATATGATGGTTCATTGTGTGAGGGAACTCACACTTGGTTGTTAAGATAAATACTAAAATACTCAATGGCGGTTCCCGAACCAAAAAGAAACTCACTGCTGCTCCCCAATCCTCATTTCTAGAAAGCTTAGTTCTCACACATTTGGCCTAGAATCAAGCATTAACAACTAGTGTTTCACTTGATTATTTCGATAACTCACGTAAGGAAAGGGACAAAGAAAAGAACCATTTGGTCTAAGTAGCCAAACATAAACTCCAAACACGGTTCCACTTGAGGAAAAAAATAAACAAATGGTAATAAATTAATGTAACAACAACTATGATGACAAAAGTTTCCCACAAAGAAAAGAAAGACAGGAAAATGGGGAGAATTAAAAAATATATATAATAATATAATGAAAGATTAGACCTCCCAATCCAATGGCGACTGATCCTTGGCAAAAATGGAGTCACCACAAAAATAAATCCCTGATTTGCACTATCCTGTGACAGTGTCAGCTTAACACCAGAGACCATAACCGATGGTGGGAAGCCAGTTTTCTGTATAGGACTCCACTCAGAATCTGGAGTCATACCATTACAATCTCAAGGAAACAAAATTGGGGATTCCACCTGTTTAGGACATCCACTTTTCGTTAGGGCAATGGATTATTATATAGACTTCAAAGGTATTGAGCTTGTATTCTCTCTCTGTTCTCTTCCCACCAAGTCTTTGCATTTATCTCCCCAAATCTTTCCCGGCTGCAGAAATGAGTAGAGAAAAGTGTCAAATCAAAACCCAATGACCATCTAAACAAAAGCTTTCCTTACTCTTTAAGTTGAAAATTTTAATGAAATTTGGCAGCAAGCCAACAAAGCAATATAGGATACTACTACTATACTATATCACAATAGTACATGTTCCTAGGATCATCTTCCTGTGAAGGAAAAGCAGTAAAGAAAATGTTTTGGACATGACGTTATATTACCTGAATCTGACACGTCGAAGCTCCCTCGTCCCATCAGCTAACTGCCTGATTGTAATGTACACTCCAGGCTCATCTTGCTCTACCCATTCTGTCTCCATGTCACTAGCATTGCTAACAGAAGGCTCATCCCTAGAAGAGGTGGTTGTCCTTGATGGTTCCATAGATGACCCTGCATGGAAGTGGTGGCTACTACCACCTTGATCCAACGGTTCAGAGGGGTAATATCCTCTGTTCCCAGAGGGTTTATAGTGACTCCTCGGTGTCCAATCCTTGTTTGAGGCCATGGGGCTTTCTTGAGCAGATGTCAGTCTTGAGAAAGAAGAATCTCTTTGCTGTTCAAACATAATAATGTTTATAGATGAATCTTGAATCCAATATCGTTTTGTGAAAAAAAAAAGGTATCTTCTTACTATAGTGATAGATATGCAGTATCCAATGGTTAAAAAATGTAAATCAGAGGATAGTTTTCCATTTAGGTGTTTCTACCCCTTTTCTTTAACATATGCAAGGTCACTGGATGAAGATTTGAAACAAAATATTGGTGCAAAAATTGTAGATTATTACCTCATCCTCAGATCTTGGAGGAGTGTTAAGAGCTTGTCGATTAAATCTCTGGACGTTATAAAGTTCCATGATTCTGTCGTAATTCTCACCCCACCATCTTTGAGCTTGCCATTTATTGAACATCTCTCGGCTTCAAATTCAAATGCTAAGTATTGTCAGTCTTTGCTCCTACAGGATAATTAAGTTCTCAACAACTAAATTCCCATATATTTTATATAATATTAAGGCCTAAGGTAAACCTTTCATAACTTATACATATTTCAGCTAAATCTTTGGATCCAATAAGGGCAGTGCCAAGCATGCAGAGTACAGTTAAGCCGCCGCAATTAAGGACCAATTTAGTTCTTAGTAGGTTTATTATTTTAATGGTCATTATAAAAATCTACCATTAGGAAACTTTTAGCACTTTTTTGGCTTCTAATCTTGTTACCATACCTGAAGCGAATTCTTTTGAGATCATTTCCCCCATTAGGAAGAGACACAAAGGTAATGTGAACCCCTGGCTCCACCTGTGCCATCCACTCCTTAGGCTCATCCTCGTCCTCTAACACTACATCACAGACTGACGTTGACTCACGTCCTCTAGGGGTGCGGTCACCACCAAATGCCCCAGTAAATCTTGGGTCAGATCTACCACCAGGGTAGTTAGAGGTTGTGAAGTCCCATGCAGGGGTTGAACTTGAGCTTGCACCTCCAATATAAGGGTATGGAACCCCTTCTGAGATGGTATCAAAGTCAGGATATGGTCTCTGTCCTTTCTTGTAGCTACTGGACCCTGTGCACGGTTTACATTGCTTGTAAGCACCTGAAAACTTCAGTGCCATATCCTTTATCTGCATATAAAGAATAAACCCCATATTAACACCAATGCATTAGAAGTTTTAATCATTTAATTTTAAAGAACAGAACATATAAATGAGCCTTTTTGACGATAAATTATTAATTAATTAATTAATTATATATATATATATATATATATATCCACAAGTTACTTTCAATTGAATATGTAAATTAATAAGTTGTTTTATGATAAAACATCACCAAAAGATAACTTTAGACGTGAGACATGAGCAATCAGAAAATTGTAATAGAAAAAATTCACTAAAACTATTTCATGACAAGTAGAAATATAGAATTATATCTTAAATTTATTTCAAAAGCCATACGTATAGGAGTATTATTTACCGTATACTTGGTCAACACCTAAGATATCACCTTTTACAGTTCATGTAACTTTAACCGAAAGTATTTTATTCTTCTGTAAATTGGGATTCCTGAATAGTTATATATATTCTGTGTCTACGTGGACTTTGACCATCGACAACTATAATAAGTACAATCTAGTGGGGACAATTTAAAAATCTTTTTCTATATCTTAACAAAGTGTTAAGGCTTTAAAAAAATCAAAACACCTGAGTGGCGTACTTGCCCCCACTTCTAACTTCGTAGATCCACCTACAAATATTCATTTCCTTTTGATCTTGAATATTATTGTCTAAACCAATGATGCAATAGATGGAAAGAAAGTATAGATGGAGAACAAATTGTCTACTTACCAGAAAAAGAAATTAAAAATAATGCAAATTGCCCATTCTTAAATTCATTTTGTTTCTTGGAATTGGACCAAAAGAAACAAAAAGAGGGAAAAAAAGAGAGACTAAAATAAGCTAAATAATTTAAAGATGTCCACCTCGAATATTAACAGAACATAACACCAAATGGCACACATGGAATGAGTGGGGAAACCAAGTCTGGAAGTTCTGAAATATAAATTAAAAAGTAAGTTTGGATGAAACTGAATGGAGTCTAAGGTTTCAGGCTTAGGTCATTTTCAAAACAATACCTTTACAGCTGGACTGATGGATAATGTACTTGGGTTGAGGATACAAGTGGATGACAACATCCCTGGAAGTCCGTTATAGCAACCTTATATATATGCTACTATCTACTATGTACCTCTAATAGAAAGCATTTCCTAATTGTAGAAAATTCCAATAATTTCTATCCTATTGTTACGTGTCAAGATTTTCACTTAATTCAGAGACATTTGGTTCAAAATAGTTATGCCTCACATGCAAGTCTCTATTCTGTTAATTCAAGTAAGGTTCTCAACTTGTTAAAAAGTTGAGTGTCCAGCTTAAAATTGCATGTAACATTGTCTAACATGGAAGAAGGAAGAGCATGAAAATGAAGGTTAATTACTCATAAATAAGCAGCAGTAATGGAGTAAGAAAGAGAGTCATGTCTAGTGATCTAAAAGTAAATATTAAGAAATGTTAATATACTTTTCTGCCAGAAAAATAATCCAGGCCTAGCCATCACTTATTTAAATTTTCGCTTTTTTTCTTTTCTTTCTTTTTTTTTTTTTCTAGCATTGGCATATGATAGAAAACTTTTGAAAAACATTGGGTCGACAAGAATTCAAGGATGGGCCACACTAAGGATACGCATATGGCAGACCCTTCTGTGATAGGAATCTTTTCTCAGCATCAACTCAACTGCTGAATGTGGAACATGTTCCCACTGCTCCTATCCTCATTACACATTAGAAGATTTGACCAAGACAATTGCTTTATCTTTCGAAACAAAATATACAGGGGAACCAAGTAAGCATGTTGGATAATTAATGATCGATTAATCAATTACAATTCACTATCTTATAGTTTAGCTTGACTATTTATGAATTTTCCAAAAACAAAAACAAAAGCAAAAACTATATTGAGGATGTACATAGTACAAATCTCAAAGTATTTATATGTTAATTGTTAAAATTTGGCAAGTTAGATGATAATATATATATATATATATATATATATATAGTTGAATTGTATAATAAATGTTGATATTTGCATGTTTATAAATTCTGAATCAGAGCACCAAGCTCCTCTCATGTCCAGTTATAAGTGTCCAAAGGGCACCCTACTTGACCAAATTGGCACGGTAATTTCTAACTCTACAAAGAATAAGCCACTAGATTCAGGCTTGATTGGTTGATCATGAATCATGATGTTCACCTTAGGTCAGCAAAATGGCAACACCAAATGCTCTTAGTTAACCAATAAATAGACCATTTTATGGTAGGGAGCATACCATCATCCGCCAGACGGCAGAAGGGTCCAAAACAGAATAGAACAGAACATAGTTGCGTCATCCAAAACCAAATATCCCCGCCTAAAAAACTAGTGACTCCGTGTGGTACATATATATATATATATATATATATATATGTATATATATATATATATATATGTATATATATATATATATATATATGTATATATATATATATATATATATAAAGATTCCAAGGATGGTCCCCACCATATCAGGAACCTAATGGGGTTATGATTTTGTTTGTTTTCACCAAGATGGAAAAAGAAGCTGCAAAAGCAAAAATTGTAGGTGAAGGAAGAGAGAGAGGAAGAGAGATAGAATGTGTGTGTGTGTGTGTGTGAGAGAGAGAGAGAGAGGGTGGGATTAAGAACCTGTGTGGTCAGGCTTTTGACGGCTTCTTTTGTACTCGGCGTGCCACTCTCACGGGCACCTCCTTCTTCGTCCCTCTCATCCGCCGTTTGCTTCGTACAAGCTATGCATGTAAACATCTTTACTCCTTACCCTTTTTTGTTCCTGCACAACAACAAACAAAACAAGCACTTATGGTTATATTTCAGTGAATGAAAGAAAGTGTTAATAGTTTGAAATTGAGACCATATGGCATTGGTTTTGAATGAGTAATACAACCAAAGAAAAAGCATTCAAGGACAAAATTGGAAATAGGTGGAGGCAATCACTTTCATTGAATGAAACAGTGACAGGGGAATGCCCATTTGTGGCAAACAACAGCAATAGTATTAGTTAGGTTGCCAAGGAAAGACCAAAATAAAATAAGACCCAGATGCACCAACAAGTTAGAATGCAACTAATAAACAAAAAAAATTACAAAAAAAAATTGGAGTTTCTAGTTTTGCTAGTCTTTTCATGGGGAAACAAAACGGTCCTATGGAGAAAAAGAGAAAAAGGAAAAGCAATCTTGAACGATGCTCGGGATCAGAGCAAGAGCGAAAGCGATCTCAAAAACCCAAAAGAAGGTAGAAAAAAAAAAGAGTCAATAATTAAAAAGTAGAGAAAGAAAGAAACAACATGGGGCAAGGAGTGTGACCAAGGATTATCCTACAGCCTACTTACTATTACGTGCTTTGCTTTAGCTTAGCGTACACAAATTCGAAAAATAAAAAAGAACCAAAGCGTGTCCAAGCCGAAGTTTCTGACACATCCCTCATTCATATTAAACCACCAAAGAACAAAAAACAAAAACCCATTAAAAAACACTCATCTATTCCTCCAATTCTCTCTTTATCTTTTGTGTAAATCACATCAACCCCAAAACCAAAAGCGACTCACTGACCTGGAGAGAGATACAGAGTCATGAGGAGAGAGAGAGAGAGACTCTGGTTTTCTATAAAATATATAAAAAAAATAAAGAGTAATTGTTATGTGCTTTTAGGATTGAGATAAACAAAATGGGTTGAATGAGGAATCAATGTTTGTCGGAGGATGAAAGGGGTATGAGAAGGGGGCAAAGAGACATGCATACAAGAATGAAAGAGAATGAAGGAAGAAGAAGTAAAAGGAATTGTGCATTGATTAATATATAATTTTGCTTTACTGAAAAGTGGAATTTAATACAGTCATTACTATTCGAAAACGACTTACCAAGAAAACCTCAACTGCTTCTTCTTCTTTTGTCTCTCTGAGTCGCTCACCACTTAGCACCAGTCAACAGCACCAAAAAATAAATCTCAGCAATGCCTCAACCTCATCATCATCTACACCACAACAACCACACGTTAATGTTTTGCCATTGTTTTCGAAACATAAGGGTGTGGGGTAGAAAAGCGTTTGCTTTGATATCAATACAAGTTAATGCTGAATCACTCCAAATGGGACTGAAACGTTTTGCGATCTGAAACGTATTTTTTTTGAGTTAATGCCAATGATAACAAAATGGTAGAAATACAGCTAATATATGCTTTGTCTTGACACACAGCAAAAACAAAAAAACAAAACAAAAACAAAAAACAAAGATTCAAAAACTTACCTTATATGAACTCCTCCTCGATCAAACCACCCAGCTCAAACTCCAAACAATGATGGGTTTTCACTTTTTCCCTTCTTCGTTTTAGCTTTTCATTTTTCTAGCTCCAAACAGAGCACAACATAGCAGAATCTTTGAAAATGAATCAAACCTCACAGGCCCAAAACAAACTTGCATTCAGGAAGGAAAATCCCTTGAACAGAAAATGCCACCAGCACCTTCAACGCGATTCAGCTCAGCTGCGAAATGCAGAGAGGACTCTCACTCTGCTCAAGAAACAGAGGAAAGAAAACCGAGAAGCGCTGGCACTGAGAGACAACGCACGAGCGAATGCCGGCGATAAATCGGCAACGCGATATTTTGACGCGAGAAAAAGAGGGAGAGTATCGGGTACGAGGATCCGAGTTTAGTGTAACGGGTTTGAGTCCGAAAATCGGAAAATCACAGAGGAGAGGGAAGACAAGAGTTGAGGTTGTCGTATTTATATGGAGGGTGAAGGGGTTGACGGCGTGAGTTTGGGGCGTTAATTTTGACGGAAAATGTTTCGCGTGGGAAGAGAAACCGTTAAGGTGAGTTTTTTAATTTTCAATTTTTTGAAAAAACACATATTTAATTATCTAAATATATTTTTAATTTTTTATTTATTAGCTAATGTTAAATTAATTTTTAAATGATAATAAATATCATTAATTTTTTATTTAATGAATAATTTAATATTATTTTAAAAATTAATTTAATAATAAAAACAAAACATTATAAGATTATTTTAATATATTTATAAATAAAAATAATAATGTTGCGTGTATCCATTAAAATAGATATTCACTCAAAAATTTTTTTAGAGAAAACAAATGGTCGAGAGCGTAGAGGACATTAGGGTCCACATGTCTACGTTTTTTTTTTGATGAATTCCACATGTCTATGTTGTTGCAATAAAAGGGTGAAGGATCTATAACGTGAGTGCGAAGTAGGATACGTGGCGTGTTTTGGTTGGATGTGATGTAAGTGGGAGGTAATTGAATGGCTGGGATTCGTTTGTTCGTATGTATTAGACAAGGTTGGGAACCATCCCATCAAGGCTTTCGTGTCCTTTGTTATATCGTAGTGATACGATAAATTTGAGATACTCAAAATTATAAAAGTTTAATTTTGATGTAACATTAGTATAAAAAAATTTTATATTATTATTTAATTATGTATTGTTAAATCATTAAAAGAGTTTAATTATTACAATAATTATTTAAAAAGTCTAACTCTTTTAATAATGTGTTAGTATATAATTAAATGATAGTATAATAAAATTTTATATTGAGAATAAATTAAAATTAAATTCAAATTATAATTGAAAACTTTTTTCAACCAAATAAAATAATAATTGAAATTCAAAGTTAAAGGATATGTGTAATGATAGGAATTAATATTATAAATAAGGGTAAATAACTCTGCATGAGAAGTTAAATGATTTAAAGAATAAGATTTAAAATCTTACCTGAATAGAGTATGAGGTGTTCTAGATTTAGTTATTTCATTTATTTGATTCCTATTAATTGGTGTTGCTGATTAATTAGTGCTCAGCACTAATTGATAGGAATCAAATAGATGAAATGTTCAACTTTAAAGCACCTTACATTCTAGCCATGTAAGATAGTAAATCTTATTTTTCAAATTATTCAACTTTCCATACAATGAGTTATTTACTCTTATTTATACTATTAATTCCTATCATATATTAATGTATAAAAATTATTAGCACTAAATAAGAGAAGTCTGTAGGATAACATTGAACAATAATATAATACGAATCAATTAATTGTACTTATAGATTTAACATTCAGATATCATCTATCTATTTAGAGTATCGATAAAATACAAAACTATTAGAAGTGGGCTAATATTAATGATTGTTTTGAATTATTTGCAATAATATTCAAATTTCAGTGTCGTTCAATTTTAATATATATATATATATATATATATATATATATAGAGTGGAGATCCACTTATTTTAAGAGTAAGTTTTGACACACTTACTTTATTGAATAATTTTTTATAAACTTTGAATTTTATCAATCTAACCGATGGATTAAAAGTTCTCATTAAGTAGATTAAACCTATAAAGTTTTATAGAATTTTAAAATTAATTAATAATTCATTTAACTACTTTATTTTAACGCATAATATGCTTTTCAAAATATAAATAAATGTCAGTTATAAGATTAGATACTTATGCATGTCTAATTTATCTTAAATTTGATATGCAGCATGATCTTTATGATAATGTTACATGGAGTAAGTGGGTCTCCACCCTATATTATTATATATATATAAATTCAATTGAGACCTTAAACTTTGATTTAGTTAACTCTACTGGTTATGGCCAAAAAAGTTAAACTCTAATGATGTTGTATATATGAAGTGTATTTATTATTCTTATATTTTACATACTGAAGAAAAATATTAATTTTTAAACACATAATTAATACCTAATAGATAAATTTATGACATTTTATAAAGATGTTCCGTAAAACTACTTAATGTCCACTTTTACTCTTTTAAGGATAGTGCTAATATGACAACGTTAGTGTTACAAAAAAACCACAATTAAGTTACTAGTAAGACATTGCAGACTGTTAAATTTTTGTTTAGTATTATAATTTCAATTAAGTATATGAATTACTAGTAGAGTAAATTAGTTGTTTAAGTTACAAATTTAAGAAGTATATTGTATCTAAATTTAAATAGTCTTGTTTAAATTTTTTTTAAACAAAATACAACTAGTAACATAATAGCACGTAGTTGCATATTTTAAAATTGTATTACTAACATTGTTCTAGATAGAAGAATGTGTCAGGTGGTAAAATCAAAATAGCAGGTCGCTCAAGCACTGCATTATTAATTAGAGCAACTTTTTTGTTTTGTTTTTTCTTTAAAGGAATAAAGAAACAATATGATGGCATGACATGAGTAAATTTGTGATATAGAAAGCAAAACCCATCTATGCAAATCATGTGATAACAAGTAAATAAGATCACAATTAAATACAATTATCTTAAAAGATTAGTTAATCAATTTGATCCAACGCAGTTATTTATCAAGTAAATCTCAACTGTCTTATTCGCATAACATGCATATAAAGTGCATTCAAATGATTCAATAATTGAGAGTGGATTTTAAAGTGCGCAGGAATGGGATGTTATGTCTTTGATTTCTTGCATCCTTAAAGCCAACGTGGCTATACAAATATTTGGATAAATTAAGTTCCACAGTCATTCTTAAATGATTATATGTTGAATTTAAAATTCAAAATTTGCTAGCACATGCAATTATTCAGTTGCGGGTGCTTATTCCAGTTAGCAACTAAAGGACGTGTTTCCTTTAGAATATTTTGGACAATCCAAAATCATTATAATATATTGTTTGAGGGTTTTTATTGTTTTGAGAAAAATTTATTGTAAGCCTTTAAAATTGATTTTTTAAGTCTCCTAACATTAGCTTCTCATTTCAATGAGATTATATATATATATATATATATATATATATTTATGAATTTACCATATTACTCTTATTTAACAAGACACAATAATTTTTTTTACAATATCCAACCATGGTCACTTTTTATATTCATTTTGGTAATTTAATATATAAAAACCATTTTACTTTATATCATCTAAACAAAATTAATTCTTATAAATTCATTTTTAAGTTAACATCAATAGACGTTAATAAATTCTTTCACCAACAATTCTTTTAACATTAATTTTCTTAATATTAATTTTAAAAAAAAGTCTAATCCAAACAAGCAGTAATATATGGCTGAGATCACTATCCTTTTAAGCATGTACACGTCATAGTTCATGCTATGGAATACGAGTTTTGTAAAATTGTCATTTCTCTTATATTACTTAAAAAGGAAAAAATTATATGTTCCTAATGTCGCCATGCGAGATTTTTCATTTTATAATTTCGGGTACACTAGTTTTAAGAGATAATATTTCTCATGTGTATCTTCAAATGCATATATATGTGGCAGTAATGAGACTTCTAGAACCCATTAAGATTAAACATTTCTATTAGTTAGTATGAGACTTCAAGAAATAAAGCAAGTGAATTTTTTTAAAGAATTTTTGTAAAACAGCTTTGGAAACTTACTTGGTATTTTGCTTTGTTTCCTTATTTGAACATATATTTTGCTAAAAAGAGAATCAAGAGAGAAAGAACAATGCCTTGCATGTTAAGTGTTTGAACTTTGGAGGCTTGCATATGCAACCAGCTAACCATGGTAATCTAGCTAGTATAGCTTACTTTAAAACCTAGCTAGATGTTTAGTATGATCAGTTTAATCTAACTTGATGAGTTATGTACTTTTCGTTATCCTTTTCTTAAAAGTTTCCCATTGTCTTCATCGTTGCCACAAGTTTCTTTGACATAAAACCACATGCATGAAGCTTATTCGATTCAAAGCTCGAGTAGTACTAGTGCTTTTCCAATTCATACTTGTCAACTTTGAAACTTGATGCTAGCTAAGATTCTACATTTTTGAACGCTAGCTTGACCAACTTTGTTTATACAAAGAGATAATAAAATCCACACCGTTTTTGTGAGCTGAACTTATGTTACAAGTTACAACCCGATTCTCACCCTCCTTTTATTCAAGTTTTATATATAGGAATGATCAACCAATTAATCATATGCAGGGGAGAAGGACCACAAGCCATTTCTCTTTAGTTTTCTTTTTAAGTTTTGATTGCAAAAAGTCGAGGGCATTCACACACATACACAAATATATTATGAAAAGTGTTAGTTGCATATATTAATTTAGTGTTACACTATTTTCTCTTTTCGCACAGAATTGATTTTTGCACAAGGTTCATTTACATGTGCAGGACTTTATTTTTTGACCGATCCTATTTTAGTATTGATACTCCAATTTCATAGGATTAAGAGACTACTGGCTAATAAATGTACAAGTTACGTTAAAATATGTAGTAAACAATTAAATGTGTTATAAAGCAACCTATGAGAGATTTAAAAAACCTCATTAATTATAATTGTTTTTTCTATCAGAATTTGAACTACACAATGGCATAGTTTGTTGTTATTTTCCTCCTTTAAAATTCACTCTATTCAATTCAAAAAAGATTTAAACGTAAGAATATTCTACGGTTAGTCTCATACGTAATTGATAACTTTATTCCCAATCGTGACTCTCCCAAATAGAACCAAAAAAAAGCATCTTACAAGAGACAAAAGTTCCTGCACTGTTTGGAAATACTCTGTGCTCAAAATAAGACACTTCATTAAAGACATGCTCTTGTGTCTGCTTATTTGCTGAACTAGAATTGTACCAAACTGTGCTTTCTTTGGCCAGTGAATTTTACATGCGTATTCTACTTCTAAAAGAAGAGAAAAGAGAAAACCAGAAGAAAAAAAAAAGCAAATGGATGATATGGGTACATTACTGAACCGTATGTATGGTCTAATCAGGTTGCACGAGTGAAGTACTAAGGTATTTAGCTGGGTGAGAGAATCAAAATCAAAATTGGAATTGAAGGAAAATCTTCAATCTTGTCACAAGAACAAATATTGCTACTGCAACTAGAAAGGTAAAACAAGAAGCAAAAGTCCCTTGGTCTCTTTGGTGTATGATGTATCTATCTTCTGCTATGTTCTGTTACTATGTTCTTTCCTTTCCCTGACTAATTGAGCACAGTCAGAGTGTGTAACCCAAACCTAGCAGACCCAGTAGTCCCCTCAAGGGGTCAGTCTTTAGAGTAATTTGTACGGCAACTAGAACACTGACTACCGGCTATGACCAGTGACTAAACATTTAAGAAGGGGGTTAGTGCAGGGAAGAAGAGCAGAGGGAACTTTTTGGGCAGGTGAGAGTGTTACTGGCTATGGTCGGTTGTCAGAATTGGCTGCAAATTTTGGTGCTTTGGCATTGTGGGCAAGTGATGATGTGCTTTAACTTTAACCCACTACTGTTTTTTGTCCTTGGCTTTATTCCTTGGGCTAACCTCTCTTTAAGCAAAGAATGCTTGGAATAGAGGGACAACAAAACCACTCAATATAAAACTAAAACAATCTCTCTCTCTCTAGACTGCCAGCAAGCCACAATCTTGCCTTTGTGACTTAATATGGGGTTCTCCCTCTTCTCTTTCCGTATCTGAAAATTGGTATTCCACGTGTCAGGATCTGGGGGCCATGCTTTAGCTAAAGAGGTTCTTACCAGATCTTGTTAAGGAAGAAAAGCATAGTCAAGGTCCAAAGCCATTCCTTCCCTCAACTTGGTGTGGTTTGATTTTGAAGAGAATTCAAAAATATCCGACACTTTAATTAGATCTTTGTTATGTTTTTTTTTTCCTCATCTCTTTATCTTCTCTCTATGTATATAAAGAGAAAACACAAATGTTAGAAAACAAAAGTCTGTACTCAGACCAAGTAAGAAAAATTGATCATTATTTAAAATACATGAAATTGCAATAAAATCATAATTTTATCCTTTTCTCTTTCCATTTGTTTTCTGAGTCTTTTATTTTTAAGTATGTCTGAACACAAGACATATCAATATCATATACAGAGACTAGATAGCAAAGGAATGTTAAGTAAAATATGGGCCTGCAATTCTACTTAAAACCCTTTTAGGTTTTATATACTAAAAATGTTGTATAGTGCTATTGCCACAATTACATGTTACATGTGTCCAGTGGACACATACCTCTCCAAATCTTTTAATATCTTTTTTTAGGCCAATAAATCTTTTAATATTAAAAGCCTCGGAATCCATACGTTTAGCTTATCAAATTCAAAAATCTCAAGAAAGGGTGAGAGAACATGAAAACATGGCGTTAGAATAGACCACTTTTAACGTTAGGAATGTTCTGTTTTTTTTCAAGTGAACAAGAATAGGCAGTAATAAATATATAATAATGTACTTTGAAAAGTGATCATAAAGCTCCCCATTCAGCAATCCTCTCCCAAAGTAGATCTCCATAATCTCAATCCCCAAGTCTTTCTTTCCCTATTTCCAATGTTTGGGGTTTGATTACTTTGGTTATTATGTGTCTCTTTTGATTTATTGTTTCAGATAAAAACATTACTTACCCTATGTTAAAAGAAGAGACACAAGTGGGCTGTCTTGTGCAAATACTGATTATCAAAGCTTTTAACCATGTCCGTACGTCCTACTTATACGTATGCTTAAGCAGCTGGAGTATGCAACTGCTTTCTTACTCAGTTTCATGCATGATGGGAATTCAAACCCAAGAATCTTGGCGTTCTGCCTATGGCGATTCCTAGGTCTTATGTATATGGTCTTCTTATCCATGTGGCCCCTTAAAAAGTACAAAGCAAGTAAAGGTCAAGTAGGGGATTTGCTTATTCTTAAGGGAACATTCTAATGATTAAGGATTAAATACTCACAATTAGAGATATCAAATTTAAATCTCATTTGAAGCGGGTATGAGTTTATAAAATGGGGATGAATTGCTCCTCTGTGTGATTGAGATTTTGATACATTTGAGGGGAAAAGAAAGGAAGAAAAGGTTTGCTTAGATTGGGAAAAGCTTTCAGATAAACTGTTAATTAATCTTGCGAGGGGAGGGTATGGCAATGGGGCGGGGCGGGGGCGGGTTGTAACCCCCCGTCCTCCGCCCCGTACTTGTGCGGGTATCCGTTTTTTATTCTCTCGCGGGTAGATGGGTACTCACGGATATCCATGAATACTCATAAAATCATTAAAATTGAAAAAAGAATGAGAAAAATTAAAAAAAGAATAATAATAAATTAAATAAATTTTAATATCATAATTTTTCGTAATTTATCCACTACATACTAATTTAATTTAACAACTTTAAATACTTAAAATCAAAATAACAATATAATTTTATTGAAAAACATATATATATATATATACATAATAATAATACAATTTTAAATACTTAAAATTATATATCAGGTACCCACGGGGTCACGGGTATGGGGAAACAACCCCCTCCCCCCGTTCCGTTTAATAAATGGGTGTTAAACCTCCGTCCCGACGCCCCGTTTAATAAACAGGTGTTAAACCCCCGTCCCCCAACAGGTATTACCCGTGGGTACCCATGGGGAATGAGAGAAATTGCCATCCCTAAGAGGGTTGGAGGGGGGAGGAAATTAAATTAAAATAGGGGTAATCTGAATATTCAGCTTGTTTTGATTCTTCATGATCAGGATAGGAATGTCAGCAAAGGGTGAAAAATTAGAAAAGAAAAAAAAAGGATCTCAGAGAAAGAGAAAAATATGTGCCTGAACTGTTCTTTGAACAAAGAGGAAAACGTTCAATAAACCACTTTATTATGTTTGTTCTATTGGTTCTCTTTCCAAGAACATGATTTAAACTGTCCATGTACCAAAATCTTTAAAGAAAAGAAACTGAGTTGCTGCAAATTCGTACGTACAAGCAATTTGATTATTTGCAAAGGGATATGCCCAAATGCCGAATATTTGTTTACATACTTTGTATTTATTTCTTGTGTGCCCTACTTTACTGATGGAGGAAAGGGACATAATAGATCACCTGCCTATGCAACATAAAGACATTAACCATTTATGTATGAAATTGCACGTGTTCTCCTCTCTACTATGCACTGATTGGCTACCAATCCCTTGTATAAGTTCCAATTGAGTAAAGCCAATTTTTATTTGCGATTTGATTAAATTCCTAAACTTGTTTCGTTAGACTCATCTCCGAGTTTTCAAGACACAAGTTTGATTGACCAAGGATTTGATCTCCCTGTAGCCTATCTATATCTTCCTTTCTTACCAACTTGTTGGCACCTACATTGTATCAAAAGAAAAAAAAAATCAACTCCAAATTTTAAAGAGACTAGAATATTTGGTTTTGACCACAAGTCATAAGTCACATAATTATTAGGGGAAGTGTTTCAGGATCAAGACTCCCAACTCAGTAGTTGCTTGTTAATCTATGCTCTTTCTTATAGTTAGCATAGGGTTTCCAACTTGCCTTATCTTCAATGATGATTACAAACATTGATTTTAGAGTAAACACATATTTTGGTTTTCTAAAGATACAAGTATCATCAGTTAAGTCTTCTAATGGATGAATACATCAAAATAGTCTTTAAATGTTAATTTTTGACATCATATTGGTCTTTGAATATCATTTTTTGATATCAAATTAGTCATTCAATATTAATTTTAACATCAAATTAGTCCTCCAAAAGGACCAATTTGATGTCAAAAATTATTAGATGATCAAATTAATGACACTGGTATCTTTAGATGACCAAAATGAGTATTTACTCTTGATTTTATGATTCAAATTGAATACTTATACTTATCTTAGTTGAAAGGATAATCTATAGATATATTATAGTATTCATGAAAAATTCTCAACATATAGAATATTGGATATTCAAGAAGAGCTCTTGTTAAGATTTTAATATGGCCATCAAGCTTTCTCAAGACAAAAGAGTCTATACATGTCAACAAGGGCGGAACCAGAAACCTAAGCTGAGGGTGGCTAAGACTAAGTATACATAACATGAAATGATAAATAAAAAATTAAATAAATTAACTACCATTCTATATAAAAATAAAATTTGATATATAATCTTGGGGGACCATGACATCTAGAGGTCCCCCCCTCGGTCCACCCCTGCAAGTCAACTAATGTATTCAAATGAGAAGAGACTAGATGCTGTTGTACTATACAAATTGGACAACACTTAAAGAAACTTGGACAAGAGCCATCCTTATAAGAAAGACTATAAGAATTTTGTCGAAGACCAAAGTTAGTTTGTAACTCCTCTATAATGGCATTACTTCATAGCTTAAGAATAAGAGTAAGGTTCTTAAATTACGGATCTCTTTTTCTTTTCTTGAACGATTCTCTACTTTTAATTGAAACAGCTATACATTCCCTATTCACCAAGGAGGAAAATTTTCATTGATAGCAACTCCCATAGAATTGATACAAGTTCAATAATAAAAAAAACTTACAAGGCTTACCTTAAACTTTATAAGACTTCAAATTATAAGTTTCCAAGGATATTCGGGTATACCAAACTATATATATATATGACAAGAGGGTTCGTACTACTATAACATACCTCTTGGATTTTATAAAGAAAGAGGTATATGATTCCATTAAGGGTTCGCTTGGATGACAAAATTAGAAT
Source organism: Styphnolobium japonicum (assembly GCA_023212625.1). Lineage (NCBI taxonomy): Eukaryota > Viridiplantae > Streptophyta > Magnoliopsida > Fabales > Fabaceae > Styphnolobium > Styphnolobium japonicum. Next base: position 17,192,409 of record JALBWW010000011.1, read on the forward strand.
TATAGTTTAAAATTTTTATTTCAATTTCAATGGTCTGTTTGGATGATAGAATTGGAATTGTAGTTTAAAATTCTAATTTCAATTTCATTTCTATTAAAATTGGAATTGACAAGAATATTAATTTTTATGTTTTGAACAATTAAAGAATCGAGATTTTAGAATTGTAATTCTGAACTGAACTTAAATTTTATTATCTGACTAATTTATCAAGAGTTTATCAAGATATAATAAATAAATTTAAATTAATAAATAATAATTTAAAATTATAAAAAATTTCAGTAGAACTTGCGTTACTGGATTATAATAGTCGCAATGGATGTCAAACTAAAAGACACTATTAACGATAGCGAAGGTGATTGCAGGATGCCAACTCCAATAATTGGAGGAAGCGCAGTGATTTGACCATTGCACGGGCGATAACAACAGTGATCAGAGACCGTCAACAACTAGCATGTCAGAAGCACAGTTGACAACATGGCCAAAACATGCCGGCGGTGATGTTGCTGGAGCACCCCGACAGCAGTGGCGTTGTCAGACTATGTCGGTGTTGTGAACGGCAATGATTGTTGGATAGTTTTTAATTTTTACCTTTTAATATTCAAAAAATAAAAAATGTTAGTGCTTGGAATTGAAATTTTTAAGGTTTAAGCTAAGAATTGAAAGTAATATAAACTAGTTATTTTTCAATTCTATGGAATTAGACTCAAAATTAGAAATCTAATTCTAATACACATACCAAACAAAATAATTAGAATTGGGAAATCCAATTCCAATTTCAATGCTCAATTATGTCGATCAGACGGGATCTAATAAAGTTTACTCAAGAACCTATTAATTTGAGGCTTTCCTTTAACAAACTAAGTAAATCTCCTTAATAAGATGAGTTAAAATAAATAAAACAAATTAAAAGCTTCAACTTCATTTAAACAACCTTAGTAGCCTCTTCTTGATTCAATTATACTAAATTAGAAGAGATTATATAATATCTTTAGATTATGAATATACTAAACCGATTCAGAGTTGTATAATTTATCCCAAGATATAACTAGCTGGGAAATTGATTTTTGAGAAGATCTAGAGAACAATTGGGAAGAATTTAAATTATAAACTTTACTACACTAAACGAAATTTGAGTTATAATTGAAAAGGTGTATTATTTCTTAAACTCAAGTGTTTGGTGCATATTAATTTCTTTAGGAACTAAAGTGAGCTAGAATTATTTTCCTTCTTGTAAACAGAAGTTATGAAGCAACTAGAGGTTTATACATCAAAAGCATAGAGGGTCTAGTTTAATTATATAGTCCCATTTTTACTTACAACTACTAAAAAGGTTATCTAAGGCCTCATTAAATAGAAAAGAGAACCTTAACATATTCATCAAAATGAACAACCCAATTTAATTACACATCAAACACCATAACAACCACATCAAAGTATAATAGGCTCGGAACCATTAGGGTTTGCAATGACCCTTATACTGGTCACAACCCTCACAAAACCTCCATGAATTATAGAGTCAATCTAGTAGTAATCTATCTCAATGAGGATGATCATACGGCTCATCTGAAAACACGAAGTTATAATAGGTGAGAATTAAAATTCTCAATAGAAGAGTAAAACAAAATTTAAAACTACTTGATGTTTCCATCTATAATAACTTACAAAAAAATAGTAAATAAACTATATGCTAGGATTAGAAATAAAATTACATAATATAAGCACAATGCATTTGGTCTAAATGATCAATTAACTTTGGTTAATTAGTCTTCTTTTTATTTAAAAATTCAGGGTCCTCTTGCTACTGTTTATGTGTTTGTCCTATAATTTTCTTAGCCAAAGTTGAACTCATTCTCTTGGTAGGGTCTCACTCCCTTCATCTCATTCAAGTTTTGCCACCTTTGGGATGTATAAGTATCAATCTATAGCAAGAGTTACCTGGGAGAGTGAACTTTGGCTCTCTACCTTCTTAGAGCTCATGGATCATTTCTAACTTGAATTTTAAATCACATAGGTCACGTTATACGTCTAGACCGAAAGCCTTATCAATTTCCCAAAGAAATTTTCCATTTATAGTCATCATTTCAGTCATCCAAACTCAACATTTCCATTTAAATATTTTAAACTTGGTAATTTGATAATTACAATGGACATGCAGAATCCTGTCTTAGCAACACTGTAGATGGCAAGTAAAAGAAAAAGAGAATTAAATGAAGAATTATTTAAAAGGGACATGCAAAATCATGGCTTAACAAAATCATACATAGCAAGCAAATAGAAAAGAAAATTTGATGAGAATTAGGGGAAGAGTTCTTAGCAATTTTCAAAAGTTAAGATTGGAAAGTTTTACCCTTCTACCTTCACGGCTAACCTAGGTTGCATGTAATATAGTTGAGTTTTATTAACTTAGGTTAGGACTAATTATGGTTAGGGTTTTTTTATTTCTTCTAAGGGTCATGTAACCGTTGATTAAACCTTAATCATCTACTTAAATTCAATTTATTCAAGACTTATTCTTTAATTTATCCTTAGATGATTAATTCTAAGCATTACCTACTTATGTCATCTTTCATTTCTAATATTTCTATCCAACTACAAGTGAGATAGATGAGCCTTCTAATTACCACCTAGGAAACCAATCTTACTCTTAGTGTAGGATACCATTACATGCATGAATTGCTATAGGTTTGCTACTATTCATCTTATTCTTTTCATGATTTCCTTCTATCCCACTTAACTCCTTTCAACCGTGGCTTCTAGGGATAGGAATTAAGGCCCCGTTTGGATAAATAGCTTATATAAGTACTTATTCAAGTAGAGCTTATTTAATAAGTTTTATTATCATAAGCGTTGTCTAAAATAAGCTAAATAGTGTTTGAATAAACACTTTAAGAAGTACTTTTCATAAACCCTTTGAAATAAATATCAAGCATTTGAGGGATATATTATGAATTATTTCAATCCCTTAAGGTTAATTTTGTCAAATTATTATAAAAATAACTAGTACCTAATGTATTTTTAACTTTCGCAAAAGCTTATTTTTAGCTTATGAAAATAAACCCAAAACAGCTTATAGGGATTTCATAAACTATTTTAATAAGCTCATCCAAACAAAATAAAAACACTTCATAAGCGCTTATTATAGTAGATAAGCCCAAATAAACTGCATATAAGCCTATTCAAACGGGACCAAAATGGTTTTTCTCTTAAATTTTTTGGTTATATCCTAACCAAATTTTGTCTTCCAACATCTAGTACGTGTTCCAAGTGGGGGAAAATACTTCACATGCTTTGTTTTCATTTCTTCATTCATTTCTCTCTTTTTTAGGCTCTCATAATAATTTTGGATTAATAATGGCTCTTTGTGGCCAATATAGTTTCAAACATGCATTTAAGCCCATAAGAGTAAATCAAGTCATTATCATGTAACTTATATCATTCCATATCTATATAGTCGTGTGTGTGTGAGAGAGAGGAACTTATAACACAAGGCAATAATAAATATGAAATTTTCTTAGTGGTATGGATATGACATAGTTTCTCAAGAAGCAACTAAAAGAACAAAGTTGAAGATGCCTATGATGGAAATAGGTATATTCAAATTTGTCAACAACTTCTAGGGTGAGAAGTTCTTGACAAACTGTCTCGTAAACAAAGATGAGCCTGCTACAAATGAGATTCAAGAACACTCTTCATCTATGTATCACGTTTAAAATTTCAAAATGAATTTGAAAGATTCCATAATTACGCTAACGGTATGACATTCCTTTGCCAAGGTAAAAAAAATAAATGAATAAGACACTCAGAAAGGATTGATAGAGGTGTGCAAGGATAATCACATATAGAAAAAGACAAAGAACTTTTCTAAAAAGCATTGTATTTGCTGCATAATGCCTGCAATTTTCAAATTCCCATACGTATTAGCTTACACAAAGGAAATCATAACTGTAATTCATAAAATCAAGAATCCCTTGTGCTTTTCTTCGAGAATCCTCTTGGCTTTCTGTTTTGAGCTTATTTGGTGAATATTCACTCTTCTCCATGAGAGAGTTTTCATATTTTATATTATAAAACCCTACTTTGTTGTGAAATCTAGCTAGAGAGAGATAATGTTTAGGTTTGTAATTGACGTATGAGCAATGTTTAGTGAGTAACTTGCAGTATCTAGCTTGAAAATGCTAAGGTGGATCAAAGTCTACTTGATCAATAGTGGGACTTGGTTGGGGATTAGAAGTAGGTTCAACGTTGGAATTGAACCAATGTAGATTCTTGTGTGCAAACTCTTCTTAACCCTTCACTTTTAAACTATCATGCTTGATTATATGCCTATTTCTGATGTGTGTTTGTTTTTGAATGCATGCGCAAGATATATTATTTATGGTTTTTGAGTAATATTATGATAATGCTACTTGTTGCTTTGTTTATGATATCCCATATTTGCACCAATTTTGTGTTCTAAGTTATTTTGCAGAACCTATCATTTGTGATGACTTGATTTAACCTTTTCTCAAGTCTTATTTTACCATAATTTGTACTATAGTTTTTTTACAAAAAAAATGTAAATAATGTGATATAACTTATGTCTAATGAAAAAAAAAATACAATTTTCGTTATTAGAATGTATATTGTTTGAACAATTAAGGAGTGCCACAATGGAGGCTCTTTGAAGTTTAGGCTCTATATGGGAATTTCATCCAATGATCATGGTTCATTTATCATAATCTGACCTTTATTTACATGCTTTGGACAAATGAAAGAAAGCTAAGCCTTAAGTGTTAGAATCAAAATAAAATCTTTCGACAAAAGTAGCCAATATCATAATCGACAAGAGGAGTGGTGACTAGCAAGCATTGACAACAAGCAAGGAATGCTAAAATGAAGTTTTCGTCAAAGGGCAAGGTCAACACAACCCAAAAATCTCTTCTAATAAAACAGATAGTAAGTTTGAGCAAGTTCTAGAAAACACATAAGCACCTAACAAGGATCAAGGTGTTCATAGGAAAAGCTAAACTTCACCATGCAAGTTCGACGTTGAGGTAGTTTCTGTTAGCTCAAGCTTTCCAAACTTGACATTTCTTTAAGTGATGATTTCAAACATTTGGATATTCCTAACATTGCATACTTACACTTGATTTTAGTCAAAAGATCATTATACAAATTTGTCAATGAATGGATGAAAATCTCAAGTTACCAAGTTGAATATTTTATTGAAGAAGCCAAATTAAGTTATCCAAAAGCACACATGTAGTAAACAAAGTGGAAAATACTTGAAGAAATTGGACAAGAGTCATCTTTACAAGAAGGCTAGAAGAATTATGTTGAAGGCCAAAGTCAATTTCTAAAAGAAGTTACAGGAAATACAAAGCCAAGTATGCCTATGAGTGAAGATATGTTTGCTTGAATATGTCATAGCTTTTGCAGTTTGGAAGTCCCTGACGAGTTGTCTCATGAATGAAGATGAGCTAACTATTGACATGATTCCAAAATACTCTATTGATCCCTGTTTTGTGTTCCACACTCTAAAATGGATAATAGACTATTCCAAAATGCCTCAAATGGTTTAAAATACCTTTGTAAAGTTCAAATACTGATTGCAACGTTCATAAAGAATAGTTGGATCCTCAAGGTGTCCAAGGACACTCACATGTAGAAGAATACAATGATTTTTTATGAAAAGTGTTGTACTTGTTGCAATGCGACTGTAACATTCAAATTTCTAATATGCCTACATTATACCTAGCTAGTATGGATTAACAAACAACAAAAAAGAGAATAAAATTCCTTGTGGAGTATCATCTTCTAAATTTATGTTGAGCTTATATTGTAATATCTCGCTCATTGTTTGAGAGTTATATTATAATATTTTGTAAAATCCCTGTGAATGTGTTTTTTCTAGCTTAGAGAGACTCTGGTTGAAGAAAACTACTTGGTTTCTAGCTTGGAGAGGCTAGTGTTAAAGAAAACTACTTGGTTCTAGCTTGAAGTGGTTAGAGTGAATCAAAACTACTTTTATCAAGCTTGGAGAGGCTATGGTGGCTCAAAGAACACACATTTTATTGTGGAAAATCTCAGCTTGGCTGGGATTTGGTTGTAGGTTCCACATTGGGGCCAAACTAGTATAAAATTTTGTGTGCAAACTCTTCTTAACCCTACTATTTACATTATCTTGCTTGATTGCATGCTTATTTATGCTTTGTGTTTGATTTTGAATGCTTATGCAAGATACCTTCTTTCTAGTTATGAGTATCTTATCTTTGCACAAGTTTTTGTGTTTGAAGTTATTTTACATAAATGTTCATTTGGGTTAGACTTGATTCAACCTCCCTTCTTAAATCCTCTTTCACCATCAATTTGTATGAGAACTTAACCTCGAGTCAAGCTTAATAGCTATGAGAAAAAGATCCATTGTTGCCTAAGATGTCTCACCTAGTTCCTAGACCCTTGTTGAAGGATAGTCCACCACAAGACCACCTTTTTTATGGGAATAATTATCCTTATTGGAAGGAGAGAATGTGCACTTTTATTCAGTCCACAATTTGCATAATACGGAAGATCATCTCAAATGGTTTTGAAATTCTAAAGAAAGTGGAAAATGGAAGAGAAGTTAACAAGATTGAAGATGATATGTTTGAAAGACTTTCAATCATTTGTCAACAATCTTGTTGTTCTTGAAAAATCATACAAAGGCTCAGTATGTTTGACAAAAAAAATTATTAACTAAAAAGCTACCAAAAGACCCATTAACACTAAGCTATAGTGGTTGAAAGTTAGTGGTAGTTTAAGACTAATAATGTGCTTAATAGGCATGTAAATTGCTCATTAAGTGCCAACAATTTAGGAATTGGGTAGTTAGGTTTTTCCCTTATAAATACCAGTTTTCACAACGTATTAGGGGCTGTTACTTGAATCAACTCAAACACCTAAAAAAAGATCTTGCCTAGTTCATACAGGTTACAAGAGTAACTCAAGTACCATTGTTTTATCTTTGCATTTTTTGCATTTAAATTCAATTTTATTTTCTTTTAACTCTATCTTTTGATCTTTATTTGTTTCCTATGACATTTTACTCTTTTTTCTTACTATTTATTGAATACTATTTTCTTTTAATTGCTTACAATTTAAACACTAATTGATGCCTAGAAAAGCTAGTGTACAAATCCCTTTATGATTGAGAATATGAATTAGAATATTGTCGAAAGGCAATTTGACAAATTTTCAGGTTAAACACTAAGGTTTTGTTTTGATATATTCACTATTTTATTTATTGTCAATAAAGTTCATACATATGACCTTTGAGCTTTGATCACCTATATATCCCATACTAGTATAACATTGGCATTATGTGAAATGATCAAATTCAAAGTTGTACCAAATGATAAGCTTGGAATGGTTTCTCTTTTCACTACCATTTTCATTTTTTGTTGGGATATTTTCAGCACAGTTATCGTGCCATTTACAAATTTTTCTACATCTAGATATTATCAAACTAGTTGGGTAGATGCTTGTTGATTTGTTTATTATATTAACAATTCACTTACACAGAAAAGATAATTGACCTTATTTATTGCTTGTTTTATTCAATGATCAAAATCAATTATTTCTACTTTAAAATATCTTCCAATATATTACTTCAAATAAATATTGCTAAGATCAAAGTATATTAATGGAAGAGATCATATGTAAACAACACTCTTTTAATAAGTATTCTTAATGATAAGATTATGGCTATCTCATATGTGATTATGGAGAACAAAAATCAGCTTTTTTCACCCACATTATCACTTTGAGAAAATTTCTCATTCTATTTTACTTTTAGAACTATTTCTCAAAGTGTGTCACTTTAGTTGATTTGGAATTTTTGTTCCTTTTACCCATGGTGAGTTGTTCAAGAATTGGATCACTTATGCACCACCTGGATGACTCAATTTATATATTTTTAAATTCGTTCATCACTTGGATGATTCATGTTTCTTTTTTTTGTTTCTTAATTAATTAAACTTAATAATAAGTAAAAACTAATGTTATTAAAATTGAATCGAGCCAGCTGGTTAGATTAGAAAAACTATGAATCGATCCTTTAGCTAGTTCAATCACACCCTAAAATCGAAATTTCAAAATTTGGTGAATCGTTTCTGAATCGGTCAACTTGTGCAAATCAATCACAATTCACATAGTTGAATTTGTTCAATTATTTTATTTTTTATAATTTATTTGGATGCAATACAACATTGTTTCTTAGTGTCCTAACCTTAAATTGCTCGCACTTTGTAGATCATGCAAGAGTTCTTTCATATTCTTAGAAATCCCAGTAATTATGGCCTTCTTCTTCATCTTTAAACCACACAAACACATGTTTTCATTTCATCTTTGTAGACCACGTGGGAGGCCTTCATCTTCGTTTTTGCATATTACTCAAGAGTAAGTCAGTTCAATTATTTCATCTTCATCTTTGGGTAAAAAAGGGATTCACTTTTTTCTTTTCTCTCTTTTGTTCCTTTTTTCTCTTATTGGAAGGCACATAATCAGGGGCAAATCCGTGAATTAACTATTAAGGGAGCCAAATTATGTAAGCCAAGATATTTAAAAAAAAATTCTTAGTTTAAAGATTAAATATATCATATATTTATTAAAGTTGAGTACATCGCTTTTTAATATCATAAAATTCATTAATGATTAAATTAGTGATAATTTTTCAAAAAGAAATAGAAAATGATTTTGTACTATAACTATGAAAACCTGTCAGTTCTTTGCCTTGTGTTATTTAATATGTTGTATATCCATCTAAGTTTATACTAAAAATCTTCTTTTTTTTTTTCACTTATGTAAATTTGCTGTAGTTGCCTTTTTAAATTGAATTTAATTTTGATCCACTGTCGGTATAAAGTTTCTTTACACTGTCATTCAATCATGTATTGTCACATTATTAAAATAGTTTGACTATCACAATAACTACCTAGAAAGTCTAACTCTTTTAATGATATGTCAGCACATAATTATATAATAGCATAAAAAACTTTACACTAATAGTGAACTAAAATTAAATCCTTTTAAAATTTTCCTCTATATCTATGTTTGTCCCTTACTTTTAGAGTAAAAACTCATTTTTGAATTAGTATACCAACCTATAAAATATAAACTTATCGAGACAATTAGTATTTTGATTTTGATAAAATATGGACCAATAAAATAGTAATGACTAGAGGGGTCTATTTTTCTTTTACATGAAAATTATATTACTTGTATTTAAATATAGGAAAATGATGCTTACACATTTTGTTTTACATAATTTTTATACTTGGTTAACAATGAGTAATTTTTTTTATTAATACAATATATTGTTTGGTTGATTAGTTTTGATAATCGATTATTTACAGACTTGGTTAATGATAAACAAATTCTTAGTTAATTCAATATATTGTTTGGTTAATAGATTACCAAATTGTAAGTGATTGATAAAACTCATTAACTAAATAATATACTGTATTAATAAAAAATTTACTTATCATTAACCAAATATAAAAATAGTATAAAAATTTAATATGCAAATATTATTGTTGTTAAAAAGGAAGAAGAAGCCCTCTTTCTAGCTAGCTTCTCTTTTGTTAGTTTTTCTTAACTACCTTTGTTTAGTTACTAAATTACAGTGAGTTGCATCTCTTTATTTTGCAATGTGATTTTGAAATTTGGTATTAAATTTTGGCAGGCTTTAATTACGATGGACTTACGATTTTAGAATTTCGTAGTAATTAATTTTGGTAGTCTGTGGACTTCAATTATGGTGGTGTGAATTGCGATATTGTACATCTATATGTAATATACAGCTGATTTAAGTGACAAACAAGTTCAAATTCAGTTGTTAAATGATTTTTACAGTTTAAATCTGTAAAAAAATATTTGTGTGAAAGAACAACTTCAATATTATAAATATGATTAGTTTTTGTACCTAAGTGGTGTGGGGATACCTAGTGTGAACATCTTATTTTGTCATGATTAATAAAAAATAAAAAATAGCAAATGAAAAAAACAAAAATTAAATAATAAGAGCCTAAAATTCATTACCCCAAGTAATAAAAAATCCAAGTTGTAGAATAGCCCACAACCCCACTCTAAAAATCATAATTTACACATAAATTTCAAAAGATGAGGCAGTAAGGGAAGAGTAAAAAGAGAGGAAAAAGTCAACAAATGTTGACTTACTTCATCAAACTTTTTATTAATGCTAGTTATGGTTTGAATTTAAATTTAAAATATGTTGGTTAATAAGTGATATGTAATCTCATTATAAAATGTTATGGTTTACTATAATTTTAAAGTGAGAATGAGTCTCCCCATAAATTAAGCTTTCTTTAACAAACAAAAAAAAAGAGCAAGAGGCAGAAGAAAAGAGGGGGAAACAATGGAGAAAGCTATTTTCTAAGTGGCAAAAAGGAGTAAGGATGAGAAAAATCCTTAGAATCAACCTTCTTCAAATTGGCACCCCGACGATAGAAAGAAACCAGTAATTTGTAGTGTCTTTGTGAATATCTCATTTTGTTTGGGTTATTTTATATTTATTTTTAAAATTAACTATAATTAAAATTTTAAAAAATAAAATAATTTTAAAATGAAAAAGAAAATATTTTTCCTTCCCTAATCAAAACAAAGAGAAGAAAATTATAAAATAAATCTAATTTTTTTTTTTTTTTGCTTTTACTAATTCACTTAACAGCCCAAGGCCCTAGAAGCTTGTTCTCTCTCCTTAGTCCTTACCAACCCATATCCAAGCCCAAGACCAGTAACACTCTGCCTTCCCAAAGCCCTAGCATCCCAAGTGCCACCAGCCGCCACCTCCACTAAATTCATGTGCCAATCTTCCTTTGTTACGTGATTTGCTCAGATTGATGGCAATGGGATCCTCAGGGAATTAATCGGAGATCTTCAGAGGAGAAAGGGATCCGAAGGGTCTCCGGAATTTCGGGCAAATTTTCAGAGGGGTTTTGGGGTTTTTCTTTTTATCGTTCTAAGTGTTTTTAAGGAGGGAAAGATCTTTTTGTCCGGGGCACTCGGATTTTGGGAGGGAGAGTTTTCTTTCAGAGAGCAGAGTACGAGAGGGCAGAAAACGTGGTGTAAGGCGTGATTTTGGAGAAAGTGAAGTCGTCTTCCTTTCTCTGTGTATAGAAGCAAAATACAAAATATAAAGTGAACCTGGTTGTTGTGTTATTTTTTAGATATTTTAGTGAGCTGGTGTGATTCGATTGGTTGGAGTGTGTGTGCTCATTTAAGCTGAGTCTGACCTGCTAAATCGGAAATTTTGTTGCGAATTTAATGGTTAAACCCATAGAAGTTCAGCTTCCTTTGATTTTGTATGTGATAGTCTTCCACATATTCATGATATCTCTCTCCATTTCGTTTGTTCTGTGATCATATCTTTGGACTGTTACTAACTGTGATTGGATTCTATACGCTGATCTCCCTTATTTGTAGCGAAAGATGCCTTTAGTGCATGACTGAAAATTGATATGATGCTGTGTTGGAGGTTTGGGTTGTTTATTGCTTTGTAAGGGATCCTGGGGTGCTGTTTTGAAATGTTATTGAGGCTTTCTTTGGTTTGACTCTGTGTAATTGATATGTCCAATCTGATCAGTAAAGAAATATTCAAAGAGAAATATTTCCCTTCAAATATTTTGAGTCATTAAATCAGTATGATAACGAATTTGTTTTCTGGTTCTATGCTGTAATAGTTGTCGACAATTTTCCAAGTGCTGGTATGACAACTGAGTTCTTTCATCTGATTGTTTGTCTGGGGATCCATTTTGGTTGACTGCAGATGTGGGAAAGTTAGAAGACCTTGTTCCTTGCCTCATGATGCCAGTTTTGGGTTGCTAAAGCAGAACTGATTCCCCTGTTACTGTTGTGTTTAATTGAATGATGAATCTCTTGTTGTTGTTCAAAGTGGGTGGAGTTGTTACTTGGTTTATTTTTGCTTGGTTGAACATTTGCAGAATCTGAATTTTACTTAAAATCTGAACCCTATCTGTTTAATGTTCTAGGAAATGGGGATTATCTAGGAGACCAATTAATTAATGTCATTATTTTGCTGCGCTTCATTCTGCATATTATGATCTGTTTGGCATGTGATTGGAATCGATGAGAAACTTGGATTTAATTTTGGATCAATTCAGTGTTCATCCATGGTTTTTAGTTGTACCAGCGTAATGATCTGTTGAGGTCTGTTGATTATTTGAAATCTGACTTTAGTTTGATATGAATTTAAGGGGATAGGCTTAGCAAAAGCATGACAAATAGGATTTCAGCTTTTTAACTTGCAGTTGATGACCGAAATAGTTCAGTTCATGGTTTCTATGGGCGGGTTGGCCTCTTTTTGCTTTTTGTGGCATTTAGATGGAAATAGGTATCATTTCGCTTTGCTTTCTGTTGTCATTGTCACCGAAGCTATTCATGTTGATGAAACCTAGACAATGGTTGGATCTTTTGTCCTTGTGGCATAAGGAGGAATGATATAATGTTCATATGTATCCGTTGCATGTTCTTAATATGGTGTTGCGTCTATGTCATTACACGAACTTGGGGTCATGGTGACGATTCTTCAACGAAAAAAGTGTAATAATAATAAAAGGGAAGAATTTGGGTGGCTAATATATGCTGTGTGTTGAGGGTATGCCCGTTTGTCGCTCGGAGAATGGTATGCTTATTATGTAGGATGCTGGTTCAAGCCTTTCCAGCTTTCTTTAGTTTTCAGTTCACAGCTTCCTTGAACTTGTATGTGGTTACTACTCTTCCTTGCCAGTTGAGTTCTGCCTATCACATTATGTGATAATCTATGGTCATGAATTGCAAGTCTTAAAGCAGCGAAAATATATATATATATATATATATATATATATATATATATATATATTATATTAAAGAGAGGGAATTCAAGTTTGACCAATGTCACTTGTCATTGTTTTTTTTTCCCTTTACAATTTTTATTGCCTCATATAGATGTCAATCACAAAATGGTTTTTTAATTCATGTTTTTATTTTTATTTTCACTTTGCATGTCAACTCTTTATTGATTTTTAAAATTATTATTATAATTAAATTTCATAGATTTTTTAACTATAATTATGAAAAGTAATTTTGAGGTCAAATTCAATTTTTAATTATACTTGATTTCATTTAATTGTTGACAATAATGTATTAATTTTTCAATTAAATAGCTATTCAAGCAAACATAAAATTTTGTAGCTTCTTTATTTTGGAAATATAGGCATTCAAATATAGGCATGTTAACCTAATATCTAGGGATGAACATGGGTTGAGTTAGGTTTGGGGTAATTTTGGATCCAACTTACTCATAGAAGTAGTGGGTTGGGTTGGGTTTGGAGATTTTTTTTCTTTGACTCGAACCAACTTGACTTGCTTATATGTGGGTTGGGTTGGGTTTAACCCGTGGGTTGAACTTGAACCTAAAATAAAATTTAGTATGCTAAAATAGAAATTGAAATCTGTTTTAAATAACATTTCGTAAGTTTTCAAATGTCATATTATAAAACATAAATTGCAAAGGACATATAACTCTAGGATTACAATTATGATCAATATAAACAAAAAACAAAGACACATGTAATACAATTAACCAATGACACTATAATTAACATTTCATCTTCTCTTTGATTTCTTGCAAGTCAATAACACCATAACATTAACTACAATCAACACAATTGTTAAAATATAGAAAAATTGAAACCAACAATGAAATAATAAGTTAAAAATAATTAGAATTCTAACCAGTTAAATAGAAAACATCTAAAACGATCAATTATTACGATTTACAACTTCATTTCTAGTAGTAGGCATATATAATAATAAATGAATCATGAAACATTAACAGACATTAATGATTAAATTATTAGTAATTGACTAAACAAATTAAGCAAATTCTATATACTATATTACCTACTTCAATCTTTTCAATTTTATCTATTTGAGCTTGTAAATCAATGTGTTTATCAAAAGTTCTCAATTAGTAATGAGTACAAATCAATGTCTCAATAGTGGTGAGTTGCAAAGAATTACGAAAATAATTCAAAACTCACATTTTAATACTAAATGTAGTATAATTTTAATTTAAAAATTCTCTAAAAATTAATTATCTAAAAAAATTATTAACTTATATAAGATTCTCAAAGCCCCATTAAAAAGTGATTACACATCTTAAAATATTATATAAAAAATCCTCAGTGGGTTGGGTTGGGTTTTGCGGGTTTGGAGAGTCTTAACCCGCTACCCGACCCATACCTCGTGGGTTTGACTATTTTAAACTATACCCAACTCAACCTAACCCACAGACTCAAATCAACCCGTCAACTATGGGTTGAGTTGAGTAAAAATATACGAATTCGTGGGTCTACTCGACCCGTTGTCCACCCCTACTAATATCTATTGCATTTCAAAATTATTTTTAATTTGCTTCTAAAATTTTTGTTAAATGAAATCAAATGCCTCCTAAATTTTATTATTATTATTAATATTAATATTTTGAATGTTAATCATACGGACATATTTTTGTTGGTTTGCTTTTTTATGAAACGGCTTTTGATGGTGCTGTTTTGTTATTTTCGAATCTAATATAGTATTTGGAGAGTTCTTTTTACTTGTAGAAGTAATCGTGATTTTGTTAGATATGTGAAAAAAAATGAATTTTTTAAATGCCTTAATGTTAATATATTTATATAGATAATAAGTAAAACACTTTATTATGCGATTATTTAATTATATATATTTAAGTCAATTTATTATAATCATTTAACAAATTCATACATTTCTCGAGTAATAAAATTAGTTTTCATTGTTTGGCAGAATATTCAACGATCTATATGGGCTCTCTAATTCAATACATGTTGTTAGATTAATGGCTCATAATCAGTACATGATGCGCCTAATTCTTCTTAAGTTGGTTCTTTGGCTGCCTATAATGTGTCTGATGAAAAAGGCCAAATAACAAAGATTCTGTGTAGAGCGCTAGGGTAATGCTTCGATTGTTGAATTGCAGTGGGTATTGTCATTCTAGGCCTATGTATTCATGGTTATTATTGGGCAATCAGAATGATGCGTTGCTATTTCACTTGTTTATATGTTCTGGGATTCAGAATGCCGCGACTTGGTTGACCAAAAGCCCAAGTTTCTATCTACATATAAGTCGTACAATCTTTGGACGACTCATCACTGGTAAAAGAAAAAAATTGCCACATCAGCACACTTCGAAAAAATAACTCTGAAAGTTAAGACTCTCAAACGGACGACCAGTTTAAATTCATTTGTGATGGATTGCAAGTTAATTGAGTCAAATTAAAGTTATTAATATTTAAATAAGTTATAAAATAATTAATTTGACTTGTCTTACATTAATTTGAGAACTTACACGTACTAACCTGTTTAATAATTTTTTTAAAAAAATAAAATTGAGCAGTCAATTCATTACTCATTACAGAAATTTCAAAAATTAGTAAATAAGTCACAAATCAATAATAAAATAAGTCACAAAATAAATCTTAAATTTTAATAAATAACTATTAAACCACATCAAATTATAAATTAATAAAATAATAATAATAAAAGATGGTAAATATAAAAAGCAAGGGGCCATTTAACCCACAGGTTTAATAGGGTTAGTAAAAAAATGTTCACTAAAATAAAAGTTTGACATTTATGTTAATTGCTCTACTAAAAATAAAATATAGTGAGATTCTTTTTTTTTTCAAAAGTGATACATGTGAGAGGTTGCATACTGTTATATTATCTTTTTTTGGGCATATGAGAGAGCAACTTAACTGATATGCCCATCAAACAGTTTTATTCTAGGCGAGCTTACTCACCATTCACAAAGAAAAGGAAACAATATAGTTGTTGTGTTAGTGTATAGTAATGTAATTATGTTTTCAAAAATTGGCAGAAAAGAAATACAATTGTTATGCTACGAGTGTATGACTTCAGAATTAACTTTAATTGATTGTAGCTAAATATATAAATATGCCTTCAACTATAACAACTATCAATTTGTTATTTGAAATTGGTCTATGAATATTTTTTTTTTATTTGATTGTTGGAGTCACATGCCAAGACTAAAATTAACTAAGTAGAATACTGAAATATTTGTTTTATATTTGATATGTTAGAGGCTATATATTTACCTTCATACGCCAATGAAATACTGTCATGATGCTATCCAATAAATAACTCTTAGGATGATTTCAATAGGATAGTTTTTAAATAATGAAATTTTCTCAAATATTGGTTCCTTAAAATATTTTTTTTCCATCTTATTAGTTATTCTATTTTTATGATACAAGAAATATTTTATCAAATATCTAATCTGGGTAAAATGGTTGGCTTGAGTCATGTGTTCTTTCTTAGTGGGTTGTTGGTTGTGCATCAAATTAGTTTTTTTGTCTTTTCTCTTTTTTCTGAAATAACTTCTTCATCATATGGTCACTACACTTGCTAATGTTTTTGCTTATCATTCTTGGCATTACTTTTGAAGGAGCTATTGGTGAAACAACTCCACTCTTGCTAATCTTAGTTTCTTTTTCTTCTTTTTGTTATGGCCCTGATTGATATGATATTAATTGCTCCTATGTTTTCTTTTGTTTGAATAACAAATTGGGTCAATTTATTTTGTCTGAACAAGTGAATTGTTAGTACAATAAGTACATCAACAAGTAACTCGTGCAAACACACGAGAACTCATATAATTGTCAAATATTTTCGTATCTTTTTTATCCTTTTTGGTACCCACTTATATTGATTGCAACTTGCAATGTTCAATATCTGAGACATAAGACCTAATATCTGTTGGGTTTTAGGATTAGGAAACACAGCGGAAAACAAAACCAAATTCCAAACCCATTCGAGGATCCATGTGAAAATCATAAAACATGTTAGGGGATTTACCTCTAAGAAGACACGAATGTCAATCACGAGCATAGCAATCGAGCGGTGCCTCTACAGTATCCACACGAACGAACTGAAATCGAGTTGTCTTCCACTCCGTGGTACTAGCAGCTTGGGGGGGGGTGCTCCTCTCAAGCTTACTTTTCTGTCACTTGTGTTGTGTGTGGTTGCAGCAGTCATATATCATATATATAGCTAAGGCAGCCTTCATAAGAGCATGAGAGGAGAATTGAAGTGCCTGTTCATAATTTGACCTAGGTCACAATTATGTGCATACTCATCTACTCAGTTGGCCTATTTAGTCTAACTAAAAGTCTAATTAGTTATCTAGGAGCTCAAGTCATAATTGGATCCCTAATTAAATTTATCTTATGAATATTAAACCTCAATATTGGTCCATTCTAAGTGTGCGACCCTGTAGGTTCCCATTATGTTGACAGTGATACTAAAATCTAATTTTAGCAATACAAACAGTGAGCAGTATTTAATAGTACATCACTGCTACTCAAGCAACAAAAAGTCAGAAATGTCAGTGATTTGACATAACCTTTCTGTGCACAATATTACCGTGTAATCTAGTCCCTTTGTCCAGATATCTAGATTAAACACAAGGCATTGAATGATCATCCTTGTAAAGTTCAATCTTTGGTTTCTTGATCTCCGAGTAGACATACTAAGACAAATGAAATTAATATCTCATATTGATTCATTCAAGCATGGCCATGCATTTTCAGTCTCACTCTATCAAGAGCCTCACATATATCACTATCGCTAAGTAGGAGGGACAAATCCTATTTAGACCACTCACATCCCTCTGCATGATTTGCAGTATATTCAATAGTCGTTTTTATAATTTCCTTGTTACAAGAGACATTCGACAGTATCAAGTCATACAACTCCTCATATAATGAACTGTAGCGCCTTTAAGTCAAAGGACCACATAGACCATTGTCATTGTGAGAATCGCTCATGACACTTACGTAATGATCCATACAATGTTCTCATGGTGGGTCAATCCAGTACAACATTATTTTAATGTGTACCCATGTGAAGACTTGATATCTCATATCTATAACCTGTGAGATATGGTCATCAGTCTATGCACCTACTAGTATCAGTGTATTACAGTTGTCCTAATTCACAATAATACTTGACTAGGTACATTGAACAATAATGTTCCAAAAGTAATCAATATGGCATTGTACTTAATATTCTAAGGACTTTATTATGCGTACTTAAACAAAATAAATAACACAATAACTGAAATGCCTTATATATATAATAAACGACAAGATATAAAGTATCCAGAAAGTCAATATACAATTGGCCTCTAGGGCATACACCAACAATATCAAGATATACTCCTTTACTAGAATGCTTCAAGTTGCAATCCAGAAAGGGTTTGCTAATTGTACCAAAAAAAAAGACTAAAAAAGAAAGGGCTTCCTAATTGCAATTCTTTCTTAATTCTTGCTGATCACAACATTGTACTTTTCCATGAGAAAATTATCTAAGTTTTATATCAAGCAATCATTGTCTTCTATGCTCCATTCTTACTTTGCAGTTTCTATAATATTTGACTCGAATTAATTTTTTATCATGAAAATTTGAAATAAATAAGATTGATATTTTTTTCTCTGAGTAAAGTAACTATTAATACAATAAGCAAAACAACAGGCGGCTCGTGCGATTGGATGGGTACTATACTAGTATGTAAAAAAGGTAAATCCTTTGATAAGAACTAGTAAGAGTGTGTTTGAATTTAATTAATTATTTGGAATAATCACTTTTTATATCTATAAAGCTATTTTCAGGGAAAAGCAATATGTTTGAGTTTTGTTAGAAAAAGTTGTTAATATTTTTTTATACTAAATAAAACTTTTTCTAGAAGATAAAATTTTTAGCATTATTTCAAAAGTTGATTATTTAATTTCAGATTATTTCAAAAGTTTTGGGAGATAAATAGCTTTTTACCCTCAACTAAATAATCTTTTTAATCATTCCATATTTCTTTTGGTAATTTAATATATAAAAGCAATTTTTTTATATAATCCAACAAAACTCTTTATCTTAAAATCACTTATGAATTAACATGTCCAAATATAAATTAATTTTTTCATAATTGATTTTCTCGATTATACACATATTGATTTTTAACATAGTTTTTTTTTCACAACTTACTTAAACACATTAAATCACTTGTGTGATGCACGAAAAAAATAAAATAAGAAGTAAAAAACTTAAAAGTATAGAATGTAAAAAATTAATTTTTGTATGTTTTTTAATTTCACATGAAAAGATATGATTAGAATCATCAACTTATTATAATGATTGTAGAGAGAATTTCATAAAATAAACAAATTAAAGCATGAAACCAATTCAAAATTAATCGATCAAATAGATAGAAGAAGTTTGAAGGTAAATTATAGGATTATTGAAGTAAACAAGTGAAACAAAAGAATGGGGGTTGAATTGTGTTTCTTAACCTTTTTGGAAAACTTTTCAAAACTTAACAGTTTAAACAAGACAGTGATTGAAATGATAAAGTAATGGACGAAAGAAGAGCTTCTCCGTCTTGTTGGACACAGAGAAGGTTTTTACTTTTTTTTTTGGTAAGAAGTTTCTTTGGACGCAGTTTAAAAGGTTTTCAATACTAACTTTAAAAGCGTATTAAGAAAACAATTACAATCCTCGGAAGTTAGTATAAAAATAATGACACAAATAGAGGGAAGAAAAGCTCACACCAGAGGTTTATCTTGGTTCACTCTCACAACCCGAGAGTTACGTCCAGTCCCTTCAACAAGAAGGATTTATTACTAATCTTTACAAAGATTACAAGTATTCTCCACCTCTTCAGGTACACAAATATTCTCTACCTCTTTAGGCACACAGTATTCTCAACCTCTTCAGGTTCTTAAGTACAAGTATTCTTTTATACCTAACCTCTTTAGGCTTTAAACAACTAAGTTGAATATGAAAAGATGTAAACGATGCTTGAGTGTTTAACTCACTACAAATAAGAATAGAATGATAAAACTCAAGACAGAAACTCTTTACAAGAGTGTAATTGAATTAAAAGGTGAGCTAAAAACTTTTCTCTTTTTATTTATCAAAATGCTTCAGCTCCTTCTTCTTCGAAGACATTTGTACTTATAGATAGGGAGTACTTGGAGTAGTCTTCATAAGCTTTTTCGTCCAACGGAAACATTTATTACCGTTTTGAGCAGTATTAAATGCATACGTTGATATCGTGTTGAGCTTCTTCTGATAAGTTGTCACGATCCAAACTAGAGGGCCCTGACCGACGCATAGGAAGGACTAGCCAACCTAGCAAGCTTAACGGACCAAAGATCATACTAAGACAATATGCTAAATCTATCGAAATTTTAACAGAGTAACGCCTAAAAATTTGACATTCCAATTTAATATCAACTCACAACCTGTACAATCACAAGGGAGTGAGTCATATGACCTAGTGAGAGATAACATAAGCTATAATGAAATGGGGACAAATTTTTCATTGAAATTACATTCATATATCGAAACATATACGTTATTTAAAATATTCATAACCAAACTAATAAGTAAATAAATCTTGAAATACCAAATTCCATATATATCAATAATCAAATATCCAATTGCCAAATATCGTATGGGAGGTCTCTAATCTAGAATTAAACAGAGATCTCACCGACGAACACATAGTTCGAAGGTTCGACAAAAGCCCACCAACAGGGCACAGGGGTCAAATCCACCTGTTAAGTCAAACAGATCCGATCGTGTAGGCCAACACGTCAGGCTAGCAACACCCCTATTAGTTGAGGTTCGGACCAAGGTGCACCAAGGCTAACGCCTACTGCCATTAGCTACAGTATTCTATCAAAGTTTCCTCCCAACAAAAACATAATGATACAAATCTAGATTTACGTACATTCATAGTCCAAAACAATTTATCGAAGCATATTAAAAAATCATGGAAAATGATAAACATTTATACCAAACATCTATCAACATGTCAAATGAAAGGCTTTTCAAATACTTGTCCCAAGCTTTCTTATATTCAACAACAAATAAGGTAATTGAATTTGTAAAGTCTTTCAACAAGAAACTTTAAAAATCAATGTACAAAACATTTTATAAATCATGTTATCAACTCACTCAAAGGGCGAGACTCCTCGAATCCAAAAGCTATGTGTCACGGACTATAGGACGATCCTCCAATAAATATAGGCCACAACAACATAACCAAAACAACAATCAACACTTAAAACTAAGGATTCTATCCCATTCAAGCATTTTATCAAACACCTAATGAGCAATCCCTTCTTCTCAAAGCTAACACAAACATTTTTGTGTTCTAACACCCATCCTATCACTATCATTCCTCCATAGCAACATTAAAGCTCAATATATAGCTAAAGATACCATAGATTTCCAAAATCCCCAAATCCAACCCTAGGTTCCCATAACCCCACAAATCTTAATTCCTATCTCAAAACTTGTATCCAACTACAAATAAAGAAGATATGAGCCTTAGGATTACCTTTACAAGCTAAGAAGATGAAGAATGAGGAGTGGCTAAGTTGAGATTCTCACCCAACAAGCAAGTCTTCCTCCTTTAGAAGTCCACAAGACAAGGAGCAAGTGGCAAGGAGAGGAAAATTCTACTAGAAGCTCTAAATACTCAAGGATGAAGCAAGAACTTGAAGGAAATTGGTGATTTTGGTGGGTGAGAAGAAGAGGAAGAGAGGGAACGAAGAAAGAAGGAGAGAAAAATCTGATTGGTTATGTGATAATTGTGTCAAACATAAGTTTATTTCGAAGTTACTGATACTGGGCGCTTAATCGCTTACTTTTGGCTGCTTAATCGGTCAATCACAGAGGAAAAACGTAGTTACTGATACTGGGCGCTTAATCGCTCACTTTTGGCCGCTTAATCGGTCAATCACAGAGGAAAACTGAGTTGCTGATATTAGACGATTAATCGGTGAAAACTGAGCGCTTAATCGGTGAGGTACCGAGGCAAAACATAGTTGGGCGATTAATCGGTGAAAAACTGAGCGCTTAATCGCTCAGTACATTCAGTTACCTGTCCCACCAATAACCTTCAAACATATCTATACTTAAGGAAATACCACTCACTTAGATTCAAATTTCTAACAAAATTCATTATGAATCATTTTGTAACTCATAGAACTAATGGATGACAAAAATGGCTCATATGGTAATCCTAAGCATTCATGATCACAATTAAATGACTATATGCAAGACTAGGGTATTACATAAGTGACTTTGATTATCAGGGACTGTCAAGAGTGTGATAACTGAGTCCTGATTTATCTGAGCGCTGACAAGAGGTTGTCGAGACCCGTCAAATAAATAAAATTACCGATTCACAAAATAATTTGTAGTATAGAGCATGAACCGAATCGTCTCTCAAGGATCCAAAAAGAACAAAGATTTAATCAGATCAAGATAATTAAAAGGGAGGTTTTGATGATTTGAAAAGATAATACACTAATTGAATTAAAGGAAAGTAATTAACAAATTAAAAGAAACAACCAATCCAAGGAAATTTACCGATCTTGAGTTTAACTCATCATTGATCACAAGAAATTCACTTAATTGCTAATCGTGTTCTTGGCCTTAGATCACATCAAGACGCCTCAACATGATCCAAGAATCCTCTACTAGATAAGCATCTAGGATTTAATTAACCAAGGTTAGATAAAGTAAGCACCATCCAAACATAGATTAACTTAAGATCCAGAATTTAACCAAGCTAAACAATCCATCAAAAAGCTTTAATAAATTGTTTATTCTATGTGATCCTCTTTGAATACATGGTAATAAAGCTATTACCACATCAACATCTAAATCAAATTAAGCAATTTAATCTAGATAAAAATCAAAAGAGGAAGAAGAGAAACTTGAATAACAATTAAGCAATATGAACAAGCGAAACAAGATCTCCAAATTAAACATCAAGATGGCTAATCCCTTGGATTGATTATGAGAGCATAGCCTTCCATGGATGGGAAGGAAGAACTCAGAAATAAAAGAACAAAAACGAAATTGTAAAGAGAATGGAGAAGAAGAGAAAGAAAACTCTCACAAATACTCAAACTTTCTTCAAACTTTCTTCAAACTTACTTAAAATTGAATCATTCTAATACAAAGAGGTTGGCTCTATTTATACTAATCCTAGAAGCCAATTTGTACATGTACATAATCTGAATACAAGTTATAAAAATATGAAAATTGTCAAATATGGAAGCTTGATGCATGGTTGGTGGGTTGATGCATGGTTGGTGGCTTTTAGTCAACAACTCTTATCCGACTTCTAGCTTCATTTTCATCACCTAAACGGTGCATTTTGACTTGGAGGTCTTCATGAAAGTTGTAGCCAGTTGTCTCCTTGAAATTTTTCAATTTGAATCATGCCATTTGGACGTTTAGAACTCCAGATATGCCAAAAACACTGAACCTACCTCATGTTAGGTTGGCAGAACGTGTTTCCAAATTCAAACCAACTTGTAGTCCAATATCATGCCTAAAACCAACTTGTAGCTTCATTATCATGCCTAAAACGACATCTATTGACTAAATGGTCTTCAGTGAAGTTGGAGATATGGGTCTTATTTTTCCAATGGCCAAGTTTCAGCCCAAGAGGAGGCCTATAACTCACTATGTAGTCCAATATGTGCACACTGTCTAGATTTTCCTGACAGCAAACCCACTCTGCATTGCAGGGATGTTTTGGACCCTTAGAAGTCCGATCCAGCTCTTGGGTTCTTCATGAAACTTGTAGAGCATTGTCTTAGCTTTCCAAAGACACCAAGATCACCTCAATTGGATCACCGAGTCTCAAGTTATGGCCTAACCAAGGAAGAAAGGTCAAAATGCATCAAAATCCGAAAATTATCCAATATTTACATTAAAACCCAATGAAGCCCAACAACATTAAACTCATCTAAAATACTAATATTGGGCACAATAAACATCAAATAAAGCCTAATACAAAGCTAATATAAGTGTCTCAAATTGATTGATCAAGCGCGCAGAAAGTTTCTTATTTGCTGGTTTTTGTAGTTGTTAGTAGTGTCAGCTAAGTGGCTAAGTTGACTTCTTTTGTCATGTACTTTTGTTAGGGTTCTTCTCAGCATTTAATGATGAATAGTTCTTCATATTTGAATTTGAGCTTTGGACGAATGCTTTAATTTGAGTTAAGTAAGGAAACATTGGACGATTCAATATAATATATTCGAAAACCAATTTTGAGTCTATTGGACGAATACTAAGTTTCCTTTTAGTTTGGATATGAAAGAAAATAATGGATGTACACACAAGTACCAAACTGTTTTACTTCATGTTGTTTTGTTAGAGGTTTATCAACACATCTTAAAGCCAGAAAACATTATTGGATTAGTCAGAACAAAATTATTCACTAATTACGCGAGACTTTACTAGTTCATTCTAATTTAAACCTTTTGTTATCTTCAAAACTTTGAGGGTTTAATAATTTAAACTTCTTTGGTTCTGAAACTAATTTCTCAAAGGTTCTTTGGTTCCAACAATTAGCAACCATGTCCCAAAATAAATGAATGGTCCTCATGATTGACTATTGCTTTAGAATCCAACTTGCTTGGTTTAACATATTCATTGAATGGAAGTACTCTTTGCATGAAAGCTTCTTCACATTCTAAGTTGTGTAAAAGAAATTTTTTGTCACAATATTAGAGAATTAACGTTGGACTAAAGAATTTAATATTCATAAAGCATGCACATACATATAAAATTAAGCATCTAATATTTCACAATGTAATATTAAAAGCAAGCATCATAAGTTTTCAACCGATGTAACTATTTTCTACAGCTTTTACTACTAAGAAGCTACAGAAAATTATTCCTTTTTCCAATTTCTAAATTATATTGCAAAGGAAAAATTGCAAGAGTTTTAAGTTAATCTGTTTGATCGAGAATCTGGTCTCTTTTGTATGGAAAATTATATGGAACACGAATTTTGTATTGTTGGGGGAATAAAATAAATTAGAACGACAAGTGATTTATTATTTTAAATTAGTTAAATTGTAACATTTTATACCACTATGAACTATTGCATCTCTTTCATTGATAATGCAATATTATAAAAGATTATGGGGTAATACATTCAAGACCTGTGTTTAATTCTCACAAAAATATTACCCCAGTAGGATTAATAGTGTTCAATGATAAATAAAAAATATACTAATATAATATATCACACTTATAAAATTGAATTATTAGACAGTGAATGCTGCAAAGAGAAATTAACTTTTAAGAAAAATGTTGTTATTAAAATAGAGAAATTATCGAACACAAATATTTCTTGAAAAAAAAAGCACCAAATCCTTAATTTTGTCAAAAGAATCTTTTTTGAAGTCCTTCACGAAAATTCCTGCAAAACGAAGCTACATCTTATAATGTAATGAAAGATAATAATATAAACAAACAACTTTGTATGTATAAATTAAAATGCTGATAAATATATTATTTAATTCAGCTACTGTAATTTTTGAAAAACTTCCTTGTACGTTATTAGTTGTGTTAGAAGATTCATCTTCACTTCATTTGATCCAAATCTTTAAACCATTCATGCTCTTCACTCTTTGACACTGCCACATATAGTTGTCCATGACTAAAATCTGACTTCGGGAGATAAAGGCTCACATAAGAAAGATATTGGCCTTGATTTTTATTGATGGTCATAGCAAAACCCAAGGGAACTATTTTCTTTGAAATCTAATTGGCAAGGTGGAATTGGACGAAACCAAAGTCATTTGAGGAATGAAAACCATATCCCTAGAATTTTTACCCGAAGGAATTTTGCATTGAATCTAGTGAGTGCCGATTCTAGTAATTTGTTATCTAGTACCATCGTTTAATCCTCTTGATTGATCAATATTCCTGAGGAGCATAACCTAGACACCGACTTTAAATTTGAGCTTATGATTTGGAAGCCCATAGCATGAAATTATATAAAGAAATTCTGCAAAGTAAATTTCAGCATTCAGATCACCATATGAATCTTCCTTGCATATACTATCAAAGCTCAAGTAGATTCTTTCATCATCAGGTTTTAATGACATCAAATAATTGTTAACAAACTCCACACTTTCATTTGTTGGACCATGTATTTCTCTTTCTTGGAATAAATCTAAATTTGAAATGTTTTCAAGAATATTTGGATAAGTAAATTCCACAAATTCTGCAAATAAATCATCTGAAACTTGAATGAGCATATCATCAGGAATTTGATTTTCTTCCTTTGCCATCATTTGGTTCCCCAGCTTCACCATTTCCAATCTGAGAATTCCCCCATCTCTGTTATGTCAGAATAAGAAATAACTATTTGAAGTCTCATGCTTTTTGTCAAATACAAAACCTTACAAAATCTCCACAATGGGAAGAGTTAATGGTAGCATGAACAATGTCTTGCTTAGAAGCTTTTGGAATAACAGGCAACATTTGGCGAAAATCTCCACCAAGAACAATTACTGTAGCCCCGAAAGGTTCTTCTGACTTGAGTATATCCTTCAAACTCTTGTCTAATACTTCAAAACAATGCCTATGCATCACGGGCATCATCCCAAATTATTAGTTTTGCCTTAATTAACAATTCTGCTCGAGAGTTTTGTTACCTTAGGTTGCAAGTTAAATTTTCATTTATATTCAACAGAATTGAGAATCTATAATGGGCATTTTTTCCACGGGGAAGTGATAATAAAGAAGCAATCATATAATTTCTCTTCGTGAATGAATTGCTGAGTAGAAAGTTTTCCAAATAAATGCCTTCCTTGTGACTCCGTAACCATAAAGAAAATACAGTCCTCATCTGTTAAATACAATACAATATAAATATCTATTTTCAAACAAAAAATCTAACTATTTTCATAATTGATATTGAAATTCCGTTTAATGATATTTAATATAGTGATATTAATTTATTCATAAAGGATCGAATTCTAGTATTCTCATTAAAATAATAATTTTACTTTTGGTAATATAAATGCATCCATGGTATATTGTGATGTGAGAAGTATAACATGTAATACCCCGGGCTGAAGAGGGCGGGGAGTGATTGCCAGTGCAAAGAGGCACGGACAATGAGAAGCTCCTGGAAGACTTCTAGGCGGAGGGAGACATGAATAAAACGATCCCACACCAGAAGAAGAGGGGATTTCCGAGATTGTGCAGGTATGAGACTGTGCAATTAAGGAAGCTCATATAGGATTTGATAGGTACTACCTATATCAACAAGATGCATCTTCTTTTCGGGAGCCCATAACTTAGAAACTCCAAGGTTAAGCGTGCTTGACTTGGAGAAATTCAGGGATGGGCGACCCCCTGGGAAGTTCTCAGGGTGCGTGTGAGTGAGGACATAAGCACGCTGAAAGACTCGTGTTGGTTTGTGGGGCCAGTCGTCAAACCTAGAGCACAGGCAGTTACGAGCTGGCAGTGGTTGGCCACGAGACACCAAAATTCCATTTCCAGAGATAACCACGGCCAGGCCGTGGTGGTGACCACGCCCGTGGTTTGGAATCTGGGCAGGAATAGTGCCACACCCAACTTCAAATCAAAACCCAAATTTCTCTATGGGATCATGTCCTCCAATCCATCAAAATACACTAACCATATCATTCACTTTCACATACCTAAATCCTTTAAAACAGATAACAAAACACATCAACCTTAAGCATAGGTGAAAACCCTAGATTCAAGCTTAATCCTACATCATACACTTTCACTCTAAGAACATCATACAATAACACAAGTAAATTCACACTCACCTTCAAATGCTCTAAACTTGATTCCAAGATGGGATTGGTAGTCAAGGCAACCTTCCATTCAACTTCCTTCAAAACACTCAATCAAAACAACCAACTTTTAGACATGGGTGTTCTTGATTCTTGGAGATGAAAATGAGCTTCTTAAGAAACTAATACAATAGGATTGAAGAAGAGATCATAGTGATCAATAACCATCAAAAGACCTAAGCCAAAAGGTGCATAAAAATACTTACTTTTGAACCTTGAACTCTTGAAGTTAGCTTGGCTATGGAGACTTGTCTTAAATTTTGGGGAAGATGACATTGTGTCATCCAAGGGGGCCGGTTCCCCATTTCAAGAGGGAGGGGAGGTTGAAATGTCTATCTTGCCCCTCACTTAAAGGAAGAATCACAAAATTGCCACTGAGGATGTAAAAAGACTAAAATACCCTTATGATTTCTAAGAATTCCCAATAGGTCCTGAAGAAAATTAAATTTACCAGTAGGTCCTAACTTAGTTTGAATAAATACAAGAGTTTAGATTTCACCTATCTCTTCCATAGGTTCTACCGAGTTCACGGGTATAACCAGAATTTCGAATTAATCATTCTAACTCAATCTATTACCATTTCTGTAACAGAACATACAACTCATCCAAAGAATTTAACTAAGTCATAATATATGAAATTTAGGGATGTTACATAACACACTTTCAATTAACAATTAATAATTGACATAAATGATTTATACATTAAATATGTTAGTAAATAAAATAAATCAAACCAACTTGCGTTGGTACGAGTAAAAAGGGCTCGGTTACTATAAACATCTTGTCTCGAGTTTGATCATTGGGGCAGTGTGTATGGAGAAAACGCAATTGGGAGGGGTTCCTATTTCACGGGCCTAACAGTACCCCGTGAAATTAGTTTCTTGCCTTCCGGGTGAGAGGATACCTTGGTTTACACAAAAAAAATCAATATAATGAAAATAATTGTTTTCAAAAGTTGACAATAAAAGAATCAATAACATTATATGATTCTTTAAATTGACTGAGACATTAAATGTATTATTAAATACAATAAAACAGTATAATACAAAATAATTGTTTTCAAATTTGATATTCAAAAAGTCGTTATATCTTATAAATTTGGTTATTTAAATATTAATTGAATAAAAACGAAAAATTAACAATAAGAGTGAAGAAAATTTATTTAAATATCAATCTACTAAAAAAAAAAACTTGATCTTAAATAATTTTTAAATGCAGCCAATTTTAATTATAAGGTTATAAATCATATTAATGAATTTTATTTTTTGGTATAACGGTTACTTAAATTCTTGGAGACTACTAAAGTACTTAAATTTTTGGGATAACTTAATTTGCTTTTCCTTCAAAAGATTGTTCCTTGTTGTAAATTCCTTATTAAGCTTATTTGGTCACCTTTTTAAGTTCTCTTCCTCCACATCAATCTTTTATTTGTACAGTTCTCTACTACAATTTGACTGTATGGGTAATATGTAAAAAAAGCAAAGACTTTGATAAGAATTATTGTGTAATGGTTATTTTCTATTCAACCTTAATGCAAATTATGCCCTATATATAAGTCAAGGATTTAATTTTAATCCACTGTCAATGTAAAGTTTCTTTACATTGTTATTTAATCATGTGCTGATATATAGGGACAGATCCAGAAATCACTTGTTGGGGAGGCTAATTATAAATTTTAAAATATTAAAAAAAATTTCATAATTTAAAAATTAAATATATCATAATTTTATTAAAATTAAGCACAATATTCTTAATTTGTGTGTCTATTTCGATAAAAATTTATTTTATTTGCTTATTCATTGAGTTAGTTGACCAAACAATTTATAAAATATACATACTTATTAACTTATAATAATGACTATTTTAATTTTTTAAGTATAACAAAGGTCAATTATAAATTAATGTAGGGGCCTATACATATTTTAATATAAAAGTCCTATTACATATAATAAAAAAGTAAAATTTGTAAGGTATATTATACCAAAAAAAAAATCTAGGATGGGAAGGGGGGCTGGGGCCCTGCTCGCCCCTCCTTGGATCCGTCCCTGCTGACATATAATTAAAAAAGTTAAATTTTTTACGTAATTATTGTGGTAGTCAAACTTTTTTAATGATTTGACAATAAATTATTGGATGACAGTAGAAAAAAACTTTATACTGACAATTGATCAAAATTAAACTCATAAGGTCAAGCTCAAATTAAATGTTTGTTAAGAGTAAGCCTGGTTTGACTTATTCCCATCCCTAGTTGTAAATATAAGAATTCTATAATGTGCAACGGATTTAAAAATCACCCATAAAAATACTGACAACGGTGAATAAGAGTTAGTCAAGTAAGGTAGAATTTTTTGAATATGATTGGGTCTAATTGTTTGATTAATATTAGTTATTCTTTTGTGATCATTACATCTTTGGAGCGGTGGCTTAGATTCACATTAGTTTATCCTTTGCCCCGCCCATGTAGGTATTGATTTGCTTGTTTTGTCCTTTATAATGAACAATGCACAATTTTGTTTAGCAGTTCAACTTTTACTGAACCTTAATTTTGTGAGCATTGTATGGCTAATTACCATATGCAGGTTAATTTACTTCTGATTTTGTGAAAAGATACTTTTATTAAGTTACTTATATGGATCCTTTTCATGTTTAAATGGCATTTCTTTTTTGTAAAAACCTTTTATTGATGGTTAAAGAGTTTCAAAATCAGATTGACATTTCTAATTATACCGAATGATAAAAAGTTGCAAATTATTATAATTATTATTTGGGTGAAAAGTTAGTTTCATCGATGGCCTTGACTGTTGACAATTGTAATAAGCCTAACTTCTAGACTAGGAAAAAAAATATAATGAAAAATGAATTGATATATAGGAAATACATTTGAAAGATTAGATAAATTCAGAAACAAAATATAATAATAAAAATGAAAGATGACTTCCTGCAAACTACCTACCCTTCACCACCACCAGCCCAATTTTAATGGCTTATAATGAAAGATGAATGGACAAATAACACTTAAAAGATAAGGCAGAGATAAATTAGAAACACATTTATGAGATTAGATAAATTAGGAAACAAAATATAATGATAATGAAAAATGAATTGACAAATAGAAAAGACATTTAAAAGATAAGACAGAGAAAATTAGAAAGACATTTAAAATATAAGATAAACAAGGAAAGAAAATATAATGAAAATGAAAATTGAATTGATAAATAGGAAAGACATTTAAAGGATAAGACGAATTGGGAAATGCATAATACGAATGTATTCAATAGCTTCTCTATTAAGATAGGAAGGAAATCAAGATTAAAGAAACATACCAATAAAAGTATGGATTTAATTTTAATCCATTATTAGTGTAAATATTTTTTACACTGTTATCTAATCATATACTAGCATATTATTAAAAGTGTTAGGCTTTTGATATAATTATTAAAATAGTCAAACTCTTTTAATGAGTTAGCGACAGTGTAAAGAAACTTTACACTACCAGTGAATCAAAATTAAATTCTAAAAGTATATAAAAAAAGATTTAAATTTAATCCATTATGTAAAGAAACTTTACACTGTCATCTAATTATATATTGACACATAATAAAAAGTGTTAGACTTTTGAGGTAGTTGTTATAATAGTCAAACTTTTTTAATGAGTTGGCAATATATGATTGCGTGACAGTGTACTTTACACTAACAGTGGATCAAAATTAAACTCATAAAAAAAATTGGAAGAATATAAAAAATTTTAAGAGCATATTTTGGATTTCAAAATTTGCATTAAATAATTGGGCAATTCATTCCTTTATAAATCCAATCCATTCGTTCCAGGATTGACATAGCTATTTGGCTGAAGCAAGTTTTCGCTTTCCCATCTCTATACAGTCCACAAACTCCGCACCTCTTGATCTTCGGTTGTTTTGAAATAGTTGTAGAAGCAGTCTAGCAATCCAAAAGGGAGAAGTTAAAGAAATCAAATGGCACCCACAAATGAGAAGGTTAGGAACAATATACCTGACGATCTTGCATTGAATATTCTGTCAAAATTGCCTGTGAAATCTCTGAAGCGATTTAGGTGTGTACACAAATCATGGTCTAGTTTATTTGAAAATCCCCATTTCATGAGCATTTACCGCCGCAATTTCATATCAAAAAATCATAATTCATCTCTCCTCCTAAAGCAGCAAATGCCAAGTACCCATAGAGAAAACCTGTTTTTACTATCTGATGAGAAGTTTGAGAACAGGGTCAAATTAGATTGGCCACCTCCATTTCAAGAGGATGACCGTAATATTTTTATATTGGGTTCTTGTATTAATGGCACAATTTGTCTCTATCAAGGCCCAGACGTAGGCCCAGATATTAGGCAGAAAGTTGTATTTTGGAACCCAGCTACTGAAGAATTCAGGGTCATTCCTTTTGGCCCTGTTGAGTGTCCGCTTGGTGTAGACATTTGTGTAGACCTTCAGGGATTTGGTTATGATCATGTGAGAGATGACTATAAGGTAATTCGATTTTTATATTTTTTCGAAGATAGATTTCAACATGTGGAGAATAGGCCAGACGTTCCAGATTCTTTTTGGCAGATATATAGCCAAAAGAGTAACTCTTGGAGGAAACTTGATGTGGAAATGATTAATCGTATTCCAGCTCCAAATGGTTCTGAGGTGTACTTGAATGGAGTATGCCATTGGTTGGGTCTTGAAGAACGAAATCAAGAAGAGTTACTGGTGTCATTTAACATGAGCGATGAGGTGTTCCATACAACATCCATAGATTCACATGCTTTTCGATTCGTTCGGAGACACTTGGTGGTGTTGAATGAGTCCATTGCTATGATTACAAATTATATTGAGAGTAATTGCTTTGACATATTAGTTTTGGGTGAACTTGGTGTGAAGGAATCATGGACCAAACTTTTCACAATTGGACCCCTACCTTGTGTTGAGCTTCCTATTGGAGTTGGGAGGAAAGGCGATATATTATTTGGAAAAAATGATGACGAATTGGCCTGGTATGATATAAGTAACCAGATGATTAGGGAGATTGGTGTTAAAGGAGAGGCATACTGTTGTCAGATAGCAATTTATAAGGAAAGCCTTCTTCCTATTGGAGGAATAAATCATTAATTGATTTTTCTACTCTAAGCATAAAGCTTTCACCTTAGAGGTTTAAGAGTACGGTTTCTATTACCTAGTTGAATGTTATGAAATAATTTGTATACAACTTGGCTTGTCAATTGCTTATGTCATATTTATTTTCAAGGATTTGAAAAAGAAACAATTTCGTTATATAAATTTTGCTTTATCAATTTTATTTGATGTTTTATTCTCTCCTATTTAACATTGTTTTGGTTTATATGTCAATTGTTGCTATGATCTATAATCTTTGTTGGCTAACCTTCATTTTCCTGTCGACATACCTTATATTTGAGAAACTTGAGACAATCTTAAGAGTTTAAAAAATCTCTGCTTGAACTTCATTACATTTTTTGTTGTTGTTAAATTTAGCATATGTCACTATGTTTGCTCCATTAGTTTTTGATTCCTGTTCCAAGATCAACTAGTAGGAGCTATACAAGCAATTCAAATGCAGAGTCAATCAAACTCGTGAAATTTTAAAGGGAACCTAAAAATTATGACTTAAAAAACACACTCCATTTCAAAGAAAGTGAGTTCAGCATTAAAAACCAAGTGTAACAAGTAAACTCGTATCAGAACAAAGACGTAACACGCTGAAAGAAAGCAGAATTTGAACAATGTATAACAGAGCATACTTGAAAGCTAACTATAACTACAAGTGTTGGTACTTGCAACCACTAAAATTTTTACTTTGTCATTATGCCATTTGTCAAATATATAAAGATGAACCAGAAGTCAAAATTGAATTGTCACAGGATATTAGTGACAATTATGTTTGACTTAATTATTATTTAAGCTTTGCATTTATATCTTGATATACTTGGTGTTTTAATCTTGATAAACTCTTTTCTAAGATTAAACTTGTGTGGTGTTGTTATTTACATTAGTCCATACCTCTCTTTAGATTATTGATTCAATGTAATTAGTACCATTGAAGCTTTTAAGAAAAGATATTGTGAAAGTTTTAAAACTCAATCCCCTCTCTTGAGTTATTGAAGCCACTTAGTAACATATCCCTATCTTTTAATATTTCATAATGTCAATTTTCTTGACCTTTTTGCTACCTAATTATTCTTAGAAACTTTTATATTACCTAGTCTTATAAACTAGGTCTAGCCGAAACCCTAACCTTATGGTTTAGGTTTCTTATTTCCATCATCAATACATAAATTAGCCATAAGGAAACTTTACTACTTAGCCAAATTACTAATCATTTGGTCATTTACACTATTTATTTGGTCGTTTTTCCAAACGCTTGATTTTTCCTTATTCTCCTATACTTAACCTTCTTCATTAATGATAATTATCCATTCCATTGAATTTATCTCAATTGTAAGGTTATTTAACCCTAGTTGGCCGAAACCTACGTTAGGTTTTCTTTAAGTATTTTCTTCACTAGAACTTATAATTTTCTCTCATTTTCTTTTAATTCTCCACAAAGATCATCTCCTAATCAGCATTATATACTTATATCATAAAAGATTTCCAACCTAAGTCTTCTAGGTCTCTTGGCCGAAACCACCATATTAGGTTTCTTGGAAATCTTTCAAGCTTAACTAGGCGTGGATTTAATCAAATAACCTAATTAAACAATATTCCATTTAATTAACTAATAATCTCATAATTAAACAACTCCTTTCAAGACCTAAATCTTTGTCTTGGCCGAAACTTAACTCAAGCTAGGATTATTAGGGTTTTTCATCCAATTCAAGTAAAAGTTACCTAATCTTGCTTAGTTATCTTCAAATATCCTAATTAATTACTAAATTTTTTGATTAACCTTTAATTCCATAATTAAAATTTTTGAAACCTTAAACTATATATGGCCAAAACATAACATGAATGAAAGTTCCTAGGGTTTTCAATCCAATCAAGAAAATTACACTAGATTTCAACATAATCTACTTTAAATTTCATCAAACCATCATCAAACAACCATTATCCTATTGATTTCAAAATCTTCATATGAACCATTGCTTCCAATATTCATCCATAATCCATCATAACCAAGCATAATTTGATTGTATTCTTTGATAAAAATCCATAAAAACCATGGAAATATCACTATAACATCAAACTTGAGAAATCATAAAGACCGAAGATGCTTGAACTCCTACCATTCTTGGTTCTTTCCCTTGAAGATTGAAAGACTAAAGATGAGTTTCTTCATTGATTCTTGCTTGTAGATTGATTCTTGATTTAAAACCAAGTCTTTTATATTTTTTCCTAAAATTTTCCTATTTTTCTTTGATTTCTCTTCTTTCTCTCTTTCTTTCTTCCTAGCCGACCTTCTCCTCTTCTTCCTCTCCTTGTGTTCGTCAATTCTTGGCTTGAAGAAGCCAACATTTTCATTAAATTTTAATTTAATTATGTTAACCTATCATATGTTAACATTTTTCATCACCTAATGATTACATCTAACCTTAAACAATCAAATGCTAACATTTAACCTCTAAATGGCATGTTCCTATTGGCTAACTTGAAAAAATAATATTTTATTTAACTATCAAGTTAGATTCTAATTATCTTGTTCAAATATAACTAGATTCCAATTATATGCCAACTATATTCTATTTAGTTAGCTTCATATTTGTCTTATTCTACTACCAAATTCTAAAATGATCATTATGTCCTTAGTGTCATAACCCTATAGTTACATAAATGTCACTATATATTCTACTAATTTATGATGGATATTTTAATAAATTCTCTTATCATCTAGATAGTTTTTAAGACTTTGTTTTCCTAGAATCGCTAAGAAACATAGTAACAATTCTAACA
Organism: Styphnolobium japonicum; assembly: GCA_023212625.1. Classification (NCBI taxonomy): domain Eukaryota; kingdom Viridiplantae; phylum Streptophyta; class Magnoliopsida; order Fabales; family Fabaceae; genus Styphnolobium; species Styphnolobium japonicum. Next base: position 17,228,116 of record JALBWW010000011.1, read on the forward strand.
GTAATATATTTGAACAGAATATATTCATTGATTAAAAATACTTATAAAATTTTATATATAAATAGATAAAAAAATTATACCTAGGTAATTTTATGGATTCATTTTATAATAAATAACAAAAAACACAGATTTCAAGCATAAACAGTATGAAAATAAATATTAAATTAATAAACAAACATTAAATAATTTTTTTATTTTTAGGGAGGATTTTATACATATTCAGGATACAACTAAATCCCAATGCACCCTAGAAATGAAGATAAGATTGCTTTTATCACGGAAATTGCCAATTAATGTTATCTGGTCATGCCCTTTGGCCTAAAACAATGCTAGAACAACTTCCCAGAAGTTAATGAATAGAGTATTTGAGAAGCAAATCGGCAGAAATTTGGAAGTATATGTTGATGACATGTTAGCTAAGACACTAAGTGCAGAGTATGGTGTTAGTGATTTAGAAGCTGAGTTAGGACAACTCAAGCTGGATAATATGAGGTTAAACCCTTGCAAATGCGCATTTAGAGTTCAGGGGAAATTCCTCAGTTTTATGCTTACCCACCGAGCCATTGAGACAAACCTTGACAAGTGTCAAGCAATCATTAATATGAGAAGTCCGCGAATAGTGAAGGAAGTACAACAGTTTACTGGCAAGGTAGTCGCATTAACTCGATTCATGGCCAAATTGGTCCATAACTCACTCCCATTCTTTAAAAGCTTAAAAAAAGTGTAAGAGTTTCAAGTAGACTGAGGAGTGCAACAAGCCTTCCAAAAACTCAAGACCACCCTGACCTCTTCAAAGGGATATCCTTGTTGCTCACCGCAAGTGCACGGATCGTACAAGTAGTAAAGTAAAAGATATCGTTCTCACGAGGATCGTGTGAATATCGCACTATGACGATTATAATTATCTAGACAATTAATTAGAGTGAGAGACTAAAACTAAATTGCAAACAAATCAAACTAAGCAAATAATTATAACGAAGTATCAAGGGATTGAAACTCTAAGATTCAGGATTCACTACAACTACTTTTTATGACATAGACTTAGAACATTCTAGTTAATGATTCGATCATGCTTTGAAGGTGAATCTTCCTATTTTATTTGATGCTCTCTCTCGAGTGGCAAGAAACGTGTTAGAATTAAAATAATACATATTCTCATAGTATTGGGACCATTAAGTTCTATGAAGTTCAGTTGATCCTCGAAGGATTACACCTACTTTCGTGGTCATAAAACCTAAGTTCAAATTCTAGATTTTCAGATAACAAATTTCATCTCTTGATTCTTCATTTAATTACCTAAGATCATGCGTTTATTGGTACCGACATAAGGCAAGCATTAAGAACACTAGAATTGAATCAAAACAAAGATCTTCCATTAACTAAAAGAGGTTTAACACTTTGTCATATAGTCATAGAAGAGTTACATCCCTATCCTAGATAAGAGACCTAGCCTCTCATGTTTACAAGAAATCTCATGTTGATTGAAGAAATAAAAGACGTCATAAAGCAATAGAGGTAAGGATGAGAGGGTTCCCCAATTTCTTTAAGAACGATATTCTTATCTTCATTCTTTCGGTTTGCGATCTTCAATCCTTGATCTTACTCCCCTTTTGAGGGTTTCTCTCCTCTTGTTTTTATATGTCATGCCTCCCTTTTTGTTTCCTCATGTGTGGAGGACTCTATCTTTTTCTATTACGCATAGCCCAAGCCCAAGAGGTCCAATTTCTACACAATTCGCACACAGCACGGTGTAGACCGTGTCTTTTCAAATGGCCATATGATGTTCTGGAGTGAGAATTTGAAAATGTGTCCAACAACAAAGTTGTAGATTTGTCTCTTAGATTTCTAATGCAATAAAAATCACGTCAATATCACTTCTCTTGATCAAGATATGACCTTTTTACTGCTAGGGGGTTAGAGAACTGCGAGATTCAAAAACAATCTTTGATCAAGCTTGTGGATCCTCTAAAGAATGGGTCTAAAATGTCCATTGAGTACCTGAAAACATCAAGAATGAGAGGAAATGAGTTGAAGTATAAAATTATGTAAAATATAGCTAATAAGGAAAGGATTCAATCAAAACCAGTCAAAATCCATATCAAATCAAGCACTAGATGTGTGTATTTTACTCACACATCAAATACCCCCAAACGTAAACCATTGCTTGTCCTCAAGCAATAAATAAATCCAGTATAAATGAGAGATATTGCATTATGAAAATAACAAGAGTTGTAATCCAAGACTTTTGAAGAAAAACCTTATGAGAGTCAATCCATGAACAACTCATTAAAGTGCTAAGGAGGTTAAAAGTAAACTCATGCGACCATGTCCAAGCAAATAAAAAGCCACTTATCTCAAGCATGCATTCACAAACCAATCTCGTGAATTAATTTCTCTCGAATGAGTTTATGCACAGAAAGTAGTTCCTAATACCACCATGAATTCAAATTCCCAAATCCCATAGGCAAGACAACTATTCCTATCTCCATTAATGTAGCACACACTTGCAAATGATCAGAGGTCTTATTAGGCTTGTAATGAGGCTAAGGGTTATGGTTAAGCACAAAGAAATGGATGAAAGGATAATCAAAGATGAGAGGATATAAAGTGAAAAAGGTCAAAACTAACTAAGGAACCATGTTTGATACAAAGGGAGATTTTCACTTTCTTCAACTAGCACTCTTTTATCTTTTCTTACTAATTTTTTGTGGCAAGAGATCTATCACTTCAAAATTTTTTATTTTCTTTCTTGCCTCCACCCCCAAACTTATTTCTTTGCGAATCGGGATGGACTTACTTTTTCAATTCTTTAGTGCTTTCACTTTTCTTTTCTTCCATTTTCGCTTTGATTTAATTCCTTAGCAAATCTCTCACCCTTCACAAAAATCCAGGTAAGGTGAATGTTGGTTAACTGAAAGAAAATGCTAAGTGCATGAAGGTTTCAAAGTGGGTACTAGGGGAAAAATATGTGAATCAAGGGTCGTTTAAGGTCTAAATGGGTTAAAAGAAAGAATGTCTAATCATCTCCTTTTTGCAAGTACACACTAGGATTTCACCTCAATAGGTTTAGAATACTTGTTCTAGGAATTGGTGAGGTACTTTGGAAACTACAATCATGAGCATAAACTTTCTCTAAGAACACATAAATTCAATTAACTGATTCATGAAAAACAAACTAAAGAAAGCAAGATGTTCTACGCTAGACAAGCATAACAATCATGAACAATTTTCCACTTAACACTTTCCTAAGATAAACATGCATTGAACTCTTTTGGCAACCTTAGTTATCTTATAAAGCAATTCTCATTCTTGTTAAAAACAAAGTTTAGTACTTAGATTCCAAATGGATTGGCAAAATTCAAATTATTCAAAATCAAAAGGATAATATGCAACTCAAAAATAAAACTAAACGAAGTCAACTAGCTAAAGGAAAGTAAATAAATTTTTGGCGGCCGACACTATATACATCCCCCTACAAAGACTCCAAAATTAGGAAGGCACTAAAACCGACACAACAAATGCAACGAATTAAAGCAAATTAAATAAACAAAAACAAGGACACAAAAAGCTACTCAAAAAGCAAGATTTGCACCCCCAAACTTAAAGTTGACATTGTCCTCAATGTCAACAAGCATAATAGGACAACAGTCATAAAGCAGAACAACGAATCACGAAAGTAGTGGTAATCAAACTACTAGATATCAAAGCATGAAGCATAAAAATCCAAAAAGATACAAAGCACCATGATAAAAAAGGGAGAAAAAATAGTCATGCATGACCATAAGGCCGTGTGAATTCGGTGTAGTTTTTTGTAAAAAAATCTGGGCAAACACACAGTCGTGTGAAAGCACACGGCCAAGCCCATGTTGTGTACTATTTGGATCACATAGCCTTGTGAAATCACATGGCCATGCCCATGTCCTATTATGTCATTACCTATTTTCACCTAGCAGACATCACACGACCGTGTGATTTCACATGACCATGCCTGTGTTTTTCTCCTTTTTATTTTCCTAGAAGCCTAGGCTAGCCAAATCAACCAATTCAAAGTTAAAAACGAAAGCAAAAAAAGGGCTAAAAGTAAAGTGTACTCCCTTTTTATAGCATGCTTCTTATGTAAAATTGGGTTGTACGACTTGCTATTCCACTTTGTTCGCATGAATACCTAAATGTCAAAATTAAGCATGGTGGTGAGAAAATAAAAGATAATAAAAACTAAACAAAATGAAATGAAAACGAATCTATACTAAGTAGAATGAAAAGAAAGCTTGAGTTACCTCCCAAGAAGCGCTAATTTAAGGTCATTAGCTTGACCCTATGTCTTCATGGTGGATGTGGTGACTCGGGAAGGGATGAGGTGATTCCTTTCTCAATAGAATCTCCATGGAGGCAAGGCTTCAATTATTGCTTGTCAAGAGAGATATTGTGACCATGGTTGAATTTCCCCTTTAATTTGTGTTTGTCACAGACGGTTTCATAGGCCATGGGGCCTTAAGGTGATTACACATAGGAGGGTCATTCATAAGAATGTAATGCATGCAATTTGGAGGGTTAATTCCATTAAGATCATCAATATTGTGCCTTTTAATCTTGCAATGCATCCTAAGATCCCTAAGTAGTGTAACAACTTCCCCTTTACTAGGGCTAGCATTGGTGATGATAGGATATGTAGAATTTAGGCTGAGAAATGCATACTTGAGCTTGGGAGAAAGAGGTTTGAGTTCTACTTTTGAAGCATCACTTTCATTGAGTGGGGATGGAGTGTTGGTGACTTACTTTGGCTCCTTAAACTTACATCTTTTCTAGTAGGGAACAATATGAGGGTTTTTTTTTTGTATATTTCCTTATGCATTTCTCTCGAATAGGTTCATCAATCACATATACTCTCAAGCATGAATCTAACATTGCGGGTTGTTTGGGAGCATTAAATAAATTGAACTCAACCTTATCTTCACCCATCTCTAATGTTGATTTTCCATTATTTACATCAATGATAGCCTTGGCAGTAACTAAGAATGGTATTCCCAATATAATTGAGTGTCGTATATTTTCTTCCATCTCAAGTACTACAAAGTCAACCGGTATGTAGAACTTACTAACCTTAAGGGGAACGTTCTCCAATATACCAAATGGATGTTTGACTAATCTATCCGCCAATTGCAAGGAGATGGTGGTAGGCTTAAGCTTTCCCACGTCAAGCTTCTTACATGTGGATCGTGGCATCAAACTGACACTAGCACCTAAATCACAAAGAGCTGTATGAATACTCAAATTTCCAAGCAAACAAGGAATAAAGAAACTACCCGGATCTTTAAGCTTAGAAGGAAGCTTTTTTTGAATGATTGCACTACATTCTCCTGTTAATGCAACTGTCTCATACTCCTCTAGCTTCCTTTTGTTAGATAGAATCTCCTTTAGGAATTTTGCATATGATGGGATTTGTACAAGAGCCTCCGTGAATAGAATGTTAATGTAGAGCTTCTTAAGCACCTCTAAAAACTTCCCAAACTGGTTGTCAAGCTTTGCCCTCTGATGCTTTTGAGGGAAAGGCAAAGATAGGACATATGGCTTTGGAGGTATATATCTTTTAGCACCCTCTTCATCATTACTCTTCTTTTCTTCGGTTTGTGATTTTGGCCTCTCACTAGGCTTATCTACCATGCCTTACTTTTCTTTATCTTTAAGCTCTTCCAATTGCTTGCAACTCTTCAAAGTAACTGCATTCACTTGCTCTCTTGGATTGGCTTCGGGTTGGCTTGGCAGTCTTCTCGAGGCTTGGCTATAGGAACTTGCTTGATGAGAAATTTAATTTTTAAGTTGACTAACTTCGAAAGAAAGTTGCTTTATAACCTCATCTTGCTGTGACATAGTTCGCTTGCTGTTTCATAAAGTTCGCTTGCTATTTTTGAGTCACTAGGAGACTTTCCTTCATAGCCTCTAATTTAGACTTGGGCTCTTAAGGTGGTGGTGGATAAGGTGCTTGAGCATTACTACCTTTTTGTTGGAAACCCGAAGGTGGTCTACTACCCAATTGGTTGCCTTGGTGTTGCTGATTTCCCCTCGAAAAATTGGGGTGGTTCCCCCAAACTTGGTTATAAGTGTTAGAATATGGATTCTCTTGAGGCTTATAGTTGTTGTTGTTGACAAAGTTAACTTGCTCAAAGGAGGAATCTTGGGAATAAGAACTCCCCATATACCAATTTGAGCTCAAGTGGCCTCCCCCACACAAGTTGCAAGTTACCATAGGTGTATCAATGGCATTCACAGTTAGCTTGTCTATCTTCTTTGTCAAGGCTTCAAACTTAGCATTAAGCATGCTCATAGCATCTACCTCAAAAAGTCCAACTATTCTCCTTGGGGTGGACCTTTCACTACTCCACTGATAGTTATTAGAAGCAATCTCATCAATCAAAGTAGTTGCTTCATCTGTAGTCTTCCTCATAAGAGCACCGCCAGCTGCGGCATCAATCATGATCTTTACCGAATGAGTCAATGATCAATCAATTTGTGACACTTATGTTAGCTTTGTACTATACTTTGTTAAGCATACTTGACTTATTAATTATGGTTCATATTTGGTACAATGCTTGTATTTAAAAAATTAGTTGAATTGATTAAATAAAGTAATACATGTTTGTGGTTAACATCCTGGTAAACCCTCACGAGACTATAACTCGTCCACTAGGGACACCTAGGGGTTTAAAGGCTTGTGGCACATGTTAAGTGCCATCGTGTTTTCCCGCGAAAGTAGATTAGATTATGTGTAATCAGTTTTTATGCTTTTAGTTTAATATTATGATATTTCTTGTTTTTCTTTAGTTTTGTTCTTATGTGTTTTGCCCAGGAGTGCAAAAGCTTAAGTGTGGGGGAATTTGATCAATCAATTTGAGACACTTATGTTAGCTTTGTACTAGGCTTTATTAGATGTTTATTGTGCCCAATATTAGTATTTTAGTTGAGTTTAATGTTGTTGGGCCTCATTGGGCTTTAATGCAAATTGTGAATAATTCTTAGATTTTGATGCATTTGCCCTTTCCTCCATGGTTAGGCCATAACTTGGGACTCGATGATCCATTTGAGGTGATCTTGATGTCTTTGGAAAGCTAAGACAAGACTCTACAAGTTTCATGAGAACTTAAGAGTTGGATCAGACTTCTAAGGGTCCAAAATAGCCCTGCAATTCAGAGTGGGTTTCCTGTCACTGAAATCTTAGCAGTGTGCACATATTGGTCCATATCGTGGGCTATAGGCCTCCTTTTGAGCTGAAACTCTGCCATTGGAAATATAAGGCCTATATCTCCAACATCACTGAAGATCATTTAGTCAATAGATGCTGTTTTAGGCATGATTATGAAGCTACAAGTTGGTTTGAATTTGGAAACACGTTCTGCCAACCTGACTTGAGGTAGATGCAGTGTTTTTAGAATATTTGGAGTTGTAAAAGTCCAAATGGCATGAAACCAATGTCAAAAGTTCAAGGAGACAATTGTCTACAACTGTCATGAAGACCTTCAAGCCAAAAATTAGGCTGGAAGTTGGAGTAGAGTTGCTGACTAGAAGCCACCAACCATACACCAAACCACCAACCATGCACTAACCCACTAACCATGCATCAAGCTACCATATTTGACAATTTTCATGTTTTTACAGCTTGCATTCATAGTATAAATAGAACCAATCTCTTTGTATTATACATCATTCAATTTGAAGTAAGTTTGAGTATTTGTTTAAAGTAAGTTTGAGTATTTGTGAGAGTTTTCTTTCTCTTCTTCTCCCTTCTCTTTAGAATTTCATTTTTGTTCTTTATTTTCTGAGTTCTTCCTTCCCATCCATGGAAGGCTAGGCTCTTATAATCAATCCAAGGGATTAACCATCTTGATATTTAATTTGGAGATCTTGTTTCGATTGTTCATATTGCTGAATTGTTATTCAAGTTTCTTATTCCTCTTTTCATTTTTATCTAGATTGAATTGCTTAATTTGATTTAGATGTTGATGTGATAATAGCTTTATTCAAAGAGGATCACAAAGACTAAACACTATATCAAAGCTTTTTGATGGATTGTTTAGCTTGGTTAAATTCTGGATCTTAAGTTAATCTATGTTTGGATGATGCTTACTTTATCTAACCTTGGTTAACTAAATCCTAGATGCTTATCTAGTAGAGGATTCTTGGATGATGTTAAGGCTTCTTGATGTGATCTAAGGCCAAGAACATGGTTAGCAATTAAGTGGATTTCTTGTGATCAATGATGGATTAAACTCAAGATCGGTAAATTTCCTTGGATTCGTTAATTTGTTAATTGATTTTCTTTAAATTCAACAGGTGTATTTTCTTACAAATCATCGAAACCCCCCATTTTAATTATCTTGATCTAATTGAACCTTTGTTTTTAGATCCTTGAGAGACGATTCGGTTCATTCTCTATACTACAAATTAGTTTGTGAACCGGTAAATTTTATTTATTTGAAGGGTCTCGACAACTTCTTGTCAGTCAACCAGTTGTAAAAAGTCTGAATAATAAGCCAATCAGGCAAATCATGGTGTGGACACTGTCTTTAGAGGTCTTTGTACCTCTCCCATGCATCATAGAGATATTCATCATCTCTTTGTGTGAAAGTAGTAGTATCATAACGAGGCTTGCCATTGCCTCGTGGGAAATATTTGGCCAAAAAGGCTTGAGAAAGAGTGACCCACTTCGCAAAAGATTGGGCGGGCATTGAGTTGAGCCATAACTTTGCTTTGTCCCTCAAAGAGAATGCAAAACACCTAAGCTGAATAGCATCCTCAGAGACTCCTTTGATTTTCAATGTATCACAAATCTCCAAGAATCCGGCCAAGCGAGCTTTAGGATCTTCTGCAAGTGAACCCCCAAACTGAGATTGTTGTACCATGTGGATCAATGATAGCTTCAACTCAAAGTTATTAGCCGCAATAGGTGGTCTTACAACACTAGGCTAAAATTCTAGTGCATTTAGAGTTGCAAAGTCTCTTAATCTGTGGTTGTCATTATATGCCAATCGGTCTTGATCCACCATTGCAAAATCTCTCTAAAACAAATAAAAAGTACCTGGAAAATTTAAAACAAAAAAACAAACAAAAAGAAAACAAAGTAAAATTGAAATATAAAAGAAATAAAATAAAAATTAAATCTAGATTAATCAAATCGTTAATGGTAGTGATATTATCACTGATCCTCGGCAACGATGCCAAAAACTTATTGTTAACCGCAAGTGCACGGATCGTACAAGTAGTAAAGTAAAAGATATCGTTCCTACAAGGATCGTGTGAATACTACACTATAATGATTATAATTATCTAGACAATTAATTAAAGTGATGAGACTAAAACTAAATTGCAAATGAATCAAACTAAGCAAATAACTATAATGAAATATCAAGGGATTGAAACTCTAGGATTTGAGATTCACTACAACTACTTTCTATCATGCTTTGAAGGTGAATCTTCCTATTTTATTTGATGTTCTCTCTCGAGTTACAAAAAACGTGTTAGAATTAAAATAATACTTATTCTCATGGTACCAAGTTCATTGAAACTCATTAAGTTCAAATTCAAACTCATTACGCCTACTTTCGTGGTCATAAAATCTAAGTTCAAATTCTAGAATTTCCACACATTACTCCTTCCTCTTTTCTCTTTGTTTTTCTCTCCTCCACCACACACTTCTATACCTTTCAAATTCTAGGGCTTGAACTCCTACCTCTTCACATGGCAACCAAGAAAACTAGTTCTTGAACTCCATTATCTTTGGTTGCCACGTGAAGAGGTAGGAGTTCAAGCCCTTAAACTTTCTTGATTTTAGTTCTTGAAACTATTGGAAGATTTTCATGATTTTGGTTCTTTTGATGAGTTTTTCTCAATGATTACAATCACATCTTACCTGGTTTTGGTTGTATGATGGATGAATATTGGAAGCTAAGAATATGGTGGAAATTTAGTGCAAGTACAGATACATGGGGCTTTTGTGTTTGTTTGATGATATATGAAGTAATACATGTTATGTTTTAAGGTTACTTGATTGTTTGGATTGAAAAACCATAGAAACTATGGCCATGACGCGTTCGGCCAAGCTACAGAGCTATGGTTTCAATTTGTTTAATTATGTAACTAAGAGTTTATGAAATAAATTAGGGGTTAGTTAGTATATTTGAAGGTGATTATTCAAGATTTTATGAATGTTGGATGCATTAGATGAAAACCTTAATAACCCTAACTTATAACATGGTTTGGCCAAGACTAGGAATTTAGGTCTTCGATGTATTAATTGTTATATTCTTAATTAATAGAATAGATTAGAGATTAATTAAGTCTGATTAAGTAATAAAAGTCTAGAAAAGGGGTCGGGCAGTCATCAGTAGATAAGAGAAAAGGGTCGGTTAATTAGTTGATCATATAAGGAAATGGTAAAAAAAATTGGTTGGTTGATTATAGCTAAAATGAAAGTATGGTTGATCAGTATCCGAGAGTGTAGTATAGAGTGGTATGTCCGATTCGTATCTGAGCATGATGTATTTTGTGGTAGTATTATCCTAGTATAGTGTAACGGAGGCCGAGCATAGCATAACTAAGATCGAACATTGTGTAACCGAGGCCGAGCATGGTGTATTGAGGCCGACTACAATATAACTGTGGAAATAGTATTGTTGAGCAATAAGGTGATTGAGAAGTAATCTTGCTAAACAGTAAGTATATTAGATCGGTAATATTTATCCTAAAGTGGTAAGTTTTATCAGTATTTGAGTATAAAGTTAGTCTAGAATGTTATATTCGATCAGTATCCACACATGTAATTATTTTGGAATGATATATCCAATCGGTACCCAACATGATGTCCTAGTGATAATATTATCTCAGTGTGGTGTAGCCGATCAGTAGCCGAGTGGTGATATTATCTGAGCATAGTATATTCGAGTGGTAATATTATTATTGTATGATATTTTTTATATTCCAAGCGTGGTATATCTGGGTAATGGTATATCCGAGTATAATGTATCAATGTGAATATGTTACTCATACATGGTGTGACCGATTTGTATCCAAGTGGTATATCGAAATGAATGGTGTGACTGGTCGGTAATAATTAGAAACTAAGAAGACCGATCGATAATAACTAGAAACTTAGAAAATAACATTACATGCTCATCCAATGACATAAAAAAATTATGTAAAAGGCAGGGATGTGATCCTTGGTAAGGGAAGTGATCCATGAAAGTCTTATGTGTGTCTAAAGATCGATAATCTACAATAGAGGAGTGAGATTATCTAAGGACCAGATGAAATCCACCCAAGTGTGTAAAATCTACCCAGATATGTGAGAAATATGTATTTTAGCCACCCAAGTGTGTGGAATCATCAGTTTTAGTCACCCAAATGTGTGGATGTACTAGTTGGAATCTGCCTTAATGTGTGGAAAGGCCATGGTCAAATGGAATCTGATTTAGTATCACTACAAAAAATTATGTATTTTACGACAACTTTATTATGGCAGTTCCCAAAAACCGCCATACTATATTGCCTATTACGGTAGTTTTTAAAACCACCGTATTTTGCATAGATAAAACGACAGTTTGGTGAATAAAAAGGCAATTTATGACTGTCCTAATATACATCCACACGACTTAAAATTTTAAATCCCTAAGTTTCATAATCATTTCTTAGTTTCTCTCTTCAACCTCTTTTCGGATTGTGGCAAAGCAGATCTCCACCTCCGAGGCCTTCGCTAACTCCATCGAAGCTTCGTCTATGGTGTTTCGTTCATTCATCGATTTGGTAATCTCTTTCCATCTATGGTGGCTCAAAATGAGTTTTCTTTCCTTACAATTTCTCTGCTGTAAGATCATATGATTGCCATATTGAAAGTTTTGGTTTTGATTCCAAAATGACCTAAATCTCAACAAATTCCCAACCCTAAGCAGCATCCTCACTTACATCTTCCCTACTCCCTCCTTGTCTGAGACCAGCAACACCAGCGCCCAACAGCTGAGGGCTAAGTAGCAAGACGAACAAGCTCGCGTGCTCCAGGAAAGAAGCAACACTGGTTGAGGTGCTTTTTGTCCTCTATTTTCATGTATATGCTCTCTCTATTAAACTTCATTAATTTTATTTTAGTTTAAGACAGATTATTTAAGCCTATGAATTTGGATTGGATATTAGAGAAGGAAAGGGAAAAAGAAAAAGACTTGCTTACTTGCAGATGGAGTTGGAGACGGAGACCCAAAAAGAGTTTCCAGTTGACCTCGGTAACCTCATGGCCTTCGACCCTCATCACACCTTCCCTTCTCAACCTTCTTCCAGGTTCCTTCATCTTCTACTTTTTTTTGCAACTTTTTTTTTCCACTTTTGTTCGCACATTTTATTCACTTATTATTCCATATTTCGAGGGTTGTTGTTTAGGCTTTTTTTTTCTTTCTTTTGTATCTTCTGAATTTTGATAAAAAAAAATTGCATCCTAATTAGGCATAACTTCATATTAGAAGTTGCAGAATCGAGTGAGTAGTTGGTCTATTCAGGTAGATGGAGAAAAAGTTTCATTTATTTGTTCCTTTGTTTTACTATATGATATAATAGAGTTGAAGACATTCTAGAAGAATAGAGGGTTCTAAAACATATATGAACGATATTCATTTATAGAATGCTTATTGATTTGTTGTTTGTCATGGCTTCCTTGGTGTGAAATGTAATTGATTGATTTAACTTTAACAATCCAATTCTGAGTTCTTCAAAGTTCAAACAAGGGTCATATATTTCCTTTTTATTATCTTCTTTACTAATTTACTATTGTTGGAAATTGTATTATTCTTCACATATTTCTTTTATATGTTTTAGTCTTTAGAGGAGACCTTACTAGTTATTGCCATTGGTGACCTTAATTTCTCTAATAAACCTAGGGAGGAGCTGATAAAGGAATGTTTAAATAAAGGCACTGAGTTAGTTCAAGCTATTGCAGATGGCGTCTTTAGTTTGCCATCAACGGAAGACGTAAATAACTCTTGTGTGGAAAGTATTTGTCTATAGGTTCAGTTTTAGTTACAGATCATAACCATCATGAATTCATGATTCATAATTAGAACTTGCATATAATTATTAATTGGAAGTATATCTCTATAGCTTGTAAATTTGGTTTAAAGGTGTTGACTAGTTCTATTTTGTTATTTTTTAGAGGTCACAATTTGTTTCAAGCACATGGTGCCAATTTGTCACAAGTTTTATATGGTTTGTTCTGTTTACACTAGCTTAAATAATGGTTGTTTCATTTGGTTTTTAACTGTTATTTGGCTAGAATATGTGAATAGACCCACCTAAATTAGGATACATCTTCTCACCATTATGGAACATTGGTTGATATTTGCAAGTCTTGGATGATAAAATTACCAAGGTGCAGCTTCTATAGAGATGCTAATTGACTTTGCAGCTTCTACTCTGTCACTTTCATTCCTATTTGATAAGCTTTTGGTAAGATTTTTACATGTCTTCACTGTGATGGGAAAACCTTTACAAAGAGAAAGGCTAGGCCAAGTTCTGTTTTCTTTTAATTATGAATTTTAATGATGGAAATAACTTCAGACCTTTCAATTGCTCTGTCTTCGTTTTATCTATACCATGTTCAAGTAAATTTTATTAATTGAAGTTTTAATTCTTGCTCTAAGTTGTAAGACACTGCTTGGAAAATGCGGAAAGTGACAATTAGATTTTCTTGTTATATACTATAATTTATTGACTGGGATGTCACATTTATTGTGACTAGTAAATGGAGACTGGAGACCTTAGTATTGCTGTATGGTTTTTTCTATGTTCAAAATAATTAATAGGTTAGCCTTGGTATCCTAGGCCAAGCACTAGTATGTTTTATTGGTGCGGAGAAACTCTTTTTTTACTTTTTTCCCTCTTTAAATTCGTTAGGAAGTAGAGGAAAGTGTGCCCCTGTTAAAAAAAATGCAGGCAAGAAAGGTAGCAGCAGAAAAGGTTCTTTCTGCAGTTTCTTAGAAAAAAATTGAATTTCTTGAAACGCTTGGCGGGGAAGGGAATCCCTTGGGAGGACCTCAGTGTTTTCTTTCCTTTCTCTTTCTTTCTTTCTGTTATTTTTAGATGAACTCAATGCTTATTGTTGTTGCCGAGGTTGCCATATTTCTTTTGTTTTTTACCATGGTTCTATTTATTAGCCATCTTCGTACAATTTATGCTTACTGTAGTTTCATGCTAAATCCTAGAATCAATTAAAATGTCGAATTCACTTATCTCTTACAGCTTTTACTGAGATTTGATGCTGCTGTAAGCCTTCCCTATCTATATTTCATTCATTATCTTTAAAAATCTTATATTTCTAAGAAAAAGATTAAGGAACCCCTTCATTTGCTTAAGGAGAAACTTTCAACCTTCTATTTTTTTTAACTTAAGGTTAGCCAAATAAAAAATATATAAATCAATTGAAGAATGTAAAGAAAAATTGGTATAGAATTAGGTTTTTTTGCTGGCCTTTATTCATACTTTCAAACACTAACTCCATACAAAGACATGAACATAGTTCGAGCTCAACCTCCAACTTTCATTGGTCAATAGGTCCTTAAATATTTTATATATGATGCCTAGTCTGGTTGTAAATCACTCCTGAATCTTGACTAGATATAGCTAGCTGCTAGCTATTCTTTACTAGCTACTGGCTAGTCCCATTAGCTTAAGTTTCTAGTCATGTATGCATCTTGTTATTACTAAATAAACTTATCTTTTCATTATGTATTTGACTATATAATGGGAGTAATTAATGTGTTGACATGCTTGATATCTTGTATATATAATAAAATAGTATAATAATAATAATTGTAAGTTACACTTAGATACTAGGTTGCACAAAAAGTCGTGCTATTAGTTATTAAATGGTCTAATCGGGTTAATTATTAGGTGGTGTACATGTTGATTAAATTCTATATCACCTGGTGGGTAGATGTGTGTGTGTTTAATGCTTATGTGTCCTTCTTGTAGACTTTTATGGTTGTATCTTTTGAATCTTTGATTACCAAAGTTTGGAGACTTTTACACGTATATTCTTTTATTTATTTCCTTCATCTTATTGCAAAGCGAGAATGATTTTTCCTTAAGTGATTTTTCTTTTACCCTTGCCAACATTATATTTTGATACCAACCCTCTCCTCTACTTGTTTTCTAGTAGCCAGAGTGGAACGATGAGGTTCTTTCAATTTTAAGGAGAGAAAAAGACATAATCTGTATACTGGTTTGTTGAATTATAAATTATCTCTGATATTTTGATTAATGATCGTGCCATTCATTCATTTGACAGGATCGAATTGTAACTCACCTGCGGCATTGACTACATTCCCGTAGAAGTTGTTCCTTCCACACTCAGAAGTGGGGCTGAGTTGCCCAATGAGCATAGAAGATCATCGGATGAAAGTAACCCTCATTAATTACCAGATCATGCGAGTCCTCATTAAGTAGTTTGCTAATTATTGCTAAATGAGTTATAGGGTACTATTTTTTCATAAACTTAATAACTTGTCAAGTAATTTTGGGATTATTTGGCCCTAAGTTGGTGTACTCATGTTTGATTCATAATAACAATGATTAATTAATTTATAAGTTCATGAGTATTTTTCTTTTAAATCCGATTAAGGTTGTAGCCTAAATTAGTATATATAAAAATCAAACTACTTGTATTATAGAAGTCAAATGTTAAAGCATGAATTGATACACAGAACTATGAATAAAATAAAATAAAATAATTAAAAATAAAAAGAAATTATGAATATTCCAAATCATTGTAAAGACATAAAAAATAAGACAATTTTGAAAATTATGACGGTTCCAAATTGCATTTATATACAAGAAATCAAGTTATGATTGTGTAAATTATGGCGGTTTGAAACCATTATAATATATATGTGCAAATTAAGGTGATTCCAAACCGCCGTAATATACAAGAAATCAAGTTAGGATTATGCAAATTATGGTGGTCCCAAACTGCTATAATATATATATGTGAAAATTACGGCGGTTCCAAACCGCCATAATATACCACATATCAAGTAAGCATTGTGCAAATTATGGCGGTTTGGAACTGCCGTAATATACCACATATTAAGTTAGCATTGTGCAAATTATGGTGGTTCCAAACCGTCGTAATATACACATTGAAAATTACGACGGTTTTTTGTAAACCGCCGTAATATACCAAATGGCGAACGTAATTATGGCGGTTTATAAAACCGCCGTTATATGCGGAAAAAATCGCCGTAATATACACTTTATTTTGTAGTGTATAAACAAAGATTATAAGGCTATAGATACAGATGACTATAAATAAAGGCAGGTGAATATAAGTATGTAGTTCTTCAAAATTTATTCTGTTAACTTTATTTGATTATGTTCTTAGTTATACTAGAATCATGGAAATGTTTTCTGCATCTTAGTATAATTGGAAATACCATAGTTTTTATTTAATGTTTTAAGTTTTACTTGAATTCATACTAAGAATTATATTCTCACTTGTGTGTGTATTTCCAGAGGACCAGTAGTTGGAGTTGTATTGTGTTACTATTTTGATTGACTTAGAGACCTATGATCTAGTAGATGACAATATCATTCTAGCTTGTATTGGTTTCAGAACCAGATACTTTATCTATGTAGCTTAGGACATGATGTGAAGTAATATAAAGAACTTTAAGTATGGACATCCAAGGAGTTTAGGCTTATTATATTTATTTAGATGTATATATTTATGCACATATGAAATAATACAAGGAAATGAAACTATATAGTCTTTTGAGTATGCTATCTTTTTCATGTTATACCAATTTATTTATTGTGTTATAATTAAAATTAAAATTTCATAAGGTTAAAATGAAGTTTAGGTTCCGATTTAAGGATTTCTAAATTAAAAAAAATTAGAAAAGATACGTGACACTTTACTTTAAAAGAATAAGTAGTAGGGTGTCACAAAAACTAAGGCTTTTTCAAGCCTAAACCTTACGAACAACAATGAGAGAGAGAGAAGAAGCAACTCGATGGAGAGAAAGAAGAGAGAAAAAAGAAGAAAAATCCAAAGAAAATAGGAAAAAGTTAGGAAAAATCTCATAAGCTTAGTTTTGGATCAAGAATTCACCTACAAGCAAACACCAAGGAAGAAATCCATTATTTTTCTTTCAAACTTCAAATAAAAGAAGAAAGATATGTAGGAGTTCAAGTCTAACTTTCTTGATTTCTAGATTTTGAAACTAGTGGAATATTTCCATGGTTTTGGTTCTTTTGATGAGTTTTTCTCAAATATTACAATCAAATCTTGCTTGGTTTTGGATGTACAATGGATGAATATTGGAAGCTATGGTTATGTTGGAAATTTCATGCAAGGGTAGATACATGGGGTTTTGATGTTTGTTTGATGAAATTTTAAGTAGATTATGCATGAATATCTTGGTTTTGGCTTGATTTTGATGAAAACACTAAGAACCCTAACTTAAAGCTATGTTTCGGTTAAGATAGAGACCAAGTGTTGGATTTGTTTAACTATGGAGTTTAGGGTTAATCAAGTAAATTAGTGTTTAATTAGGGTATTTGATAATAATTAAGCATAATTCAGTTTTTAAATCTTAAAGAATCATGTTAGAACCCAGTTACATAGGTTTCGACCAAGAGACCTAGATGACCTAAGTTTGAAATATTTTATGATATAAGTATATTATGGTGATTAGAAGGTGGTTCTAGTGGTGAATTAAAGGAAAGATGAGAGAAAACTACAAGTTCAAGAAATAAAAAATAAAATTTTAAAAAAACTTAAGGAAATCTAGTGTGGGTTTTTGTCAATTGGGGTTAAATAACTTAGGAATTGAGTTAAATTCAATGAAATAGATATTATGAATAGTAAAGGTTAGGTATATGAAAATGATGAAAAATCAAGTATTTGGAGAAAGACCAAATGAATAGTGAAAATGACCAAATGAATAGCAATTTGGCTAAGTTGTGAAGTGTTTTTAGAATTCCTTGTGACTAATCCATGTTAGCAAATTATGACATTGATGAAAGCAAGAAACCTAAACCATAAAGTTAGGGGTTTTGGCTAGACCTAGTTGATAAGGCTAGGTAAATGTCAAGTAAGTTTCCAAGAGTAATTAGGAAGCAAAATGGTAAAGAAAGTTGACATTATGAGATAAATGTTCAATTACTCTAGAAACTTAGAAAATGAAATCATATGCTCATTGAATGATATGAAAGAGAAATTATAATTTAATTTGATGAGAATGAAACCCTAAACTAATATTTGGCCATTTTGGGTTGATGATAAGTTAAATGACATTAGAAGTTAGAACGATGATTAAATTGACTAGAAAGCCATATGAATGATTCATCCAAGTGAAAGAATTATGGTTAAGCCTAGAATTTAACAAGGTTAAGTTCAAGTTAGTTCCTATGGTTGAAGAATTAGAAAGAAATAAAGAGATTACTGTAGAGGAGCAGGTCAAACATATCAATTCATTAACTCCAAAATCCCATTAATCACGCAAGACTAGGAGGCACCACCAGAGGAGAGATCACCTCAACTGTACGCTTTCTCTCCTTACCCATTCTTATATAAGAGATGGCCAACCTCACAAGGTAACAACACTAAACACATTATAGTCTCCCCAAGAGACTAACTTGAGCGTCAGAGTGCCTTTGTAGGTACCCACCAACCTTGGAGAGCAACCTTAACACCATCGAAGAAGACAACAAACACGTCGGAGCATGTACGGAGATCGAGCTGAGTTCGAACATGAACATTCGTTTGTGGGAAATGGTAAAATGATTCCTATACACTCAAGCTGCCTTTCACGGCACACTTCAAACACTATTTTAGATAGTTCTCATAACGGCTTATCCGTGGGGTGCCAAGAAGAGCTCCAAGGAGATAAGTCTGGAAGAAGATAATAAGACTCTCCTACCCCCACGCCACCCTCTGAAGCATGTATGAATACAAGGGTGGCACCATATTTAATTGCCACCACACCTAAAAGAATATTTCCAAGCTCCCAAAATTGGGTGGCAGAACTTTAGTACCAATTTCACGGAGCCAAGAATCCAACCCAAGGTCATGCCTCTTCCTCCTTTGACCGATCTTGTGCTACTCAGGACAAGGAGAACCAAATCCGATCGCGGAGCCAAGAATCCGACCCAAGGTCGTGCCTCTTCCTCCTCTAACTGATCTTGAGTCACTCAGGACAAGGAGAACAAAATCTGATCACGGAGCCAGGAATCTGACCTAAGGTCGTGCCTTTTCCTCCTTCAACTGATCTTGAGCCACTCAGGGTAAAGGGAACCAATTCCGATCACGGAGCCAGGAATATGATATGAGGTCGTTCTTTCCTCCTCCGGATGATCTTGATCTACTTAGGATGAGATCTAGGTCCCATCACGGAGTTAGAAATCCTAATCGAGCATGGAGCCAAGAATACAATCCGAACACGTTCCTTAATCCTCCAACTGATCTTGAGGGAGAACCAAATCCGAACACGAAGCTAGGAATTTGATGAGGTCGTGCCTTTATCCTCTGACCGACCTTGAGTCACTTAAGATAAGGACACGATGTCAGAAATCCAATCCAAGCACATGCGTTAATCCCCTAAATAGATTTTGAGCCACAGGTCAAGGATTCAACTCGATAAAGAAGTCAGGAACTCATCCTGAGCACTGGCCTTTCCTCCTAATCGATTTTGCGTAACTGAGGATTGAACTCCTCTCAAAGACTGCAGACAAATAGATGCTGCATATGACGCCAAAGGGCCATCATGCTTGCGGCCACCAGCTCAAATAATCCAATCAATCTGAAGAGATGCCTAAAAAAGAAATCAAATGATATTGAATGAACACCTTCTTTAAAGAGGCAAGCAAGACCGATCTAATAAGGGAAACTCCATGTAGTCAAGGGTAAGCCGATCCACTGATCTGACCAAAGTCACTCAGGACAAGTTTTCCCCCAAGGATGTGTCAATCTGCTAATCTACCCAATTTGTTAATCAGACCAAAGTCCCTCAGGTCAAGTTCTCCCCCAAGGATGAGTCAATCTGCCAATCAACCCGATCTTACAAGTTCTCCTCAAGAGTGAGCCACTAAGACTGATCCAATAAGGAAAACCCGATGTAATCACAAGGGTGAGTTGATGAGCCGATCTTTCAATCTTCCCAGAGTCATTTGAGACAATATTTTCCCCAAAATCAAGCCGATTAGCCAATGAGCTGATCTGACCAAAGACCATCAACATAGTTTCCTCACCCAGATGACCGAAGTCATCCCGATGAAGCAAGGAAACCCGATGTCTTCACAAGTCCGAGCCAACTAACAAGCGGTTGTCGAGACCCATCAAATAAATAAAATTTACCGGTTCACAAACTAATTTGTAGTATAGAGCATGAACCGAATCGTCTCTCAAGGATCCAAAAAATAAAAGATTTAATTAGATCAAGATAATTAAAAATGGGGGGTTTTGATGATTTGTAAAGTAAATACATAGATTGAATTAAAGGAAAGTAATTAACAAATTAACCAATCCAAGGAAATTTACCGATCTTGAGTTTTATCCATCATTGATCACAAGGAATTCACTTAATTGCTAACCATGTTCTTAGCCGTAGATCACATCAAGAAGCCTCAACATGATCCAAGAACCCTTTATTAGATAAGCATCTAGGATTTGATTAACTAAGGTTAGATAAAGTAAGCACCATCCAACATAAATTAACTTAAGATCGAGGATTTAACTAAGCTAAACAATCCATAAAAAAACTTTAATAAATTGTTTAGTCTTTGTGATCCTCTTTGAATACATGATAATAAAGCTATTATCACATCAACATCTAAATCAAATTAAACAATTCAATCTAGATAGAAATCAAAAGAGGAAGAAGAGAAACTTGAATAACAATTAAGCAATATGAACAAGTGAAACAATATCTCCAAATTAAACATCAAGATGGTTAATCCCTTGGATTGATTATGAGAGCCTAACTTTCCATGGATGGGAAGGAAGAACTCAGAAATAAAAGAACAAAAACGAAATTCTAAAGAGAATAGAGAAGAAGAGAAAGAAAACTCTCACAAATACTCAAACTTTCTTCAACAAATACTCAAACTTTCTTCAACAAATACTCAAACTTACTTCCAATTGAATGAATGCTTAATACAAAGAGATTGACCCTATTTATACTAATCTAAAAAGCCAATTTGTAATTGAAAATAATCTGTATGCAAGCTATAAAAACATGGAAATTGTCAAATATGGAAGCTTGATGCATGGTTGGTGGGTTGGTGCATGGTAGGTGGGTTGGTGTATGGTTGGTGGCTTCTAGTCAGCAACTCTTCTCCGACTTCCAACTTGATTTTCATGACCTAGACGGTGTATTTTGGCTTGGAGGTCTTCATGACAGTTGTAGACAATTGTCTCCTTGAACTTTTGGCATTAGTTTCATGCCATTTGGACTTTTACAACTCCAGATATTCCAAAAACATTGCACCTACCTCAAGTCAGGATGTCAGAATGTGTTTCCAAATTCAAACCAACTTTTAGCTTTATAATCATGCCTAAAACGACATCTATTGACTAAATGGTCTTTAGTGAAGTTGGAGACATGGGTCTTATCTTTCCAATGGCCAAGTTTCAGCTCAAAAGGAGGCATATAGCCCATGATATGGTCTAATATGTGCACACTGCTCAGATTCCAGTGATAGCAAACCCATTTTGAATTGCAGGGCTATTTTGGACCCTTATTCTTGAGTTATCCATTCTTGAGTTCTCCATGAAACTTGTAGAGCCTTGTCTTAGCTTTTCAAAGACACCAAGATCACCTCAAATAGAACACTGAGTCCCAAGTTATGGCCTAACCAAGGAGGAAAGGTCAAAATGCATTAAAATCCAAGAATTATTCACAATTTGCATTAAATCCCAATAAGGCCCAACAACATTAAACTCAGCTAAAATACTAATATTGAGCACAATAAACATCTAATAAAGCCTAGTACAAAGCTAACATAAGTGTCTTAAATTGATTGATCAAATTCCCCCACACTTAAGCTTTTGCACTACTAGGCAAAACACATAAGAACAAAACTAAAGAAAAATAAGAAACATCATAATATTAAACTAAAAGCATAAAAACTGATTATATTTAATCTAATCCACTGTCGTAGGAAAACACGATAGCACTTAGCATGTGCCACAAACCTTTAAACCCCTAGGTGTCCCTAGTGGACAAGTTATAGTCTCTTGAGGGTTTACCAGGATGATACCCACAAACATGTAATACTTTATTTAACCAATTCAGCTAATTTTTAAATACAACCATTATATCAAATATAAAACATAATTAACAAGTCAAGTATGCTTAACAAAGAATAGTTGAATCAAACCAATTGAGAATAAAGTATAGCATAATCATGCTTTAATCAGAAATAAGCATGTTCAAATTGAGTAAAATTCCTCACAAGTGACACTTAAATCACACAAGGTGTTTAGGTTAGCTATCTGCACTCAACTCAGTCAAATTATGAAAGTATTTTACCATAGGATTACATATACATGAATTCTCCACTACTTAGATCAAATAAATTGCAAACATTAAGAGGTCTTTCAAAAAGGTTATATTGGGGCTATAAAGTGAAGGAAGGGAACAATATGGATAATAACAGGTTAAAACCAAAGAGAATAAAAGATCATTGGGGAGTAACTCAAGTAGAAAGCATAAAATTTTACCCAAAACCATAAAATGCTCATTCTCTTCACACATTCTTTCCTTTTTCTATTCTTTTCTTTTACAACCTTTTGGCTTTATTTTCTTTTACTTTCTTTTTTTTCTTTTCTTTTTTTTTGTACCAAACATTTTGCATCAGCACACCAATTCCCCCACACTTAAATCATTGCAAGCAAAAGAGCTCCTCCAATTGGAAAATCAGTGCTCTCCTATTCTCTAAGGTGAGGTAAAACATGGTTTTTCACTCAAGGCTTGTAATGTGCTAAGAACAAAGAATAGGTAAATAGGTTCAGAGGGAGTTAACAATGGGATAAATGCAAGGTAGGTTTATTTGGCCAAAGCAGCTAAGTCAAGAAAAATTCCTCTGTCATTTTCATGCAACATACAGACCAATGTAATCTCGAATCGATTCAATGCAAGTTCTAGAAAATAAATTCATCATTGACATCACTCATGAAAGAAAATAAACCAAGTGTAAGTATTAAACTTGGAAAAGCCCAAAACTCACAAAGGTATGAAACATTTACTCAATTCAACCATGCTTTCTTCCTAATATCCACAGTCATATATGCATGTATATTATGAAAATGATTCAACTATAAACTTTTTGCATACTTTTATTATCAATTAAGCTCAGATTCAGCACATGTTTGCATCAAAATTAATTGAAAAGATCAAAATGAATTTTTTTTATATGCAAGAACAAAATGATTTAAGATCTACTATGAAATACAAGTTATGATGCATCTCAAGAGCAAAACTACTCCTTACTCTGCCATCATACATCTAATAAGTTAGTAACAATAAAGTTAGTTGGTTAGTTTTTTTTTATATAAATAAACTATGTACATGGCAATGTCAACTAATCCTCTCCCCAACTAATTTAAAACATTGTCCCCATTGTCAAAATAAAGATAGGTAATGTAGAAGATCTTACCAGAAAACTGCAAATTGGACTTGAAATAAGAAGAATTACAAAAAACTAAAACCATAAGAGAAAACAACAATTCACAAGGACAAAGTCAAATTAAGTTTTTGTTTTTTACTGCTGCTGCCTTGTTCCCAATTCAGTGGATTGTTTGATGGCGTTATGGTACAAATTCATGTAGTTGATCGAGCAATTGTTCAAGGGTTGCAGCAGTTACAAGAATTTGACGTGTCGCTTATGAGATGAACCTTTGTTCCACAGCATGATCAAGAAAACAAAACAAACTGTCATAAAAACCATTAACATTTAATATTCCTATGGGTTTTTAGTGAAAGTTTAGCTGTGACCAGGATGCAATTTGGAAGATCTCTTCCAAAAGTCCAAAACCACCAGGTAGGGCAATAAAGGCATCAGCATTTGTTATCATAATATTCATGCGTTGGTGCATGTAAGATACCATTACTTCACCCCTCCTGTTTTTCCAGTGGGATTGCCAATAGCTAAAGGATTAGGAATAATACCAAGGACTTTGCCACCTCCTAAATGTGCAGTAGTGGCTACACAACCCATTAACCCAAGACTACCTCCTTCATAAACTAAATGGATTTCTCTTTGAGCTAGCACTCGACCAAGATGGTTTGCAATATTTACAAACTCTTTATCTTTTCCAAGATTAGATCCACAAAAGACACAAACACTTTTGATCCAACGAACTGAAGTTACTTCCATTTTTTTTCTACTCTCACCTTATCAATGATCTGAAGAGAGCAAAGTGCATTATTTAAAGGAATCAAAACTCAAATGTAATAATTACACCCATAAAGGAGGGGTAGATCTGTGTGTCAGGTAAGTTTGAAAATAAGCACAGCAATGATAATAGTTATATGACAAGGATAAGAGACTAATCTATATGTGTCAGAAGAAGTTTGAAAATATGCAACGCATATTTCAAAAAAATTTGGCTAAATTTTTTTTCTTATTTTTTTTGAATTTTTTTAAATGAATAAGAAGAAAAATAATACTTACAGGAGGTGTGATTGTGGCTCACATTTTCCTCTGGTTTTACGTCCAGTAACGGCTTGAATGCTCTCTATGGGCTGATGGTCGGCTTCCCATCCAATTTTCTTAAAAATTGGCAAACAGGGTCTTCTTGAGTTAGATTCCCGAGACTATAACGCTCATGTTCATCTTGGAATATTAGCCATAATCGAGAAGTACTCTCTGCACATCTCCACTAGGATGTGTCTCAAGAGTCAATAGAATATTATCTAAAGACTCCTTACTCATGCCATCCTTAATGAAGTGAATTTTATCAAGTTGATTTATAGACGTCATTCCAATTGATATGCATTTTGTGTTACAGGTCCATCTTGCACATTTATAGTAGACTCGTAACCTTTTTGCTCTTCATTTCTTTGCATATGAACTTTTGCCTAGCCTTGGCATATATGAAACAAGAGCGTCAGAAAATTCCCCTGTTATTCGGACCTTTGCTTCGATTAACCAGCGTATATCCGCAGGGATGCCTTTGTGCATAAGCATCCTTAATCTATCAAACCTTGCACAATAAATGTTAGTTAAAGCATTTTGAGGAAGAGAAGGGAATTGCTTGCGGAGGTTAACAAGCTGATTATCCATTTTGAAAGCAAGAAAAAAGAAAGAAAAGAATTGAGTAAAATTATATACAGATTTCAGTGTTTGTGGGTAACTGAAGGGACCGAAAAAGATTTTCACAGAGTACCGTTATCTGTCATTTAACCGGTGAAAAATCAGCTATCAATGAAAAATAAACAAAATTAAGACAGAAAAATCAAACTCTAGTAGATTTTATTGCTTGGCACCGATTTTCTGTCTCGATTATTGTGATTACAAATAAGTCAAAGTTTGAAAGATGAAAGAGTTAGAAAACTTGGGTTGCCTCCCAAGAAGCGCTACTTTTCATGTTATAAGCCAGCGTGATTGAAGATTTTGCACAATCAATGGGTCCTCCCCAATAATGATTCAATCTTTGACCATTGACTTTAAACGTGGCTTGAGTGTTTTTTTTTTCAACAAAGTAGTTATCAATCATGGTAGAGGGCCTCCTGTAGTTGAACTTCCTCCACGAGGTTCTCTTGAGCTCCTTCATAAAAATTCTTGAGTCGATGACCATTGACTTTGAACACTTTGTTGGTGGCCTCACTCTTAATTTCCACTGCACCATGAGGAAAAACATTAATAACAATGAAAGGTCCAAGCCACCTAGAACGAAGCTTATCGGGCATAAGTTTGAGCTGAGAGTTGTAAAGAAGGACTTTTTGACCAATGGTGAACTTCTTTCGTACCAACATCTTATCATAAAGGAGTTTGGTCTTCTCTTTATAGATTCGAGAATTCTTATACGCCTCTAATCGAAGCTCCTCAAGTTCCTGAAGTTGGAGCTTCCTTTGAGATCCGGCTTGACTCAAGTCAAGGGTACACTGTTTCACCGCCCAATAGGATTTATGCTCAATTTCCACCGGAAGGTGGTACGCCTTTCCAAAGATAATCCAGTACGGGGACATCCCTATCGGTGTCTTGTAGGCAGTTCGGTAAGCCCACAGAGCATCCTCAAGTCTCAAGCTCCAGTCATTCCTATTAGGCTGGACTGTTTTCTCAAGTATATGCTTGATTTCTCGGTTGGAGACCTCGGCTTGCCCGTTTGTCTGTGGTGACAAGGTGTAGAAACCTTGTGCAACACGCTATACTTTCTCATTAAAGCCTCCATGCTCTGGTTGCAAAAGTGTGAACCCTGATCACTGATAATGGCCCTTGAGATTCCAAACTTGCAGAAAATTTGTGATCTAACAAAGTCCACAACAACTTTGGAATCATCAGTCCGAGTGGCTTTTGCCTCCACCCATTTAGATACATAATCAACAGCCAATAAAATATAAATAAAACCAAAGGAAACAGGGAAATGGCCCATGAAATCAATACCCCAAGCATCAAAGATCTCACAAGACAGCATAGGTTGCTGAGGCATCTCATTCCTGTGTGAAATTGTCCCTATTCTCTGACACTGTTCACAAGACTTACAAAACAGATATGCATCATGAAATAGGGAAGGCCAATACAACCCAGAGTCCAAAATCCTCCTAGCTATACGTTGGGATCCAAAGTGCCCACCACATGCAAATGTATGACAAAAGCTAAGAATGGAATGAAACTCATGATCAGAGAAACACCTCCTAATAATATGGTCACTACAAAGCTTCCAAAGATAAGGATAATCTCATACATAGTACTTAGACTCACTTTTCAATTTATCAGATTGAGCTCTTGTAAAACATGCAGGAAAAACACTAGCAACCAGGAAACTAACCATATTTGCAAACCAATGGGAGGTATTCTTACCTTGCAGCTGCAGAAGCTGCTCATTTGGGAAGGAGTCTTGTACAGGGAAGGGATCTGAAGCCCTCTCAATGCAACTTAAGTGATCTGCCACTAGGTTCTCTGTTCCACTCTTGTCACGAATCTCTATATGAAACTTTTGGAGCAGTAGCATCCACCTTATTAGTCAGGGCTTTGCCTTTGGCTTCTTCTAAAGGAACTTTAGAGTTGCATGATCAGTAAACACAATAACCTTAGAACCAAGCAAATATGATCTAAATTTATCCAAAGCAAAAACAATGGCTAAAAGCTCTTTTTCGGTTGTGATATAGTTGGCTTGAGCAGCATCCAGAGTTTTAGAAGCATAGTATATCACATGAGAAGCTCTCCTCACTCTCTGTGCCAAGATTGCTCCTACTGCATAGTTAGAAGCATCACACATAAACTCAAATGGCAATGTCCAGTCAAGTGGCTGGATGATGGGGGTATTGGTCAAGGTCCGCTTCAAGTGGTTGAAAGCTGCCTTGCACTTATCATCAAAATTAAACTCCACATCTTTCTGCAGTAAGTGGGAAAGTGGAAGGGCAATCTTGCTGAAGTCGGCAGTGAAGCACCTGTAGAAACCTGCATGACCAAGAAAAGAACACACTTCCCGCACACATGTGGGGTAAGATAAACAAGTAATCACATCAATTTTAGCAGGATCTACCTCAATGCCCTTACTAGATACTACATGGCCTAAAACTATACCATGTTCTACCATAAAATGACATTTCTCAAAATTTAGCACAAGGTTAGTCTCAATGCATCTATGCAGCACTCTAGATAGGCTAGCTAAACATGAATCAAAAGAAGAACCATAGACAATGAAATCATTCATAAATACGACTCCTCTAAGAAATCAGAAAATATGCTTACCATGCACCGCTGGAAGGTACTAGGGGCATTGCAAAGGCTGAAGAGCATCCGTCTGAAAGCAAAGGTGCCGAAGGGACAGGTAAATGTGGTCTTCTCCTGATCCTCTGGTGCAATGTGGATCTGGAAGTATCTAGTGTAGCCATCCAAAAAGCAGTAATGGGACTTACCAGCCAACCATTCCAGCATCTGATCAATGAACGGAATGGGGTAATGATCTTTCCGAGTTGCTTGGTTAAGGCTGTAGTCAATGCAGACTCTCCAGCTATTCTGCACTCGAGTTAGAATGTGCTCATTCTTCTGGTTGGCCACGACAGTCACCCCGGATTTCTTTGGAACTACTTGCATCAGGCTCACCCACTTGCTGTCAGAGATGAGATAGATAATGATAACCTGCAATAGCTTGGTCATCTCTTTTTTCACCACATCTAGAATAAGAGGATTCAGTCTCCTCTGGGTTGTCTCATTGGTTTAGTTTCCTCCTCAAGTAATATCTTGTGCATGCATGTGGATGGGTTAATACCAGGAATGTCTGTAAGTGTCCAACCAATTGCTCTTTTGTGTTGCTTCAAGACTTCCAATAATCTGGTTTCTTGCTTAGGTTGGAGGTGTTAGGCCACTATGACCAGGAGCTTCATCCTTCTCCAAGAAGGATGACGGTACTATGTCTCACATACTTCAGATGCTCGGGCAGGGGCTTAAGTTCAATGGAGGGTGGTTGCTGGACTGACGGTACTAGTTTTGGAACCGAAACTAAATCTGCCAAATTCTCAGCAATTGCACCTGCTGCACCTGTACTTACAAGCTATACACAATCTTGTAAAACAACATCATCATATCCTATGGAATCAAAAGAATCACACTTAGCAGCAGGATGAATGACAACATCATTAATAACAAGATCATTGCCATTAATAATAGAAACAGGATCATCAATGTCAGCAGAATTAACAACACATGACAAGTATGTAGAAATCTCAGCACAGGCTGCACATATTGCAGTGGGTTTACAACCAGAAAGTCTAAAGCAAGCAGAACAAGTATTGCAAGCTATACTATCAGTGTATCCTACAATTTCTAAAAACTCTGCCAACATATCAACATGCATATCATCAACCAGTAAATCAAAAACATCAAAATGAAAAACAAAATGATCCTTTAAAGGGTATTTCATGGCATAAAAATGTTAAACTGAATGGTATCATCACCGAATTCCATGGAAAGGGTACCAACATGCACATCAATCTTAGTTTTAGCAGTTTTAAAAAATGGCCTACCTAAGATCAATAGGGGTGGGGAAGAGGCAGATTCATCTTCCATATTCAACACATAAAAATTAGCTGGGAATATTAAATTATTTACCCGAACCAGAACGTCCTCCAACACTCCTGCAGGCTGAGCCGTGCTATGGTTTGCTAACTAAATGACAATGCCGGTGGGCTTTAGCTCTCCCATATGCAAGGAAGTGTAAACTGACTTTGGCATTCCATTGATGGAGGCTCCTAAGTCTAGCAAGGCATGAGTGAACTGTTGGTGCCCTATGGTGCAAGGGATGGTAAAAGTGCCTAGGTCTTTGCATTTGGGAGGCAGGTTGGGCTGAATCAAAGTAGAGACATTCCTCCCCATACTCACTTTTTCAGTCCCCTTTAGCTTCCTCTTATGGGTGCACATCTCTTTCAAAAACTTGGCATAGTTAGGGATTTGTTTAATTGCCTCCAAGAGAGGTATATTCACCTCAACCTTCTGAAGAGTCTCTATAATTTCCTTATCCAAGTCAGTCTCAACCATATGCCTCGACCGTATCATTCGGTTGGGAAAAGGAAGAGGAATGTTGGAAGCTGACTTCTATGGATGTTCACTTTTCTGCTGCACTGAATTTTCTGTCAAATTCTGGTTTGATTTGGTTTTCTGCTTAGCTGTTGTAGGATCATTTGCTGCTGAAGAATTTGAATGTTGTTGAATATGCTCCAACATCTGAATTTGTTGCAGAATTTGAATTTGCTGCAGAATCTTGTTTTTCTGGATCAATGGTAGAGTCTGGAATTATCTGCTGCACTGGTCCATTGACTTGCTTACCACTGCATAAAGCTATAGCACTGACATTGCCTCTAGGGTTTGGAGTGGTTTGAGAAGGTAATTGGCCAGAACCCTATGACTTTAATTCATGAATAGATGTGGCAAGTTGACCAATTTGAGTCTCTAAGTTTTGAATGGTAGTTTCAGTTCTCTGTTGAAACTGGATGTTATTGGTGGCCAACTGTTTCACCAAATCCTCAAATGAGGGCTTAGATTTCGTGGCTACAGGACCTTGCTGCTGGAATAGTGGTCTACTTGGTCCAGCATGTGGCTAAAATTGATTTGTCCTTACTTGTTGCTGGAATGGTGGTCCATACTGGTTTAGTGGCTACTGATTTGATGCATTCCCATATCTCAGGTTGGGATGGTCCCTCAAGCCAGGATTGTAAGTGTTGGAGAATGGATCATATTTCTGTTGTTGCTGCTGATGGAACTGTGGCTTCCAAGGAAATATTCCAACTGCAGCCACAGATTGGTCTTGAAACTCAGAATCATCTTGCAATGTGGGGCACGAATCTGTGGGATGAGAGGAACTAGAACATATGCTACAAACTCTTGCAGCCATAGGTGTTTGATGTTATCCCATAGCTAATTGCCTCACCAAGGAGGTTAACTCATCAATTCAGTGCTCCATCCGCTGTTGGTCAGCATGGGAAACATAAACCTCATTGACTCCTCTAGTTGAGGTAATGACCCTAGTGCCAAACTGTTGGGTGTTGGCAACCATATTAGTAATTAAATTCCTAGCAGCAGGAGGATTTTTGTCAACCAGGGCACCTCCACTAGCAGCATCAACCGTGCTTTTATCCATAGGTAGCAAGCCTTCATAGTAATATTGAATCAGTAATTGATCACTGATTTGGTGATGAGGACAACTCGCGCAAAGCTTTTTGAACCTCTCCCAATATTCATGCAAGGTCTCCCCAGTCATCTGCCTTATGCCACATATGTCCTTTCTGATTGTAATAGATCTTGAGGCAGGGAAGAATTTTTCCAGAAACAGCCTCTTCATGTCATTTCAGGATGCTATAGAGGCTGGTTGAAGGTAATATAACTAGTCATTGGCTGCACCATCCAGTGAAAATGGAAATGTCCGCAACTTGATGTGATCTTCAGCTATTCCATGACGTTTCATGGTTAAGCAAACCACATGGAATTCCTTCAAGTGCTTGTGTGGATCCTCACCTGCCAAACCATGAAACTTGGGCAACAAGTGTATTAATCCAGATTTAAGGTCAAAATCAATATGAAGGTCAGGATATTGGATGCATAAAGGCTGATATGCAACATCAGGTGCAGCAGGTTCTTTCAGAGTTCTATTATTATTGTCAGCCATAGTAAAATCTGCAGACTCAGTATCAGACACTGAAGTACTCATAGAAACAGACTCAACAAGATTAACATAGTCAACAACAAGATCAGGTACAATGTTAAATTCAATTCCAATTCCAGAAGTAATTTTATTAACTCTATAAATGTTACTACCAGTCCTATGAATTCTGTGAAGTGTATGAAAGGTTCTATCAATTTTAGGATCAACTGAATGCAAGGTTTCAAGATCAGACCTAGTCATACAACATGCAGCTCATAGGAAGGTATAGAAAAGCAATAACAACTAAAACACTAAAAATTCCTAAAACAAATACTCCAAAAATCTAAACAAAAATAAAAACAGTATCAAATGAATTTTAAAAATTATGGAACCACCACAGGGTGAAATCTACACAAAAATGCTATCCAAAAGAATAATAAAAAATATTAAAAATTGAAAAAATGGTCTAAATGATGGAATTTGGCTAAAATAAGGGTGATCTCACTATATATAGCGAGTCTTTCTCAAAATAACGTTTTCAATTGGTCTACCAAAATTCAGCTCGATCAGAGATACTTTACCGAACAAAAATCTTGACACGATGCCTTTTTCCTAATTTCAGTAGTATTCCACTTGAAAAAAGCTTCAAAAACCAAAACAAACACAATTGTTAGAGTAAGATAGGGTCTTGAAATGATCAAATAGTTGCCTTGGATCCCCAATAATAGCGCCAAATTTGACAAGAGGTTGTCGAGACCCGTTAAATTAATAAAATTTACCGGATCACAAACTAATTTGTAGTATAGAGCATGAACCGAATCATCTCTCAATGATCCAAAAAACAAAGATTTAATTAGATCAAGATAATTAAAAATGATGATTTGTAAAGTAAATACACTGATTGAATTAAAGGAAAGTAATTAACAAATTAACCAATCCAAGGAAATTTACCGATCTTGAGTTTCATCCATCATTGATCACAAGGAATTCACTTAATTGCTAACCATGTTCTTGGCCTTAGATCACATCAAGAAGCCTCAACATGATCCAAGAATCCTCTACTAGATAAGCATCTAGGATTTGATTAACCAATGTTAGATAAAGTAAGCACCATCCAACATAAATTAACTTAAGATCGGGGATTTAACCAAGCTAAACAATCCATAAAAAAACTTTAATAAATTGTTTAGTCTTTGTGATCCTCTTTGAATACATGATAATAAAGCTATTATCACATCAACATCTAAATCAAATTAAACAATTCAATCTAGATAGAAATCAAAAGAGGAAGAAGAGAAACTTGAATAATAATTAAGCAATATGAACAAGTGAAACAAGATCTCCAAATTAAACATCAAGATGGTTAATCCCTTGGATTGATTATGAGAGCCTAGCCTTCCATGGATGGGAAGGAAGAACTCAAAAATAAAAGAACAAAAACAAAATTCTAAAAAGAATGGAGAAGAAGAGAAAGAAAACTCTCACAAATACTCAAACTTACTTCCAATTGAATGAATGCTTAATACAAAGAGATTGGCCCTATTTATACTAATCCTACAAGCCAATTTGTAATTGAAAATAATTTGAATGCAAGTTGTAAAAACATGGAAATTGTTAAATATGGAAGCTTGATGCATGGTTGGTGGGTTGGTACATGGTAGGTGGGTTTTAGTCAGCAACTCTTCTCCAACTTTCAGCTTGATTTTCATGACTTAGACGGTGTATTTTGGCTTGGAGGTCTCATGACAGTTGTAGACAATTGTCTCCTTGAACTTTTGGCATTAGTTTCATGCCATTTGGACTTTTATAACTCCATATATTCTTAAAACACTGCAGCTACCGCATGTCAGGTTGGCAGAACATGTTTCCAAATTCAAACCAACTTGTAGCTTCATAATCATGCCTAAAATGACATCTATTGACTAAATGGTCCTGAGCGAAGTTGGAGATATGGGTCATATCTTTCCAATGGCCGAGTTTCAGCTCAAAAGAAGGCCTATAGCCTACGATATGGTCCAATATGTGTACACTACTTAGATTCCAGTGACAGCAAACCCACTCTAAATTGTAGGGCTATTTTGGACCCTTGGAAATTTGATCCAGCTCTTGAGTTCTTCATGAAACTTATAAAGTCTTGTCTTAGCTTTCCAATGACACTAAGATCACATCAAATGGATCATCGAGTCCCAAGTTATTGCCTAACCAAGGAGGAAAGGTCAAAATGCGTCAAAATCCAATAATTATTCACAATTTGCATTAAAGCCCAATGAGGCCCAACAACATTAAACTCAGCTAAAATACTAATATTAGGCACAATAAACATCTGATAAAGCCTAGTACAAAGCTAACATAAGTGTCTCAAATTGATTAATCATCTACCAAATTACGCTGACACGGTTTCCTCACCCAGATGACTAAAGTCATCTCTAAGAAGCAAGGAAACCTGATGTCTTCAAAGGTCTAAGCCGACCAAAGTATGTCGACATGGTTTCCTCTCCCAGATGATCATAGAAATCTTGAGGAAGAAAGGAAAATTGATATCTTCATAGGTCCGAGTCAACTAAAGTACGTTGACATAGTTTCCTCACCCAGATGATCGAAGTCATCTCGAGAAGAAAGGAAAACCAATGTCTTCACAGGTCCGAGCTGACCAAAGTATGTCAACACGATTTCCTCACCCAAATGACCGAAGTCACCTTAAGGAAGAAAGGAAAACCAATGTTTTCACTCTGCCAATCCGACCAAGACGAAACCAATATGGTTTTCTCCCCGAAGATGACCACAATCATCTAGGGGTGCCAACAAACCTGATGCCTTCACAAAGCTGACTCGACCATGGATAAAGTTTTGATATCACACCCCCAACCGAGCTGACCAAAATCACTCAAGACGCGAACCAGACAGTTGGATGGAGAAAACGACCCCTGCATCGGTGGCATCCAGAAAAGGAATTCATAAGCTTGGCACCAAGCATGACCGTCACATACTCGAGATGGGGGTAGTGTTCAAAACTTAGCTAAACAAAATGTGACTCACCTCAGCCAAGAAGCCCTAGTGTCAAGAATAGCTCTGCCAAAGCCTCAGGTCGTCAAGTACACCTTGGCATTTAGCCTCATCTCGACTAAGAAGCCTCAGGATATCAAGAACACATTGACATTTAGCCTCACCTCGGCCAAAAAGCCTCAGGTCCTCAAAAACATATTGGCATTTAGCCTCATCTCGGCCATAAAGCCTCGGGTCATTAAGTACCCTTGGTATTTAGCCTCACCTCGGCCAAAAGGCCTCAGGTCATCAAGTACCCTCGGCATTTCACCTCAACTTGGCCAAAAAGCCTCAGGTCGTTAAGAACACATCAACATTTAGTCTCACTTGGGCCAAGAGGCTCAGGTCATCAAGAATACATCGACGTTTAGTCTCACCTCGGCCAAAAAGCCTCAGGTCGTTAAGTACCCTCGGCATTTTGCCTCACCTCGGCCAAGAAGCCCCAAGTTGTCAAGAACATATTGACATTTAGCCTCACCTTGACCAAAAAGCCTCAAATTGTCAAGTACACCTTGGCATTCAGCATCACCTTGTCCAAGAAGCCTCAAGTTGTGAAGTACACGTCGGCATTTAACCTCACCTTGGCCAAAAGGCCATAGGTCGTCAAGTACACCTCGACATTTAGCCTCACCTCGGCCAAGGTTGTCAAGAACACCTCGGCATTTTGCCTCGCCTTGGCCAAGAAGCCTAAGGTCGTCAAGAACACATCGACATTTAGCCTCACCTCAGCTAAAAAGCCTCAAGTCGTCAATTACCCTCAACATTTAGCCTCACCTCGGCCAAGAAGCCTCAAGTCGTCAAGTACCCTCGGCATTTCACCTCACCTCGGCCAAACAGCCTCAAGTCATCAAGAGCACATCGGCATTTAGCCTCACCTCAGCCAAAAAGCCTCAGGTCATCAAGTACCCTCGGCATTTAAGCTCACCCCAACCAAGAAGCCTCAGGTTGTCAAGAGCACATCGGCATTTCCCCTCACCTCAGCCAAGAAGCCTTAGGTTGTTAAGAACACATCGGATTTTAGCCTCACCTTGGCAAAAAACCCTCAAGTCGCCAAGTACACATCAACATTTAACCTCACCTCGACATTTAGCCTTACCTTGGCCAAGGTCATCGAGGCACATCACCATTTAGACTCAACTCGGCCAAGAGCCTCAGCTTGTCTAATACACCTCGGCTAAATTTTAACCAGATCGGCCACGCCAACTTGTAAGTTTAGCACCTGATACTATTATCAGGCACCAAACTGGGGGTAATGTTCTATACTATTACTACTGTAGAGGAGCAGGTCAAACATATCAATGCATTAACTCCAAAATCCCTTAAATCACGCTAGAATAGGAGGTACAACTAGAGGTGAGATCACCTCAAATGTACGCTCTCCCTCCTTACCCACTCCTATATAAGAGAAGGCCAAGCTCTCGAGGTAATAACACTAAACACATTACAGTCCCCTGACAAGAGGTTGTTGAGACCCCGTCAAATAATAATTATTACCGGTTCTCAAACTAATTTGTAGTATAGAGCATGAACCGAATCGTCTCTCAAGGATCCAAAAAGAACAAAGATTTAATCAGATCAAGATAATTAAATGTGGGTTTTGTTGTTGATTAATAAGATTGAAAAAAAGTACAAGACTTAAAGTTGTAAACAAAATATAAAGAAGCAACCAATCCAAGGAAATTTACCGATCTTAAGTTTAATCCATCATTGATCACAAGGAATTCACTTAATTGCTAACCGTGTTCTTGGCCTTAGATCACATCAAGACGCCTCAACATGATCCAAGAATCCTCTACTAGATAAGCATCTAGGATTTAATTAACCAAGGTTAGATAAAGTAAGCACCATCCAAACATAGATTAACTTAAGCTCAAGAATTTAACCAAGCTAAACAATCCATAAAAAAGCTTTAATAAATTGTTTACTCTATGTGATCCTCTTGAATACATGATAATAAAGCTATTACCACATAAACATCCAAATCAAATTAAGCAATTCAATCTAGATCAAAATTAAAAGAGGAAGAAGAGAAACTTGAATAACAATTAAGCAATATGAACAAGTAAAACAAGATCTCCAAATTAAACATCAAGATGGCTAATCCCTTGGATTGATTATGAGAGCCTAGCCTTCGATGGATGGGAGGCTAGCACTCAGAAATTAAAGAACAAAAATGAAATTCTAAAGAAAATGAAGAAGAAGAGAAAGAAAACTCTCACAAATACTTAAACTTTCTTGAAACTTACTTCCAAATTGAATCCATCTAATACAAAGAGGTTGGGTCTATTTATACTAATCCTAGAAGCCAATTTGTACATGTACATAATCTGAATACAAGCTATAAGAATATGAAAATTGTCAAAAATGGAAGCTTGATGCATGGTTGGTGGGTTGGTGCATGGTAGGTGGGTTGGTGTATGGTTGGTGGCTTTTAGTCAACAACTCTTATCCGACTTCTGGCTTCAAATTCATCACCTAGACGGTGCATTTTGGCTTGGATGTCTTCATCAAAGTTGTAGCCAGTTGTCTCCTTGAAAATCTCCAACTTGAATCATGTCATTTGGACTTTTAGAACTCCAGAAATGCCAAAAACACTGCACCTACCTCAAGTTAGGTTGGAAGAACGTGTTTCCAAATTCAGACCAACTTGTAGCTTCATTATCATGCCTAAAAATACATCTATTGACAAAATGGTCTTCAGTGAAGTTGGAGATATGGGTCTTATCTTTCAAATGACCAAGTTTCAGCCCAAGAGGAGGTCTATAACCCACTATATAGTCCAATATGTGCATACTGCCCAGATGGTTCCGTGACAGCAAACTCACTTTGTATTGCAAGGCTATTTTGGGCCCTTAGAAGTCCGATCCAGCTCTTGAGTTCTTCATGAAACTTGTAGATCCTTGTCTTAGCTTTCCAAAGACACCAAGATCACCTCAATTGGATCACCGAGTCCCAAGTTATGGCCTAACCAAGGAAGAAAGGTCAAAATGCATCAAAATCCAAAAATTATCCAACATTTACATTAAAACCCAATGAAGCCCAACAACATTAAACTCATCTAAAATACTAATATTGGGCACAATAAACATCTAATGAAGCCTAATACAAAGCTAATATAAGTGTCTCAAATTGATTGATCAAATTCCCCCACACTTAAGCTTTTGTACTCCTGGGCAAAACACATAAGAACAAAACTAAAGAAAAACAAGAAACATCATATTATTAAACTAAAAACATAAAAAACTGATTATACCTAATCTAATCCATTTTCGTAGGAAAACACGATGGCACTTAGCATGTGCCACAAGCCTTTAAACCCCTAGGTGTCCCTAGTGGACGAGTTGTAGTCTCGTGAGGGTTTACCAGGATGATACCCACAAACATGTAATATTTTATTTAATCAATTCAACTAATTTTTTAAATACAAACATTGTATCAAATATAAACCATAATTAATAAGTCAAGTATGCTTAACAAAGAATAGTTGAATCAAACCAATTGAGAATAAAGTATAGCACAATCATGCTTTAATCAGAAATAGGCATGTTCAAATTGAGTAAAATTCCTCACAAGTGACACTCAAATCACACAAAGTGTTTAGGTTAACTGTTTACGCTCAACTCAGTCAAATTATGAAAGTATTTTACCATAGGCTTGCATATACATCAATTCTCCACTACTTAGCTCAAATAAATTGCAAAAATCAAGAGGTCTTTCAAAAAGGTTGTAATGGAACTTATAAGGTGAAGGAAGGAAACAATATGGATAATAGCAGGTTAAAACCAAAGAGAATAAAAAAGCATTGAGGAGTAACTCAAGTAGAAAGAATAAATTTTTTACCCAAAACCATAAAATGCTCATTCTCTTCACACATTCCTTCCTTTTTCTATTCTTTTTTTTTCTTTCTTTTTTCTCTTTTTTTTTGTTTTTGTTTTTTTTTTTGTTTTTGTTTTTTTTTGTTTTGTTTTGTTTTGTTTTGTTTTTTTTTTTTTTTTTGTACCAAGCATTTCGTATCAGTACACCAATTCTCCCACACTTAAATCATTGCAAGCGAAAGAACTCTTCCAATAAGAAAATCAATGCTCTCCCATTCCCTAAGGTAAGGTAAAACATGGTTTTTCACTCAAAGCTTGTAATGAGCTAAGAACAAAGAATAGACAAATAGGTTCAGAGGGAGTTAATAATTGGATAAATGCAAGGTAGGTTTATTTGGCCAAAGCAGCTAAGTCAAGAAAAAATGCCTCTGTCATTTTCATGCAACATACAGACCAATGTAATCTCAAATCGATTCAATGCCAGTTCAAGAAAATAAATTCATAATTGACATCACTCATGAAAGAAAATAACCAAGTGTAAGTATCAAACTTGGAAAAGCCCAAAACTCACAAAGATATGAAACATTCACTCAATTCAACCATGCCTTCTTCCTAATATCCACAATCATATACACATGTATATCATGAAAATGATTCAACTATAAACTGTTTTGCATACTTTTATCATCAATTAAGCTCAGATTCAGCACATGCTTGTATCAAAATCAATTGAAAAGATCAAAATGAAATTTTTTTTTAATTTTTTAATTTTTTAATTTTTTTTTAATATGCAAGAACAAAATAATTTAAGACATACTATGAAATGCAAGTTAAGATGCGTCTCAAGAGCAAAACTACTCCTTATTCTGCCATCATATATCTAATAAGTTAGTAACAATAAAGATTAGCATGTTAGTTTTTTTTGTTTTTTTGTTTTTTTTGTTTTTTTACTAAACTATGTACATGGTAATGTCAACTATCCCTCCCCCCAACTAATTAAAGACATTGTCCCCAATGTCAAAATAAAGATAGGTAGAGTGTAGAAGGTCTTACCAGAAAACTACAAATCGAGCCTGAAATAAGAAAAATTACAAAAAACTAAAACCGTAAGAGAAAACAAAAATTCACAAAGACAAATTCAAATCAAGTTTTGGCTTTTTGCTGCTGCTACCTTGTTCCCAATTCAGTGGAGCCATTGCTGGAGCACGTTGTGGTACAAATTCATTTAGTTGATCGAGCAATTGTTCAGGAGTTGCAGCAGTTACAAGACTTTGACGTGTCGCTTGTGAGATGAACCCTTTTTCTACAGCATGATCAAGAAAACAAAACAAACTGTCATAAAAACCATTAACATTTAATATACCTATGGGTTTTTGGTGAAAGTTCTGCTGTGACCAGGATATAATTTGAAAGAGCTCTTCCAAAGTTCCAAAACCACCAGGTAGGGCAATAAAGGCATCAGCATTTGCTATCATAATGTTCATGCGTTGGTGCATGCAAAATACCATTACTTCATCCCCTAATGTTTTTCCAATGGGCTTGCTGGTAGATAAAGGACTGGGAATGACACCAAGGACTTTGCCACCTCCTAAATGTGCAGCAGTTGCTACACAACCCATTAACCCAAGACTACCTCCTCCATAAACTAAATGGATTTCTCTCTCAGCTAGCACTCGACCAAGATGGTGTGCAATATTTACAAACTCTTTATCTTTCCCAGGATTAGATCCACAAAAGACACAAACACTCTTGATCCGACGAACTGAAGTGACTTCCATTTTTTTCTCTTTGTTTTTTTTTTTTTACTCTCACCTTATCAATGATATGAAGAGAGCAAAGTGCATTATTTAAAGGCATCAAAACCAAAAGGTAATAATTACACCTATAAAGGAGGGATAGATTTGCATGTCAGATAAGTTTGAAAAATAAGCACAGAAATGATAATAGCTATATGACAAAGATAAAAGGCTAATCTATATGCGTCAGAAGAAGTTTGAAAATATGCAACGCATATTTCAAAAGCATACGGCTACTTTTGATTTGATTTTTTTTTCCTTTTTTTCTTTTTTTTTTAATTTTTTTGATTTTTTTTTCTTTTTTTTTAATAAACAAGAAGAAAAAAGAAAAATTAAAAATTAAAAATAATACTTACAGGAGGTGTGATTGTGGCTCACATTTTCCTCTGGTTTTACGTCCAGTAACGGCTTGAAGCTCTCTATGGGCCGATGGTCGGCTTCTCATCCAATTTTCTTAAAAATTGGCAAACAGAGTCTTTTTGAGTCAGATTCCCGAGATTATAACGCTCATGTTCATCTTGGAATATTGGCCATAAATCAAGAAGTACTCTCTGCACATCTCCACTAGGATGCGTCTCAAGAGTCAATAGAATGTTATCTAAACACTCCTTACTCATGCCATCCTTTATGAAGTTAATTTTATCATCTCGGTTTATAGACGTCATTCCAATTGATTTGCATTTTGTGTTACAGGTCCATCTTGCACATTTATAGCAGACCCGTAACCTTTTTGCTCTTCTCTTCTTTGCATATGAACTTTTGCTTAGCCTTGGCATATATGAAACAAGAGCGTCAGAAAATTCACCTCTAAGTCGGACATTTGCTTCGATTAACCAGCGTATATCCGCAGGGATGCCTTTGTGCATAAGCATCCTTAATCTCTCAAACCTTGCACAATAAATGTTAGTTAAAGCATTTTGAGGGAGAGAGGGGAATTGTTTGCGGAGGTTAACAAGCTGATTATCCATTTCAAAATAAAGAAAAAATTAGTAAAATTTTATACAGATTTCAGTGTTTGTGGGTAACTGAAAGGACCGAAAAAAAATTTTCACGGAGTACCGTTATCCGCCATTTAACTGGTGAAAAATCATCTGTCAATGAAAAACAAACAAAATTAAGACAGAAAAATCAAACTCTGATAGATTTTCTTGCTTTCAAACATTGGAATTTTCTGTCTTGATTCCTGTGAATGCAAATAAGTCAAAGTTTGAAAAAATGAAAAAGTTAGAAAACTTGAGTTGCCTCCCAAGAAGTGTTACTTTTAATGTCTTTAGCCAGCGTGATTGAAGATTTTGCACGATCCATGGGTCCTCCCCATAATGATTCAATTTCTGGCCATTGACCTTAAATGTGGCTTTTTTTTTTTCAACAAAGATTTATATAGAAAACAGAAAATAAACACAACAGACAAAACAAAAAATAAAGACAGAAACAGAAAAAAAAAAGTAATAAAAGACAAACATCAAAGACAAGAAACAGCGTAAATAGAAACAGACAACACAAACAATGAAACAACAAAGAATGTAAAAGAGTAAATTGTAACAATCAAATAAAAATAGAAACAATATTAAAAACAATAGCAAAACAGTAAAAACAAAAAGAAAACAACAACTAGAAAAATGAAATAAAAGTGTGGAAAGAAAACTCCCTATGGATAACAGAAGAATTAACGTTCCAGCAGCCACACCATAGCCAGTGTAATGGATCACCACATCCAGAATCGTAGAGTTTAGTCTCCTCGGGGGGTTGCTTTCTTGGTTTAGCTCCATCTTCAAGTAAAATCTTATGCATGCAAATGGAATGGCTAATGCTTGGAATGTCCGCAAGTGTGATGGCTCTTTGATTCTCCTTAAAAATCTGCAAAGCAACCTCTCCTCCTCATCAAGAAGGAAGTTTTTAGCGACAATGGACTCCAATTTTGGTGGTCGCACTACTTTTGTAGATTGAATTGCTGCATTATCTCGTTGAAAAAGATTCATCATGTCTCAAAAAGGCACAATCTCAACACATGCATTACACAACATATCACCATCACAACCAAGACAACAAACGTAATCATCAAAATCAATAAAACTAGCAAATTCGACACAAATCATCAATTGATTTTTTCTCATCAATGATCTCATGTTTTGCGTAATCGATTTCTGCATCTCGTTGCTTGCTCAATCGACTCAATGAAGATGTAAGTTGACCAACTTGGATCTTCACGTTTTGTACTATAGCTTCATTCTCTGCTGAATTGGATGTTGTTCGAGCAAATTGTTTCACCAAATCCTCTAGTGTAGGCTCGATTCCATGCTTATTGGGGCTTCTTCTGTTGCATGAAATTTCTTGGTATAGGCGATTGGTTCAACATAAGGTTCGAACCAAGGATGATCTCCCAATCATGGTTATATGTGGTAGAATAAGGATCATATCCAAGTCGTGGGTATTGTGGTTCACCAAGAAATACACCTGTTGCATCAACGAATGGTCATGAAATACAGAACCATCATATTGTAGTGTGGTGCAAGCATATGTGGGATGATAAGAACTACAGCATATACTACAAAATCTTGCAGGTTCTTGCACAGGTAAGTGATGTTGTTCCACTGCCAAATGCCCCACCAGATAAGCCAGCTCATCAAGTTTATGCTCCATCAGATTAGAGATCAAACACAAAAACACAAAATCACAAAAACAAGTCTAAATATACACACAAAATAATTACAGAAAACATATCTACAGATTTTTAAAAATTATGGGACTACCACAGAGTGAAATCTACACAAAAATTCTATCTAAGAGAATAATAAAAAATCTTAAAAAATTGAAAAAGTTGTCTAAACGATGGAATTTGCTGAAAATAAGGGTGACCTCACTATAAATAGTGAGCCTTTCTCAAAATAACGTTTTCCATTAGTGTACCGACATTCAGATCAATCAGAGATACGTTACCGAACCAAAATCTTGACAGGATGCCCTTTACCCAATTTCAGCCGAATTCCACTTGAAAAAAAAAAACTTCAAAAACCAAAACAAACACAATTGTTAGAGTTAGATGAAATGATCAAATAGTTGCCTTTGGATCCCCGGCAACGGCGCCAAATTTGACATGAGGTTGTCGAGACCCCGTCAAATAATAATAATTACCGGTTCTCAAACTAATTTGTAGTATAGAGCATGAACCGAATCGTCTCTCAAGGATCCAAAAAGAACAAAGATTTAATCAGATCAAGATAATTAAATGTGGGTTTTGTTGTTGATTAATAAGATTGAAAAAAAGTACAAGACTTAAAGTTGTAAACAAAATATAAAGAAGCAACCAATCCAAGGAAATTTACCGATCTTAAGTTTAATCCATCATTGATCACAAGGAATTCACTTAATTGCTAACCGTGTTCTTGGCCTTAGATCACATCAAGACGCCTCAACATGATCCAAGAATCCTCTACTAGATAAGCATCTAGGATTTAATTAACCAAGGTTAGATAAAGTAAGCACCATCCAAACATAGATTAACTTAAGCTCAAGAATTTAACCAAGCTAAACAATCCATCAAAAAGCTTTAATAAATTGTTTACTCTATGTGATCCTCTTGAATACATGATAATAAAGCTATTACCACATAAACATCCAAATCAAATTAAGCAATTCAATCTAGATCAAAATTAAAAGAGGAAGAAGAGAAACTTGAATAACAATTAAGCAATATGAACAAGTAAAACAAGATCTCCAAATTAAACATCAAGATGGCTAATCACTTGGATTGATTATGAGAGCCTAGCCTTCGATGGATGGGAGGCTAGAACTCAGAAATTAAAGAACAAAAATGAAATTCTAAAGAAAATGAAGAAGAAGAGAAAGAAAACTCTCACAAATACTTAAACTTTCTTGAAACTTACTTCCAAATTGAATCCATCTAATACAAAGAGGTTGGGTCTATTTATACTAATCCTAGAAGCCAATTTGTACATGTACATAATCTGAATACAAGCTATAAGAATATGAAAATTGTCAAAAATGGAAGCTTGATGCATGGTTGGTGGGTTGGTGCATGGTAGGTGGGTTGGTGTATGGTTGGTGGCTTTTAGTCAACAACTCTTATCCGACTTCTGGCTTCAAATTCATCACCTAGACGGTGCATTTTGGCTTGGATGTCTTCATCAAAGTTGTAGCCAGTTGTCTCCTTGAAAATCTCCAACTTGAATCATGTCATTTGGACTTTTAGAACTCCAGAAATGCCAAAAACACTGCACCTACCTCAAGTTAGGTTGGAAGAACGTGTTTCCAAATTCAGACCAACTTGTAGCTTCATTATCATGCCTAAAAATACATCTATTGACAAAATGGTCTTCAGTGAAGTTGGAGATATGGGTCTTATCTTTCAAATGACCAAGTTTCAGCCCAAGAGGAGGTCTATAACCCACTATATAGTCCAATATGTGCATACTGCCCAGATGGTTCCGTGACAGCAAACTCACTTTGTATTGCAAGGCTATTTTGGGCCCTTAGAAGTCCGA
This sequence comes from Styphnolobium japonicum, assembly GCA_023212625.1. Classification (NCBI taxonomy): domain Eukaryota; kingdom Viridiplantae; phylum Streptophyta; class Magnoliopsida; order Fabales; family Fabaceae; genus Styphnolobium; species Styphnolobium japonicum. Next base: position 17,272,598 of record JALBWW010000011.1, read on the forward strand.
TCCAGCTCTTGAGTTCTTCATGAAACTTGTAGATCCTTGTCTTAGCTTTCCAAAGACACCAAGATCACCTCAATTGGATCACCGAGTCCCAAGTTATGGCCTAACCAAGGAAGAAAGGTCAAAATGCATCAAAATCCGAAAATTATCCAACATTTACATTAAAACCCAATGAAGCCCAACAACATTAAACTCATCTAAAATACTAATATTGGGCACAATAAACATCTAATGAAGCCTAATACAAAGCTAATATAAGTGTCTCAAATTGATTGATCACCTCACCTTGGCAAAAAACCCTCAAGTCGCCAAGTACACATCAACATTTAACCTCACCTCGGCATTTAGCCTTACCTTGGCCAAGGTCATCGAGGCACATCACCATTTAGACTCAGCTCGGCCAAGAGCCTCAGCTTGTCTAATACACCTCGGCTAAATTTTAACCAAATCGGCCACGCCAACTTGTAAGTTTAGCACCTGATACTATTATCAGGCACCAAACTGGGGGTAATGTTCTATACTATTACTACTGTAGAGGAGCAGGTCAAACATATCAATGCATTAACTCCAAAATCCCTTAAATCACGCTAGAATAGGAGGTACAACTAGAGGTGAGATCACCTTAAATGTACGCTCTCCCTCCTTACCCACTCCTATATAAGAGAAGGCCAAGCTCTCGAGGTAATAACACTAAACACATTACAGTCCCCTGACAAGAGGTTGTTGAGACCCCGTCAAATAATAAAAATTACCGGTTCGCAATATAATTTATAGTATAGAGCATGAACCGAATCATCTCTCAAGGATCCAAAAAGAACAAAGATTTAATCAGATCAAGTTAATTAAAAGGGGGGTTTTGATGATTGGAAAAGATAATACACTAATTGAATTAAAGGAAATGCAATTAACAAATTAACCAATCTAAGGAAATTTACTGATCTTGAGTTTAATCCATCATTGATCACAAGGAATTCACTTAATTGCTAATCATGTTCTTGGCCTTAGATCACATCAAAACGCCTCAACATGATCCAAGAATCCACTACTAGATAAGCATCTACGATTTAATTAACCAAGGTTAGATAAAGTAAGCACCATCCAAACATAGATTAACTTAAGATCCAGAATTTAACCAAGGTAAACAATCCATCAAAAAGCTTTAATAAATTGTTTATTCTATGTGATCCTCTTTGAATACATGATAATAAAGCTATTACCACATCAACATCTAAATCAAATTAAGCAATTCAATCTAGATAAAAATCAAAAGAGGAAGAAGAGAAACTTGAATAACAATTAAGCAATATGAACAAGCGAAACAAGATCTCCAAATTAAACATCAAGATGGCTAATCCATTGGATTGATTATAAGAGCCTAGCCTTCCATGGATGGGAAGGAAGAACTCAGAAATAAAAGAACAAAAACGAAATTGTAAAGAGAATGGAGAAGAAGAGAAAGAAAACTCTCACAAATACTCAAACTTTCTTCAAACTTACTTAAAATTGAATGATCCTATTACAAAGAGATTGGCTCTATTTATACTAATCCTAGAAGCCAATTTGTACATGTACATAATCTGAATACAACCTATAAAAATATGGAAATTGTCAAATATGGAAGCTTGATGCATGGTTGGTGGGTTGGTGCATGGTAGGTGGGTTAGTGTATTGTTGGTGGCTTTTAGTCAACAACTCTTATCCGAATTCTGGCTTCATTTTCATCACCTAGACGATGTATTTTGGCTTGGAGGTCTCATGAAAGTTGTAGCCAGTTGTCTCCTTGAAATTTTACAATTGGAATCATGCCATTTGGACGTTTAGAACTCCAGATATGCCAAAAACACTGAACCTACCTCATGTTAGGTTGGTAGAACGTGTTTCCAAATTCAAACCAACTGGTAGCTTCATTATCATGCCTAAAACGACATCTATTGACTAAATGGTCTTCAGTGAAGTTTGAGATATGGGTCTTATCTTTCCAATGGCCAAGTTTCAGCCCAAGAGGAGCCCTATAACTCACTATGTAGTCCAATATGTGTACACTGCCCAGATTTTCATGACAGCAAACCCACTCTGTATTGCAGGGATATTTTGGACCCTTAGAAGTCCGATTCAGCTCTTGAGTTATCATGAAACTTGTAGAGCCTTGTCTTAGCTTTCCAAAGACATCAAGATCACCTTAAATGGATTACCGAGTCCCAAGTTATAGCCTAACCAAGGAAGAAAGGTCAAAATGCATCAAAATCCGAAAATTATTCACAATTTGCATTAAAGTCCAATGAAACCCAACAACATTAAACTCATCTAAAATACTAATATTGGGCTTAATAAACATCTAATAAAGCCTAATACAAAGCTAACATAAGTCTCTCAAATTGATTGATCAAATTCCCCCACACTTAAGCTTTTGCACTCCTGGGCAAAACACATAAGAACAAAACTAAAGAAAAAACAAGAAACATTATATTATTAAACTAAAAACATAAAAACTGATTATACCTAATCTAATCCATTTTCGTAGGAAAACACGATGGCATTTAGCATGTGCCACAAGCCTTTAAACCCCTAGGTGTCCCTAATGGACGAGTTATAGTCTCGTGAGGGTTTACCAGGATGATACCCACAAACATGTAATATTTTATTTAATCAATTCAACTAATTTTTAAATACAAGCATTGTATCAAATATAAACTATAATTAATAAGATAAGTATGCTTAACAAAGAATAGTTGAATCAAACCATTTGAGAATAAAGTATAGCATAATCATGCTTTAATCATAAATAGGCATGTTCAAATTGAGTAAAATTCCTCACAAGTGACACTCAAATCACACAAGGTGTTTAGGTTAACTGTTTATGCTCAAGTCAGTCAAACTATGAATGTATTTTACCATAGGATTGCATATACATCAATTCTCCACTACTTAGATCAAATAAATTGCAAAAATCAAGAGGTCTTTCAAAAAGGTTGTAATGGAACTTATAAGGTGAAGGAAGGAAACAATATGGATAATAGCAAGTTAAAACCAAAGAGAATAAAAGAGCATTGAGGAGTAACTCAAGTAGAAAGCATAAATTTTTTACCCAAAACCATAAAATGCTCATTCTCTTCACACATTCCTTCCTTTTTCTATTCTTTTATTTTTCTTTCTTTTTTCTCTTTTTTTTTGTTTTTTTTGTTTTTTTTTTTTGTACCAAGTATTTCGTATCAGCACACCAATTCCCCCACACTTAAATCATTGCAAGCAAAAGAACTCCTCCAATAAAAAAATCAATGCTTTCCCATTCCCTAAGGTAAGGTAAAACATGGTTTTTCACTCAAAGCTTGTAATGAGCTAAGAACAAAGAATAGGCAAATAGGCTCAGAGGGAGTTAATAATTGGATAAATGCAAGGTAGGTTTATTTGGCAAAAGCAGCTAAGTCAAGAAAAAATGCCTCTGTCATTTTCATGCAACATACAGACCAATGTAATCTCAAATCGATTCAATGTAAGTTCTAGAAAATAAATTCATAATTGACATCACTCATGAAAGAAAATAAACCAAGTGTAAGTATCAAACTTGGAAAAGCCCAAAACTCACAAAGGTATGGAACATTCACTCAATTCAACCATGCCTTCTTCCTAATATCCACAATCATATACACATGTATATCATGAAAATGATTTAACTATAAATTGTTTTGCATACTTTTATTATCAATTAAGCTCAGATTCAGCACATGCTTGCATCAAAATTAATTGAAAAGATCAAAATGAAATTTTTAATTTTTAATTTTTAATTTTTAATTTTTTTTAATATGCAAGAACAAAATAATTTAAGACATACTATGAAATGCAAGTTAAGATGCGTCTCAAAAGCAAAACTACTCCTTACTCTGCCATCATACATCTAATAAGCTAGTAACAATAAAGATTAGTTAGTTAGTTTTTTTTTTTTTAACTAAACTATGTACATAGTATTATCAACTATACCTCCCCCCAACTAATTTAAGACATTGTCCCCAATATCAAAATAAAGATAGGTAGAGTGTAAAAGATCTTACCAGAATACTGCAAATCAAGCCTGAAATAAAAAAAAATTACCAAAAAAACTACAACCATAACTGAAAACAAAAATTTACAAAGACAAAGTCAAATCAAGTTTTTGCTTTTTGTTGCTGCTGCCTTGTTCCCAATTCAATGGAGCCATTGCTGGATCATGTTGTGGTACAAATTCGTTTAGTTGATCGAGCAATTGTTCAGGAGTTGCAGCAGTTACAAGGCTTTGACGTGTCGCTTGTGAGATGAACCTTTTTTCTACAGCATGATCAAGAAAACAATACAAACTGTCATAAAAACCATTAACATTTAATATACCTATGGGTTTTTGGTGAAAGTTCTGCTGTGACCATGATGTAATTTGAAAGAGCTCTTCCAAAGTTCCAAAACCACTAGGTAGGGCAATAAATGCATCAGCATTTGCTATCATAATGTTCATGCGTTGGTGCATACAAAATACCATTACTTCATCCCCTAATGTTTTTCCAATGGGCTTGCTGATAGATAAAGGACTGGGAATGACACCAAGGACTTTGCCACCTCCTAAATGTGCTGCAGTTGCTACACAACCCATTAACCGAAGACTACCTCCTCCGTAAACTAAATGGATTTCTCTCTCAGCTAGCACTCGACCAAGATGGTTTGCAATATTTACAAACTCTTTATCTTTCCCAGGATTAGATCCACAAAAGACACAAACACTCTTGATCCGACGAATTGAAGTGACTTCCATTTTTTCTTTTTTTTTTCTTTGTTCTTTTGTACTCTCACCTTATCAATGATCTGAAGAGAGCAAAATGTAATATTTAAAGGCATCAAAACTCAAAGGTAATAATTACACCTATAAAGGAGGGGTAGATCTGTGTGTCAGGTAAGTTTGAAAATAAGCACAACAATGATAATAGCTATATGACAATGATAAAAGACTAATCTATATGTGTCAGAAGAAGTTTGAAAATATGCAACACATATTTCAAAAGAATACGGCTACTTTTGATTTGATTTTTTTTTCTTTTTTTTCAATTTTTTTAATAAACAAGAAGAAAAAAGAAAAATAAAAAATAAAAAATAACACTTACAGTAGGTGTGATTGTGGCTCACATTTTCCTCTAATTTTACGTCCAGTAACGGCTTGAATGCTCTCTATGGGCCGATGGTCGGCTTCCCATCCAATTTTCTTAAAAATTGGCAAACAGGGTCTTTTTGAGTCAAATTCCCGAGACTATAACGCTCATGTTCATCTTGGAATATTGGCCATAAATCGATAAGTACCATTTGCACATCTCCACTAGGATGCGACTGATCAATCAATTTGATACACTTATATTAGCTTTGTATTAGGCTTCATTAGATGTTTATTGTGCCCAATATTAGTATTTTAGATGAGTTTAATGTTGTTGGGCTTCATTGGGTTTTAATGTAAATATTGGATAATTTTTGGATTTTGATGCATTTTGACATTTCTTCCTTGGTTAGGCCATAACTTGGGACTCGGTGATCCAATTGAGGTGATCTTGGTGTCTTTGGAAAGCTAAGACAATGCTCTACAAGTTTCATGAAGAAATCAAGAGCTGGATCGAACTTCTAAGGCTCCAAAATATCCCTGCAATGCAGAGTGGGTTTGCTGTCAGGAAAATCTGGGCAGTATGCACATATTGGACTACATAGTGAGCTATAGGCCTCCTCTTGGGCTGAAACTTGGTCATTTGAAAGATAAGACCCATATCTCCAACTTCACTGAAGACCATTTTGTCAATAGATGTCGTTTTAGGCATGATAATGAAGCTACAAGTTGGTCTGAATTTGGAAACACGTTCTTCCAACCTAACTTGAGGTAGGTGCAGTGATTTTGGCATTTCTGGAGTTCTAAAAGTCCAAATGACATAATTCAAATTGGAGATTTTCAAGGAGACAACTGGCTACAACTTTCATGAGACATCCAAGCCAAAATGCACCGTCTAGGTGATGAATTTGAAGCCAGAAGTCGGATAAGAGTTGTTGACTAAAAGCCACCAACCATACACCAACCCACCTACCATGCACCAACCCACCTACCATGCACCAACCCACCAACCATGCATCAAGCTTCCATTTTTGACAATTTTCATATTCTTATAGCTTGTATTCAGATTATGTACATGTACAAATTGGCTTCTAGGATTAGTATAAATAGAGTCAACCTCTTTGTATTAAAAGAATTTCAATTTTGAAGTAAGTTTGAAGAAAGTTTGAGTATTTGTGAGAGTTTTCTTTCTCTTCTTCTTCATTTTCTTTAGAATTTCGTTTTTGTTATCTTATTTCTGAGTTCTTCCTTCCCATCCATGGAAGGCTAGGCTCTCATAATCAATCCAAGGGATTAGCCATCTTGATGTTTAATTTGGAGATCTTGTTTTACTTGTTCATATTGCTTAATTGTTATTCAAGTTTCTCTTCTTCCTCTTTTAATTTTGATCTAGATTGAATTGCTTAATTTGATTTGGATGTTTATGTGATACTAGCTTTATTATCATATATTCAAGAGGATCACAAAGACTAAACAATATATCAAAGCTTTTTGATGGATTGTTTAGCTTGGTTAAATCCCCGATCTTAAGTTAATCTATGTTTGGATGGTGCTTACTTTATCTAACATTGGTTAATTAAATCCTAGATGCTTATCTAGTAGAGGATTCTTGGATCATGTTGAGGCGTCTTGATGTGATCTAAGGCCAAGAACACGGTTAGCAATTAAGTGAATTACTTGTGATCAATGATGAATTAAACTCAAGATCGGTAAATTTCCTTGGATTGGTTGTTTGTTAATTGCATTTTCTTTAATTCAATTAGTGTATTATCTTTTCCAATCATCAAAACCCCCTTTTAATTATCTTGATCTGATTAAATCTTTGTTCTTTTTGGATCCTTGAGAGACGATTCGGTTCATGCTCTATACTACAAATTAGTTTGCGAACCGGTAATTTTTATTATTTGACGGGGTCTCGACAACCTCTTGTCAGCGACTCAAGAGTCAATAAAATGTTATCTAAAGACTCCTTACTCATGTCATCTTTAATGAAGTTAATTTTATCATATCGGTTTATAGACGTCATTCCAATTGATTTGCATTTTGTGTTACAGGTCCATCTTGCACATTTATAGCTGACCCGTAACCTTTTTGCTCTTCTTTTCTTGGCATATAAACTTTTACCTAGCCCTGGCATATATGAAACAAAAGCGTCAGAAAATTCACCTCTGAGTCGGACCTTTGCTTCGATTAACCAGCGTATATCCGCATGGATGCCTTTGTGCATGAGCATCCTTAATCTCTCAAACCTTGCACAATAAATCTTAGTTAAAGCATTTTGAGGGAGAGAAGGGAATCGCTTGCGGAGGTTAAAAAGCTGATTATCCATTTTGAAAGAAAGAAGAAAGAGAGAAAAAAAATTGAGTAAAATTATATACAGATTTCAGTGTTTGTGGGTAACTGAAGGGACCGAAAAAGATTTTCACGGAGAACCGTTATCCGCCATTTAACCAGTGAAAAATCATCTGTCAAAGAAAAACAAACAAAATAAAGACAGAAAAATCAAACTTTGATAGATTTTCTCACTTGGCACTGTTTTTTTTTATCTCGATTCCTGTGATAGCAAATAAGTCAAAGTTTCAAAAAAAGAAAGAGTTAGAAAACTTTGGGTTGCCTCCCAAGAAGCGCTACTTTTAATGTCATTAGCCAGCGTGATTGAAGATTTTGCACGATTGATGGGTCTTCCCTAGTAATGGTTCAATTTCTGGCCATTGACCTTAAACGTGGCTTTTTTTTTTCAACAAAGATTTATATAGAAAACAGAAAATAAAAACAGTAGACAAAACAAAAATAAAAAATGAAACAGAGAAAAGAAAAAAGTAATAAAAGACAAACATTAGCAAGACAAAGAAACGAGGTAAATAGAAACAGACAACACAAACAGCAGAAACAACAACAACAAAAAAGAGTAAATTGTAACAGTCAAATAAAAACAGAAACAATATTAAAAACAATAGAAAAACAGTAAAAACAAAAAGAAAACAACAACTAGAAAAATGAAATAAAAGTGTGGAAAGAAAACTCCCTATGGATAGTAGAAGAATTAACGTTCCAGCAGCCACACCATAGCCAGTGTAATGGATCACCACATCCAAAATCAAAGGGTTCAGTATCTTCCGGGGTTGCTTTACTGGTTTAGCTCCATCTTCAAGTAAAATCCTATGCATGAAAATGGAAGGGCTAACGCTAGGAATGTCTGCAAGTATGATGGCTCTTTGATTCTCCTTTAAAATTTGCAGCAACTTCTCCTCCTCATCAGTAAGGAGGTTCTTAGCCACAATGAACTCCAATTTTGGTGGCTTCACTACTTCTGTAGATTGAGTTGCTGCATAATCTGCTGAAAAAGATTCATCATGTCTCAAAAAGGTAGCAATTTCAGCACATGCATTACATAACATATCACTATCACAACAAACAAAATCATCAAAATCAGTAAAACCAACAAATTCAGCATACAAATCATCAACTGGTTTATGCACATCAATGGTCTCATGTTCTGCAGAATCAGATATTTGCATCTGTTGCTTGCTCAACTAACTCAATGAAGATGCTAGTTGATTAACTTGGGTCTCCAAGTTCTGTACTACAACTTATGTTCGCTGCTGGAATTGGATGTTGTTCTGAGCTAATTGTTTCACCAAATCCTCTAATGTAGGTTTAGATTCCATGCCTATTGGGGCTTGCTGCTGCTGCATAGGCTGCTGGTATAGACTGATTGGTTCAACATAAGGTTTGAACCAGGGATGTTCTCCCCAGTCATGGTTATATGTGGTAGAATAAGGATCATATCCAAGCTGTTGGTATTGTGATTCACCAAGAAATACATCTGTTCCATCAACAAAATGGTCATGAAATACAAAATCATCATCTTGAAATGTGGGGCATGCATATGTGGGATGAAAAGAACTACAACATATACTACAAAATCTTGCAGGTTCTTGCACAGGTAACTGATGCTGTCCCATTGCCAACTGCCTCACCAGATAAGCCAGCTCATCAAGTTTATGCTCTATCATATTAGAGATCAAATACAAAAACACAAAATCACAAAAACAAGTGTAAAATTATACATAAAACAATTACAGAAAACATATCTAGACATTTTTAAAACTTATGGGACCACCACAGGGTGAAATATATACAAAAATTCTATTCAATAAAAAAATTTAACAAATTGAAAAAGTGTTCTAAACGAAGGAATTTAGCTAAAATAAGGGTGACCTCACTTAAAAGTGAGCCTTTCTCAAAATAACGTTTTCCATCAACGTGCAAAAATTCAGGTCAATCAAAGATACTTTGCCGAACTGAAATTCTTAACACGATACCCTTTACCCAATTTCAACCGAATTCCACTTGAAAAAGCTTCAAAAACAAAACAAACACAATTGTTAGAGTTAGATGAGATCTTGAAATAATCAAATAGTTGCCTTGGATCCCCGGCAATGGCGCGAAATTTGACAAGAGGTTGTCGAGACCCCGTCAAATAATAAAAATTACCGGTTCGCAAACTAATTTGTAGTATAGAGCATGAACCAAATCGTCTCTCAAGGATCCAAAAAGAACAAAGATTTAATCAGATCAAGTTAATTAAAAGGAGGGTTTTGATGATTGGAAAAGATAATACACTAATTGAATTAAAGGAAATGCAATTAACAAATTGACCAATCCAAGGAAATTTACCGATCTTGAGTTTAATCCATCATTGATCACAAGGAATTCACTTAATTGCTAATCATGTTCTTGGCCTTAGATCACATCAAGACGCCTCAACATGATCCAAGAATCCACTACTAGATAAGCATCTAAGATTTAATTAACCAAGGTTAGATAAAGTAAACACCATCCAAACATAGATTAACTTAAGATCCAGAATTTAACCAAGGTAAACAATCCATCAAAAAGCTTTAATAAATTGTTTATTCTATGTGATCCTCTTTGAATACATAATAATAAAGCTATTACCACATCAACATCTAAATCAAATTAAGCAATTCAATCTAGATAAAAATCAAAAGAGGAAGAAGAGAAACTTGAATAACAATTAAGCAATATGAACAAACGAAACAAGATCTCCAAATTAAACATCAAGATGGCTAATCCCTTGGATTGATTATGAGAGCCTAGCCTTCCATGGATGGGAAGGAAGAACTCAGAAATAAAAGAACAAAAACGAAATTGTAAAGAGAATGGAGAAGAAGAGAAAGAAAACTCTCACAAATACTCAAACTTTCTTCAAACTTACTTAAAATTGAATGATCCTATTACAAAGAGATTGGCTCTATTTATACTAATCCTAGAAGCCAATTTGTACATGTACATAATCTGAATACATCCTATAAAAATATGAAAATTGTCAAATATGGAAGCTTGATGCATGGTTGGTGGGTTGGTGCATGGTAGGTGGGTTGGTGTATGGTTGGTGGCTTTTAGTCAACAACTCTTATCCGACTTCTAGCTTCATTTTCATCACCTAGACGGTGCATTTTGGCATGGAGGTCTCATGAAAGTTGTAGCCAGTTGTCTCCTTGAAATTTTACAATTGGAATAATGTCATTTGGTCGTTTAGAACTCCAGATATGCCAAAAACACTGAACCTACCTCATGTTAGGTTGGTAGAACGTGTTTCCAAATTCAAACCAACTTGTAGCTTCATTATCATGCCTAAAACGACATCTATTGACTAAATGGTCTTCAGTGAAGTTTGAGATATGGGTCTTATCTTTCCAATGGCCAAGTTTCAGCCCAAGAGGAGGCCTATAACTCACTATGTAGTCCAATATGTACACACTGCCCAGATTTTCATGACAGCAAACTTACTCTGTATTGCAGGGATATTTTGGACCCTTAGACGTCCGATTCAGCTCTTGAGTTATTCATGAAACTTGTAGAGCCTTGTCTTAGCTTTCCAAAGACACCAAGATCACCTTAAATGGATTACTGAGTCCCAAGTTATGCTCTAACCAAGGAAGAAATGTCAAAATGCATCAAAATCCGAAAATTATTCACAATTTGCATTAAAGTCCAATGAAGCCCAACAACATTAAACTCATCTAAAATACTAATATTGGGCTCAATAAACATCTAATAAAGCCTAATACAAAGCTAACATAAGTCTCTCAAATTGATTGATCATCCCCTCAAGAGACTAACTTGAGCGTCGGAGTGCCTTTGCTGGTACCCATCCACCGTGATGAGCAACCTCAACACCATCAAAGAAGACAACAAACACGTCAGAGCTCGTACGGAGATCAGGCTGAGTTCAAACGTGAACAATTTTTATTGGTAAAAGTTAGCAAAATGTTAGAAAAGAAAAGATAAAATGCAAACTACCTTAGAAGCTAGGATATTACATTCTCATATAATTATTTGAAAGAAAGATGAAAAGCTTGAAAGTAATCATCCCAATGTAGGTGATCCATGAAAGTCGTACATATGTTTTAAACACCCAAGTATGTGGAATTATACATATCTTATATGAAATAACCAAGTGAAACACAAGAAGGGGGGTTGAAATGTGTTTCTTAACCTTTTTGGAAAACTTTTCTAAAACTTTGTTGAGAAGTAAATGAGAATGGACGAAGCGCAAACTCTTTACAGTTCGTTAGACGCAAAGAGAGTTTTTTTAAAGTAATTAGAAGCAAGTTGAAAACTCTATCCTTTTTGAAAAAGAGTTGTTATAAAAAAAACAATATCAATCACAAATGTTAGTAAAATGAAATATAACACATAGAGGAAAGAAAAGCTTACACCAGATATTTATACTGGTTCACTCTCACAACCTGAGAGCTACGTCCAGTCCCTTCTACTTGAAGGATTTTCCACTAAACGTCACAAAGTTTACAAGTATTATTCTTAACGCCTCTTCAGGCTACAACAAGTATTCTGAAACCTCTTCAGGTTCTTACAAACAAGTATTCTTTTATACACAACCTTTTCAAGCTCAAACAGCAGAAGTAAATAAAGTGTTTTGAAAAACACTTGAGTTTAACTCATTGCAAGTGAGGATAAATAATTATGCTCAAGTAAAACTCTATTATAAGAGTAAGATGAAAAATGTGAGAATACAAAGTGTAGCTTTGAATATTTTCTCTTGTTTTGTTGATGTTCTTGATTGCTATATTCTTCTTTGAAGACTCTTGTATTTATAGGTAGTGAGCATTTGAAATAGTCTTCATAAACTTCTTCGTTCAACGAAAATATTTATTACTGTTAAGCATTAAATGCATTGAACTTATAACTTGTTGATTTTCTTCTAAAAAGTAGCTTTGGTTATCAACAATAGCGAGGAATAAGATATCTTAGTTCTGACTTTTATAAGCGCGTAGAAAGTTCCTCATTTACTAGTCTTTGTAGTTGTTAGGAGTGTTAGCTCCAGTATACATAGTTGATTTCTCGAAAGTCGCTTTTGTTAGAGATCACATCAGCTGTTAATGTACTTTGTTTTGCTTGTCTTTGAAATGCTTTGGACGAAGCTGTTTAAGAATACACAACAGAGACAAAAACACAATGGACAAACTAGTACAATAATATATATGAAAGTTGTATTGGACGCACGTTTGTTTAAAAGAGATTTTGTCTTTAGCAAAGCTTATCTTTGGTCCAAAACGCTTTACGTAAACTTTAATCACAGAATGCTCTTTTGACCTTTTATTCGAACGAAAAGATATAAATTTCTTCAAAACTTATTTTGTTCTCTTTAAATTTAATATCCTTTTGTTATCTTCAAAACATTTTTAGGGGTCTAATAACTTTGAATAGACAATTGGTTCCAATATTACTTTCTTGAAAACGTCTTTGGTTCCAACATTATCCACCCAAAGTGTGTGGAATCCACCAAAGTGTATAGAATTATGTAACATGTGTCTTATTCACCCAAGTGTGTGAAATCTTGTATGTATTATCAACCCAAGTGTGTAGAATCCACCCAAGAGTGTGGAATTATGTATGTACCATATAAAACCCGCCCTAGTGTGTGGAATGGTCATCTGGTGGACAGATAGAATCAGCTCTAGAGTAAGCACAAATTCTGAGGCTATGCCTACAAATGCTTATAGATAAAGACAAAAAAGTATGAGAATGAAATAAGCATATAATTGTTGAAGTATAAGAAGTTAGATCAATAATAACTTATTTTGTTGCTAAGTGTTCTAAGCTAGTGAAAAGTAGTACAACCTTCATAAATTAATCTGTTATTATTATTTGATTGTACTTTAGATTTTATATAGACGTGGAGATATTTTTTGCAACTTGATATGGAAGTATTATATTTTTGTTTTTGTTTTTACTTTCTGCTTGAATTCCTACTGAAAATATTATTCTCATTACTGTGTGTGGTATTTCCAGAAGACTAGTAGCTAGAGATGTATCATGTTACTATTTTGATTGTCCAAGACGTGACATGGACCAATGATCCAATAGATGATAGTATCAATATGACTTGTACTGGCTTTAGAGCCAAATACTTTATCTCTTTAGCTTAGTTACGAGAGCATGATGTAGTAACCTATATAGTTACTTATGTAAAACTTTTGATACAGATGTCAATAGGGTTTTGAATACCCTATGCTTTTTGAGTTATATATATATATATATATATATATATATATATTGTAAATATGAGGTACCAATATGAAATAATACAAAGAAATGAAACTTTGCAGTCTTTTAAGTATTAATTACTTCCTTTTCATATTAAGTCAATTTATTTATTATGTTAAGGAAATGACTATTATGAAACAATGATTTTAGATATATATATATATATATATATATAAATTAATTTACGTTAGAACTGAAGTTTAATTTACATAGTTTAAATTGAAGCTAAATTTGAACTAAGGCTTCCTAAAATAAAAAGAATTAGAAAAGACACTTGACATTGTACTAAAAATAGAATAATTAGAAGGATGTTATAAATTGTATAAATTAATAATAACCTTAATGATATTTGATCTACCCTTTAAACAACAAACAATTAAAAAGGGCAAAGGTAGAAAAAAAAATGTTAAACAAAATGATATTTACAAAGGCTAATTTACAATTATTTACAAGTTGGATAAAGAATAACTCCAAAAAGAAGTACTTGACTTCACAAGACCATTAAAGGCATGTTAAAAAATTGAACTGTTAACTTTGTTATTTTCATGATTTATGCATAAATGAATCAAATAAATTGAAAATGATTAAAATAACTTTTGCTACAATGATGGAAAGGATGATGTGAGAATAGATAAGAAAGAGAATTAGAGAAAGTTTTGAAGAAAAGGATACAACTTTTATTGCTTCTATCTTTACCCCTTTTTTGTTTAGTTTTAAATATAAGACAAATGTGCAAATAAACTAAATTGATATAAAAAAAAAATTAAAACTGCCTACCTAAATAAGAAATGACGTGGAGGAAGGAAAGTTCAACAATTTTAGTTAACTGCATAGTCACATATTCACGATGCTTCACGTACCCAAAATGGATAATGGATTAATGGCAAATTTGCACATGATAATCCCCTAAGAACAAGCACATAAATTAATGAATAAAACCATGGCCACAGGAAATTAGTGGCACAATCTAGCTCGTCATTTGAGAATTGAAGTGTAAACAACAAAAGGAGATCAATGACTCGCGAAATTCTTAAACCTTACAAAATTCTTCAAGCTAAAATGAAACCCAATTGACCATAGATTCAAACCCCAACTAAAATTACGAACACAATTTATATCATTCAATGAACCATCACTTTGCCAAAACAAAACATGAGACTCATCAAATAAGGTTTCCAATAATAAAAAATTTCTTATTCAGAAGTCTAGATTAAATTCCCATTCCAACTAGACTTCCAATGGGATTCACATGCATCATGCTTCACAAATTCATGATGATTCAACTCACCTCAATCAAACAAACCTGCACAAATATGTTAATTGCTACCTTTCCATAGTAATCATTCAACTAGAATATCTAGCCCAAAAAAAAAAGACTTTGTGCGCAGAATTGGTCCAAAGAATAATAATAATAATAATAAACAATATTGTAGGCTTCAAATAAAACCACAACAACATCTACAAGGCTAGTTAACCAAAACCCCCTGCAATACAAAGAAAACCCCAAATTCTCACCAAGCCACAGGACCTCAAGATTTCATACATAAATAACCATCTCTTGGAAACATTTAAAAGATGCTTGTCAGATTGGGATTGGGGAATTTACTACCCAAATTTTAAATTTGCAAAACAATCTTTCAAGCAAGCAAGCAAACACTTATCCAGACCTTTTATGTATTGTTTGGATGTGGGTAAGGAAGGGGAAGAGAGAGGTAGGGAAGGGAAAAATAACCCTAACCATTATTTGGATGATTTTTAATGAGGGGGAAGTAAAATTCCCCCTCAAAGCCCAAAAATTCTTCCCCCTCAAATCGGGAGGTAAGGAGGGGGAAAGGATATATTTTCAATTAAATATGTATTAAATTACATATATACTCTATCTTTGTGTTATAAGGTTAACAACATAAGAGTTATATTGAAAATTTAATTCTAATACTTATCCTTTCCCTTACTTAAATTTTAACTCTCAAACAAAAGGAAGAGACTTCCTCTCATTTTTATTTATTTTTTACTTAAACGTCCAAACAAGGGGAAGGGAATCCCCCTCTATCCATTCCCTTCCCTTTCCTTTCCACATTTTTTCCTTCTCTCAAACATAGCATTACATAGATGTGAATTCAAATTTCTAACGCAAAGTTAGATCATTAAAAAAATTAGCATGCATATAAACAAAGAGGATAGCATGACACATGTTAAGCAATTCAATACACATGATGCAAGCTAGCTAGACCAACAAGTTATACATCTACAACAAACATTTAACAAGATTTTCATCAAATGACGAAGGAAAGAGAAAAAGAGATGCAAGCAGATATGTGAAACATCAGGGGGAATAAACATCCTAAAACATTTTGAAATTATACATGTTGTTGCCATTCATATTACAGATGTTTAAACAAAACATCGAACAACCCCAGTCCTTTCATCTAGAATTTCATTTAGTCACAAATCCCATATATATGCAGATGGTAAAACACATTCCACAAAGATTCCTTTTACCTGTTCATCTTTGACTCTAAACAAATGGCAAAAAGAAAATAAAAAAATAAATAAAGAAAAAAGGAAGAAAAAGAAAAGAAAGCTCTAACGATATTGACTTTTCATTTGAAAACTGAGCGAATAACACAACAAACCTATCAGTACCACCAAACAGGATAATACATGCTTAATCATTCATTTACCAAGAAAAAACAACCAAAAGAGGAAACATCAGAGTAACACATCAACATAACCACTTAATAGCAGGAGGGTAGATGTCCATAAGGATCTTAGATCAAAAAGATGTTTCTCATTAATCATTAGCAATCAGAATACAAAAAAAAAACGATGACTTTCACTGTTTCACACAAAAGCCCTCATGTAGTGATTCATAGGAACATTCAAGAGAATTAACCTATTGATCAAAGCACTAAATGCTTAACTCAGTTCATTATTCAATTGGGTATAGCAAAATGGAGAGCATATTCTATTTTAACAAATCAGGCTGAGGTATCCTGAAGTTAAATAATTGGATATTACGAGCCCCAAAATCCCTTTTAATTTAAACAGACCAATATAAAATGTCCCCAAACAGATTACCCATAATCAAGTGAACCCACACATTCATCTCAGAGATAAGAAACAACATACCCTCAGACCCCACCGAATATGAACACTTGCATTTCAATACAAAAGCATAAATGCCAAACATCAAGGGACCTGTACAAACTGATGCCCGAACACATTTGAGTACACTAAATTGATTCCTCATATAATAACAAAGAAATAAGGCAACTAGCAAATAAACTTTAACAATAATAGCAAGATCAATTCACACAATTTTCATAAACAAAGTCCAACCCATGAGAAAATCTTATGTACAGATTATTAGATCATTCTAAAAACATAACATGTGACATTGTAAAATATTCAGTATAATATATAGTATCGTTAGATTAAATTGAAAATATTATATAATAAAATTTAAATCAAATTTACTTGTTAAAAAATTAGTGACTCTTAAAGTATTTAAGAATTTCTCCTAACCCATACAATATTCCATCAAAGCAGTACATTCAATCCTTCTTTCAAAAATAAGTAAAAAAATTAAAAAATAAGAACCAAGGAAGTAAAAGGAGGTATTGTTACCCTCGATAGCCTCTGCAGACGAATAAGTTGTAGGAATGGTACAGTCTTGTGTCAGGCAAGGACATGAGTTTGGGGTGAAATTTGGTGTGGGACTTAGGTAAGTGATGTGGATCCGCAGGTTAGGGGGATTATTCTAATATCTATTTTTTTTTCAGAATATTAGTACTCACGGTAAGTTGTCAAGCAGTCATTAGTTGTTATTTATATTTAATAGACTTTTAAACATTTATTGTAAAACTAACAGTCAATAAATGATTGACAACTTACTCTAACCTGAGTACCAAATCCATTAAGGTACCATAACAACTCTCGCAGGTTAGGGGTGTGGAATTGGTCTTGGATTCGTTTGGGTGGTGAGTCAAATTGAAATGGGTTGCTAGTTGAGTTAGGTCTTGGGTTTGATTTGGGTTGTGATGGGTGTTGGGTCCTAGGTTACTTGGGTTAAGTGGGAGATGGACTTTGAGCATGAGGGAAATGGGCTAAACTTGGTTAAGTTAATTGGTAAGTACTTGGTTATGGATTTTCTTTTTCTTTCTTCAAATTTTTTTAGTTTTTTTAATGTTAATTAATTTTTTAAAAAATCCAAAATATAAACTTTTAAGCTATTTGATTAATTTAAAAAATTTGTGTCCCGTACAAAAAATATAGTGTTTGTAGTAGATGATGATGTTTGAATGCCCTTATGCCGTCTGTGATGTTGTAAGAACCCATAAAGTTTTATTTAATGACCTTGTAACGTCTTAAATACCGTGCAAAGTGGATTTAATTTAATAAAAAAAACATTGGATTTAATCATCTTTCTTAATTTTATGAAACTTTCAATCCTTTTTTAAAATTAAGTCCTTTTCTTTACATTAATTAAAATCATCCAACCAATAATAATTTTTTTAGAGAATTATGTGACTTTGATTTGTCCATTGCCCATAGGGGATATGTAAGCACTCATGTCAAGTTAAAATTGTAAATATTTTAAAAACTTTTCCTTTATTGCTTATTTTATTATAGGGGTAAAATAAATATTGTTAAGGTTATTAATGATTTGCATGATTAGCTTTAGAATAACTGTCTTAGGACAAATGTTTCAAGAGTATAGTAGAATTAAGTTCATATCCTTCCTATGCATATTCAACTCTTGAATTTAATCTCATTTCAAAAGCCCATGTTCCCTAATATAAAGGGTTTTTCAATTATTTTCTAATTAAAACAAAATTTTGAGGCTACTTCTAGATTTTTTCTTATTTAATTGTCCTTTATGTCGCAACACTCTCCAGGTACGTTGTGAAATTGTTTAGGAAAATGAATTCTAATTTTAAATCCATATTGTTGGAGCAAGAGAATTTATAACCAAATTAGTTGACTTCCCTTCTTTCTCTACAGAAAATAATTGTAACTAAGTAATTGGTGTAAAATATCATTTTTATTATAGTTTTATCAATATATTAAAAGTAAATCACTTCCAAAATGAATGGCTTAAAGTTTTCTTTTAGATTTTTTCTTTCTTAAATACGGTGTTTTTAGAGAGGAGCAGTATAGAATGCCAAGTTACCAGGCACTTTTTATTGTTTGATTACTGTGCACTAAGAAAGGTGGCCAGAGAGATCCTTTTGGTGATTAATTAGTAAGCAGATACATGGTGAAAATGAATCAAAGAAAGGGAATGTTGACATAAAATACATTACAAAAACTAATTTTCTTTATCATAGACAACTTTTATGCCCCCATCCTCTCCTTCGTTGTCTTAGATTCTTTCTTGAGCTTAAATTTCATAATTTTATTCTAAGAACATAATTATTCACATCACATCATGGGGGTAGTATAAAGACAGAGTTCTGAC
The DNA here is from genome assembly GCA_023212625.1 of Styphnolobium japonicum. Taxonomy (NCBI): domain Eukaryota; kingdom Viridiplantae; phylum Streptophyta; class Magnoliopsida; order Fabales; family Fabaceae; genus Styphnolobium; species Styphnolobium japonicum. The sequence goes on from JALBWW010000011.1 coordinate 17,291,758, forward strand.
ATAACACAACTTGAGGGTCGGAAGCAATGAAAGGACAAGAGATGTATGTCACTCCACTAGCATCTAAACACACGCCAACTTCCATTAATACCACTGCCGATCCCAAATTGAAACAACGAAGCTCAGGCTCAACTTGGCCAATATAATGTTTTATGAGCGTGACAGCTTGTATATAGGTATATGAGATTGCTGCATGAGGATACAAACCTGGATTCCCAAGGACACTTAAAAGATCCAACCTATCCTTGATATCCAGAGCCAATCTGAAATAATCGAATTGGTTTAACGTGTTCTCAGAACAAGTGCCATGCCTTTTCCATTCATATATCCAAAAGCCTACATCATTGCCTTTTAGATTTGGCCAATAAATACTTATCCTAGGCATCAGGTTTTGGACCTGCATGAATACAAATGTAATACAATTTGTTTATTATGACTATGCATTTATAATCAATTTATGAAAAAAAGAGATAAAAGTAAATATTTAACTAGGACAACTCACCATGTTAGGATTCAAGGGTGTACTAGTGCAATTGAGTGGCCAAGGGTAAGTGTAAGTGGTTGGCCATAGTCCGTGAATGGTGAAATTTAACATTCGTGGGATTTTGGTGCATGGGTTAAGCAAGCAAAAGGATGGTGGCCATTGTTGTACAAGTTTGAAAAACTGGTACGCGGCTAGGGACGGCACAGAGGACAGAAGAACAAGTAAACAAATGAGGGTGAGGCACTTCATGTTTGGTGAATTAGTGATTAAAGTTTTCGAACTGAGGAAAAATATGATAGTGGTGAATGGTAATTAAGGTTTTGCAACTGAGGCAGAATTTATAGAGGAAACATTCCACAAAATCAAATATGTAAATAAATTGAATATTAGCAAAACATATAATAAACTGAAAAATATCATTTTTAATTACAAATTTTAATCAGGATTTAGTAAAAATGAGAGGAAAAAAAACATTTGCATATTGAAAACTTGACCTAGCAATAGCATATTCATCGATGTATGGAAAAAAATTGCATTCTTCTAAATAATGATAGGAGATTAATTTTTTTAAGAAAAATGATAGCTGTATTTGGGTAATCTTCCAGTTTGGATTATTAATTATGAGTGGGATTAAAGTTCAATTAATATGTTAATATTTGATACAATATCTTAATTAGTGTATAGAAAATGTTCACGTCACAACACATAAACATCATACGTAGCACTAAAACATTGAAAGACAAAGTTTGATTATGTGCTGAATGTATGGAATGTAGGCCACCTTTCCCCCTCCACTATACTAGTGCTTACACTTCTAATGCAACAAAAAAAAATATATGAAATGTATTATATTAGTTAGTTAACATAATTAATTAGTTGAATAAATCAAATATGAAAATAAATTGAATATCAGCAACATATAGAATAAATAAAAAAAAGGACATTTTTAATTACAAATTTTATCTAGAAGTCATGTAAAAATGGGGGAAATTTGTGTATTGAAATAAGTTTGATGTATGAGAAAAATTTGCACTCTCCTAAATCAGGATAGGAGATTATAATTTTTATGAAAAATGACAACTTCATTTGGAAAACATTTCAGTTTGGTTTATTAATTATGAGCGGCATTAAAGTTCAATTAATATGTTAAGATTTGATATAGTATCTTAATTATTTTTTTGGTAGGATCACTACAAGAATTTCGCTAAATTGCTACGGAATTTAGCTACAGCATTATTTCCTAGCTAATCCGTAGCTAATTAGCTAGGGATTAACTATGGAAATTAATTCCCTAGCTAAATTTTAAAAACAAGCAGGAGGACAATTTAGCAAGCAATTAGGTACAGATTAGCTATGAAATATTCCGTAGCTAAATATATTCCATAGCTAAGATAAGTAGCTAGGGATTTTTCCTTCGCTAAAATAAAATGTTAAAAGTTACATTTTTAGCTTGGGATTTAGCTAGGGATTTCCCTCGCTATTCCCTAGCAAACTTTGTTTAATAGGCTTTCAACCTCAAGCTTCATTCGTGCCCTTACCTCAACCTCTCAATCCTACGCTCCCAAACTCTCACCCTCTCAAGCCAAGTCGCCCAACCTCCATTTTTCACCGGCCACAGTCGAAGTGTTTCTGTCGGCCGGTAAGTGATATCCGGTGAGTGCTTGTCTATTTACGACGGCATCAAACAGGGCTTGGGTTTAAATAGTTGGGTTTGTCTCAGTGAGTGGATCCTTAAAAACACATAATATCGCCACGGATGATGAAGTGATTTCCTTGTTCAATGCACATGCCCCAATGGAAGAACTGGGCATAAATGAGATCCATAATCCGATGGATGTTCCGTTTGTCAATCAATTCATCGATGACAACGAAGATAGTGAAAGTAACGAGTTCTTAGATGAAGATGAGGAACTTAATGATTCAGACTCAAGTAGTGATAGTTGAATTTTGTTCAATTAATTTTCTTAATGGTATTAACAATGACTTTGGAACATTAATCTTGAAAGCAGCAAAAAGATTTTTCCTTGTAATTTCTTGACGTAGTATTGTACTTCATTTCCTTTCAATCCTTGTTAACTTTTCTACTTGAATTCTTAATGAATAATTCTTTCAATTTTACATGCTTTTCTCTTCAATCCTTGTTATTTTAGTATATTATATGCACACACTGGAGTGGTATAATTTGTTGCTGGAACATTCTAAACTACATTTTCTGGTCCCACCCCAGTAAATAAGTACCAATAAAAGGTTATACTTTAAACCAGTCTTGTGGGGCACCTTCTGTTTTTAAAATTTAAACCAACGTTGTTAAAGCCGGACCGAACAGTGAACTGGAAAAACTTCCGGTTCAGGTTCAACCGGTTTAACTGTTTGGTCGAACCAAATGATGTCATAATTACATATTAAATAAACAAATATATATATATATACATGACTCATAACACACATTACCAATAATAAAATGCATAATAAGGTTTTGGGGTTTTAATTATCATGTCTCATATCACTCTCAGTTGAGTAGTTAAGTGATTGGGAAATTAAAAAACATAAAAAAAAGAGATGGCCGGTTCAACCCGGTTCAGTCCAATTTTTCTTGGTTTTAACCGATTTTGCCCGGTTTTGACGGGTTCAACCCGATCCAACCATGAATTCGATTTTGGCATTCAACCATAACCAGATAAGGGACCGGTTCACGGTCTAACCGGCCGGTCCGGTCCAGTCCGGATAACATTGCTTTAAACCAAAGAAGAAATGATTCATGAACACATAATTTAAAATGTTAATTATACTTTTTGTATCATACTTTAAAGATTATTTTTGCAACTTTTTATGTGTTTTTGTCAATAAGCATCCTCTTGTCCTTTGAAAAGGTCTTTTTTGTTGGGCATTAGCAAAACTTGGAACAACTGTCTCAACATATCCCTTAGTAGTTGTCAAGGTAAATTCACTATTAGTTCCTTCGTTTTTTGTTACTACTTCATGTTTCTTTACATGCAATCAATGCTTTAAGCAACCATAAAGTATATTGTTAGAGAAATACAAAGAATCAAGATATATAGTTGAGTTGAGAGAGTTAATTTGGTTAAACAAATTGTCATATACAATTTGTAGATGCAGTAGTAAATTATCATTTACGTTTGTAATAATCATTTGCTGCTCATAATAGAGAGTTAAGAAACTTTCACATCCATTGATCATGATATTGAAGACCAAAATCATCTCTCCCCGTAATCAAAGCACAAGCATCTCAAGGTATAGGGCACACAGTTAAATCCACATACTGCATAAAAATCTAGCAAATTCTTTGAATGCTACTTGACAATTGATAGGTACAAAATAAAACAAGATGCCTTAACACCAATTACACTGGACATTGAGCTGAAGGTAGTATAGGATATTAGATGAACTACACAAATAACTAGAGTAACTCTTACAAGCTTCAATTCTGCATCGTACCAAGGGTTTCAGGCTCCAAGTTAGTATAAACAAGAAAACTTATCAATGCTGAGAAATTAACCTTATCATTATGTGTTACAAAATTTAGGAACAAAAATCATGCTATTATTATAAGTAGATCATAACAACATTTTTTATCCTAAGAAATAAAACTATAGCACATTTTAATATTATTATAAGCATATTAGAGCGGTAATATAGTGAATAACCATTTCCTCATTACAATCATGTTATTCCTAACATTGACACAACTTATCCTTTTGAAAAGCCAACATAGCATCTTTTTGTTCAATATTAAAATAAAATAAAATAAAAAAGCCAGAACCAAAACACATGCACTCCAACAGTGAGCCCAGTTACATAATACCTGCCTTATCAGCAAAATTTAAAAGTTACTATTGCCATTACCCCCTATCACAATTCACACTTTATGATCCCACAGTCTAACTACTTGTAATCGCTCTCTAGTTTCCAATATTAAACAAAACCTCTAAAGATAAGTTTATTCAACAAAGAGTCATAAATAACAAATACTTCATATCCCCTAAATTCTGCAACTCACAAGTTCCCTCCAACAATCTTTTCAATTCTTGATCAAGAGTCTCCCACATTGCATGTCCAAGGTAAACAAGAATGCTTCCCCTGCCTAAGCATCCTATGGTACTTGCTCCACGCTCACCGACTTAGCAACATAGAAGCCCTTAATACAATACTACCAACTTATGAAGAGAATGTGATTTCCACAACAATGACAAATGTGACATGGAACATAGAAGAACAAAAACAAAATGGTAATTAATTTGTCACTCCTCACCTCTCATGTCAGAATCTTCCCTTTGCACAAGTGTCCACTAGGCATGGAGGCATGCGTACTAATCCATCATCCAGCTTAACTTCTAACAACTAACCAATTCCATGTGAGTTTGACATCAATTAAAAGGAATCAAAAGCCAACCTTTTAATGAAACACAAAACTAGGGATGTGTAACTAGCCTAAACACTTATCATTAACAAGCATGAAAAATTCCACCATCCAATTACTCATAATGTAAAATTGCAAACACCTTAAATTTATTTTTATATTTTTAAAAAAAATACTACATATTAACTTTGAATATGCATTTCACCCAGAGTGACCGAGACAAACTTAAAATAATTCTACTAAGAAAAGACCACAAGGCAAGAAAAGAGTCTTAAATTTTTTCAAAATCCATATCATAGAAAATGGTCATAAAATTAGCTAAAACAAACAACAGGGGAAGAAAACATTAAGCATACATTTTGTGTAGAACCAAACCTCTAGATGTAAGTTCTGTGACTGCATAAGCATACAACAATAACAAATAAAAAATAAGAAGAGGGAGGACTGCAGGAGGGAAGGAGGAAGAACAAAGACAGTCCCATGCTCTCCATTGGCGGTGGTGGCAGGTTTTGGGTAATGTCTAGGGCACCAGAGGAGTACTGCTAGAGGTCCAAAGAGATAGTGGAAGCTGTCGAACTATTTTAGAGACTTGGGGATGAGAGGCTCTGTGGTTGAGAAAGTAATTTTATACCAAACCTACTTAACTTTTAGGGGTTAAATATTTATCCCCTTAAATTTAATTCCATTAAATGTTTACTCTAGTAATAATTTCACCATTTATTTTTAAGTTGGTACCAAATATAACCTAATGCTAAAAAATTTGAATGTATCAACAATCTAGATAAGTCAAGCAAAATGGAGAAAGAATGCTTGAATGAATTTACAATTTTGAATTGTCTTAGCTCTTGGGACAAGTTAAAGATAAACATTAAATTCATCTAAAGGATAAAATGATTTCACAACACTCTGGCATGGCATCACAAGACAAGAGAGATGATAACCACAATCAAATTGAGCTAGTTTCACCCTATGCATTAATGCTTAACGCTTCCCTGACACTAGCCTTACATTGAAGTAATAAAATTTAGGAACTCATGATAATTACCTTCTAATGTTTTTTTCAAGGTCAATAAAAATCATGTAACACTGAAAGCATCAAATGACCCCTATCCACCCTTGGAAATTAAAAGGAGCCAACAAAGAAGTATAAGTCGGAAATAACCTATCACTTATAATAATAAATAAATATACAGAAATCAAGCGTGCAAAAGACAATATCAAAGTGGAATAAATAGGTGTCTGTCCTCAATGCCTTCACCACTTATCAAAACAATATCATGCTTTATTATGCAAATATTCATCATGACAGTCTGAGGTACAGCACTGGATGAGGCAGGGGGACAGGTTGCAGTAATCTAGTCCAGCCTTCTCTACCATCCATTGATTCCCCACCACCCCTTCCTAATCCTCACTCCCCAGGTATACCCGTACAACAACTTTTTAAGTATTGTTAATTCTAAAATGTAATGTATGTATGAATTTTTTATGTTAGGTACTACTTCGGCTATTGGACCATTGACTAGTGGTCCATCAACTGTCGCACCACCCATTATTGGCCTATCTACTGCTGACCCACCAACTAGCGGCCCAACTTTGGTACCTTCAAGTGGATCCGATGCAAACATAGATAGGAGACCAGTTATATCTGTGGAGGTTGTCCCTGCCCTGTAAGTAATAGTGATTACCATGCTATCTTTGTTATTTCATTTTAAAATTGTCAACTTATCTTATTCCACTTGTAGGAAACGGTTTGTCCCACAAACGCTGACACATGCCATTATGTCCTCTGTGCTCACCCAGATGCCCATTCCAGCGGAGAGGTGGAGAAATTATCCCAGTGACGTGAAGAAGGCATTGTTTGATGATTTCATGGTAAGTAACAATGTTTGTAAAATGATATATTATATATTTATGTATAGAGAGATTATACTTACATTTTACTTATGCAGGATCAATATCGATTCGCATCTAATTATGATCGTACCATGGCAAGAAATGTATGGGAAAGGACATGCATGGATCGTTACCCAGACATATTGAAAAACGCGAGGATTGCATCCCTAAAAGCGTTAAATTCAACAAACTTAGCAGACACTAAGGGACATGGGCCAAAGGGGATGAAAAGTAAAGTTTGGGATGACCTAGTTGATATATGGCTAACACCTGAATGGAGGTAGAAGTCAGATGCCAGGCGAAGCAACAGGGCAGCTATGCCTGAATCCATACTGCACACGAGTGGCTCAATTAGCTTTGGCCAACACAAGAAGAAGATGGTAATAATATTTTCCCCAATATAATTGTATTGCTATTTAATATCTATTCTAATAGATGTTGATTATAGAAGATAGAGTTGAAGCATGAAGTTTCTTATCATGACGTGTACTATCGTACACATAAGAAGAAGTCAGGGGAATATGTCTTTGACCACGCAAAAAACTTCATTGTATGTGTCTTTAAAACTAAAAGCTTATTATATTTGCTAAGCTATTGATTCTCTTAATAACATTTTCTTTATTGGTTGTTTTAGGAGACCCTTGACACTGTGATGTCGCAGAAGTATGGAGAATACTCTTCTACGCATCCTGTGGTTGACCCAGAGGTGTGGATAGATGTTGCGGGTCCTAACAAGAAGGGATAGGTCCATGACATAAGTCATAGCTTGGATCTTGGCGTCCATGGACCCATGCATGCATCATCCTCGGAGGCTACAGGTCCCTCCATGACTTCAACAGACTTAAACACAGTTGTTAACTCAGCTAAAAATGCAGCTTTATCTTCTGCTCTAGATGTGGGATGGCTTCCTTTGTGAGGACTCAACTCATGTCTATGTTAGAGCCTATATTGTCTCAGATCCCTGGCTTCCGAGGCGAACATCATGCATTGCAGGCACACTTCACAAGGCGAAGCAGATAGAGGGGATCACAGGGATAGTGACAATGATGGCGCAAACTTAGACATTGATTAGTTGTGATTTTTATTTTTTGTAACTTGTTTGAACTTATTGTATTACTTTTGAAGTTACTAACACAATTATGATATTTCATTGCTTTGAATGATTTACCGGCTAGATTTGGATGTTTTGAATGTGTTTGTATGCAGGTTTAATTAGGCAAATGATAATAAACAAAATGTATTTCTTTTACTATGTTAGAATTAGCTAGGGAATGTAAAATTGACTTTGAATTAGCTGCAAATTAGCTATAGATTAACTATGATTTAATTAAAAGTTAGCTACAGATTAGCTAGGGATTAATTAGGAAATTGCAAAAATTAGCTGCGAATTAACTATAGATTAGCTACGGATTAGCTAGGATTTAACTAAAAATTAGCTAGGGATTAGCTAGAGATTAACTAGGTAATGGAAAAATTAGCTGCACATTAGCTAGAGATTAGCTAGAGATTTTTCCTAACTAAAAAGCAAGGGTATTTGGAACATTTTTTGAAAAACGTTAGCTATGGATTTGCAACGAAATTTCTGTAGCTATTTTATTTTAGCTACAAATTAACTACCAAAAATTTTTGTAGCTAATTACTGACCCAAATATATTAGCTACAGATTAGCTATGGATTAGCTACGGCATTTTCCCTAACTAATCTACAAAATTCTTGTAGTGGATATAGTATCTTAATTAGTGTATAGAAAATGTTTACAGTATAACATCTAAAAATTATAGTTAGGACTAAATAATGAAAGACAAAGTTTGAGAATGTGTTAAATAAATATAAGGAATGTATTAGTTATTTGACATAATTATAGTTGTTAAACTCAACTATGAAAATCTCATAAAAATATAAAATAAATAGAAAAGGATAATTTTTAGTTTTAAATTTTGGATCAGAAGCCAGTAAAAACGAGGGGGGGATTGCGTAGTGAAAACTCCAACTAGCTATAGCATCTTTATTTTATGTATGAAAAGAGAAATTACATTATTCTAAATCAGGATAGGAGATTAAGATTTTAACCAAAAATGGAAGCTTCATTTGGATAATCATTCAGTTTGGTTTAATAAATATGAGTGGTAATAAAGTTCCATTAATATGTTAATATTTGATATAGTATTTTAATTAAGTGTATATAAAATGTTCATAGTATAACATATAAAAATCAATTGTAAGACTAAAATAATGAAAGACAATGTTTCACAATGTGTTAAATATATGGAATGTACTAGTTATTTTGCCCGTGCATTGCACTGGTTGTTTTATGACTAATCAGTTTTTAATTTAAAGGACAAATATTTAATGCATGTTTAAATTAGCCTATTTTACTTTCGGAAAAGCTTATAATTAAAATATTCCGAAGCAACTAGTTAATTGAAAAGCTTTATTTAGGTGTAAAATAAATTAATATATACATACTTTTAATCTTATAAAATTTAATAAAGAGACTTATATTCAAAAATTTAATTTGTTATATGACTCAATTTTATTTATTTTATTTTCTGCAATATTTTGGTACACTTTTGATTTAGGTTTATACTTTATATACATAATTTAATAATTACATGTAATCTTTATATATAAAGTAAAAAGAAAAGAAAAAAGTTCATTTCAATTTATTTTGACACATTAAGTCACTTTTAATTTTCACACTTTACCTTTGTTTATCTTATGATTTTTTTTAATAATTTTTTAACTCAATCTTAATTATACTAGTATAGAACCTGTGTATTGCTTGGAACATAAAAAATATAAAATTATAACTTAATAATTATTAAATACTATCAGTTATGTATATATAAACATTATAATTGTTAAATATTTTTTTATCTATTATATATATATATATAATGTAACAGATTATTTTATAGTGAAATGTTAAGTTTAAAAGAGAAATTATAATTTAAAAAAACATGATTTAACTTTAAGAAGAAGAATTTTACATGAGCATAACTATACTACTTAATGTATTGATTGTGATAAAATAATGGTGTACATGACATTAAAATACAATTAATTAGTAAATAATCAAATATTTTATATGAAACATAAAATGACTTGAACCCATAATACTATAAATTGATTAATAGTAAAATAAAGGAATTTAAAAGAACTAATGAATTTTTAAAAAAAAATTGAATTTCTTTTAATATTATTTTAAAATAATTATTTTTTATGTTAATTATAAAAATATTTTAAAAAGTTAATAAATCTCATTTATTAAAATATTAATAAAAAATAATATTATATAAATTAACTTAAAGCATTTTTTGTAAAGTATACATACAATTATGATTTTATATATAAGAAGCAACACTTATCTATTTAAAATACATAATTACATTAAGTGGTTGGATGTGATTATATAGAAACAAATGTAACTAAACATAATTGCATTATTTTTAAGATACATTTGTCTCTCCTATTATCCTTTGTATTAAATCAAACAAGCTAGTATCAATGAAAATCTCATTTGAATTAAAAAATAATAATATGTATAAGAACATCATTATACATAACCCTATATTTCCTACAATCCTACATAAAGATTATATACGGCTAATGCTAGTTTAAATTTTCAAATATTTACTCATTTGAATCACATTAAGATCGTCAAGATAACAAATACATACACAAATTTACCATAATATGAAGGATATGTTTAAGAACAAATAAATTAAATATTTTTTTTGTATAAATCCTACTACAACCCAAATTTACTTCATTTCTTCAAGTCATTTATAATTGCTTTGAATGTTGAGCAATCTATATGTCATAAAGACTTAATTTTTTTTACTTCTTATTACTTTTACTAAAGATAGAACACTCATATAATGTGATATACATATTTGTCTTTTCAGAACATATTTTGGCAATATTTTCAATATCAAGGTATTCTACATTAGATTTATGAGTTCCTTCAATTATTCATAATAAGAATATAGTAATAAACAAAATATAGAACTTGTGCATAATTTCTGAATGGAAGGAACTTGACTACCTTAAGCATCATGTCTCGAGTTCAATCCTTGGGGCTGTGTGTATGGAGAAAACGCAGTTGGGAGGGGTCCTCATTTCACGCACCCGATCGTACCCCTTGAGATTAGTCTCCCCCTTCTAAGGAAATATATACCCTAGTTTACACAAAAAAAAAACATGTGCATAATTAAACATTGCTAATTAAAATTCTAACTATGTTTAACATGAATGCATAAATTAAAGTTTCTCATTAAGTGACACTTGTTAAAAAACTCTTTCAACTTTCTTAAATTCTTTCATTAATTGTTCTTTATCACTTTAGGTAGCACTTCTTAAGATATACTCTCTTCTTAAGTTTTTTCAACTTTCTCATTAAACTTTTATTAATTATTCTTTAATTATCACTTTAAGTGACACTTGTCAAAATATTCTCTCATGATCTTAACTTATATATATATATATACATTAAGATGTAATTAATTAATTACACTATTAATAATTAACTATTAAATTTATAAAATATAAATTGATTTGAGAAGCAATTAATGACATTATTAATTATCAATTATATATATAATGTCATTAATTACTTTTCAAAATAATTTTTTATTTTATATTATTAATAGTTTTATTAATTACATCTCAAAGTAATTTTACATATTTATATAAATAAATTAGTTGGCTAATTACGAACTAAGCTCCATTGAAAACTCCTTACTATAAGGACACAGCTATTATTTGAGTGAAAATTAGTTACATATTCAAAGAGTATGAGACACCTCATGGTCTTTTAAACAAAAAGATAAATTAGTTTGTTGACATAATTGGTAAACCTCTTTTAAGTACACACAAAGATTTGGAATCCCACCTTAAATAGAGGGTTACTTTTTATTTCTATAGTATTTATTGTTTTTAGTTTCTTCTATATATATATAGTTCGTTTGTTATGAATTAACTTGTGTAATATATTGACTACATTTTTTGTTATCTAATAGAAGAAATATATTGAAAAAGAAGAAAATAGAGTTGGTACTAGGGATGGCAAAAAATCCTCAAATATATGAATCCCTGGGGGGGATTGCCCTATTCAGGGACCCGAATTTGGAGATTTTTTACCCGCGAGGACGGGGATGGGAGAGAAAATTCCCCCGAGAACAATTCGGGAACAGGGACAGGGATCATATTCCCCTCCCTGCAGGTCCTCGTCCCCGTCCAGTTATAAAATTATCTTTATTTAATATATATATATATATATCCTTTTTAATCATTTCACTTTTGTTAATATTTATATTAATTTAAAATAAAAACCAAAATAAACCCACAAGGACATAGGAACAGGGGGAAAAATTTCTTTTGTCTAGGATTGGGGATGGGGAGTGGGGGTGTTAAAGGGGACAAGGACCAAGCGAGTAATCCTAGCACCCGCCCTGCGTGGGTGCCATCCCTAGTTGGTACATCATCTTTGATATATTAGCATCACATGCTATTCTTGTTGTTATTATTTGCCTTTGTTTTCTTGTTTTACTGTGTCTCATTTATTATTACCATTTTTATTTTATATGATAGTTTAACATTTTAACTCTTCTATCGGCTTGTGTTATTTGTTTATTTATTTATTACTTGAATGTTTCTTTTATTGTTCTGTTTCTATTAGGAATAAAGAATATTTGTTTTATTATATTAATGTGATTAAAAACAATAAATGACTAGCTTGTAGGATTAAATTGTTGCAAACTTAGTCATTGTACCATTTATGTTCTCCCTGTTGAATAAATATAAGAGTCAGTTGTGGTGTCTTGTTTCTAATGCATTTATCTTATTTATTTTACTATTGCAATAGTATATGACAAGTTTTTGGGAGTAAGTGGTGCATGTATGTGGCAGGTTTAGGTGCATGAATAGACTAAGTTGATTAGAGTCTGCTGATAATCTTTTGTTATTTCTTATTGATGTACATCCTATTTAGAGGCTCAATCTCAATTGAATAAGATGTATGAGCACTTCATCTATATCCTTTGTAATAGTGAAATAGTGGTATCATAGCCACCAAGAGGGGAAAAGTGCTAAAGAAATAGAGAGCAGCAGCAATTCATTCATGACTTCTAACATTTTTGTGCAAGCAGTTATTCCTCGCTTTGATGGTCACTATGATCATTGGAGCATGCTATGGATTTCTAACCATGTAAAGCCAAATTAGTAGTTACTTATAGAGGGAAAACAAAGGTAAAACGTGATTGTTGAGTTTCATTTGAGAGTTTTCAGAAATTGATTCCTTCTCCCTTCATCTCTCATTCTCTCTTCCTCTCCATTCCCTCTAGGTTCTCTCTATGTTTTGAGCTTCTTCCCTCTCATCCATGGATGGATAGGACCTTGTAATCAATCATAGGGATTGATAATCTTGATGTTTCATTATGAGATTATGTTTTGATTATTCTAGATTCAACTGTTAATTAAGTTTCTCTTATTCTTCTTCTTCTTCTCCTTCTGTTTAATTCTGAATTGAATACTTAATTTGATTTGGATGCTCATGTGATAATTTCTTGATTAACATGTGATTTGGAATAATTAAAGAGAATAAACAATGCATCAAAGCTTTTTTATACATAGTTTAGCTTGATTGAATTCTGAATATTAGGTTAATTTTGGCTCAGATACATACTTAATTCATCTAACCTTAATTAATCAAATTCTGGAATCAATTAAAAATAGAAGTGATTTGATTTTATTTGATTTAAAAATCAAATTCTATGTTTGGAACTTATTATAAAAAATTGGGTTTGAATTGATTTGGAAATCAATTCTTATGTTTGGAACTCATTAAAAATGATTTGATTTGATTTGATTATTTTACTTTTTTACCTTTATCTCATTATAAAATAAAAAGTTAGTAGGATAAAATCGTTAATCTAAATTATTAAATATAAAATCAAATCCTAACAAATCCCATCATATTTGATTGGATTTGTAAATCTAAACAATTAAAATCCATGGGATTTTAAATCTAAATCATTTTTTATGTTTTAACATTCCAAACACAAGATTTGATTTATAAGATCAAATAAAATACCATTTTTTACATTCCAAATACACTCCTAAAGATTTTTGTGACAAGCATGGGATTAAAAGGCAAGTGACTATAGCTAATACTCATCAACAAAATGGCGTGCGTGAAAGGAAAAATCGCATGATCCTTAACACGGTGCGAAACCTATTACATAGGAGTGGCCTTCCTAAGAGTTTCTGGGCTGAAGCAGTTAATTTGAGCATTTGCATTTTGAACAGAAGCCTTACACTAGCTGTTCAAAATATAACACCTGAAGAAGCATGGAGGGGGCGTCGTCCGACTGTTGATCATTTACGAGTGTTTAGGTGTATAGCATATGCCCATATTCTAACAATGGTCAAAGAGTTTGGCCAGGGAGCGTGTAAGTTAACATAGAACAATAAAAATCAATATGTTTGCAAGCAAGAAAATAAGAGTGATAGAGATTAAAAAAAATTAAAAGTAGTTGGTTTTATAAGAAAAATTAAACGTTATTGCCTTGAAAATATGAGAAATAGATAGATGTGGGTGATGGGTGGTTCAAAATAAATAATATTGGGAGAAAATTAGGAATTGTGGGAAATTAATTAGGTAATAGTTGACTAATTAATATGTGAGAGAATGATATTTATTAGGCATCAAGTTAGGATAGTTATGGATCTTAATTTATTATGACTAAATATAACAATTATATAAATGATATATATATAATAATATTAAATTTTGGAGCCTAAAAGTTTTAGGGCCTCAAGCAAGGGCTTTACAAGCTTTATGCTTGAGCCACCTTATATATATATATATATATATATAATACTATCTTATTATGAGAGATTGTGAATACCGTATTTTGTCCAGGTTACCTAAATTATTATTTTTGTTATTTTAATAATTAAATACAAAATCTGAAAAAATACAAAAATATAAGAAAAATATAAAAATACAAAAAGTATAAAAATATAAAAATACTAAAAAATAAAGATACAAAAATGCAAAAACCAGTCCATTAACCCAAGGCCAAATCGGTCCAAGCCTTAACTCAGCACCCGGACCCCTTTCCCTTCTAACCCAAGCCCAAACCAAATGCCCATCAGCCCCTCACCCTTTCCTTTCCCATTCGAAACCCTCAGCTCCATTTTTCGGGTAAATGACCCCATTAGGGTTAATTTGGAAACAAATTACCAAATTAGAGTTGTTTTCAAACAATTTACCACAATGGTGTGGTTTTTGCCACGCTGGCAGATCACATCATTATTTTTTTTTTGACGTGACACTTGCACTAAAGGAAACAACGCAAGTGAAATCTACAGCATGACACGTGTCAAGCATGCGTGACTTGCGCTAGTCAAACTAGCGCAAGACTTGCGCAACTTAGACTTGCGCAAGTCACACATGCATGACACCTGTCATGCGGCAGACCCTATATATTCCCCTCGTCCCGCCCCTCTCCCATTTCCCTGCTTCCCTGCCCCTCTCCCATTTCACTGCTTCCCCCATCCCCCCTTCACTCCACCCCCTCCAATCTTATTTAATTTTTTTTTATATTTGTGTTAAAAATATTTTGGTACGCGCTTTATTTGTTTGTTAACTACTCTATAGTTTACTTCGTGGTGCCTACATTTTTACTGGTCAGTTTCTCTATCTTTAATTTTACATAGTATTGTTTATAGATAATATGTGTTAGTATAATATAGGTAGTTGTATATTATATTTATTTGATAAAATATTTATTTAACTGTAATTAGGAATTATAAAATATTTATTTATTGTAGGTAGTTGTATATTATATTTATTTGATAAAATATTTCGGTACGCGCTCCATTTACTTGTTAGTTGTATCTGCTTTATAGTTTAGTTCGTGATAGTGTAATGTAGGTAGTTGTATATTATATTTATTTGATAAAATATTTATTTATTGTAGGTAGTTGTATATTATATTTATTTGATAAAATATTTCGGTGCGCGCTCTATTTGCTTGTTAGTTGCATCTGCTTTATAGTTCAGTTCGTGGTAGTGTAATGTAGGTAGTTCTATATTATATTTATTTGATAAAATATTTATTTAACTATAATTAGGAATTCTAAAATATTTATTTATTGTAGATAGTTGTATATTATATTTATTTGATAAAATATTTTGGAGCGCGCTCCATTTGCTTGTTAGTTGTATCTGCTTTATAGTTCAGTTCGTGGTAGTGTAATGTAGGTAGTTCTATATTATATTTATTTGATAAAATATTTATTTAACTGTAATTAGGAATTCTAAAATATTTATTTATTGTAGGTATTTGTATATTATATTTATTTGATAAAATATTTTGGTGCGCGCTCCATTTGCTTGTTAGTTGTATCTGCTTTATAGTTCAGTTCGTGGTAGTGTAATGTAGGTAGTTCTATATTATATTTATTTGATAAAATATTTATTTAACTGTAATTAGGAATTCTAAAATATTTATTTATTGTAGGTAGTTGTATATTTTATTTATTTGATAAAATATTTCGGTGTGCGCTCCATTTGCTTGTTAGTTGTATTCTCTATAGTTCAGTTCGTGGTAGTGTAATGTAGGTAGTTGTATATTATATTCATTTGATAAAATATTTATTTAACTGTAAATAGGAATTATAAAATATTTATTTATTGTAGGTAGTTGTATATTTTATTTATTTGATAAAATATTTCGGTGTGCGCTCCATTTGCTTGTTAGTTGTATCTGCTCTATAGTTCAATTCGTGGTAGTGTAATGTAGGTAGTTGTATATTATATTCATTTGATAAAATATTTATTTAACTGTAAATAGGAATTATACATTAAAAAATAATAATTATTGAAATTATAATTTTATGAAAATATTAAGTTGTGTAATGTATGTAGTTGTATAATTTTATTGAATTTTTTTTCTTGTATTATAATTTTTTGGCCTTAGTTTGTAGCGTAATGTAGTATTCAATATTATTTAATATTTTCTAAACAAGCTGCATGTTTTTTTTATATATACGTAGGTTTTTGACATGGCGTCTTCCTCATCAGCACAGTCGCGTTTCGCTGATCCAGGTCCAGTAGATCCATCGCTTCTGACTATGCAAGAGAAGCATGTTTCACAACACATATGGAATGGAGATGAGGATCGTGTCTTGATGGTTAGGCGATCTCATAGGAAGCATCATCAAGACTTCCCCGAGCAAATTGTCCCGTACCTAGAGCAGGCTGGATTTTTGGGTGTTGCTCGTCTCGGGTATTGGACCCTTGATCATCACCTGATTACAGCACTTGTAGATCACTGGAGACCTGAGATGCACACTTTCCATATGCCACAGGGGGAATGTATAGTGACCTTACATGATGTTAGTATCCAGTTAGGTCTTCCTATTGACGGTCTCCTAGTAACAGGCTATAGTAACGCTGTATGGGAACCAATTGTGCAGCAGTGTTTGGGCATATTTCCTCCACGGACAGCGATGCACGGAGGTCGACTGTCAATGAAGTGGATAGAGGACCATTTCACTGACATTGAGGATCACATGCACGATGAGATTCAACTCCAGCATTTTGCCCGTGCTTATATCCTCAGGTTGATCGGGGGATCATTATTTGTTGACCATTCTAGCAGATACGTGCATTGCATGTACCTACCCCTGATTAAGAACTTTGATGTTTGTCGTACATACAGTTGGGGGTCTGCTTTATTAGCATACTTATATAAGGAGCTATGCAAAGCCACATATATTGATCGTAAGGAGATCACTGGCTTTTGTGTTCTGCTACAGCTTTGGGCATGGGACAGATTCCCTAATATTTCCCCTAGGCGTGAGATGCAAATGCCCTAAGCAGGCCTTCCCCTTGGTGCACGGTATGTATAGTGATTTAATATACTATGATAAACAAATTTATTTATTTGTTCACACAACGATTTATTTATAATTGGTTATTTACTTATTGACTTTTATTATTGGGAAACTAACAGATGGGATACCGATAAGGATTATTCAAAACGTCCCATGCACGAGTTGGCCCACTATAGGTTCAAATTTGACCGACTGAAAAGGGATCAAGTAAGTATATGTTATTGGAATATAATAAGTAGAAAAAAAATTTGTGTATTATTATTAATATGTACTTGTATCATATTGCAGATTGTGTGGCAGCCATACACCCCGGAAATCATGGCTTCACTTCCTATGATCTGCTTAGATGGGCTTAATATATGGACTGCGGTTGTACCGTTGATATGCTTCCATATTGTCGAGTGGCACCAGCCTGATCGAGTGATGCGACAATTTGGCATGCAACAACACATTCCAGTCCCACCACTGCAGCCCGACCACCTTCATGATATAACACTGTCTGGCCGTTATGATAGTTATTGGCCTCAGGTGCACCAGCAATACATTGATTTGTGGGCACGTCGGTCTGAGTTTTGCCAACAGGGTCCTCCTGCACATCAAGAAATGGGTGCAAACTCAGAATATATGAGGTGGTATTCGAGGGTCCCACGACGGTGGATCACTCGGGACGGTCATCGTGCTGGGTCGATGGTAAGTGAGGCGTGATATATTGTATTAGACCTGAAATTAATTTTATTATGTTATGTCAATATTAACTTTTAACTATGTATATTGTTTACTTGTTGTAGGCTGAGAGTTGCGAGAGACTGTGGTATTATGGAACAGAAGAGGGTCAGTCTTCTTTTTTCCTTCCATGGTCTCCAGGAGGAAGCTATGCATATACTATCAGGATTAAATGAACTTGATCGCATACTTGAGCCAGCTGAGGCTGCTCCTCCTACACCAGATGGTGGTATCCCGAGGCCGCATGAAGACGAGGCTACCATACGGGCACGACACAAAGGTCGTGGACTTGGTCGACGCAGACGACGTGTTGATGTCGTGCCAGAACCAGAGCCACCAGCTCCAGCTCCTGCACCCGGGCTATACTATGCCCCTCCTCATATGCCAGGGTATCCAGACAGCACATACTATGTGCAACCGTCATATACCCAGACTGAGTATGCTGGCCCATCATATGCCCAGACGACTGCTGCGCCTTCACCATATGTTCAGAGCCCGTACATTCTGTCGCCTTTACAGGAGGATCCAACGGGACACACACATATGCAGACGAGTGAGGCATATATTTCATATATGTCATCAGCGCCTATTTTTTCAGCTCATGGCGGTGTAACGCAGGGGGTATGGCCCATTGATCTTAATGATCCGCACGGTGGGGTCTCAGGTTCTGGTTTTGGTTCCGGTCAGGGGAATCAGGATCCTCAGTAGCTTCATATTAGTTGTAATTTTTTTAATTTTATTTAGTTATTATTTTAGATGTAATTAAACAAAACTGTCATGTAGTTAAAGTCCTCATATATTTGCTTAATAATAGTATTCATACATGCCTTTCATTCATGTTAATATTAATGTTATACATCATTCATATCCTACATCAGCAGTCGATATCGTTATCACCTTGTTGAGATGTTTCATCTTGTGAGACCCGACTCCGTGGACAACATCTTCGATTATGACCTTCTTGTTTACATATTGCACACTTTTGGCTAGGCTGCGACTCTTTCCAATCCATTTCATTTCTTATCCGCATGGATTTTGGCCGACCTTTTTTGCGAAGGGTGGACTTATCAGGTACTAACGTCCAGATATTGGATTTAGGCAAGCAATCTTCATTTCCAATTGGCCACCACTGCCCACTATATGCACCAATAATATTTTCAATCGTATAAACTGGATCGACAAATTGGTAACAATCAATCCGAACGGCGGCACAAGCTGCAATAACATGAGAGCATGGGTATCTATAAGCTTGGAATCTCCCACATTGGCAATAATATCTGTTAAGATTAACAGACCATGTCGTACCACCCTTCTGTGTTAGGGGATTGAATGCTTCCTCAACCTGAAACCTTGTCGTTTGAATGTCACACTTACGTACTTGATGTGAGCATGCAAGCTCTTGGTTTTTTAACATTTCCTCAACTAACTTGTGACAATATTTATGACCCGCGTTTTGTTGAGCAATTGCTTCTGCACCTCTCCTGACAAAGTATTCAATCATTCGCCAATATGTGCACTTCACCAAGGCCGTTATGGGCAAATTTCGCGCCCCCTTTAAAACTTTATTAACACACTCAGACAGGTTGGTGGTCATGTGTCCATACCTACGACCTTCATCATGTGCCAGACTCCATTTTTCTTTGGAGATGTCATCAATCCATTTACTTACACCCTCATTGACTTCACGAAATTTTTGTAAATTCCTTTCAAAGAGGTGCAACTCAGGTGTATAACCTGTTGAAAATGTTCATGATATAACACATATTAATATTGATTGATTTAACAGTCACAAAAAAAAAGTTAAATATGAAGAGGTTTGAATTTTACCTAGTTTCATCAAGTCTTCCTTCAATTTTCCGTTCTTGAACTTGTTGTTGAAATTATTGGCGATATGACGTATACAGTACACATGATATGCATAAGGAGGCTGCCACCCAAGTGCTGCATTATTCACTGCTGATTTTATGCTGGCATGACGATCCGATATTAAACAAACGCCTTGTTTTCTAGTAACATGTTGTCTTATATTTGCCAAGAACCATGACCAAGCATCAAGTGTTTCACCTTCCACGATGGCAAATGCAATCGGAAGTATACAACTGTTACCATCTTGTGTTGTAGCAATTAACAGTGTACCACGATACTTACCATATAAAAATGTCCCATCAATTTGTATAATCGGTTTGCAAAATTTGAAAGCATCAATGCACTGTTTAAATGCCCAAAACACTCGATGAAACTTCTGAAATCTATCATCGCCACGATTGTTGACCACAAAATCGTTTGTTTGAATTTTGTACATGGACCCGGGCGCCTGTAATTCCATCACCTCTAACTATCCAGGTAAGTCTTCGTAGGACTTATCCCAATCACCAAACACTTTCGCAATTGCCTTTTGTTTTGCTTTCCAGCACTTCCGGTATGACACTTGATACCCGAACATGCTTTTAATTCTTTCCTTGATTAATGCAATTGTCACAGATGGCTCTTCGTTTACCATACCTGATACGCATAAATTATTCATATCAAATAATAATGTTTACTTAAATTGACAATTAGGCTTTATGAATTGAGTAAAGATCATACCTAATATACAAGAACAAATAAAGTCGGAATCCAACTTCTTGTGATCTTGAGTGAGCGCCGGATTGACACATGTGTGAGGACCAAAATATTTTGTAATTTGCCATTTTCCCGACTTCTTCCCTATTATTGCCCTCAATTGCCAGGTGCATCCTTCTCCAAATCTAGGACACTTCACAGATAATAGTGTCGGTTTAGACTCAACCACAATAAATGCTTGATGTCTCCTTAGAGAATAATGTTTCAAGGCCAACTAGACGGAATCTTTTGAGTCAAATCGCAATCCAACATATAATTCGTCTCCCTCCTTCCAACTTCCGGGCACATCTAATCCAGGAAAATCAGACTCTTGGTCTGGTGCTTCCCAATTGATATAAGAAAAATGTGGAGAAGAAGTTACATAAGGATTAGATAGTGAAATGGGTGCACCTGGTCGATAACGATTACCGCTACCGCAACCACGTAGGGATGATGCAATTGGGGAAGCAACTATAATTGGAGTAGACACATCACACCCAGAAGTTACGATATCAGCATCAATGTCATCATGAGATTCGTCCGAAGTATCAGTGTCGACCAAATCATCATCCGGAAATTCGTCTTTGTCGTCATCTTCATCTCCACTACTGTTAATTATTGGATTACTGAAGCAATCATCATCATTGTCGGAGAGACAAACATCATCATTCAACGGTTGTGATGTTATAGGTACAGACGAACTACCAATGACAGAAATATCCGCATAAACTTCCATCACAGTCGCTGCCGAATGTTGCTCGAAAGTGCTAATCATGCACTCAAGATCTTCATCATCAAATAGTTCAAGCCCTACATATGTATTTTCATTAAAAAATCTATATGTAAGACTTGAAATCGTCTGATTTGACTGTAATTTCAATTTCAAACAAATCTTCTTTTTCAACATCTCCAGTGTGGTATCACGTTCAATTGGAACTACTCTGGTACGACCTTCGAAGATTAGCCCATTAACTCCTTCAAATTTTCTACCATTTGAATACACAAATAATACTAATTGGCTCATTCTGTAAATCAGAGAGTAAGAGTACAGAGTGGATTTGAGAGTGAGAGTAAGAGTAGAGAGTGGATTTCAGAGTAAGAGTAAGAGTAGAGAGTGGATTTCAGAGTGAGAGTAAGAGTAGAAAGTGGATTTCAGAGTGAGAGTAAGAGTAGAGAGTGGATTTCAGAGTAAGAGTAAGAGTAGAGAGTGGATTTCAGAGTGAGAGTAAGAGTAGAAAGTAGATTTCAGAGTGAGAGTAAGAGTAGAGAGTGAGAGTGAGAGTGAGAGTGAGAGTGGATTTGGGAGTGAGTGAGAGTAACTGCTTGGGGTGGGATATTTATAGGGCTGAGTGGCGCTGGGGCATTGGACACGTGTCATCACCCCAGCACTTGCGCTAGTCCAAGTAGAGCAAGTGCTAGGGATGTGACACACGTCACTTTTTACAGGAGATCTGAACTGATGTGATGTGTGTGGTCCAGGTGACTTGCGCTACTCTGTATTGCGCAAGTCATGGACATCTGACACGTGTCAGACCGTGCATGAAATGAACGGCTCTTATCATTTGCGCTACACTGTTTAGCGCAAGTGTTGCACTACTTTGACTAGCGTAAGTGCCATGTCAAAAAGTAATAATAATAATAATGGTGTGGTCTGCCAGTGTGGCAAAAACTACACCATTGTGGTAAATTGTTTAAAAACAACTCTAATTTAGTAATTTGTTTCCAAATTAACCCTAGTGGGTCATTTACCCCCATTTTTCCTTGTTGCGCCGCAGCCACCCAGTACCTTTCCTTTTGCCTTGCACAAACCCAATACAACTTCTTCCCTTTTCAAGCGTGCCCTAGCAGAGCCGACCGTGCACCAGCCACCAGCCACGCCCGAGTACCACATTCCTCTTCACCCCGCGACAACCCCTCCACTGCACTGCACCACACCCTCCCCGTCCCCATTTCTCTGCTACGCCGCTAGGGGAAAGAGGGACCACGCCCCTGTGCCATGCAGCGCAGCCTCTACCCAGCGCTATACCACACACACACAGCACGTGCTCCGCTACCTTTACGCCCCTCTTCCCTGCACAAAAAGCCGCAAAGCACGCCTTGCACTCCACGATCCGCAACGGACAAAGATTTGTTTCTCTTTTTCTTTTTTATTTATCCTGTTTTACTTTATTTTTAGCGTTTGTAAATTTTGTGTATAAATAGGTCATAGGTTTCGGCCAGAAGGGGGGTCTTCTAAGAGTTTTGGGAATTTCTAGCGGAGGAATTTCTTTTTGTTCTAGCATTTCCTGAGAATTCTAGAGGGAGAGAGTGAGAGTGAGCCATCAACCACCACAGAGCACTCGAATTTGCAGAGAAGAACTGCATATAACAACTCCAGCTAGGATCTTGAGCATCATTTTTGGTAACCCCTAGGATCCTTTTCCTTTCTTGTTCCATTATTAATGTAATAAGGTATAAGGTGAAGGATGTAGGATTCTAGATCTGTTCGCATAAACTGAATGTATTTGTTAAATTATCTAAATCTTTTGGTATTGATTCTGTGTGTTATGGATTTGTTCTCTATGCTGTGAAGTTTGGAATCTACATTTTGGCCTATTTTTGTATTCCATTTTTATCTGGCTAAATAAACACAGTCTGAGTTTTTTAATCTGAATATAGTCAATGATTAAACCTGGTTGCTATGTGTTTTAATGGATTAACGATTGGGGAAAGGGTCTAAGATAACTATGTATGGCTGTGTGACTTGGCGATATTGCTCGGACCTTGTGAATGAACAATAGGTGAATTTCTTAGTTATCAGCTTGACCCTCTGTATCTGTCTTTATTTTTATTTATATTTGATCCAATGCATGGGAATTCAGTTTTCTTGAATCTCTTGAGTGTTAACTTTGATTTCAAGGGATCATTGTGAAGCTAGTTAGTCTGTATTTATTTGTTCTGTCACATGACATGAAAGTGGAATATTGAGATGTTGCTTTTGCTTTCACTTTGCTGCTGTTAGTACCTAGACCAGAAATTTTTCCATGCCTTGCTTCGGGGCTAGTGTTGCCATTCTTCTCATGAACTTGCTTAAGATATAAATAGAATCCTTTAATAATTCTGAGAATTGGAATATCCTGCTGTATCTTTGTGTGCTTCTTGGTATTTGACATAACTTGTTCAGTCAAATCACAAAGTCTGAGTCATTCCTCTACTCTTGGTTGAACATGAAAGTAATCTGCATAATCCTCTTTTAAATGGATCTTTGGAAAGATCATCTTAGTCCTGTTCTACATATGTGTAGAATCCTAATTTGTACATTAGCTCTACAAGGACCTTGTAATGTTGCTTATGTGAATGTGGGTATTTTGGCTTAACTCCAATAGTCGTTCTTGTTTTTTTTATAAAAAAAATCTGGATGAAGGTTGGTAGCAAGAAAGTGGTTGAATCTGTGTTTTCTTATTCTTTCTGTTTTCTTTTTTCTTTAAGGGAAAAATCATGTCAACGTGTAACCATTGTCATACTTCCAGATACTTTGCCGTGTTTTTGACCATTTTTCTTTTTTGTTATTTGTTTTTCTCTCATTTACACTTTGAAACTCTAGCATAATTATTTTGTTTAGATCAACCTGTTTCTGCTTCTTACATGCTTGAATAAATGCTCCGTACAGTAGCTCTTTCTATTCCTTCTCTGAACACAATTGTAAACTCTCGTGTATTCAGAAAGATTGTTTTGAGGAAGAAAGGTGTCATCAATTGGTATAATGAGGGGCCATAAATATTATAGAAGTGGGAAAACAAATGCATTCCTCTTTTCTTCATCTGATCATTTTGGTCCTGTTGTGAGATTCTTGTACTTATGCTGAATGTGTAGTATTCATGGTTATATCAGCTCATTCAAATTTGAATGAATAATCGCTTTGATAGTTGGAATATGCAGATTGTATACATAGGTCTCATCCAATTTATGACAAGTGTTGTCGCGCCTGTTTACTTAGTTAGCATTAGAGAAATTACTTACCCATTATTGGTTTTATTGGAAAGTCTATGCTTGTTACTGCTTGTTTGGACCTCGTTTGGCACCCAATGCAACTTTCTCTATTCCCCATTGTACTTCTCTTACCTGTTCTTATCCTCATCTCAGCATTCGAAAATGATGATGAAGTACTTTTGTATCTTCTAGCTATAAAGTTTTATTATGATTCCTAGTCGTTTCGGTTTGGGTCCTAGTAATTCCATTTATCATCATTTTCATGAATGTGTTCCTCAACTGTTACTCTCATGAAATGGTCACTATACTTGTTGGACTTGATTCCTCATGCTATGTTTTATGGCTTAAGTGCTCATTCATCACCATTTTTATGACTGTGTTCCTCAGTTGTTGTTTTTGTGAAATGGTTATTATACTTGTTGGGCTTGATTCCTCTTGTTGGGTTTTATGGTCTAAGTGCTCAAGGAATAGGAGAAAAAGAGGGGGTAAGTCATCTTATCAGAATCTGTGTTGGTGTGTGAATTAGTAATCAATTTTGTTGATTGGCTTAGATAAATTATATTCTATGACCTTTGCTGCTATTACCCTATCGGTTATAATGGGATTGGTCGCTGTTTGATTCTTCTACGTACTTCATGTTTGAAACGTTGAATTTAGAATGACTATTTAATTCACTGAGTGTTATTTCCTATACTGCAAAGTAATGGTAAAACCAACAATGGAATCGATAGCACAATTTCAATACATACTGTCGCGTGTAGATATTGCCTTTGGGTTTTTATTGGACTCCAGAATGTGTCTTTGGGTTGTAGAGATCACAAGAAATAAAAAAGGAAAGGGTTAAATAAACAAAGTAGTTTAGATTGAATAAAAATAAATAATAATAATACACAATGAGGAGCGGGAGACTGAAAGAAATAAATTGGGCTTTTGTGGTGTCATATATCTTCAAAAATAGTTAATTTAAGAATGAGGACTGGTAACGTTATATACTTACATATTCAATCATGCTTGCATGTTATTTATTTTTTATTGGCGCAAAATAAATCATTTTAATTATGGTATAAGATTCTAATGGTAGGATAATTAAAAGTATGTTGTAATGATGACATTTTTTTAATTTTTTTGAGGTAAGGAAAATTCTTTATAGTTTTGTCGAGAGTGCTGGTGGGGTTATAAACAATATCCCACAAAAATCTTATGTCATGGTTATTTTAGCCAATTTCTTTCATTATTATCCGACTCATTTTAAAATTAATTTATGGAATAAGGTCCCAATGATAAGATATTTAAAATTAACTGCGAAGGCAGTGACATTTTTATTTCCTTGAGGTGAGGAGAATTTTTATAGTTTTGTCAGGAGCATTGGCGGGGCTATAAATAATCTCCAAGAAAAATCATATTCCATTATTAATTTTGTTACAATTTAATTTTCCATCTTGCCTGCGTGACTTAAAATGATACTCCATAAAAATCTTAATTCCCCACATAACAATTAAAACTGGCTGATAACAGAAATTGGGAGAGGATTAGGAGTCTGATCAACTAAACTCTTCTCAGAATTGTTGAGGCATTTATATCAGATTTTGCCAGGAGTGCTGGCGATATCTGATTTCCAAAATTAATAATAAAAATAAATACTTTTCAAAAACAATAAAAAACAAAATAACTGTGAACGAATTAACATAGCTCATACTTAGTGAAAATGGTGAATTAAAAATTGAAAACCCCTTTTGCGAAAACTATTTCAAAAACCTTTTTTATTATGAAATCCAATTTCAAAGAACCGTTTTATTTGAAAACATATGTTCCTGGGAATTCAAATTTTAATTTATCATATTCACTCTTGATAAGTTGCGGGCTTACAATTTGTTTCTCAATAATGGTTATTAAGTCACCCATTCCCTGTCATGATCATTTCTCATCTTCGATAATATGCGCGACAAAATGGGACATAAAAAATAAATAAATATATTTTTCTTTAATTAATAATTGGCCAACGCAATAAACTTAGCAGATAACTTTAGATTAAATAGGTAACCGTTATTGGAACAGATGGTGTAGGGTGTTAATACCTTCCATAGTCGTAATCAAACCCCCGAACTTAAACTCTAGTACACAGATTCTCTCTGTAGGTGTCCAATCGCACCATTCCGTTTTTTAATGGAAAAATCGATTGGTGGCGACTCCCAAAACCTTTCATTTCAAATCTTTTTAATCCTTTTTGTGAGGTTGACTAAATTTTGCAAAGTTGTTGTTTTTTCGCCTCGGGGACGGTTACGACATAGATAAATGGAGCCAATCTTGACCACTGAATCTTACATGTAGGGTCAAAATGAAAGTTACTTAAAGGTCACTTGACTTTAAGCTCTAATCTTCACTATTCATGGAGTATCGTGTTCCTCTCACTTTCATAATAAGTTATATGTATATTATATCAGAGTGATATATTATGAGATATTAGATAAATGAATCATAACTATTAGATCTCACAAGAATGGTGAATATTAAAAGATCACCGAAGTGTCACATGACTATGACATGATAATTTTAAAAAGTAATGTAACTATTTTAGAAAGTCATATGACTTGATCTTTTAATCTTGGTCACTTATGTGAGATCTAACATTCATGACTAATTCTTCTCACCTCTCATAATAAACCACTTCTCGCACTATATGTGTGTGTGTGTAAGAGATAGAGAGAGGGAGAGAGAGAGGGATAAATTGACATCGATGTACGACTTGACACACTTACACTACTCAATAACTTTTTATATAATGTAATTTTTATCGATCCAACTGTTGAATTATAACTATCCATCATGTTGATCATTTGTGTCAAATTTTGAAAAAAGTAATCATCAATAAGAATGTAATCAAATAGTTCTTGTTTTCATATGTTTCAAAAGTATATATTACGTCAATCTTGATGTTTATCAATGAAGTACAAAACAATTTTGAATTAATGTAAAATTTTATACATATGATCAATATGATAGGAACTTTCAATCTAACAATGGATTTTGTGAGAAAATTATCCAATAAAATGTTATTTAATGGTGTAAGAATGATTTTGACTTATAATAGTGTCAATTGATTTCTCCTCATATATATACATATAAAAAGTTATTACTGGGCCAAGTTAGTCCCACAATCCGACATCTATAAGAGAGGTCACTTAGACCCATCTTGGAAAATACTCCAACAACTCAAAAAAGTAAAAGTTAACGTATGAAGCACACATCCAATTATTCGAACATGAACATTGGAATCATCAGTGAGAATCTGACAAACTCATTCCCACCATGGTTTCAAGGCCTACAACCCGGCAAACCACCCGCAAGAATTTAGTTGAAGGAAAACTTTCACCAAACAAGGAAGGTGTAACATCATCCCCTAAAATAAAACAACAAAATATTTACTTAATATTTATTAGTCTGCTTCTTATTTAATGTTTATGTTTATACTGTTTGTACTCAAATTTGTGAATTTTATTCTCTATTATGAAGAGAATACAAAAACTACCTAGGATAAATTTCTAGCAAATTATGCATGAGACATTATTATTATTCTTCATCAGTGAAATTGATTATATTCGTATTAGAATTCTTATTTTGTTTATTAGAGATTCTGGGAAAACAAAATCCTAAAAATTACCTAGATGAAAAGAGAAAATGTTAAAATATCCACTGTAGGTTAGTAGAATATACAATGACATTTTTTTGTAATTATAAGGTTATGACACTAGGGATCCATTGATTATTATGGAATTTGTGTTAGTATAATAAGACAAAAATCAAGTAAAGACAAAACTAATGTAACTAGATGGCATTTAATTAGAATATGCCTAGAATCAAGTTAGTATTTAGTTAAGAATTAATTAATTAGGTAATAATATATCCAATTGAGATAGAATGTAACTAATATAGTTAGATTTCAACCAAATTAGTTAAAATCCAACTAGTTTAGTTAAAATCTAACCAAAGTAATCATTAAGTCATCTAAATGGAGTAATTCTATTAGTTAAATGAATCAACAAATAGAAAGAAGGTACATCTAGGAGTAAATGTTAAAATGTGATTGGTTAAAATGAGATAATAATCATTAGGTAATGATTACAAAGGAAAAATGTTAAAGTGTGATTAATTGGTTAGTAAATTAAATTGAAAATAAATAAGAAATCTTATCATCTTCCACCTTGAACCATTGATCAATCAATTTGAGACACTTATGTTAGCTTTGTATTAGGCATTATTAGATGTTTATTGTGCCCAATATTAGTACTTTAGATGAGTTTAATGTTGTTAGGCTTCATTGGGCTTTAATGCAAATATTGAATAATTTTCGGATTTTGATGCATTTTGACCTTTCTTCCTTGGTTAGGCCATAACTTGGGACTCGGTGATCCAATTAAGGTGATCTTGGTGTCTTTGGAAAGCTAAGACAATACTCTACAAGTTTCATGAAGAACTCAAGAGCTGGATCGGACTTCTAAGGGTCCAAAACATCCCTGCAATGCAGAGTGGGTTTGCTGTCAGGAAAATCTAGGCAGTATGCACATATTGGACTACATAGTGAGTTATAGGCCTCCTCTTAGGCTGAAACTTGGCCATTGGAAAGATAAGACCCATATCTCCAACTTCACTGAAGACCATTTAGTCAATAGATGTCGTTTTAGGCATGATAATGAAGCTACAAGTTGGTTTGAATTTGGAAACACGTTCTGCCAACCTAACATGAGGTAGGTTCAGTGTTTTTGGCATATCTGGAGTTCTAAACGTCCAAATGGCATGATTCAAATTGCAAAATTTCAAGGAGACAACTGGCTACAACTTTCATGAAGACCTCAAAGCTAAAATACACCGTCTATGTAATGAAAATGAAGCCAGAAGTCGGATAAGAGTTGTTGACTAAAAGCCACCAACCATACACCAACCCACCTACCATGCACCAACCCACCAACCATGCATCAAGCTTCCATTTTTGACAATTTTCATATTTTTATAGCTTATATTCAGATTATGTACATGTACAAATTGGCTTCTAGGATTAGTATAAATAGACCCAACCTCTTTGTATTAGAGAATTCAATTTTAAGTAAGTTTGAAGAAAGTTTGAGTATTTGTGAGAGTTTTCTTTCTCTTCTTTTCCATTCTCTTTACAATTTCGTTTTTGTTCTTTTATTTCTGAGTTCTTCCTTCCCATCCATGGAAGGCTAGGCTCTCATAATCAATCCAAGGGATTAGCCATCTTGATGTTTAATTTGGAGATCTTGTTTTACTTGTTCATATTGCTTAATTGTTATTCAAGTTTCTCTTCTTCCTCTTTTGATTTTTATCTAGATTAAATTGCTTAATTTGATTTAGATGTTGATGTGATAATAGCTTTATTATCATGTATTCAAAGAGGATCACAAAGATTAAACAATATATTAAAGCTTTTTGATAGATTGTTTAGCTTGGTTAAATTCTGGATCTTAAGTTAATCTATGTTTGGATGGTGCTTACTTTATCTAACCTTGGTTAATTAAATCCTAGATGCTTATCTAGTAGAGGATTCTTGGATCATGTTGAGGCGTCTTGATGTGATCTAAGGCCAAGAACATGGTTAATGATTAAGTGAATTCCTTGTGATCAATGATGGATTAAACTCAAGATTGGTAAATTTCCTTGGATTGGTTGTTTCTTTAGATTTGTTTTCAACTTTAAGTCTTGTATTTTTATCAATATTGTTAATCAACAACAAAACCCCCCATTTTAATTATCTTGATCTGATTAAATCTTTGTTCTTTTTGGATCCTTGAGAGACGATTCGGTTCATGCTCTATACTACAAATTAGTTTGCGAACCGGTAATTTTTATTATTTGACGGGGTCTCGACAACCTCTTGTCAACCATACGACCAAGCAAGAAGAAAGGAGATAAAGTGTGAGATGGTGGAGAAGAGGAAGAAAGAAGAAGAAGAAAGAGAAAAGAGAGAGAAAAATATAAGAAAAATAGGAAAAATTTACCAAAATTCACAAATAGCTTGGATTTGCAACAAGAATTCAAGAACTACCAAGAAACATGGAAGAAAATCCTTCTAACATATTCAAACTTCACTTGAAAGAGGTAGGAGTTCAAGTGGTTCAATTTCTTACTAGTTCAAGTATGGTGTTTTCATGAGATTTTAAGAGATTTTCATGGATTTCTAGTGTTTTTATGAACTTTTCCTCAATATTACATTCAAATAATGATCATATGTTGGATTGTGAATATAGATTGGATGACATGATACCATGTGATTTTCAAAATCCTTGGTTAATGGCTTCTTGATGGTGGTCAGTTGGATTTTAAGGTACATTATGCTTGATTTTGGTGTTATTTTGGTTATATGGATTGAAAACCCTAGGAACCATGACTAGTGTAGATTTCGGCCATGACATGAACTAGGGTTCCAATTTATGTATTTGATAGATTAAAGGTTGATTAGGTGACCAAATGTGTATCTAAGGTGTTTAAGGGAAAATTAAGCAAAATTAAGTAAATTACTTAATTAAATCCTAAGTAACCCTACTAGGTTAGGTTTCAGCCACCATTAGGAAAAATGTTAGCATTGAGTAAATTGTAAGATTAAGGAGTTACACAATGGATTAAAGTTTAATTAGGTTATGTTCGGGCATAAATCAATTATTAAAGCTTGAAAAATTACCAGGAAACACACTATATAGGTTTCAGCCAAGATGAATACAATGCCTAGGTTTAACCTAATATGTAATTTTAGGTGTCACATGATAATTAAAATATGTTTCTAGTGGTGAATTAAAGGGAAAATGAGGGAACAAGATAGATTTAAGTAATATAGCTACATAAGGAGCTTATGATGGATTCAGCTAAATCAAGGCCTGAGATATAGTTTAGGTATACTAAAATGAATATATAGGATGAGTAAATACGGATAGGTGTGAAAGAACAACAAAAAATCAAGTATTTGGAAGAGTGACTAAATGAATAGTAGAAATGACCAAAGGAATAGTGATTTAGCTAAGTTGTGAAGTGTGTTAGGACTTCCATATGGCTGATGTGTATTAGTAAAAGATAATGTTGATGATGAATATGAGAAACCTAGGCCATAAGGTTAGGGTTTCAGCCAAAACCTAGTTTCTAAGACTATGTATTATGCAAGTAGGTTTCTAAAAGTAATTATAAGATGAAAAAGTCCAAAAAGTTGATTTTATGATAAAAATACTTAAATACTCTAGAAACTTAAAAAAAATGACACTACATGCTCATATAATTATGTGAAAGAAAGATGAAAAGTTTGGAAGTGATCCTCATAGAGTAGGTAATCTATAAAAATTTGTTCATCATAGAGTGTGGAGTTATGTAGTATCCATGATGTGTGTCATTTACACACATATTATGTGCTTGTTTTATCTTGAATTAAAGTCAAGTTAGAGTAGTTTCATATGTTTTTAAGTGTTTTATTAATAAGTCCCCTTTTATTGTTCTCCTTGCTACATTTTGATGTGCTAGACATATAATTTAATGTTTTAGATGATTTTCATAGAATCTTGAATTGATTTGATTTGATTTGATTTTGTGCATTGATTGCAAATCCTAACTTTGGATTCTTCATGATATGATTCCCTTAATTGAGATTTAATACTTCCTAATTGAATTTAATGTTTATTTGAATTTGAAATCAGATGGATAAGTCAAAGGGAGATAAAGGATATCAAATCTTATCTGGATTAGATAGATATCTCAAAGTCAACCAGACCCCTTGACAGTAATTTGAGCATATCTTGAGTTACAGATATCAGATTGAGGTGATTCTAATTGCTATGAAAAGCTAAGACACAGAGCTACAAGTTTGATGTTGAAGACTTTTGCAAATTCCCTACACAAAGGAAAGCACGACCGTGTCATACAACACGGCCTGACCGTGTCGAAGGCCCAACACAAAAAAATAAGAAAAGGGCTCAATTGCAATGAGGGGCTTAATTAAGAAGATAGAGGGGTCAACCCCGAATGATTCACTTTGGACGAGATTGAGCAGCCGTCAAGGAGCAAGAGGAGAGTTCTTCCTTGGGAGCAACTCGAAGAGAAGGAGATCAAGATCAATCGATTTGTTTCTTCTTCCCTTTTTACTTTGTGTCTTGAACTCATGATGTTTAATTATTATCTTTTGATGTTGTTCAAGAACATGTTAGGCTATATTTTCTTTTTGGTTAAGGGTGATTCAAAGCCCTAGACATGATTTTGTAATTGGATTGAAGATGTTATTCCTTTAGTTTTAATTAAAGTTGTTTATGATTCTTCTACTTGATTCGTTTATGATTATTGTCTTGATCCGTTTAGGAGGCCTACTAAATTGAACTTGATAATGATCTAATGCTAGCATTAGGGGACTTGATCCGTAATTGTCATGCTTTCCTAATCCCAAGTAGCAATTCGCAATTAATCATTGTAATGAACTCTTTCTTTAATTGTGAAGAATAACATAACCTAGGCTAGAGAACCCAATCAGTCCGAGGTTGTCGCTTAGATCAACCTATATTTCTCAACTTAAGGCTGCCGTTAGGTTAAATCTAGAGATCAGACTTCTAGGTTGTTTAATGGTCAGGGAATTAATTAGATATCAGACTTCTAATTAACGACAAACTAAGGAAAGATTGGGGTAACAGATCAAACTTGTTATCTACAGTTGGTAGTTTCATTAGGATTAAGGAATAACATCGAAAATCTAATTACAATTATCTTAAGTTTAGTAGTGGAAAAAATCTCTTAACCAAGCTTTATCCATCTTTGATTCTCTTGCTCATTACGCTTATTAATTTCGTTTGCACTCTTTTTAATTGCATCTTACTAGTTTTCATTATTTCAATTTTAATTCATCACTCACAAACCCCCCATTTAGTTTTTGTTATTTTAGTTTTAGTTTCGTGACACTTTTACACTTCAATTGGTACAATTCTCTGTAAGAATGATCCTTGCTTTCCACTATACTATACTACACTTTCTGCAAGGTTTAATTTGGTAACTCCTTTCAGAATTGCACAAATCTTGGCTTAGTTGCCGAGGTACATTTAGCATACACACCAATCCACCATAGAGTGTGAAGGTATCCAAAAACTAGATGGAATCTACCATACAGTGTGGAATAGTCATTTGGAGCTGTCCACCATAGAGTGTGGAATTAAGAAGGATATTCCCCCACAGAGTGTGGTGTTATCCACAAACCAGATGGAATCTACCACAATGTGGAATGGCCATTTGGAGCTGTCCACCACAGAGTATGGAATTAAGAAGGATATCCCATCACAGTGTGGGATTAAGAAGGATATTTCATCACAAAGTGTGAAGTTATACAAGAACCAAATGGAATCCACCACAGTGTGTATTAGCCATTTGGACTAGGGGGAATCCTATCCCAAAGAAGAACTCTTATTCTTTACTTAATGCCTATGTAAGCTAAGATGAAGAATTAGACCGAAAGTTATGAAAAAGAGAGAATGAGTAAGTAATTGGAAGTGTACATTATGTAATTGTCCAGATATGAAAAGTTAGAAGATTATCAACAATTTACTTTGCCGTTAAAGGTTCAAAGAGATGAAAATGTTCTATTAATATTATTTGAGGCCGAGCTGAAGTCAAGCGACCAAGCATAGGTTAGTGGTAAAGGCTAGGTTGAAGCAAGGCGACCGAGGCTTAGCTGTAGTAAGCACGACTGTGCATAGGCTAGGCAGGTGTGGCCGAGTCCCAATGAATGTAACCGAGGCAGAGCTAGTGAGCGTGATCCAGCTGAGATAAGCGTGCCAAGTTGAGTTGGCTGAGGTGTAGCGCCAAGGTCGGAGTGTTGATACTTTGACAAGTCAGCAACAAGTAGTCACATGGTTTGTCAAGTTGGATTGGTTGGAGAAATGTGGATCTCTGTTTGATTTTCTATTTTGGTGAGTTGTTTGGCACATAGCCACAAGCTTTGAGCAAGTCGAGTCGAGTTGATGTGTTGATATTTGCCAATCTGGCTTGATTTAAGTTCTTCTTTTGAGTATTCGTTTTGTTATGCCTCTGTCGAGTAACAACACTACATTTCGACATTTGATCGAGCATAAGGTTCTTGCAAACTACTGTCCCGAGTGGGGTCACCATATTTGTGTACTTCCCTGGGGTGATTAACCTATTTTTCCTATTCTAGGGGTTATTATCGACTTTATTTGTTGGTTAACCGAGGAGGTTAACTTAAGGGATCTGTTGCTCTTCAAAGAGGGGGATAAGGAGAATCTTCTGTTTGATAAAATCCACTGCTCCTTGGAGGGAGGGGGATTAATAGAATCTGCTGCTCCTTAGAAGAAGAGGGACTGACAGAATATCATTTATAGTAGAGAAATAACAGAAAAAAGTGAATAAACTTTTATTGATGATGAGTTTGGTAAGCCGAATTAAGTACATAGTAAGTTTCTTCCGATTAGATACTATGCACATGCCTCATTAAAACCTTGCACCTAGTGGGATAAAAACTTAGCTAAGAAAAAAAAAGTACATTACATCGTAGTTTAGAAGTGGTTTTAATTGAGGTATATTTTGAGGTCGAATGTGTTCTATGTGCGTGGAATCAATTTCCCTCCCAAAGTTTCGAGTTTATAGGCCTCACCACTGAGGTTGGCTACAACTCGGAATGGTTCTTCCCAGTTAGGGGTGAGTTTTCCTTCAATGAGGTTCTTGCCTCCGATGTCAGCACTTAGGAGGATGAGGTCCTTTGGCTGAAATTTATGAGCTTGGACTCAGAGATTGTATCTTCTTGTTGATCTCTGCTTTGTTGTTACTTCTTTGATTTGGGCGAGATCTCGTTCTCCAATTTGGTTATCCAATTTTGACTAAGATCATTGCTTTGACCCCAAATGTAAGTTTGAAGGGGGATTCTCGGGTGGAGGATTGCGGGGTGGTTCTGTAAGACCAAAATACGCTCAGGAGCTCCTCGACCTAGTTGCCTTTTGCCTTATCAAGTCTTTTTTTTTTTCAGCCCGTTCAAAATAACTTTGTTGGCTGCTTCTACTTGGCCATTGCCCTGGGGGTGTTCTATTGATGTGAAGCACATTTTGATGTGTAACCCTGAGCAGAGGGTTTTGAACCCTTTGTCGGTGAATTGTGTACCGTTGTCACATACTAAGGGTCAGGAATCTTGAACTTGCATATGATAATCAAAGTTAAGGGTTCTGCTTCAATCCATTTGGTAAAGAAGTTAACAGCCACAACTAGGAACTTCAGCTAGGCAATAGTTTGCTGGAAAGGTCCAAGAAGGTCCATTCCCCACTTTGTAAAAGGCCATAATACCTCGGAGGAAGTGAGCTCTACGGGAAGTGCATAGAGGAAGTTCGAGAAGCGTGGGCACTTATCACAGTGTTTACAAAGTCTGAGGTGTCTGTATTGTGGGGAGAATCCTCCTTTGTAGAGCTCATTATTGTTGATCATGTACTAGCTAACTTATCGCGATATTTTCTTAGTTTCTTTTTTATCGGGGGGACATGTTCCTTGGTGAAGGAAGTAGTAGATCAATGTTTTCCACGAGATCAACTCGAAGGTAATATGATGGACCTCGGTCTCTTTGATGCTTGGGGTCTTGAGGAATTCCTATATGACGCTTTGGTTGTTTCTTGGTGACTTGGTGCTTGCGAGCTTAGATAAGAGGTCACCTCTGGCATTTTGAACTTGGGGAGTGTATTCGATGGAGAAGTCATTAAACCCTAAGCATAAAGATTTTACTTTTTCCAACTATTTGCTCATTGTTTCATCTTTTCGCTTAGTAGTCACCTTGGATCTAGCTGGTAACGAGTTGAGAATCGCTCAAATCTTTCCAAAGACGTGGCCCCTATTTCCTAAGCTAAAGTGTGCTCGACTATTAGGGCTTCATACTCGGATGCTTTTTTGATGCTCAAAATTCAAATATAAGTGACTGTTTGATTGTGAGGCCATTAGGTGATTCCAGTATAATGCCAGCTCCACTTCCTTTTTTATTGGATGACCCGTCGACAGAGAGAGTCCAGGTATAACTATGATTTATATTGCTTGTGTGGTCGGAAAGGGTCAATTCGACCATGAAGTTAGCCATGACATGCACTTTTATTGGTCCTTAGGATTTATATGTTATGCCGAACTCGGAAAGTTCAACTGACCAAGAAACCATCCTTCCGGCTAAGTCTAGCATTATTAAGACTTGTCTGATCAGTTGATCGATGCAAACGTAGATAGGATGGATCTAGAAGTATGGTCAAAGTCTTCTTGCTGAAGTCAGGAGAGATAAGACTGCCTTCTTGATCTTTTGATATCAGAGCTTGGGTTCTTGTAAGGCCCTCCCAGCAAAGTAGATGGGTTTTTGGCCGATCGAGGTTTTTCTTACTAAGATTGAGCTTATTGCTTCGTCGCTCACTACAAGGTAGCGATTAAGTGTTTCTCTAAGCTCGAGTCTTGTTAAGATCGGGGGTGTGGAGAGAAAGACTTTGAAGTTCTGAAATGCTTGCTCACACTTTTCTGTCTATTTGAAGTCTTTAAATTTTTTTCAAAAGTTGGAAGAAGGGCAAGGGTTTGTTTGCTGATTTAGCCATAAACCTGGATAGGGAGGCGATGTGTTCATTGAGCCATTGTACTTCCTTGACTGAGGTTAGGCTTCTCATTTGAAGATGGCTTTACACTTGTCGGGATTGACCTTGATTCTTCTACTGGTGAGCATGATGCCAAGGAACTTCCTTGCAGGTGTATTTCTCGAGGTTTAATCTTATATTGTGTTGTCAGGAGGTGGTTGAAAGTCTCGTTGGAAACATGGTCTCCTAAGGTATGAGTCTTGACGTGCATATCATCAACATAGTGACAATTACTCATAGCCATTAGTTACGATTAAGAGTTAGTGTTTAAATTCACTCGAGGTGTCCCTATCATATATATATATATATTGATATTTTTTTTACTTTTATAAAGGTATTAATATTCTTGCTAATTAGTGATTAATATTTAATCACGTATTATATTTAATAAAAATATAAATACCAAAATAATTTGTTATATTTATATTTATATTTTAAATTACTGAGATATACATATAAATATTAACTATTAATTGTTAAAATATATCGTATCCTCACGAAAAATAAAAGTATAAAAAATCATATATATATATGGGGAGGGTTCAATTTATATCAGTATAAGACTTGATCACTCTTACGCCACTCAATAATTTTTTTATTGAGTATATTTTTTATCAATCCAACCGTTAAATTATAACTATTCATTATGTTGATCGTTTGTGTTAAATTTTGAAAAAATTGAATATCAATAAGAACATAATTAAATAATTTATATTTTCATATATTTCAATAGTTTATATTACGTTAATTTTAATGTATATCAATGAGTCACAAAATAATTTCGAATTAATCCCCAACAACGGCGCCAAAATTTGATCGAGCCGCCAAACTTAGAGCTAAAACCCTTACCTGCGCATTTAAAGTATGCATACCCAGCAGAGGATGAGCAGCTTCCAGTGATTATGGCCAAGAATCTCCTTGCTGAATAGGAGGTGCGGTTGCTACAGATTATGAGGGAGAATAAAAAAGCAATAGGGTGGACACTTGCAGACATTCTTGGTATTAGCCCTTCAACATGCATGCATCAGATATTACTTGAGGATTGAGCTAAACCAATGAGGAAACCCCAGAAGAGATTGAATCCTCTCATTCTATATGTGGTGAAGAAGGAGGTGACCAAGCTACTGCAGGCTGGTATCATCTATCCCATCTCTGACAGCCAATGGGGTGAGCTAGGTGCAAGTAATCCCCAAGAAATTTGGGGTGACTGTTGTGGCTAACTAGAAGAATGAGTTGATATCGACCTGCATGCATTGGTTGCGCCATTAATGAACATTGGGATGTCTAATGAAGCTGAAACCAGTGCAAATGAAAGCTAACACTTAGGGCTTCAACTCTCATGAAGACTATTGCCAAACTACGACGTTTTGAGGGTGTTATTACCACGTGAAGTGGGTGATCGTTTTAGTTACCCTGTGGGTTTAATTTGGGCATAATTTTCTCATCTTAAGCCTAAATTAAGCAAATTATGTGGCATTGGAAAGCTAAGAGGCAGAGGATTAAGATTAACCTAGGGACAATCTTGTATTTTCATTTTAGAGTCTATTATTTAGGGAGAAACAAAAGCTTACAAGATACACTTTCTGTTTTACGATATTTTGAACTCCCTTTATTTTCTCCTCCTTCTCTCTAGGGTTCTCTCTCTAGTTCTTTCTCTTTTTCTTCCTCTACAAGCCTCCTTGGATTGCAGCAATGGAAGGCTAAAAATTTGAGATCGATTCAACATACTTCAAGGAATTTCGGTTTGATTTGAGACATTGTTTTTCAATTTTCATTTTGAATGCAATTAGATTTTCTCTTCTCTTCTCTCTTGTTAATTCAAAATTCGTAATGCATGAATGACGATATTTGTTTGTGTATTTAGAATTATGGATTAGGAATGTGATTTTGATTGATTAATCAATGTTTCATTCCTTGAATTAAAGAGGATTGAATTACAGATTTGTGGTTTAGGTTAATTGATTCTTGCAATTAAACTAGCATTGATTTTATAGATTTGTGAATCTTTTGTTAGTTGAATCTTAGATGATCATCTAGTAGTGAATCTCAATTCTAATGCAGACTCGGTTGGAATTGAATTAGCCATTTAATTAGATTCAAATGTATGCTTAGTAGTCTGTGATAGCCTAATTCGAAATTCTGATAAAGTATCTTGGATTGATTGTTTTCTTACTTGTTCTTTCTTAGTTTAATTTGCTCTTTTACAATCTGAATTCACCTACCCCCCTTGTTTTGAGTTTTGGTACGGTTAATTAGTATCCATGGTCCTTTGAGAGACGATTTGG
This sequence comes from Styphnolobium japonicum, assembly GCA_023212625.1. NCBI lineage: Eukaryota > Viridiplantae > Streptophyta > Magnoliopsida > Fabales > Fabaceae > Styphnolobium > Styphnolobium japonicum. The sequence goes on from JALBWW010000011.1 coordinate 17,331,619, forward strand.
ATCATTTCTTATACTACAAGCTAGTTAGGGATTGGTTCTATAATTTGACTGAGTTCGGCGACTCGATCAATTTACATGATAGAACCTTTTAATCTAACGATAAATTTTATAAGATATCTAATAAAAAATTATTAAGTGGTGTAAGAGTGATCAAGTCTTATATTGGTGTAAGTGGATCCCTACTCATATATATATATATATATATATATATACAAGTGTAAGTTTTGATACACTTACACCACTCAATAATTTTTTGTAGAATGTGAATTTAACCAATCCAACCATTGAATTGAAAGTTCTCATAAGATAGATCAACCTCATAAAATTTCTTATAATTAAAAATTATTTGATATTTCATCGCATTACTTTATTTTAACGTATAATATGGTTTTAAAATGTAAACAAATTGCCTACTATTAGATTAAATAACTATATATGTTCGATTTATTTAAAATTTGGTATGCATGATCATTAAGACATAAAGTCATGTGACTTTTTTAAGTGGTCATGTGACCTTTAAGTAACTTCTAATCTTGACCATACATGAATAATCCAATGATCAATATTTGCTCCTCTCACTTTCACAATAAATCATTTCTCTCATTTGATATGCTCCTTATATATATATATATATATGGTGGGAATCCACTTACACCAAGTGTAAGTTTTGACACACTTACACCACTCAATAATTTTTTGTAGAATGTAAATTTAACTAATCCAACCGTTGAATTGAAAGTTCTCATAAGATAAATCAACCCCATAAATTTTCTTACAATTAAAAAATTATTTGATACTTCATTGCATTACTTTATTTTAATGTATAATATGGTTTTGAAATGTAAGTAAATTGTCTACTATTAGATTAGATAACTATATATGTTTGATTTATTTAAAATTTGTTATGCATAATCATTAAAATAATAACATATGATTCAACGGTTGAATTGGTTATATTCACATTCTACAAAAAAAATATTGAGTTGTGTAAATGTGTCAAGACTTACATTTGGTGTAAGTGAATCTCCACACACACACACATATATATATATATTGTACTATACTATACATGGATGATTTAATGGTCAAGATTTGCTCCTTTCACTCTCACAATAAACCACTCATCTCACTATATATATATAGGGGACATATCTAGTGAGAGGAGTGGTTTATTGTGAGAATGAAAAAAGGAAATCTTGAATATTGAATCATTCATGTATGGTCAAGATTAGATTAATTTTGACTCTAATCTTGACTATTGAATCATTTATGTTGACCATACATGAATGATTCAATAATCAAAATTTGCTCTTTTCATTCTCACAACAAACCATTCTTCTCACTATATATATATATATATATATATATATATGAGTTTAATTTTAATCCACTGTCAGTGTAAAGTTTCTTTACATTGTCACCTAATCATGTATTACCAACTCAGTAAAAGAGTTTGACTATTATAACAACTACTTCAAAAGTTTAACATTTTTAATGATGTGTCAGTACATGATTAGATAACAGTGTAAAAAAATTTTACACTGATATTGGATTAAAATTAAATTCTATATATATATATATATATATATAACCGATAAATACGTCATACGTGCCTCTGCCTCTCAACTGCCCCCGAACCCAATAAAGCTGCGTTATTATTAGCCATAGAATTCCAGCCACACATTCGTGACACCAATTCCTCGCTGACTGACATGACAATTTCATGGTGAATGCCCTGCTAATAATGTTTTCTTTATACAAAACTGAACGATGTGTTCCTATCTTTTGTTTTTGAATATAACGGTGTATTTCTAATTCAAGTAAACATTACAGAGCATAATATATCTTATTTGATTAAAAAAATTGAACCACAAACAAAAAAGAAAAGAAAAAGATTCAAAAAATAAAATAAAATAATATTATCTATTTAAAAGTCAATAAGTATGTTAGCTTATTTTATTAAAACTCCTAGTAAAGTATTTCAGGATATTTAACATTTTCCATTACAAGTATATAACAAATTACTATTTCAAGGATTCTAATTATACGTCTTTAGCGTAATATGGAATCAAGAACTATCCGAAAAGCAAAATAGTGATATTTTTTATTTAATTATTTTAATTATCTACTATCTAGTGGTAATTATTTTAGATTAATTTAGTTATATTCTATTTTTCCTGGTAGCTAATAAAAATATGAATAGAATTATTTACAAGAAAAAATTAATTAAATTATTTATTATCGTGCCATAATAAATATTTGTTACAAGTAAGTGATATTATGTGCACGCACCTCCATTAATAAACACTTGATTGTAATAATTTTTTTAAATAATTATCTCTATCTTTTAATAACTTCTTGATCTATACTTCATTATTTACTATTATCATCTTCTCCATTTCACCACTCAAAATCAAAATCACCGTTTAATTTCCTCCTTTTAAATTTATATTATTTTACAACTGGGCATAAAATTATATTATTTTAAATTTGAGTTTATCAAAATAACAAACCTCAAACTTGGCTAAAAATTACACTCATTTCATTTTAGTGCTTGACTAACTATTGGCTTAATATCGTTCAATATATTTTTTTTAAAATAACTTATTATTAGTTATTAGTAAACTCAATATTACAATAAAATTTTAATTTTGTGACTTCTTTTTTACAAAATCAAGTTAGTTTTGAAATAAAAAAATGTAAAAGGGATTAATTTGAAAAATGTTATGAAAATAAGTATAATTCATGTATGTATTTATTTTATTCTAACAAATAATTCATATATTATATATGTCTATTATGTAAGAACGAGTTTTATTCTCAGATATATTTTTCGTTTTGTTTTCTTCTTTATGTTTTCTAGCTCATCTGATTTATAAGCAAAAATCATGCTTTCAATTATTTTGTCATTTATTATTTTATTGTGATTTTTTTAAATTTTTCTTAATTTACCTTATATTTATTTTATTATCATAAACTACAACCTTATTTAGAAATATAAAATCTCAAAAACTACACAATTTTGTCTAACATTTAACATAAATATCTAAAACTAAATATATATATTTTTAGTAAATTCATATCCAAATATTCAACTAATACCTTTATATTACATATTTTGGTATTTTTTTAACCCAATTTAAATATAATAATGTTTTTTTAATATATAATGACATAATATATGTTACATATATGTTATGCATATATATTTTTTAATTACTTGTATACCTAAAAAGTTCAAATTACTAATATTTACACATACATTATAATATAATTTTAAACTAATGATATTTTTATATTTATTTACAGGGCACCTATAGGGACCATGATCTTGATTTCAGTCCGTGCACCTATTTATTAAGCATGAACAAATTTTTCTTTCTTTTTAGTAAGATTACGAGATATTCTCATATTCTTTAGTTGTGAGATAAATTTATGTTAATTAGGCATCACTTTTGCTCTGGCTACATTATACTTCCAATAAGATTCAAATCCCTACACTGCAAGTAAAGTCCACTCACAATTAGTTCAATTTTTCTAAGAGAGGCACATCTTATGTTATAAGTAAATATCTCTTTATCCCACCCATAGACAGATATTTGTCATCATATTTATCACATTGTAGGAATGCTTGTAAATACACACTTAAATATATATTTTTGTCATCCATGTCAACAATAACATATATATTATAATAATATATATCTTACATAAATAAAATAATTAAAAGCATGATTTTTGTTTACAAGTAATTGATTTAGAGACACAACAAATAAAATCCAAACAAAAAATTATTACAATTTTTTTACATGATAAACATTCATGGTATATTAATTATTTATTAGATTAAAATAAATACATATATAAATTATATTTATTTTCATATACATTTGATAAATCATAGTCCCACTCTTATATTAAAAAAATAATTCGATTTTATAAAGAATAAGTCATAAGATTAAGTTTTTGTTGGAATATAAAATCTATTAATAATTAATAATAAGTGAGTTTATTTTTTTAAAAAAATATTCAATAATATTAAGTCAACTGATATTTTAAAAAAAATTGAGGGAAATGTAATTTATGGTTAAACCTTAAATTTACTGATTGGAGTGTAATTTACTCCTTTTTAAATGATAATATAAATAAATAATGTTGGAAGTTGGAACTGGAACGGCTTTCGCCCCCAACAGCATAGCCAGAACCCGGTTGTTGCAAGCTGAGAGGTCACCACGAATCTGATAAGAAAATCGAAGCACCCTCTGCTCTGCCTTTAGAACTGACAAAGAACCCATAAAAAAAATAGAAGAGAAGAGTTTTATGGTAACAGGTATGTGCTACTATTACTTCATTGTCTTTTTGTCTTCTTTTTTCACTGCTATGAAAGATGCTTTGTGGGTTTTTCTTTTTGGCATGGTGTTAGTTGTCAAATTTTGGTTTTTGCCTAAAATCTTGAATCGTCTATAGTTTCTATAACAATAAAAGAAACAGAATCTGTCTCCTTTCAGTTTCGTCAGTAACGGTTGGAGCGTGTTGGCGTTGGACTGATTAATGTTCTCAAGATGCTACTAACAGTTGGAATGGATGCTTTATCGTTTATTTGTTAGTTAATAATAGTGTTTACTTATTCTTTGCCAACCTTAGTGTTGAGAAATCCGTTTCGATTTTATATTCATTTGCTTTGATGTTATGCTTTCTTAAGAAACTTGGTAAAGTGGGTGAAAGAAAAAAAAAATGTTGGGAAACTTTTTCATTAAAGAATCAAGATTAAAGAACTCATTTTGGAGCGGTTTAGTAATTTATTTATTTATTTGTTTTTAATATTGAGAGTTCTTTCGGATTACGTATGAATTTGTCACCATGAAACAGGTCCCCTGCTAGATAATTCATCCTCCTATATACTGTTTGTTTGTCTTGGTCATGCGGATTCCCAGAGTTGTGAATATGCAAATTCCTGAAATTCTGTCATAATACTGTTTGGGATATTATGACAGAAAGACATAGTTTGGCTAATTGGGTTAGATGAGATTCTGGATTACAAGAATTACTATGAGTGTCTAGAAGAATCATTTTGCTATCATCCTGTGCAAACCAATAGGTAGCCTTATAAAAATCTTGTCTATAATCTGCCCCATCATCTTTTAGTATTCTATATGTTTCCCGATAATTGCTGGCTATCTTTCCCAATTTCTCAAGCTGTTCAGTTATGCTGCTATATCATTTCATCAACCGCACAATATAGTTTTATGGGGCCATCGTTGGTGCACAAATAAATGATTCAGGCTCTTAAGTCTAGTAGGAAATTGAGTTCCGTTCAGTTCAGCACAATGCTGAAGATTAGAATACTGTATTGAGTTCTTGACACCCTTTCATTGGGTGACATTTTTGTAGGTCACTGCTGCATGTGATTGCATTAGACATCTAAGGATTAATTCCTTCATTAAAACTCAATTCTCGTACTCTCTTGATTCAGTGACTCTTTTTTCTAAGATCATCTATCCTCTCCACTTTACAACTGATGTCATGGTGTTATGATCTATGATCTATGATGCATGGATATAGGTAGTACGGGTATCAATTATGACACTGGTACAATACAGGGATACAGCATTTCCTAAAAAATTAGGATACATGTACAGCTGAATACGACATAACAATTGTGCCATTCCATGATTGAGGGGAAAAAGTAGGGAAAATAGTTTTTATTTTTAGCATTAGTCATTGCAGACATATCCCACCTGTATTGGCACAAAAATTCGAAAGAAAAAAATTATAAGATATAAGATAGCAGTATCTAATGGTTTCCTAGGAGTACCTGATACGGATACATATCCGACACTAGTACGATAGGCATTTTGAAGTATATGTGCTTCCTAGGTTGTGATAGATTTTTGACATGTGAGTAAAGAGTTGGATGTTAGTTAATACTCACTATCTTCATCTGAATGTTTAATTTGGTATACCTGCTGACTATAGGTTCACCATTTCAATAATAATGTTGTGAAGGTCTTATTTACCTCTGTTCTCAGGTCCTAATGATTATAAAAGGATTGTGTAGAAGATATGAAAGATGGAACCCTGTTCATCCAACTTATGGAGCCTTTTGGGGAATGGGTGTGGGCATTGGTTGTGGTGTTGGATGGGGTCCTGGATTTGGCCCTGAAGTGATAGGCTATGTTGGAGCTGGTTGTGGCATTGGATTCAATGTAGGCATCACTCTGGCTGGCTTTGGTGTTGGCCTTCCAGCAAACTTTATCTTTGAAGCTCCTTATAATGGTAAACCTCTCTTATTAAGTGAAACCATTGATTGCTTTCCGAAAGTTAATGCATTAAAGTTGTTCAAAAAGTTAAAGTTTTTCTATGCATTTAGGGGTCATCAGGACCTGTATTTCTCAAATAGTAGATACAAATATCATGTGCGTTTAGAATCTAAGATTCCTAGTCTTAAACTCTTGAACATTATATATTGACTTCTTTTAATCCAGCTATTATGGCAACAAGAAGCTCTGCATTGGAGGTAGCACGATCCAATGGTCTTCTTTCTGGAAAACACGTGTCGGGGGATAGCTGGATTAGAAATTTACCTTGTGTCTCTGACTTGCAAAGAGAAGCCAGTGGAAAATTCTTTTGCTTTAAGCAAAAGCATTTATCAATCAGGGGAATTAATTTCTTTGACATGAAGAAAAGCTTGCCTTTGCTTACTACATCTGCCTGTGAAAGTATACGAGCATTCCATAGCCAGTTGTTCTACTCTCGAAGAGGTATTATTTTGTTTTTAAAAAGTCAAAGTCAATTCCATCCTCAATTAACTAGTATTTCTCTTGTGTGAATTGTTTGCTTTCCTTTTTCACCTTTTGTCTGTTGAGTTTGTAGCATCTTTATGTTGAGTTTCTCTGTTGAGTTTGTAGCATCTTTATGTTGTTTAAGCCTTATCTTTGTTTCATAGTTCATATTCTTCCTCTCATTTTCTTCCTCAATTAACTAGTATTTCTCTGTTGAGTTTGTAGCATCTTTATGTTGTGTAAGCCTTATCTTTGTTTCATAGTTCATTTTCTTCCTCTCATTTTCATTGAGTTTAGCACATTCCTCCACCCGTTTGCTAGCTAGAGTTACTTTCAGAAGCAAATTTCTATTCTATTCTATCTAAATTTATGGTTTGACATTATGAAGAAGATTCAGTTGGAATTATGCTCAAATTCCTGAATTACCTCTCTAACATCATTTAGTGCCATCCTGAAAATAATGCCATGCCATTTGGTTAGCGCATTATGTAGTTTAGACATATCACATATTCCTATGAATTCTACCTCACTAACTGATAGGAACCTAATTTTACTGATAGGAAAATGGAGACTAGCTCCTTACAACAGAGAAAGATTCTCTAGAAATTAACAAACAGAAATAGAAAAACACGGAAAAGTAGAAGAGCAGAGACTGCTCAAGTCTCCAGAACCCAGCTATTTGGAGGAGCCACCCTCCCAGTCCCACCCATTCACTCAATTCTTGCTTTCCCAACTCCACTCCTCCCCCTTCACATTTTTGCCCACGTCCCCCTAACAGAAACCATGCTATTCTCCTCTCCTTGCCGCGTAGGCATTCTGTTATCAGAGTAATTTATATTCCCACTAACCCCCTCAAGGCACACGTGCTTTAGACCTCTACTGTCCTTTTCCTCCTAGTGTACACTTGGGTAATGGGGGAAACACTGACATATGCTTGCCTATGCCATGTGAAAGATTTTTTTTTTGTTCACAAAGGAGGTCGATGACCGGGTGTGGGAATGAGATGGTCGGCTAAAGTACAGGCAAAACAGGCTAGCTGTGATCGATTCCGGGATGAAGCAGCCCCCAAAGGGACTTAGTGCCACTTGTGCTAAGACTCTTGGGCATGGCATGTGAAAGTTTTAGTTTCTTGAAGATGAATTTTTTCTGCTTAAATGGTACAAATTATAGTACCTTCTGTCAGATGAGCATGTAGCAGATGATGTCCTCTTAGTAGTCACATATTAAAGCATCTAGTTTGAGAGAAAGTCGTACATTATGTGCATATGACAAGTAGGGTCACAGGAAGATCCTTGCACTTTGCTCTTTCAATATGTGATGTGATTACTTGCTGTTGCTGAAGGAAATCAACTTGAAACGTTTGCATCTCTCATTTGCAGGGAAAGATTGATAGCTTCCACAACTATCAGCATGGTGGTTACATGTTTTGACAGACCCTTAATCTTTGATTTTTCTATTTTGTTAGCTGTAGAACCAAAGGTCCTATTTTTTCAGTTATTGAGATATCTTATTGTTCTATTGACTCTCTCTCTCACTCTTTCTCTCTCTCGGGGAAATTCAAGTGTGTATATTCTTGTTAAATTTATTTATTCGAAAAAGCTCTATCATCCAAATTTTGTAACCAACGTAATAAGAACATAGTTATAGTCGTAAGAAATAAGATTTGCTTGCATGTAACTCTTATTAGCCAACGCATAAAGACCGAAATTTGTTTCCTATAGGCTTGCTTAGTCTTCGGTTCCTGGAGACAACATATCAACGACCTGCAAGGCTAATCTACCAAGTCAGATATTGACTCGGATGGTTTTTACTTTTATAGATGTGTAAAATACACACCACTATCTTGAATGTTGTTAAAAAGACATCAAATTTTAAATTTGATCATAAATTACATTTTATTCTATTATTTTGTCTTTTATTCATGGTTAACTTAACGCTGTAAAATATTTTTTAAAAATACTTATTATTAATTATTATTGAGCTTTTCTAAAATAAATAACTATTGAGTTTTATATTATAATAAAATCTTTTTAAGCTAAATTTAATGATTTCTTTTATTCAATATCAAGTTGACTTTTTAATATAAAAAGTTAACAAAGATATAATTTGACAAATATTACAAAGAGGAGTGTAATTCATATATGGATTTATTTTACTCCAACGAATAATTAATATACATTGTATGTATACTTGGTTAAAAAAAAGATTGTACTCTTTTTTTTATTGTTTTGTTTCTTTCGTCAAGTTCTATATTCTTATGTTTTTATTATTTTTTTCCCTTTTTGTTGTGGTTAATAGATTTTTTTTTCTTAATATATTTACAATTTTTCTGACATCACAAAATATAACCTTGTATAAAAAATGAAAATTTAAAATTACAAAATTTTTCCAACACGTTACAACATCAAATTCTAAAATTAAATAATATTTTTGGATAAATTCAAATGCAAATATTAAATTAATACCATATACATTACATATTATATTGTTTTAAGTTAAGGATATTTTTATATTTATTTAATGGGTACAAGTTGAAATGAGGATTTAGATGCCAACCTACTTCAGTTTATTAAATAAAGACAAATTTATCTTGGTCCATGTCCCTATCCTCCTAGGAAAAACTCGTCTCCATATCCTTCTCATTGTAGAAGATTCTCACAAATAAACACGTTAACAAATATTTTTATTATCTTTATTAGCAATAACATATTATAATTAATAATGCATGTCTTTGCATTGCATATACAAAATAATTGGAAGTATGATTTTCCTTAGAAGTAGTTAGTTAAAAAACTCAGTAACAGAGACAAAACAAGAAAAAGAGTAATTTTTTTTACATAATATATGAATTATTTGATAAAGTAACTACATATATTCTAACAAGCTTGTAAATTAATTGATATCAGCCTTAATCTTTAAGACTAGGGGTGTGATAACAATGTTAGAGGCTCGATCATTCACTATGTCACTTATCCCCTTCCACTACTTAGACCTCTAAATGTACCAAAAATATATATATACATATATACATATATGAATTATAGTCATTTTCATAACATCTTTCAAATTATATTCCTTTTATTTTTTATATTAAAAATCAACTTAATCTTATAAAGAACAAATCACAAGATTAATCTTAGAAAGCTTTCATTTTAATCTATAGGTCTCTAATAAATATTTTTTGATAAGCTCATGAATAATTTAACTAATAATAATCTAGTTTTTTTTTTTGGTTACTTGTCCTCGCTGGGTCAGTGGAGGCCCTACCTCTATGGTGTGACCTAGGAGCAACTCCTGAAGGGAGTTCCAAGGGAGGGGGTAGGGGAGAGGGGAAGAGGTGTGTACTCGCTAGGAATTGAACATCGCACCTGACACTAACATCAAATGTCCCTCACCAAGCACGGGGACAACTAGTTTATTTTTTGTTTATAAGATACCTAACAACATTATGTCAACCATTAGTCATGGTCAAATTTGAGAATTGATGTCATTTTGACAAATCTAAATGTAGGGGAGTGTAATTTAATATTTATAATTTTATTAGACTTTTATTCTTTTGGTTTGAACTACGAGTATTTTCATATTTTTTGAATATTAGATTATTTCGTTCGGATTCAGGAGTGTAATTGCTATGAGTCATTTCAACAATAGTGACTCCAGAAATTGAATCTTTGACATAATACATGAGATTAGAGCCACTTATCATTTCAACTAATCATTGGTTTGTTGTTTTATTAGACTTTGATTCGGGAAGACCGATATCACTATTTGCTAAGGATAATTATGTTCCCAAACCCACAAGTTCAAAACATCAGTTTTCTTCTTTTTTCTTCACGCAATTTGGTCTTTATACCATAAAATAAAATAGATTCTCAGAAGAAAAAAAAGGACAAAAAGAGATAACAAAAAGAAAAATAAAAAGAAAAAGAACAGGGAGAAAGAAAAAGAAAACAACAAAAGTGGCTTAAATAAAAATAGAGCAGATAAAACAAAGAGAACGAGAAAATAGTTTTTGAAGGTTTTAAAGAACTTTGCCAGCGTTGAAGACAAGCCCATTAGATTTCAACCCTTCGCAGAGAGCAAATGAGAATGTTGTAATTGATGGATTATTCTTTGCAAGAACCCAAGAAGCAGAATCAACAGTGAGTAATCACTTCTTCGCTTCTTTTCTTTCTCTGTATTTTTTCGCTTAAATTCCTTTTGAACTAAGAAACACGGACATTGAATGGGACACTGAGACACACTGCAAAACTTGAATGTCATGCTTTGTTTTGTGTTCCATATATGTCTGTGATTCATAGCTTTTGACTAAGTTGTAAATTGCCATTGGTTTTTTCTATTTTTTCAACTCATTTGATCTTTACTTGCCTAAACATATTGTGAGGGGGAAGCTGATTCCAATTTCTATATGCTAATTTACGTATTATCAATTATCCTGTTGGTGATTCAGGCTTCGACAAGCAATTCCTAGTTGCTGTCCTATAAAATTTGACAAATTCCAGTTTCATCCTGAGTTCCTAAAAGTAACTCATTTTAAAGTATACATTGCATGATGATTATAAGATATCTATTTTAATGTTTTCTATGTTAAATTATTATTACTCTGTTTTTGGATCTTTAATTTTTTTTTTGTTTTATTTATCTTGTAGTTAGTATAAATAAATTTTTAGATGATTTTAATTATATTTTTCTTATGTTTTAAATTTGTTTTTATCATCCAATTGTTTACTATAATCGGATATCAATTATGATTTCTAAGTAGGGATACAATTGACGATTTGACAAATTATAGTTAACTAGGAAAATAAAGCAGACAATTAATTATTTTTATAGCTTAATTGATAGAATTTCCGTGAATACATGCTTTGCCGCTAGATATTGATGAGATAAATTATCTGAGAATAATATATTTGATATAATTTATGTTAAAATTAATCTTGGTAGATTAAGAGTCTTAGTCAATATGCATTTGGTTAATTAGATTTAATATTTGTTTTAGTTGTTTCACTTTTTAATTTAACTTTTGCATCATAATTATTTGTATCAAACTAGATTAGGGAAATTTATCAATTGTCTAAAACTTTAACTTTAAGTCTATGTGGGATCGACCTTGTATTTTTTAGATTGTACTAACATATGATTTTGTGCACTTGTGAGTTGTTTTAAAAGCTTATAAAAAGTCACAACAAGTTTTTTTTGCACCGCTGCTAAGGACTTAAGTAAGAAAAGTATTTAGGTTTTTGTTAGATTTCTTTTTCTACCGTTTGAAATTTATTTTATTTTTTCTTTCATAATAATTTTTTTAAAAAATTTCTGTTTAATTTTTGCATTGCATGAGAGCTTGGACACGTGTGACGTTGAGCTCATATTTGAGATGTCTGAGCAAGGAAATTAAGTAAGGCAAAACTCTTAGGGAGTTATTTTTCCAAATATATACAAATCCATTTTCATATATAGTTTTGCCTGCTACCATTGCAGCACATTTTAAGCTTCACCTAGAGATTACAAATGTCCTTTATATTTTTCATGGTTTAGATAGAGAATACCCATACGTGCATGTTAAGAAGTTTTTGGAAATTTGTGATGCATGTAGATTTCAAAAAAGTTCTAATGAATATGTGTTCTTGCATCATTTTCCTTTTTCATTGAAGGATAAGGCAAATGCTTGGATCAATTCTTTACCTTCTAGATCTATTACACCATGAGAACTTTTGGCTGAAAATTTTTTATCTAAGTTTTTTCACATGTCAAAAGCAATTTATTAAAGAAGGGAAATTGCTATTTTTTTTGTCAGAAAGAACATGAATTTATTAAAGATTCAAAGATTTGTTGGTGTCCTCACCATGGTTTTGAAACTTGACAACTTGTACAATATTTTTATAATGGTTTGACACAATGAAATAGGAGTATGGTTGAGTCTATGAATGATGAAAGTTTTTAAAATTTGACTCAAGAATAGGCATATAAATTTTTTGAGGATTTGTCTGAATAAACTCAACAATGGGACTTTTGTAATCATAGGGATAGTTCAAATAGACAAACAGGAAATGAGGTTTATATGAGATTAGTGAAAATTTTGAAACAATGACTCAATTAGATAATCTTACATGTGAAGTCAAGTCCCTAACATTGAATAGAGGAGTGAGTTATGCTACTAGTGTCCAAAATAAGTCGTGTTCATTGTGTGATAGTGCTATACATGTTACATTTATGTGTATGGTAAATAATATAGGGATGTCTTTTTCTAATTCATATTTTGAGACATATAATCATAATAGGAAAAATCACCCTAATTTTTCATGGCAGCAAAATTGTTCTCCTAGTCACATAGGTGATCAAGATTTTGAAAATCAAAATCAATTCTACCTAGACAAAGCTACTATCAACCACCTTATTTCTCTAATCAGGTTGCATATCTATATAGGCAACATCTTCCATTAAAAGAGACCCTTAGAGCATGCATGCAAAAAATGGAAAGTAAGAGTCAAATAGCTACTCAGATGGAAGATATAGAGAAAAGTGAGGTCCCAAGCCAGCCTATCCCTAATCCAGAGAGATACTCTATAGTTCATGAAACACTTATTTCTAATATGGATTATGAACAAATTGATGATAATGTTGTAGTGCTAGTGGGAGAAGATGATGAGAGTCAAATGAGGCCAGTGACTTTAGGAATAAGCAAAATTTAGATGACAATAACTCATCCCCAAAGCTTAATGTGCCTATCCCTGAAAATGTTGAAATCATAGAGCTTAAGATTGAGGAATATATGCCTTGGACCATGGTTGTTCATAGACTAGTAAACTCTAAGGATATTGCACAATTTGGTGATATTTTAATGGTGTTCAAACAAGTACTAATTATTTTTTCTTTTCTACATGTTATTAAATATGTACATGTTTATGCTAAATTTTTGGTAGAGCTTCTTATTGTGAAGATAAGATTAATTTATGATACAATTGATTGATGTGTGATAATGTTTTATAGATAGTGTTGTGAGTTTACTTAAGTGCTTTCCAGAGTTTGGAGCCTTTGTATGGGATGTGAATAGTGTCGACAACAAAAAAAATTAAAATTTTAAAAAATAAAAAATATATGTTCTATGTCTTTTAGTTTTCCTATTTATTTTATTTTATTTTTTCTATTTCATTGCTAACACTTCTGAGAACTTATGTTATCTTCTTTTCTTCTTCCATTCTAATTGCTAAGAATTTCAAGTATGTGACTCTTTCTCATTGGTCTCAATTTTTATTCAAATATTTGTTTTCATTCATTTAATTAGGAATTGATTTTAAACATTAAGGACAATGCTTGGTTTTGATTGGGGATAGGAGTTACTGTTGAAACCAATTTCTTATAAAAAGGTTTAAGTTCTAATTTCTTAAAAGCTATAAGCTTTCCCTGTTAAGTTTTGAGGATAACAAAAATATTTATTTAGTTTGAACAAGTAAGTGTTTCGACAATAGTTTTAACAATTCGCTACTGGTTGTGCGTCCAATATGCTATAACTCCTCGTGCGTCCAATGTGCTATAACTCTTCATGGGTCCAATGAATGTATTATATACTTTTACTATTGGTGCGTCCAATACTTGTATGCATATACTGTTACTTTTTATTAGTTCGTCCAAGACGATCTGTCTGCCAAAGCTCGGACTTAACTCACTATTTCAAAGTTCAAGTTCAAGCTCTCGTCCAAGTAAAATTTCAAAAATGAAGAACTGTTCCTCATTAAATGCTAGAAAAGAACTCGACTACTCACGACGTAAGAAGTCAACTAAGCCACTTTTGCTGACATTGTCTAACAACTACAAAGATCTGCAAATAAGAAACCGTCTGCTATCTTAGACAAATCAGGACTTTTGTTTTCATTGATTGGAAATCTCAGAGAATAAAAGTCACCGTCAGAAGGAGTTCAGCACTTTTCCTGTAGATGCATTTAATGCTACTCAGAACGGTAATAAATATTTCCGTTGGACGATCTAGCCCATGAAGTCTGCTCAAATTTGTCTTACTTATAAAAGAGAAGAAGCAGCACTTGAAGGACAGAGATCTTTTGCCGAAGCATCCTTCAATAGTCTAAAAAGCTTTACTTCCATATTCGTGTAAAAAGAAAAAGCCTTGAGATTTCTATTGTCTATTCTCATTTGTTAGTGAGTTTCAACTCAAGCTTTCATCTACTTTCATCTATTCATCTTAAGCCTTGTAAGCCTGAAGAGGCTGTGTGTAAAAGAATACTTGTGAGATAGAACCTGAAGAGGTTGAAAATACTTGTTACCTGAAGAGGTGCATAATACTTGTAATCGTGAAAAGATTAGTTGGAAAATCCTTCTTGTTGAAGGGACTGGACGTAGCTCTTGGTTGATAAGAGTGAACCAGGATAAATCTTGTGTGTAAGCTTCTCCTCTCTTCTAGTGTGCTTTATTATTTTCACTAACCTCTGGGGTTTTCCATTGTGTTTATTAACAAAACTCTTTTTATTTGGTTTTAGAACGTGTTAACTTTTTATTAAAAGTCTTTTCGAAACCCTTGGAGTCCATTAGGACTAAGTGGTGTTAGTCCTAAGCACCTTGCTTGTTAAACTGTCTCCTTCGCTGTGTTCTACTTTCTTTTGAAAAGGAAAATCTTTTATTATTAAAAAAAAAGGGTTAAGAAACACAATTCAACCCCCCTTCTTGTGTTTCATTTGGTTATTTCAATTGGTATCAGAGCTCAGCCTCTTGGGTTGAGCATCTAACAGTGCAGAGGAAAAAGATCCAGTACACCCTTTAATGGAGAACGAAGGACAAGCGGTGAACAGACCACCTCTATTCAATGGAAACGACTATGATTACTGGAAGAAGAGAATGATTGCCTTTTTTGATGCCCAAAATATGGACATTTGGGATCTAGTTCAAAATGGATATCAAACACCCACCAACGCAGAAGGACAGGATCTCCCTCGACCACAATGGACGGAAGGACAACGAACCAGACATCAGCTTAACTCAAAAGCCAAACATTATCTTATGTGTGCCATCACCGGATCGAGCACGACAAAGTCCATAGCCGTGAAACAATAAAGAGATATGGGATACTCGGCATTAGCACATGAAGGCTCATCTCAAGTCAAATAATCAAAGATAAGCATGCTGGTTCACCAGTATGAGATCTTCAAAATGGTAGAGCATGAAAACATTGATCAAATGTTTGGACGATTCCAAACAATAATCAATAACTTGAGATCTCACGGGAAAGAACTACGATAATCAAGATCATATCGTAAAAATCCTAAGAAGTCTTTCCGCATGCTGGAGACCTAAGGTTCTTGCCATACAGAAGCAAAGAATCTAGCTTCTCTTACCATGGAGGAACTATTGGGTTCTCTTAAAGTTCATGAGCTGGAACTTCAAGAATAGGAAAGCTCAATAAATGGGAAATCAATTGCCCTTAATGCTCACACAGGCAGTTCGTCAAAAGCACTTAAAGCTGAAAAATCTTCAGACGAGGCCGAGTCATCTGAAGATAATATATCTGATATTGACGAGTTATCTTTCATCTCTAGAAAGATACAAGCAATGTGGAAAAAGAAAGGAGGTATATGCGGAGAAAGCACTTTGGACGAAGGTCATCAAAGGACAAAACAGAAACAAAAGACAAGAGTCCAATCATATGCTACGAATGCAAGAAGCCCAGACACATTAAAGCGGAATGTCCTTCACTAAACAAGGAGAAAGAGAAAAGGAGATTCTTTCCAAAGAAGAAAAGAGGATTAATGGCCACCTGGGAAGATCTTGATCTTTCAACTACTGATGATGAAGAAGAAGCAGAAGAAGAAGCAAATCTATGTCTCATGGCTAACACCGTGTCAGAAGAAGAAGAAGATGAGGTAACTAACTGCGATCTTGATCTTCAGAATGCATTTGATGAGTTGTTAAATAATTCATCTATTTTAGCGGTTGAATATAAATCCTTGAAAAGAAAGTTTTCAAAATTAACTAGAGAATATGGAAAAATGTTTTCGGAAAAACAAGAACTTGAAATTTATTGTGAAAAATTAAAAACTGAAAATGCTCTTTTAAAAACATCTTCTGAGTCCAACACTTCAGATGAAGTTGATAAACTTCATAATGAGGTAAAAGAGTTAACGGAGGACCTCAGTAAATTTGTAAAGAGCACCAACAACCTAAACATTTTACTCAAATATTCCAGAGACCCTCGTGACAAATCGGGATTGGGATATCAAGATACTGATAAACATTTTCTTCAAAAAACTACTACTCAACCTAATTTCATTAAGAATGTTTGTAAAAAGAACGTTTACTCTTCCTCAATAGATTTTTTTAATAAAAGGTCAAAATATTATGGATCTCCAAGAGCTAACCAAAAAGGACCCAAAAAGATATGGGTACCTAAGGATATGATAATTCCTCTTGCAGATGTGCTTAGCAACAAGAAAAAGACACCTGTCATGGTACTTGGACAGTGGTTGCTCACGGCACATGACGGGAGAAAGGTCTATGTTCCAAGACATCAAAACTAATAAAGGAGGCTCCGTCACGTTTGGAGGAAACCATAAAGGTAAAATAGTTGGAATAGGTAAGATTGGTAAGCATCCTTTTCCCTCTATCGATAATGTTCTTCTAGTTGAAGGATTGAAACATAATCTGCTTAGCATTAGTCAATTATGTGATAGTGGATCTAATGTTTCATTCAATCAAGGAGAATGTATAGTTAAAAACTATGACGGATCCATACTCTTCATTGCTAAAAGGCAAAACAATCTTTATAAAATTGACTTGGAAGATCTTTCAGATCAAAATGTATCATGTCTAGTTTCCATAAAAGGAGAACAGTGGATATGGCACAAGAAGCTTGGTCATGCAAGTTTGAGATTAATCTCTAAACTGAATAAGCATAACCTCGTAAGAGGACTACCAAAGCTTGTGTACAAATCAGATGTTCTTTGTGAAGCGTGTCAAAAGGGGAAACAAATCAAAAATTCTTTTGAGTCCAAAAACATCGTTTCCACCTCTAGACCACTAGAATTGTTACATCTTGATTTATTTGGTCCTACAAGAACTTCTTCACTAAATGGAAAGAAATATGGATTGGTCATAGTAGATGACTATACTAGATGGACATGGGTTATGTTTCTAGCTCACAAGGATGAGTCTTTCAAAGTCTTTTCTATTTTCTCGTAAAAGAATTCAAAATGAAAAAGGAATGTGTATCAACTCAATCCGAAGTGATCATGGAGGAGAATTTGAGAATGAGAGCTTCCAATTGTTCTCGTGAAGAAAACGGTATTCATCACAACTTCTCTGCTTCAAGAACACCACAACAAAATGGTGTGGTAGAAAGAAAAATAGATCTCTTCAAGAGATGGCTAGAACAATGCTCAATGACAACTCAATCTCCAAACACTTCGGTCAAGTCGTTAACATCGCGTGTTATATTCAAAATGTAATATATATTAGACCTATTTTAAGTAAGACTCATTATGAATTGTGGAAAGGACGAAAACCCAACATCTCTTACTTTCATTCTTTTGGTCATCAATGCTTTATTTTGAATACTAAAGATTCTTTAGGAAAGTTTGATGCTAAAGTTGACTCAGTATCTTCTTAGGATACTCGAAACATCTAAAGCATATAGAGTATATAACTCTCGCTCTCTAATCGTTGAAGAATCTGTTCATGTTAAATTCAATGACAAAAAGCCCGACAATGACTTGTCGAGCTAGATGAGTCCTTTGCGAGTTAAACTTAAAAGACAAAGGAGAAGAATCAAAGAACCCAAAACAAAGAAGCATTGGACGATGAAAGAAAAGAAGAAACAAGCTGATGGTCAAAGATGCTTTGGCATTTCAAAACTTATCATCCGAACACCAAATAATTGGTAATCCAGATGATAAAGTACGTACAAGATCTACCTTCGGTAGAATACTCAAATGTAGCTTTCATCTACGAAATGGAACCAAGAAAAATAGAAGAAGCACCAAGGACGAAGGATGGATCTTAGCCATGCAAGAAGAGCTAAATCAATTTAAAAGAAATGATGTTTGGACGCTGGTTCAAAAGCCTAAAGACAAGTCCATCATCGGCACAAAATGGATATTCAAAAACAAACCTGGGCGAAGATGGTAAGATTGTGAGAAACAAAGCAAGGTTGGTAGCCCAAGGTTACTCACAACAAGAAGGTATTGATTTCATGAAACTTTTGCTCCTGTAGCTAGACTAGAAGCCATACGCATTTTACTTTCATTTGCTGCTCATCATAGCATGAGACTATATCAAATGGACGTAAAAAGTGCATTTCTAAATGGTATAATCAATGAAGAAGTTTTCGTTAAACAACCACCTGGTTTCGATGATGAAAATTTCCCTGAGCATGTTTTCAAATTAAAAAAGGCCTTGTACGGTTTAAAACAAGCTCCTCGAGCCTGGTATGAAAGTAAAAGCACCTTTTAAATAGAAAACGGTTTCTCTAGAGGAAAAGTTGACACTACTCTTTTTCGAAAAGACAAAAACTCGAAATTCATTTTAGTTCAAATTTATGTTGATGATATTATCTTTGGAGCTACTGATGAATCTCTTTGCAAGGATTTTTCCAATCTGATGCAGAAGGAATTCGAAATGAGCTTAATGGGAGAATTAAAATTCTTTCTGGGTTTGCAAGTAAAGCAAACATTGGACGAAATCTACATTCATCAGACCAAATATACAAATGAACTTCTGAAGAAATTCAAATTGGACGATTGCAAAACAATGAGCACACCAATGCATCCATCATCCACACTAAGATTGGACGATAAGGATAAAAAGGTGGACGAAAAGGTATACAGAGGTATGATCGGATCACTCTTATATCTCACTGCGTCCAGACCTGATATAATGTTTAGTGTGTGTCTTTGTGCACGTTTTCAATCTGATCCTAGAGAGTCACACTTAATTGCTGTAAAAAGAATATTCAGATACTTGAAAGGAACTACTAATCTGGGCTTGGTATTTAAGAAATCTCATGAGTACAGATTAGTTGGTTTTTGTGATGCTGACTATGCTGGAGATAGAATCGAAAGGAAAAGTACAAGTGGAGGTTGTCACTTCATTGGAGGAAATCTAGTATCATGGTCCAGCAAGAGACAAAGCACAATTGCTCTATCAATTTGAAAATTTGAATATATCTCTGCGTCCAATTGTTGCTCTCAACTACTCTGGATCAAACATCAATTAGAAGACTACAACATCTTCGAAAGTAAGATTCCTTTACTATGTGATAACACTGCTGCAATTAACTTATCAAAAAATCCCATACTACACTCAAGGGCAAAACACATTGAAATCAAACATCACTTTATAAGAGACTATATTCAAAAAGGTGTGTTTGATATTCAATATGTGGATACAGATCATCAATGGGCAGATATTTTCACAAAACCCCTCTCAGAGGATAGATTCACCCTTATTCGAAAACATCTAAGTATGCATTTTGTAAAGAATTAATATTTCTTGCGTCCATTGAAAATCTGCGTCCAAAATGCTTTGTACTTGATAAATGGTGTGGTAAATTTCTTGATAAGACATAAATCATTTGCATTTATCTTGTTTGAAACTTTTCAAATTTCCCACGCTGAGTCAGTTTTTGAAAGGTCACGAAAGTAACTTTTTACTGCGGACGTGACAGTTGCTTTTAATACACATTTATTGTGTTTGTTTTATTTTAAAAAAAAAAAAAAAAAAACGATTCGTTTTCTCTCAAGAAACCTTTCAGTGTAGAAACCTTCTTCTATAAATATTTTCCTTCTTTACAAGATCAAATTTTTACGCCTTCAAACATTGAAAGAAAACAGTTGCGAAAAGAAACTTAGCAAATTTCTCTCTCTCTCTTTCAAATTTCTTTAACCCTAAGAAATGGCCGGAGGAAAGACCCTTGATGTTGAAAGAGCCGAGGTATCGCTGAATACTCGTTCCAAACTTCCATTTTAGCGTAATGTGGAATAGATATCAAAGAATGTCTCGTCGGTCTTTGGATGGGATAGTTACTTCGTGAGAACCTAAGGAGGTGTATCCGGATTTGGTGAAAATGTTCTGGAAAAATGCTTCCGTGTCTGCAACAGAGGTCAGGGGATGTGTTTTGGGAAAACCCGTTGTGGTTTCAGAGGTAACCATCTCAAACGCCACCCAATGTTGGTTGGAAGGAGCCACCATCACTTCTGATTGGGAAAAAGCATTTGGGGGAACTGATGCTGTTCTTGACACCTTACTAAAGGAGTCATCCACGGGGAAGATAACTGCCTCCAAGATGAATGACAAGGCAAGAATTTTGCATCAACTTCTAAACAAGGCAATACTCCACAAAGCGGGGTCCAAAGACTCAGTCTCTACAGTTCATGCCTTCTGCCTGTGTCATCTGATCTTTGTGTCAACAGGTCAATCTCCCTTCTCTGCTTTTTAAGAACTTCAAGAGAAGTGTACAAGGAAAAGGGAAGAAGACCACCATCTCCTATGGTGTTCTCTTAACCAAGATCTTCAGAGATCAAGGTATCTTTAGTCCCCATGAAACTAAAGATGTTGAAGAGAAGAAGAAGATTTTTGGACGGATCCAAGAGCAACAAATCTTTGGACGAAGCAATCTTCTAAGGATGAAACTTCAAAGCGTCCAAGATTTTCTAGACCAGAAAGAGCCTCTTATTCTTTCAAAGACTGAGAGTCCAAAGAAGAAATCACCGTCCGTCCAAGCCCTTCCCAAGCGAAGACTCATAATGGACGATGACTCAGAAGATGACCAACCCATCGCTAAAAGGATGAAGGTTGCGTCCATTGCGAGCATCCCAAAAGGAACCCGGACAAAGCTACCCATCACAAGGAAACCCTCTTCCAAGCTTGCGTCCATTCCTAAGGAACCTCTTCCTACCATTCCCTCTTCCTCCACTTTACCCTCTTCTCAAACAGAACCACAAACTTCCTTCCCAACCTCTCAAATAACTTCCTCTCCCTTAAACACTGAACCTTTTTCTTCTCAAACTCACATATTACCTTCCCAATCTCCTTCGCCTTCCCCCTCTCAAAAGACCTTCTACAACTCCTCTCATCTTAATCTTTTCTCTGTGGGAGTTTCCCCTCACATTATCCCTCTTTGGGAATCCAAGGACTCTTCTCTCTCACTCACAGCAAGACGCTCCCGGTGCTGTGATGGTTACTCAACAAAAGTCCACATCTTCCCTAGTGACCTATCCTTCAAACCTGTCACCTTGGAAGAAATGGGACAGTTTGCGAGTCCTTTTGACACCATCCTTGTCAGTGTCATTAAGGGGAGTCTTCTGTTGAAGAATTTGAGATTTGTACCCCCTTCACTGTTCATCTCCTCTACAACTGCCATCAAGATTCAGCCGGATCGGGTTTGTCCAAGGTTGCCAATGGTGGATTTAAATAAAAACAAAGACTTGAAAAAGTACAGAAGCCAAGCCACCTTTCCCAAGCCTATCATCTTTAAGCCAAACTTTGGGAGCTTACGTTCCCCTGATGTTGATGTTGATTTCTTGTGGCTTGTTTCGAATAAAGGAGAAGCTGTGGAGAACGAGGCTAAGACCTTCTCGGGAAAAGCACATTTGGGAGTGTGAGCAACAAGCGTCTTCTTCAGGACTAAGTGATGAAGATAAGGAAGATATCATAAGCGTGCCTGGTCGAGCTTCCGGTGTTTTCGTTCTATCTATATGGTAGATGATCTTTTTGGGTACGCCTCCGAACTCGCCATTGCCAACAATCTTCTCTTGTCCAAGCTATGTCTCTGACCTCCGTCGACAACATAGGCGGGCCTTATCCACTGGGATCAAATGTTATGTTACCGGAGAACCTCTCTTCCTAGTGATGTTTACCTTCCTCTGTCTGAAGACGAAGTTGAGTCTGTTGTGCAGCAAATGGATGTGACCCCTCCTGCTTCCACCACTGAGTTAGCTATTGTGGAACCACAACCTTCTGCTGACCTTCTCACCCAAGTGCCCCCAGCCTTTCAGGCCTATGTGAATAATCAAATGGACGTAATGTACAAGAGAGTTGAAGACCTCCTCAAGTCTCTTTTTCAACAAGGGCCACCTCCTCCTCCTCCACCTTCTTCCTCTTGATTTTATTTTATTTTCTTTTAGCCAAATTTTTTTGACAGTGATGTTTTCTCTTCTTTCTTTTTGTCTGATGACAAAGGGGGAGAATATTGGGAATTTGATTTGTTTTAAACAAATTTATTTTATAATTTATACTGATTCAATAAAACTATGTTTTTCTCTCATCTGGTTGTTTCATTATCCTTGTCTCGGTTATTCTGTTGCACTGTGTTGCTGTGTAGGATATGATTTTTTTTTAGCTTGGTTTATTTCTTTTCAAAAGTATTGGGAATTTGATTTGATTTCAAAAGTATTGTCTCTGTTAAACTCTTTTCTCAATAAATAAACTTCGATACAAAGATAATATTACTTGCTCTTGAAACTTGTTTTGTTAAAATAAATTTCATGTACCTCGTCCAATCGACTCTGCGTCCAACAGACTTGGAGTCCGTCCCTTAGAAATGTTTTTCTTAGGGGAGCAATTTTGTTTTAAAAGGAATCTGTGTTCAACCAAATTAATAGTTTTTGTCATCATCAAAAAGGGGAGATTGTTGAAACCAATTTCTTATAAAAAGGTTTAAGTTCTAATTTCTTAAAAGCTATAAGCTTTCCTCGTTAAGTTTTGAGGATAACAAAAATATTTATTTAGTTTGAACAAGTAAGTGTTTCGACAATAGTTTTAACAATTCGCTACTGGTTGTGCGTCCAATATGCTATAACTCCTCGTGCGTCCAATGTGCTATAACTCTTCATGGGTCCAATGAATGTATTATATACTTTTACTATTGGTGCGTCCAATACTTGTATGCATATATCAAGTTACTTTTTATTAGTTCGTCCAAGACGATCACGTCTCGCCAAAGCTCGGACTTAACTCACTCTTTCAAAGTTCAAGTTCAAGCTCTCGTCCAAGTAAAATTTCAAAATGAAGAACTGTTCCTCATTAAATGCTAGAAAAGAACTCTGACAGCTCACGGCGACAGAAGAAGTCAACTAAGCCACTTTTGCTGACATTGTCTAACAACTACAAAGATCTGCAAATAAGAAACCGTCTGCTATCTTAGACAAATCAGGACTTTTGTTTTCATTGATTGGAAATCTCAGAGAATAAAAGTCACCGTCAGAAGGAGTTCAGCACTTTTCCTGTAGATGCATTTAATGCTACTCAGAACGGTAATAAATATTTCCGTTGGACGATCTAGCCCATGAAGTCTGCTCAAATTTGTCTTACTTATAAAAGAGAAGAAGCAGCACTTGAAGTAGAGAGATCTTTTGCCGAAGCATCCTTCAATAGTCTAAAAAGCTTTACTTCCATATTCGTGTAAAAAGAAAAAGCCTTGAGATTTCTATTGTCTATTCTCATTTGTTAGTGAGTTTCAACTCAAGCTTTCATCTACTTTCATCTATTCATCTTAAGCCTTGTAAGCCTGAAGAGGCTGTGTGTAAAAGAATACTTGTGAGATAGAACCTGAAGAGGTTGAAAATACTTGTTACACGAAGAGGTGCATAATACTTGTAATCGTGAAAAAGATTAGTTGGAAAATCCTTCTTGTTGAAGGGACTGGACGTAGCTCTTGGTTGATAAGAGTGAACCAGGATAAATCTTGTGTGTAAGCTTCTCCTCTCTTCTAGTGTGCTTTATTATTTTCACTAACCTCTGGGGTTTTCCATTGTGTTTATTAACAAAACTCTTTTTATTTGGTTTTAGAACGTGTTAACTTTTTATTAAAAGTCTTTTCGAAACCCTTGGAGTCCATTAGGACTAAGTGGTGTTAGTCCTAAGCACCTTGCTTGTTAAACTGTCTCCTTCGCTGTGTTCTACTTTCTTTTGAAAAGGAAAATCTTTTATTATTAAAAAAAAAGGGTTAAGAAACACAATTCAACCCCCCTTCTTGTGTTTCATTTGGTTATTTCAGTTACTTGAGTATCCAATCATGTTTTAATTATGCAACTTCTGTATGAAAATTTTATCATCATCATACTCGACCTATTTCACATTCACACAGCTACAAGTGCGTTACTCTTTTGTTCAAGAAATTGAATAACTAAAGAAGTTGATGAGAACATGTGAATACAAATTTAACCTAATGAGTTTTGAGCCATTCATTTTTATTGTGAGAGTATTTTCTTAGCCATCAATTATTTATTTTTGCTAGATCATAATTTTTTTAAGTACATCATTTCATTATTATTATTTGTTTGACTAAAGAGAAGATTTATTCTGTATTTACATTTGATGTCATGAAATTTGACGGAGTTATGTATTTATTTAAGAGATAGGATTAGGCCATGTTTCTTATTTTCTACCTTTAAATAATTTACTGTATTTGTTATTTCATATATTGTCACTAGTCATTCTTTGGAGCCTGTTTATTAAGCCTTTTTTTTTCCTTAAGCCTTTTCCCATGTGTTTCAAGAAAGAAGCATTATTATTATACTATGGGTGTTATAAGGAGGGTTTTGAAGGGAAAAAAAAGGACAAATGAAGTAAAAGAAAAAAAAAGCATAGAAAAATGGAAAAAAATTCGAACATAGAAAGAAAAAGAAAAAGTGAAATAAAAGGGAGAAAATTAAAAAAAAAAAGAATTTTGGTTTTGGAGGTTAGCAAATAAAGTGATGTTGAGATGAAAGTGAAGAAAAAATTGTTCTTCTAAATAGGATTGAAACACTTTTGATTGTCATTATTACCTTTAGCCTTAATATTTCCTTTTTTGTATAATACAAGCTAATAAAGTCCTATTTGATCTTAAGGAATCACATTATTCTTCCAATGTACATGATTGATCTTAAGGTGTGATATTAAGTCTTTTTCTTGGCATCTTGCCCCGAAACGATATTTATCATCTTTGTTAAGCTTTTCTTCATTATGTTTTATATGTGAGATCTTTGATTTGATTTGCACCACTACTGAACTCACATATAATAGTTCAAGTATTCCCTATTTTTGAGTGATTTTTCTTATTGAGTGCAATACTTGTGAGGATTGCATACTGTTGAAATATGTTCTTTGATATGGATTTTTGTTATAATATTTTGATGCAAATAGTGTATGTCATAGTAGCTAAATTATTCACACAAATTGAGTATGATGATTGGAGAAATTTTTTTGACAATTGTTATGTTTTGATACATGACTGATATTCTTTAGCTATGATAAACTAGAAATAATTAAATTAGCTAGTGATATTCTTTAAGTTGAGATTTTTTTAGAGTCACTTTAATTGTTATGGACTAATAAGGTGATTGATGATTGTGATAATAGTCTAATATTACATATTTTTCATATAAAAAATAGGCTTTATTACATCATGATATGAGTTATTCATATTTTAAGATATTACTGAATATTTGTTATGAGAGACTAATTTTTAATTTATTGTGATAATTACAAGATTTTAGAAAGATTCTATGAAGATATCAATAACCCAATTGTGGAAGTTTCCTATTTTGAATAACTTTCCTATTCTTAGGAGACTTTCCCTCTTAACTTATATTATTTAGGAAGACATAAAGAGGGAAACAAATATATTTTCCTTGTTGCTAAAGGATTGCACATTAAAATGTTTGCATAAAAATACGAAACCCTAGTAAAAATCATGTTAGTGGTTTGCGTCCGATAAAATTAATATAAATAGGATTAGAGCTATATGTAGCATCCTTTCTTAAAATAGACAGAAAAGCATGTACAGTCGGTTTATTTATTTAATATTTATTTTTACACTGCTTATAATTGAAAATTTTAATTTTTGTGATTCATTATAAAGAGAATGCAGTAAACTACCTAAGTTATCTTTCTATTTATTTATGCATGAGATAAATTAGGATTTATGACTAGAGACATGTGTTATTAATTTTTTTGACTAAGGGCATAATGGTCATTGTGTATTAAATTTAGGGACATAATGGTCATTTAGCTTTTTAAGAAGCCTTATTAATGAAAAAAATGAATAAAAGTGAGGAGAAGAAGGAGATGTTTGGTCAAGAGAGAAAAGAAGATAGATAGAAAGAAAGAAAGAAAGAAGGAGAGAAAAGGAGGAAAAAATAGAAGAAAATAGAGAAAATTAAGAAAAATTAGGAACAACTTAGATCTTGAATCTTAGAAGTTAGAATCAAGCAACAAGAAAGAAGAAAATCATTTCCATGCTTCAAAGAGTTCAAAGAAGCCATCAAAGAAATAGGAGCTTAAGTTCTTCAAATTTTGGATCTTCAAATTCATTTTCATGCTTATATTTCCATGATTTAGAAGTTCTTTAGAGATTCTTGTAAGCTTTAAGCTAAGATGATCATGAGATTTTGATTATTTAGTAGAGATCTTGATGATGATATAAGTTAGTGTTTATGAGGATTAATGTTTGAATTTTTGTTATTAGCTTAAGTTAGATGAAAAACTCAAAGTATCTTACCATATTCACACTCAAGTATTGGTGTGACAGTGGATTTGTATGCAATATTTAACCTTTTAAAAATTCAAACTAATCTTAGATGTCTTCATTAAAGTTATAGAATTTTTTCTTAACTTTCAAATCTGTAGTGAACATTATGGTCAAAATACTGAAGTAAGGTCAATACGTCCATCCAGTTAGCATCCTTTCAACATTTGGATTTAGCTTAGGATTACAACCTCTTAACGCTCAAACTGAAATTTACACTCAACATCAAAGTTGTATTCCTATGTCTTAGCTTTTCATAGATTTTAGTATCACATCATTTAATGCCCTGTAACTCAAGTTATAGCCATTTTACTGCATAAAGGTTCAATTGGGCTAACAACAATGAAGTTTTACTAGGATCCAGTCTATGTCGGCCTGATAATAATACCGTTGTTTTTTAATTATATGATGTTATAAAATATTTTCCAAACGTAACACTTCAATTACGATTTTCAAATCGTGTAAAGTATTTTTCACAAAAACTAATTTATTTTAAACTAAATAAAATATTTTAAAATTTATTTTCACTTTCTAAGATAAAAACTAAGTGTAAGAATAAATATTAACCTTAAAACAAATTTTTCCCAAATTCTTTCTATATCAAAAAATATTAATTAATTTTCTAAATATTAACAAAATAGTTTATCTACATATTTTCGAAAATTTAAAGCTCTTCTAACTAAAATAATTTCTATTAAAAATCATTCTTTCTTTAGCACTTTGTGGCTGAACCACCTAAAACAATTTTCCCACATCATTCCACAAATCAAACAAGTATATTCATGTCCTAGACATGTCTATTCCTTTACATACGAATCAATTCATTTATACCAAAATTACCATGTTTCTAACATCATAAATTCATACCATGTTCAAAGAAATCATAAAACACATAATTTAAACAAAGTATGAAATCACATAACTCAATTATAAAATATTAAGACATAGAACTTAAACCACAAGACTTAACCCTAGGCCATCTTCATGAAAATTAATATAATAAAATCCTATTTTATACCAAAATATTGGTTGATAGAGAAACTCCCCCTTACCTTGTTCAAAATCTTAAGTCCTTCTCAAGAAGACTCTTGTAGTTCTATCAATACAAATCCACAAGAAAACAAACACATATTACTTAAGCTCTAAAATATGGAATAAGATGATCATGGATCAATCTCATGATCTAAAACTTTGAAATAGAAATAAAAGTGAAGAGAAAGAATTTTCACCTTAGGTTCTTCAACTTTTGTAAGCTCAAAAGTAAGGAAATAACACTAGGATGCTGGAACTAATTTAGGATGTTGGCTAAAGGTTGGGAAGGAAATTGTAGAGCACTTCGCCGTGAGTCTTATTTGGTTTGAGTGAATAAAACATGCATGGGTAACTATCTATTTATAGAGAAAAAGTAGGATAAAATGGTAATTAAATACAAGTAAAAGTTTAGGATATTTTACCTATCCTTGGTCGGCCACCCCCTTGAGCTTAGGTGAAGTGGAAGTGTTCAATTTGAACATTACTACATTTATTACCTTGTGACTCACCCTAGGTGAAGCACCATTTACATTAATTACTATTACACCTTACCTAGATGAATCACCATGGTCTTAAATGCTTTTAGTAACTCTGTGTCCGATCGACCACCATCTCTCAGATTATTTTTTCGATCGAGCACTAACTTCCCAGAAAATTTTTGACCGATTGACCAATTACCAGAATAATGACTGACCGACCCTAGCTTTTAACTCCACATCCTCCTAATCTTTATTTCCGACCGAACACTCCTCAGCCGATCTGATCGAGTCAGATCCGATCCCTAGTTTATATATGAACTTTCTCAACCGACGGGAGCCATTACTTACCGATCCAACCTTTTTAACAAAATATCTCATCTATTGATCGAATAGAGCTCTTCAAACCTTGAGTCCTAAATCGACCGACCCGAGCTTACCCTTAACCTGATCAACCTTTCCTTTCGATCGGCTATGTCCGATCCGACCAACAATATCCATTCTCGGTATATACTGATTGGATATGGCTGATCTAGCGATCACCAACCAGTATTCTTGACTCTTTTTTTTTATGACAACCTACTTTTGACCGACTACCCTATTCCCGATCTCCTGTGTCTGATCGGTTTTTCGATCAATCTAGGTTTCTCTTTGAATTTTTGCGATCGATCGAGCCTTCTGTCTCTTTTGTCTTGAGATTCGATCGAGTATCTCTTCTCCTGGTTTCGAACTGTCATCCGACCGATCGGTTTGTGTTCCTAGTTATAAAATTCATAAACTTGGTCAGATCCTTCCTAATCCGCTTGGCTATCCGATCGACCGCTAAGTGTAAACCAAAATTTAAACTTTTTGATTTAGTTAAGCTCACACAACGTCAAAAAGAATTATTAATTATTGAAACTTGGAAAAAAATAATATATAAATCAGAAATAGAAATTTTGGAGTGTTACAAATAGAGCTCTGATTAGCTGATGTGTCTTTCACATAGCTTGTGAGCCTATTTTTATATATTATAAATAGATAGTTTTCCTTGACATTGCTTGATTGTGTATGAAACTATTATGTATATTCTAACTCATGGAAATATTATGGGGTTTAAACGTTTTCTATAGATTTATGCAGCTAGAAATAACCTGATTTTATTACTGTTTTTCTTATGTTTGAATTTCTATTGAGAACTAAAAGTTGAATGTTTCGAGTAACATTTCTCATTAATCTTGATGTGGTTATTGTATATGATCCAGTTGATGATATCATAGCTTCCACTACACTGGAGCTAGTCTTGTATATTTTTTGTAGTGGAAAAGTTGTACTATTATACTATTATGTAATATAATTTAGAACAATGTATTGACCTAGCTTAGTTTTGCCATAGGTACATTAGTACTCTTTTAATTGCAAATGTTACTTCTTTATTACTACAAATTCTTAAATATTTAGAAATTTTTTATGTAGAATTAAATGATAAATTAGTTGGTAACAACAATTACACATTAAAACAAAAAAATAATTCAGATAAGCAACTAAATTTTAATTTAAAGGGATATAATAACGTAATTGTTCAATTAATAGTAAGAAGTTTCAAGTAATACTTTACTAAAAAGATAAATAATAGTAGGGTGTTACACTGTACAAGAGAATAGAATAAAGCAGGGATAGTACTGATGTTGTCACTGAAATTCAGTATGTTAGTTAGATCTTTTATGTACTAAGGGAATGATGAAACCCTGTTTATTTTAGCATTGTCTATGTTAAATTATTTTTACTTGTTTTTGGATATTTAATATTTATTGCTTTATTTGCCTATTAGTTAGTATGAATAAATTTTTAGATGAGATCAATCATGTTTTTCTCTTGGTTTAAATTTGTTTGTGCTATGTGAGTGTTGACTATAATCAGATGTCAATTATGATTTATAGATAGGGATACAGTTGTTGATTTAAGAAATTATAGCTAACTAGGAAAACAAAGCATACAATTAATTAATATTAGAGCTTAATTGATATATTTTTCATGAATACATGCTTTGCTAACATTCATGAAATAAATTATCTAAGAAAAATATATTTGTCATAGCTGATATTACAATTAATTTTGGTTGATTATGAATCTTAGACAATTTGCATTTGGTTAATTAGATTTAATATTTATTTTAGTTGTTTTAATTTATCTAACTAGATTAGATAAATTTATCAATTTTTTAAAACTTCAACTCTAAGTTTTTGTGAGATCGAAGTATTTGCTTGACTTTAATAAACATATGATTCATGTACTTGTGAGTAATTTTTAAAGTTTATGAAAGTCACAACATTTGGACAAGTGGTAATGAGGGGAATGGAAGAAGAAATGATGGAAACAAAAAAACTTTTCCTTGTCTTTGTGTTTAAAATTACGAATGAGAGTGAAATGTAAAGGGAATCATTCTCCCTCAAACTCTTACTTTTTGTCCTCTTCCAAATTGGGGGTGACGAGGGGAAATAACTTTTACTTTATTTAAAAAATTGTTATTTGATATTTTATTGCATAAATTCAACTACTTAAAAAAGTTTATAAGGGTTTTATTAAAATTTACAATAGAAATACTTAACATTTCCATTTCTTCATTCAATAATCTTCCAAACATAGGAAATGAAACTTTTTTTCATTCCATGCATTCGATTTCTATTCCATTCCATTCTCTCTAAAGTTTCATATATAGCCATAGAGAACATTTGATTCAAAATCAAAAGGTTACAAATAGTATAAAACGATGGAACCCTAGTAAAATAGAACCTTGATGACCATCTAGCTAGTTAAAGGAGTAGTTACCTAGGTAAAAGAGCACTTACTTCAAGTTGGAGAATGATAGTAGAAGCAATAGCTTAATTGGGCTTTCTGTAGACTTCATCTAAAAATCATTTTATTTTATGCTATCATTGGTTTATCCACTCAAAATAATTTGTTTCAACCTAAATCTTCCCTTAATCTCACTAAGCTCACACCATGTGTATGCCACCTAAGTGTTTCCTATTTTTCAACTTCATGTTCTGTCTACCTTGTTAAGCACATGTGTGCTTGTCTGAGGAGGTGGAATTTTTGGATAGTCAAAATTGATTGAATTGAAAATGTTTTAATTGTCACTAAATTTTGTAGAGTAATTGATCAATCAATTTGAGACACTTATGTTAGCTTTGTATTAGGCTTTATTAGATGTTTATTTTGCCCAATATTAGTACTTTAGATGAGTTTAATGTTGTTGGGCTTCATTGGGCTTTAATGCAAATATTGAATAATTTTCGGATTTTGATGCATTTTGACCTTTCTTCCTTGGATAGGCCATAACTTGGGACTCAGTGATCCATTTGAGGTGATCTTGGTGTCTTTGGAAAGCTAAGACAATGTTCTACAAGTTTCATGAAGAACTTAAGAGCTGGATCGGACTTCTAAGGGTCCAAAATATCCCTGCAATGCAGAGTGGATTTACTATCAGGAAAATCTAGGCAGTGTGCACATATTGAACAACATAGTGAGCTATAAGCCTCCTCTTGAGCTGAAACTTAGTCATTGGAAAGATAAGATCCATATCTCCAACTTCACTGAAGACCATTTAGTCAATAGATGTCGTTTTAGGCATAATTATGAAGCTACAAGTTGGTTTGAATTTGGAAACATGTTCTGCCAACCTAACTTGAGGTAGGTGCAGTGTTTTTGGCATATCTGGAGTTCTAAAAGTCCAAATGGCATGATTTCAATTGCCAAATTTCAAGGAGACAAATGGCTACAACTTTCATGAAGACCTCCAAGCCAAAATGCACCATATAGGTCATGAAAATCAAGCCAGAAGTCGGATAATAGTTGCTGACTAAAAGCCACCAACCATACACCAACCCACCAACCATGCATCAAGCTTCCATATTTGACAATCTCCATGTTTTTACAGCTTGTATTCAGATTATGTACATGTACAAATTGGCTTCTAGGATTAGTATAAATAGAGCCAATTTCTTTGTATTATGATAATTCAAATTTTAAGTAAGTTTGAGTATTTGTGAGAGTTTTCTTTCTCTTCTTCTCCATTCTCTTTACAATTTTGTTTTTGTTCTTTTATTTCTGAGTTCTTCCTTCCCATCCATGGAAGGCTAGGCTCTCATAATCAATCCAAGGGATTAGCCATCTTGATGTTTAATTTGGAGATCTTGTTTCGCTTGGTCATATTGCTTAATTGTTATTCAAGTTTCTCTTCTTCCTCTTTTGATTTTTATCTAGATTGAATTGCTTAATTTGATTTAAATGTTGATGTGATAATAGCTTTTTTATCATGTATTCAAAGAGGATCACATAGAATAAACAATTTATTAAAGCTTTTTGATGGATTGTTTAGCTTGGTTAAATTCTGGATCTTAAGTTAATCTATGTTTGGATGGTGCTTACTTTATCTAACCTTGGTTAATCAAATCCTAGATGCTTATCTAGTAGAGAATTCTTGGATCATGTTAAGGCTTCTTGATGTGATCTAAGGCCAAGAACATGGTTAGCAATTAAGTGAATTTCTTGTGATCAATGATGAGTTAAACTCAAGATCGGTAAATTTCCTTGGATTGGTTGTTTCTTTAAATTTGATAATTACTTTCCTTTAATTCAACTAGTGTATTATCTTTATAAATCATCAAAACCCCCTTTTTTTATTTATCTTGATCTAATTAAATCTTTGTTTTATTGGATTCTTGAGAGACGATTCGGTTCATGCTCTATACTACAAATTATTTTGTGAACCGGTAATTTTATTTATTTGACGGGTCTCGACAATCTCTTGTTAGTAATTCGTAGAAAATATCTTTTAACTTACTTTGGCACTATAAGAATAGCCAAAATTTGTGTGACGAAGTGTAAATGAGTTGTACTCTATTTCAACTCTATATTTTTGTTGTGCCTAGTAAATATAAAGTAATTTTCATTCTAAATTTTCCACGTTCTTAAATAAGCACACCCTAAATGAAGAGTATCAAAACCATCCATATAGGTTTTGTAGAATTAATGATAGTCATAATTCTATGAAGACATAATTTCAAATAAAAGTTAAAAATATCTTGAAATATGTAAAACATGAAGTCTAGTACAAGCAAAATATCATATAAGTTAATTATACCATGCAATGAAACAAACCATGAAATTATGAACTAAATTAAAGGCCATATGATCCGAGGTGTTGTCCTACACAACTTCACCTATTGCGCCTATTCGTTTGTCACACCATACATTGACACATCACTATTCGAAGGAGGAGACAATTGCAGCTTCACATTCATATGCTCAGCTAGCTGCTTCACAAAATGTTGTGTTGTTGCCTTTTCTTCTCTTGTTTCGTTGAGTTCCACTAGCTTGACCTTGTGGCGCTTTGGCCTCCTCTTCCTTATGTGTTTCCTCCTCCACCTGAGCCTTCCAGTCATGGTTCACAGAAACAATAATCTGCAAAGTTTTGGATAAAACCATGTCATTTGTAATTTTAAAGAACAATATATAGAGAAATCCCTTCATTGGTTTTTGGCAAGTTAGTACTATTGTTATCTCTAGCATTCAAAGAAAGTTACAAAAAGGAAAATAAAACAAAAAATACTATTTCTGATTAGATTTACTTTCATTAACAATAGTTCTTTTAAAGGATTTAAGTAAAATGCACACAAAAAATTTAATTTTCAACTAACATTCCATCTGCCATCACTAGAACAAAATGAATCAATCTTTTGTCTTTAGTAGCTAGTAATTAGTATTTGATGGTATTTGCCCCATATGAAGATATCTAAGTGAACCTGGATGCAATTACCAAATCACCCAAAGAATTATAAAGCTCATAAAATAATGCACACATGTATGTATACATAAAACTTTATGCCAACACACACATATATATATATATATATATATATATATTCTTATTGGCATAAATATTTAGGTTTGATATAACTAAAAAAAGTGGGAAGGGTGAAATTTGGGATGCAAATTGTTTCGCATTTGATTGGTTTTGAAATAACGAGAAAATATTGAAAATTATATATACCTTCTTTTATTTTTTTTCCCTCTCTACAAAGTAAATGAATATTAAAGCAAGTATCTCTCTCCACTCTCTATATTCTTACTTTTTACCATCCCTACAAAGCACAACATAAATAAAGAAGATCAATTCTATTAACTCTATTGTTACATTCATAATTGTACACAATTGTTGAATTGATTTTCATTTCAGCAACCACAAAAAATGAGTGTGATCACTTGAACTTATGTATGAAGCCAACGGTTGTTCAAAAATCTAAATAAATGAGTCAGGTAAATTTTCCAAATAAAAAAGTTATCACAACCATGGAAATAGGGCTTATCCATTATAAGGAGGATCAAACACAAAATGGATTAAAAAGTAAAAACCTGAACACGAGATGCAGCAATTAAGCGCCCATGCACACGTCCTCCTAAAACCTGACCATCAGGTTTAGCAATTGAAATACTCAATTGACCCATCCTATAAAGATTGCCTTTTTCGGGGGGCATAATAGAACCAGTCAGTGAAAGAATCTCAAAATTTCCCTGCATATAAACAGTGCATGTGTCATCCATTAACTCAAACCATGCATGATACTAGAATTGGGATGATCATGTTTTAGCATAGTAAAATATTAAATAATCAATCAAATTAATGTTAAAATTTCATGACATAATCCCTTAATTATGATTCTAGTAACCATGGTTATTAAGTTCATATTACTGTAAAATTTACCAATTGATATTTTTTTTTTATATATATATATATAATCGCACTCATGAAAGATAAGAGTCCTAAAATAAAAAGACGTGCATGAAGTGTGATAATCTTGTAGTGCCCATGAGTGATCATCAATCAAACAGGGTAAGCCTATAACCACTGATAAAATTATTAAACTTATCTACCTTCCCTCTCTCATGAATAACAATTGTTGACCACTCCTAAAGAATCTATTTTAATTGTCAAAAATTTGTTTTTCAAGAAATATATTAAAAAGAAAGCAAACACTGCAAAAAAAAAAAAAGAACAATAATGGAATAAAAGGCAAAGAAAAATGGCTATCGGCCGTATGCAACCTTATACTTAGGTATAACAGTTAGAAATTAGAGACCTATAATCATTGTTTTGTTTGCTATAGAGAGGTTTTATATCAAAGAGATGCTAATTAATTTATGTCTTACATAAAGTAAAAAAACTATATCATGTTGAACAACACAACAAATATATATGGCCGGATATATGGGTCTAAGCCCATGTAATCTGATTTCTAGATGGGTTAGGATTTTTCGTATCTCTAGCATGTTCAAACTGGGTAAAAGATCAAGTCTTTTTATCCTAGGGTCAACCGTAACCTGCCTAAGTGTTGAAACATTGTTATGGGCTTGGTTGAGTATCTTATGACTAGGGGCTAAGATAATATCAACTTGGGCCTCTCAACTTTACTGTGATATTTAAATTGGCTTTACCTATGTGTAGTCCAACGCCACCCCCACCCAATTTTTGCTTTCCTTCAGACTTCTTAATCCTACCCCTCTTTACTCTCCACCAAATGAAGCAGTGAAGCCAACTACCACTCAAAGAATGACACTTTTATTTCAACTTCTCCTGTTATACCACTCATTACCCTGTGACTCACCATTCTCTACAATATGTTGTGATGTGTCGTGTCGCTCATCACTAGTACGAATCTCAAATCAAATCCCCAAGAGGCACCCGACACACTTTGATGCGTTTGTCGTTGAGTATGAGACCATCGTGTTTGACTGAAATGGGATAAGAGGTTGCAACCTCAATGATGCACATTACGAAATGCATCCCTTCATTTTATTTCTAATGGTGGGTTGGACGGGTTAAACCAGGGATTAGGCTGGGTCAAACCAGCCGTTGACCCCTTGTAGCATCTTACATCTGTGTCTTAGACCTACCTTTTGACACTTTGACTACATTGGTTTGACTTGAAATTAACGTCACCAACAAGATGAGTTATTAATATACTTAATTGCCCAACTTTTATTTCAAACTTATTATCAGCTATTATATGTGTATAGTTTTTTTAATTATAATATGTTATTCATTTTGATATTTTTTTTAAAAATTTTTTTAACCATTTTTGTTGGAACCAAAAATGAATTCGAATATATGATATTTAAACCAAAATTGTTCAATAAAATTGAACCCCTCATAGTTTTGAAGATAAAAATAAATATTAAATTAAAGAGAACAAATAAATTTTGAATAAACTTATATCTTTTACGAAGTTATGTCTTTTAAATAAATGACAAATACTTCTAGACCAAAGATAAGCCTTGATCAATCTCTCTTTGCAACATGCGTCCAATACAACTGTTTTATATTATTTTATTAGATCGTCCATTGTTGGACTCTGTTGATTGTTTCTCTAAAATATCCGTTCAAGGATATTCAAAAACAAGTAAGACACAATGTATTAACTGCTGATGAGATCTCTGACACAAACGTGACTTTCGAAGAATCAACTTTGTACGTTGAAGCTGATACATCTAACAATTACAAAGACTAGCAAATAAGGAATTTTCTACGTATTCAGAAGAGTCAGAACTCAGATTTCAAATTCTTAACAAACGTTGATAACCAAAGTCATTTTTCAAAAAGAGATTAACACATTATCAGTTCTATGCATTTAATGTTATTCAAAACGGTAATAAATATTGCCGTTGGATGAAAAAGCTTATGAAGACTAGAACAAGCTCTCAAGCAATAAATACCAAAGTTTTCGAAGATTTAAGATATAGAGATACATCAACTGAACAAGAAGAAAATACTCAAAGCTTTACTCGGTTTTATTCATTTACTCTTGTATAGAGTTTTCATTGAGAATATTTATTTATCTTCACTCTGTGTGAGTCAAACTCAAGTGCTATTAAAAACACCTTTATTATTTCATTGGTAAGCCTGAAGAGGCTGTGTATAAAAGAATACTTTTTGTTTAGAACCTGAAGAGGTTAAGAATACTTGGTAGTAAGTCTGAAGAGGCAGAGTGTAGAATACTTGCAATCTGTGAAAGATTAGTAGAAAATCCTTCAAGTAGAATGGACTGAACGTAGCTCTCGGGTTGTGAAATTGAACCAGTATAAATATCTGGTGTAAGTTTTTCTTCCCTCTCCTTGTGGTATATTTCTTGTCAACTAACATATGATGATTGTTATTGTCGTTCATAACCACTCTTTTATGAAAATATAAAGTTTTTCGACTTGCGTCCAACGTTTTCAGAAAAGCTCTCTTTGCGTCCATTGGACTGTAAAGATGTTATGATTCGTCCATTTTCTCTTACTTTCCTTTGAAATGTTTGTTTCAAGAACTGTTTTGAGAAAAGTTTATCAAAAGGTTAAAAACACAATTCAATCTTCTTCTTGTGTTTCACTTGTTTATTTCAATCTTTATCTAAGAATAAAATGTTAATCACTTTCTAATTTAATTATCTTAGAGGAAAAATAAAAAAATCATACAAATTAAATTTATCATGGAACATTTAATATATCTAATGTCTAGAAATATGTAAAAATAAAATAAAATAATAACTACAAAAATATAAAACTTGAAGTATTTTATTAATATTAAATTTTTTTTAAATTAAACGCTTATTAGAGTATTTGTTCATTATAATAGGTAAATAAGTATAATTAATATATAACTAATTTAAAAAATACAAACAATTTTGAATATATATGCTATGATATATGATCTTCATTGATCACACTTATTAATAGGTAAATAAGTTATTGACATTTAGATTTAATATAATTTTTAAAAAGTTAGAGTAATTAAATTTATCACTTAAATAAATTAAAATCAAATATAATTAAAATTTGAATTAAATTTGAACTTTTTTAAATAAATTTTGAATACATTGAAAATAAGGTTATATTAAAAGAGTAAAAATCTGGAGAGAAAAAACTTATGTATGAGTGATATGTGGTATTGACCCCAATTACATGGAATGTATTTTATACAATAGTATTTAGATTAGACTTATTAATAATTAAATAATTAATTTATATTTAGATTAATATAAAATTTGAAAAGTTAGAATAATTAAATTTATCACTTAAATAAAATAAAATATAATATAATATAATTAAAATTTAAATTTGATTCGAACTATTTTTAACTAAATTTTGAACACAAAAAAGAAGGTTATATTAAAGGATCAAGAATTTGTAGGAAAAAAATACATATATTAGTAACACATGACATTTGTTCAAATTGCATAAATTGTGTTTTATAATAATAATATATAAATATTAACAATACTGTAGAATATAGATTTCTTCTGTTGTAAATTAAAATTTTATGATAAAAATAACAATAACTATTAATTTATCTAAGGAAATATCATGGGGAACAGGCAAACCAATGATGTTCCTAGGATGCTCAAATACAAGAAAATAAGAGATTGCAACAAAGAGATAAAATAAAAAGCCAAATAGAGTAATTTCTAAGAAAAAGAGAAAAATAAATAAATTTTAAGAAAAGAAATGAAAAATGAAAACCTCAAAAGTTGCATTCTTTCCTTGCTGAAGAACTTCAACAAAGGATAAGGTACCACTTGTTTCTAAGATGATAATGACTCCGTTTTCTTTAGCAAATGTAACTATCTTCTCTGAAACATCCTGGAAAAAGAAAACAATATCATTGGTGATATTTTTATGCTACTAGAAGGGAAATGATACTTTGTAGCTAAAACGAGTTTGAAAATTTCAAATAAGCAATAATTTTATCAATGTATTGCAAAAATAATACCTTTGCTTAATCATATAGGAATAACATATACATACTAATCATTTTTAAAGTGTACGTGAGAAACAAATTTTATTCTTTACACTTACAACTAGTAAAAGGTATAATGGCTGTTATTACTTAATAAATAAACCAAATAGGTGATATTTGGGTATTGAAACCAAACTATAACTTAAGGAAAACAAGAGTTGTAGTTTCAACTATAAAAAGAATGTAAATGATATAGGGTTGTATACATGTTAAATCATGTATTATTTATCTTAATATCGTTTTAAATTAGAAAAGAAAGACTATGATGATGATGATGATGTGTGTCTGTAATAACTAATATGAATGAATGAAGAATACAAGTTCTATTGTCTATCAATTGAAGCGTTTATTTGACTTCAAGCGTTTCTTTCAAATCTTGGCTTCAATCGTTTGTGAATGTGAGCAATTTATTCTTTGACTTCAAGTGTTTGTTTCAAATGTTAAATTAAATAGCAACTCAAAACCCCATTTCCCACCATCATAAAGCTAAAGAAACCCAAATTTACTAGCTTAAACCCTCCAAAGAAACAAGCGCATATATATATATATATATATATATATATATATATATATATATATATATATCTTCCAAATCTATCCTATTCTCAATCTTAACTACACAACTACATTATTAACTAATCTTCTCCTTTAATCTTGTTGCAAGATACCATTCACAAATCGAAATATGAAAATAATCAATTATTCTAAATCAGTTTTTCCAATCTACAAATATATATATATATATATATATATATATATAAAAGATCTTATGTCAGTAAAAAAGAAATGCATGACAGGAAAATATTAATAGTAAGAAAGCTACAAAAGAGAAAATATACAACAGTGAACCTTTGGTTTAAGAAGGGTGATAAAGAAAAATGAGAAAAAGTAGCACGCACCTCATTGGTGTTCACTATGATAACTGCTGGCTCAAACAAATCCCCATTTGATGCTGAAAAGAAAAATCTTATCATTTACCTGAGGATATGATAAAATATACTCGCAGCCAAGATGGAAAAAAATACACTACGACTTTTGCTTCTTTTCTTATATGCCCAATGGGATAGAGTTATGGTAAAAGCTTAAATATAAAATTTATAAATATATGTTTGTTGAATGTTCTTTTCTTGAGCAAGCAAGCGTAGATAACTACAACCCAACCGTTAATTTTCTTGTATTTAAGGTAACA
Source organism: Styphnolobium japonicum (assembly GCA_023212625.1). Lineage (NCBI taxonomy): Eukaryota > Viridiplantae > Streptophyta > Magnoliopsida > Fabales > Fabaceae > Styphnolobium > Styphnolobium japonicum. Next base: position 17,372,420 of record JALBWW010000011.1, read on the forward strand.
TTGAAAACTAATAAAAATGGGATTCCCTTACTACAGTGAAAAAAATATAAAAAAGAATTAATAAAGTATTCTAACAGAGAACATGTTGCATTAGTTCTGTTAGTGTTAATATGTTGATGTTTAATTATTTTACTTATGATATTTTATTAAGTTATTATGTGTATTTGAGTAAACAATGGGTTATGTGTGTTTAGCCAAGTTCCAGTTGATTAATGGTTGTATTTGTGATTTATATAGATAGATGTACTAATTAGATTGCGAGATGGAAAGAGAAAAATATGACCGAATGAAGAGAAGAAAAATAGAGAGTTATCTTCCTCATCTTGCTATATATTTATGTAGAAAAGTAGATTTTGTTTTTGCTTCTTAGATTAGTTCATTTGTATAATGCTTGTGCATTTCTTGACAAAAATCTCTCCAACATATTGGTATTAAGCTTGACCACAGTAACTTTGCATGTCAGACTTAGGTGTGAGAAATCAATAGCACAAGGTTGTAGAGTATAAACATGGCCAGCAGAAGCATCTCTAGCCAACATATGTACCTACATTCAAGAGTGAATATTTTGATTTTCTAGTATGTGAAAATGATGACAATGTTCAGATCTCTTGGCTTATGGGAAATAATGGAGAATTGGACGGTAGAACTTGATACAACAACAACTCTAACAAAAGCGATAGGAAGAATTTGGAGAAGGTTAGGCAGAGCAAGTGCTTGGTCATTAATATTGACAGTAGTTGTTGACTTGTTCTTCCACAGAATCATGAATGTGAACTCATCAAAAGGAACTCAAGATATATACTTTCAAAGATGTTTTCCAATAAGATCCTAAAGTAAGGATTATCAAACTTTGAGCTCTTAGAACAGAATTTGAGAACATCAAAGTGAAGGTGACTGAAACCTTGAAAGAGTATTCAACTAGATTTCTTGATTTGGTTAATCAAATGAAGATACATGGAGAAAATCTTAGTGATGAGAGGATCATGCAGAAGATTGTGATTAGTTTACCCTTGAGATTGGATTATATTATTTCCATAATTGAACATCCTGAAGATTTATCAACCTTGAGTATTCCAAAATTGTTTTCTGCCTTGAAGTCGTATGTAGAGGCAGAGGAAGTTATTATAAAGGAAAAAACTCAAATGTGAGTCTTCCACTATATATTACAAGATTTGTTGAAGGTCTAATCATGAAGAAAAAGATTACTGGTATGAGGGTAAAACTCAATGTTATAGTTGCAAAAAGTTTGGCACTTAGCAAAAGATTGCATATCAAATGGCACACAAGAAGCATGCTTTATAGAAATGGAGGAGGGAGAATATAGTTTGTTTTGTGCTTGTGAAAGTGCTATAGATCATAAGGATGATTTATGACTTCTTAGCAATTGATACATTAGTTATATGGATAAGATAAAGAGCATGACTCTTGACATGGTTCTACATCATTAACACTAGGGCGATTTTGGGAAATGCTGCAATAGATGAAGTAAAGGAAAAGACACGTTTGCTGTCAAAAGTAAGTAGGGGACCAAAGCCATTTGAGATGTTCTTTTAATTCCAAAGTTGGAGAAAAACTTAGTCTTGGATAGCTCTTGGAGAATGGTTACTCTTTGCATTTCCAAGACAAGTATTGCACAATTTATGATAAAGGTGAAAAAAAGAATATGGCCACAAAGATTCAAATGGGAAAAATTAGAAGTTTTCCTCTTTCATTCAAGCATATGAATAATGAATCTTGTAAAGTTGTTGTTGAAGAAGATTCTTGCTTGTGGCATTGCAAATATGGCCATGTGAACTTTAGAAACTTGTAGGTGTTGTATAGATAGAATATGGTGGAAGGCCTACCCCCACCCGAAATCCCAAAGGAACAACTTGGAGACCCAATTGAGAAATTTTCATTAGTTTATACTAATGTCTGGCCCTGCGAACACTCTTTCTTATGGACAGAACATGTACTTAATCTTCTTCATTGATGATTATACTCTTATGGCTTGGGTTTATTTCATGAGAAAAAATTAAGTTGTTTATCATCTTAATATTTTTAAATACAGTGATTGTTCTATTTAAATTTTAAAAATTGGTAGGGAAAAGAATACACCATACATGAATTTGAGAAGTTTTGTGATGATGAAGGAGTTGAGAGACAACTTACTGTTGGTTATACTCCACAAAAATTGGAGTATTTTAGAGGAAGAATCAAACCATAATGCAGATGGTTAAGTTCATGTTGCATGACAAAGGCCTTCCTAAAAGCTTTTGGGCTGAAACTGTACATAATGTACTTGTCTAATAGATCACCATATGCGAGGCATCTTAAAAGTTTTTGTAGTGTTTGCTTATTATGACCATGTTCTTAAAGAAAAGAGAAGCAAGCTACATGAAGAAAGTGAAAGTTGTGGTTTGTTCGCTATATCTCCATGTCTAAGGGTTCTAGGTAATTGGTTGTACAACTTGAAAAAAAAAATTAGTTGTGATGTATTGTTTGATGAAAATGCAATGTTGATTTGAGAAGAGAAAGTTGAGAAGAAAGGATTTTGATCGTTCTTAAGTAGAAGAAAACTTATGGAGAAAGGGCATGAAGAAACTCCAGCTCCATCTTCTCCTGAATCTTCATCAAGTTCATCAACTTCATTTAGTTATACTCTAAAGAAAATGAGAGACTAGAGAGAAATTTGTGAAAGTTTCAACTTATATGTGCTTGAACCAAAAAATGTTTAGGAAGTAATTAAACAAGAAGCATGGAGAAAAGCCATGAAAGAAGAAATTCAGAGTATTGAAAAGAGCAAGACTAGTGCTAGCTTAAAAGCCAAACGAAAGAGAAGTAGTTTGTACGAAATGGATATACAGAGTCAACAATAAAGTAGATAGGACAATATAGTGATACAATGCAAGATTAATTGCCTAGGGCTACAAATAGAAGCTTGAAATTGATTATAATGAGCCTTTTACTCTAGTAGCTCATGTAGATATTATTAGAGCTGATTGTTACATCAACTTGATGTTAAGTTAGTATTTCTTAATGGTGAACTGAAGTAAGAATTTATTTAAACCAACCACTAGTTTTCATAAAAGAAGAAGAAGATTATGTGAATAAGTTGAAGAAAGAACTACATGGGATGAAACAAGCTCATAGAACATGGTACAACCAAATTAATGATTATTTTGAAAAATAAAAAGGGATTTAAGAGGATTCAAAGTAAACTGACATTGTATGTGAAGTGTCAAGGTGCTAGTTGCAATCTCAATGTTGTTTTGTGTATAGATGATTTGGTGTTTAATGAGAATTATGAGAAAATGATAGAAGAATTCCTGCAAGACATGATAAGAAGTAATGAAATGAGTGATATGGGGCTGTTGTAAAGTTTAGAATATATGGTTGCAAATATGTTGCAACACCACTTGTTGTAGGATAGAACTTAAGAACGAAATATGGTGGGATAGAAGTAGATGATTTTATTTATAGAAGCTTTGTTGGTAACTTACTTTATCTCATTTATATAATGCTTGAAATTTTGTTTGCAACAAGGTTGTTGTTAAGATTTATGCATAGTCCCAACCATTTTAATCTTGGCATGACGAAAATAATGCTAATATATATCCATGGAACAATTGATTATGAAACAAAGTACGAAAAAGATTCAGAGACAGAGTTGGATGGCCTTTGAGATAGTGATTTTGAAGGATGCAAAGATGATATGAAGAATACTTTGGCATATTGTTTTTCACTTGGTTATGGTGTCATCTCATAGGCACATAAAAAGTAACAAAGTATGGCAAGTCATATGCAAAAACTAAGTATGTTTTAGCTGAGATGGTGTCTTCTCAAATAATTTAGCTAAGAAGAATTCTTGCAAGTCTTGGAGAGAAGCAAGAAGGAAGAACATTGATGTTGCATGACAATAAGTCTGTCATTTCTGTGGCAACGAATCCAGTATTCCATAATAAAACCAACCACATTGCACTCAAGTATCACTTCATATGTGAAGTAATTAAAGACAGAGATATTGAACTTAAGTTTTATAGGTCTGAAGATCAATTGGCTAATATATTCACCAAATAATTTCAAATAGACATTGTTTGAGCAACTAAGAGAAGCACTTGGAGTTTAAAAATAACATATAAAGGGAGGGAATTCTAAGGTTTAATGTTATGATGTTAAATTTTTATTGCAAGATATTTTATTTAGTTGCTGTAACTTTCGTGTATTTGGGTAAGTAATATGTGATGTGTATTTTGCATGTGTTTATTTATAAATAGTTGTATTTGTGATATTAAAATTAAATTTCCAAATAGAATGAAAGAAAAATCTGATTGAATGTAGAGCAGAAACAGATAGTTCTCTGCCACATATGGCTGCATAATTAAGCAAAAAAAATAAATATTATGTTTTGACTTCTTAAAATAGTTCATTTATGTTATGCTTGTATGTTTCCTGTCATAAATAATCCATCCACCAGTTCCACATGTTTGTTATACAAGCTGACTGGCACTACTTTAGTAGCATTTATTATACTTCCAAGGCTTTTTACCTATAATGTATAAATAGAAAACAAAATTCCCTCTTTAGTGCACCTCTCGGATTATTTCCCTTTATAGTATAAAAACTATTGTGAGTTGAGGCTATGAATCACGATTTACAGTAAGTCGTGACTCATGACCTCAACTTAGTCTTGCAAGTGCGTTATAAAATTTAAAAAAATTTCACCTTAGGCCACGATTCTTTTATGAAATGATCAATCCTTTATATAAGCCGTGGCATATGGCCACAATTTAGTTATGAAAATAAAAAACACAAAGTTACATTCTATAGAAGTCGTGGCCATATGCACAATTTTAATGAAAAAAAAAGTTAATCCAAAACATAGGTCGTGGCCTAACGACTTTCATGCAACATAGGAAAAAAATAGGTTAACCTTAGGTCATTCATGGCCACGACTTACTGTAGCTTTTACACTTGATAAGGGAATAATCTTACAAGTGCACTATGAATAAAAGTTTGTTTCCCATTTACAAATAAAAACCTACTTCCTACTATTATGACTCATAATTTTCCAAATTAAAATTTAGATATATAAATATGTCAATGAAATATATGTACATCACCATAACGCAACTATCAAAGCCTTATCTTTTCTTTCATACATAAAATGATAGTAAAGATAAATTACACTAATACATCGGTCAGGGCTCTGATGGCATGCTTGAGAACGTAGAGGGACAAGCAAAACCCCACCCTAAGAATTATCTCAAAAGGTTTGAAAGGAGGATACTCAACAAGCCCCTAGGCACCAAAAAATCTCTATATTAAGGGATGACAACCAAGCAGGACTACTTATCGAAGGGGGGATTCAAACCCAAGCACATGGAGAATGAAGAGTTTTATTTGGATGCCTTGAACTAGTTGAGCCAACTCCCATTGGCTTCAAAGGCTTATCATAATTGTCCAAAGGAAAACAACACCATTGAAACCGCAAATAACATGTTATTTAGTTTCAAATCTAGCTAAGATACTATATTATAATCCATTATAAAGGATTTTATTTTCTACTCATACTATTTATATGGTTAGGATAAGTTGACAATGATATAAAATTCAAACAATAGTTTTATAAAGGCAAAATAAAATTTTTATGACCTTCATATAGCATTAAAAGAAAATCATTCAATATATTAAATTTATAATATAAAATTGCATGTGTTCATAAAAATTAAATTATAAAATCATTTATTCTTTATTATCACTCTTATTGATTTACGAGAATAAGCACTAATACCTTGGAGAATGATTCAAATCATAAAATGTCTATTTTGGTTCTTCAAAAATATATGTGTCATCAGGTTGGTCATCTATTTATAAATACATCCAATTGGTGCTTCAATGTTGATTTATGCCATCAAATTGGTCCCAAAAAGGACAAAACTAATGTCATTTTATTATTATTGAAGGATCAATTTGATGATTATGATAAATGAAGAACCAATTTGATGATTATGATAAATGAAGAACCAATTTGATGATTCTAAGAAATGAAGGACCAATGTAATGTTGTGTATATCTTTTAGGACCAAAATGGACATTTACTCCAATAATAATTTTGCATCTTGTTACTCATCATTAGAGCATTGCCTTGGAGACATTAACGGTCTGTTTGGAATGAGAGAAAATGAGAAGAGAGAAAATGGGTGGAGAGAGGTATGGACAATGCAAGAAAATTGGCGAGAGAGAAAAAATTAGTGTGGGACCCACTAAAAAAAATTTCTTCGTTGAATTGGAAAGAAAATAAAGAGAAAACGAAAGAAGGCTACACATCATCAGATGTGCTACTCATCAAAACCCCAGTGAATGAAGGAAAAACACAAACAAAATCAAACTCCTGTATTCCAATCCAATTTCAAAACACAAAGCCTCCTGACACTTGAGTATCTCTTCGAAAGAGTTGAAAAAATCAAGCTACATGGAGAGATAACCATAAACAAAGAGAAATGGACAATTGCTCCTTGACTAAATTCTCCAAAAAAAAATTCTAGACTTCCACCACATTCATCATCTTTAGTTTCTACTCTGCAAGTAATGACCAAAAAGAAAAAAATCCTCTTCTGCTCCTTTAGAATCTCCCTCTTTTTAGTCTAGGTGACGGGGAAGGGGGATGGGCAGCAAAAAGTGGGAAGCCCAAAAAAAAGGGATGGGCAAGTGGATGGGGTGGGATGGGGTAAGGACACTGGGGAGGGGAAAGGCTCAAGGGGTAGGGGAAGGGGAAAAGGCCAAGGGAATGGGACGAGGATTTTTTCAAATATTAGATATAGAAAAAAAAATTAGACTAAAATTTATATTTTATTTTTAAAACACTAAATTTGTAAATAATCAGCCACAATTTTGTTTTTTATTGAACAAAAAAATTATAATTTAGATGTCAATATTTTAAATTAATATTTATAATGTTTTTAAATGTTTTAGATGAATTTATCTTAAAGTCTATGAAGATAAATTATGTGTAAGTATCATTACTCTTGCATAGATAATAAGGTGATATATCATTTTACACAATTATATTTTCTTTCTTTTCATTTTTCTATCTTTTCAAACAAGAGAAAATATTAACTATCATTTTCTTTCTTTCTATTTTCTCTTCATCCAAACATATGAAGAGAAAATGTAATATTCTGTCCATTCTCTTTCTTCTCATTATCTTTCTTTTCTTTTTCTCTTCTCATCCAAAAAAGCATAAGAGATACAATCAGACTAATAAATTAAAAATTCTAAATTACACTTTGCCCAAATAGTAATATTTAATAATATTCTCTCAATTCTCTTTCTTCTCATTTTTTTCTTTCCTTTTTCTCTTATCATCCAAAAAAGCATAAGAGATACAATCAGACTAATAAATTAAAAATTAAAAATTACACTTTGCCCAAATAATAATATTTAATAAAATTTCCTTATATTGATACCATTTTAGATTAAAGTAATAGTTTGACTTATATTCATCACATAGCTATCGGATGTTGGTTTCTGAGAATTATAATTAAAATATATAACAAACAAATCCAATCAAAACATGAAAATAATTATACCTAAAGCCAAAACAGTGCTTAGCATATCCATGTCCGAAGTTGTTGTCGTATTTTCTTTGCGACTAGAACCGTAAGTTCTTCCCGCACTGGCAAAAGATGGTGGGGGAACGAGGGAAAAGAATGGATCTAGCAGATCAAGATTAGCAGCAAAAGCAAGAAAAGGTGGTAGTACAAGAGGGATATTGACACTCGAATTCTACAAAGAACTTGATTCACGAACTCAGGATGGATTGTTATTCAACATTCTCTCTTTGATTATGATTGTGAATCTGTTGGAATTTTACCGGATGTGCCCTCTTATGACTTGTAAGAATGAAGTGAGTTTACCCTTGGTCATGCCTTTGTTTTATACCAAAAACTTATCTTGAAAACCAAAGCCTTCTCGCCGCTGGTTTTAATATGCTTTTATGTAGAATCCAAAAATTTATGGAAAGTAATTAACAAGTTGTAGAAATATGGAGTGGGCATTCATAGGGAAAGTTAAAAGGTATAAAACTATTAAAAAAGAAGAACTATCCGCGTTCAAGGAATGGCATATGTGTCAGCTGACAGGATTTGCCAGGCTGTGCACAACTGTATTGCCTACGTTTAATCCTAAGCAACAACACCTTCCCCCCACCAACCCCTTTTTCCTCCTCCAATACTAATTAATTCTTTTAATGGTGGTGTCTAAATAAGCTATGTCGCCATGATATGAGCCAAACCAGCTCACCCAAGTTCACTCACCCAGGTTCACTCACCACAAGTTAGTGGCTAAGTGGGTAGAACCGAGTTTAGCACACTTTTATCCCAGCTCACTTTGAGTGAGTTGGTGGGATAAGCAGGTTCGCCCACCTAAAAACAAAAAATTCAAGAAAATAGAAAACAAAATATAAAATAAACTTAAAACCATATAATAATTATCAAACATATATTACATCACCAACAAAATATCCAAAACTATATGATAATCATCAAACATTCAAACAAAAGGGTAATCTCCGACATATGTAATCCATAATAGTTTAAAAAGCCATCCACCCAGACTTGATTTGATATTGAAGGTTTTTGAAACCAACCACTATTGCATTTGTTCTCTGCCAAACCCATCAGCCTTTTTCCTAAAGTACACGAGAAGAGGGAAAACTTTGTTTGATTTTTGTGCAAAGCTTACCAGCCTTCTCAAGTATTGAGACTTGGAGATAAGAAGGGTCAGTTGATAAGAAGAGTATCAGAGTAAAGAGAAAGCAACCTAGCTCAACTATATCAGTTTAAAATACTTAAGTAGAATGAAGAACTCAGTAAAGAAGGTTCACAAAGGCTGAGTTGAGTTATTTAAAGAAAGTTTTCAACCTTTAATAAAAAGATGTTCATGTAGCAGAAAAATAACTAAGCCTTGTTAAACTTTCAAGTTTGAAACTTCTTTTGCAGAAAGAAACTAGAGACTAATGATATATCAGCAAACAAAAATATTACACAAAAAAAAAACATTAAGGGTGAGAAGATTAATACAGATTTATACTAGTTTGACCAATTCATGTGTCTATGTCTAGTACTCATCTTTCACTAAGATTTTATAGCTTCACAAGTTTTCTTTGAACCACACTAGCTTCTTCAAGATATATTACAAGTATTCTTTCTTCAACACTTGCCTCTTCAGGCTAGACAGCAATGCAAGTTAGCACAACCCGCTAACTTAACTACAAATTGATCAATAACGGATCAAAATACATGTACTAAAGAGAGATTTTAATTGGGTACTTGAACACGAGTGTTGAGCTTGGTCGAATATAATAAAATAAGTTTAATGCAAAACTTGTAGTACAATTAGTTAAACCAAGTCGTCTCTCAAAGATCAAGATGCAATCTGATTAGTTCAAGATAAAAACTGAGGGGGGGGGATTGATGTATTCAAATTATAAATGCAAGAATTGAATTAACAAAAATCATTTATGAAAACAACCAATCCAATAATCCATCTGAAATTCCATTTGATCATTTATCGACCACTAAACATGCAATTGAGTTCAATTGATTGGTTAACCTAAATCTGACCAAGATCCCTGCATTAAATCTAGCATTCGTTACTAACTAGGAAATTGCCTAGAATTCAACTAAAAAAGGATACACAAATTTGCAATCGCACAATTTATGTTAATCGATGTTAGTTTAAATTCAAGAATTTTATTAACCTAAGTGGCAAATCTAAACACCTAATCTCTTCAATTCAAGTGATGAAACTGAGATTAATCAATCACAATATCATCATAATTTATAATCAAGAACAAACAAATAGAAATATCAATTCATAGATTCAAGATCAGAATTAGAGAAGAAAAGAAAAGGCTTATACATCAATTTCGAATTTCAATACAAAGTTTCAAGATCAAACCAGAACTCCTTTAAGAACATTGGATTGATCTCAGAATAAGCCTTCTATGGCTGCAATCCAAGAAAGCTTGTGGAGTAAGAGGAAGAGAGAAAAGCTATAGAGAAAACTCAAAAATCTAGAGAAAAATGAGAGAATGAGAAATTCCTTTTAGTGCTCTGTCTTTCCTCCTAAATATCTGACTTTAAAACTCAATTTACAAGTCTACCACTGGATCAGGACTAATATCCTTTGTCTTAGATTTAATTGGTCATCTCATTTGCCTAATTTCGGCTTAAGATGAGGAAGTTGAGCCCAAATCAATTTGAAAAAGTATCTGAAAAGTCAGCTAATGTCACATGGGACAAACACTATCAAAACAACTTAGTTTCAAAATGAGGTCTTCATTAAAGTTGTATCTATACTTTTTAGCTATCTATTGGAACCAATTTTAGATTCAATTGACATCTACAGCCTAAGTTATGGCCAAATTATTACACGCGGGTCATGTTCCAGCGAAAACACCCTTGTTCTAACTTCCAGGCCCAATTTGACCTACTAGACATCTAATTCAGCTCTTGAGATCTTAAAAAATGTTGTAGATATCCCTCTTATATTTCCTACAAGGTAATATTCATAATTATTAGATATCTAGAACTCAATATATGCCCTAAATACATAAACAATGTAAAATTCAATTAATTTTGGAAAATGCAATTAAGCTTAAATGTAACCCAACTTATGAAATGTCACCAAGTCCAATCAATTAAGCATAAAAATGAAGTAAGATACCAAATATGAGAGATTAATAATGTATGTGAATATTATTTATCAGTATTCTCTAAAAATAATCAAAGAGTTGGTAACTCAATAAAGTACAAGTGTATAATTTCTTTACACAAAGATTTTCTAACTAGTGTAGAACAAAAAGTTTGAGATGAGAATAGTGTAAAGCACTAGTGTATTGATTCCTAGTTAAGTTTCTGTCTCTTTCTCATTTTTCCAAGTTGAAATCCTTTTATAACTCACAGTAATAGTCGTTAAAGCTTTAAAATGCTTCCTGACGCATACATAGTCAATGTGGCCATTAGGCTTGTCGTTTTCTGGTGTGTCAACAAATGTAGCGCTATGCTACCCACACTGATGAGAATGGTCATTACGATAACCTGCTTATCTCCAAGCAGTTAAAAATGAATCTTCGCATCTACCTTGTTCATCTTCAATGCTTCTTATCTTGTTCCTTTGAAGTTGTAGAGAAGTTGGTCGTTGTTTATCTTAGCATTCTTGACTCTTCATGTCTCTTTTAGACTTCTAATCTTGTTAATGAGAGATCCAATCTTGCTCAGGTCACAGTTGTGAAATGATCTTTCTGATCAATCATCTTTATATTTTGATGACTCTTTTCATCTTGGTTGATCACTTAAATCTTCTCATAGACTTGGAATCTCACTAAAGGTCACTCAAATAAAACACTTGAGTGCAATCATACATTGAAACAATAATATAGTTTGTTGATCATCAAGATAGATTATCTCAAGGGCTTTGTATCTTACAATCTCAAACTATATTCAAAGTTAAAATCAAAATTAAAAGAATTTAGATGTTTACCAATTGTTGATATTGACAAGCAAGGTATGATCCCCCTTAGCTTAGCCAATAAAAAGTTAGTAACAGATAGTAAACTGATAACCAAAATACATAAGCAGAGTAGAGCAGAGATATATTGAGAATTTTAATGTTCCCCCATAAATTGATATCAGAATTGACATACAATAGCATACTGATATAAATTTCATAGCAGAAAGCAGAGAAAATACATAATCATGTTTCATATTTTTCCTTCTATTTCTCCCCTTTCGACATCATAAAAACTAATATAAAGCAGTAAAGCACACAAATATGAAACTTTAGAAGATTGAAAGCTAGATGATGTATCTGGTGAAGAGAAGGATGGGGGATAAATGGGTATGGTCCTTCGTGTAAGATTAGGTACTACTTATTTGCAATAAGTGTTAGGTTATAACTTTGTATCGTACTTAACAGTTTGCCATTCTTCAAACATCTGAAATCTCCCCATAACTCATGAAAATTTGAGTGGGTTTTATTCAAGCCATCTTCCACTTCCATTCTTCTGGTCTTTTGCTAAGACTTTACCTTGTTCAGCTTTCTGTTCATTTTTTTGAACTTGATTTTTGTTCACATGAAAGTTCTCAATTTGGATTTTGATGGTGTGGGCTGATTGGATGAGTAGAGTCTTCAGTAGTGGTTTCAATGATTCAGCTTGTCTTTCTTGATAAGCAAGGTTAGCAATAGGATTAGCTTGAGCAAGTTCAGAGACAACTTGAACAAGTGTTTACTTGGTAAGGTGCCTTCCTCAAGAATTTCAAGAACTTTAGTATGGGTGCTGGTTTCTTGAAATTGATCTCCATCAGGTGCATGTGAAGGCTTTTCATCATCAATTGCATAAAAAATTAGTAATCCCATCATAGGGTGTGAAGTTATTATTTGAAGGTGGGTGATTCAGTAGTAAAGACTGTTACCTCAGTTAAGGGTTTAGTAGGCTGATCTGCAGAGTGCTCAATTGTAGTAGGTTGTTCAAAATCACCAGCTTCATCAGCAATGTCTTTAGTAGTAGTAGGAGTTGCTTCAATAGTTTCTTCTTCTACTTGTTTTTCTCTTTAGTCTTCTTCTTCTGACTTTTCTTCTTCTGGTTTATCTTCTTCATAATCATTTTAGAAGAGGGCTTCAATCACTGAATATTCAGATTCAATTTCTTTTTCTTTTTTGGACTTATGAGCAGCTTATAGTTCTTCTTATTGAGTTATTTCTTAAATCACGTCGGCGATTTCTTTATCAGTTAACTAAAAGAGTTTAGCAGTATCCTTAGTTCGAACTGATTTCCCTTTCTTGTTATTCTTTCTTTCTTTCTTTATTCTTGTGGTGAAGAGGGCATTGGAGCTATGTCATTTCTCTTATTGGTTCTTCTTTCATCAGCAAGTTCTGATTCTTCTTATTCTTCTTGATCCTCAGGGATCACAATAATCTTCATTAACTTTAAATTTTTGCAAGTGATGGTTGGTCCAAGCTTCATTGAATCTTCTTATTTTAGTACTTTGCTTCTTTCTTTGTTGAGTTTGATATTTCTCATCAGGAATTTCTCTTGATTTTTTATTAAGAGTCAGTTGTTCCAACTCATCTTCTAGATTTGCAATTCTCTTGCTCTCATTCAAATCATTAGACTCATTGAAATCCATGGATTCTTCAACAATGAATGTTCTAGTGTTATAAACTCTATAAGTTTTTAAAGAAGTTGAGTAACCTAGAAAGATACCTTTATCTGACTTGGAATCAGACTTACCAAGCTTTGCTTCATACTTTGACTTCAAATTATGAGAATTCAACTGCCTAGGTCATTATTCGCCTGGCTAAGTCGAGTTTCTTCAAAATGTTCTTGAATGGTTGGCCAGTTCAAACCACCACTTGGTGGCTTTAGAAATAAGTGCATAACTTCTTAGCGCTCATCGGGACACAAAGGGTGGCTTTTTCAATCTTATAGTACCTTAACTTTGACCCTTGAATGGCTTTGCTGACAAAGTAGTTTGGTTTTTGAGTGTTGGCTTCTTCCATGACTAAGACTAAGTTGACTACCTCTTCTCCTACCAGTAGGTCCAGGTAAAGGTGTCTGGTTTAGAGAGGATTGGTAGGGTCAAGAGAGGGTTGTACTTCTTTAATGTTTCTCGGCTTCTGCATCTCCACAGTCGCGTGACACTTGTCTTGATTGGCCATGATCCCTTGATTGGTTAGCATGAATCCTAGGAATTTACCTATAGTTACTCTCCGAAGGCACACGTCAAAGGGTTGAGCCTCATGAAATTACCAAGTGAAACACAAGAAGGGGGTTATTGTGTTTCTTACCTTTTTTTGGAAAACTTTTCTTATAACAATTCTTTAAAAACAGACTTAACTGAATTGCAAAAGAGAATGGACGAAACACAAACTCTTTATCATCCGTCAGGCACAAAGAGAGTTTTTTTAAAAAAAAATTGGACGCAAGTTGAAAACTTTATCTTTTTAGAAAAGATCAGTTAAGAATAACAATATCAATCCTCATATGTTAGTAGATAGAAATATAACATAGAGAGGGAAGAAAAAGCTTACACCAGAGTTTATATTGGTTCACTATCACAGCCCAAGAGTTACGTTCAGTCCCTTTCTACTTGAAGAATTTTTCCACTAAAGTTTACAAGTATTATTCTCAACACCTCTTCAGGCTACAACAAGTATTTTGAAACCTTTTCAGGTTCTAACCAACAAGTATTCTTTTATACCTAGCCTCTTCAGGCTTAAATAATAGAATAAAGATGTTTTGAATGACACTTGAGTTTAACTCACAGTAAGTGAGAATAAATAAAATATGCTCAAATAAAACTCTATTACAAGAGTAAGAAGAAGAAATAATAACACAGAGTTAAGCTTGAATATTTTCTCTTGTTCTGTTGATGTTCTTAATCTATATATTCTTCTTCGAAAACTTTGGTATTTGTAGGCAATGAGCATTTGAAATTGTCTTCATAAGTTTCTTCGTCAAACAGAAATATTTATTCCCGTTCTGAATAGCATTAAATGCATAATGTTGATAACGTGTTGATCTTTTGAAGAATCTCTACACCCTCAAGGAGACTTGAAGCATGGAAGTTGGAGTCACCTATACAAATTCAAGGACTACTAATTTGGTGATATCAATCTCTTATCCCAATTTATTCTTTAAATGATACATGATATTTGGGATTTAGAGAATTAATTGATGTCTTAACATATCTTAAATTGTGTTTATCTTGTCATGCGACTTGAAAATGTGTTCACCTATGCTAGTATGCTACATAAAGTAGACACATTGATTGAAATAGCATGTTTTATGACAATCTTTTTGTTCTTGAGCTTGTGGCTATATATTATTGAACTTACATGAAATTTCACATGCTCAAAAGAATTCTAATCATTTCTCTTATTTGGTTGAATGATTCAAACGCTTACTTAGAGATTGGATGGATAAGAATTAGATATCTTCTTGGTCGAAATTGCTTGATATGTGAATTTCCTATAAACAAGAAGAAAATGATTCATTTTAGGCTTTAAACTTGTCTTTGATCTCTATCTCTTGAAATGAATCATACAAAGGTTTCTAAAGCTATAAGTTCCATGGTTTTTCAACTCTTGCATTACAAAAGGGAGCATTTACTCTTGATTGACATGAGTGCATATTTGAAATTCTTACCTCACATAACATGATTTACATGATCATTGTTTGCCCCAAAATACTTATACAAGTTTTGATGATGGCCATGCTTAATCTTTGCTTTGGTAAAATACTTTAAGGAAGAAAGTTCAAATTCAAAGGTTCAACTATTGAAGAACATTCCAAGGAGCATCACACTCTCTCAAACTCAATAAGTATCTCTATTCCTAAACTTTAATGGTATTATATTGAGTGATACTTGTTGATCAAATGCTGTTAAAATGATTACATGTTATCCTTACATTTGTAGTATGCTAAGCATTGACAATGTTTCTAATTATTTCGTATATTCTTAATCTTGTCCTTGCATATAGGGTGAATGTTGTTAATTTAAATATACTTTGATCCCTATGGCATATTTCATTATGATGAATGTTTGAAATGATTCTATTGATTCTTAGTGATATAATTCATATGAGAATCATGCTCTTGTTTGAAAAGAGATTTTGGTTTAATTGAAAATATTTTTCATAAGAAAACTCCCTTGTCTTGTTTGAAATGAGCTTTTCAAATTCCATATTCTTGATAATGGTTTGAATATGAATGAAAAACTCTCAACATGTTTTGGAAAGGATTATTAAATCTTGAGAGAATGTTTAAGAAAATTTTAAAACTCTAATCTTTTGAAATGCTCTATAATGCCTATTTCTTTTGAAACTTCAAAAGATGAAGCCTTGCTCTTCAAAGTGATTTTATTTTCCTAAGGCTTTTGGTCAAAGAGAAAAAGGTGGAGATATACTTTCAAATGTCATCTTGAATGCTTTTATTGGATTATTCTCAAGGAATGTGTTTTCAAAGAAAACCCCATACTTTTCTTAAATGATTTTGGAAAATGAAATGTATCTTTGCAATATTATTTTTGAAAGGGAGAGAAATTTCTAAATCTTTTGTGAAAAATATTTTGTTGATGGTATGCTTAAAGACATGTTTATCATGTTTTAACTTGAGTTTTATATTGGTAAACATATTCTTCTTGCTTTAACTTGTGCATCATCTAATTAGGAGCCAACTTATTCTTGTTTTTTTATCTGTGGCTCAAACTCTTTTTTTTTTTTTAAGAAGAGAAAATTCAAAATCATTTGTTCTTGATAGCTTAAGAAAAAATATGTTTTGCCTCACTCCACTTTATTTTAAATGTGCTTATATAGTATTGGGAAACATATTTCTCTTGATCTATCTTGCATTTCAATATAGGAGTGGTTAACTTCTTTTTAAAATTCCTTATAGCCTCCCTTACTTAAGCTTTTGATTTATAATGGTTGTTTATCCTTGTTATCTCAAATGTCATACTTGCTTATCCTTGGTTATGGATATATATGTTGTAAGCATATGTATTATGAAATAACCAAATGAAACACAAGAAGGGGGGTTGAATTGTGTTTCTTAACCCTTTTTTTTTAATAATAAAAGATTTTCCTTTTCAAAAGAAAGTAGAACACAGCGAAGGAGACAGTTTAACAAGCAAGGTGCTTAGGACTAACACCACTTAGTCCTAATGGACTCCAAGGGTTTCGAAAAGACTTTTAATAAAAAGTTAACACGTTCTAAAACCAAATAAAAAGAGTTTTGTTAATAAACACAATGGAAAACCCCAGAGGTTAGTGAAAATAATAAAGCACACTAGAAGAGAGGAGAAGCTTACACACAAGATTTATCCTGGTTCACTCTTATCAACCAAGAGCTACGTCCAGTCCCTTCAACAAGAAGGATTTTCCAACTAATCTTTTTCACGATTACAAGTATTATGCACCTCTTCAGGTAACAAGTATTTTCAACCTCTTCAGGTTCTATCTCACAAGTATTCTTTTACACACAGCCTCTTCAGGCTTACAAGGCTTAAGATGAATAGATGAAAGTAGATGAAAGCTTGAGTTGAAACTCACTAACAAATGAGAATAGACAATAGAAATCTCAAGGCTTTTTCTTTTTACACGAATATGGAAGTAAAGCTTTTAGACTATTGAAGGATGCTTCGCACAAAGATCTCTCTACTTCAAGTCTCTTGCTTCTTCTCTTTTATAAGTAAGAACAAATTTGAGCAGACTTCATGGGCTAGATCGTCCAACGGAAATATTTATTACCGTTCTGAGTAGCATTAAATGCATCTACAGGAAAAGTGCTGAACTCCTTCTGACGGTGACTTTTATTCTCTCGAGATTTCCAATCAATGAAAACAAAAGTCCCGATTTGTCTAAGATAGCCAGACGGTTTCTTATTTGCAGATCTTTGTAGTTGTTAGACAATGTCAAGTAAAGTGGCTTAGTTGACTTCTTACATCGCCGTGAGCCGTCGAGTTCTTTTCTAGCATTTAATGAGGAACAGTTCTTCATTTTTGAAATTTTACTTGGACGAGAGCTTGAACTTGAACTTTGAAAGAGTGAGTTAAGTCCGAGCTTTGGCAGACAGATCGTCTTGGACGAACTAATAAAAAGTAACAGTATATGCATACAAGTATTGGACGCACCAATAGTAAAAGTATATAATACATTCATTGGACCCATGAAGAGTTATAGCACATTGGACGCACGAGGAGTTATAGCATATTGGACGCACAACCAGTAGCGAATTGTTAAAACTATTGTCGAAACACTTACTTGTTCAAACTAAATAAATATTTTTGTTATCCTCAAAACTTAACAGGGAAAGCTTATAGCTTTTAAGAAATTAGAACTTAAACCTTTTTATAAGAAATTGGTTTCAACAATCTCCCCCTTTTTGATGATGACAAAAACTATTAATTTGGTTGAACACAGATTCCTTTTAAAACAAAATTGCTCCCCCTAAGAAAAAACATTTCTAAGGGACGGACTCCAAGTCTGTTGGACGCAGAGTCGATTGGACGAGGTACATGAAATTTATTTTAACAAAACAAGTTTCAAGAGCAAGTAATATTATCTTTGTATCGAAGTTTAGTTCTTGAGAAAAGAGTTTAACAGAGACAATACTTTTGAAATCAAATCAAATTCCCAATACTTTTGAAAAGAAATAAACCAAGCTAAAAAAAATCATATCCTACACAGCAACACAGTGCAACAGAATAACCGAGACAAGGATAATGAAACAACCAGATGAGAGAAAAACATAGTTTTATTGAATCAGTATAAATTATAAAATAAATTTGTTTAAAACAAATCAAATTCCCAATATTCTCCCCCTTTGTCATCAGACAAAAAGAAAGAAGAGAAAACATCACTGTCAAAAAAAAATTTGGCTAAAAGAAAATAAAATAAAATCAAGAGGAAGAAGGTGGAGGAGGAGGAGGTGGCCCTTGTTGAAAAAGAGACTTGAGGAGGTCTTCAACTCTCTTGTACATTACGTCCATTTGATTATTCACATAGGCCTGAAAAGCTGGGGGCACTTGGGTGAGAAGGTCAGCAGAAGGTTGTGGTTCCACAATAGCTAACTCAGTGGTGGAAGCAGGAGGGGTCACATCCATTTGCTGCACAACAGACTCAACTTCGTCTTCAGACAGAGGAAGGTCAACATCCCAAGGAAGAGAGGTTCTCCGGTAACCAAACATTTGATCCTGTGGATAAGGCCCGCCTATGTTGTCGACGGAGGTCCAGAGACATAGCTTGGACAAGAGAAGATTGTTGGCAATGGCGAGTTCAGAGGCGATCCAAAAGATCATCTACCATATAGATAGAACGAAAACACTGGAAGCTCGACCGAGGCACAGTTATGATATCTTCCTTATCTTCATCACTTAGTCCTGAAGAAGACGCTTGTTGCTCACACTCCCAAATGTGCTTTTCCCAGAAGGTCTTAGCCTCGTTCTCCACAGCTTCTCCTTTATTCGAAACAAGCCACAAGAAATCAACATCAACATCAGGGGAACGTAAGCTCCCAAAGTTTGGCTTAAAGATGATAGGCTTGGGAAAGGTGGCTTGGCTTCTGTACTTTTTCAAGTCTTTGTTTTTATTTAAATCCACCATTGGCAACCTTGGACAAACCCGATCCTACTGAATCTTGATGGCGGTTGTAGAGGAGATGATCGATGAAGGGGTACAAAACTCAAATTCTTCAACAGAAGACTCCCCTTAATGACACCGACAAGGATGGTGTCAAAAGGACTCGCAACCGTCCCATTTCTTCCAAGGTGACGAGGTTTGAAGGATAGGTCACTAGGGAAGATGTGGACTTTTGTTGAGTAACCATCACGGCCGGGAGCGTCTTGTCATGAGTGAGAGAGAAGAGTCCTTGGATTCCCAAAGAGGGATAATGTGAGGAAACTCCCACAGAGAAAAGATTAAGATGAGAGGAGTTGTAGAAGGTCTTTTGAGAGGGGGAAGGCGAAGGAGATTGGGAAGGTAATATGTGAGTTTGAGAAGAAAAAGGTTCAGTGTTTAAGGGAGAGGAAGTTATTTGAGAGGTTGGGAAGGAAGTTTGTGGTTCTGTTTGAGAAGAGGGTAAAGTGGAGGAAGAGGGAATGGTAGGAAGAGGTTCCTTAGGAATGGACGCAAGCTTGGAAGAGGGTTTCCTTGTGATGGGTAGCTTTGTCCGGGTTCCTTTTGGGATGCTCGCAATGGACGCAACCTTCATCCTTTTAGCGATGGGTTGGTCATCTTCTGAGTCATCGTCCATTATGAGTCTTCGCTTGGGAAGGGCTTGGACGGACGGTGATTTCTTCTTTGGACTCTCAGTCTTTGAAAGAATAAGAGGCTCTTTCTGGTCTAGAAAATCTTGGACGCTTTGAAGTTTCATCCTTAGAAGATTGCTTCGTCCAAAGATTTGTTGCTCTTGGATCCGTCCAAAAATCTTCTTCTTCTCTTCAACATCTTTAGTTTCATGGGGACTAAAGATACCTTGATCTCTGAAGATCTTGGTTAAGAGAACACCATAGGAGATGGTGGTCTTCTTCCCTTTTCCTTGTACACTTCTCTTGAAGTTCTTAAAAAGCAGAGAAGGGAGATTGACCTGTTGACACAGCATCAGATGACACAGGCAGAAGGCATGAACTGTAGAGACTGAGTCTTTGGACCCCGCTTTGTGGAGTATTGCCTTGTTTAGAAGTTGATGCAAAATTCTTGCCTTGTCATTCATCTTGGAGGCAGTTATCTTCCCCGTGGATGACTCCTTTAGTAAGGTGTCAAGAACAGCATCAGTTCCCCCAAATGCTCTATCCCAATCAGAAGTGATGGTGGCTCCTTCCAACCAACATTGGGTGGCGTTTGAGATGGTTACCTCTGAAACCACAACGGGTTTTCCCAAAACACATCCCCTGACCTCTGTTGCAGACACGGAAGCATTTTTCCAGAACATTTTCACCAAATCTGGATACACCTCCACCGGTTCTCTGAAGTAACTATCCCATCCAGCACCGACGAGACATTCTTTGATATCTATTCCACATTCTGCTAAAATGGAAGTTTGGAACGAGTATTCAACTGATACCTCGGCTCTTTCAACATCAAGGGTCTTTCCTCCGGCCATTTCTTAGGGTTAAAGAAATTTGAAAGAGAGAGAGAGAAATTTGCTAAGTTTCTTTTCGCAACTGTTTTCTTTCAATGTTTGAAGGCGTAAAAATTTGATCTTGTAAAGAAGGAAAATATTTATAGAAGAAGGTTTCTACACTGAAAGGTTTCTTGAGAGAAAACGAATCGTTTTTTTTTTTTTAAAATAAAACAAACACAATAAATGTGTATTAAAAGCAACTGTCACGTCCGCAGTAAAAAGTTACTTTCGTGACCTTTCAAAAACTGACTCAGCGTGGGAAATTTGAAAAGTTTCAAACAAGATAAATGCAAATGATTTATGTCTTATCAAGAAATTTACCACACCATTTATCAAGTACAAAGCATTTTGGACGCAGATTTTCAATGGGCCTTAAGAAATATTAATTCTTTACAAAATGCATACTTAGATGTTTTCGAATAAGGGTGAATCTATCCTCTGAGAGGGGTTTTGTGAAAATATCTGCCCATTGATGATCTGTATCCACATATTGAATATCAAACACACCTTTTTGAATATAGTCTCTTATAAAGTGATGTTTGATTTCAATGTGTTTTGCCCTTGAGTGTAGTATGGGATTTTTTGATAAGTTAATTGCAGCCCGATATTATCACATAGTAAAGGAATCTTACTTTCGAAGATGTTGTAGTCTTCTAATTGATGTTTGATCGAGTAGTTGAGAGCAACAATTGGGCGCAGAGATATATTCAAATTGGTGTTGATAGAGCAATTGTGCTTTGTCTCTTCTTTGGACCATGATACTAGATTTCCTCCAATGAAGTGACAACCTCCACTTGTACTTTTCCTTTCGATTCTATCTCCAAAGATAGTCGAGATCACAAAAACCAACTAATCTGTACTCATGAGATTTCTTAAATACCAAGCCCAGATTAGTAGTTCCTTTCAAGTATCTGAATATTCTTTTTACAGCAATTAAGTGTGACTCTCTAGGATCAGATTGAAAACGTGCACAAAGACACACACTAAACATTATATCAGTGCGACGCAGCGGTGAGATATAAAAGTGATCCGATCATACCTCTGTATACCTTTTCGTCCACCTTTTTATCCTTATCGTCCAATCTTAGTGTGGATGATGGATGCATTGGTGTGCTCATTGTTTTGCAATCGTCCAATTTGAATTTCTTCAGAAGTTCATTTGTATATTTGGTCTGATGAATGTAGATTTCGTCCAATGTTTGCTTTTCCTGCAAACCCAAAAAGAATTTTAATTCTCCCATTAAGCTCATTTCAAATTCCTTCTGCATCAGATTGGAAAAATCCTTGCAAAGAGATTCATCAGTAGCTCCAAAGATAATATCATCAACATAAATTTGAACTAAAATGAATTTCGAGTTTTTGTCTTTTCGAAAAAGAGTAGTGTCAACTTTTCCTCTAGAGAAACCGTTTTCTATTAAAAAGGTGCTTAACCTTTCATACCAGGCTCGAGGAGCTTGTTTTAAACCGTACAAGGCCTTTTTTAATTTGAAAACATGCTCAGGGAAATTTTCATCCTCGAAACCAGGTGGTTGTTTAACGAAAACTTCTTCATTGATTATACCATTTAGAAATGCACTTTTTACGTCCATTTGATATAGTCTCATGCTATAATGACGAGCAAAGAATGAAAGTAAAATGCGTATGGCTTCTAGTCTAGCTACAGGAGCAAAAGTTTCAGTGAAATCAATACCTTCTTGTTGTGAGTAACCTTGGGCTACCAACCTTGCTTTGTTTCTCACAATCTTACCATCTTCGTCCAGTTTGTTTTTGAATATCCATTTTGTGCCGATGATGGACTTGTCTTTAGGCTTTTGAACCAGTGTCCAAACATCATTTCTTTTAAATTGATTTAGCTCTTCTTGCATGGCTAAGATCCATCCTTCGATCCTTCAAAGGCTTCTTCTATTTTTCTTGGTTCCATTTCGTAGATGAAAGCTACATTTGAGTATTCTCACGAAGGTAGATCTTGTACGTACTTTATCATCTGGATTACCAATTATTTGGTGTTACGGATGATAAGTTTTGAAATGCCAAAGATCTTTGACCATCGCTTGTTTCTTCTTTTCTTTCATCGTCCAATGCTTCTTTGTTTTGGGTTCTGATTCTTCTCCTTTGTCTTTTAAGTTTAACTCGCAAAGGACTCATCTAGCTACGACAAGTCATTGTCGAGGCTTTTTGTCATTGAATTTAATCATGAACAGATTCTTCAACAGTTAGAGAGCGAGAGTTATATACTCTATATGCTTTAGATGTTTCTGAGTATCCTAAGAAGATACCAGAGTCAACTTTAGCATCAAACTTTCCTAAAGAATCTTTAGTATTCAAAATAAAGCATTGACAGCCAAAAGAATGAAAGTAAGAGATGTTGGGTTTTCGTCCTTTCCACAATTCATACGGAGTCTTACTTAAAATAGGTCTAATATATATTCTGTTTTGAATATAACACGCAGATGTTAATGACTTGACCCGTGTTTGGAGATTGAGTTGTCATTGAGCATTGTTCTAGCCATCTCTTGAAGAGATCTATTTTTCTTTCTACCACACCATTTTGTTGTGGTGTTCTTGGGGCAGAGAAGTTGTGATGAATACCGTTTTCTTCACAGAACAATTGGAAGCTCTCATTCTCAAATTCTCCTCCATGATCACTTCGGATTGAGTTGATACACATTCCTTTTTCATTTTGAATTCTTTTACAGAAAATAGAAAAGACTTTGAAAGACTCATCCTTGTGAGCTAGAAACATAACCCATGTCCATCTAGTATAGTCATCTACTATGACCAATCCATATTTCTTTCCATTTAGTGAAGAAGTTCTTGTAGGACCAAATAAATCAAGATGTAACAATTCTAGTGGTCTAGAGGTGGAAACGATGTTTTTGGACTCAAAAGAATTTTTGATTTGTTTCCCCTTTTGACACGCTTCACAAAGAACATCTGATTTGTACACAAGCTTTGGTAGTCCTCTTACGAGGTTATGCTTATTCAGTTTAGAGATTAATCTCAAACTTGCATGACCAAGCTTCTTGTGCCATATCCACTGTTCTCCTTTTATGGAAACTAGACATGATACATTTTGATCTGAAAGATCTTCCAAGTCAATTTTATAAAGATTGTTTTGCCTTTTAGCAATGAAGAGTATGGATCCGTCATAGTTTTTAACTATACATTCTCCTTGATTGAATGAAACATTAGATCCACTATCACATAATTGACTAATGCTAAGCAGATTATGTTTCAATCCTTCAACTAGAAGAACATTATCGATAGAGGGAAAAGGATGCTTACCAATCTTACCTATTCCAACTATTTTACCTTTCTGGTTTCCTCCAAACGTGACGGAGCCTCCTTTATTAGTTTTGATGTCTTGGAACATAGACCTTTCTCCCGTCATGTGCCGTGAGCAACCACTGTCCAGGTACCATGACAGGTGTCTTTTTCTTGTTGCTAAGCACATCTGCAAGAGGAATTATCATATCCTTAGGTACCCATATCTTTTTGGGTCCTTTTTGGTTAGCTCTTGGAGATCCATAATATTTTGACCTTTTATTAAAAAAATCTATTGAGGAAGAGTAAACGTTCTTTTTACAAACATTCTTAATGAAATTAGGTTGAGTAGTAGTTTTTTGAAGAAACTGTTTATCAGTATCTTGATATCCCAATCCCGATTTGTCACGAGGGTCTCTGGAATATTTGAGTAAAATGTTTAGGTTGTTGGTGCTTTTTACAAATTTACTGAGGTCCTCCGTTAACTAATTTACCTCATTATGAACTTTATCAACTTCATCTGAAGAGTTGTACTAGTAAGATGTTTTTAAAAGAGCATTTTCATTTTTTAATTTTTAACAATAAATTTCAAGTTCTTGATGTTCTGAAAACATTTTTCCATATTCTCTAGTTAATTTTGAAAACTTTCTTTTCAAGGATTTATATTCAACCGCTAAAATAGATGAATTATTTAACAACTCATCAAATGCATTCTGAAGATCAAGATCGCAGTTAGTTACCTCATCTTCTTCTTCTTCTGACACGGTGTTAGCCATGAGACATAGATTTGCTTCTTCTTCTGCTTCTTCTTCATCATCAGTAGTTGAAAGATCATGATCTTCCCAGGTGGCCATTAATCCTCTTTTCTTCTTTGGAAAGAATCTCCTTTTCTCTTTCTCCTTGTTTAGTGAAGGACATTCCGCTTTAATGTGTCCTAGGGCTTCTTGCATTCGTAGCATATGATTGGACTCTTGTCTTTTGTTTCTTACATTTTGTCCTTTGATGACCTTCGTCCAAAGTGCTTTCTCCGCATACCTCCTTTCTTTTTCCACATTGCTTGTATCTTTCTAGAGATGAAAGATAACTCGTCATTATCGAGATATATTATCTTGAGATGACTCGGCCTCGTCTCAAGATTTTTCACTTTAAGTGCTTTGGACGTACTGCCTTTGTGAGCTTTAAGGGCAATTGATTTCCCTTTTCTTGAGCTTTCCTCTTCTTGAAGTTCCAGCTCATGAACTTTAAGAGAACCCAATAGTTCCTCCATGGTAAGAGAAGCTAGATTCTTTGCTTCCTGTATGGCAGTAACCTTAGGTCTCCAGCATGCGGAAAGACTTCTTAGGATTTTTCTGATATGATCTTGATTATCGTAGTTCTTTCCCAGAGATCTCAAGTTATTGATTATTGTTTGGAATCGTCCAAACATTTGATCAATGTTTTCATGCTCTCCCATTTTGAAGAGCTCATACTGGTGAACCAGCATGCTTATCTTTGATTCTTTGACTTGAGATGAGCCTTCATGTGCTAATGCCAGAGTATCCCATATCTCTTTAGCTGTTTCACAGCTATGGACTTTGTCGTGCTCTGATCTGGTGATGGCACACATAAGATAATGTTTGGCTTTTGAGTTAAGGCGATGTCCGGTTCGTTGTCCTTAGTCCATTGTGGTCGAGGGAGATCCTGTCCTTCTGCGTTGGTGGGTGTTTGATATCCATTTTGAACTAGATCCCAAATGTCCATATTTTGGGCATCAAAAAAGGCAATCATTCTCTTCTTCCAGTAATCATAGTCGTTTCCATTGAATAGAGGTGGTCTGTTCACCGCTTGTCCTTCGTTCTCCATTAAAGGGTGTACTGGATCTTTTTCCTCTGCACTGTTAGATGCTCAACCCAAGAGGCTGAGCTCTGATACCAATTGAAATAACCAAATGAAACACAAGAAGGGGGGTTGAATTGTGTTTCTTAACCCTTTTTTTAATAATAAAAGATTTTCCTTTTCAAAAGAAAGTAGAACACAGCGAAGGAGACAGTTTAACAAGCAAGGTGCTTAGGACTAACACCACTTAGTCCTAATGGACTCCAAGGGTTTCGAAAAGACTTTTAATAAAAAGTTAACACGTTCTAAAACCAAATAAAAAGAGTTTTGTTAATAAACACAATGGAAAACCCCAGAGGTTAGTGAAAATAATAAAGCACACTAGAAGAGAGGAGAAGCTTACACACAAGATTTATCCTGGTTCACTCTTATCAACCAAGAGCTACGTCCAGTCCCTTCAACAAGAAGGATTTTCCAACTAATCTTTTTCACGATTACAAGTATTATGCACCTCTTCAGGTAACAAGTATTTTCAACCTCTTCAGGTTCTATCTCACAAGTATTCTTTTACACACAGCCTCTTCAGGCTTACAAGGCTTAAGATGAATAGATGAAAGTAGATGAAAGCTTGAGTTGAAACTCACTAACAAATGAGAATAGACAATAGAAATCTCAAGGCTTTTTCTTTTTACACGAATATGGAAGTAAAGCTTTTTAGACTATTGAAGGATGCTTCGGCAAAAGATCTCTCTACTTCAAGTGCTGCTTCTTCTCTTTTATAAGTAAGAACAAATTTGAGCAGACTTCATGGGCTAGATCGTCCAACGGAAATATTTATTACCGTTCTGAGTAGCATTAAATGCATCTACAGGAAAAGTGCTGAACTCCTTCTGACGGTGACTTTTATTCTCACGAGATTTCCAATCAATGAAAACAAAAGTCCTGATTTGTCTAAGATAGCGAGACGGTTTCTTATTTGCGAGATCTTTGTAGTTGTTAGACAATGTCAGCAAAAGTGGCTTAGTTGACTTCTTCTGTCGCCGTGAGCTGTCAGAGTTCTTTTCTAGCATTTAATGAGGAACAGTTCTTCATTTTTGAAATTTTACTTGGACGAGAGCTTGAACTTGAACTTTGAAAGAGTGAGTTAAGTCCGAGCTTTGGCAGACAGATCGTCTTGGACGAACTAATAAAAAGTAACAGTATATGCATACAAGTATTGGACGCACCAATAGTAAAAGTATATAATACATTCATTGGACCCATGAAGAGTTATAGCACATTGGACGCACGAGGAGTTATAGCATATTGGACGCACAACCAGTAGCGAATTGTTAAAACTATTGTCGAAAACACTTACTTGTTCAAACTAAATAAATATTTTTGTTATCCTCAAAACTTAACAGGGAAAGCTTATAGCTTTTAAGAAATTAGAACTTAAACCTTTTTATAAGAAATTGGTTTCAACATATTATTTTAAACTCATTATATTGATGATATGCATATTTTGAGAGAGAGTCTAGTTCTTAATTTGTCATTATATCTTTTGGCTTACATCTTTGCTTGACATAAAGTGATTCAATGCTAATACTGCGAACATGTCAATGAAGATCCTCTCTTATTCTCTTTTACTCTATCAATGAAAGAAGGTAAATATTCATCACTTTTTTATCATTTGTTTCTTTCATTGAGGATTGTTTGATATATGGCTATGTATATGATCTTTTACTCTAAAAAACTTTAATACCATGTCCATATATGACTTATTTGTGACATCCATCAAGTGGTTACCTATGTAACATGTGGTAAGCAATATTTCATATTTTTTTCATGATTACTAAAGCTTATTGCTATCATATGCTATATGTAGGTTTACCATAAGATGACAAGCATTACATGCATCATTGTTGATATTCTGATAATGATGCTTGTTTCATATATCAATTTAAAAAGGGGGAGATGATTTTTTTTTGAAAATTTACAAAAAAAGGTACTAAGTTTTGATGATCCTACTCTTTGGTATCATGTGTTTAATCTAGGTGAGAAAGGAAACTTTCACTTTCATATAATTTTTCTTTCTTAAACCTTTTTGTTGATGTCAAACAAGAGGAGAGAAAATAGAAAAGAAAAATATGTTATCGTGCTTAATGTTTGATATTCTTACTTGAACATTCATTTACATATCTTATTCATCATATTTTTCTTTGGTGATTTGTCATCATCAAAAAACGGGGAGAATGTAAAAATATATTTGCCACAATGGTTTATTGTGATATGTTTTGATGATGACAAATACATTACAAAAAGGATTAAGAATATGTTACATATGTGTTCGATGAACTATATTGGATAATGCATGATTATATATTATCTTGTTATTCTTGTTATAAGAATCATGCATTGAGTTATGTGTAGCATCATTTATAGAATATATCTAATGTACTTGATAAGTGGTTTAATTAATTATTGCATATGTGTCTATATGTAAATCATATATGCATGAAGAACTTTATAGAGTTATATACATGTGAATCATGCATATTGAGTTATTGAGTTATGGATTTGGATTAACCATGGTTTTCAAATGAGTTATGCTTTATAGGATAGTCTAAGTATAAAGAGTGAGCATTGGAATAAGAAAGTGAATGACGTTAATTATGCTCAACTCAAGAAGAAAGTGAATGAAGAGATGAACCAAGCATTTAGAATAAATGAAGATTAGAAGTTTTGAAAGCTTGGATTGCATCAAGAAGCCTAAGAACTCAATTGGGTATACTTTCTCTTATAGGCTATTCTCCTTTGTAAGGATAGAGATTTTACAAGTAGAGAGCTCAAATATGTTTTTCAATCTTAAGAAATGTTTTCAAATTTGCTAATATGCCCAACAAACATGTTTGAAAAGTTAGTCATAGTGGTAAGTCAAAACTATGAAAAATAGCCAAGTTTGAGTTTTGGAAAATAGACCTTTGGTCACTATTTTATTCATAACTTTTAAAATACTTTGATTTTTTATCTAAAACTTATTTTATATGAATATAGACTCAAAGAGCTTTCCAAAACATGATCATTTGATTAATTCCCTTAAGAAACGAAGAAGTTATGACCTTTGAAAGTTTAATTTTTATATCCTGGAATGCCGTAGCCGTATACAGATATCCTATATCCGGATATTTGACTCTAGAGAGCAATCTCACATTGAATATCCTGATACAAGTTTGAAATATCTGGATATCTCATTACAATAGCTAATCTTACTTCAAATATTCTGATACACGTTAGAGATATCAGGATATGAAATCAGATATCAAGATATTTCATTTTAAGTGAGAAGTGGTCTTTACCAAATATCAAGATACAAAATCAAATACCAAAATATCTTGTTTTTGTTAAAGCCCAGAAATCAAGATATTCGGATACCAGGTTCAAATATCTAAATATTGCTTGCTTTTAAGTCAGAAATAATGGCTATAAACGGATAGTTTTCATAGGAAATCTTTCCTAAACACCACCAATGACTATTTTATCACTTGTGCTATAAATATAAGCTAAGCTTGAAGCATTTAAAAGCGATGAACCTATAATTTTGGATCAATATGCAGATTTAATCATTTCTTCATCAAAAGCCTTATTTTGAGCTCTTCCTTGTCAAAATCTCTCTATCCATTAGTGTTTCAAGTTGTATTATATACTCTTTGAGTGAGTTTATTTATTCTATCAAATTGTAAACACTTGTAAGAGGGTAGAGAATCCCTCAATAGAGTTTAAGGGTAGATTTCCCTTGGAGAGAAAAGAAAAAGGCTCAAACACAAAGGTGGAGGATCCTAAGGTGTAAGGAGTGCTCTGTTCTTGTAAAGGTTTTTCAAGCACCGGTGAAGCTTGAAGAGTTAGAGGCTCTTGCACAAGGGTGGAGGATCCCAAAGGTGTGAAGAGTGCTCAACTTTTTAAAGGTTTCTCAAGCACCTAAGTTACAAGCTTGAAGAATAGTGGAAACCTCAAGTGGATAATCTTGAGGCTGAACGTAGATCACAAGAAGTTATTGAACCAGCAAAATATCGTTTGCACTCTCTTATCCCTTAATCTCTTTACATTCTAGCAATTTACATTTGAGTTATCTAGAATAATTATATCAATGATATTGATTGGTTCTTGGTTAATTACATTATGATTAATATTGTTCTATAGTTTTAATGTGATAAGCATAATGTTTTGTATGTGAAGTTAATGTTCTTGATTATCTCCAAGCATGATTTGTGTTTAATATATTTATTCTGCTGCACATAATATTAAAATGTACAATTGCTCAAAATTAAATTAAATTTTGTGATTAATGAATTCACCTCCCGTCTTGTGTGATGGTTGCCCTTGGCTAACAAGAGCACCTTCTGCTCTACCTATTGAAAACTCTTCTCTTGCTGGCATTGTTTAACCAACTTGTAAATAAATTTACATGTGTTTGTGATTAGAAACAAATAATTTCAAATATAAAATATATAATTAAAACTTAAATGTTGTAATTTTAATTTACTTCCTAAATTTTCAAGTTTTTCTTCCAAAAATTTTATACCACAAATTTTCCCTATAACTCTCAAGTTCCAATTCTAATTTTTCAATAACCTCAAGTTAATTTCTAAACCTTATTAGTTTGAAGAATTCAATTAACAATTAATTTTAATTTGATTCCAAATTCTTTCTAAGTTTTTCCTTTAAAAATTTATACTACAAATTTTCCTTTTCTCCCTCAAGTTCCATTTCCATTTTTTCAAGATCCTCAAGTGAATTTTTAAACCTTATTAGTTTTAAGAAGTGAATTAACAATTAATTTTAATTTAATTTCTAAATTTTTCAAGTTTTTCTTTAAAAAATTTAGGCTAAAATGTAAAGAACTCTCTTCAACTATTGGTCAAGTTTAGAAAATCTTCATATGCTTTCAAACCCATCAACTCAACTCCCTAAACTAACAAAATAGTGTATAATAACCTTTATGTTAACCTACCATTTAAATCACTGATAGAAAAGTAGTCGCATGTTAATTTTTTCACTAATCTCACCTTAAATAATTAATATTTATCCCTCAAATCATCTCTTGACCTTTTTTTTGGACACTCATTAACCTCACATCACCTTTCAGCGATTCGTGAAAATCTCAAACGGTTGTGTGGGGTTAATGAGTGCCCAAAAAAGAAGCTTAGAGATGATTTCAATGATAAATGATAATCATTTATGATAAATATTAGTGAAAATACACTATTTTTAAATAGAAGATTAACATAAAGGTTATTATACATTGTTTTGTTAATTTAGGAAGTCGTGTTGGTGAGTTTGAAAGCATATAGGATTTTTTTATTCTTGACCCATAATTGGAGGGGGTTCCTTGCATTTTAGCCAAAAATTTATACCACAAATTTTTTCTATACAACAATTTTTTTCTATCTCTCTGAAGTTCCAATTCTAATTTTTCAAGAACCTCAAGCTAATTTTTAAAGTTTATTAGTTTTAAGAAGTCAATTAAAAATTAATTTTAATTTAATTCTTAAAACATTCTAAGTTTTTCTTCTAAAAATTTATACTACAAATTTTTCTTTTTTCCCTCAAGTTTCATTTCCAATTTTTCAAGAACCTCAATCTAAATTCTAAAACTTATTAGTTTTAAGAAGTAAATGAACAATTAATTTTAATTTAATTCCTAAACTTTTTAAGTTTTTCTTCCAAAAATTTATACCACAAAATTTCCCTATTTCTATCAATTTCCAATTTTAATTTTTCAAGAACATCAAGCTAATTTCTAAAACTTATTATTTTAAGAAGTCAATTAACAATTAATTTTAATTTAATTCTTAAAACTTTCAAAGTTTTTCCTCTTAAAATTTATACTACAAATTTTCTTTTTCTCCCTCATGTTTCATTTTCAATTTTTCAAAAAACTCAAATTAATTTCTAAAACTTATTAGTTTTATGGTAAAATACACTTTACCCCTTATAGTATAGCACTTCATCAACTTACCCCTTGAACTTTTATTTACTTTTATTTTGTCACTTAAGCCCCCTGATGTCTAGTTTTGAATGAAACTATTATCTTTTCTGTTAATAGATACGAATGTTAACCTCCAACACTATTCTGGTGGGAAATCTTCCATTTTGTCACCTAGTTTCCATTGATATATTCATAAACTCCATAGTGAAATCTTCCTGGGCATCTGAGGCTTGATTAAAAGGTGGATAGGGGAGTGTGAGGGCAACGGATTCTTCCATTTATTGTAGCATTTTCCTATCCCATAAGATTTAATCATCACATTAAACTCAAGGATGATAAACACTATTCACACACATTATTACACCATCATATTTAGTATCTTACTTCCTCTTTGTGCTTAATTGATTGAATTTGGTCACATTTTATAGGTTAGGGTTTTAATTAGGCTTAATTACATTTTTCAACATTAATTTCATTTTACATTGTCTCTGTATTTTAGGCATATCTTGAGTCATAGTCATATAAAAAATTTGAATCTTACCATGCAGGAAACATAAGAGAGAGCTATACAACTTTTCTGAAGAACTCAAGAGCTGAATTGGATATCTAGTGGGCCATAATGGGCCTGGAAGTCAGAGCAAGGATGTTGTTGCTGGAACTCGACCCGTGTGGAGTAAATGGGCTATATCTTAGGATGGATATGTTTAACAGAGCTAAAATCGGTGTCAAATGAAAGCTAAAACACAAGTATACAACTCTAATGAAGACAATTTTCCCAAAATATGGCATTTTGATGGTGTGCTACCCACGTGAAGTTGGAAGACATTTCAGATTACCTCCTTGGACTAATTTTGGCATAATTTTCTCATCTTAAGCCCCAATTAGGAAAATAAGATGGCCACTTAAAGCTTAGAGGGTGTAGATTAGTCCTAATTCAGTGACATTCTTGTAAATTGTAGTTTAGGATCTGCTATATAAAGAGGAAGACAGACCACGAAATAAGATTCACTTTCCCTCACTTTTTGGTTTTTTGAATTGTTCTCTTCATCTCTTTTTCTCTCCCTTTTCTCTAGATTCTCTCTATACATTTTGAGCTTCTTCCCTCTCATCAATGGAGGTCTAGAACTCTGTAATCAATCATAGGAATTGACATTGTTGATGTTTCATTCTGAGATTCTGTTTCAAGTAATCTAGATTCAATTGTTAATCAAGTTTCTCTTCTTAATCTTTTGTTTAATTTTGAATTGAATGCTTAATTTGATTTGAATGTTCATGTGATAATTGCTTAATTAGCATATGCATAGGAAGAATTACAAAGAATGAATAATGCATTGAAGCTTTTTGAAACATTGTTTAGCTTGGTTGAATTCTGATTATTAGGTTGATTTTGGCTTAGATGAATGCTTAATTCATCTATCCTCAATTGATCAAATTCTGGATGGTAATTCAGTAGAGAATTCTTAGATTATTTTGAGGCGACTTAACGTGATCCAAGGCCAAGAACTCGGTTACCAATTGAATGAATCGTTAGAAATCAATGATAAATGAACCACAAGAATAGTCAAATTCCTTGGGATTGGTTGTTTCTTTAAATCTGTTTACAACTTTATTTCTCTTAATTCTGTCAATATTGTTAATCAATATCAAATCCCCTCTCTTTAACTACTTGACTTGATCGAATTACATCTGGATCGTCAGGAGACAATTTGGTTATTCACTGCTACTACAATCCATGGAATGAACCAATTTTTACTATTTGATTGAGCTCGGTACTCGAATCAAAGGACAATGAGCTTTTTCCTTTCTTGATAGCAAATGAAGACTTTCTCAACTTCTAAGGTATGCCCTTGCTTGCCATAATCAATGTTAACAGAATAACACTCAGAAGTGATATTCCCAACTAGATGAAACCTTTTGAACCATAACCACGACTGCTCAATTATACCTGTCTCAGTTAATATATAAGTTAACAATTTCATTCAAAACCAAACATCAAGGAGGTTAAATGACTCAAAATATAGTTTAGGAGAGTAAGTTGACAAAGTGTTATACTATAGGGGGTAAAGTGTATTTTAACCTTAGCTTTAAGAAGTCAATTAACAATTAAGTTTTTCTTCTAAAAATTTATACCACAAAATTTCCCTATCTCCCTCAAGTTCCAATTCTAACTTTTCAAAAACCTCAAGCTAATTTCTAAAACTTATTATTTTTAAGAAGTCAATTAACAAATAATTTAAATTTAATTCCGAAAACCTTCTAACTTTTTCCTCATTTTCTCAAAATTTTATACCACAAAATTTCCCTCTCCCTCAAATTCCAATTCCAAATTTGCAACCCATTCCCCAATTTTTTTTCCCTTTCCCCGTTCTAAAATTTTACTCACCACATATTCCAATTTCCCCCACCCGATCACTTTTTTTGCAGTTCCCCCCTCTCCCATTTTCTCCCATCCCCTCATTTATTTTTTCTCTTCCTTGTTCTCCCTCTTGTTGAGATACTCCCCCATCCTTTCATTCCACATTCACAACACACGCACACACACCCATTCTCACGCTCACTCATGGCCGGCACACACACACCCATTCACTCACAGCCATACACATGAACAAAACCACTCCACAGCCACACCACTCACCACACCCACCCACACCATAGGCTCTGCCTTTCCCCCATATTTTAGAGATCTAAACTTTCACTCACACACAAACATCAGAAATCAGAATGTGGGGTTTATGTTACCTAAAGCTGATGAGAAGCTTGAGAAGCCGATCTGGTGGTGATGCGGGTTGAGGTGTTGAAGTAGCGGTGGGACGTCTCCAAACCAAGAGAGATGTCTAAAAGAGGTTAAGGTTATGTTTTTTTGTTAATATCTTCTAACAATTTTATATTTCCATACACAAAAAAGGGAAATGAATGTTGTTGCGGCCAAAACGACGTTTTGTCAAGTCCATTGTAGCCGCAACACACTTTCGTTGTGGACGTTTTTCGTGATTTTGAATCACATCACAATTGCGGACTGATGCGGTTGCAGCAGCCTCCGCAGCCATTTTGTTACGATTGCATCACCTAATGTGGACCAATATTTTAATACTTGGTTTTTTTTTAATAGCTTTATTGAAAAATTTATCTTCACACAAAATGTATCTTCTTGTAGTGCGCCTAATTATTAACCTAAGTAAAAAGAATTTTAAAAATTAGCGTTAATCATACTCCTTTATTTTTTAATGAGAATTATTACATTGAGAGTTTGAATATTTAAATCTGCGTATCATATAAAAGTAAAGAATACCACTTACTACTTCTCAGAGTCACAAGTTTGAGGTCTCGAAACCCCTTGCTGAACTAAAGGTTGCAGAAAAACACTTTTTTTTCAACATAAAAAAAAAATGAAGCATTAACTGGATTAATACTAAATCCATATTAAACTGATTCAAAGAACCAAATTGAAGAACCTACCGAAAGGAGAAATTTTTATGTACTAATTAATACTATACTAATATGACAAAAACATAACATATGTACATAATATATGAATACATATCATTTGATTAAATTTATAATATTATATAAAAAAAATTAAATAAGATATAAATTGTTGAAAGTATTACTCTCCTGAAATAGTTAAATATTTCTTCACCCAAATATGTCAACTGAAATGGCAATGCATAAATAATGAGAAGTTCTTATATATTATGAGAATATTATACTAGTTCGCTAAAAACATAACACAACATATAACACAGCATGATAGTATATGTCAATGAATTAAATTTAAAATATTATATAATAAAATTTAAATAAAATCTCACGGTTGAAAAGCTACTGAAAATTCAGCTGAGTCGTTTAATAATACTCTCAAGCTCCTCCATCTTCTTTTCGTCAGCTGACGAAAGCTTTCTACCATTCCTCATCTTGTAAGCATAACCCTCCAAAGCATTCTTTGCTTCAACTATCTTCTTGTAAATATCATCTTCTGCCTTGAATTTCTCAGATTCTTGAACCATCCTCTCAATTTCTTCCTTTGACAGTCTTCCTTTCTCATTTGTTATGGCAATCTCCTTCTTAATCCCAATGGTTTTTTCCTCAGCACAGACGTTAAGGATACCGTTGGCATCAATAGCAAAGCAAACATATATAGGAAAACCTCGAGGAGCAGGAGGAATTCCTGAAAGAAAAAACTCACCCAACAAGTGGTTATCACTGGCTTTTATTCTCTCACCCTCATAAACTTTAACTGAGACAATACGTTGGTTATCAAATGTTGTATAGTATTTTTGTTCCATTTTCGAAGGAATGGTAGTATTTCTGGGAATTACTACACTCAAGAGATCTCCCACTATATCTGTACCAAGGGACAAAGGAGTAACATCCAATAATGACATGTTTTGAACCTTCTTATTGCCATTTCCACTCAATTTAGCAGCCTGGACAGCAGCACCATAAGCAACAGCCTCATCAGGGTTGATGCTCATGCAGAGATTCTTCCCATTGAAGAAGTCTTGCAGTAGCTGCTGCACTTTGGGAATCCTAGTAGACCCACCAACGAGGACAACATCATGGACACTGCTCTTGTCCATCTTAGCATCCTTAAGACACATCTCCACAGTCTCCATACATTTGCTAAAGAGATCCATGTTAAGTTCGTCAAACTTAGCGCGAGTGATTGATGAACAGAAATCAATACCTTGATACAAATAATCCACCTCAATGTCAGTCTCAACAGAGAATGAGAGTGTTCTCTTGGCCCTTTCACAGGCACTTTTTAACTTGGTAAGGGCTTTTGCGTCTCCTCTAATGTCCTGATTGTTCTTTCTCTGATATTCCAGTGCGAAGTGGTTGACCATTCTGTTATCGAAGTCCACTCCTCCAAGGTGAGTGTCTCCAGCAATGGCCTTAACTTCGAAGATATCCCCATTAATTGCGAGGAGAGACACATCGAAAGTTCCCCCACCGAGATCAAAGATTAAAATATTTCTCTTACCTACACAATTAGCTTTCTTGTCATGAATATAAGCAATAGCTGCAGCTGTGGGCTCATTGATTATTTGCATGATATTTAGGCCAGCAATGACACCAGCATCTTTCGTGGCTCGGCGTTGAGAGTCATTGAAGTAAGCGGGCACCGTGACAACTGCATTCTTCACAGTTGTCTCCAGGAATGACTCTGCAAGGTCACGCATCTTTGTGAGGACCATAGATGAGATTTCCTCTGGCGCAAAGCGCTTTTCGTCACCCTTGTACGTAACGACAATCATGGGTTTGTCATCATCACCTGCAATGACCTTGAATGGCCATAGTTTCATATCATTCTGAACAGAAGGTTCGTTGAATTTGCTGCCAATTAACCTCTTTGCATCTGCTTAATGATAAAGTTTTCCTGGTTAACAGTGCCACAGTGGTCGAGCTCAAGTGAAGGGAAGAACAACTATAGACTCCAAACGGAGATAAAACTAGAAAAGTTACGCATTAAACTCTTATTAAAATTTGTATGCACGGAAAGTTGACGGAGCTGTTACCGTAAAGAGTTTAATTTTGATTTTATAGTTATTATTACAGTTAAACTATTTTAATAATCAAACATTACATCAATTTTTTTTTTATAAAACTGATCAAAATTAAATATTTTTTATAAAACTAGTTGACATCAGCGTTGCACTTATTCTAAAACCCTATTTTTTATAACATATTTCTAAAATAAAAGGCAATAAAGCACCTAGAAACACAAATAATACAGAATTTATTGCATTCATTCGCACAATTAAAATCAAATCCATATATTCTCTTGAAATAAATTAAAATTATTTTGATAAAATTATAGTTTAAAAGTGCTACAGTTCGCGCATACAAATAATACTTTTTGTGTTGCTCTTGTATCGCCCAAAAAAAAAAAAACTAGTATTGTAAACAATGCAATGCACAGAGTTGTTTTCCAACAAATTTAAGGAAGTATTATAATATTTTAATTTCAAGATTATCATATAATATTTTGCTATAAAATTAAGACTATAATAGATTTGGATAAAAATCAAAGTTATAACAATCAAATTTAAAGAATAAACGGAAGATTCAACAAGCAATTAATATTTCACGATTAAGCGTATCGAAAACAATTTTAGTATAGTCCCAAAAAAATACTTTATAATTATTTTGAAACCACTGAATTATCATTTTAGGTTATAGGTATAATATACTTACAAGAAGTAGCTCAAATAGTAAGTAAACTTGAGCTTAACAATTAAGAGACTTCTATTATATTAGGAGTTCGAGTTCACAAGAAAGCGTTTCTGGAGTTGGCAGCCTTAGTAACTTAAAAGGAATTAATCTCACACCCAAAGTATATGAGGATACCCAATAACCAAAATTAAATATTATAGGTATAAAGTAAGTCATTTATAAACATTTCTAAATTTGATTAAGATAAATGCTTGTTGAATTTGATGACTAAATAATAATATCAGCAATTTCACCACTATATCGCCATAACTAATTTTACTATCAACGAGCAATTGATTAGTAATTATTATGTATATAAATCTTTTTTATTCAATGACGGTGGAAAGATTTAAATTGATATTCTTTTTTGTAAATTACCTAAACTCTTCACAGGTCACAATACCACTTCTATAACTAGTAACTTATTATGTATATAATCATTAAGATTGAGCAGTTTTGGGTGGGCATATGATATTTTGATCATGTTTAGAGGAAACTAGCTATGTGTAATTTTCTCAAGTATTTATATGGAATTTTCAAAAGTTTTGGTGTGACCATGGCTCCCCCATCCACATGAAGATCCGCCCCAGCGTATATTTGCATTTCTTGTGCCACTTGCATGATAATTTTCATGTTATAAGTCTTCATTTTTATTTTTATTTTTTGTTGTTGAAGTGGCATAATAAGTAGTTAATTAAACAAAAAATACACACCTTTTTAACTAAAATATTTCAATGACACTGGTTTATTAAACAATTTTAATTATCACATAAAAAACAATACTTAATATAAGAAGAAATACGTACTAATATAATCTTATCTTATATAGAGTAAATAGACAACTTAGTTCTTGAAAATATCTCTCACTTATAGTTTAGTTTCTGAATTTATTCTTGTATACGAGTTAATCCTTAAATTTATAAAAACTCGTATCAATTTAGTCCTTCTGTTATCTTTCATTGACCAAGTTAAATAGTGATTTTTGACATAACATGTTAAGTACCTATGTGTAATCTTAAATGACACATGACACGTTACTCGGTCATTCTCCTTGAGATATGACATTGTTTTAGCTTAGTGGATCCTAACTCCTTCATACACATATCACTCAGTGATTCACTCGCTAAGATAAAACAAAGTCGTATCTACCAAGTTAGGAGTTACCATTTAACTTGGTCAATCAGAAATAATGGAAGGACCAAATTGATATAAGTTCTATAAATTTAAGGATTAACTCGTACACAAAAATAAATTCATAGACTAAACTGCAAGTGAATGATATTTTCAAGGATTAAGTTACTTATTTACTCATATATATATATATATATGAATTGATCTATATATCCTTATCCTAATTTAATTAATTTTAGATATTTTTAATTTAAATTTATCTAATTAATAGTTTACTTATTTTAAATTATTTTCTTAAATATTATATAACATATGAGTAATCTTATTCTTTTTTCCGCATCGGATGAATCATATACTAGTTCATTATAATAACACGATAAATAACATCTCAATCTAAATCCGTATAATGTATTTTTATCAATCTAAATCCATGCAAAACATGGGACTATAGCCACTTTTTATAAAAATAAATGAAAGTAAATTTCTTCCTTCTTCTCCCAGATGATGGCCAGACACTAACAATGATTTCACAATTTTTAATTAATTTAAAACTTGGACCAATTCTTGTGCAAAAATTGAATTAGTGTATATCTTACCCAATGAAAAAAGAAAAATATGGAAGTACGATTTTCCTTAAAACTGTCTACTCTACTTGGATCTTGAGTTGTTTACGTTAGGAGATATACGTAGCGCCAAAGAGAATTAAAATCTTTTTCTCCTTTTCTAAACATCTCAAATGTTAATAACTTAGCTAAAATAATTAACTAAGAGAAGTTATTAATATTACCAATTAAAATAGAGACATTTTTTTGTTAAATTATCAAAATTTATTTGAGAAGGAAAATTAAAGTCAAGAAAAGGAAAGCAGATAGATTACAGCCAAAGTAGTACCTGATGTGCCTGACACCTCACCAAAATACGAAAAAATTTGTAGCCCAAAAAACAAAAACAAAAATACGAGGAAAGGAAGGTTACCGGAGACTGTGTTAATTGGATTTCTTGAGGCTTGTCTCTTAGCAGCATCTCCAATGAACCTTTCGGCGTGTGTGAAGGCAACACAAGATGGCGTCGTTCTGTCCCCTTGTTCGTTGTGGGCGATCTGGACCTGATCGTTCTGCCACACTGCAACACACGAGTAGGTGGTACCAAGATCTATTCCAATCGCTGGTCCATCTCTTTTCTGGGCCATTTTCTAAGTGAATGAATAAATTTGGAAAAGAATGCCTCTGAAGAGAGAATAATGTGTTGAAAAGAGTTGAAGTTAGACTGCTAGAGTGATGAAGATATAACGGACGGGTGAAAGAACACAAGCTTCCACAGTTTCACCAAATACGGAAAGAGCACCAAGTTGACTTCGACCTTTTTCTCTCTCTTCTTTTTTGTTTAATTTGTTTTCCTAGAGGACCCTACATAGCAAATAAAACTCAAACGTGGGCCGAACTGCACAACTTGAACATAAAATACAAAGTCTATGCGTTCTTACCGAGTCAACTAGTCGTATCTAAATAGCAACATGATGTTTGTTGATGTGTTCGCGAGAGAAAGAGAATATAATAAAATTATGCATGAGGACAACATGCCAATAAAATTTTATCAATTGGAATTGGAACTAGTTGTCAATTTATACTATTAATTACTTCAATTCTAAGTCAAAAGATTCTCATCACTTCAGTACACACTTTCAGTTGTCTCTAGCTAATATCTTCCTACATTAACTAACGGCAAATTGACACTTCTCTGCAATG
This sequence comes from Styphnolobium japonicum, assembly GCA_023212625.1. Lineage (NCBI taxonomy): Eukaryota > Viridiplantae > Streptophyta > Magnoliopsida > Fabales > Fabaceae > Styphnolobium > Styphnolobium japonicum. The sequence continues at coordinate 17,413,224 of JALBWW010000011.1, forward strand.
ATTACGGCCTCACAAGTTTGAAACAATCAACTGACCAAAAGTTCTTCTAAGTTAATAATATATTACTCTAAGATCGAGATCGAGATCGAGATCGAGCAGTTCTTACAGTGCAACAAATTTGGTCTATGCTTACCTTTAATTACTTACATCATTACACCAAGGAGAGCTTAAAGTGGTTGGCCGTCACTTAAAGTTCTCTGTGTTTGAATTTGAAGTTGAGCATAGAGAGTATATGTAACACAGCAAGTCCCAATCTCTTCTAGAAGCTTTTTTAGGGTTTGTTTGTTAGAGGTGATAAATAAGAAAGTAAAAAAAATGTATTGTCCAAACTCTCGTGTACAATCATATCGTTTTAAAAAATAGACCAGACTTGCTAGTTCAATGAGAAACCAATAAACTGGCCATGGTTATCGTCTAAGTTCTTGTGCTAATGATATAGTTAAAAAATTTGGATCGTAATATTAAATTCGACTGAAAATCAATAAATTGGCCATAGTTTTACGGTCTAAGTATTTGAACCAATGTGAATGTAGTTTGAAAAATTAGACCAAACTAACTTGTTCAGTCGAAAACCAACAAACTAGCCACAGTTGAGCCAATTAAGGTTGGCTCAACTAGTAGGATCAAACTACTTAGACTCAAAAGTCCTAGGTTCCATTCATACTAGTGATCTTTCAATGATAAATCATCTTTAAGTACTATTGTAACTTCTCGCTAAGACTATAAGCTCCAAATCTCAAATGCTTTTGTATTTTGATGATTAACAAACTATACTAAGTGCTTAGTGTTTCAATGACCACTCTTAAAAAGAAACTTTTTAAAAAAGGTCTGGATATTGCTCAAGAACGTTAAGATGCTTCTAAAGCATTTGAAGAATGTTGTTAAGAAAAGTCACTTCAAAAGTCTAGACTTCAAGGTCAACAAGATTTCATTTCAAACAAGATTAGAAGTTTGAAAGATACAAGAAGAGACATTTTCGTATGAAGCTTGAAGACCCACACTCTCCAAAATATCAAGAAAAATGATGAAAAGCTTGGAAATTGATAACTGATGATAAGAAGAGTCATTCACGAGTTAAGAATGGTCCTTGGGAACCACCTTTCTTATCAACGGAAAGTAAAAGCCTGGAAACATGCTGACACAAGTGAAAAGGACTGTTTAGAGCACCTTTTTGGATGTCACAACTACTTTCCAACCTTTTAAAAGGTTCCCAACTTCAAAAGAGTCACAAGCGATGCTATCTGAACTACTTTCAATACAATAGTGCTTCTCACTCTTCTCATCTTTAGTTCTTTCTTTATATTGAAGCGAAGTTCTACTTGGTTATTTGACAAGAGGTTGTCGAGACCTATCAAATAAAATAACCGGTTCACAAACTAATTTGTAGTATAGAGAATGAACCGAATCGTCTCTCAAGGATCCAAAAACAAAGATTTAATTAGATCAAGATAATTAGAAAAGGCGGGGTTTTGTTGTTGATTAACAAGATTAATAAAAGTAGGAGATTCAAAGTTGTAAACAAATCTAAAGAAACAACCAATCCAAGGAAATTTACCGATCTTGAGTTTAACTCATCATTGATCACAAGGAATTCACTTAATTGCTAACCATGTTCTTGGCCTTTGATCACATCAAGAAGCCTTAACATGATCCAAGAATTCTTTACTAGATAAGCATCTAGGATTTGATTAACCAATGTTAGATAAAGTAAGCACCATCCAACATAGATTAACTTAAGATCTAGAATTTAACCAAGTTAAACAATCTATCAAAAAGCTTTAATATATTGTTTAATCTTTATGATCCTCTTTGAATACATGATAATAAAGCTATTACCACATCAACATCTAAATCAAATTAAGCAATTTAATCTAGATAAAAATCAAAAGAGGAAGAAGAGAAACTTGAATAACAATTAAGCAATATGAACAAGCAAAACAAGATCTCCAAATTAAACAACAAGATGGCTAATCCCTTGGATTGATTATGAGAGCCTAGCCTTCCATGGATGGGAAGGAAGAACTCAGAATTTAAAGAACAAAAACGAAATTGCAAAGAGAATGGAGAAGAAGAGAAAGAAAACTCTCACAAATACTTAAACTTTCTTGAAACTTACTTCCAAATTGAATGCCTCTAATATAAAGAGGTTGGGTCTATTTATACTAATCCTAGAAGCCAATTTGTACATGTACATAATCTGAATACAAGCTATAAGAATATGAAAATTGTCAAAAATGGAAGCTTGATGCATGGTTGGTGGGTTGGTGCATGGTAGGTGGGTTGGTGTATGGTTGGTGGCTTTTAGTCAACAACTCTTATCCGACTTCTGGCTTCAAATTCATCACCTAGACGGTGCATTTTGGCTTGGATGTCTTCATCAAAATTGTAGCCACTTGTCTCCTTGAAAATCTCCAATTTGAATCATGTCATTTGGACTTTTAGAACTCCAGAAATGCCAAAAACACTGCACCTACCTCAAGTTAGGTTGGAAGAACGTGTTTCCAAATTCAGACCAACTTGTAGCTTCATTATCATGCCTAAAACGACATCTATTGACAAAATAGTCTTCAGTGAAGTTGGAGATATGAGTCTTATCTTTCAAATGACCAAGTTTCAGCCCAAGAGGAGGCCTATAACCCACTATATAATCCAATATGTGCATACTGCCAAGATGGTTCCGTGACAGCAAACTCACTCTGTATTGCAAGGCTATTTTGGGCCCTTAGAAGTCCGATCCAGCTCTTGAGTTCTTCATGAAACTTGTAGATCCTTGTCTTAGCTTTCCAAAGACACCAAGATCACCTCAATTGGATCACCGAGTCCCAAGTTATGGCCTAACCAAGGAAGAAAGGTCAAAATGCATCAAAATCCGAAAATTATCCAATATTTACATTAAAACCCAATGAAGCCCAACAACATTAAACTCATCTAAAATACTAATATTGGGCACAATAAACATCTAATGACGCCTAATACAAAGCTAATATAAGCGTTTCAAATTGATTGATCATTATTCTTTGAGAGAGGTATTTGGTTGTATGATAAAGTGTTATCCAGTCTAGGGAAGTAGTGATTGGTCGGTCCTAATCCGTGGGAGTTATACTTGATTGGATATGGTCCAGGAAAATAGTGCTCGGTCAGACATGGTCCAGGAAAAAAGGTGGTCAGTTGAAAACTGGTATGGGAATAGTGGTTGGTCAGACAGTTCGGGAGTAACCAATTCACAAGTCAAACATTCCAAATGCTCATAAATTTCTTAGTAGCAACCTCCTAAGCCTTATTACAAGTCTTAATCATGTTTAAAACAAAGAAATACATATAGGCAACCACATATTTCAATGTCCATTAACCAAGCCCAACCAAACAGACTAAAACATGCATGTTGTAGCAACCTATTTCAAATGAGTAACCTTCATATGGATAATGAGGACAGGTTCAGTTCAAGGTTTTCATAAAATGTAAGTTCCACACAGACTCAAACCAAAATCCAACAACATGACTCGTTGAACAGATTACATGCAAATGATCAATAATAAATAGAAATGATCTAGGAAGTCAAGCCTCTCCCAATGGAATCCCCTACCACAACCCTAAATAATGTTTAAGTATCTCCAACTAGTAGTGAACCAGACACAATATTTACCAGAGATGTAACAATATCATCATATTGTACACATTCAATAGTTCTTAGTTTACAATGCAAGTCAAATAAGAATCAATCAACCAAACAGATTTCGATCACAGTGTTCACCATTCACTCATCTTATTGCAATCAAAGCAAAATAACCATAACGGAGTTCCAGATATCCAAACACTCTTCAAATACACTTTAAAACAGATGATGGGAATCAAATCGAAGTGTTACCAAAGATGAACTCCAAATCTGAAATGAAGAAGCTCAATGTGATTTCTTCATTGGGAATTTGAGCTCGATCCCTCTCCTTCCCAAGTTCTTTCTCACTTTCGGGTTCTCCCAAGAACCAGTTCACAAAAGAAAATGAATCTCTATCTCTTTTCCCAAAACAAAAGATAACCCTCCCCCTGGGAGAATTGAAAAGAACCCCCTCTTTAAATAGGGGATCTCTACAAACAAACAAAACCAATAAAAGATAAGAGGTCTGCCTCCCTCTCATCTGTACATGATATGTAGAGTCTGGGGCTTGTCCTTTGGCTCCTACGACCACGACCAAAAAGCCACTTTTGTTGGGCTGGTATAAGGCGTGGTCGGGATGGTAGAGGTAGTGGAGCAGAGGACAAAGCAGGGATGGTCGGGTGCGGCGTAGCACAAGGCACGGTACAGAGGTAAGGTACAGCAGAAGTAAGGCAAGGGCGTGGTCTGTGAGGTGCAGAGGTGGAGAACTGGGGTAGAAGGAGTGGAGGAGGGCTGGTGGTTGTCAACTTTGGCACAGGGGTGAGGAGGTGCGGTGATGCAGAGGATACGACACAGGAGCATGGCTTGGGAAGTGGGGCAGGAAGTGGGTGGAGCAGAAGTGGTACTAGGTAGAGGGGAAGTGGTGCCGAGGGGTGAAGCAGAGGAGGTGTGGCAGGGGGGCGTGGTGCTGGAAGTGGGGATGTGCAAAGGACGATGTGGGGCAAGGGGGCGTGATCCCCTTGGTGCCCAGGGCGGCACAACAATTGTTAATTTTTCTTGTGTGAAATAAAAGAAGAGAGGAGAGGGGGTGTGGGCTGGATCGGAAATGGGCTAGAGGGAAAGGGATTGGGCTTGGTGGGGATGGGGAATTGGGTTGGGTTGGCAATTGGTCAAAGGGTGAGGTTTTGGGTTGAGAAAGTGAGTTTGGGTTGGATGAGGAAAGGTAAGGTCAGATTTGGTTGGGTTTGGTGATGAGATGGGTTTGGGTAAGTTTAATGGGTTTGGGGGATTGGGTTTCTAGAGTGGGTTTCTAATTCTTTTTTCTCTTTTTTTGTGTTTTTTATTATTTTATTATTTTCTTTAATTTTGTTTTGGAACTTAATTGACTAATTAATTAGTTTTTACATTTTAATTTTTCAGTTTATGAGAATTAATTGACTAATTAATTAATTTTTACTTTTTATGTGACCCAGACAAAATACGGTGTTCACATTATATTTACACATTTTCCTTCTACAACAACATTAATCTCAAGAGTTTATAATTTGCCTACCGTGTTCCTCTTGCATTGGCAGGGTTTTCGCTAATATTGAGTCTATAAGTTCTCCTACAATTCCCAATCTCCAAATTCAAGACATTTTTCAATTTCTTCAGATTTATCTCATCTGTTCCTTGTGATATGCCTTATGTTTTCTACTACTTGATGCACAATTTCAACATGATTTTATGCCCTTGTTTTAATAGAAACAATGTCATATATAATAATATATAGTATTATATAGTTTGGATAAAGAAAGATTAATGTGCAAAATATATAGAAGAAGTGTTCAATTGAATCTTTACTTAACAATGATACAAGTTTGGTTCAGAGTTAACGGTGGTATTTTGCCTTGAACTATTATGGTTGTTTATGAGATTATAAAACTTGTATCACATGCATACATTTTGGGAGGTATGTTCATTAGTACTCTACAGAATGAGGGTGATCAGATTCTTTTTACTATCATACAAATTGACAACTTAATTAGTTCCAATTGATAAAATATGATTGGCATGTTGTAATCATGCAAAATTTTATTGTCTCGATCTCTGTTACCACTGGAAAAATCTTAAGCTGGTGGCATAAGAAAGTGTCGTTATCAAAAATCAGCATAAAGTGAAATTAGCTTTGCTAGAGAATTGATGAAAGAATACAAGTCTATTACATAAAATGAGTTCAGGATGACAAAACTGAAATTGTCTACATAAGCAATACTGAAGTTGTAGTCATAAGCCAAGGATCTTGAGTAAACATTATACTAATCGATAATATTGAAGTTGCCGGGACATGTGCCGAACAATTTAGGACAATTGACCGATGGTTAGCTGATAGAATTTTCCTTCAACTTCGGAGCAGACGTGTTCTGTTTGTTGAATGAATTTCAATTTGAAATTCATTGCTATTTTCATGGGAAATTCGGTTCTGATATGATCCATTTGTTTTGGATAAGTTCAACTCATTATCATTATCATTATCATTATCATTATCATTTGTTTCTGATATACGTGCTGTTGCACATCCATTGAGTTCTGTGATAGCCAGAGCTCTATAAAGGGATGTGTTTCCCTTCCCTGGGTCACTGAACCTACTCCTCTCTTCAGAAAACAAACACCATTGAGTTAAGGGTGACTGAGGGTTTGGAAAGCCAAGGAAGAAACCAGGACAAGTGTTCGTTAGAAGAGTGAATCAATTAGCAATGGCGGGAGGTTGGTTTTTCTTAAATCTGTTTTAGCTTCCGCTGTTGATCTGAATATGTTGCTTGAATTATTTGACATGTTTAGATCATTTTAAGTATTACATTTAGTATCAGAGCCTTGCATATGCCTCTGCCTTGCAAACTCTTGGTTTCATTCTAAGTTTTGAAAATTTTCAAACTATGGGTATTGTGTTTTTGACCCTTTTAATCCAAACTAAAATCGAAAATCAGCATGAAATTGTTTTTCCAAGCTTTCTGTAATTTTAAATGGTGTTTTTGGAGTTGAAAAGAGATGAAAACCGTCGGGTTTTCCATTCGGATTCTCGGGTCGCAACCAGGTCAAAGTGACTCGGCTTAAGGTTGAAGACGATGTTGTATTGTGTTGTGCTTTTGTTTACTGTTATATATTAGACGTGGTCAATATTTATCATACAATACTAAAGTGGTGCAGCGGTAGACTGTGATACATTCTATGGCAAGGGCACAGGTTCGAACTTGATGTATGCACTTTAGACTCAAATTTTCATTTTTTTTTTATTAAAAAAATGTATGTATGAATTTATGATTGTTGTACATGCAAAATTATGTTAAATAATATTTATGCATTGTTATTCAATTTATTTGCATTATTTAGGATCTTATGCAAATATTAAGCTCTTTATTAAAAATTAATTAATGTTAAGTGATTGATATAATTTTGATTAATTAGGGAGTGGCCACAGCATCTTTAATTAATTAAGATTATACATTAAATTTTTAAAATCACATTAAAACATTAATTGTAATTAGTCATATGTGATGTGATGAAATCAACCCACACGAATTTTGTTATATTTGTATGATTAATTAGGATAAAATATCATCTTATATTTCTTAATCTACCCACCGGAGTTAAGAAAAGGAACATAATTTGATAGTTTTATCATAAGGTTACAGTATGAATTTAATTGAGTAGGACTTTAGCCCACAGGCAAGTTTTATGTCTCTAGATCCATGAATTAAGACATGATTTACATTGGTAAAACATGACATTTATTTTAGTCTCAAATTTTATAATAAGCATGTATGATTGTTCTTTGCAGTTATTCAACCTGCGAATATTTCTGATATTAAATGTGATATTCCTGAATTAAGATATGACAACTATAAGGTTTGGAAGGAGAGAATTCTTCTCCATTTGGGCTGGATGGAAATTGACTATGCTATTAGGAAGGATGAACCACCGGGTATTACTGAAACCAGCCTTCCAGATGCCGTTGATCTTTATGAAAAATGGGAGAGATCTAACCGTCTCTCTGTAATGTTCATAAAGACCAAAATATCTGCTGGTATCCGTGATTCTGTCGACCAGCATACTAAGGTCAAGGATCTTCTGAAAGCCATTGATGATCAGTTTGTTACATCTGAAAAGGCGCTTTCCAGCACCCTGATTATACAATTCTCATCCATGAAGCTCACTGGGATAAGAGGTGTGCGTGATCACATCATGCGCATGAGGGATATAGCGGCTCAGCTGAAAGCCTTAGAGGTTACCATGCTAGATTCTTTCCTAGTACACTACATTTTGTGCTCTCTGCCACATCAATATGGCCCTTTTAAAATTTCTTATAACACACATAAGGATAAATGGTCAATTAATGAGTTTTGACTATGTGTGTTCAAGAAGAGGAAAGGTTGATGATGGAGGAGGGCGAAAGGGTAAACCTGACTATTGATGGAAAGAAAAAGAAGGATCATGACAAAAATAAGGGCAACATTCCTCCTAAGTCAGTCATAAAGAAATAGTCAAAGTGTTTTTTTGCAAGAAGAAAGGGCACATGAAGAAAGACTGCATAAAGTTTAAGAACTGGCTTGAGAAGAAAGATACTCCATTTGCATTTGTTTGTTATGAATCTAATATGGTTAGTGTTAATCATAACACATGGTGGATTGATTCTGGTTCTACAATCCATGTTTCTAATACCTTGCAGGGTATGGAAAACCTAAGGAGGCCAGTGGGAAGTGAACAATACATCTATTCGGGTGGGAAGATGAGTTCACATGTGGAAGCCATTGGGACTTGCAGTTTGGTTTTAAGCAGCGGCTTTATCTTACGATTAGAAAAAACCTTTTATGTTCCAAGTTTTTCTAAAAATTTGATTTCTGTCTCAAGACTTGCACCTTTGGGATTATCTTTTAATTTTTCGGATTCTGGTTTTACCTTGTTAAATAAATCTGAAATTATTGGTTTTAGTGAATTACTTGATGGTCGTTATTGTATTAAATTGCAAAATGATGCTGCTTATAATTCTATGCATGTTACTTCTGGGTTAAAACGATGTGTTGTGAATGAGGAATCCTCTATGTTATGGCACCGGAGATTGGGACACATCTCCATTGATAGAATTAAGCGATTAGTGAATGAAGGAGTACTTAGTACTTTGGATTTTGCTGATTTTGAGACTTGTGTGGATTGCATTAAGGGTAAGCAAACTAACATGTCTAAAAAGGGTGCAAAGAGGAGCTCAAACTTATTGGAAATCATACATACTGATATTTGTTGTCCAGACATGGACGCAAATAGTCCGAAATACTTTATCACCTTTATAGACGATTATTCATGATATATGCATCTCTATTTACTTCGTTCTAAGGACGAAGCTTTGGATGCCTTTAAAGTTTTTAAGGCTGAAGTGGAGAAGCAATATGGAAAGCAAATTAAGATCGTGAGATCCAATAGAGGTGGAGAGTATTATGGTAGATACACGGAGAATGGACAAGCACCTGGTCCATTTGCGAAGTTTCTTCAAGAACATGGGATTGTTGCCCAGTACACTATGCCTGGTTCTCCGGATCAGAATGGTGTGGCAGAAAGAAGAAACCGAACTTTAATGGACATGGTGAGAAGTATGAGGAGTAACACAAAACTTCCTCAATTCTTATGGAATGAAGCACTAAAGACGGCAGCGTATATATTAAATCGAGTTCCGACCAAGGCTGTCTCAAAGACACCTTTTGAGTTATTCAAAGGTTGGAAACCAAGTTTGCGACATATACGTGTTTGGGGATGCCCGTCTGAGGTGAGAATTTATAACCCACAAGAGAAGAAACTAGACCCAAGGACTATTAGTGGGTATTTCATTGGATATGCTGAAAAGTCCAAAGGGTATAGATTCTATTGTCCATCACACAGCACTAGGATTGTGGAATCAAGAAATGCCAAATTTCTTGAGAATGACTTGATCAGTGGGAGCGATCAGTTTCAGGACATTGTTTCTGAAAAGGATCACTATGAGGGTCAAACCGTTGGATCAAGTGACAGATTGATTGTTGTTCACGCCCCTCAAGTACAAACGGGTGTTAGACAACCGATAATTGAAGTTCCACAAGCTGTTGAAAATGATAATGTAGATCAAATTGTTGATGAAGAACAACCTGTTGAACACCCGGTTGAACAACAAGTTCCTCAAGAAGACAATGAGGCAATATTAAGAAGATCTACTAGAGTCAGAAAGCCAGCAATTCCTAGTGATTATGTAGTGTATCTGCAAGAATCAGACTATAACATTGGAGCCAAAAATGATCCTGAAATGTTTTAACAGGCCATGAGTTCTAAGGAATCAAATTTGTGGTATAGTGCCATGAAAGATGAGATGGAATCTATGGCATCTAAACGAGTCTGGGATCTCGTTGAGTTGCCTAATGGTGTAAAAACCATTGGATGTAAATGGGTCTTTAAAACAAAGAAAGACTCACAAGGCAACATTGAGAGACATAAGGCAAGACTTGTCGCCAAAGGATTCACTCAAAGAGAAGGAATCGATTATACGGAGACATTTTCTCCTGTATCTAAGAAAGATTCCCTTCAAGTAGTTATGGCATTAGTAGCTCATTTTGACCTTGAGCTACATCAAATGGATGTGAAAACTGCATTCCTCAATGGTAATCTAGAGGAAGAAGTCTACATGAAACAACCTGAAAGATTCTCCTCTAGTGATGGTGAGCACTTAGTCTGTAAGCTTAATAAATCCATCTATGGATTGAAACAAGCCTCCCGCCAGTGGTATTTAAAATTTCATGAGGTCATCACTTCATTCGGTTTTGAAGAAAACATCATGGATCAATGTATATACCAGAAGGTCAGTGGGAGTAAGATTTGTTTTCTTGTGTTATACGTGGATGATATTTTGCTTGCGACAAATGATAAGGGTATGTTATATGAGGTGAAACAGTTTCTCTCGAAGAACTTTGATATGAAGGATATGGGAGAGGCATCTTATGTCATTGGCATTAAGATCCATAGGAAAAGATCTCGAGGCATTTTGGGTTTGTCTCAAGAGGCCTATATCAACAAAGTTTTAGAGAGATTTAACATGAAGGATTGTTCATTGAGTGTAGCTCCCATTGTGAAGGGTGACAAACTAGATTTGAGTCAGTGCCCCAAAAATGAGTTGGAGCGGGAACACATGAAAAACATTCCATATGCTTCAGCTGTTGCAAGCCTTATGTATGCTCAGGTTTGTACCTGACCTGACATTGCATATGCTATCGGAGTTTTGGGAAGATATCAGAGTAATCCAGGTGTTGACTATTAGAAAGCTGCAAAGAAAGTGATGAGATATCTTCAAGAGACAAAGAACTACATGCTTATGTATAGACAGACTGATGACCTGTAAGTGATTGGCTATTCCGATTCAGACTATGCTGGCTACATTGATACCAGGAAATCAACATCTGGTTATGTTTTTATGCTAGCTGGTGGAGCTGTATCTTGGAGAAGTGCAAAGCAGACCTTGACTGCTACTTCCACTATGGAGGCTGAGTTTGTTTATTGTTTTGAGGCTACCTCGCATGGTGTGTGGTTGAAGAGTTTCATATCTGTGCTTAGAGTTGTAGACTCTATTTCTAGGCCATTGAAGTTGTACTGTGATAACTCTGCTGCAGCTTTTATGGCTAAGAACAACAAGAGTGGAAGTCAAAGTAAGCACATCGACATCAAGTATTTAGCCATAAGAGAAAGTGTTAAGGAAAAAAAAGTGATCATTGAACACGTTAGCACTGAGTTGATGATTGCCGATCCTTTCACTAAAGGCATGCCACCAAAGAATTTTAAGGATCATGTAGTACGAATGGGACTTTGTTCCATGATGTGATTTTCATTGTACGTACATTTATTGTTTTCGATGAAACTCTTAATTCAGTTTGATGTTTTCTCATACGTTTTGTGCACATATTTGTTTATTTTGAGAAATATCATTTGGTTTTGACCTAGAATTAACATATGGTTTATTCATTAAGTTAAGGGCTGGTATTGAGAGACTTGATATATTGTGATACATGGAAGATAATACTTGTTATTAGAGGAACTATCGCCATGATTCGTATATTTTTGTTTCTTATTGTAATTGATGATGGGTTAAATGGATCAAGTGGGAGAGTGATAGAATTTTCCTTCAACTTCGGAGCAGACATGTTCGGTTTGTTGAATGGATTTCAATTTGAAATCCATTGCTATTTTCATGGGAAATTCGGTTCTGATATGATCCATTTGTTTTGAATAAGTTCAACTCATTATCATTATCATTATCATTTGTTTATGATATACGTGCTGTTGCACATCCATTGAATTCTGTGATGGCCAGAGCTCTATAAAGGGATGTGTTACTCTTCCCTGGGTCATTGAACCTACTCCTCTCTTCAGAAAACAAACACCATCGAGTTAAGGGTGAGTGAGGGTTTGGAAAGTCAAGGAAGAAACTGGGACAAGTGTTCGTTAGAAGAGTGAATCAATTAGCAATGGTGGGAGGTTGATTTTTCTTAAATCTGTTTTAGCTTCCGCTGTTGATCTAAATATGTTGCTTAAATTATTTGACATGTTTAGATCATTTTAAGTCTTACATTAGCAACTATACTAAAACTATTGATATTTTCTCCAAAAAACACTCTTTCGGAAACACATCCACAAACACCACGTTGGTGTTTAAATAATACTAGTTGACTCCGTGATGAGAAGACATGAACTTTGTATATAAGTGTTATTTCGAGCGTGTAAAAGTGTTACTTATGAAATAAAAAATAATTTTGTATTAATGTAAAATGTATTAACTCAATTTACATACGAATATATATATATATATATATATATATATATATATATATATATATAATTTTAATCTAACAATAAATTTAATGATCTATTCATCCACTCACTCTAGCTATATACATATAAGCGTCCCTTGTAGGATTCGTGCAATTATGTGAAAGTGTCAACGGTGGTTATCAGATTCTTTTTACTATGACGTAGTCGTGTAGATTGACATCTTGGTTTGATGAAATGGCATGTCGTCACCATACAAAATTATTATCTGTCCTTCTCTCACACATCCACAAACATCATGTTGGTGTTTAGATAACAATAATTGACTCGGAGAGAAGACATGGACTTTGTAATTTAGGTTCCACTTGTGCACTTGGTGGAAAACTGGAAGTCAACCTGAGTTGGCCGGAGTGCTATTTGCTGTGTATTTTACTGAAAAGGAAAAAGAAAACTCGTCAACTGTGTATTCCTTCGTATTTGATGAACCATGGAAGCTTGAGTTCTTCAATCTATCCTATATATCTTCAATTCCTCACTATTAACATCAATTATTTTCATCGCTTCTTCACTCCTTTCTATTCCAACCTGACCATTCATCTAAAACTATAAGAGAATGGCTCTGGCTCAGCAATCTGAGGCGCCAGCGATCGGAATAGATCTGGGCACCACCTACTCATGCGTTGCAGTGTGGCAGAAGGATCGAGTAGAAATCATTAGCAATGACCAAGGCAACAGAACCACACCTTCTTATGTTGCCTTCACAGACACAAGAAGGCTCACTGGCGACGCTGCTAAGAACCAGGCTGCTATGAACCCAACTAATACCGTCTTTGGTAACTTATCCAAACATCTCTTCTTTCCTTTTAATTTCTACATTTTTCTTTTGGCTTCATTTTGCGCATGACTAGTTAATTTTTTCGTGGTTCTCTTCTTGATTTGCGTGTGGACTAAGGTGGTAGATTAGCTCTACTTTCAGAGCCAAATAAATAATATGTTTTGGTGGTGCCAATGTGATTAGGAGTTAAATTCATAACCAATGTGTATGAAAAAATATCTATTGAGAGTAGCGAGCGAAGATGCTCAGGAAAATTGGAAAAACTAATGAGTTTAATTTTGGTATGTTTTTAGTGTAAAAAAACTTTACACAATTATTTAATTATATGTCGATATATTTTTAAAGGAGTTAAATTTCATAAGTAGTTATTGTAATAATCAAATTCTTATAATGATAGGTATAAATGCTTATGATTAAGTAATTTTTATTTATCCTAAATTTATTTCAATTTATATTTACACTAATTGTAATATATACTTATTAATATTTATTTATCGAGACAGAAATTAATTATATTTAAATATTTATTTTTAATGTTTTATTGTTATTTCGAATAAGGTATAAATTACAGTTTATGCTATTTTAGTTTGAATCGAAAACACTTTGCTCTAATACATAAATTGACACTTTGCCCCATCTGATTTATTCTGTTATCAGGTAACTGTCCTATGATTTTTTTTATCTTATCTAATAAACATCACGGAAACACGGAAACAACTTTTTTCGCACTCACAAAAACACTCCATCATGCTGAAGATGTTAAATACATTCTAGACTCGTATGTGTATTGAACGAGTGATCATGGCTTTTGGAATCAAATCTTTAGTGAATTCAAATCTTTTGAAATTTGTGTGCATACTGGACCACATGCATATGGACAAATATGGAATATTGCATTTCTTTGTTTGTGGTAATTAGCATATGAAGCTCATATTTCCTGGGCCCATTTTTTTATTTTATACTACAGAAAGTAAAGTGTTTTCGAGTCAAATCAGGGAATAAATTTTAATTTACCCTTTAGAATAAACAATACTATAAAACCCAACACATCACCTTCTAAAAAAATCTTAAGAATAACCAAAATAAAAAAATGAAAATGAAAATAATATATATATATATATATATATATCAAAGGGTAAAATACATTTTACCTCTATGTAGTATAGCATTTTAATAACTTACTCTCCTAAACTTTATTTTGTACCACTTAATCCCATGAATTCTAGTTTTGAATGAAAATGTTATCTTTTCAGTTAACTCAGACGAAGGCCAACCTTCATCCATTTGCTAGTGGGAAATTTGTGATTTTGTCGCTCATTTTTCATTAATATAGTAAAAAACGATCGGGTAGTAGAGATCGTAGCATAGGGTGACCGGTCGGGATGATCAGGTAGTGGAGATCGTAGGATAGGAGATTGGTAAGGATCGATCGGATGGTTTATGATCAGGGAAAAATGGAACGATCAGTTGGTTAATGAAGATCAAGGAATTAGGTGGTCGGATCAATCATAGTTAATCGATTTATTGTTGTATTCAAAGGAAGTGTAGTCGGATCAGTCAATCCAATCGGTCAGTTGTTGTTCCAGATGGAAAATAGTCTTATCAGTCAGAACCAAATAGTTAGTTGGTGAGCATGGAAAAATGTGATAATCGGTTAAATTTGATTGGTTGAGGGTAAGGTGGTAATCGGTAAGGGTAAGCTCAGCCAGCTTGGTGGATATTATAGGAAATGTGAATTGCCCTCCTTCTGAGTTAACTGAAAAATTAACATTTTCATTCAAAGCAAGAGTTCGGGAGATTAAGTGATCCAAAATAAAGTTTACAAGGGTAAGTTGTTAAAGTTCTATACTACACAGAGGTAAAATGTATTTTACCCTATATCAAATTATCAACCAGTGACATTAAAAATTATTTAAATGTGTTAATTCACTTGAAAAGTTAATCTTGGCAAATTATCAATCCTAATAAAATTTAATTTTAAGGTTAAAATCATATTACTAATTTTTATTTTATATTTTTACTTAAATTAATTATTGGAATACTTTGTTGTATATTTGATCAATAGCACAAAAAATTAATAGGAATTCATTTATGACCATTGAAATGGTTATTGTCCGTGAAAAATAAAACATGATTTTTTTCTTGAGTGACATTTTGACTAATATTATTTTTTTATTTTATAGTGATAAATATTAATAAATAAACATTTGTAAATTAAGTATGTAATTAGTTAAGTATGAACAATAAAATATTTGACCTAAAAATTACTTTAATATGACGGATATTTTAGGTAATCAAAATTTTAAGTAATTAATAGAGATCTGTGTAAATACACAAATAGGAATATCAATATCCTCACTTTTTATAAAATTATTTTTGTAAAACAAACAAACCTTAACTATGGTTATTCTTAAAAGATTTTGGTACTGTATTTAAGTAGCACATCAAATAATTTCAAATGTTTCATTTCTAATATTTGTAATTAATAATAAATTAATTCATTTTATCTCCTCTAATAAAAGGCAATATATTTTTAATTTATCTTAGCTTATTATATTCTTTTAAAGTCGTGAATTTTATTCAAATTTTATTCTTATCTATAATAAAATTATATTTTTATATGTAATAAAATTAAATTTATTGTTTTTCTTAAATTGAAAGTAAAGTTATCATTCAAGACAAAATTTGGGGTACACAAGTTAAGGCAACAACAGCAGTTTTGCCCTTAAGTACAGTGTACCGGTGGATTTGGCCCCAGTCCGTGCACTACGTCACTACGGTTTCTCAATTCACGACATATACAATGTATATATTCTCTAAATTCAGGAATGCACTTTAAAGTAATGATTAAATATGTAATTTGTGACAAGAGTGGATTATTAGATACTTATAATTTATTATCTAATGTCTTGTATTTTATAAAAATTTAAATTTTTAATTTTTTCTTCAATAATTATAATTTTATTTTTTATTTTTTAAAATGTACTCTTCTTCATTGTAGAGGATCCAATATATACAATATATGTAAATCTGTACTTAGTTTTGAGAAACACGTAAACCTGTGTTAGCAAATGTAAAACGTTATAATATTAGTTTAGATTTATTAGCATATTTATCCCATGGTAAAATATATGATTAAATGGAATTATGATAATTGTTGATTGTTAATTAGTGATTAGGCTGTTAGTTTGCTCCTAATTAGCTTTTTTTTTTCTTTGAACAATGAGTATTTTCATACCCTATATAGGTGTGAGACAAATCTCGTTTGGGATTTGAAGTATGATGGTTATAAGACTTCTTAATAATAATTACTTTATGAATCGAATCTTTGACTCGACAACTGACATTGGAATCACTTACCACTCCAACTCACGTTTGTTGATTGCTCCTAATTAACTTTTTGATTGATTATAATCACACTATAAATAAGACATCAATATGCAATTAATTTATAGATTTTTCTCAAACACTATTTAGGCATGGTTTCATAGTAGTATATTCTTTTGTGACTTGTTCCTGTCATTATTCCATTATCTAGTTTTCAAAATATGAAACTCTTATGCTATGTTTGGGAGAGGAAAAATGTTGGAAAGGGAAGGGAATGGAAAGAAAGGAAAGGGAAGGGATGAAAGGGGATTCCTTTCCCCTTGTTTGAATATTTAAGTAAATAAATGAGAGGAAGTCATTTCCTTTTGTTTGGATGTTATAATTAAAGTAGGAGGAAGGAATACGTTTTAGAATTAAATTTTCAATATAGTCCTCATGTTGCTAACCTTATAACACAAATATATGTTATAATTGTAATTTAATATTAATTATAATTGGATCATTTCCCCTCAATTTGAAGGGGAACAATCTTTGGGCTTTGAAGGGGAAGGAGATGGAACACTTACCCCTCATTTCCTCTCATTAAAAATTATTCAAACAATGGTTGAGGTCATTTTTTCCCTTTCCCTTTCCCCTCCTTACCCATATCCAAACAATAGATTAGGCTATGTTTAGGAGTTTTGAAGGGGATGGAGTGGAGTGGATAGTAATGAAGTAGTTTGAAATAGAATGAGGTGAAAAGATAAAAGTATATAACTCTATTGTTTGGAAGTTTTAATTAGGGAATGTAGGAAAATCTCAGTCCACTGTTTGGAAGTCAAAATAATAATTAATGGAGTAAAGTGAATTACAAATTTTACTTTCAATAGTACCCTTT
Source organism: Styphnolobium japonicum (assembly GCA_023212625.1). NCBI lineage: Eukaryota > Viridiplantae > Streptophyta > Magnoliopsida > Fabales > Fabaceae > Styphnolobium > Styphnolobium japonicum. The sequence goes on from JALBWW010000011.1 coordinate 17,430,666, forward strand.
TTTAATTAGACAATATTTTGATAAATCCACTATGTGAAATCATGAAAAGGGAACAAAAGCAAAAACCAAAAAACATATGTGAGAGGAAAACAAACACTCGAAAATTTCAAATGTTTACTATTGAAGAACTTTTTGTGTCCAAAAGGAAACATAGAAAGCTAGCTAATCATGGATTTATGGACAAGATAGGGATTTGAAAATGATTTCCATACCTTTGAAACCTAAATTGTACCTAGTTTATAATGGGTCCCATCAATATATATACATTAGCAGTTTAAGAAATGAAATGAACTATGGCAAATGACTGCAAACCAATTATGGTTGCAATTCCTTTCTCAAACTACCAAAACCATGACTCAGGAGAAATAAAATAATTACTTGGTTGCAGCAAAATTTGTCAAAGCCAGTGGTGGTGGGTTGTTCTTAGAAAAGAGATGGGGTTGCAAGTTCAAGGCTACAAAGAAGAGGAAATGATAAGGGAAAAGGGTGAAAAGGATTTGAGTGACGAGGGTTAGAATTGTAAATGACTATCTAAAAATTAAAAAAAAAAGGAAGTGTTTTGTACCAAACCCTCCAAATTGAAGGGTATAAAAATTTGAGAGTTTGAGTGGTATGAAATTGTATAAGTTCCCCTACTTAACAATTCCACTATATTACTTAAAAAACTCTCAATCCTTTGAGTTGATTTTTTTTACCACTTCATTTCATTACTAATCACTCTACTCTATGTATCCAAACATAGCGTTAAGGGTGGCGTTTGTTTTCCATCTATACACCTTTCTCCTTCCTGGTGGTTGTGCTCTGACTTCAACCATCGAAATTTTAATATTTTTTATGTGTCATTGCTACCATCTTCGATTCTCGACCTTCCTAATCTCCAATCGATAAGATGTCCCCACCATTTTAATAACAAACAATTGATATACTATGCATGTCTATTATGTAAATATATATATATATATGTATGTATATATATATATATATACATACATACATATATACACACACACACACACACACACACATATATATATATACTATAATTGAATTGTTTAGCTCAATTGCTTCTAAGGAAATACCATGCTTCCAATTATTTTTTCATTTAATTTTTTTGTGGTTTTTCAAATTTTGTCTTAATTATACCCATAATTTTTGTAGCATTACAAACCACAACCATGTTTAGAAACATAAAATTTCAACATCATACTTTATCCAACATGCAACAACATAAAATTCTAAATTTAAATAATATTGTTCAGTAAATTCAATTTCAAATATTCAACTAAAATCATATATATTATGTATTTTGGTATTTTTAATCATAAAGCAAGACATAATATATGTTGTGCGTATATCATCTGCAATTGCTTATATAGCTACAAATTAACATAAAATTACTAATATATACATATATTACATATCTTGTGTTTTTAAACTAAGAGTATTTTTATATTTTTTGAATGGTACCCATGGGAGACAAGATCGTGATCTCAGCTTCTGTTGTCGGCCCTATCAATGTTTATTAAACGAAGACAAATTTCTTTTCATTCTTGTCCTCATAGGAAAATTTTATCTCCATATCTTCCTTGTCACGGGGACCTTGTAAATACCCACTTAAATGGATATTTTGTCATCCTTATCACCAAAAACATATTATAAAAATATATGTCTTGCATGAATAAAATAATTAGAAGCATGATATTTTTTTGGAAGCAGTTGAATTAGAGGATTCAATAAAAGAAATAAAATGATAGTACAATTTTTTTCTAAACATGCAAAGTATATCAATTATTTGTCAAAATAAATACATTTATGAATTATATTTCTCTTTATAACATTTGTCAATTACATCCCTTTTACTTTTATAATGAAAAACAAACTTAGGTTTATAAAGAAATCATAAGATTAATCAGAAAAACCTTTTGTAATATATATAGCACATAAATAATTAATAATAAGTGATTATTTTATTTGTTCGTAAAAAAATAAATTTTTTTAAATACATAAAAGTATTACATCAACATTTAGTTAAAGAAATAAAATGAGATGGAGTGTAATTTATAACAAAGATTGAATTTACTGTCATTTAGGCAAACATCAATGTAATAAAGTGTAATTTAAAAAAAAAGTTCATATTTATAATTTTTAAGATAGTTATAAATTAGGTAGCCTGACTAGCCTAACATCAACTAGCGGGCTTAAATGTGTTAGCTCATGAAATTGATTTTTCTTTTACTTGTAAATTTTGAAAACAATTTAAATTTACTAATCTCAAATCAAATATTACATTAGATAGACATAGTATTGAATATTTTCATCTCATCCAAAAGTTAAGGGAGAATTCAAATAAATAAATAACATAAACTTATGAATTTAGATGAATGAGTTAGTGTGTGAAGTGTGCCACTTGTCACGACCTGACTTCTTGGACACTCTTAGAGTTTAATTTTTCTCATAAAAGCTTAATGCCTAGATAATTCTAGATCTTTGGAGAAGAATCTAGAAGACTCCAGAATGTTCTAGAACCTTGAAGAACATTCTAGAATCTTATGGAAGGTTCTAGAAGACTCTAGACACCAAGAGAGACCTAGAAGTCTCTAGACTCTTAGAGAAAACTCTAAGACTCTCTAGAAAGTTCTATGTAAAATATCTTAGAGTAAGGAGGAGGGAAGGTTCTAGAACCTTATCCCCACCGTACACTTGGCTTAATCTCTACCGTCCATTAAGAAGGTAGAACTATTATAAATAGGTGAAGCTTCCCTAGTGTTAGGGATAGAGATTGATAGAGATTGATAGAGAGTGATAGAGGCATAGAGTGAGAGATTGTAAGAAACTCTTATACAAAACATTCTTTATCAATATAAGTTCTCTTTCAAGTACTTCCTGCACAATCTTGCTTCTCTAGTCACAAATTCCTACTTGGTGAGAGCGAGGCTGACTTGGTCTTTGCTCAAAAGGTTGAGAAAGTGCCAAGTGCCGGCACGGTTGCGTTGGAGTGTGTCCAAGGCCGTGACAACGTGGTATTAGAGCAAAGTTCGTGAAGGGGCGAATACTGACTCAGTAGGAAATGTCTAATGTGATTGAGGAGCACGTTGAGGTTCCGAGGGGGAGGGATACTATTATTCCTCCTAGTGGTGCCAGGAAGACACGAGGGTCTAGCAAGCCAAGGGGAGAAGACATCACACCCTTAGAAGAGAAGTTATCCTTGCTAGAGAATGCCCTTAGCACCATGGACGTGAGGGTTCAAAAGGTTGAGCATGACAAGGAGACATTGGAGTCTCATGTCTTGGGGCAATTCGACCTTTTGAAGGAGGATGTCTTGAGTACTCAAAAGGGTGAAGAAGAGAGGGAAGAGCGCCTCGACACCCTTGAGAGCAAACTCGAGATTGTCATGAAACAACTCGAAGAACTCAAGACATCTCTTGAGGAGGTAAAGGCGCGTCCTATTGGGATCGTAAGCTCAAGTGGAGTACGGGATACTCCAAGAATCGACCTTCCTAAGCCAAAGGAGTTCAAGGGCGAAAGGGACGCCGAGAGGTGGAGAACTTCTTGTGGCAGATGGAGAGGTACTTCGAATGCATGAAGGTTGAGGATGAGCAGATGAAGGTACGTACCGTTTCCCTCTACCTCACTGATAATGCAACTTTATGGTGGCGAAGGAAGCATGCCGATATGGAGAAAGGCCTATACACCATAGCCACATGGGATGATTTCAAGAAGGAGTTGAAGAAGCAATTCTTCCCTGAAAATGTGGTATATGAGGCAAGAAAGAAGTTGCGAGAACTTAAACACAAGACCACGATAAGTGACTATGTTAGGGAATTCACCACTCTTACACTTCAAATCCCTAACTTAGCCACTGAAGATGCTCTTTTCTTCTTCATTGATGGACTTCAGTCTTGGGCAAAGCAAGAGTTACAACGAAGAGGAGTGAAAGATGTGGACGAAGCCATTGCCGTGGCCGAGTCACTCACTGAGTATCAACGAAGTGAGTCCAAAACTAAACCATCTTCTAAATTTAATACTAGCAAAGGTGGGGGAGAAAAAGGGAAAGGTACTTCCAAGAAGGAGAACAAGTACTCTTCAAAGAAAGAGTACGAGGAGAAAAAGAAGGCCTTTGTGCCTAGAAGTGGCTGCTTTGTGTGCAAAGGGCCACATCAAATGAAGGATTGTCCCAAGTTAGGGACATTAGCATCTATTGCGGAGGAGCGAGAGTCCTAATCTCATGAGGTCGAGCATGTGGGATCTCTTCAACTTTTAAATGCCCTAAAGGCAAAAGAGCCTCCACGACCAAATGAGAGAAATGGGTTGATGTATGTTGAAGCCTTACTAAATGGGAAGCCGGTGGAAGCCATGATTGACACCGGAGCTACCCATAACTTCATCACACCCAAAGAAGCTGAGAGGATAGGGTTGAAAATTTCCAAGGGAGTAAGATGGCTAAAAACCGTCAACACCAAAGGCTTACCCCTTGCCGGAGTGGCTAAAGGAGTAGAGTTTACTCTTGGCTCTTGGAAGGGAGTTGTGGATTTGTCCATTGCGAGCATGGATGACTTCAAGATAGTATTGGGCATGGATTTCCTAAGGAAAGTGAATGTGGTACCTATGCCATTCTGTGACACCGTGTGCATCATGGAGAAAGGGTCTCCGTGTATGGTTTCCACATCTTCTAAACCCAAAGAAATCCAAATGATGCCTGCCATGCAAGCCAAGAAGGGACTCAAGAAGGGTGAACTCACATATTTGGCTACACTTAAGGAGGAATCCATAAAGGAGGAAAAATATCTACCAGCTATGATCGAGGAAGTCCTTAAGGAAAATGAGGACATCATGCCGCTCGAGTTACCGAGGCAACTTCCACCAAGAAGGATGGTAGATCATAAGATCGAGTTGGAGTCGGGAGCAAAAGCACCTGCCATGGCGCCTTATAGGATGGCACCGCTAGAGTTGGAAGAGTTGAGAAGACAACTTAAAGATTTACTTGATGCAGGGCACATACGACGCTCTAAAGCACCTTTTGGCGCACCAGTTTTATTTCAAAAGAAGCACGATGGATCGTTGAGGTTATGCATCGACTATCGGGCACTCAACAAGGTAACAATAAAAAACAAGTACCCCATTCCTTTGATAGCTGATCTGTTTGATAGACTTGGAAAAGCCAAGTGGTTTACAAAGTTAGACTTAAGGTCAGGTTATCACCAAGTGAGGATCGCCGATGGTGATGAACCAAAAACCACTTGCGTGACTAGATATGGGTCTTATGAATGGTTGGTGATGCCTTTCGGCCTAACCAACGCGCCAGCCACATTTTGCACCTTGATGAATGAGATCTTCCATCCTTATCTTGATCGGTTCGTAGTGGTGTACTTGGATGACATTGTCATCTATAGTAACACTCTAGAGGAACATGTGGAGCACCTTCGAACCGTATTCAAGACATTGAGGGAAAATAACTTATATGTCAAGAAGGAAAAATGCTCATTTGCCAAGAATGAGGTACACTTCTTGGGGCACATCATCAAGGATGGGACCCTAATGATAGATGAAGCAAAGGTAAAGGCTATCAAGGAGTGGGAGCCCCCAACTAAGGTCTCTGAATTGAGATCCTTTCTTGGCCTGGTGAATTACTATAGGCAGTTTATCCAAGGGTATTCTGCAAAAGCAGCACCTCTCACGGATCTTCTTAAGAAGAACCATGCATGGGAGTGGAATGAGAAGTGCCAAAAAGCCTTTGACGGGTTAAAGGCTGCAGTGGTGAAGGAACCTGTGTTGGCTCTTCCAGATCACTCAAAATTGTTCGAGGTACACACAAATGTTTCCGACTTTGCAATAGGAGGGGTCCTAATGCAAAAGGGACATCCTATAGCATATGAAAGCCGTAAGTTGAATGAGACAGAGCGGCGATACACAGTGCAAGAAAAGGAGATAACGGCAGTAGTGCATTGTTTGAGGACTTGCCGTCATTACTTGTTGGGATTACACTTCGTCATCAAGACAGACAATGTGGCTACAAGTTATTTCCAAACTCAAAAGAAGTTAACCCCCAAGCAAGCAAGGTGGCAAGACTTCTTGGCGGAGTTCGACTTCAAGTTAAAGTATAAACCAGGGAAGACGAATGTTGTAGCCGATGCGCTAAGTCGCAAAGCAGAATTGGCTGCCATCTCCGAGGTCAAGGGAGACATCATAGATCTCATCAAGGAAGGGTTAGATCATGATTCCTTGGCTAACCAACTTATTGAGCTAACTAGAAAAAGTAAGACTAAGAGGTTTTGGTTAGAGGATGGCCTTCTCTATACAAAAGGGAAGAGACTTTATGTTCCTAAATGGAACAACTTGAGGAGAAGCCTCATAAGGGAGTGTCACGATACTAAGTGGGCTAGTCATCCGGGGCAACGACGCACATTGGCAATACTTGATTCAGCCTACTATTGGCCATAAATGCGAGAAGAAGTGGAAAGCTACGTGAAGACTTGTCTGGTGTGCCAACAAGACAAGGTAGAGAATAAGGCTCCAAGTGGATTGTTAGAGTCTCTACCTACACCAGAGCATCCATGGGAGAGCATCTCCATGGACTTCATCTCCGCACTCCCAAAGTCCGAGGGGTTTGGATCCATCATGGTAGTGGTGGACAGGTTCTCGAAGTATGCCACCTTTATACCTGCCCTCAAGGATTGCACTGCTGAAGAGGCGGCACGCTTATTCTTTAAGAACATTGTGAAGTATTGGGGGTTACCTAGAACGGTCATTAGTGATAGGGATCCCCGCTTCACTGGCCGCCTATGGACAGAGCTATTCAGGCTCCTAGGATCAGAACTACACTTCTCCACAAGCTTCCACCCACAAACTGATGGACAAACTGAAAGGGTGAATGCATTGTTGGAGTGCTACCTGAGGCACTTTGTGAGTGCTAACCAACAAGACTGGGCAAAGCTCTTAGATGTGGCACAATTCTCCTACAACTTGCAAAAGAGCGAGTCCACAGGCAAAAGTCCTTTTGAGATCGTGACCGGGCAACAACCACTCACACCCCACACTCTTGCTACCTCATATACAGGAAAGAGCCCTGGGGCATATCACATGGCTAAGTCTTGGAAAGAGCAAGCTGATGTAACACGTTCTTACCTAGACAAGGCCGCAAAGAGAATGAAGAAATGGGCAGACAGGAAGAGGCGACCAGCTAGCTATCAATTGGGTGATATGGTCATGGTGAAGCTTCTTCCCCAACAATTTAAGGCCTTCTGGAAAGTTCACAAAGGGTTGATTCGCAAGTATGAAGGGCCATTTGAAGTTATTGGGCAAGTAGGAAAGGTTTCCTACAAACTCAAACTTCCTCTAAGTATGAAGATCCACCCAGTCTTCCATGTATCTATGCTCAAACCTTATCACGAGGACAAGGAGGATCAAACTAGAGGCGACACAAGGCGAGCTCCACCTGTGGTTATTAAATCGTTTGACAAAGACGTGGAAGAGGTACTAGCTGATCGAGTCGTGAGAAGGAGAGGGGTACCACCAAGTACCCAATACTTGATCAAATGGAAGGGATTGCCAGATAGTGAGACAAGCTGGGAAACACAAGAAGACCTTTGGCAATTCCAAGACCTCTTGAAGCTCTACCATGACACGAACGCGACGAGGACGTCTGCGTTATAGGTGGGGGAGAGTGTCACGACCTGACTTCTTGGACACTCTTGGAGTTTAATTTTTCTCATAAAAGCTTAATGCCTAGATAATTCTAGATCTTTGGAGAAGAATCTAGAAGACTCCAGAATGTTCTAGAACCTTGAAGAACATTCTAGAATACTCTAGAACGTTCTAGAACCATGAAGAATATTCTAGAACTCTTTGGAAGACTCTAGAATCTTATGGAAGGTTCTAGAAGACTCTAGACACCAAGAGAGACCTAGAAGTCTCTAGACTCTTGGAGAAAACTCTAAGACTCTCTAGAAAGTTCTATGTAAAATATCTTAGAGTAAGGAGGAGGGAAGGTTCTAGAACCTCATCCCCACCGTACACTTGGCTTAATCTCTACCGTCCATTAAGGAGGTAGAACTACTATAAATAGGTGAAGCTTCCCTAGTGTTAGGCATAGAGATTGATAGAAATTGATAGAGAGTGATAGAGGCATAGAGTGAGAGATTGTAAGAAACTCTTATACAAAACATTCTTTATCAATATAAGTTCTCTTTCAAGTACTTCCTGCACAATCTTGCTTCTCTAGTCACAAATTCCTACTTGGTGAGAGCGAGGCTGACTTGGTCTTTGCTCAAAAGGTTGAGAAAGTGCCAAGTGCCGGCACGGTTGCGTTGGAGTGTGTCCAAGGCCGTGACACACTGCTAACATGCAGTTTGTGCATTTTGCACTTTTGCTTGAGAAAAGAGTATTTAAAACTTTTAAATTTTTAAATTGAATTATTTTTATACAAACAAATTGAATCTTTAAAAAGTAAAATAAAATTATGTGAGAGGCCTGCGGGTTGGCTCGTTCAATTCACTGGTTAAACAAGTCGATTCAAAATTACTTGTATTTTTACAGGTTATTAATTTTAAAATTCAACTCACATAATTTATGCTGGTATATGAGCAGATCCAATGAGTTTAGCCTGTTTTGACGACTCTAGGCAACTATATGACATGGGTCTCAATGATATTTTCTCTTTCTTTCTTTGTTCTTTTATATATAATTCTTATGAGCTTTGGAAGATGTTTTCTTTTACTTTTATGATTTTTTTCTATAAGAGTTTTGCCATTATAACTGTTTTGCTCTCATATATATTTTTTCTTCTTTAATTTTATACAGACATATTAGAAGAAGTTATTTAATAATAGTAACTAATTTCTTTTCCTCGCCTTTTTTTTCTTCAACTCTTTTCTCTTATTCGATTCTTTTTTCTTTGTTATTTTAGTGTTTTTGTTATAGAAGATGTTTGAAGAACTGTGAAGAACAAGAGTATAAGTTAAAGTGCTGCTAAAGCAATTTATGTAAGATTCGACAAATAGTCTTTAAAAAGACTTGTCACTTGAGATGCCCTCCTTAAGCTTTTCTCTATAGTTTTGAGTGCATTGTGCACAAAAATGTGCTCAAGGCTAATTTTATAAAATGGTATTTCTAACCAGCACTCTAAGGACATAATTTAAAAGTCATGTAATTCCCTGTAATATTCTCTTAATTATTTAATAAATAAAAAAATAAATACTTTTTAAATTTTCAATATATTAAATGTTCTATTATACGTTTAATACGAAACCAATGCCAACGCACTGTTAGCAAATGCCTTTATAACATGCTTGGTACACAGTACACAGAGACTCCAATATTTTTTTCAATTTTTACATATAAATATATTTTCAGCCAAAAGTTCTCTCTATAAACAAATTAAAGTTTCTTTGCTGCGCGGTAACTGACAAGCGGGAAACAATACCATTTTGCAGATACAAAGAGGCTAATTGGAAGGAGATTTAACGACCCCTGTGTTCAAAATGACATGAAGCTTTGGCCATTCAAGGTCATTGCTGGTGTTGATGACAAACCAGTGATTGTTGTTGCATACAAGGGTGAGGAAAAACACTTTGCTGCTGAGGAAATCTCATCTATGGTTTTAACAAAGATGTGTCAGATTGCAGAGGCTTACCTGGAGTCACCTGTTAATAATGCAGTTGTCACTGTGCCTGCTCACTTCAATGATTCTCAGCGTCAAGCTACTAAAGATGCCGGTACCATTGCTGGGCTCAACGTTATTCGAATAATCAATGAGCCCACTGCTGCAGCTATTGCTTATGGTCTTGACAAGAAAACGGGTTGTGTTGGTGAGAGGAATGTTTTAATCTTTGACCTCGGGGGTGGTACTTTCGATGTGTCTCTCTTAACAATTAAGGAAGGGATCTTCCAAGTGAAGGCCACTGCTGGAAACACACACCTTGGAGGAGAGGACTTCGTTAACAGAATGGTGATCCACTTTGTTCAAGAATTCAAGAGAAAGAACAATCAGGATGTACGTGGGAACCACAAAGCACTTAGGAGGTTACGAACTGCTTGTGAGAAGGCAAAGAGGACGATCTCATTGCTTGATCAGGCCACTATTGAGATAGATTATTTTCATGAGGGTATTGACTTCTACTCTTCAATCACCCGTACTATGTTTGAGAAACTCAACATGGACCTCTTTAGCAATTGTGTGGAGACTGTGCGCTCGTGTCTTAGCGTTGCTATGATGGACAAGAGCAGTGTCCATGATATAGTCCTCGTTGGTGGCTCTACTAGGATTCCCAAAGTGCAGCAACTCTTGCAGGACTTCTTCAATGGGAAGGATCTCTGTAAGAGCATAAACCCTGATGAGGCTGTTGCCTATGGTGCTGCTGTCCAGGCTGCTATATTGAGTAGTAAAGGCAATAACAAGGTTCAAAGCTTGTCTCTATCGGATATTACTCCTCTGTCCATATATGTGGAAGTGGAGGGAAAACGCGGTCGTATTGACGAAGTAATTTCAAAGAATACTACCATCCCTGTAACGATAACAGGAAGCTTAGGAAGATCAGATTTACAATCCAGAGACAGGTTTAAGGTTTATGAGGATGAGAGAAGTGCTAACAACTTGCTGCGAGAGTTTAGGCTTTTAGACATTCCTCTACGTCTCTCACATGTTCCCGAGATATTCCTTAACTTTGATATTGACTCTGATGGTATTTTAGAAGTCTCGGCTGAGGAAAAAAATACTCGCCAAAAGATTGTGATAGCCAATGACAAAAGAAGATTGTCAACGGAAGAAATTGAGAGGATGCTTCACCAAGCTGAGAAATACAAGGATGAAGATAAGGAGCTCAAGAACAAAGTTGAAGCAAGGAATGATTTGGAGAATTATGCTTACAAGACGAGGAATGATATGAAGGATGAGGATATCAGTTCAAGGCTTTCCCCAGCAGACAAGAAAAAGATAGAAGATTCAATTGAGCAGACCATACAATGGCTTAATGGAAATCAACTTGCAGAAACAGCTGAGTTTGTGCACAAAAAGGAGGTTCTTAAAAGCATTATTGAACCCATTACAGACAAGATGTACCAAGATCAGGAAAAGGATAAAAGTTTAGATAATGGTGTGCCTCATCTTGCTGATATCTGTACGCCTCTGTCCTTAGGCATTCAGATTGTTGGAGGTTTCATGAGTGTAGTAATTCCTAGGAAGACAACCCTTCCTGCAAAGAAGGAACAAGTGTACACTACATGTTTTAATGAACAAACCAGTCTCTCGTTCCAGGTTTACCAAGGGGAGAGAACAAGGGCCAGTGATAACAACTTGCTTGGTGAGTTTCGGCTTTTTGGCATTCCTTCCGCTCTACGGGGTGTCCCCATGATCAACGTTTGCTTTGATATTGATACCAATGGTATCTTAAACGTCTTTGCTGAGGAAAAAACTTGTGGGAGAAAGAGCAAGATTACCATAGCAATTCAGAAAGGAAGACTGTCAGCAGAAGAAATTGAGAGGATGATTAACGAAGCTGAGAAATGCAAGGCTAAAGATGAGGAGTTCAAGTACAAGGTTGAAGCAAGGAATGATTTGGAGAAGTATGCTTTCATGATGAGCAATGCTGTAAAGAACGAGAAGATCATTCAAAAGATTTCAACAGTAGACAAGAAAAAGATAGAGGACGCAAGTGAGCATGCCATAGAATGGCTTAATGGCAACCAGCTCGCACAACTGGGTGACTTTGAGAACAAAAAGAAAGAGCTTGAGTGCATCTTTGAACCAATTATAGGCGACATGCACAAATTGCTTTCACGTCGCTCGCTGTGGGGGTTCTGGCAACAATATTAATGATAAAAGTACGCCTTGGCCGGGTTATTGTACCGTTTTGAGATTTTTTTAATTTTATTTTTGTTGAATTCCTCTCGCTTTGCTTGAGTAGGATTTCCCAGAGTTCAGATTTGTGATCCTAAAGGTAATAAACGGAAGCTTTTATGGCTTTATGCTCGCTATTCAAACAGCTACTTTTATATGGTTGGAGGAATCAACGTTGAGATTCGGAATGTGTTAAATTACAGGTTCATTGTTTTTTCTTTTTGAAAAAAGTCATTCACTTTATTTTATTATTATTTTTAAATAAAATCATTCTTAAATTTAATCTTATATATTAAAGGCTATTGTTAAAAAATAGATGTAGAAGTACGATATTATTATATTAAAATTTATTTAATAGATAAAAATATTTTTAATGTAAATTTATCTTTATTTATTATTATTAGTTATTTTGGGGAATACTTGACTTATTTTAGAATTAGAGTCAACACTTATTTTAATTTTTTAAAGATACAAGTGTCATTAATTTAGTTCTTCAATAATTTTTTACATCAAATAATTTGATATAAAACATGTCATTGAATGCCCAATTTGATGTCAAAAAATAAAATTGAAGGTCCAATTTGATATTGTCAAAAATTAACATTGAATGACCATTTTGATGTATTTATCATTGGAAGACTTAACTAATGACACTTGTATTATTTAAATTTGTCGTAACTATTAACAAAAGATATTGTAACTTTATTTAAATTTATTGTAAATTTTATTTGAAGTTAATGTAACTTAATTCAAATTTGTTGCTGCCATTGTCTAAACATATTGTAACTTTGTTCAAATTTAATGTAAATTTTATCTAAAACTATTGTAACTTTGTACAACTAAATTATAAATTTTATCAATATTAATGTAACTATATTAAGATATATTATAATGTTTATAAAAACACCAATGTAACTTTATTAAGATTCATTGCAACATTTATCAAAATTATGGTAATTTTACTCAAATTAATTGTAACATTATTCACATTTATTATAAATTTTATTTAAAATATTGTAACTTTATTCAGATTCATTGTAATTTTTATCCAAAAATGTTGTAATTTTATTCATATTCGTTATAACTTTTATCTAAAATATTGTAATAGAAGTTACAATAAATATGAATAAAGTTATAATAGTTTAGACAAAAGTTACAATGAATACGAATAAAGTTACAATATTTTAGACAAAAAGTTATAACAAATCTGAATAAAGTTACAATATTTTAGACAAAAATTATAATACATCTAACAAAAGTTATAATATTTTAGACAAAAGTTACAACAATCTAAAAAAAGTGACAATTTTTTATATAAAAATTACAACCAATATGGATAAAGTTACAATATTTTAGACAAAAGTTACAACGAATATGAATAAAGTTATAATATATTTAGATAAAAGTTACAACGAATCTTAATAAAGTTCTAATATTTTAGATAAAAGTTAAAACGAATATGAGTAAAGTTACAATATTTTAGACAAAATTTACAACAAATCCAAAATAAAATTACCATATTTTTAGATAAAAGTTACAACAAATTTGAATAAAGTTATAATATTTTAGATAAAATGTACAACAAATCTAAATAAAGTTAAAATATATTTTTTATAAAAGTTACAATAAACTTGGGTAAAATTACCATAATTTTGATAAATTTTGCAATGAATCTTAATAAAGTTACATTCGTATTTTTATAAAAATTATAATATATCCGAATAAAGTTACATTAATATTGATAACATTTATAATTTATTTGTACAAAGTTACAATAATTTTAGACAAAATTTATATTAAATATGAAAAAAGTTACAATATTTTTTGTTAATTGTTACAACAAATTTGAATAATACAAGTGTCATTAGTTAGGTCCTCTAATGATAAATTCATCAAAATGGTCCTTCAATGTCAATTTTTTACATCAAATTAGTCTTTGAATTTCATTTTTTGGCATCAAATTATTTGATATAAAAAATTATTAGAGCACTAAAATGATGACACTAGTATTTTTAAAAGACTAAAATAGGTGTTGATTCTAAATTTTACAATAAACATGGAAAAAATGAAATGACTTTTGATTTTTATTGAGTGGTCAAGTGTTTCCACGAAGTGAGCAATAATAGTAAATAAAGTTCTAAATTTACAAAAAGTTTAGAAGACCATATGCGAATGTCTATATCTATTTATTATGTGGTTAAGTGTTCATACGAAGTAACTAACAATAATAAATAAGGTTTTAAATTTACAATAAGTTTAAAAGATAATATGTAAATGACTATATTTTTATTGATTGGGCAAGTATTCCATTGAGTGACTAATAATAGTAAATAAAGTTCTAAATTTATAATAAATTTTGTAAGACAATATGCAAATGTCTATTTTTATTTATTGAATGGTCAAGTTTTCACACAGAATAACTAACAATAGTATAAGGTTCTAAATATATAATAAATTTTGGAAGAAAATATGTGAATGATTATTTTTTTTTATTGAGTATCAAGTGTTCCTACTGAGTGACTATTAATAATAATAAAGTTATAAATTTACATTAAGAATATTTTTGTCTATTAAGTAAATTTTAATTTAATAACATTGTACTTTTATACTTACTTTTTAACAATAGGCTCAAATATATAAGATTAAATTCAAGAATGATTCTATTTAAAAAAAATTAAGTGAATGACTTTTTAAAAAAAAATGTCAAGTGACTCAATATAAATAGGAAAATTGTGATAAAATTCAATTTCTTTCAACTAGTTAATTGTGTGTATTGAGATTCTAAGTTCTGTCTTCTAAGTTGATTATATTTCAATGGAGATTAATATTATTCAAGTCATTTTTTTCCTTATGTAACTATATCTTGATTAGTTGTAAAAAATTTATTAGTTACTGGTTAGATTTAATGGACTTAAACATTTATTACGGGAACTAACCAGCAATAAATATTTAATAACTCATCAAGAATACATTTATCTTAAAACAAGGCAGGGGATAACTTAATACTCCCTATTTCAGTATAAACAAACCACCTAGATATGAGTAATTGCTTCTAAGATTTTATAACCTCCTAATAAGCCCTCCAACAAATTTATCCACGAATCATAGTTGGAAGGTTTTGTAAACGTGATTTTGTGTACATCCATCAATGTTTTAAAAATTGGTTCGATTAAATCGACTAGACCAGTCAAACCGATGACCAGAACATGTAATGGTTGGACTCCTACATCAAAATTGGTGTAATGATTCAAACGATAAAACTTGTAAAAATGAGAGAAGCCAATATATTCTTTGGTTTAAAAAATGAAACATGAAAATGATAATTCAATCTAGTCTTTAGCTCTCGACATGGCTACAAAAATGTCAAAACTAGTCAACCCACCTCGACCCACCATGGGTCAGCTATAGATAGGGAGGGACAAGTTGACCCATTTTTAGTTGGTGGGTTGGAAAGGTCAATCTACCCCGCTTATGGCGAGTCGACGGGTTAGGCAGGTTAACCTGCCTAAAATTAAAAAAATAATAATAATATAAATTGTTAATATTTCACCTAATAATAAACCATTAACTCAACAATATATTATATATTACAAAATATGAGTATATGACGATAATTATTAATTAAACTAAGTAAAGCAAACTAATTTTATAAAGAAAGTAAAACTAGAACAAAACCCTAATTTGGTTATTGAAAGATACATGTGTCATCAATTTGGTTCTCCAAAATTTTTTGACATTATTTTATTCCCTAAAACATACAAAACAACATCACCTTCGTCCTTTTGTTATGGCTCGTGTGGAGAACATTAAATTGGGTTCGATGTGGCATATTAAGTGCTCTCCTGGCACGTTTGATGCTAGCATGATGGCCACGTGTGTCCTAATAAGCACCTACGTGGACATGTGGATGAGTGAATCTTATTATATATCTAAATGAAAGAAAGCAATGGTGACAAATAAAGAAGGAATAAACCAGAGAAAGAGAGAGAGAGAGATAAGCAGATTCAACCATGCACATTGAGGGAGAACCGGAGAAGTAGTGACAATCACTTAGGTCAGCTTTTGAATGTTTCTATTTTGTATTCCATCAGAAACCCCGTTTTTGGAAACATCGAGTAAACATTCCAATGTTTGTTTCTCTTTTAGAAACCCTAGAATATTCTGTGGTCATGGTTCACCCCATGCATTTGATTATGTTTTTAATGGTCTCATTGCGCACGTTTGATTGTTTTTACCTATTATAAATGATAATGTCTTTCATGTTATGTGGCCCCATGAGATTTTGTATGTTTTGGTTTAGGTGTGTGTAGGGGTCCCACCATGGTTTACTGATTGTTTGCTTTTAATTTTTTGGTTTAAATAAATTTTTGATCCCGATAGTTTACACTCATTTTGATTTTAGTCCATATAATTTTTTTCTTTATAAATTAGTCCTCCTACTTACAATTGTTTGCAAAATGATCCATACCGTTAAAATTGTTATGACGCCGTTAATTTATGGGGACCAAATTAAAAACAGGAGAAAAATATAAGGACAAAATTAAAAACTTATAAGGAACAAATGAAAAAAAAAATAGAAAACTATAGGGACCATAAACTGATGGCATCATAACCGGAACTAACGGTGGGGATCATTTTGCAAACAATTATAAGTATGAAGACTGATTTACAAAGAAAAAATATAAGGACTAAAATCAAAATGAGTGTAAACTATGGGGTCCAAAAGTTTATTTAAACCTAATTTTTTTCCTTTGTAGAATGTGAGAACTTGAATGGGTTGTGTTGCATCATAGTGGACATTTTGATTATAATGATTTAGGATTGGAACATGTTAATGAGGAGGAAGAGGCATAGGATTATGTGGATCCTAATAAATTGTCTCTAATAACTATTGGCCAAATATTGGAACAACATAATCATCTGAAGTTTGATAAGTGTTTTTATGTTAAACCCAGACTGCCAATAAGTATGGGTTCAAGGTTAATTGTTAGGGATTAGGGGTATGGGATAATTGTTAGGAACAACTATAAGGACCAAATGAAAAAAAATAGAAAACTATAGGGACCATAAACTGATGGGGTCATAACCAGTACTAACGGTATGGACCATTTTGCAAACAATTATAAGTATAAGGACTGATTTACAAAGAAAAAAATATAGGGACTAAAATCAAAATGAGTGTAAACTATAGAAACCAAAAGTTTATTTAAACCTAATTTTGTTTCCTTGTAGAATGTGAGAACTTGAATGGGTTGTGTTGCATCACAGTGGACATTTTGATTATAATGATTTAGGATTGGAACATGTTAATGAGGAGGAAGAGGCATGGGATTATGTGGATCCTAATAAATTGTCTATGATAACTATTGGCCAAATATTGGAACAACATAATCATCTGAAGTTTGATAAGTGCTTTTATGTTAAACCCAGACTACCAATAAGTATGGGTTCAAGGTTAGTTGTTAGGGATATGGGTTGTGTTAAAATAACCAATGACATAACTGTTAAGAAAGAGGTCCATTTATATTTTCTACACCCTAACTGGAACGCGGTAGATGAGAATGAAGCTATTACTTTGGACGATAGTGAGGATAGAAATGAGACTAAACATGTAGAACATTTTCCCATTTCTGTGGCAGCCATTGAAACCGTCCAAGAACCACCACCTGCACATCCTGAAACCATCCAACCATCACCTATTGCACTTGTAGACATTGAAACCATCTAATAACCACCACCTGCAGACATGGATGATAGACAAGTGAAAAAGTAAAAAAGCAATAAGAATACCACTTGCAGGCTTAGGAGAAGACCTAGAAAACCTATAATTGATGATAGTGAATTTGAACATGAGGATTGTTTTTATAATGAAACAATAGATGATTTGGAAACTGATGATGATGAAGTGCCTTCAACTAGAGGTGTTTTGGAATATTTAACACATGAGCAAGTTTCACTAGGTGGCTTATCAGATTCTGAGGATGATGAAGATGGGGACATGGATGTATTTCCCCATTTTAACACAAATGTTGAGTTTGGGGGTATAATTTTGGGGTCAGGTATGGAGTTCCCAAACCTTGAAACATTTAAGAATGTTGTTAGGGAAGTGAAATGGGTGAAGAATGATTCAAATAGGTGCATGACCATTTGTAGGGATGGATGCCAATGGGTGATCTTTTGTAGCATAAACAGAAGGACAAATTCTTACCAAATCAAGAAGTTTGTGGATGTACACACTTGTAGTAGGACTTTCAAGAACAAACAAGCTACCAGTAAATGGGTAGCTAATAAATTAGTATCCACCTTAAGGTCACACCCTAGATTTGATGGTTCTAATGCCTATGAAGATATGAAACAGACTTATAACATCCATGTGGATGATACCAAATTGTATAGGGCAATAAAAGAAGCAAGAAAAATTATTGAGGGGTCTGAAATTAAACAATATGCAAAGCTATGAGATTATGCTTTAGAAATAAGAAAGATCAATTAAGGATCAAAATCCTATTAAATGTAGAAAGGTTGACACTGGAAATGCGTCCCACATTTCGAAGGTTTTATATTTGTTTGGAAGCTTGCAAGAGAGGTTTTCAGACAAGTTGTAGGCCTTTCATTGGGTTTGATGACTTCCATCTCAAAGGCTATTATGGTGGTCAATTGCTTTCAGCAGTATCACAAGATGGAGACAATGCTTTCTATGTCATTGCATATGCAATTGTTGATGTGGAGTCCAAAGGTATGCCATCAACTGTCTATTTATTCATTCTAGTTAATGTTTTATGTAGACACATGGTCTTGGTTCATCAATTTGCTACTTGAAGACATTGGTGACCTAAAGAAACATAGGTACCAGTTTATAACAAGTCAACATAAGGTTTGGGTAGCTGTTATTATTGCTTGATTTGATAGTTTTGTCTTGCTAATGCATTATATGTTGTGTGTATTTTTAATTTATGTGATACAAGGTCTTCTTCTAGCAATGGAAGAATTAATGCCTAGAGTGCATTAGATTTTGTGCAAGGCATATCTGGACAAATTTTACAAAGCAATGAAAAGGCTAAAAATTGAGGACATTATTTTGGGCCTGTGCTAAGTCCACAACAAGTACTAAGTTTGAGAAGTATAGGAAGAAGGTCAAGCGTGTGAGTGAAAAGGCTTAGGAGTGGTTGTCCAGATTTCCTTCAACGCAGTGGTCAAGGTCTGGTTTCAATACATACACTAAGAACTAATCACTTTTGAATAACACATGTGAACAATTCAATGGGAAGATTGTTAGGTTCAGATCCAAACCCATCATCACCATTGTTGAGGAGGTCAGATGTTACCTAATGAGGAAGATAAACAAATGGAGACTAAGGATGGCAAAAAATCCCCAAATATTGGGATCCCCACTGGGATTTTTTACCTACGACGATAAGGATGGGGAGAAAAATCCCCTTGAGAGCAAAATTATTCTTACGTAATATATATATATATTAATATACTTATCCTTTTTAGTCATTTCACTTTTATTAATATTTAATACTATTAAAATAAATAAAAAACAAAATAAACCCTAAATGCTTGACTCTTTAATCTCTTCCTTTGATATTTTTGCCGTTGTTGCCATTAAAGAAGCTTAGCCACTGCCATTGAAGAAGCTCATCCACAACTGAAGCTCCTCCACCACCATAGTTGCATAGGAGCTCGTCTCATCACTGTTTCTGCTAAATTTTTAAGGTACACTTCAAGGGTTGTCATTCAATTCAAAGATCACTATTAGTTTTAGCATTTTCTTTTCTGGTTAACTTTGTGAATGAGAATGTCGACAATGTCAATGTGGGTGAGTGGTTGGAGAAATGTTGCAATCACCCATCGTTATGAGGTTACTATATAGGAAAAGGACTGTCGACTGCATGGTGCAAGTGACCAAAATGACTTTTTTTTGCTTTTCTATTGTGCAGATAATCATAATGGGGAAGAAGAAAGTCAAGTAAACCACAAGACACTTGCTATAGTATAATTAAAAACATTATTTAATAAATATTTAATTAAAATCAAATCAGATTCAATGGTAGTATACCATTTATACATATTGTGGTGGTCCTGATGGAGAAGTAAGTGACAAGAACAAATGGTTTTAAATTTTCTCAAAGAAGATCTTTTAAAAAAAATAGAGAAACAATAGCCACAGGGATGTTTAGTTTCTTATCTTGGGCTAGTTCTTGCTTGTATAATTTGTGAAATCTGCCCCACATAATAATCATAATTTGAAGTAATGTTTATTGGAGAACAAGGTACTAGCATTTAGCAATACTTGGTTCCATCCAACACCATAACAGTTGCAAAAATAATCCCACACGAAATCAGTCATATGTTTAAAAAACAAATTGGTTGAGATTGCAAATTATTCTTGTCTCTCTAAGGGCATCATGCATTATCTATTCAGCAAGTACATCCAGTGTAACATCCCTAAATTTTGATTCCAGTCTTATTTCTAGCTTAATTAAAGCATATGGAAGTTATAGTGTAATTTTTTGGAATTAAGATAAATTAGGAATTTTTAGAAATCACTAAGGGTATTTTGGTCTTTTTACACCATCAGTGGCAATTTTGTGAATTCTCGTTCAAGTGGAGGGCAAAGTTGACAATTCAACTTCACCATCTCTTGTTTAAGGCAGCTGGCCATTTTGGGAAGACCATATGGTCATCTTCTTAAAAATATAAAATTCTCCATAACCAAGGTTTTTCCAAGCTTTCAAGGTTCAAAGTAAGTATTTTTATTCATCTTTTGGCTTAGGTTATTTGATGGTTAGTGTTCATCTTCATCTCTTCTTTAATCCTATGGTTATAGTTTATTGGAGAACTCATGTTCATCTTTGAGAATCAAGAACACAAATTATAAAATTCTTGTATGATTTGGGTCTTTTGAAGGAAGTTGAAGAGGAAGTTCTCATAAGGATTTTGGTTGGTTTGGTCTCTCCACAAAACCTAGTTCTTGTCATATATTATTTCTAGGTGAGGGTGGGTTGATTTGTGATATGGTATGACGTTATTTAGGGTGGGAGTTTAAGTCTTGAAGATAAGAACTTCTATATGTTAATGTTGTTTTTGAATGTTTGGATTGCTACTTGTATTCAATGATATGGATGTATGAGAATGATTGGATTTGCTACTTGTTATTCAATGACATGAATGAATGAATGAATGAAGTTTAAGATAAGAGGTATATGATCAAAAACTGATTTTTTTGATTGTGAATAGTACTGTGAATCGATTCACAATATGTGTGAATAGATTCACAGACTCGTGAATAGCACTGTAAATAAATTCACAATATTGTGTGAATAGATTCACTAAGAGATTCATTGAATAGATTTACAGAAGCTTAAAATGATGACTTAGTACAATGTTGGGAAGTGTAACTAAGTGCATGTGTTTGGAAAGAATGGAGTATAATGCTTGTATGATTGTAAGTCTTTGATTGTTATAAATGTTATGTTATTGTGATATTGTCACGTTGAGCATGGTATGAATGCATTGCATTGCATAGTGAGATGGCCTAACCGGAAGGGGTTAGTGTACAAAATGCGAGTGGTTACCTAACCGAAAGAGGTTAGATGAAAGAATAAGCGTGGCATAAATATGTGTATTGCATAGTGAGATGGTCTAACCGGAAGGGGTTAGTGTACAATATGTGAGTGGTTACCTAGCCGAACGGGGTTAGATGAAAAATGTGTGACATAAAACATTGCATATGCATAGCGAGACAGCCTAACCAGAAGGGGTTAGTGTACAAAAAAGTTGAGAGTATACCTAATCGGAAGGGGTTAGATGGAAAGAAAAGGTGTGAATACATGTGCATTCATAATTCATTACATATGTTAAATTGGAATTTCTTGGTGTGTTGAATTGTGTTTATTCTTGCATTCTAATTATATGCATACTTTATTTGCAAGTTATATTCACATTCACTGGGAAGTTGTTCTCACCCCCTCTTTCTCAAATTCGCAGGATAACCCCGGACCCTCTACGGGTTAAGTACAGATGATTTTGATGTATTATGATACTTGTATTTTGGTAGAGTTGAGTTCCATTATGTAATTATGACACGATGTATAATGTAGTGTACTCTGATATAGATGTGATAGGGAAACTGATGAACTACTGTTGATGTTCTCAATTCTGTTAATATTTAAGTGTGCTCAGTCAGGATAGTGTTTAATATACACTTGTATAATTTACGTACTCTGATATTATTTTGAATGAGATCGGAGATCTCCTGTATATATATATATATTCTGGTTGGTTTGGAATAATTGTTGGAATCCGCTGTTTATTTTATGTCGTTTGGTAACATACGAGATATAAAAGAAACTCTGCCGAATTTTTTATATAATGAAAAAAAAATATTCCACATAAAACTTATGGGTTGGTAAATGATGTAGTAATAATAGGTCTTACATCCAACGTGAAGTTTGTAAGGATTTAGAACCAAATGAATTTGCTCTCAGTGGCCATAATATTTAGTATTCATCAAACCAGAATTCTGTGGTCAATTAGCAATGAATTATAATTCATTTATTTTTATGTTGTGTTAGCTTTAAAAGATTATACAATTAACTTTTGTTGATGGCTATCTTTTCTGGATATTATGTAGAATGACCGGTGTTTATCAATCATCTAATACTCTCGTGGGAGGGATCAAATTCCACCTGCATCCAGTTTGAATCTGATGGAAGAAACACATGAAACTCAATATCCTCCAAATGAAACAAGTCAAGCAAATTTAGAAACATAAGATGTCAACGAACGCTCAAGTCCTAATAAAAGAAGATTAACATCAGGAGCTTGGGTGTACTTTAAAAGAGAGAAAATAGATGACAAGTGGAAAGCGATATGCAAATATTGTGAGATGAAACTTGTTGGTGAAACTAGACAATGTACTAAACACTTACATGTCCACATTAGGACTTGTAAGCTTCATATTGTGAGGGCCCAAAGCAAGCAATAATAAAAACTTTGGCACAATCATCAAGTTTAATAGGAGATAGGAGTGAATCACTTATGGTTGGTAACTATTTGTTTAATCAAGATATTGCAAGGATGATTATATTGCATGAATATCCTCTCTCGATAGTTGATCATATTGGCTTTAGAAGGTTTTGTGGTGCTCTTCAACCTTTGTTCAAAGTACTTTCTCGCAATACAATCAAGAGTGATATAATGAAGATATATGATAGCGAGAAGTCTAAGACATTGAAATTACTTGAAAAGAATTCAAGCCGTATTGTGATAACTACTGATATGTGGACTTCAAGCAGTCAAAATAAAGGGTACATGTCTATTACAGCTCATTTCATTGATGATAATTGGACTTTAAAAAGTAGGATTGTGAGGTAACCACTTAATTACTTTGTTCTAAATATGTTTTAGTCATATATGTTTTTTATGATTGATAGTTGTATGTGATATTTATAATTATTTGTTTTAGGTTCATTTATGTGCCTGCACCACATTCTGCTTAGGTTCTTTGTGATGTTTTAGTTAAATGTTTGTTCGATTGGGATCTGGATAGAAACTTGTCAACCTTAACTATTGATAATTGTAGCACTAATGATGCCATGATTGAGCATATTTTTTTATAAGATTCCAACTTCTTATTTTGTACCGAGAAGGAGCTTATTCCATATGCGATATTGTGCTCATATATTAAATTTGATCGTGAAAGATGGGTTGTCAACAATCTATGATTCTATAGAAAAGATTAAGGGAAGTGTTGTTTATTGGGTTGCAACACCAAAGAGGGAGGAGAAATTTGGAGATACTTGCTAACAATTGAACATTGCTTATTCAAATAAGCTTGCACTTGACTGTAGAACTAGATGGAACTCCACATATTTAATACTTGCTTTTGCATTACCATACCAAGAAGTTTTTGAACGTTTAAAACAATGTGAGTCTCAATATAAATGTTTGCCAAGTGATGAAGATTGGGAAATGGCAACTGAATTTTGTGATAAGTTAGAAATATTCTATAGTGTCACTGAGTTGTTCTCAAGTACTCAATATCCAACTTCAAATATTTATTTTCCAAAGGTTTGTGAAATTAGATTGTCTTTGAGAGAATGACTTGTTTCTTCTAGTGACACCATCAAAATCATGGCTTCAAGTATGATCTCCAAGTTTGATAAGTATTGAGGTTTGATTAATGGGGTGATGGCAATAGGGGCTGTTTTTTACCCTAGATATAAAATGAAGTTGTTGAATTATTTCTTCCATCTTATGTATGGAAGTGAATTTTCAATTGAATTTAAAAAGGTGAAAACATTATGTGAAGATTTGGTTGTTGAATATCAAGCTAAGGATAAGAGGAATGGTCCTACTAGTAGTGATTATATTACATCTTCGACTTTGATAGAAGTAGGTTCTATTGCAAAGAAGCAAAATGCAAGTGCAACTATTTCCAACATGTGCAAGAAACTGCTTCAACTAATAATGTCAAGTCAGAATTAGATTGCTACTCAAAAGAGCCTGTTTTGCTTGATAAATCAAATGAAGAAATGTTTGACATATTGGGTTATTGGAAACAAATTGGAGAAACTATCTAACTTTGCAAAGAATTGCAAGAGAATTTTAAGTCATCCCTATCAGTTGCTTCAAAGTTTGCCTTTAGCACCAGTGGTTGATTTTTGAGTCCACATCGTAGTAGGTTAAATTCAGACACATTAGAAGCATTTATGTGTTCTCAGGATTGGTTACGCGTTGCAATAGAAGGTAATATAAATTTATATCTACCTATTTTTTATTTCATTTTTCTTCTTTTTAATGTTAATTTGATTCTATAATCGATAGGTTTTTCAAAAGTAAAGGCTCAATATTGCATAGTTATTGAATATATAGACGTTGATGGTGTTGAGGTAATGGGATATATTGTTATATTAGATTATAAATTATTTCAATATTTTCCATGAAGATACTTGCTTATGTGTTTTTTATTTTATTTTGTAGGCAAGTTCCAAGTAAGAAAAAAAGAATGAAGACTTCACATGGTGGATGGGACAATAAGACATGAAGTTGTTGAACTTGAACTTTATGACCTTGATGTTGTAATGTTGTAGAATTTGTTATTTTTTTAAGCTTGTTGAATTTGTTCTAGAACTTGTTAAACAATTGAACTTGATATTGTATACTTAACAATTAACTTTGTGTTTGAGCTTTAAATTTAAGTTTTTTCAATTATATATATATATGTATGTATTACTGAATTTTACTATTTTTCACTTTTTTTTTACATTTCAGGTTCCCCACAGGAATTTGCGGGGATACAGGGAACATGGACAAGAAAAAAAAATACCTCGCAACGGGGACAGGGAATGGAGATAATAACAGGGACGGGGAGCGAGGGAGTACTCCTCGACCCCGCTTTGCGCGGGTGCCATCCCTAATGGAGACAGCTTGTTGTATGGTGCAGTGGACCAATCTATCCTAAACAACAAAAGAGGTTAGAAAAAGATAAGGAGGACAACTTCAAATGGACACCAAAATGTGTAGGGACCCAAATAGGAACATGTATGAAGTGACTTCACTACCAAAAAATATTTTTTAGCGGCTGTTGAATTTTAGGTTTAATGGTAGTTTTTATCGCCACTAAACATGTTTTGCATCAGTTACCAAATTGTCATGGATAAGAGGGTCGCAAAATGGTTACTGGTGATTTTTATCAACCACTAGTATAACTGCCGCTAATATTTTATTAAGATTAAAATTGTCGGTAATGAAAAATTACAAAAAAATTTATTCGTAACGGTTACCTAAGCATCATAGATAAGAAGGACGCAAAACGGTTAACAACGATTTTCACCAACCGCTAGTATAACTGTCGTTAATATTTTATTAATATTAAAAGCAACGCTAGCTAATGTAAAATAACAAACAAAAAAATTAGTTGGTTTTGAATTAAAACTACGACTGGATGACTAATGTTTTCTTTAAAAAAAATATATATCGCTTGCTTTGGATCCATAACGTCTTTTCAAGCGCATCTTGAAAAAATAAATTTCTTTTCAATAAAAAGTTGTTTTATTAAAAAGATATCTTATTTATTTAAAATGTGTAAAATTGATTATGAGTTAAGATTATTTTTATATAATTAAAAACAGTTTTTTTTTAAAAAAGCTTGTATTTGGAGTTTTTAATTATGTGATTATAGATTATTTCAAAAGCTTTGATAGATAAATATTATTTTACTCTCAACTAAATAAAATTTTTAATAATTTTATATCTCTTTTAATAATTTAATACATAAAAATGATTCTTTTTAAACAATTCAAACAAAATTCTTTATCTTAAAATTGATTATGAACTAACACATCTAAACATTAATTTGTTTTTTCATAATCAATTTTTTTTAAAATCAATTATACATATAATCAATTTTTAACATAATTTTTTTCACAATTAATCCAAACACACATCATAATCTACTATCATACTGCCATGGCAGTACAGGTACCAATTAGACTATATATAGCTCAACCTACACTAATTAAAAAGTTTCACAAAAAGTGCAAAATATGCAGGTTGGTTACATCAGGCAATTAAAAAAGGTAAATAACAAATAAATTCTATTGGCATTCGGGGAAGAATAAACTAATTTTTTTTTCTTCAGATTTTAATGTATAAACAGAGCACATTAAGGTTGCAATTAATTTACCTGGGACAATATCCCACCCATCAACTTTATACTTCCCGACAGTAGGTGATATGATAGACTCTGGGCTGCCATTAACTCAGGTTCCATTGACCTATTGCAGAAAATAGCACCTTCCTCAAACCACCCTCCACCCTCCACAAAAGGATAGTTTTAGAAACAGTATACTTTAAAAACATAAATATACCTGCGAAAACTGCAACTCATGGCCCAAAACCTCCAATGGCATTTCAAATGTGGTTGGGGAATTAATTTAACATGGTAAAACAATCATGAGTAGTATGAAAGACATATTTATGGTACATAACAAATTATAGTTAAAAAAAATAAAAGAACTATTCAATTGTCGTAATCGCTATAGGTTCTGCATGTACAACTGTAGTTACTATATAATAGACAGAGTCTCATATATGGAAGTATTAATAGATATCACCATATGTTTTCCCTAAATAGAAAAAATAGAGTTTCAAATTGTGTTAAGAAGGTTGTATCCAATTATCAACTTAATAACATAATGGCATGCTAAAGACAAACTAATCCCATGTAGTCACTTAGGTATCAAAATTCAGAGAAGCACATTGCAAGAGCACTGTAGACAAGTACTGTGTTCAAAGGTATTAAAAATTTAACAAATTCCGCCAATTAATAGCAATTTGTGCTACTCATCATAATTAACAAGAGAAATTCAAAGCTAAGTAGCTCATTTTAATCAAAGAGGAGCAACAGAAACAAGCAAGTATCAGAGGTAACTTTAAGTCTGTATCCAGGAAAAAACAATTAATTTTTCAGAAGCTTAATCTTATAAACATCATAGAAGAAAAGAATTCATGGGTCCCATCAACAAACGCTACAAGACAGCTTTTGATGCCTTTAGAATAGATATCCATGAACATTGCAATTTAGTCTTGAATGTCAAGTTGAAGAAATGTAACCAGGCATAATATCATAACTAATGATCAAATACCACACCCAAAATTGCAGTGGCAATACGAAGAAAAATCTTCCCATGCACATATGTTACTGTAAAAATTCACATATAACAGGATATTATGATATGCGAAGAAAGATGCATTTTTTTTTTGAAAGAAAGACAAAGGGAGATCAACGATATAACTGAATAAAAAGGATACCTGTCAAGCTCCATAACATCAGTCTGCTAAAAAAATCCTTAATATGAAATACGAACCTATGTCTATTTGGAATTTGGGGGGTTTTGGAGGTTTGCTATAGTTCTTTCCACCATCAGTTGCATCTGGGACGACGTACCCCTGTTATAGACCCCTTAGCTAGATGTTTTGATTTTACTTGAATAGTTCACTTGTTAGAAAATGATGCACATTCTAGAATCTTCAAGAGTAGCAGCAAGCTAAAGTCAAGTCACAATGTTTGGTGCTTGGAGAGAAAGCTAGAAGAATCTAGAAGTCTCCAGAATATTCTAGAACCTTGAAGAACATTCTAGAGCACTCTAGAACATTCTAGAACCTTATAGAATATTCTAGAACACTTTGGAATAATCTAGAATCTTATGGAAGGTTCTAGAAAACTCTAGGCACTAAGAAGTCTCTAGACTCTTGGAGAAGACTCCAAGATTCTCTATAAACCTCTAGAAGGTTGTATGTAAATATCTTAGAGTAAGGAGGTGGGAAGGTTCTAGAACCTCATCACCACCGTACTCTTGGCTTAATCTCTACCGTCCATTAAGGAGGTAGAATTACTATAAATAGGCAAGGCACTTGCACATTTGGTGCAAGCCAAAGCCAAAGCCATCAAGACTATACATACTAATAGCCTTGTATCTCATTCCATCAATAAAATTTCCTTTTCTACAACTATTGCTCCTTACAAACTAAACTCATATAATTAATCATCCTTTCTAAAACTAACAGTGGTATCAGAGCTACGTTCGGTCTTATCTTATGTGGCATTCCTAGCCTTCAACTAAACCTCATCTAACAATTGTTCTACCCATAACCATGACTATCTCAACCATCAATATTCCAGTTCCCATTTTGTCTGAGGACAATTATGAGGATTGGTATAGTCAAATGAAGACATTTCTCCAAGCTTAAGACTTGTGGGAAATTGTTCAAGATGGTTTTGTCAGTCCTGGAAATCAATCTACTTTTTCCGCTGCGGAGCGAAAAAAATTAAAGAAAGATCAACAAAAAAATTCTATCGCCCTTTGCTTCCTACAACAAGCGGTGACCAAGTCAATTTTTTCAAGAATTAGAGACGTGTCTTCATCACAAGAAGTATGGCAGAAATTGGAGCAAGAGTTTCGTGGCGATAAAAGGTGTACGCCTTTGTGCTCCTCCAATCTCTAAGGAAACAATATGCAAATATGAAAATGAAAGATTCTGAGACAATAAAAAATTACTATACAAGAATTATGAGCTTAGTAAGTGAGATGAAAGCTTATGGGGAAGATCTGTCAGATCAAAAAGTTGTAGAAAAAATATTAATTAGCTTGCTAAATTTGATCCCAAAGTGTCTACAATTGAAGACACAAAAGATCTATCGACATTAACAATAACATAATTAATCAGCTCACTACATGCTTTTGAGCAAAGACTGGCTAGTCGTGATGAAGATTCTATGGAAAATGCTTTTCAGTCTAGGCTCAACATAAGGTCTCAGAGGCTAAATAGAGGAGGAGGAAAAGAACAAGAAAATTCAAGAAGGGTAGAAAATTCTAGAAGCTTGGAAAATAAAAAGGGAAAAATCAAACAATATCCTCCATGTGGTATATGCAAAAGAAATAACCACTTGGAAAAGGATTGTTGGCATCGAGGAAAGCCACGGTCTGCCAACTGTAAAAGATTTGGTCACATAGAGAAAGACTGCAGATTAAAGATCAACTACCGTGCCAATTTCTCTGAAGAAAAAGAAAAGGAAGATAATCTCTTCTATGCATCCCAAGCTGATAGAGAGATAAAAGATGAAACATGGTATCTCGATAGTGGCTGTAGCAATCACATGACTGGCGACAAAAGCGTATTCCGCAATATAGATAGATCTATAAGATTTGAAATTCAACTTGGAGATGGTACGTTGGTGGAGGCAAGTGGCAAAGGCACAATTGCCATCAACACCAAGAAAGGTACGAGGCTCATCCATAATGTTCTACTAGTTCCTAAACTTGCCCAGAATCTATTAAGTATTGGCCAGATGATGGAAAAAGGTTATGCCCTACACTTTGAAGGAGATTCTTGCACAATATATGACAACAAAATTAAAAATCTTCAAATAGCAAAAGTGAGAATGAGAAATAGAAATTTTCCAATCAAATGGCGCTATGCTACGGAAACTGCCTTAAAAGCACAAGAAGATGAATCATGGCTCTGGCATCGAAGGTTTGGCCACTTCCACTATCACGGGTTAAAGATACTACACCAGAAACAACTAATGAGAGATTTTCCAAACATAAAAGAGATCAACCAAGCCTGTGAAGGTTGTCTACTTAACCAAACAACATCGTCAATCATTTCCCTCAGGAAAGCATGGCGAGCCAAGGAGTTGTTGGAATTAGTACACACTGACATTTGTGGCCCTATGAGGACTCCATCTCTTAGCAACAACAGGTACTTCATCCTCTTCATCGATGATTACACTAGAATGATGTGGGTATACTTTCTTCGTGAAAAATCAGAAGTCTTTAAAATTTTTAAGAAGTATAAGAACTATGTGGAGAAACAAAGTGGGAGAAGTATCAAGGTGCTAAGAAGCGATCGAGGAAAAGAATACACCTCCAAAGAGTTCGACAAGTTCTGTGAAGATGAAGGAGTAGACCATCAATTGTGTTGGATATGCTCTGAACAAAATGGAGTATCGTAAAGAAAGAAAAAACAGAACAGTGATGGAGATGGCACGTTCAATCTTAAAAGATAAAAACCTGCCAAATATCTTCTGGGTAGAAGCAGTATACACAGCAATATATCTACTAAATCGTTGTCCTACTAAGGTAGTAGAAAACAAGACTCCTATCGAGGCCTGGAGTGGACAAAAGCCTTCAGCAAAGCACTTGAGAGTCTTTGGCTGCATGTGCTATGTTCATATTCAGACAAGAGAAGTAAACTCGGCGATTTAAAAGTCGAAAAAGGAATTTTCCTCGGATATAGCTCGCAATCAAAAGGCTATCGAATATATAACCTACAAACCAAGAAGTTGATAATCAGTCGAGATGTGGAGTTCGATGAAAACGCTGCATGGAACTGGCAAGAAGAAAAGGAAGAAAGAGGAAACATTATAGTTCCCCAATTACAATACGAAGGGCTAGAGCAACAAGAAAGAGAAGCTCTAGACTCCACAACTACAACATCTTCACAATCAACTTCAACAAGCACTAATTCTCCTCCAAGGAAAAGCGAGACCACTACAAGAGATCTATGAAACGTGCAACTCGCAATAATCGAACCAGAAAGTTTTGAAGCGGCTGACAAAGCAAGAAGAGTGGAGGCATGCAATGGAAGAAGAAATCAGAATGATTGAGAAGAACAACACATGGGAACTAGTGGAGAAACCAGAAAATAAAGAAGTCATCGGAGTAAAATGGGTATACAAGACGAAACTTAATCCAGATGGCTCAATTCAGAAGCATAAGGCAAGGCTTGTGGCAAAGGGGTACTCGCAAATACCAGGTATAGACTATACAGAGACATTCGCCCTTGTTGCTCGCTTAGATACAATAAGAGCACTAGTTGCGCTAGCAGCACAAAAGCAATGGAAGATTTATCAACTAGATGTAAAATCCGCATTCCTCAATGGAGATCTACAAGAAGAAATCTATGTTGAGCAACCACAAGGGTTTGTGATCGAAGGAAAAGAAAGCAAGGTACTACGATTAAAGAAAGCATTATATGGACTCAAGCAAGCCCCTAGAGCATGGTATAGTCGCATTGATGGGTACTTCACAAATCAAGGATTCAGGAGGAGTTTGAGTGAGCCAACATTATACATCAAGACCCAAGGACATGAAGACAGGATCATTGTTTCTCTGTACGTGGATGATCTCATCTGTATAGGAAATAATGAGAAGATGATTCAAGAGTTCAAGAAAGATATGATGAAGACGTTCGAGATGAGTGACTTGGGATTGATGCACTATTTCCTCGGCATAGAGATAAAGCAAGAGAAAGATGGAATATTCATTTTCCAAAAGAAATATACACAAAACCTCTTGAAGAACTTCAAGATGTACGGCTGCAAAACTGTGGCAACTCCACTAGTAACAAATGAAAAACTAAGGAGAGAAGACGGTTTAGGACAAGCAGATGCCTCCAATTACAGAAGTCTCATTGGTAGCTTACTCTACCTCACAGCTACTAGACCAAACATAATGTATGCGACAAGCCTACTATCAAGATATATGCAAAGCCCAACTCAAGTACACTATGGAACTGCAAAGAGAATACTACGATACTTGCAAGGCACAGTAGACTATGGAATATGGTATAAACCTACTCCATATTCGAGGTTAATCGGGTTCACGGACGGTGGCCGACTGAGGATCATGGATGACATGAAGAGCACTTCACGGCTACGGGTTTTACACTAGGTTCGAGGATATTTCTCATGGGCATCCAAGAAACAAGACATTGTTGCACAATCATCAGTGACAGCGTATATAGCGACAACAATGACAACAAATCAAGCGATATGGCTAAGAAGAATACTTGAAGATATGGGAGAAGCGACAAAATGATCCAAGCTGAGATCTTCTGCGACAACAAAGTCTGCAATTGCAATGACTAAGAACCCAAAGTACACCATAGCAGAACAAAACATATTGAAATTAAGTACCACTTTGTCGAGGAAGCAAGCAGCAGGCAAAGGAGAGATTGAACTCAAATACAGCAATACAAAGGAGCAAGTACTGAGGACATCTTCACTAAAGCATTACCAAGACAAAGGTTTGAACTACTACGAGAAATCCTTGGAGTTACACAAATGTGCATCAAGGAGGAGTGTTAGAAAATGATGCACATTCTAGAATCTTCAAGAGTAGCAGCAAGCTAAAGTCAAGTCACAATGTTTGGTGCTTGGAGAGAAAGCTAGAAGAATCTAGAAGTCTCCAGAATATTCTAGAACCTTGAAGAACATTCTAGAGCACTCTAGAACATTCTAGAACCTTATAGAATATTCTAGAACACTTTGGAATAATCTAGAATCTTATGGAAAGTTCTAGAAAACTCTAGGCACTAAGAAGTCTCTAGACTCTTGGAGAAGACTCCAAGATTCTCTATAAACCTCTAGAAGGTTGTATGTAAATATCTTAGAGTAAGGAGGTGGGAAGGTTCTAGAACCTCATCACTACCGTACACTTGGCTTAATCTCTACCGTCCATTAAGGAGGTAGAATTACTATAAATAGGCAAGGCACTTGCACATTTGGTGCAAGCCAAAGCCAAAGCCAAAGCCAAAGCCATCAAGACTATACATACTAATAGCCTTGTATCTCATTCCATCAATAAAATTTCCTTTTCTACAACTATTGCTCCTTACAAACTAAACTCATATAATTAATCATCCTTTCTAAAACTAACATCACTACGTACGTTCATTCCATTGGCATGGTGGGTAAAAAAATTATGTACGTTGTGAGTCCACTGAGTGAAAACTCTTCTATTAGGAAATTATTATGAGGAAACAAAGCAACAAAATAAGACATCAAATTCAGAATCTTAAGTTTAAACTGTCAAAAATCCTAGGTAAGAGAAATCAAAGGCATATCTTTTATTTTCCATTTCACTTTATTAGTACAATCATAGTGAATCCTTGTCAATAACTAGCATCTGAAAACAAGGAAACAAAAGATGATGCCAGGCCAAAGACATCACCTACAACGGTTGAAATTGTTGCTTGCAAACAAAATTTTGCCAATTTTGATATAAAACGACGCTTTCGAAGACGGGGGCCAGCTGAACTAGGATTAACAACAGCACGGGGCACACCATGATCCACCCTAAAATCATCAGCAGCTGGTGAAGCATCACCATCCACACTAGTACTACCTTCGTCATCAGCACAAGCACGGTATATCTCCACTATAATGGGATTACAGATGCTCTCGAGCTCCTTCTTATTGCACTCAAACTCATAAGTTTCTGCTAATTGGCTACCATCAAGCCACTGTATGGCCAGCTCAATTGCATCATCTACCTTCTTCTTGTCAGCTGGTGAAAGCATTGAACTGATCTCCTCATCTTTTATAAACTTCCTCATGTTGTAAGCATACTTCTCCAAAGCATTCTTTGCTTCAACCTTCTCCTTGAACTTCTCATCTTCTGCCTTGTATTTCTGAGCTTCTTGAATCATCCTATCAATTTCGTCCTTTGACAATCTTCCTTTCTCATTGGTTATGGTAATCTTTTTGTTCTGCCCAGTGGTTTTTTCCTCAGCAGAAACGGTTAAGATGCCGTTGGCATCAATAACAAAGCAAACATTGACCTGAGGAACACCTCTGGGCGCTGGAGGAATGCCTGAAAGCACGAAGTTTCCCAGTAAGTTGTTATCACTGGTTCTTGTTCTCTCACCTTCATAAATTTTAACCAAGATACTGGATTGGTTATCTGAAATTGTGGTGTATCCTCGTTCATTCCTTGCAGGAATGGTAGTATTCCTTGGAGTAACTATACTCATAAGAGCTTCTTTTTCTATCTCCACACCTAGGGACAGAGGAGTAACATCCAATAGCGATATGTTCTGTACCTTCTTAGTGCCTTCACCAGTCAATATAGCAGCCTGTACAGCAGCACCATAAGCAACAGCCTCATCAGGGTTGATGCTGTTGCAGAGATCTTTTCCATTGAAGAAGTCCTGCAATAATTGCTGCACTTTGGGAATCCTAGAAGAGCCACCCACGAGAACAACATCATGGACACTTCCCTTGTCCATCTTAGCATCGCTAAGACACATCTCGACGGGAATGATGCACTTCCTAAAGAGGTCTCTGTTGATTTCTTCGAATGCAGTGCGAGTGATTGACGAATAGAAGTCAATACCCTGATATAAAGCATCTACCTCAATGGTGGTTTGAACCGAGAATGAGAGTGTCCTCTTTGCTCTTTCACAAGCATTTCTCAACTTTGTGAGGGCTCTTGGGTCTCCACTAATGTCCATTTTGTTCTTTTGCATGAATTCCAGTGCAAAGTAGTCCATCATTCTTTTATCAATGTCCAATCCTCCAAGGTGAGTGTCTCCAGCAGTGGCCTTCACTTCGAAGATATCCTCTTTAATTGTGAGGAGAGACACATCGAAAGTACCACCACCGAGATCAAAGATTAAAACATTCCTCTCACCAACACAACCAGTTTTCTTGTCAAGACCATAAGCAATAGCTGCAGCAGTCGGCTCATTTATTATTCGCATAACATTGAGGCCAGCAATGATGCCAGCATCTTTAGTAGCTTGACGCTGGTTGTCACTGAAGTAAGCAGGTACAGTGACAACTGCATTCTTCACGGGTGACCCAAGGGAAGCCTCTGCAATCTCACGCATCTTTATGAGGACCATAGATGAGATTTCCTCTGCAACAAACTGCTTTTCCTCACCCTTGAACGTAACAGTAATCATGGGTTTGTCATCAACACCTGCAATGACCTTGAATGGCCACAACCTCAAATCATTCTGAACAGAGGGGTCGCTGAATCTCATTCCAATTAACCTCTTTGCATCTACAAAATAATAAAGTTTCCTGGTTATCAGTGTTATAATATTGAGTTTATCCCCTGTTATATTTTCTTTCCCCGAAATACTAGAATATCGTCTACACAAATTTAAATGTTAAGTCCTTTCAGTGTTTAATGCTTCATCAAAATAGTTTTTTTAATCTGAATTTACTCTATAGTATCCTTAACTTCTTCAGCTCAAATCCTCAACCATTTTTTTGGGTACATGAACGGTGAAGCATTTGAGTAGGGGAGAGAATAGGTTGTCTAGTGTTGAATGGGAATTCCGATTTCATCGTCACATTCAAATCTTAAACACTGGAGAGCTACTCATTGGCATCCTCGAGACCTCAATAATTAACGATGTTCAACAGTTGGTCAAAGTAAAAAAGGAGTGTAGTGTAATCTAGGACTACATCTGAGGTTTGTTGTCATTTTAACAAATTTCAAGGTTGTAGAGATAGTGATGGGAGGCTCTCCGCGGTTAACATGTCGGAGGTGCGGTAGTGACTATGTCGGTGTTACGAGCGGTAATAATTATTAGATAATTTTTAATTTTTATTTTTTAATATTAAAAAAATAAAAAGAAATTATTTGGAATTGAAATTTTTAAATTTTAATTTAAAAATTGAGACTAGTATAAACTAATTATTTTTTAATTTTATAAAATTAAAAGATCCAATTTCAATTCTAAGCTCAATTTTAAGTATAATTTTATCTGCCAAACAAGCCTTATATTTATTTTATCTAATAAATAATTGGTATCTATATATGTCTTTTATGTAAAACCAAAATTATACTCTTATTTTTTTTATTTTGTTTCTTTTGTTGAGTTCTCTAACTCAACTTCTTCTAAGCAAAGATTGCACTTTCAAATATTTTATTGACGCAAGACAAGAATTATCATAATATGTTGTTGCAGATAAGGATAACAAAAA
Source organism: Styphnolobium japonicum (assembly GCA_023212625.1). Taxonomy (NCBI): domain Eukaryota; kingdom Viridiplantae; phylum Streptophyta; class Magnoliopsida; order Fabales; family Fabaceae; genus Styphnolobium; species Styphnolobium japonicum. Next base: position 17,466,791 of record JALBWW010000011.1, read on the forward strand.
TATTTGTTTAAGTAAATTTTTTCCAATGAGTAAGATAAATTTATCTTCGTTTAATGAATGAGGTGGGGGCTAACGAGTAATCGTTAAATAAATGTATAAAAATATCCTAAGTTGAAAAACATAAAATTTGTAAAAATATGTACATATTAGCAATTTTATATTTGTATATAGGCAATTGTAATATATATATATATATATATGTGTGTACATCAAATGTTATATCCTGCTTGTGTCTAAAAGTATCAAAATATATAATATACATGACATTAGTTTAATATTTAGATCTGAATTTACTAAATAATATTATTTTATTTTAAAATTTTATGTTGTTTCTTGTTGGATAGAGTCGTGTGGTTTTGAAATTTCATATTGCTAAATAAAATAGTGGTTTGTGATGCTAGAATTTCATCTTTGTCTTATTTAGACAAATTAATTGGAAGTTTAGTCTTGGCTTAGAAGTAATGGAGCTAGAGGATTCAACAAAAGGAAACAAAATGATAAAATGTGAGTATAATATTTTTTACATAATATAGACATACATAGTATGTTAATTTTAGAGCAAAATAAATATATATAAATGAATTATACTCTTCATACAATTTATCAAATTATATCTCTTTTACTTTTATATTAAAAACTTAACTTGATTTTGTAATTAAAAAAGACATTATAAGATTAAGCTTAAAAACTATTATTGTATTATATATCTCACGGTGTTAAGGTTTCGTTTGAATAAATAACTTATATGAGTACTTATTAAAGTAGAGCTTATTTAATAAGCTCTACTGTCATAAGTATTATCTAAAATAAGCTAAATAACGTTTGAATAAATATTTTGATAAACGCTTTTTATAAACCCTTTGCAATAAATATAAGACCTTTGAGGGATATGCTATGAATTGTATCAATCTCTTAAGTTAATTTTGTCAAAAATTATTATAAAAATAACTAGTACCTATAGTATTTTTAACTTTAACAAAAACTTAAATTTTTAGCTTATGAAAATAAGCCCAAAACAGGTTATAAGGGTTTCATAAGCTGTTGTAATAAGCTCATCCAAACAAAAGAAAAATACTTCATAAACACTTATTGTAATAGATAAGCCCAAGTAAGTTGTATATAAACGTATCCAAACGATTCCTGAGTCTATAGTTAGTCATAATAAAATAGGGTTGAATATTCGCAATTATACTTAAGTTTTTTTAAATAATATTAAATTGAAGATTTATGTACATTTTAGTCTCGGAAATGAGCATTTAACAATATAACGATATAAATTGATATTTTATTAATTTTAGACAACATTCTTTGATAAAGTTTGCTTGTGAGATGGAAAAACACGAAAGAACCTTCCAACCTCCCTTATGCTTCCCACTGGAAAGTTCTTAATTAAAGTTCCTAACCTTAAATTCTTAACTTTTCATGATTGTATTTTATTTTATTTTTTTAGTTCTAAGAAGGCTTTCCTGTACTTAAGGAAAAATGAGAAATAAGAATGTGAGGGAATAAATTCTTACCACAATCTCTTGGTAAAGATGTACCAATTGTGCTACTCATTTATTGTCAAGCTCGAGAATTAATTGCAATATTTTAAAAATTGAACTTTTATAAATTTTATTATTTTAATTTTAATAAATATATTATTGTGTACATAAAAGATATAACACATAATAATTAATTAACAGCCCAACACTTCGTAACATACTAAGTGTAACGGTTTTTGGCTTATTAGAAAGGCACCCAATTTTAACAATAGAAACTCTAGTTTATAAAGTAAAATTTAAATTTTGATTTCACTGTGTAGTTATAATATCTGTAGTTGTGTTGGATAAAAATTTTTATACAATTGAGAAATATTATATATTAAAAAGATATTTTTAACTAGCTAGTAAACTAATGGCATTTGTTAGTTATACTATATGCACTAGTTTTAATAAACGACACATTTTTATAATAAATTAAATTCAATTTAACAAATTGGCGTAAAGGTAAATATAATGTTCGCGTGAAAAACAATTCAATACAAAGTAATCAAATATAATTTTAAGTATTTCAATATGTCTTTTATTAATAAAACTCTATTAATTAAAACAACTAATGCAACAACTAATGGATTTATCAATGTGACAAATCTATTTCATGCTCATTAGCGCGAGCTCATGTAGCTTACCACGAACTCATGTAATAATTGCAACAACAGATCAGATCAGATCAATGTCTTATTTATTTGTTGGGATAAGTAAATGAAGCGGTAAAATCCTGAAGAAGTTGAATTTTTTAAGATTCAAATATTTATTTATTAACAAAACGAAGTCAATAAAATTAATTGAAAAATAAATTCACCAATAAGAGCTCTACTTTTAAATAGAATTACAAAATTTTTTGGTTACATACTAGAGGTGTTAGTACTTGAGCAGGTAAGGAGAAAATGTGGCTTAATAAAGAATCAAACATTTAACATTAACATTAAAAAGATTTGGGTCAGTATAAATTGGATTACAAGCTCATTTCTATAGAATTATCTTTTTTATAATTATATATACATGTTATTTGAGTCAACTTATGTAAACCAAACAATCAAACGCGATCTATCCATACCACTAACTCATACTAGCACGGGCAGTAGAAGTAAATGTAGTGTACTATATCAAAATTCCTGGAAAAAAATTGCTCGACTTCAATTTTTTTTTAAAGTATTACAGAACATGACACATGACAAAACAAAAATTTAAATCTGTACATTAAATTAATTTAAAATTAAAATCAAGACGGTATAGTATAATGTTTTGAGAGTGCAAATATATTTTATTTCCCATATATATCATCATCATCTTCATAAAAAAAAAAATAGAAAGTACAAATGTATTTTATTTCCTATTTCATGGATATATATAATAAAAAATTAGAAAATAGAAAAATTGCTAGAGCAGTAATATCATCATATTGATATAAAATAATAGTTATAAATAAATATATACATAAATCTATGCAAATGTATGGATTTATAACTAATTATAGACTATAATATAAGTATAATGAACATAAATACTTTAACGAGAAGTAATATTTACTATTGTTATAACATATACTTAATAAATCAATTTCATGAATACACCACCCAAAAAAAAAAAAAAAAAATTCCCATACACAAAAAGTAGACAAGGAAAGAAAAGAGATTACCAAAGACCGTGTTAGTTGGGTTCAAGGCAGCCTGGCTCTTAGCAGCATCACCAGTCAACCTTCGGGTGTCTGTGAATGCAACATAAGAGGGTGTAGTTCTGTTCCCTTGGTCGTTGGTGATAATTGCCACCTGATCCTTCTTCCATACTGCAACGCACGAGTACGTGGTGCCCAGATCTATTCCGATCGCGGGTCCCTCAACTTTCTCGGCCATTCTCTCTTAAATGAAAGAACAAATTTCAGAAAGAAGGAAAAGACTAATGTGATGAATAGAGTTGAAGGTAAGTGAGAAAGATATATAGGTGGAGGGGGTCCAACAACTCATGCTTCCACAGTTTAGAAAATACACTAGTGGGTAGTGGGGCACAAATATCAGTCTCCTCAACCAACTAGTGTTATAGAGAATGGGGGTTGGAGATGGAACTCAGCTACAGGTTGACTTCCAAGTTTTCCACGGAATACCCAAGTGGAACATATATGAGATGCAAAGTCTATGCTTTCTAGAGTCAACTAGTGTTATTTCAAAAGAACAACTGGTGTTTGAGGATGTGTTTCTGACAGAGAGAGAATAATAAAATGTTGCAACTTGCTCGATTACGCGACTTGTATTATTTTGGAAATTGAAACCCACTTGTCAGTTCAGACGACCACGTTCTTTTACTTGGTCAAATTCTTGCAAATGACAATTTCTATATTTTCGGAATTTTCTTGATGACTTTTCACGTTAATTTGCAAGCATTAACTACATGATCTAGATGCGTTTTACAGTGAGTTATTACTCTTGATGAAAATTTTTAAGAGTTTAGATTTTTAATTTCTTTTATCAACCACCCTAATTATTCATTTGGGCTGAGTGGCGCTCCGCGATATCTCCATAAGTTATGTCATTTGGATTTTCTATGAAACTAATTCACGATTAATAGGTTAGAGCACAAGAGTTTTTGCTGCATCCCAACCAAAGCAACTCTCACTATGATTCAAATTTGCATCCTATCTTGTGGGGTGAACCTGCTTACTAGCTCGACCAACCATCAATTAGTATAAGTTTAGATTTTTATAAGGTACAAAAAATCTCTGATACCAATATATAAATTTGTAAAAAGCAACTCAATATTTTACTAGTAATTTACTACTAGAAAAACAACGTTTAACAATGGATAAATCTGTCCCTAATAGAAATTAGTGACAGATGATAACCATCGATTATAGGGCAATCACTTCTTTGTTATGGCTATCACAAAATAGTGATGAGTATTTTTCATCACTGAATTCTGTATAGTCATCATTACTGTAAAATAAGAAATCAAGCTTCACGCCATTTTGGTTCTTTTTCAATGGTTTCGGCAAAATTATGGCAATTCTGAATGGCCTTAATTTGAGGTGGGATTGAAGCTTTAGGCAGAACTTCATTCAACAAATATGCTTTTAAGTTAATATTTTATGATTATGAGAATATTATATTTGAGTTTAATTTTGATCCATTGTTAGTGTAAAGTTTTTTATACTATCATCCAATACTACAAAAAATTAGCTATTTAGAGGAGGTTATTTAGCGGCGGTTTTTATAATTGCCTCAAATTAAGAATTTTGTGGCCTTTTTAGGAACTGCCACAAATTAAAATCTTTTAGCAGCGGTTTATTATGTTTAACGGCGGTTGTGACATACCTAAACCATGCCTTCATTTTGTCCCCCCAAAATCCCTAAACCCCTATCGTGTTTGCTCTTGCCTGCTGAAACCGCTAGTGAGCTCCAGCTTCTTCGCTGGTAATGCCCTTTCAAGAAGGAAAAAAAAGCTTGGTTAACAACATAATTACTCATGTCATTTCACTCACTCTCTTACTCACACTCTTTCTCTTTCTCCGCTTCAGATCTTGCAGCGTAACAGAGCTCCATTTCAAGAAGAAAAAAAAAGCTCGGTTAACACAACTTGGTTGGTTGCAAGAAGATCATCTCACACGATTTCCTCCTTCAAAAGTCCCCCTTCAATCACCGCCCCCAATCTTGCTGGTAAGCTGAAACCTGAAACCTGAAATGTTCAACTTTATATTTGCTAGTCATCAACCTAAACTATAGTTCTTGGTAGCTTTGCTTTCATTATAAAACCGCTGGTAATAAATTTGAGGAGGTCGTTAACCGCCGCAAATTAGCATATTTCTTGTAGTGCAATAACGTATTAACACATCATTAGAAAACTTTGACTTTTTAGGTAGTTAGTGTTATAATTAAACTCTTTTAATGATGTGTCAATACATCATTAAATGATAGTACCAAGAACTTTTACACTCTTTCCCATAACCATGCTTTCTACCCAGCAAACCACTCACAATCAAGCCCATAATGCTAATCAAGATGGTGCTAAAGCCCAGCCTACATTTGATCTAATCTAACCCCCTAACGCCGATCACCCCCTGACAATCTAGCGCTCCTTGAAGAGATCAAGCAATTGAAAAATAAAATTGAGGAACTCAAGAAGAGTAACCAGAGGGAAGGAATCACAACAATGATTGCGAGTCCAAGAAACCCATAGCTATCAAGCATAACCAGTAGAAGGAGTCCAACCATAATGAGAATCAAGCCTCAAAGTCTCCAAACAGACTAAGAACCAAAATCAAGTCGAACCTTATTCATTTAATCATCCTTTTTGGGAATTATAATGGTAGTAGCCTTGCCTAAGAACCTTCGAACTCCCACCAACATCGAGTCTTATTATAGATCCACCGACCCTTAAGAGCATTTAGACACCTTTAATAGCCATGCTCCTGACGGGAGCTTCAGACCTGATTATGCACCAAGCTTTTCTAGTAACCTTAAAGAAATCAACATTACATGGGTTTTCTTCATTACCACTTCAATCGATATCAGAGTTCTCCAAGCTCGCGTCAAGCTTCCTAGCAAACTTCACTACTAGCAAAACCCAACCTAAGTTGTTGAAACCAAATTCTTATAAAAAGGTTTAAGTACTAATTTCTTAAAAGCTGTAATTTTCCCTGTTTAAGTTTTGAGGATAACAAAAATATTTATTTAGTTTGAACAAGTAAGTGTTTCGACAATAGTATTTACAAATCACTACTTGTATGTGCGTCCATTCTGCTCGATGCTTAAAGATAACTCTTTATGCGTCCATTATGTTATAACTCTTCGTGCGTCCAACTCTTTGTGGGTCCAATAAATGTATTATATACTTTTACTATTGGTGCGTCTAATATTTGTATCCATATACTGTTACTTTTTATTAGTTCGTCCAATACGATCTTATTGCCAAAACTCGGACTCAATTCACTCTTTCAAAGTTCAAGCTCAAGATCTCGTCCAAGTGAAATTTCAAAACTGAAGAACTGTTCCTCATTAAATGTTAGAAAAGAACTCTGACAGCTCACGGCGACAGAAGAAGTCAACTAAGCCACTTTTGCTGACATTGTCTAACAACTACAAAGATCTGCAAATAAGAAACCGTCTGCAATCTTAGACAAATCAGGACTTTGTTTTCATTGATTGGAAATCTCAGAGAATAAAAGTCACCGTCAGAAGAAGTTCAGCACTTTTCCAGTAGATGTATTTAATGCTACTCAGAACGGTAATAAATGTTTCCGTTGGACGATCTAGCCCATGAAGTCTGCTCAATTTGTTCTTACTTATAAAGAGAAGAAGCAGCACTTGAAGAAATAGAGCGATCTTTGCCGAAGCATCCTAAAAAGTCTAAAAAGCCTTATTTCTTCTTGATTTTCTATATACGTGTAAAAAGAAAAAGCCTTGAGATTTCTATTGTCCATTCTCATTTGTCAGTGAGTTTCAAACTCAAGCTTTCATCTACTTTCACTTATTCATCTTAAGCATTGTAAGCCTGAAGAGGCTGTGTGTAAAAGAATACTTGTGAGATTGAACCTGAAGAGGTTGAAAATACTTGTTACCTGAAGAGGTGCATAATACTTGTAATCGTGAAAAAGATTAGTTGGAAAATCCTTCGGGTTGAAGGGACTGGACGTAGCTCTTGGTTGATAAGAGTGAACCAGGATAAATCTCGTGTGTAAGCTTCTCTTCTCTTCTAGTGTGCTTTTTTATATTCACTAACCTCTGGGGTTTACCATTGTGTTTATTAACAAAGATCTTTTATTTGGTTTTAGAACGTGTTAACCATTTTATTAAAAGTCTTTTCAAAATCCTTAGAGTCGAATAGGACTAAGCGGTGTTGGTTCTAAGCTCTTTGCTTGTCAAACTTTATCCTTCGCTGTGTTCTATTTTCTATTGAAAAGGAAAATCTTTTATTAATCATCAAAAAGGGTTAAGAAACACAATTCAACCCCCCTTCTTGTGTTTCACTTGGTTATTTCATAAGTGTGCTACAAGCCTGATTAACTTTAAGTAGTAAAAGGATTAACCACTTAGGGATTTCATAAGGAGATTCAACAAAGAGGTTATCTAGATAAATGACTTTACTAATTTTGTTGCCTTGCATTCTATCATAGCCAGCCTATGTCCAGGCCTATTCATGAGTTCCTTGGCCAAGAAATTCCCAATTGACCTTGACAATCTTAAGATGAGACAAAAAAAAGTGCATCAATATGGAAAAAGACATAAAAGCAAAAAAAGAAGATGAGAAGGCAGGCGAAAACAAGAAGAAACTCGTGGATCAACCCAAGAAACAATGAGAACCTCGAGGAAACCTTGATGGGAAGGCAGATATGCTAATTACAATCCCCTCAAAGTATCCCGTCAAAAAATCCTTAAGGAGGTCTATCATACCGAGTTCATAGGACTCCCCCACCCCAGCTATTGAAGCACCAGAAACACCAAAGATTTGTGATCACTTTATAAAATAGAGTCATTTACTCTTGATTTATGCATAAAAGAATGCAAAATCCTTAAGCTATGTGTTAGCATGGGTAGATTTTAGCTTTATGTTTAATATAGTTACTTTATTTGACATACGTGCGAGTTTGGTTGGATTTTGTTAAGACTTTGGCATGATTAATTCAAGTTTTTATCTGTTGGTGATTTTAAAAGCCCAAGAAGGAGCCTAAAGATGTGAAGAAGCTGGTTGAAAGCACCTACTGACCATTCTGCAATGTTTTTAGTATAATTGTTGATATAAACTTCAGATAGGGATGCCTCTTGATGCATTTAAGAAAATTTCTAAAACATTGCTAAAGAAAATGAATACCAGTTAGAGCATTTGGAGGGTGAAATATGAAGAGCAAGGCAGAAAAGAACTTGACCAATAGGATGAGCACGCTGACAAGAAGTTGTCGAGACCCGTCAAATAATAAAAATTACCGGTTCACAAACTAATTTGTAGTATAGAGAATGAACCGAATCGTCTCTCAAGGACCCAAAAAGAACAAAGATTTAATCAGATCAAGATAATTAAAATGGGGGGTTTTGTTGTTGATTAACAATATTGATAAAAATACAAGACTTAAAGTTGAAAACAAATCTAAATAAACAACCAATCCAAGGAAATTTACCGATCTTGAGTTTAATCCATCATTGATCACAAGAAATTCACTTAATTGCTAATCATGTTCTTGGCCTTAGATCACATCAAGACGCCTCAACATGATCCAAGAATCCTCTACTAGATAAGCATCTAGGATTTAATTAACCAAGGTTAGATAAAGTAAGCATCATCCAAACATAGATTAACTTAAGATCCAGAATTTAACCAAGCTAAACAATCCATCAAAAAGCTTTCATAAATTGTTTATTCTTTGTGATCCTCTTTGAACACATGATAATAAAGCTATTACCACATCAACATCTAAATCAAATTAAGCAATTCAATCTATATAAAAATCAAAAGAGGAAGAAGATAAACTTGAATAACAATTAAACAATATGAACAAGCAAAACAAGAACTCCAAATTAAACATCAAGATGGCTAATCCCTTGGATTGATTATAAGAGCCTAGCCTTCCATGGATGGGAAGGAAGAACTCAGAAATAAAAGAACAAAAACGAAATTGTAAAGAGAATGGAGAAGAAGAGAAAGAAAACTTTCACAAATAATCAAACTTTCTTCAAACTTACTTAAAATTGAATTCTTTATAATACAAAGAGATTGACTCTATTTATACTAATCCTAGAAGCCAATTTATACATGTACATAATCTGAATACAAGCTGTAAAAACATGGAAATTGTCAAATATGGAAGCTTGATGCATGGTTGGTGGGTTGGTGCATGGTAGGTGGGTTGGTGTATAGTTGGTGGCTTTTAGTCAACAACTCTTATCCGAATTCTGGCTTCATTTTCATCACCTAGACGGTGCATTTTGGCTTTGAGGTCTTCATGAAAGTTGCATCCAGTTGTCTCCTTGAAAATTTTCAATTGGAATCATGCCATTTGGACTTTTAGAACTCCAAAAATGCTAAAAACATTGCATCTACCTCAAGTTTGGTTGGAAGAACGTGTTTTCAAATTCAAACCAACTTGTAGCTTCATAATCATGCCTAAAACGACATCTATTGACTAAATGGTCTTCCGTGAACTTGGAGATATGGGTCTTATCTTTCCAATGGCCAAGTTTCAGCCTAAGAGGAGGCCTATAACCCACTATATAGTCCAATATGTGCATATGGTTCCGTGACAGCAAACTCACTCTGCATTACAAGGCTATTTTGGACCCTTAGAAGTCCGATCCAGCTCTTAAGTTCTTCATGAAACTTGTAGAACCTTGCCTTAGCTTTCCAAAGACACCAAGATCACCTCAAATGGATCACCGAGTCCCAAGTTATTGCCTAACCATGGAGGAAAGGTCAAAATGCATCAAAATCCAAGAATTATTCATAATTTGCATTAAAGCCCAATGAAGCCCAACAACATTAAACTCATCTAAAATACTAATATTGGGCACAATAAACATCTAATAAAGCCTAATACAAAGCTAACATAAGTGTCTCAAATTGATTGATCAAATTCCCCCACACTTAAGCTTTTGCACTCCTGGGCAAAACACATAAGAACAAAACTAAAGAAAAACAAGAAACATTATATTATTGAACTAAAAACATAAAAACTGATTATACCTAATCTAATCCACTTTCGTAGGAAAACGCGATGGCACTTAGCATGTGCCATAAGCCTTTAAACCCCTAGGTATCCCTAGTGGACGAGTTATAGTCTCGTGAGGGTTTACCAAGATGATACCCAAAACATGTAATACTTTATTTAATCAATTCAACTAATTTTTAAATACAAGCATTGTATCAAATATAAATCATAATTAATACGTCAAGTATGCTTAACAAAGAATAGTTGAATCAAACCAATTGAGAATAAAGTATAGCATAATCATGCTTCAATCAGAAATATGCATGTTCAAATTGAGTAAAATTCCTCACAAGTAACACTCAAATCATACAAGGTGTTTAGGTTAACTGTTTGCGCTCAACTCAGTCAAATTATGAAAGTATTTTACCATAGGCTTGCATATACATCAATTCTCCACTACTTAGATCAAATAAATTGCAAAAATCAAGAGGTCTTTCAGAAAGGTTATAATGAGACTATAAGATGAAGGAAGGAAACAATATGGATAATGGCAGGTTAAAACCAAAGAGAATAAAAGAGCATTGGGGAGCAATCAAGTAGAAAGCATAAATTTTTTACCCAAAACCATAAAATGCTCATTCTCTTCATACATTCCTTCCTTTTTCGATTCTTTTCTTTTACAACCTTTTGGCTTTATTTTCTTTTTCTCTTTTTTTTTCTTTTTTCTTTCTTTTTTTTTCTTTTTTTTTGTACCAAGCATTTCGCATCAGCATACCAATTCCCCCACACTTAAATCATTGCAAGCAAAAGAACTCCTCCAATAAGAAAATCAATGCTCTCCTATTCCCTAAGGTAAGGTAAAACATGATTTTTCACTCAAGGCTTGTAATGAGCTAAGAACAAAGAATGGGTAAGTAGGCTCAGAGGGAGTTAACAATGGGATAAATGCAAGGTATGTTTATTTGGCCAAAGCAGCTAAGTTAAGAAAAATGTCTCTGCCATTTTCATGCAACATACAGACCAATGTAATCTCAAATCGATTCAATGTAAGTTCTAGAAAATAAATTCATAATTGACATCACTCATGAAAGAAAATAAACCAAGTGTAAGTATCAAACTTGGAAAGGCCTAAAACTCACAAAGGTATGGAACATTCACTCAATTCAACCATGCTTCCTTCCTAATATCCACAGTCATATACACATGTACATTATGAAAATGATTCAACTATAAACTGTTTTGCATACTTTTATCATCAATTAAGTTCAGATTCAGCACATGCTTGTATCAAAATCAATTGAAAAGATCAAAATGAAATTTTTTTTTAATATGCAAGAACAAAATAATTTAAGACATACTATGAAATGCAAGTTAAGATGCGTCTCAAGAGCAAAACTACTCCTTACTCTGCCATCATACATCTAATAAGCTAGTAACAATAAAGATAAGCTGGTTAGTTTTTTTTTTTTAACTAAACTATGTACATGGTATTGTCAACTATCCCTCCCCCTAACTAATTTAAGACATTGTCCCCAATGTCAAAATAAAGATAGGTAGAGTGTAGAAGGTCTTACCAGAATACTGCAAATCAAGCCTGAAATAAAAAAAAAATTACAAAAAACTAAAACCAGAACAGAAAACAAAATTTCACAAAGACAAAGTCAAATCAAGTTTTTGCTTTTTGCTGTTGCTGCCTTATTCCCAATTCAGTGGAGCCATTGCTGGATCACGTTGTGGTACAAATTCGTTTAGTTGATCGAGCAATTGTTCAGGAGTTGCAGCAGTTACAAGAACGTGTCGCTTATGAGATGAACCTTGTTTCTACAGCATGATCAAGAAAACAAAACAAACTGTCATAAAAACCATTAACATTTAATATACCTATGGGTTTTTGGTGAAAGTTCTACTGTGACTAGGATGTAATTTAGAAGAGCTCTTCCAAAGTTCCAAAACCACCAGGTAGGGCAATAAAGGCATCAGCATTTTCTATCATAATGTTCATGCGTTGGTGCATGCAAAATATCATTACTTCATCCCCTAATGTTTTTCCAATGGGCTTGCTGATAGATAAAGGACTGGGAATGACACCAAGGACTTTGTCACTTCCTAAATGTGCAGCAGTTGCTACACAACCCATTAACCCAAGACTACCTCCTCCGTAAACTAAATGGATTTCTCTTTCAGCTAGCACTCGACCAAGATGGTTTGCAATATTTACAAACTCTTTATCTTTACCAGGATTAGATCCACAAAAGACACAAATACTCTTGATCCGACAAACTGAAGTGACTTCCATTTTTTTCTCTGTTTTTTTTTTATACTCTCACCTTATCAATGATCTGAAGAGAGCAAAGTGCATTATTTAAAGGAATCAAAACTCAAATGTAATAATTACACCTATAAAGGAAGGGTAGATTCGTGTGTCAAACAAGTTTGAAAACAAAACACAGCAATGATAATAGCTATATGACAAGGATAAAAGACTAATCTATATGTGTCATAAGAACTTTGAAAATACGCAACGCATATTTCAAAAAAATACAGCTAAAAGTTTTTTTTTTGAATTTTTTTGAATTTTTTTTAATAAACAAGAAGAAAAAGGAAAATAAAAAATAAAAAATAACGGCTTGAATGCTCTCTATGGGCCGATGGTCGGCTTGAATGCTCTCTATGAGCCGATGGTCGGCTTCCCATCCAATTTTCTTAAAAATTGGCAAACAGGGTCTTTTTTAGTCAGATTCCCGAGACTATAACGCTCATGTTCATATTGGAATATTGGCCATAAATCGAGATGTACTCTCTGCATATCTCCACTAGGATGCGTCTCAAGAGTCAATAGAATGTTATCTAAAGACTCCTTACTCATGTCATCCTTAATGAAGTGAATTTTATCAAGTCGATTTATAGAGGCCATTCCAATTGATCGGCATTTTGTGTTACAGGTCCATCTTGCACATTTATAGCAGACTTGTAACCTTTTTACTCTTCTCTTCTTTACATATGAACTTTTGCCTAGCCCTGGCATATATGAAACAAGAGCGTCAGAAAATTCCCCTATGATTCGGACCTTTGCTTCGATCAACCAGCGTATATCCGCAGGGATGCCTTTGTGCATAAGCATCCTTAATCTCTCAAACCTTGCACAATAAATGTTAGTTAAAGCATTTTGAGGGAGAGAAGGGAATTGCTTCCAGAGGTTAAAAAGCTGATTATCCATTTCGAAAAAAAGAAGAAAAAGAGTAAAAAAATTAAGTAAAATTATATACAGATTTCAGTGTTTGTAGGTAACTAAAGGGACCGAAAAAGATTTTCATGGAGTTCCGTTATCCGCCATTTAACCGGTGAAAAATCATCTGTCAAAGAAAAACAAACAAAATAAAGACAGAAAAATCAAACTTTGATAGATTTTCTCACTTGGCACCGTTTTTTTTGTCTCGATTCCTGTGATAGCAAATAAGTCAAAGTTTGAAAAAAAGAAAAAGTTAGAAAACTTTGGATGCCGCCCAAAAAGCACTACTTTTAACGTCTTCAGCCAGCATGATTGAAGATTTTTCACGATCGATGGGTCATTCCCAATAATGATTCAATTTCTGGTCATTAACATTAAACGTGGCTTTTTTTTTCAAATATAGAAAACAGAAAATAAAAACAGCAGAAAAACAAAAAAATAAAAACAGAAACAAAAAAAAAAGTAATAAAAGACAAACATCAGCAGTACAGCAAAACAGAAGTAGAAACATAAACAGACAACACAAACAGCAGAAACAACAGCAACAGAAAAGAGTAAACTGTAACAGTCAAATAAAAACTGAATCAACATTGAAAACAATAGCAAAACAGTAAAAACAAGAAAAAAACAACAACCAGAAAAATGAAATAAAAGTGTGGAAAGAAAACTCCCTATGGATAGCAGAAGAAATAAAGTCCCGGCAGCCACACCATAGCCAGTGTAATAGATCACCACATCCAGAATCAGAGAGTTTAGTCTCCTCGGGGGCTGCTTTATTAGTTTAACTCCATCTTCAAGTAACTCCATCCAGAATATGTGCATACTGCCCAGATGGTTCCGTGACAGCAAACTCACTCTGCATTGCAAGGCTATTTTGGACCCTTAGAAGTCCGATCCAGCTCTTGAGTTCTTCATGAAACTTGTAGATCCTTGTCTTAGCTTTCCAAAGACACCAAAATCACCTCAAATGAATCACCGAGTCCCAAGTTATGGCCTAACCAAGGAGGAAAGGTCAAAATGCATCAAAATCCAAGAATTATTCATAATTTGCATTAAAGCCCAATGAAGCCCAACAACATTAAACTCATCTAAAATACTAATATTGGGCACAATAAACATCTAATAAAGCCTAATACAAAGCTAACATAAGTGTCTCAAATTGATTGATGACACGCCAACAAGTTAGGTGTCGCGACGTCTAAAGGCCAATGTTACAGTGTCATAATGCAACACATGATATCCATAATGCAACATAAGCCAATGGCTAGGGAGTTGGGCAACGTGGTGCCGTGTTGCGATTGTAGGACATTGTGAGGTTTTAGTGTTTAGCTTAGGCACAAATATAAATAGATATTTAAGGGTTCAATGAAGGAGAATATTTGGGCAAGGAAAAACAAGAAAAAGCAATGAGGAAGCCATCAATCATCAAGGTTCTTGGAGATTTGAAGATCAAGAGGGCAACAATCATAGATCATCAACTTCATCTACTTCTTATTTTCATTTTTATTATTGTTATGTGTTGGATGGTTAAGATAGTTAGAATAATGTTTTCTATTTCCATCATTAACTAATTCCCTATTGCTAGGGTTGAAATAGATCTTTGCATGTAGTTTGAATTGATTTCCTCTATCTTGCTTATTTTAATGCCAAGGACTTGTTTATTCAATCTTGCTCTTCATGTATCTAAGTTGCTTGATCACCAATTTAGATTAACTTGGGAACCCTAAATTGAACTTGGAAAAGGGAATTGAGGGTTTAACCTTAGCTTGAATAGCCTATGAACAATTCCATTCAATTGAGAAGCCGTATGCAATCAAGATTATGGTTTGCATTTAAAGAATCAATATTTAATCTAATTCTTATAGGAATATAGAGAGTTGATTAAAAGGGGTATGTTTGCTTGGCCATAAGAAAAGTCTTGTGAATAACTTAGTACCTTAGATTAACAAATCATAGGCGTTAGACAAGTTAAGAAGGAATGAAGGAAATCTAAATGAAGTGTAAAGTGAAGTTGTGACCCTAGGTCTCTCTCTTGATAATTTAAGTCAAATTTTTCATTGTTGCTACATTCTTGTTCTTAATTTTCTTGTTCCATACTATTCTTTGCAAACCTTTTGTATTCATTTGGATAAAAGTAATGGGTCTTAATTTTAGTATATAGCAAATTTAGTTACAAGTCATCAGGGGAATAATATTTTTCTCATCTCTATATTATTTGTGGCGACACGAGCACTTGCGTGGTTAAAACCGTAAACATGTTTTGGCGCCATTGCTAAGAACTTGTTTTACTATTTTTTATTTGCTAATATTAATACAAAGACTATCTTATTCTTAATCCAAAATTTTATTTGATTGTATTTCCAGGTACCCATGTTCATTGGATGTTAAAAAAATCAAAGTTTTGAGGTGATTCTCTTGGTCCCTGCAATTGAACATATTATTCAAAGACTTAGAAGGGAAAATACACAAGGTTTGACTTCTAATATAACTACAATGGCTTAGGATAATGAAAATAAGTCACTAATGGAATATGTTGTTCCTATTGTGGAGGGTCTTCATTCTAGTATCCGAAGACCGAAAATTCAGGCCAATAATTTTGAAATTAAACAAGCTATTATTCAAATGATCTAGATTTCAGTGCAGTTTGGGGGGCTTCTGATGTGGTTCGTATCGCAAGTGTACGATTTCGTCAAGTAGTAAAAATATCGATCCACAGGGACTTGGATTATGATTAACAATTACCCTTAATTGTGATTAACTAGGTGAAACCAATGTTATAAAATTGTGGTGATAGAACAAGATCATAGAAACTAAAATCTGTAAATAAATAAGAATCACAATTTTTGGAATGAATGCAGAAGAGCAATGTAGAGAAATCTGGTTTTTAAGAGATCTAGGATATGGGTTCACCACGATGGTAATTAACAAGTCTGTAATCTTATCACCTCTTCTCAACTAAGTTACACTTGAAGACGAATCATCCTAAAGAATTATTGTTTCCTTTCAGAATACAACAACGTATTCAATCTAACTCAACTTCTATTTTCATGATAATCAAATTAGAAAGAATCCATTAAGAGCAGATGATTCATAGAAAGCCTCAAGAGTTTTAATCTACTTTCGTGATTTAAAAGCTCAAGTTCAGTTTATGGAGTTCCATTATCAAGAGTCACCTTTCAGTTTTTCCCTTAATGACTAAGATTATGCAAATAATGTGGCCAGCATTTTCACAAACACTTGGTGTGCCAAAAACTGAATCAAGATAACTTAGCATTGAAGAGATAGCAAATTCATACATCAAGCATTGTTAATACACCATCGGGTTACTACCAATTCCTAGAACAAAAGAACTACTCAAACATGTTTATCAAAATACAATCCATAAGAATGAAGAACAACATTCAGAAAATGAAATAGAAAAGTAAGAAGAGAGGAGAAGAAAAACTCTGCAGAAATATTGTGGCTGCTCTTGTGAAGTTCCTCCAAGACCAAGCTTCTCCCTCAACCCTAATGACTTGCCTTTTATACACTACCCACTCTCCCCTCTCTACCCTAATTGTTTTCAGGCAAGAAAGGAAGGAAAAATGGGTTGCCTCCAGGGCTTTTTTTCGCACTTACTGATGTAGCAGGCTGCCAACCACGGCCGTGGTGGCCACCACGGCCTGGCCGTGGTTGATTCTGACTTAGAAATTTCGTGCACTGATGGCCAACCACGGCCGTGGTGGCCACCACGGCCTGGCCGTGGTTGGCTCTGCCATCAAGCATCCTTAGGGAATTTGCCAAAGTGTCCAACATCAAACTTGTAGCCTTGTGTCTTAGCTTTCCATAGCAACTTGAATCACCTCCAAAGGACCTCTGTAGCTCAAGTTATGCTCAAATTACTCCTCAGGGGTCCAGCTGATTTTGAGATCTCAGTATCTCTTCAGGGTAGTTCTGTTTTGGCTCCTCCAAGCTTCAATGTTGCACCATTCCTGCAATTGAACATAAACACACCGCATTTATCTGAACTAAAACTAAAACGGAGGATTAAGTGAATAAATGTACTAAAAAGATAATGAAATGTATGCAAACTAAACTCAAAATGACATGAAGAATCACACACATCAAACTACCCCAAGCTTAAGGTTTTGCTTGTCCTCAAGCAATTACTAAAGCCAAATAAAGATCAGAATTTTCAAAATATGGCTGTGAATTAGGAACCCAAAGAACAACAGATCCAAGAATAGGCATAACATTTCAATGAACATAGAGATGATCAATGTAAAGTTCGATTAGAGGCTTAGGTTCCCTAATTTCATACTTCTCATCAATTGGGGTCACTCACCTAACCACTCTCAAAGTGTCTAAGGGTGAAGAAATATCACTCAAGATCCTCTTAAGAAAAAGCACTTCCATAAGCTTGATAAGAAACCAAATTTCCACACTTTAAATTGCATGCATGCAAGAATCAAAAGGTCTTTGTATGGGTTTTAACTTGGCCAAGGGAATATTGTTAGGTAGGATAAAGAAATGAGGGTATGCACAAAGTGTTGGCAAAATTTTCAATAAAACAAGAGAACCCAATAGAACCAATTTGGAGAATGATTATATCACAAAAGTACATTGCTAAGCTTCTTGCTTAGCCATTTCTTTACTTCTTTTTCTTTTTCTATCCCCAAAATCTTTTTTTTTTCTATTTCTTTTCTTTCCTTTTTGATTTCTCTTTTCGATTTTTTTTTAAGAGAATATTTCAACACATAATTCCCTTTCAACTTTCAAACCAAATATTTGCACCATTTAGTTTCTAAAGGGTAACCAATAATATGTCATCATAGGTACCAAGAAATTTGCAATAGGCTCAAAATGGGCAACTAATGGGTAGTGATATATCAATATACTCAGAAGGCCTGGAAAGATACCTAAAATGCCTTAATCACTTTCAAGCATGCAAACAAAAACTTCGCCTCAAAATGGTTTCAAATCAAGTTCTAGAGCATAGAATCCAAGGGGAACCAACATCACTCAAACAAAGAGGAGGGGTTAATATAAAGCACATACCCCTTTTTGGCACAAATCTCACTTTTAGAAGCAAAATCAATGAGAAACACAAAAACAGAGAACCTTATGCTAATCATCAACTATCGAAAAGATCAACTCTTGTAATTAGCCTATCACATGGATAACAAATTTAGGTTCCAAATTCATTATGTCTTTCATATTGGCATAAAGTTCAACAAGAGGATGCAAACTTATCAAGGGGCAACAAGATGGTGTGATTATGCAAAAGAATGCAATATGAAAACATGAAAAAAAAAAAAAAAAGTAAATACCCCACCCCAAGCTTAAAACTTACATTGTCCTCAATGTAAAAATCTAAAACAAGAGAAGGGATGAAAGAGAAGGACTCACTGCGGGTCTTCAATCCATGGCCATGGAATTTTCCATGGGTTGGCAGTGGAATTTTCTGACTTCACTTGCCTCCAAAATTTAGGCTTGTGCCTCTGAAAGCTCAAATCTCTGAGAGTGGAAAGAAGGGGTTTGAGTTCTACCTTTGGAGCTCTTTCTTCTTTCCAATTCTTGTGTTTGGGTTTAGACTCGAGCTTTTCGATTTTGGCCTTTTGGGGTGGAAGTTCCAAGATGACTTCCAACAAATGGGCATATTCGGCTGCTTCCCCTCCACATTCCAATGAATCGCCACCAACCATGCATCGCTCCAAAGGATCTTCAAAATGGATGTTGGTGAATTCTTCCTTCACTACTCGGTGTAATAGATCAATCCTGCAACAAGAGTCCTCAAAAGAAGGTTGTTTAATAGATTTAGCAAGATCAAACTCAACTTTATCATCACCAACAGTTAAAGACAATTTTTCATTTTTAACATCAATTATAGCACCAGCAGTGGCTAAGAAAGGCCTACCAAGAATAATGGGGATTTGGGAATCTTCCTCCATTTCAAGCACAACAAAATCAGCAGGTATGAAAAACTTACCCACCCTAATAGGAACGTCCTCCAAGATACCCATGGGGTATTTGACAGAACGATCTGCCAATTGAAGGGAGATAGTTGTGGGTTTTAGTTCACCCACCTCCAACTTTTTACACACAGAAAGGGGCATAAGACTAACACTAGCCCCCAAATCACACAAAGCTTTGTCAAAATTAGTATTCTCAATCAAGCAAGGAATAGAGAAACTACATGGATCTTTGAGTTTAGGAGGTAACTTATTTTGAATTAAAGCACTACACTCCTCAGTTAAAGCTACTGTTTCATATTCCTCTAGCTTTCTCTTATTAGACAAAATGTCCTTAAGAAATTTAGCATAAGTGGGCATTTGTTGCAACGCCTCAGTGAAGGGTACATTAATGTACAACTTCTTAATGACCTCTAGAAACTTCCCAAATTGCTTATCAAGCTTGGCTTTGACCAATCTTTGAGGGAAGGGCACCGAGGGTTGGTAAGGTTTTGGGGGAACATATTTAGACACTTTCTCAGTTGTATCATCTTCATCTAAGTTTTGTGTCTTAGTTGTCTCTTTTTTCTCATCCCCCCCATCTATGTCACTTTCGCCCTTTGCCTTGGAATTCTCTAATTGCCTACCACTTCTTAAACTCACAGCCTTGCAATGTTCATTAGGATTTATTTCAGGCTGTCCTGGAAATTTACCTTGTAGTCTATGTGAAGAACTAGCTTGTTGGGCAATACGGGTTTCCAACATCCTACTATGAGTAGCCAAATTATCAACCTTAGATGACAACTCTCTAATGGCCTCGGCGACCACTTGACCATGTTGCATGAACTCCTCATTTTGCTTAGATTGACTCTCAACAAAATTCTCAAGAAGAGACTCAAGTTTAGATTTTTGTACCTGTTGGAATCCAAAAGAGGGTTTAGCACTACCTTGACCAACTTGGCTTTGACTATTCTGGTAGGAGAAGTTAGGATGTGACCTCCAATCGGGGTTGTAAGTTTGAGAATATGGATCATTTCTCCCCTTTTGGTTGAAGTCATGAAAATTATGGCATGATTCCATTTGCTCCATCGGTGTACCTTGTGAGGAACCAAGTCCAACTTGGCATTCAGCACTCATATGTCCCTGTGCTCCACAAATCTCACAAAAATTGTTAGAAGTAACTATGGCATTGGCATTAGCTTTTTCAAGTTTGTCAAAACGTTTATTCAAAGAATCAAATTTTGACATAATCAAATCAACACCGTCTACCTCAAACTTACCTCCCGAGAGTTTTCTCGGGTTGTTACCTCTTTCATTTGCCCATTGGTGATGGTTTGTGGCTACACTCTCTATGACCTCATAGGCTTCTGTTAACCTTCTGTTCATCAAAGCTCCACCAGCTGCAGAGTCTAGAGACACCTTCGAAGGATATTCAAGACCATTGTAGAAGGTGTGGACGATTAACCATTTCTCTAACCCATGATGTGGGCATGCTTCCAGCAAGGCCTTATATCTATCCCAAGCTTCTGACAATGACTCTCCATCTCTTTGAATGAAGCCTGTGATTTGGGTCCTAAGATGAGCAGTCTTGGAAGGTGGAAAGAATTTGTCCAAGAAAGCTTGCTCCAATTGGTCCCAAGTAGTGATAGTTTCAGCTGGTACATATTTTAACCAAGTTTTAGCTCTATCCCGTAGTGATAAAGGGAACAAGCGGAGACGGATAGCATCTACAGAGGCGCCTTCAATTCTGAGGGTCTCACAGAGTTCCAAGAACATATCTACGTGGTCATTCGGGTCCTCTGACGGCAATCCTCCAAACTGGTTTTGCCTTATCATAGAGAGCAAAGCGGGTGGTATGGTGAAGTGTCCAGCTTCAATGGTTGGCCGAGCAATCCCAGATCGCAAACCCCGAGCATTAGGGGCTGCATAGTCCTTCAGTGGCCTATTTTCATCACGTGCTGCCATTATGGGAATAGGTTGTTGTGGCTCTTTTGCACTTTGCAGCAGTTGTCTTCTCCTCCGATGCAAAGTCCTTTCAATTTCAGGATCTGCTTCAATGAGAGTTCCAAAACGTCGAGTACTTCGCATAAACAAGAGAAGCTACCTGCAGAGAGCAAAAGAAAAGAATAAAAGAATAACTAGAAAATCAGATTAAGAATTAGATTGATAATCAGAAAACACAAGTCCCCGGCAACGGCGCCAAAAACTTGATGTGGTTCGTATCGCAAGTGTACGATTTCGTCAAGTAGTAAAAATATCGATCCACAGGGACTTGGATTATGATTAACAATTACCCTTAATTGTGATTAACTAGGTGAAACCAATGTTATAAAATTGTGGTGATAGAACAAGATCATAGAAACTAAAATCTGTAAATAAATAAGAATCACAATTTTTGGAATGAATGCAGAAGAGCAATGTAGAGAAATCTGGTTTTTAAGAGATCTAGGATATGGGTTCACCACGATGGTAATTAACAAGTCTGTAATCTTATCACCTCTTCTCAACTAAGTTACACTTGAAGACGAATCATCCTAAAGAATTATTGTTTCCTTTCAGAATACAACAACGTATTCAATCTAACTCAACTTCTATTTTCATGATAATCAAATTAGAAAGAATCCATTAAGAGCAGATGATTCATAGAAAGCCTCAAGAGTTTTAATCTACTTTCGTGATTTAAAAGCTCAAGTTCAGTTTATGGAGTTCCATTATCAAGAGTCACCTTTCAGTTTTTCCCTTAATGACTAAGATTATGCAAACAATGTGGCCAGCATTTTCACAAACACTTGGTGTGCCAAAAACTGAATCAAGATAACTTAGCATTGAAGAGATAGCAAATTCATACATCAAGCATTGTTAATACACCATCGGGTTACTACCAATTCCTAGAACAAAAGAACTACTCAAACATGTTTATCAAAATACAATCCATAAGAATGAAGAACAACATTCAGAAAATGAAATAGAAAAGTAAGAAGAGAGGAGAAGAAAAACTCTGCAGAAATATTGTGGCTGCTCTTGTGAAGTTCCTCCAAGACCAAGCTTCTCCCTCAACCCTAATGACTTGCCTTTTATACACTACCCACTCTCCCCTCTCTACCCTAATTGTTTTCAGGCAAGAAAGGAAGGAAATGGGTTGCCTCCAGGGCTTTTTTTTCGCACTTACTGATGTAGCAGGCTGCCAACCACGACCGTGGTGGCCACCACGGGCCTGGCCGTGGTTGATTCTGACTTAGAAATTTCGTGCATCGATGGCCAACCACGGTAGTGGTGGCCACCACGGCCTGGCCGTGGTTGGCTCTGCCATCAAGCATCCTTAGGGAATTTGCCAAAGTGTCCAACATCAAACTTGTAGCCTTGTGTCTTAGCTTTCCATAGCAACTTGAATCACCTCCAAAGGACCTCTGTAGCTCAAGTTATGCTCAAATTACTCCTCAGGGGTCCAGCTGATTTTGAGATCTCGAGTATCTCTTCGTGGTAGTTCTGTTTGGCTCCTCCAAGCTTCAATGTTGCACCATTCCTGCAATTGAACATAAACACACCGCATTTATCTGAACTAAAACTAAAACGGAGGATTAAGTGAATAAATGTACTAAAAAGATAATGAAATGTATGCAAACTAAACTCAAAATGACATGAAGAATCACACACATCAAACTACCCCAAGCTTAAGGTTTTGCTTGTCCTCAAGCAATTACTAAAGCCAAATAAAGATCAGAATTTTCAAAATATGGCTGTGAATTAGGAACCCAAAGAACAACGAGATCCAAGAATAGGCATAACATTTCAATGAACATAGAGATGATCAATGTAAAGTTCGATTAGAGGCTTAGGTTCCCTAATTTCATACTTCTCATCAATTGGGGTCACTCACCTAACCACTCTCAAAGTGTCTAAGGGTGAAGAAATATCACTCAAGATCCTCTTAAGAAAAAGCACTTCCATAAGCTTGATAAGAAACCAAATTTCCACACTTTAAATTGCATGCATGCAAGAATCAAAAGGTCTTTGTATGGGTTTTAACTTGGCCAAGGGAATATTGTTAGGTAGGATAAAGAAATGAGGGTATGCACAAAGTGTTGGCAAAATTTTCAATGAAACAAGAGAACCCAATAGAACCAATTTGGAGAATGATTATATCACAAAAGTACATTGCTAAGCTTCTTGCTTAGCCATTTCTTTACTTCTTTTTCTTTTTCTATCCCCAAAATCTTTTTTTTCTATTTCTTTTCTTTCCTTTTTGATTTCTCTTTTCGATTTTTTTTTTAAGAGAATATTTCAACACATAATTCCCTTTCAACTTTCAAACCAAATATTTGCACCATTTAGTTTCTAAAGGGTAACCAATAATATGTCATCATAGGTACCAAGAAATTTGCAATAGGCTCAAAATGGGCAACTAATGGGTAGTGATATATCAATATACTCAGAAGGCCTGGAAAGATACCTAAAATGCCTTAATCACTTTCAAGCATGCAAACAAAAACTTCGCCTCAAAATGGTTTCAAATCAAGTTCTAGAGCATAGAATCCAAGGGGAACCAACATCACTCAAACAAAGAGGAGGGGTTAATATAAAGCACATACCCCTTTTTGGCACAAATCTCACTTTTAGAAGCAAAATCAATGAGAAACACAAAAACAGAGAACCTTATGCTAATCATCAACTATCGAAAAGATCAACTCTTGTAATTAGCCTATCACATGGATAACAAATTTAGGTTCCAAATTCATTATGTCTTTCATATTGGCATAAAGTTCAACAAGAGGATGCAAACTTATCAAGGGGCAACAAGATGGTGTGATTATGCAAAAGAATGCAATATGAAAACATGAAAAAAAAAAATAAGAAAAAAAGTAAATACCCCACCCCAAGCTTAAAACTTACATTGTCCTCAATGTAAAAATCTAAAACAAGAGAAGGGATGAAAGAGAAGGACTCACTGCGGGTCTTCAATCCATGGCCATGGAATTTTCCATGGGTTGGCAGTGGAATTTTCTGACTTCACTTGCCTCCAAAATTTAGGCTTGTGCCTCTGAAAGCTCAAATCTCTGAGAGTGGAAAGAAGGGGTTTGAGTTCTACCCTTGGAGCTCTTTCTTCTTTCCAATTCTTGTGTTTGGGTTTAGACTCGAGCTTTTCGATTTTGGCCTTTTGGGGTGGAAGTTCCAAGATGACTTCCAACAAATGGGCATATTCGGCTGCTTCCCCTCCACATTCCAATGAATCGCCACCAACCATGCATCGCTCCAAAGGATCTTCAAAATGGATGTTGGTGAATTCTTCCTTCACTACTCGGTGTAATAGATCAATCCTGCAACAAGAGTCCTCAAAAGAAGGTTGTTTAATAGATTTAGCAAGATCAAACTCAACTTTATCATCACCAACAGTTAAAGACAATTTTTCATTTTTAACATCAATTATAGCACCAGCAGTGGCTAAGAAAGGCCTACCAAGAATAATGGGGATTTGGGAATCTTCCTCCATTTCAAGCACAACAAAATCAGCAGGTATGAAAAACTTACCCACCCTAATAGGAACGTCCTCCAAGATACCCATGGGGTATTTGACAGAACGATCTGCCAATTGAAGGGAGATAGTTGTGGGTTTTAGTTCACCCACCTCCAACTTTTTACACACAGAAAGGGGCATAAGACTAACACTAGCCCCCAAATCACACAAAGCTTTGTCAAAATTAGTATTCTCAATCAAGCAAGGAATAGAGAAACTACATGGATCTTTGAGTTTAGGAGGTAACTTATTTTGAATTAAAGCACTACACTCCTCAGTTAAAGCTACTGTTTCATATTCCTCTAGCTTTCTCTTATTAGACAAAATGTCCTTAAGAAATTTAGCATAAGTGGGCATTTGTTGCAACGCCTCAGTGAAGGGTACATTAATGTACAACTTCTTAATGACCTCTAGAAACTTCCCAAATTGCTTATCAAGCTTGGCTTTGACCAATCTTTGAGGGAAGGGCACCGAGGGTTGGTAAGGTTTTGGGGGAACATATTTAGACACTTTCTCAGTTGTATCATCTTCATCTAAGTTTTGTGTCTTAGTTGTCTCTTTTTTCTCATCCCCCCCATCTATGTCACTTTCGCCCTTTGCCTTGGAATTCTCTAATTGCCTACCACTTCTTAAACTCACAGCCTTGCAATGTTCATTAGGATTTATTTCAGGCTGTCCTGGAAATTTACCTTGTGGTCTATGTGAAGAACTAGCTTGTTGGGCAATCTGGGTTTCCAACATCCTACTATGAGTAGCCAAATTATCAACCTTAGATGACAACTCTCTAATGGCCTCGGCGACCACTTGACCATGTTGCCTGAACTCCTCATTTTGCTTAGATTGACTCTCAACAAAATTCTCAAGAAGAGACTCAAGTTTAGATTTTTGTACCTGTTGGAATCCAAAAGAGGGTTTAGCACTACCTTGACCAACTTGGCTTTGACTATTCTGGTAGGAGAAGTTAGGATGTGACCTCCAATCGGGGTTGTAAGTTTGAGAATATGGATCATTTCTCCCCTTTTGGTTGAAGTCATGAAAATTATGGCATGATTCCATTTGCTCCATCGGTGTACCTTGTGAGGAACCAAGTCCAACTTGGCATTCAGCACTCATATGTCCCTGTGCTCCACAAATCTCACAAAAATTGTTAGAAGTAACTATGGCATTGGCATTAGCTTTTTCAAGTTTGTCAAAACGTTTATTCAAAGAATCAAATTTTGACATAATCAAATCAACACCGTCTACCTCAAACTTACCTCCCGAGAGTTTTCTCGGGTTGTTACCTCTTTCATTTGCCCATTGGTGATGGTTTGTGGCTACACTCTCTATGACCTCATAGGCTTCTGTTAACCTTCTGTTCATCAAAGCTCCACCAGCTGCAGAGTCTAGAGACACCTTCGAAGGATATTCAAGACCATTGTAGAAGGTGTGGACGATTAACCATTTCTCTAACCCATGATGTGGGCATGCTTCCAGCAAGGCCTTATATCTATCCCAAGCTTCTGACAATGACTCTCCATCTCTTTGAATGAAG
Organism: Styphnolobium japonicum; assembly: GCA_023212625.1. NCBI lineage: Eukaryota > Viridiplantae > Streptophyta > Magnoliopsida > Fabales > Fabaceae > Styphnolobium > Styphnolobium japonicum. Next base: position 17,493,163 of record JALBWW010000011.1, read on the forward strand.
CCTGTGATTTGGGTCCTAAGATGAGCAGTCTTGGAAGGTGGAAAGAATTTGTCCAAGAAAGCTTGCTCCAATTGGTCCCAAGTAGTGATAGTTTCAGCTGGTACATATTTTAACCAAGTTTTAGCTCTATCCCGTAGTGATAAAGGGAACAAGCGGAGACGGATAGCATCTACAGAGGCGCCTTCAATTCTGAGGGTCTCACAGAGTTCCAAGAACATATCTACGTGGTCATTCGGGTCCTCTGACGGCAATCCTCCAAACCGGTTTTGCCTTATCATAGAGAGCAAAGCGGGTGGTATGGTGAAGTGTCCAGCCTTCAATGGTTGGCCGAGCAATCCCCGGATCGCAAACCCCGAGCATTAGGGGCTGCATAGTCCTTCTGGCCTATTTTCATCACGTCTTTGCCATTATGGGAATAGGTTGTTGTGGCTCTCTTGCACTTTGCGTACTGTTGTCTTCTCCTCCGATGCAAAGTCCTTTCAATTTCAGGATCTGCTTCAATGAGAGTTCCAAAACGTCGAGTACTTCGCATAAACAAGAGAAGCTACCTGCAGAGAGCAAAAGAAAAGAATAAAAGAATAACTAGAAAATCAGATTAAGAATTAGATTGATAATCAGAAAACCACAAGTCCCCGGCAACGGCGCCAAAAACTTGATGTGGTTCGTATCGCAAGTGTACGATTTCGTCAAGTAGTAAAAATATCGATCCACAGGGACTTGGATTATGATTAACAATTACCCTTAATTGTGATTAACTAGGTGAAACCAATGTTATAAAATTGTGGTGATAGAACAAGATCATAGAAACTAAAATCTGTAAATAAATAAGAATCACAATTTTTGGAATGAATGCAGAAGAGCAATGTAGAGAAATCTGGTTTTTAAGAGATCTAGGATATGGGTTCACCACGATGGTAATTAACAAGTCCTGTAATCTTATCACCTCTTCTCAACTAAGTTACACTTGAAGACGAATCATCCTAAAGAATTATTGTTTCCTTTCAGAATACAACAACGTATTCAATCTAACTCAACTTCTATTTTCATGATAATCAAATTAGAAAGAATCCATTAAGAGCAGATGATTCATAGAAAGCCTCAAGAGTTTTAATCTACTTTCGTGATTTAAAAGCTCAAGTTCAGTTTATGGAGTTCCATTATCAAGAGTCACCTTTCAGTTTTTCCCTTAATGACTAAGATTATGCAAATAATGTGGCGACATTTTCACAAACACTTGGTGTGCCAAAAGCTGAATCAAGATAACTTAGCATTGAAGAGATAGCAAATTCATACATCAAGCATTGTTAATACACCATCGGGTTACTACCAATTCCTAGAACAAAAGAACTACTCAAACATGTTTATCAAAATACAATCCATAAGAATGAAGAACAACATTCAGAAAATGAAATAGAAAAGTAAGAAGAGAGGAGAAGAAAAACTCTGCAGAAATATTGTGGTCGCTCTTGTGAAGTTCCTCCAAGACCAAGCTTCTCCCTCAACCCTAATGACTTGCCTTTTATACACTACCCACTCTCCCTCTCTACCCTAATTGTTTTCGTGCAAGAAAGGAAGGAAAAATGGGTTGCCTCCGTGGCTTTTTCGCACTTACTCGATGTAGCAGGCTGCCAACCACGGCCAGTGGTGGCCACCACGGCCTGGCCGTGGTTGATTCTCGACTTAGAAATTTCGTGCACCGATGGCCAACCACGGTAGTGGTGGCCACCACGGCCTGGCCGTGGTTGGCTCTGCCATCAAGCATCCTTAGGGAATTTGCCAAAGTGTCCAACATCAAACTTGTAGCCTTGTGTCTTAGCTTTCCATAGCAACTTGAATCACCTCCAAAGGACCTCTGTAGCTCAAGTTATGCTCAAATTACTCCTCAGGGGTCCAGCTGATTTTGAGATCTCAGTATCTCTTCAGGGTAGTTCTGTTTTGGCTCCTCCAAGCTTCAATGTTGCACCATTCCCGCAATTGAACATAAACACACCGCATTTATCTGAACTAAAACTAAAACGGAGGATTAAGTGAATAAATGTACTAAAAGATAATGAAATGTATGCAAACTAAACTCAAAATGACATGAAGAATCACACACATCAAACTACCCCAAGCTTAAGGTTTTGCTTGTCCTCAAGCAATTACTAAAGCCAAATAAAGATCAGAATTTTCAAAATATGGCTGTGAATTAGGAACCCAAAGAACAACAGATCCAAGAATAGGCATAACATTTCAATGAACATAGAGATGATCAATGTAAAGTTCGATTAGAGGCTTAGGTTCCCTAATTTCATACTTCTCATCAATTGGGGTCACTCACCTAACCACTCTCAAAGTGTCTAAGGGTGAAGAAATATCACTCAAGATCCTCTTAAGAAAAAGCACTTCCATAAGCTTGATAAGAAACCAAATTTCCACACTTTAAATTGCATGCATGCAAGAATCAAAAGGTCTTTGTATGGGTTTTAACTTGGCCAAGGGAATATTGTTAGGTAGGATAAAGAAATGAGGGTATGCACAAAGTGTTGGCAAAATTTTCAATGAAACAAGAGAACCCAATAGAACCAATTTGGAGAATGATTATATCACAACAGCACATTGCTAAGCTTCTTGCTAAGCCATTTCTTTACTTCTTTTTCTTTTTCTATCCCCAAAATCTTTTTTTCTATTTCTTTTCTTTCCTTTTTGATTTCTCTTTTCGATATTTTTTAAGAGAATATTTCAACACATAATTCCCTTTCAACTTTCAAACCAAATATTTGCACCATTTAGTTTCTAAAGGGTAACCAATAATATGTCATCATAGGTACCAAGAAATTTGCAATAGGCTCAAAATGGGCAACTAATGGGTAGTGATATATCAATATACTCAGAAGGCCTGGAAAGATACCTAAAATGCCTTAATCACTTTCAAGCATGCAAACAAAAACTTCGCCTCAAAATGGTTTCAAATCAAGTTCTAGAGCATAGAATCCAAGGGGAACCAACATCACTCAAACAAAGAGGAGGGGTTAATATAAAGCACATACCCCTTTTTGGCACAAATCTCACTTTTAGAAGCAAAATCAATGAGAAACACAAAAACAGAGAACCTTATGCTAATCATCAACTATCGAAAAGATCAACTCTTGTAATTAGCCTATCACATGGATAACAAATTTAGGTTCCAAATTCATTATGTCTTTCATATTGGCATAAAGTTCAACAAGAGGATGCAAACTTATCAAGGGGCAACAAGATGGTGTGATTATGCAAAAGAATGCAATATGAAAACATGAAAAAAAAAAAAATAAGAAAAAAAGTAAATACCCCACCCCAAGCTTAAAACTTACATTGTCCTCAATGTAAAAATCTAAAACAAGAGAAGGGATGAAAGAGAAGGACTCACTGCGGGTCTTCAATCCATGGCCATGGAATTTTCCATGGGTTGGCAGTGGAATTTTCTGACTTCACTTGCCTCCAAAATTTAGGCTTGTGCCTCCGAAAGCTCAAATCTCTGAGAGTGGAAAGAAGGGGTTTGAGTTCTACCTTTGGAGCTCTTTCTTCTTTCCAATTCTTGTGTTTGGGTTTAGACTCGAGCTTTTCGATTTTGGCCTTTTGGGGTGGAAGTTCCAAGATGACTTCCAACAAATGGGCATATTCGGCTGCTTCCCCTCCACATTCCAATGAATCGCCACCAACCATGCATCGCTCCAAAGGATCTTCAAAATGGATGTTGGTGAATTCTTCCTTCACTACTCGGTGTAATAGATCAATCCTGCAACAAGAGTCCTCAAAAGAAGGTTGTTTAATAGATTTAGCAAGATCAAACTCAACTTTATCATCACCAACAGTTAAAGACAATTTTTCATTTTTAACATCAATTATAGCACCAGCAGTGGCTAAGAAAGGCCTACCAAGAATAATGGGGATTTGGGAATCTTCCTCCATTTCAAGCACAACAAAATCAGCAGGTATGAAAAACTTACCCACCCTAATAGGAACGTCCTCCAAGATACCCATGGGGTATTTGTGAACGATCCGCCAATTGAAGGGAGATAGTTGTGGGTTTTAGTTCACCCACCTCCAACTTTTTACACACAGAAAGGGGCATAAGACTAACACTAGCCCCCAAATCACACAAAGCTTTGTCAAAATTAGTATTCTCAATCAAGCAAGGAATAGAGAAACTACATGGATCTTTGAGTTTAGGAGGTAACTTATTTTGAATTAAAGCACTACACTCCTCAGTTAAAGCTCTTTGTTTCATATTCCTCTAGCTTTCTCTTATTAGACAAAATGTCCTTAAGAAATTTAGCATAAGTGGGCATTTGTTGCAACGCCTCAGTGAAGGGTACATTAATGTACAACTTCTTAATGACCTCTAGAAACTTCCCAAATTGCTTATCAAGCTTGGCTTTGACCAATCTTTGAGGGAAGGGCACCGAGGGTTGGTAAGGTTTTGGGGGAACATATTTAGACACTTTCTCAGTTGTATCATCTTCATCTAAGTTTTGTGTCTTAGTTGTCTCTTTTTTCTCATCCCCCCCATCTATGTCACTTTCGCCCTTTGCCTTGGAATTCTCTAATTGCCTACCACTTCTTAAACTCACAGCCTTGCAATGTTCATTAGGATTTATTTCAGGCTGTCCTGGAAATTTACCTTGTGGTCTATGTGAAGAACTAGCTTGTTGGGCAATCTGGGTTTCCAACATCCTACTATGAGTAGCCAAATTATCAACCTTAGATGACAACTCTCTAATGGCCTCGGCGACCACTTGACCATGTTGCCTGAACTCCTCATTTTGCTTAGATTGACTCTCAACAAAATTCTCAAGAAGAGACTCAAGTTTAGATTTTTGTACCTGTTGGAATCCAAAAGAGGGTTTAGCACTACCTTGACCAACTTGGCTTTGACTATTCTGGTAGGAGAAGTTAGGATGTGACCTCCAATCGGGGTTGTAAGTTTGAGAATATGGATCATTTCTCCCCTTTTGGTTGAAGTCATGAAAATTATGGCATGATTCCATTTGCTCCATCGGTGTACCTTGTGAGGAACCAAGTCCAACTTGGCATTCAGCACTCATATGTCCCTGTGCTCCACAAATCTCACAAAAATTGTTAGAAGTAACTATGGCATTGGCATTAGCTTTTTCAAGTTTGTCAAAACGTTTATTCAAAGAATCAAATTTTGACATAATCAAATCAACACCGTCTACCTCAAACTTACCTCCCGAGAGTTTTCTCGGGTTGTTACCTCTTTCATTTGCCCATTGGTGATGGTTTGTGGCTACACTCTCTATGACCTCATAGGCTTCTGTTAACCTTCTGTTCATCAAAGCTCCACCAGCTGCAGAGTCTAGAGACACCTTCGAAGGATATTCAAGACCATTGTAGAAGGTGTGGACGATTAACCATTTCTCTAACCCATGATGTGGGCATGCTTCCAGCAAGGCCTTATATCTATCCCAAGCTTCTGACAATGACTCTCCATCTCTTTGAATGAAGCCTCGTGATTTGGGTCCTAAGATGAGCATCTTGGAAGGTGGAAAGAATTTGTCCAAGAAAGCTTGCTCCAATTGGTCCCAAGTAGTGATAGTTTCAATTTGGTACATATTTTAACCAAGTTTTAGCTCTATCCCGTAGTGATAAAGGGAACAAGCGGAGACGGATAGCATCTACAGAGGCGCCTTCAATTCTGAGGGTCTCACAGAGTTCCAAGAACATATCTACGTGGTCATTCGGGTCCTCTGACGGCAATCCTCCAAACTGGTTTTGCCTTATCATAGAGAGCAAAGCGGGTGGTATGGTGAAGTGTCCGACTTCAATGGTTGGCCGAGCAATCCCAGATCGCAAACCCCGAGCATTAGGGGCTGCATAGTCCTTCAGTGGCCTATTTTCATCACGTGCTGCCATTATGGGAATAGGTTGTTGTGGCTCTCTTGCACTTTGCAGCTGTTGTCTTCTCCTCTGATGCAAAGTCCTTTCAATTTCGTGGATCTGCTTCAATGAGAGTTCCAAAACGTCGAGTACTTCGCATAAACAAGAGAAGCTACCTGCAGAGAGCAAAAGAAAAGAATAAAAGAATAACTAGAAAATCAGATTAAGAATTAGATTGATAATCAGAAAACACAAGTCCCCGGCAACGGCGCCAAAAACTTGATGTGGTTCGTATCGCAAGTGTACGATTTCGTCAAGTAGTAAAAATATCGATCCACAGGGACTTGGATTATGATTAACAATTACCCTTAATTGTGATTAACTAGGTGAAACCAATGTTATAAAATTGTGGTGATAGAACAAGATCATAGAAACTAAAATCTGTAAATAAATAAGAATCACAATTTTTGGAATGAATGCAGAAGAGCAATGTAGAGAAATCTGGTTTTTAAGAGATCTAGGATATGGGTTCACCACGATGGTAATTAACAAGTCTGTAATCTTATCACCTCTTCTCAACTAAGTTACACTTGAAGACGAATCATCCTAAAGAATTATTGTTTCCTTTCAGAATACAACAACGTATTCAATCTAACTCAACTTCTATTTTCATGATAATCAAATTAGAAAGAATCCATTAAGAGCAGATGATTCATAGAAAGCCTCAAGAGTTTTAATCTACTTTCGTGATTTAAAAGCTCAAGTTCAGTTTATGGAGTTCCATTATCAAGAGTCACCTTTCAGTTTTTCCCTTAATGACTAAGATTATGCAAATAATGTGGCCAACATTTTCACAAACACTTGGTGTGCCAAAAACTGAATCAAGATAACTTAGCATTGAAGAGATAGCAAATTCATACATCAAGCATTGTTAATACACCATCGGGTTACTACCAATTCCTAGAACAAAAGAACTACTCAAACATGTTTATCAAAATACAATCCATAAGAATGAAGAACAACATTCAGAAAATGAAATAGAAAAGTAAGAAGAGAGGAGAAGAAAAACTCTGCAGAAATCTTGTGGCTGCTCTTGTGAAGTTCCTCCAAGACCAAGCTTCTCCCTCAACCCTAATGACTTGCCTTTTATACACTACCCACTCTCCCCTCTCTACCCTAATTGTTTTCAGGCAAGAAAGGAAGGAAAAATGGGTTGCCTCCAGGGCTTTTTTTCGCACTTACTGATGTAGCAGGCTGCCAACCACGGCCGTGGTGGCCACCACGGCCTGGCCGTGGTTGATTCTGACTTAGAAATTTCGTGCACTGATGGCCAACCACGGCCGTGGTGGCCACCACGGCCTGGCCGTGGTTGGCTCTGCCATCAAGCATCCTTAGGGAATTTGCCAAAGTGTCCAACATCAAACTTGTAGCCTTGTGTCTTAGCTTTCCATAGCAACTTGAATCACCTCCAAAGGACCTTTGTAGCTCAAGTTATGCTCAAATTACTCCTCAGGGGTCCAGCTGATTTTGAGATCTCAGTATCTCTTCAGGGTAGTTCTGTTTTGGCTCCTCCAAGCTTCAATGTTGCACCATTCCTGCAATTGAACATAAACACACCGCATTTATCTGAACTAAAACTAAAACGGAGGATTAAGTGAATAAATGTACTAAAAAGATAATGAAATGTATGCAAACTAAACTCAAAATGACATGAAGAATCACACACATCAGCTTCCCAATGATGACCCTAATGCTTATATTGTGGACTTTCTATAGATTTGTGACACTTTCAAGCAAAACAGGGTTTTTGATGATGCGATTAGGCTTAGGCCTTTCCCGTTTTCATTGTGGGACAAGGCTAAAAGTTGGTTGAACTCACTTTCGATTGGCTCTGTGACCACATGAGGTGACTTATCTCAGAAGTTCCTAGCAAAATTATTCCCACCGGCTAAGACAACAAAGATGTGTAATGATATCACCTCATTCATGCTATATGATTATGAAACTTTATATAAGGCTTGGGAAAGGTACAAAGAGTTTCCTCGAAGATGTCCACACCATGGGCTGCCCAAGTGGCTTGAAGTGTAGACTTTCTATAATGGTTTGATAGGCTAATGGTTTGATAGCTAGACAAGGACAACAGCTGGCGGGGTTTTAATGAGTACATCTATTGATGTTGTTTATGATTTGTTATAGGAGATAACTTCAAACAACTACCAATGGTTATCAAAGCGAATAATGCCAGGAAAGGTTGCAATAGTTCTTGATATTGATCATATTACTGCCTTCTCAACACAGGTTTTTGCTATTGAAAAAGATTGATACTTTGGGAGTTATGTCGTGTATAGCCCTTTCATTACTTTTGACATATGTGGGGAAGGGCATACTTTTGATCGTCGCCCTTCTAATGGTGAATATGTTCTATTGGTTGACAACTTTAATAGGCAAAGGAACAATCCCTACTTTAATAATTATAATTTGAGATTGATGAGTCATCCCAATTTCTCTTGGAGCAATAATGAAGTACTTTCATTCTCATTACAGAAACCAATTCCCTCTTAGATTTCCACCATAGGCCAGAGCTCCAGCACAAGAGAAGAAGCCATTAATTGAAGATATGATCATTGTTAGCAGTTTTCACCATGCAAGTGTCTGTGTCGCCATAAGTAATACAGAGATGAGAAATATTGTTCCCTTGAGGACTTGTACTAAGCACTTCCTAATTTGGGTGGCAGTGAGAAATATAGGCTCTTTTCAAACTAGCTATTGTAGAGAATTTTTCAAGAAGATGATGGGCTTTTAAAACAGTTTAAAATTACATTATTAGTAGATAAAAAAATCCATTCCTAGAATAACATCAATATTTTTCAAGGGTAAACAAACAAGATTGACATGGATAAGTTGGCTCTCTACCATCTCCTCGTTTCAATTTTTAAGGGTTTCTTTGAGATTAGGAAATGTTAGGGAATTTATGAGAGGCAACATATTTAGGAATCACAATAAGATGAAATAGTTTAGGTAGTGTGGCTTTATGTTGGTGTCAAAAGTTACACAATATGCAACTTGCAAAAATATTGTATGTGACAATGCTTTTCAAACATTGCATAAAAAATATTGCTTATACACAAAATTAAGGACAACACACAAAAATTGTTACATACACTACTTCAGGCAATGCTTTTCAAACGTTGTCATGAATTACGTTGTCAAATATCTAATTAGGTGGGGTGCCCATGATGAGCTGACCCATATTCATGTAATTATATCAGTGTTGTCATAACCGAATTCAACAGGACGGTTCAACTAGTTTAATCGTGAACCAGACACTTAGATAGTTATGATTCAGTTCTATAACTGAATTCAGGGTCATACTACTTTAGACTAGTCAAAACCAATCAAAATGTGGTTGCACTGACCAATCGTTAATTTAAAAAGAAAATAAAAATTCAATATTTCATTAATATTTTTATATATTTTATATTATTACATGAAAATTACTTTTATGATGTTATTCAGCAATTGGTTTAAACGACTCAACTAGTTGAACTTGAACCTGAAGTCCAATTCAATTTTAACAATATTGGGTTATACTATAAGAATTAATTAATTAATTAATTAATAAGATATAGAGTCCGTTTGTTACAAATTATTTGATGAAAAAATCAATTTTTTTAAGTAAAAAGATTGTGTTTGTTTAAGCTTATTAAAAAAAATCATTTGTTTTAAAAAATCATTTTTATGGTTAAAATGAAAAGCTATTCTCATTAGCTTTTGAAAAAAATCTCTTGCAATAAAAGAGAGAGAAGCTACTTTCATTTAAAAAATAATTTTTATGATTATAAACAAACACAAAATAGCTTCTTCTTTTCTTAAAAATCTCTAAAACATAATCTCTAAATTATTAAAGGTCAAAATCAATTTTTTTTAATTTGTAACAAATGGCCAGAGTCCTTTTGTTATAGATTATTTGATTTTGAGTAAAAAAAATCATTTTTAATGATTTTGATTGTGTTTGTTTAAGCTTATTAAAAAATTATTTGTTTAAAAAAATTATTTTTATGGTTAAAATGAAAAGCTACTATCATTAGCTTTTGAAAAAAAAATTCTTGCGATAGAAGAGAAATAAGCTACTCTCATTTAAAAATTAATTTTTATGATTGTAAACAAACACAAAACAACTTCTGTTTTTTTTTAAAATCTCTCAAAAATAATCTCTAAGGGCCCGCTTGTTACAATTTTTTTTAAAAAAAATTTGACCTCCAATAATTTAAAAATTATTTTTTAATCTATAACAGGTAATAATTGTAATTGGAGAAGACTCCTATTAAAACATCGATTCACTAAGAGAGTTGACTACTAATTTAAATTAGTGTACTGGAAGACTATACCCATTTGCAAATAGGAGAAGATCAATTGAGATTGATAACTACGTACGATATTAAGAGGCAGGAAGCTTACTCTTCAAGAGAGAAAAGTGAAAGAAGAAGCAATCTTGTGTTCTTGATATTTGGTACGATTGCATTTGCTGCGAAAAAGTAAGATCTAGTTTTTGTAACTCGATCTTAAGTTCTTAACCGTCTTCAATGAAATAGCATCATTAAAAGCCTTGAGAAACTAAAAAATTTGAAAATCTGAAACTTGAAGCAGTACTCATTTATCTTGTATTTTTTTTTCCAACAGAGAGATATTTGATATTTAAAGAGTAGTACTTTTATTATTTTAAAATTTATTTTATATATACATTAACCAATAATGTCATAACGATGTTACAATATTCATGCCGTTTTTTTTTTAATCTTCTTCTTCTTTTTCATCTTTTTCTTCTTATTGTGGCTGTTCTAATTATTATTGTTGCTGCTGTTATTATTATTATTATTATTATTATTATTATTATTATTATTATTATTATTATTATTATTATTATTTGTTCTTATTATTATTGTTGTTCTTAATATTATTATTATTATTCTTATTATTATTAAAAAGTAATTACTAATATCATTCAATGTGTAAAGTATGTGTTACTAAAAAAATTATACTAATAATAATAGTAAAATTATTACTATTATTATTATTCTTATTCTTATTCTTATTAAAAAGTAATTACTAATATTAAATGCATAAAGTATGTGTTAATAAAAAAAATACCAATAATAATAGTAAATAGTAAAATTGAAATTAATTTTTAACATTCTCTTTATATCTATTTAAGAATTTTTATTAAAAAAATATTTCATAAACTTAACACATCTAAAATAATAATTAAATTTTCTCCTTGAAATGCCAGTCCAAATTGAAACATTAATATGCCAACAGCCACCGAGTACTTCTCATTTATAGACCCTGTGCGCAGCAGCCGTGAAAGGACCACTTCAATGCGATGTGATGCATCTAAAAACTCCAATGCAAAACACCATTTTCCCTCATCCCAATTTCGGCCATTAGTGCCAAGACTCTGGCCACCAGTCCAGCATCCCACCTGTGTCATTAGTCACTACCACCTCGCAACAGAAGTTTTACAAGATGAACATGATTGAGCACACAACCCAAATGCCATATTAAAGAATATTAATTTTTCATGCAATAATTAATCGTCTGCATAAGCTTGGTGGCAGAAGATAGTACCATGTCTGAAAATCATGGGAAGATAAGAGTCAAACTAAATGCCACTACAATATAGAAAACAGAAAGCATAGTCACATATTATACGTTTACATATAAAGAAAACAGAACTCCTTCAAGTATATAGGCAATAAGGAACCACAAATTTGGCGCTTAGAAATTAAATCACAATTCCCTCAAGTATCTGAATGCTAAGGACGAAAAAAAAATATCACTGCCTGAGGACTTCTATTTATTTATTTATAGCATTTCTTTGGTTGGGGGAGAGACATAGGGTGGGGGACCAGGAGGTGATTCCAAAAGCTTGCTTCAGGTGGATGATGACATACCACAGAACAAGAACACTCCTTGCAAGCGACTTATAAAGAACCACTGCAATCAACATTGACATCAGCGTTGCAGTTAAAATCTTTGTTGGGTCTATATTCTATGACAGGGGAACCTAAATCCTTCTTCCAGTGCCAGTCACTGAAGAGAGACGTAGGGGACTGATATTCCTGTTTCAAACACCCTGCTGAACTTAACTGGCCAATAGAGACATGTTGCTTGGACTTTGCAGCATCAATGTTCAATGGTGCAGCATCTCGCATTGTTTGCTGTTGGAAGCAGTTGTTAGCCATAATAGAACCATTTCTTGATTCTGAGACAGAGTTTGAGGGAATCTGAGACATATGAGACCACATGCCATCTGAGGTAAAGTGACCTTGATGCCTCACACTTCCCAGATCTTTCTGTAAGAAGTTATGCTCATCTGCTTCAGTGGTCAGTCCAAACCTGTAGAGTGTTCAGTAGACATCATGATGCTTCATTCATTTCAATTATGCATTATAAGAAAATACTATCTTTTGAAATATAGAATAAAAAAATTATGAAAGGCTACAATGGACGCAAATTCTTAGAGGCTAGGATCACTGCAGCCATGAATTTCAAAACCACCAACCATGCACCTATAGAAATCTATTGACATGAATCGAATAGGCTCTCTCTTGAAGAAAAACTCCTTAGTTGCTACACTCTACGTAAGGTAATTTAGATACTCCCGTGTTCAATGATCATAAACATAAGTTATCTATTCCATACCTCAAAACTCGTACATTCCTTATAGAGTAAAATCATTTAATTCAAGTTACCAAAATTACAAAAACAATTTGGTCATCTTTAGCGTGTGCATTTCTCAGTCATTCTCACATAGTATAAATACCATCTTCTGTTGACAAAAAAGGTAACAATGACAATGCTATATAAGAAGGGTTCAATCTGTTCTATCTAAGTACTAGGGAAGAAGAGCAGGTATGAGAAGCAGATGAAGAAGACATTGAAGGAAAATGAAAATTTTCATCCCAGTTCACTGGCTGCCAAAACTAGTAAAATCATATCATCAGACAAATAGAAATTAATAGCCATATTTTAGTTTCCTTCAATAGACTATCCCATGTCGCCAAAGCTATGAACCACCATTTCTGGGTAAGTGTCAATATCCCATCACTACTTGGATAAATGGTTCGCCAACATGAAATTACCTGTCCTTAACATTCATCTCTACAGAATTATGCTTTAATTGTATCACACATTAACATCAGTGCTCCAGCTATTACTTTAGGTTACTAATATGCATCCATCAGTAAAGCCCTTGATTTCCAATTTTATCAAACCATTCCCAGATAATTCATTCACCCCCCTGACAATGCAACACCGTGCACCCTGCACTTCTTTCAATATGTTTTAAATAAATGTAAAAAGCATGTTTGCAATATATTTGAATAACAAAACTCGGGGCACCAAATTATAATCTCAAATTAATGATAAAGGACTGTGAAATGTTGTTGTATGGTAGTATAATTCAGTTACCATGATACACTGCTACACCTAATTAACTGCAATTCAGAAATACTATTACCAAAGAATGGTGAACTTGCATTCCAAATTCCAATACAGTACATTTTGGGATCCAAAAAGATTTCCTTTCCCCCCTTGTTTTCTGTTTCAAAAGGGCAAGTTGAAAATTGTCTTAAAGTTTTGAATACATTGCAAAATTTGAAACAATGCTAGGTTGAACTTGTCAAAGATTATAGCTTACTGATCCTGAATTCTTTCAAATACATAAAAATCAAGTTGTATAAATGTTGGACGCTGGTCAATTCAAGACAATCAGCCAGAACGTGCAAAAAGGCCACGTCAGCAGACCAGGCAATTAAAGGAGCAAGGAAACGCTGCATTTTGGATCAGGCTGAAGCCAAGTAAGCTGTCCAAGTGTATCGGGCTGAAGCCAACTAACCCCAATAAGCCCACTGGGCCTCTCTTCTAAACAGACTACAAGCCCATTATGGTGAAGCCGAGTAATCATGGTGTTTTAAAGATAAACAGAATAAATGCAGTTAATTAACTTCTTGCAAAGGATCAGTCAAGCTGAACGTTGGAAGACAGATGTCATCCCAGGATTAGATGAAAAAGGCCATTTGAGACTAAGTCAAGAAGAGTCCAGAAGTGGAACACTAAGAGCATAAGGCATGGATAGATAAGTAACAGAAGTGGGAATGTACAGTTAATTAACCAAGCCCTAACATTAGGATGGCCATAGGATGGGAACACGAGTAAAGATCTTGTTCACCCAACCACCGGCCATTTGGTCAATAAATAGAGTAAGTCACATTGTAAGACTTTTGGCTAAAATCATCAGAAATCAACAGCAAAAGCTAATTCTTCTTTTTACGCTCATGTTTATCTTCGCACTTTACTTTTCCAGCTTTCAGTATTTTTACTTTTTGTTCTACCTTTCAAAGCCAACAACCTCTCGTTACCAAAGGACCCATTTGGAGAATCCACTCCAGAACACAATCCGGAATTTTACTCATGGGTCAGTCTGAGTTCAATCGAGGCTGTGTTTGGAAGTTTTATGGTGGGTGGAATAGAATGGTATATAATGGAAAAGGATGGAATGAAATAAAGTTCCCATACCATTGTTTGGATGTTTAATAGCGAAGTAGAGGAAAGTTTCCATTCCCTTGTTTGGAAGTTTTAGTAGAAGTGAATGGAATGAAAAAAATTATAAGTTTATTGTTCCCATATTGTCCTTATCTCAAATACAAATATATAAGGATTAAGGATAAAATTGTAATTACATAACCGATTCCATCCCTTATCCCCCCAATTTGGAGGGGAAGAAAAATGGGAGAATAGAGGGGCATCGAGTCCCCCAATTCCATTCCTTTCCATCTCCTTTTTGAACATCCAAACAATAGTATCCTTTACCATCCCATCCCATCCCATCCCATCCTATCCCATTGCCCTCCATTCCATCAATCCAAACAAGGCATTCAATTTGAAACAGCAAAACCCCACATCAACAATAAAACAAAAGCTAACTCAAAAACTATGGCTAGATTACTTGCAGTCTTGCACCATACTCTCTCATCCCACACATGATAATGATCCACATGTTAGGTAACTTAGATTACAGCTACCATGTATATCATAATCATATATAGTCTGTCACAATAGCATTGTTAGCACACAACAAATAAACCACTCCACCAGAAATCATGGCAAGCACTTCTATGGCCCCAAAAGTCAAAACACCCAAAAGAAAATGCTGCAGGCAGTGCTTAAACTATCATATCACAACTCATTAAAAATAAAAAAATAAAAAAAAATCATGATGCTCAATGTACATATAACTTACAACTATTTTTAAAATATAACAAAAACTGTTGAGTGTTGACAACTAAGAAACTGCTCACAAGTGGGTCAATCAGAACATACCTGTACTCTTTCTTGCCAAGCTCACCGGGAAAAGGGTCAATCTGAAGCTGGGAAACAACGTTGTTATTTCCAAGGTTGAAACCCTCACGGGCACCATTTGTGTGCAAGGGAAGGCTATGGAAGGTTCCACTTCTTCCACAGCCACCTCTGCTCCCAGCAGCAACGTCAACAACAACAGATACAGCATTGGACGAAGACTGAGGAGCAGCTTGTGATTCCACAGGCTTTCTTGAACGGTAGCGGCGCCGAATCATGTGCCGCTCGCAATACTTAGAGTCAGGGTGCGCATCCCTCGAGCACCTCCACTTCTTCCCATCGGTCCTCCTGCACCTTCCAGGTTCTGGGTCGATCTTCTTCCCGTAATAGGACCCAAAACCCACTTAAAAAAAAAAACAAAAAACCATTAATCGATAACAACACCCCAAAAATTAAAAAATAAAAATAAAAACGCAAACCTTCAAGAACACACAGATTCGTGAAAGGAACACGCAGAGAAAAATGGGTTTCTGTTGGGGTCTTAAGAAATGGGGTGTACATCGAAAATGGAATATAAAAATGTAGCTATGGGTTCGAGAACAGAAATCTTACGAGATGGGTGGTGGTGCATCAAATGGAGGCTGTTGCGAATGGGTGCGAGGAGGTCCTGGGGAACAGTTAAACCGGCTTTGAGATATTTGAAGATGAGGGCTTGGTGTTCCAGCTCGTGCCACTGCGCCGCCGTGAACGGCGGCTGGGTCGCCGTCCACATAGGCGGCGGAAGGCTCATCTCGGTGTTTTGGTTTTGTTTCTTCTGCTGCTGATGATGATGATTGCTTCTACCACTGCTTCTGGTTCTGGTTCGCACGCGGTTTTGTTTATGCAGTTAATGAAATTGGAATAAAGAAAGAGAAAAAAAAAAAGTGAGTGAGAATCTCATAGTGAGCCAAAATTGGAAGAAGAGGGGAAAAAAAGAAGAGAGAAGATGAAGAGGTTACCTTGGAGTGGGAGAGAGAGAAAACAAGTTCAGCCATGGTTGGTGTGTTTCGTGGTAGGAACGGATTAAGGAACCTGAACATGTCTCATGAACTCAGGTTTTTCCAGATATTTTTTTTTCAACAGTTACGGAGGACACTGCTCAATTTGTTTTTTAATTCTTTTGTTGTTGTGATTTATTTTATTTTATTTTTTTGTAGCAAACATGTTTTTTTGTTCTCTAATAATAATATAAGTATTATCTATTAAATCTGAGGAATATATTAAAATAAATTTTTAATATTATTTTTTAACATTAAATTAACTTTTTAATGTCATTTTTTATATTAAATTAATTTTTTAAAAGGATAAATTTAATGTTAAAAATTATTAAATAACTAAATTGATAATATTTATATTTTTAAATATTTTTTTTTACTTGTTTGTTTGGGTGGGTTTTTTTCAATTTACAATTTGTTGTTTAGAGTCATCAATTTAATATATATACATGAGGCTTTCTTTTTTTGTGCAAAAAATAGCTAAAAAAGTTTACATTTTATTTTTTCCTACTTAATTGATTAATTATAAAAATGTTCTTTTTTTTTAATTAAAAAGTCAATTTTGGTGAAACCGATTTCTTAACATGAAAAAAAAAATTAATCATGTTGAGAAGTTGGTTTCACCAAAAATTGAGTTCTTAATAGGATTTTTTTAAAGTTTATGGTTTTAATTAATGGATTAGAGTTTTATTAGAATGATTTAGGGCTTTGTTAGAATGATTTTTGGTTAAATAATGGTTTAAGATTTATGATTAATTAAGGTTTTTAGTATTTGATTAAGAGGTTAAGGTTCATGTTTTAGGTCAAGGGTTAATTAAGGGTTTATGGATTATGGTTATTTAGGTTTAGGGTTAATTTATCATTTAAGGGTTTATAGTTGATTAAGGGTTCGGGTTAATTAAGGATTTAGGATTAATTAGGGTTTGAGAGTTAGGGTTAATTAAAGGTTTAGGGTTAATTAGGGTTTGAGAGTTATGGTTAATTAATGGTTTAGCGTTTAGGTTAATCAAGAGGTCAAGGTTAAGGGTTAAATAATGGTTAATGTTAATTAAGAAGTTAGGATCTAGGTTATGATTTTTAAAAAAATTAAGGGTTTAGCTCAACGTTTTGATGCTTAAAAAGAAATCACTTAATTACTTAAAATCTCATACATATTAAAATACAACATTAATATTGCGATAAGTCATATATACATGGTATTATTGCTGATGTGAACTCTCTCTAGCAACGTCATCACAATGAGGCCAATTTGGAAGACTATGACCTTCTGTTTTACATAACCCACAACATTTTGAATGGCCTTTTTCCTTAAGGTCTATCTTATTACGCATGCAGCTAGATTTTGGGTGACCGTAAGGAGTTCTTTGAAATAAACAAATGAAATACAAGAATGAGGTTGAATTGTGTTTCTTAACCTTTTTGGAAAGCTTTTCTTAAAACAGTTCTTAGAATAAAAGCTTCGCAAGAATATAAGAGAAAATGGATAAAATAGAAACTCTTTACAGTCCGTTGACGTAAAGAGAGTTTTTCTAAAAATCGTTGGATACAAGTTACAGACGTATATTTTCAAATAAAAAGAGTTATTAATAATAACAATGACAATCCCCGAATGTTAGTTAAATAAAGTAACAGAAAGAGAAGAAAGAAAAGCTTACACCAGGTATTTATACTGATTTATTCTTACAAATCGAGAGCTACATCAAGTTCCTTCTACTTGAAGGAATTTCACTAATCTTTCACAAAGATTACAAGTATTCTTCACACTGCCTCTTCAGGCTTACAACCAAGTATTCTAAACCTCTTCAGATTCTATCAACAAGTATTCTTTTCAAAACAAGCCTCTTTAGGCTTTCCAACAAAGTAATAAAGAGAATGTTTATAACACTTGATATTAACTCACGATGTGTGAGGATAAACAATAAGCTTAAGTCAAACTCTATACAAGAGTATACAAAGAATATGTAAAGCAAAGTAAATATTTTTGCTTCATATGTTTTTCTCTTTTTCGTTATATTCGTTTTCTTCTTGATCCTTTGAAGACTTTGGTATTTATAGGCTTATGAACTTTATACTAGTCTTCATAAGCTTCTTTGTCCAACGATAACATTTATTACCATTCTAAGTAGCATTAAATACACAATGTTAATAACGTTGATCTTCTTCTGAAAAGTAGTTTTGATTATTAACGTTGCTAGAAACTTTGATATCTTTGTTCTGACTCTTCTAAGTGAGCAGAAAGTTCCTATTTGCTGGTCTTTATAGTTGTTAGGTGTGTTAGCTTCAGCATACAATGTCGATTTCAAAAGACGAGTACTTTGTCAGAGATCATATCAGCAATAAATGTATTTTATCTTGCTCATTTTTTAAATGCTCTGGACGAATGTTTTTGAGGAACAATTAATAGAGACAAAACAATTGACGATCCAATATAATATAATAAACAATACATATTGTATATTGGACGCACACATTGAAATAGAAATTTTGTCTTTACAAAACTTGTCTTTAATCCAAAAGTATGTATAAGCAATTTATTCAAAAGGATACAACTTGGACTTCTTTCTTTTTAAAACGAAATAACATAAGTTTATTTAAAACTTATTTGTTCAATCTAATTTAATATTATTGTTATTCTCAAAACTTTGAGGAGTTCAATTTCTTTGAACAATTTTGGCTCCAGTATCAATTACTTGAATACGTCTTTGGTTCTAACATTCTTCGCATTTCAAAATCATAACACAGATCTAGACCTTCATATTGAGACCAATATCCTTCATTTCCCACTACTTGGAACTCCATCTGGTAAACTTTAAATATGTTTTGCAACTTGTAGATTTTGTCCACTTATTGGAAGTAATCCAAATGAATCGATGCACACTCTGCAATAGCATGTGAACAAGGGAACCTTAATGATTGAAATTTGCCACAATCATACCACAACACATTAAGTTAAGATTCACTTTGGACTTCCCTATAGGTCGTTCAACGTGTGGTTCAACTAACACCTCTACAAAAAAATTCATAACTTTCTCGCCTAAAATCATGAACAGTGTAGCTGTTGACTTTTCTCTAATTTTCTTCCATAGCCTCTGTCAAGATTTCAAAGTATATATGACAAACTAATATCCTTGCCAGCTGCTAGTTCCTCTTCTTAACAAATAGTTCTGCCAACCTATAATATGTTGATTACACTAGTGTATAAATGGGCAAATTAAGGGTTCCCTTCAATACTAAATGAATACGTTCAACTAAGTTAGTTGTCATATGCTCATAACGTCAACCTTCGTAAAAAGCTTAGGCCTACTTCTCTTTAGGGATATTGTTTAGCCAGTTTGTGACTTATTTGTTTTGTTCATGGAGATTCTGATAGTACCAACTAAATTGGGGTTATGTCAAGACGTATCTTGTGAAAATAGATAAAAATTATTAATATCATTGAAATTATCGAGCAAATGAAACTAAATACAATAACAAAATTTATATTATGTACCTATGTTGGTGACTTGTCGATGCATATTTTTATTGTTAAACCTCAGTAAACTAAATATGCTTGTGAGTTGCCATCTACTACCACAACGTATGATCTCACTTTTGATGGACTCGTGTCTATCAGAAATTAAGCATATGTCATGTTGTGGTGTGACATGCCTTCACAAATTAGTAAGAAAAAATGATCAAGCCTTTGTCATCCACACTCCACGATGGAAAAAGCAATTGGTAGTATGTTCTTGTTGTCATCTTGTGCAATAGCCATTAACAATGTTCCTTTGTATTTTCCATACAAAAATGTGCCATCTATCTAAATAAGCAGTTTTCAAAATTGAAAGCGGTCAATGCACTGCTTGAATGTCCAAAATAGTCGATCAAATATCCTTTTACCATCTACCATTCAAGCTTCGTGATATATAGGCTTGGTTTGTAGCTCGACAATTGTTCCAGGAATGAAATGTTACAATGCGCCTAACCATTTAGGTAGATGATTGTATGATTCCTCACAATTTTCAAACACTCGAACAATTGCCTTTTGTATTGCTCTCTAGGCTTTCATATACGAGATTATGTATTTATGACGGCTTCATTTTTCAATGATCAATACTGAAACGGTGATAGATGAATCTTCTTGAATCAGGGGAAAAATGTAGGTACATATCATGTTTGAATCTAACTTTGAATGATCTTGAAAAATTGTAGCCGCTGAGCATTATACGGCCCATTTATTTTTCTAATTTCCCATATCTTCTTTTTCTTCAACAATGTTGCCGTTATGCTCCGATTGCACCATTGCTTGTACATCTTACACTTGCCTAAATACTTTTTTGGTTCGGATTCTATAACTTTGTAATCTACTGACCTTTATATATTTACTTGATAGCAGACAAAATGACCTCTTTAGTTTGAAATTGCATTCCAACATACAAATCTCTGATAGAAGCATCCCAACAGTTTGAAATGGCCTCTTCCTCCTCATGCATTGCATCAAGATTAAGTGTACGCATGTGGGGTGGGGACGTATCCAAAGGAAGGGCACCGCCAATATTTAAGAGAGGTTCATCAGCAACATCTTTGTTAGAATCATTACCATCATTATTGTACCCGAATTCAATTCCATCTTCAGGCACAGTGAAGTCGCCAACATATTATCTATGAAGTCTAGTTGGAGAACAAGTATCATGGATGGGTCCAGCACCAGATGATCCCGGTCTAGTAGCGTATCTTTCAACACCTCAAATTAGAGAGTTAGGCATAAGAGGTTGAGGCTCAAGATGACCATATTGATATTGAGCATGTTTAGTTGGTTAATACTAGGTCCAGTCAAACAACCATGTTGATTGTTTTGAACCAGTGGTTGCAACACCTAGGTTCGTAGGCCAACTATCATCAATTACATCCTTTATCTCCACATATAATTCAATGACACCAAGATTAGGATATTGGGCTAAAACATGAAAAATTGATTGAACATTATCATCATCATCAAGGATCAAAATCCTATACCAAACACATCCTAATCCAATAGATACAGGATACCTATATATTTGATATTTTTTTTATGTTTCCAACTGTGCTCTTTGCTTTTATTGTCACCTTCAATTCCAACATGATGTTGTCATCAACCCAAAAAGTTTTTGGGTTTTCATAGTCAAATACAACATCTTCTTCTGTTTCCAAGATTTGTCCATTATAATAGACAAGAAACATTACTCATTAGTTGCTCATTGTGTGCAATAAAGTTGTATATAACAAGTTAATAAACCTCAGTGTCAAATATTGTCAAATTTATTAGCAATAAATGTGGAGATGAAAACTCAGTATATAATATTGCTCATTAGAAACACTACTGATGAAGATAGCTGAGTATAGAGGAACAATGTTGATGGAGATAGCTAAGTATAGATGAATGAAGATGGAGATACGGTTCTGCCAAATTCAAAACCTTTTGAAGAGTTTGAATCTACTTGTAGGTAAATTAAGTCTTCTATTACACGAGGCTCACTTATTAGTGTAAGGAAATGAAGCAAAGGCCTATTGACGTGATGCATAACAGTGTTTGACCATGCATGAAGGTCCTATTTTTTTTTCTAACCCTACTAGGGAGTTGGTTGGATCAAAACCAACTTCCCACCTAACTTAAAAATTTAGAATGTAAATATAAATTTTTTTAAAAATGATAGTTGGGAAGTTGTTTTTGAACAAACTGACTTCATGGCCAAAAAATAAAAGTTCCCAAAGGCATTTGAAAATAAATTTTCATCCCTAATTATCTCTGACAAACCGTGGAGAGGTCATCTCTATCTCAATGTAACCTATGTGCATTCATGTACACACACTAATTGTATGTGTTGAATAATTTCATGCATTTGGGAATCTCCGCCAACGGCCTCTCGTGTCAACTCAATATGTACCTGAAATTTAAAAAAACAATTAGGTAAGAAGTCGGTTACAATGAAAATGAATTCTTATAGCTTTTGTTATATTTTTATACCTGATACATGCAATTAGTAAATTAAAAAAAAGAATAAGTAGGTGTGAAGTCGATTACAATAAAACTGACTTCCTATAGCTTTTGTTATGTTTTCACTCTTGTTATATACAATTAAGAAATAAATAAAAAAAATTAACTATGTGAGATGTCGATTACAATGAAACCGACTTCCTTTATATATTGTTTTACTTTTCCTTTCAAATAACTAATAATTAAAACTTTGAACGCATAAGATTCCGTGGCAGTGGATCAGTGGACTGCCTTTGCAGTTTTTATAACTTTACATGCATGAGAATCTACTTGTATGCATGTGACCTTGTAAGCTGGAAGAGAAAAACGTGTAATGCATGCTGCTAGAGCTTTAAGAGACCACAATTCATTCATTCTAGTATATAAAGACTTGCATGCCGCTGGAGTTTCTTAACTTTTCAGCATTCTAACTCCCCTCCTTTATTCAATCTTCTCTTCGTTGATTCACTTTTCCCCCTACTATTCACCCACTTTTCGTCCATTTGATAACATAGTATCTTCCTCATTATTGAAATTTCAACAAACTCATAGATCGAGATTTATAAACCATGATGGAAGCATATTGTATGATATTTAATTTAGTTATGTTAATTATTTTTCAAATATATGTACTTATTAATGAAAAAATTTCCCAACAAAACCCAAAAGTGAGTTAATTTCATATCAGAGTACATACAATTAAGGAGTCACACTCATCCATTGTGAACTTGTTGAGACTTTCTGGTTTTTATCATGCTAACCAATTAGGGCATCATAAGTTTGACTCATCCCTAATAACTGCTTTAAATGAACGGTGGAGGCCAGAGACATATAGTTTTCATTTACCAGGTGGTGAATGCACTGTAACATTAGAAGATGTTGCATTGCTTGTGGGTCTTCCAATCAATGGCAGAGTAGTGATGGATAATAGTTTTTATAACTGGGACGAAATTTGTACTGAATATTTGGGTGTGGCTCTATTGTCTGATCAAAAGAAAAGTGGATAAGTAAAGATTAAATGGCTACAAACAACGTGCATCGATCTCCAAGAAAATGCTAGTCTAGAACAGATACAATGCTTTGTAGAACATATATTTTATGCTTAATAGGAGGATTATTGATGCTTGATAAATCAGGAAATTGGGTTCATTTAATGTATCTGCCATTATTACAAAATTTTGAGCACGTTGGATGATATAGTTGGAGATCAGTCTGTTTAGCAATGTTGTATAGAGAACTGTGTTAGGATTCAAAAAAAGATGCATGAGCTATTGATGGATGCCTAGTGCTTCTTCAGTCATGGGTGTGGTACCGACTACCTGTCATTGCACCACATGTAAATCATTCACTGATATATCCACTTACAAGAAGGTAAATTAATTAATATATTTACAAGTTCACGTATTGTAATTATTTATTTTATATTAATAAGAGTTTATTTGGATCACAATAGATGGGGCGGACGATGCAACCATGTCGGCACACCACATAAGGACTTGGGAGGATACTGGTAACGTTTAGATCACATGGTACTCGATTAAGTAAATATTGTGATGGTTACATTTAATTAATCTATCAAACTTAGTTTGACATGTACACTAAAAAAAATTTTATGTTTTTTTTTTTTTTACAGTTTCTATGGATGTCATACTCTACTATTGATATTCAAGCTTGCGTGATGGCGGATGCATTCAAACATGCAAATAAGTGGAATGCCTGAACTGCACTAATATGCTTCTCAATTATTGAGTGGGACCAAACAGACAGGGTAAGGCGACAATTTGGGTTGGGATAAGGAATTTCACAAGCATCAATTGATCTTGCCGATGTGCATAAGGTTGACATGCGTGGTAATCACTACATTGATTGGGCTTAAAAGCATGCAAATTGGTCGCAATATTGGACTCAATGTCGACAATTCATCTTACAAGGACCAAACGCGGAGGGTCAACTACTATCGAGCACAGAATACCTGACTTGGTATATGAATAACTCATAGCTTTTTTTGTTAAGACTGTCATATTTAGTGGACACCAAAGTAGGTCATTTCTAAATGCAACAAATTCTACAAATCCATCGCAATAATTTGATTTTCCAAGGCTAAGCTATTGACGAGCAGGAAGTCGAATAATGCGCCAATCGATGCCCTAGATTATGGACGATAACACACACAGTAGGAACTGTCATGCATGTCAGTTAGTTACACTCTTGTACAACATGAAGTTCAAGATTATCAACTAGCCCAACATTCATTTTCTAGCACTGGGGATGAATTCTTTAATAACATATTTAGTGCTAACTTAAGGACTCTTGAATCTATCAGTGCTTTGATGTTTAATCTATATGTATTTGGGTCACCGTCACCTAATTTTTTGTCGAAAATGTGGATCATGTCATTCAATAATAAAAAGAGCCAGTTGCAAACATATGTACTCAACAAAGAAGAGTACGATCGCATCATAATAGGAAACTTCCAAGATGTGGAACACATAGCCCCAGAAGAAAATAAATGTATCGTCAACCAATATTTGTATTAATTATTAATCATTCAAAGAAATCGGGTCATCAATTATCAAAGTATTGAATTTATATTTTAATTTATTAAATTATTGTATTATTAATCAATAAATTAAATATCAATTATAAATAAGCTCATTTTTCTACAACTCATGTTTGAATCACACTTTAGTCTTCCCATAATTGTGTTGGTGCAATTAATTAACCCTTAACCTAAAAGCTAACCTCTTAATTAACCATAAAGCCAAACTCTAAACCTTTAATTACCCCTAACTCTGAATTAAGCATAAACCCTTAAATACTTAATTAACCCTAAATCCTAAATATAAATTAACAATAAACTCTAAACCCTTAATTAATCATAACTCTTAAACTAAAACCTAAATCCTAACTTCTTAATTAAACACTAAAAACTTTAATTAATCATAAACCCTAAACTATTATTTAACCAAAAACCAGTCTAACAAAATCCTAAATCATTCTAACAAAACCTTAATACATTAATTAAAACCATAAGCTTAAAAAATAAATAAAATCATATTGAGAAGTTGATTTTGATGAAACTGACTTCACAACATGATTAAAAAAAATTTAATTTTTAACGGTTTTGGTGGCCACTACCCAACTACAGAAAAGAACATTTTCATAATTAATTAATTAATTGGGGTAAAATGATAAATAAAAAAATGATTTTTTCATACAAAAAATACATATATACACCACATCTAAATTTTTAATTTATATTCACTAATGAAATTTAGAATAATTTATTGAAAGTAAATAAATTGTTCTTAATTTAAACAATGAAATTGAAGTTTGAATTATTCAAATGTAATTATCAAAAGAATTCAAATTTATTGAGAGTTAATAAATAGTTCCAATACGTGAAAAGTTGTAGGAGCGAACTTTACTATACGGTATATAAAAGTTTAAGTCTATTAACGAAAATTTTAAAAAATTGCATTTATTAATATGCAGAAATTTAAATAATTAATCAATTATTAGGTAAAGAATTACTCGAAATTACTGTTGAGAAAACTCTCATTATTGGAGCCTACTTTAAGATGTAACAATATATAAATACAAATAGTATATAGATATAGATATAAGAGTTATTATAATGAAATATTAAAAATGGGCACACACACACAAAATATTTTTAGAAGACATAATAGTTGGAAATAAAGAGAAAAATATATATGAGAAAGAGTAAGAAAAATTACATAAAAAGAAAAAGTACATTATAGTTATATAAAACCCTTTCTTTATTTAAACAGTAGAAAAATGTATTTAATTACAAAGTAAATGGCTCTGTTGGGCTCTCCTGTATTAAAACATTACAGAATCATTATGCATAGTGTAATATTGTAAAATTGCATCATATCTTAGAGACCAACAGTCAAAGACCTCAAGTGAAGAATATTTTATAGTTATTTCTTTTTTTTTTTAATCTTGAGAGCCACTGGATATATTATTTATTTTATGTTAAAGTTAACTTTTACAAATTTTATGATTTTCTAATAATATAATTAGTTTAGAAAGTGATTGAACAATTTTCTACATAAATCTTATAAAGAAACATATGTAAAAAGTATTACAATAAATAATATATTATTATTTAAAAGTTTATACATACTTAATTTAACAAACCCGTGTATCGCATGGGTAATAAAACTAGTTATATTTATATAAAACCCTTTCTTTATTTTAATGATTTAATTACACTAATAGTCATATCAATAAATGGATTTATTCATTTTTATTGAAAATTTTGATGCAGATAAAGTTTTATTAAATATTCTTCTATTTAGTAATAAAGATTTTCCCTTTAGACAAAAAAAAAATATTTACCTTTTATTTTGTAAATGTATGATACGATATCTACTCCTGATTTCTGAATAAAACTTGGCCAGGTAGAATTAGTTTTATAAACACTTTTTCTAGCTGATTCCAATTATGATTATTTTTAAATGGAATCCAATGCATTTTTACAATCTTAATGGATACTATTATTTTACACCAACAAATTATTTTCAAAATACATAAGATATTAAATGCAACCAAGGGGTTATTTGAAGAAATAACCGAGTAAGTTGGCAAATACTTTTCCTTTTACAACTCATTTACTTATCCATCATACTCAATATAAATTATCTATTAAATACAATGCAATCAGTTTTATTGACTGTGCGATGCACGAGTTTATTATAGTAGATGTAGGTCTTTTAAATTATGATGTGCTGTTTATTTTAATATTTTATATAAGAATATTTTAATCAAATTTATGTAAAAAAAATAGCTTAATCACTTTTTAATTTAATTACTTTAGAAGAAAAATAAAAAACAAATTCATAAAAATAATTTTTTTCATGGAGCATTTAATATATTTAGTATCTAACAAAATGTAAAAATATAAATAAAAAAATAACAAACTTAAAGTACTTGATTAAGGTTAAAAATATTTTAAATCAAACGCTTATTAAAGTATTGATATTTCAAATTAAACTATAAAAATATAAAATTTGAAGTATAATTTGTATTTAATTAATTTAAAAAATATTAACAATTTGAATATACTATTATATATTATCTTCATTAATGACATTTATTAATAGGTAAATAAGTAATTAATATTTAAATTAATATAAAATTAGAAAATTTATAGTAATTAAATTTATTACTTAAATAAAATAAAACCAAATATAATTGAAGTTTGATTAGATTTAAATTTTTTAAAATAAATTTTGGATACATATACAACAAGGCTATATCAAATGAGTAACAAGTTGGAGGGGGGAAAACTCATGTATAAGTGATACATGACATTGACCTCATTTCCATGGATTGTGTTTTTTATATAATAGTATTAGATTAAAAGTTTATTAGAATATTTGTTCATTGTAATAGGTGAATAAGTATAATTGATATTTAATTAATGTAAAAATATTAACAATTTGAATATGTTACAATATATAATCTTCATTAATCACACTCATTAATAAGTAAATAAGTAAATGATGTTTAAATTAATATAAAATTTTAAAAGCTAGACAAATAAAATTTATTACTTAAATAAAAACAAATCAAATATAATTGAAATTTGAATTGGATTTGAATTTTTTTAAAATAATTTTTTCATACATGGACAATAAGGTTATATCAAAAGAATACAAATTTGGTGGGAAAAAACTTATGTATGAGTAGAGCTGGGTAAATGGGTTGAGGCTCGCGGGCTGGCCCATTTAACCCACTTTCTTAAAGGATTAGGACCAGTCTAATATCAAACCCGCGAATATCTTGGATCGGTAAGGCCCGGTCCGTTTAACCCGCGAGTTAAGCGGGTTGGACCAGGCTGGCCCGCGGGTTGGCTTGTGACCCTTTTTTATTTTTTTTAACAAAAAAAATAACTCTATTTCACAAAAATACTCTTAATTAGTAGCTCAACATAAGTGTTTAACTTCTCTAATATTTATGCCTAAGTAAAAACTTCAAAAATCTTCAAAAAATAGTTCAAAAAACTCAACTAATGACCTCATATTATACTTATATACACACTTTTTTAAATTTAAATTATTAAAAATTAAAAAAAATAAGGTTTGCGGGTTAACGGGTTGGCCCGCTAACCCATGGGCTTTGGCGGGTTGGGCTCGGGTTGAAAAAATTTCAACCCATCATTAGAACGGGCCAACCCGGTCCGGCCAGCATAAAGGGAAACCCGTGACGGGCCGGGCCAGGTTGGCCCGTTACCCAGCTCTATGTATGAGTGACACATGACATTGATCTCACTTACACCAACTGTATTTTACACAATAGTATTAAATACATTAGTAGTAACTCTAATATATTATCTACTAAAATTCTAATAAATAAAAGATAAAATTAAGATTCAAATAGATAATTAAAATTTGAATTGGAATTTCACAAATATTGAAGGAATTTCAGGATAAAAGTTTGAAACTACCAAACTCAACATATCTAAACACAAACTTGAACAGAAATTTGGAAGGAAAAAACACATATATCAGTGACATGTCATTTATCCAAATTTCATTAACTGTGTCTTATAATATATATATATATATATATATATAGTTTTATATTTTTTTTCTTTTTGGGGGGAGGGTACAAATGTGAGGCCAGAGGCCCAAAAGAAAAGACTACAAATTAAAAGGAACTACATAGGGTAAGGAGGCCCTAAAAACATCACCAATATAAGCAAAGCTAAATCAAGGGGAGGATAAGCAATAGTTCTGAAAACATGCTCCTGAGATATGCTCCAGTTAGCCAACCAGTCAGCACATATATTTCCTTCCCTAGAGGTGTAAAGGAATCGGAGTTCCCATATGCGAGAAGTCTAGGTTGTAATGCGCTATATGAGAGGATTCACAATGGTCCCATATTTGATTCTTCTGTTTAGTTGGGATATAATTGCTTGTGAATCACTTTCAACCATAAATTTCTTGAACCCCTTATTCCAAGTAAACATAATACCAGATAGGATTGCCCAGAGTTCCACAATGACTGAGTTACACACCCCAAGCTTACGAATAAAGCCCCTGCACCAATGATTGTCTTCGCCATGTAATAGACCCCTATATCCTGCTTCACCGGGGTTCCCATGCATGCTCCATCCATGTTCATTTTAAGCCAACCATTAAAAGGGTGATTCTAGCAGATGTCCATTGTCATGCTCCCAAGGATATGGCTAGAAGAGCTTACACCTAGTCTAGCATCAATAACAGAATTGACAAAGTTCATTATAGCTCTCGAAGGCCATCTAGGGTAGAGAAACTCTTCCTTAAAAATTGCTTTGTTCCTCCAATTCCAAAGAAGCCAGATGTTATCATGAAGATATCCCTCCAATTAATACTCAAAGACAAGCCAAAATTATCACTTATATTAGCATTGATCCATCCATTATGTGAGGTCCATCGAGTAGGATATAACAATTTTGTTGGATCCAACAACAACCAGCCACATAACAATCACGGAGCACATGTTGGATGCTTCCCACTTGCTCATTACACAGGGGACAGGTAAGGGAGGCAACAAACATTTTGTATCGTTTGAGATTTGTTAAGAGTTTGCCATGGCTTACCAGCCACATGAATGTTTTAATATTTTCGGACCTTTGCCATCTCCAAATTTGGGTCCAAGATCCTTCCAAAGTAATGGTGGATTGAGACTCCAGACAAAAGTAAGCGTTTCTTACTAAATAAGAGCCATCCAAGGAGTGCATCCAGGCTATACCATCGCTACTGCTATTAGAATTAGGAGGGAGTGTTGCGTGGAAACTAAGCATAATATGATTAGGAACAAGGCTACTCAATAAATCAAAATCCCAGTTGCCATCACTATGTTGGAACCAAAGACAAATTCAAGTAATTGATGTTGGAACTCAAATAGTTCAAGTAATTGAACTCCTAAAAGTTTTGAAGATAACAAAGATATTAAATTAGAATGAATAAATAAGTTCTAATCAAACTTATAATATTTCGTTTAAAAGAAAGTAAAAGTCCAATATTGAATCTCAAGTATAAATTTGTTATGAACGTTTTGGACTTAAACAAATTTTTTAAAGACAACTGATTACTTTATTACTTGCATCCAATTTGGTTTGAACTATTATATTATACCTTATTATTGAACTATCCAAATGTTATCTCTATGTTCCTACTTACAAGTGCATTCGTCCAAAGCTAATTCAAATACAAGAACTGATCAATGTATTAAATGCTGAAGAAACCTCTGACAAAGTACACAACAAACAAAGTCAACTTTGTATGATGGCGCTGACATACCTAACCTCTATAAGGACCAACAAATGAGAACTTTCTACTCACTCAAAAGATTCAGTACAAAGATATCAACGATTCTTAACAACATTGATAACCAAGTTCACTTTTCAAAAGAGGATCAACATGCTATCAGTATTAAACATTTAATGCACTTCAGAACGGTAACATTTATTGCTGATGGATGAAGAATCTTATGAAGACAAGTTTAAGCTCAAAAGCCTATAAATATACGAAGTTTTCAAAGGATCAAGGAGAACAACAACAAGAGAAAAAGCTAGAGATACAATTTGAGATTTATTTGCACTTTCATTTTACTCTTGTATGGAGTTTTACATATACTCTGAGCTTATTTGTTAAACTTTCACATATCATGAGTTGAGCTTAAGTGTTTTCAAACACTCTTTTTATAACATTGTGTTAAGCCTAAAGAGGCGTATAGGAAAGAATACTTGCTGTTAAAACCTGAAGAGGTTGAGAATACTTGTTGTTAAAACCTGAAGAGGTTGAGAATACTTGGTTGTAATCTGAAGAGGTGGTTTGAATAATACTTGTAATCTTGTGAAGATTAGTAGAAAATCCTTCAAGTAGAATAGACTGGATGTAACTCTTGGGTTGTAAGAGTGAACTAGTATAAATCTCTAGTGTGATTTTCTCTTCCCTTAACTTGCTTTATTTTATATTTGCTAACATTTGGGAATTGTTATTGTTGTTCTTAGCAATTCTCTTTAACTGAATTCATAGCTCTTTGCTTGTGTCCAAATTTTTTCTTAAAACTCTTCTGCGTCCAATGTATATTTAAACCGTTTTAATCGTCTATTTTGTTTTTATAAACTAGCAAAGTTTTATTCTGTGAACTAATTTGCAAAAAAAAAATTTCAAAATGTTAAGAAACATAATTCAACCCTCTTCTTGTGTTTCATCTTGTTATTTCACACTACTCATCAGCTCATTAACTTTCATTGTTAGATTAATAGTGGGCAAATTGGGCAAGGCCACGTCCAATAGGTTGGAGCAATCTCGGTGCCAGTTATCGATCCAAAAGAGGGTGGATTGTCCATTGCAATAATACATTTATTGTTCTGGAGAAGGACATTCCATATGGAAGCCAAAGCTCTCCAAAGATGGGAGTCCCCTTAGTGAGCAGTAGCATTCAATAGAGGGTTATCCCCCTACCATATTTACCACATAGGACCTTCACCCAAAGACTGTCACATTGGGTCAGAATTCCCCAACCCAGCTTCAACAAAAAAGCATTCTTCATGTTGTAGAATGCAACAATGCGTTTTGGAATGCAACAAGTGAACCAGATAATGAGGTGTGCTTGACGATGCTGTTTAATGTCACCCCAAATAAAGGATCTCTAGGCTTTTTCAATGTCCAAGCAGATGGATTTAGGGAGTTGAGAATGTTGCATATGGAAATTTGTTAGCGGGCCTAAGACAGATTACGCTAGTGTGATTCTACCTGCCATTGAAAGGCAGTGTGTCTTCCAGCCACTCAGTTTACTTTGAACCTTCTCAGAAAGGCAATGAAAAAAATACAATCAATTCTCCCATGTTAGATGAAAGAACCTAAGTATCGGCCCAGGTTAGAGGTCGCTTTGAAGCCGCTACTGTTGATGATATCACGCCGGGTTGCCTGTGGAACATTATTGGAGAATAGAATGGTTGTCTTCTCTTTGTTAATTTTTTGGCCTGCACACAAAAAGTATCTCGAACTGAGAGGATGAGTGCTAATTGGTCAATGACAGCCTTAGCAAAAAGTAGGAGGTTGTCTGCAAACATGAGGTGAGATTGGGGGCCATTTTTACCTACACCCATGGGTTCCCAGCTACCATTATTAACCACATCTGCAATTAAGTGGGAGAGTTTGTCCATAGAAATCACAAAAATAATATAAGGAAATAATTGGTCTCCTTGTCATATCCCACAGCTAGGGGAGAAGCACTCTGTCTTGTCTCCATTCCACTTGACTTTGAAAGTGGAAGAGAAAATATAGTTCATGATAACAGTAATAATATAATTTGAAAATTAGCACTCTTCAAGGAAATGACTAATAAGGTTCCAATTGAGTCTATCGTATGCCTTCTCTAGATCTATTTTAATTGCCACAAACCCACGTTTACCTCTCATTCTTCTCACTGTATGAACGATCTCCTGAGCAACAATAATGTTATCTTAAATATTTCTGTTGGGGATACAGCTAGACTGGAAAGGGGAATTATGTCATCTAGCAAATGCTTGATTCTGTTGACTATCACTTTAGTAATGCTTTTGCAGACAACATTGTACTACGCAATTGGTCTGAATTGGGCAATAAATTCAGGTTTATCAATCTTCGAAATAAGGACCAGTAAGGTGTTATTAATATCTCTCACATTCTCATTGTTACTCCAAAGTTCTTGAATGAAAGATGAAATTGAAGCACCCACCACACTCTAATTTTTCTAGAAAAAATTGCAGGATTCCCATCCTCTCTTGGTGCCTTAAAGGGACCCATCTGAAAAAAAAAAGCATTTTCGATTTTTTTAGTGTGATAGGTTCTCCGATGTTTGGAAGATGTAGCCAAACACCCACTCTCGATTATGTATTTAGTGAAAAGGTTTTTTATTGAAGTTCAATGCAATCATCTTAAACTCATGCTAGTCTTCGGTCTAAGTTCCATTACTGTCCCGCAGCACTAAGATTTTGTTTCTCCTTCTTCTCACCACAATTTGAGTGTGTTAGTATTTGATATTACGGTCCCCATATCTAATCCACCTTCCCCTAGATTTTTGTAACCAAAACAACTCTTCTTGATTAAGACCTCATCAAGTTGGCTTTAAAGTCCTTTTTCAAATTTATCAAGGAACTTTTTATGACCATAGCTTCTACTACACTGAATGCCATTGAGTCTACCTACAAGAGTCTTCTTTCTTTTAAAAATGTGACTAAATACCTCTTTATTCCACTTTGAAACCTTGTTGGTGAACTTCAGAAGGGTATTATTGATGGAGTCACTCCCCCTCTAATTGGCTTGAATAAAAGGCTTGAAGCCTTGGTGATTCATCCAAGCCACCTCGAAATGGAAATGCCTATTTTATTGGCCTGCAATTGGACCATCCACCCAAGTGAGGATAGGGTGATGGTTAGAATGAATTATAGGAAGGACTTCATCAGAAACATTATGAAAACGAAGCTGCCAAGACACATTACAAAGAACACTGTTAGAGAAGCCCAACAAGAGTTTCTAGAACATTTCAAGTAGCTTGCCTCTCATTCTCACGGGGTTGACATAAACTATGGTAAGGA
Source organism: Styphnolobium japonicum (assembly GCA_023212625.1). Lineage (NCBI taxonomy): Eukaryota > Viridiplantae > Streptophyta > Magnoliopsida > Fabales > Fabaceae > Styphnolobium > Styphnolobium japonicum. The sequence goes on from JALBWW010000011.1 coordinate 17,527,010, forward strand.
ACCAAGCTTCTTTATTATCGTCTTGAACCTCCACATGGAGGAAATGAGGGTCTTTGATCAAGGGCTTAATATATAAATTACCATTCTTCCACATGAGCCAAATGCCACTAGGAAAGCCTTGGACATCGATTACTTCCACATACGAAAAGCCAAATTTCTTAATAGTATTCTTTGCACTCCCACCAAGGCTCTTGTAGCGCAACCAAATTGGGTTTATAGAATCGAATCATATCTTTGAACGCTCGGCCGAAATTCCTGCCTTGAGCTCCTCTACAATTCCAAGAGAAAACAATCATTGAAAACAATTGTAAGGAGTTTACGAGAACCATGGCTACCAAGATCCAGCTCATACAATCTATATGATATCATTGCAGGGGTCATGAATGTCCCCCACTACAAAATCACCCTTAAGACTATTTGCCTACATTCCCAATTCCATAACGTTTCCCTAGCTGGGCTCCATATTGAGGTCAGGTGATTTTGGCCCAAATTATACTATGGCATGGTATTCCTAGAGCTCCATGGAAGTAGAGATCATATCCATAGGAGCGTACCGTTCTAAGTTGGGGTCTCCATCCAGATTGAGCATATTTGGCATTTTAAGGCTGGTTTCTTTGGTCCCATTATTTTAGGGCCCATTAGACTTAACCAACTCGATAGGCCCAGTTGTTGCATGGATGGGACTTTTGTCATTATTTGGCTCAACTACAGTGTGGTCATCCCAGTTCAAAACTCTCATTGTCAAGGCTCTATCTTTCTCTCTCTCTTCTTCTGGTTTGGCTCCCCTTAATGAACTCTTTTTTTTTTAAATCTTGGTTCCCTCCTAATCTTGTTTGTTGTGTTTTAGGTACCTCCGTAACATTCTTCTTATTACCAATTTCCTTTCCATCGTCATTATTTTAAATAGCAAATCGCGATGGGTACGCTAATTGCTCCTTTTTCCTCTCAGCAATATTAAGAGATTTGATTTTCAGAGGGAATTTTGGGATTGTTGACCTGTCTGGCACGTCGTTGATGTTGTACCATTATCCAAGGGCCTAGCTGATAATCATTGGCATCACCATTCCCAGTTTGGTCTTTTTCAGTGTTAGTTGGATGAGCTTTTTTCTCCAGGAAACTATCTTTATCATGGCCATACTTCCCACAACCAAAACAAATCAGATGAATCCCTTCATATTTCACATTATGCAATCCTCTATTGATTCTACTGGGATATGAATGGTTTTTCAAGGTTGAGTTCCACACAAATCCTCACAAACTTTCGCCTGGATTGTTTAGCTGTGTTCATATCCACCTGTAAAGTCTTTCTTAGCAAATTTCCCACCACTTGGAGGAATTTCTTATCATAGTATTCAATAACTAAGTCTGGCAAACATACCCATCCAGCTATGTGGGAGATACTGGCATGGAAAGATAGAAAATCAAGATGCCACTCTCTTATACATAGATAATGATAAAAAATCAATCAGGGACCCCTAGTAAGAGAGAAGCAATAGTCTATGGTGGAATGAAACTTTATGATGAAAAAATCATTGCCAATGTCAATTAATTGAATAACACCATTCCTAGCCCAAAGAGAGTCAAGCTTCTTTTAGGATCATATAACCAACCTTTTTCCCTAGCAGCTTAACGATGAGAGATGTGTTCTAGGGCTTATGTAAACGGTTGTTTTCAGCCTTGTTGGTGATGAGGTAATGGCCTAGTGTTACCAAATTCGCTTAACCCTCATAGGAACCATGAATTGGTTTGCGGGTACCAATTCCAAGTACAAATTTGCAATGGTTCTTAAGGGTATCTGTTCTAGGACGTTAAAAACAAAGAATTGCAAGGACCCAAAAAATCTAACCGAAGCCACTAAAATTTCAACAATTTCATGAATAATCTAAGGGGAAAAAATGGAAGAAATACTTACCCTTGAAGCTCCAATGAAGATGAGTTCCAAAGAAGATGGATTAAGAAGGCAGCACTCAATCTTAGGCATCAAGGCCTTCTTAGTTCCTCCAATAGCGGGGTTAATGGTAACTCCAAGACCTCTTTTGCTTTTGCCAACTCTAATCTTTCCTTCTATTGAGTCGAATGAGGTGTGAAATTTCTCAAGTTTTGAATCAATCTACATTAACTAGTCCTGAAATTTCCTATTGTTTGATAGTTTGGGAGTGTCCATCTTCATTATTTTTGCACTTTCTAATGGTCATGGAGGTTCGAAACGTGAGGAGGACCCGTTTGTTGGATATGGTGCTTGACTGTGTGATACGTTTCTATGGGATTTGATTCCTTCCTTGGGTGTGGCTAAGCCACTAATCCTTCTATAGGATTGATTCATTTTATAGGTGCCAGCTCTGATCTTTTCTTTTCTTGTTTCCTTGCGGTTGTATTTTCTTTTTGATGATTTCTTATCCTCTCTTGTAATCTTTTCCTTTCTTTTTAATAATATTTCTTTTTGAAAAAAGATAAACAAAGATATAAGAAAAACTCACCTATTTAAATTGATATGGTAGTTATTAGGAATCCTTATGCAAATTCATATCATTTTAAATATTCTTCTATTTTGATATTATTTTTTTATGTAATTTCTAGTTTCTAACTTTTTAAAAAATTTACATCGGGAACATACCAATTAATATATTAAAACGTACTACGAACCCAAATAACTTACCAAATAAGTATACCCTCACGTACCACATATTTGATATAGTGACGTACTGCGTACCCATATCTGCATCATGTACCAGAAAGTATTGCAAATCTAATAACTATGTTATGACCCTCGTGCATGATTATCATATTAAAAAGAAAAAATACTCAACAAAATATATAAGAATTTCGTTTCATAAAATGACAATGCCCTTTTGGAGCAAGGGCATCTAACCCAGTCATCGAATTGATCCCAGCTTGTGCCCTTTTTCCTTTTTCTTTATGATCTTGTTGTATTACGAGAAAAAAAAATATTATTCATATAATATATAAAATTATAATTTTCTGTAATTGTATAAACTTATATATTTTTGCATAACTGATGGAAAACAAAAATACAACTCAAATACAACCCATTTGCAGTTATAAACTTGAATGTGGCTAAATATTACTCTTTTAGTGTTATGATAAAATATTATTTGTCTTTGAATCAATCTAAATTGATTTTTCTTTAAAGTTAGGATTCTTTTTATCAAGTTAAAGTTAGGATTGAAGTTCTCTTTCCATACTCTTTGTCTTTAATCTATTCTTCAATGACATATTATAAATTAAAATATATATTAGATATTTTTTAATTGCTTTAATTGATAATATTTTCTTTATCGAAAATAATAATAATATTCATATTCATATAATATTAAAAATTATAATTTTCTTTAGTTGTATAAAATTTCTATATTTCTACATAATACAATTCAAACACAACATGTTTTCAGTTATTAAAAATGATAATTTTCTTTAGTTGTATAAAATTTCTATATTTCTGCATAATGCAACTCAAATACAACACGTTTACAGTTATAAACTTTAATGTAACTAAATATTAGTGAAAATTAAATATAAGTACAAATTCATATTATATACTGCTAATAAAGTGTATTTAGTCTTCAATGATATAAAAGATTAAATTATAATAAGAACCATTCAAAATTTATTTTGCTAGAGGGACCGTTAATTTCACTTAGTGGACACAAATACCCTTAATGTAAATTTAGAACTGTATTTATTATTATTAGTCACTCCATGGAAACACTTGAGCACTCAATAAAAAAATAGTCATTCACATATTGTCTTCCAATTTTATTATAAATTTAGAATTTTATTTATTATTGTTAGCCACTCCGTGGGAATACCTAACCATTGAATAAAAATAATAATCATTTGCATATTATTTTCCAAACTTATTGTAAATTTTGAACTTTATTTAATATTGTTAATCACTCAGTGTGAACACTTGACTACTCAATAAAAAGAAATAGTCATTCACATATTGTCTTCTAAACTTATTGTAAATTTAGAACTTTATTTACTATTGTTAGTAACTCCATGGGAATACTTGACCACTCAATAAATAAAAATAATTATTCGCATATTGTCTCATGAACTACTTGTAAATTTATAATTTATTTATTATTGTTAGTTACTTTGTGAAGAGCACTTGACCACTCAATAAAAAGCAATAGTCATTCACAAATTTTCTTCTTAACTTCTTGTATCTTTCATTACAAAATCACAATGAATATAAAATTAGTCTAAAATATATTGCATTACAACATAAATGTTATACTTTAAACAAAATATATGCATAACCAATTCAAATTATCAAAACCTCAAAATACATTCTCCATATAGAGTCTCAAGTGGAAACCTAGTACCACATTCATTCAAAGACATATTCTTTCTGGATTAGGGTTTCTACACTTAGCATAATTGTGGCCAATTTGGAGACAACGACTATTTGTGAACATGCAGGTCTTGAAACTGTGACTCCCGACGTTTCTTGCATGGTCTCTGAGGAGGACGAGGTGTTATTGGAGGCATGAGGAAAACATTATTCTCTCAATCTGCTAGGCTTAATTAAGTTGCTAACATCGAGCATGTCATGACTTATGAGTCTTCACTGGGACCATAGTATTCATATAAAAAATATCTTGTGAGCTTTTTCAAGTAGCAATCTTCCACATACGAATATACATTACCATGTAACAATTTAATTGCAACACATCCATGTGGGCATGGGATACAAGTCATTTGCCACTCAAGACATTTGCATTCTCTACAAAACAAATTCACACATACATTGACCATTGAGCCTCTAACCATAATTTTATAAGCTGCATATTGTATTGTAGTAAAGAATTTAGTCATGGTTACAAGTTCCATCAATATTTTATCAATCTTTGGTCTAACTCCATTCTTCCATTTGGTAATCTCTAATTTGGCAGCATATAACATTTTTATAAGTTTGTCCCTATGCTCAGTGATTAAGGCACAAATAGTGTGAGTTCTCTCCATTCGTATCCATGCATTGAATGACTCAGCAAGTCCAAATAGATACATCATTTCTCAACTAACTCTCTTGTTGTTTTACTTCCATTATAAATGATATTTTGATTTGACCCAACCATAAAAATTACCACCCATGTGAAAATAACAAAATAAAATGTCGCAAATGGGGGGATTGCTAGTGTGTTCTAAGCTCATGTAAATTTTATCACCACCATAATGCACAAAAACAAAACAAAATATCAATTACTTTATAACCAAAATAACATGATGGTAAATTATAGTATGCTAACCATATATCTTAAACTCATCTCCTTCAGACATATCATGATAGTTATTCATTGATTACTATTGACACCTCAAAGATAAGCGATAATCATACACGTGAGAGCCACCCAATGATTGGTATTGACCAAACAGATATGAGTGATAATTGTTGACAATAATTAACAAGTATCAAATACCCAATTCATTACCAAATAAGAACTTTAGCATTTTTTATTTTTTCTTCCCTTTTTTTGGGTATGAAAATAGGGCTAAGTAGTGTCAATCAAACTTATGGACAAAAAACTAAATTCAAGAAGTACTTATCAAACTAAAATTAAAGAATATAAAGAAAATATAAAGATTTAAAAACTTACCAGTGATCTCTCAATTGATTTTGAATTGTTTATGATTGAACAAAAAGAAGAAGGAAGGAGTTAGAGAGACACAAAACATCACAAGAAGAAAGGATAGAAGAAGAAAAGAAACATGAAAAAAGAAGAAGAAAAAGATAGGGTGTGAGATAGACAATAAGAGAAAAATGTTTTTATTAAGGATATTTTTATCCATTAAGTGAAATCTAATGGTCTATCTCCTTAAATAAATTTTGAATGATTCTTCTTAATAATTTAAAAAAAATTTATATCTTTTAAGATTAAATATACCTTATTAGCAGTCATTAAAATTAATTTCTTTTAAATATTTTTTTTTATGTGTTGTAATAAAATATTCTTTGACTTTGAATCGATATAAATTGATTTTTCTTTAAAGTTAGGATTTAAATTCGAGTCCCATTAATGCTCCAAAGATATATACATATATATATATATATATATATTTAAAATGCAGGAAGTTTACATTATTATTGATTCAAACTTTAAAGTTAACGTTCAAAATAATATTAATATTACAATTTATATTTCTTTTTGTGTAAACCATAGTATCTAATTTTACGGGATACGGTTAGGCGCGTGAAGTAGGGATCCCTCCCACTTGCGTTTTATTCATACACATCGCCTCAATGATCAAATCTGAAACAAAATGCTTAAGGTGACAACCCCTTCTACTCGGAGCAACGCAAGTTGGTATTACAATTTATATTTAATTAACCTGTCATGTATTATTTAATTGATTGCGAGTAATATGCATATTGAGTATCTAAGAAATTGGTGTGATATTTTTTCCTTGTTTGGGTATCTTTATAATTTTGGATGTGAGACTAATCTCACTTAAAGTACTAAGGATTTCTCTTTCCACAAGTGTTTTCTTGCAAACTCGAACTCCTAATATTGCAGAGACTCTTTAACTGTTGAATTTAACTTTACTTACCACTTGAACAATTTTAAAGGTATTCAAATGATATATTTTGAGTTTTTTTTTTATAAATTATACTATACCTTTGATTTTTTTCATATATTATTACTAAAATAATAAATTTTGTTTTCAATTTTAATATCAATTAAATTTATTATTTTAAAAATTTATAAAAATTTTCATAAATTTTCTTTATAGAAATCACTTTCTTATATATCACAAAAAATCATTATGGATGAAGTGACAATCAAAATAGTGCTATTTCTCAACTAAAATGAAAGAAATAAAAATTAAAAAAAAAACTCACAGAAGTCATTTCTAAACCATTCATAAATTTAAAATTCGTGTTAACTATCATTTCTCTAATATAAAATAAATTTATATTATTATTTTTTATATGTTATTAACTTATTATATTATTAAAAATTTGAAGATAATAATAATTACATAAAAATTAAATATTTTTAATAATGTAATACATATTATTGACAATGCAAAATTAGTTTACAACTGAGAGTAAATGAAAGTTATTAATACATATGGACAAAAAAAGTGAATAATAATAAAAAGAATTTATTTTTAATGTATAAAATTTCTTTATTTTGTCATTCAATTATGTATTGATATATCATTAAAAGTGTTAAACTTTTAAAATAGTTGTTATAATTGTCAAACTCTTTAAATAAATTAATAATATATAATTAAGTAACAATATAAAAAAAATTTATATTAACAATAAATGAAAATTAAACCCTGATAAAAAAAAGATATGGACAAAAGTTTTGATGACATTAGGCCAAAAACACGGTTCGTATTCGTCTTCTAGCTTACGCATTATTGAGCACCCCTTCCCCCGTGCGTTGTTTATTGCTTATCTCCACTGCTCCCAAAAAACATCGAGTAGTGATACCACTGTGATTCATCTATGGTCTCATGAATCATGATTTGGTAGAGATTACGATTAGAGAATGGAATAGAAATAGGAATATGCTGATTCTCATAATTATGATTATGATTATGATAGCCGCATATGAAGTAAACTATTATTATATATATTTTTTGGGTACAAACTATTATTATATTTTAAGTTGGAACTTTGAACTTGAAGAGGATGGCAGGATGCACTGATGCAGCCGCCCACTAAGCTGCCCGAGAATAAAGGCCTGCCCCGGGCAGGTGCGCTGGATTTGGAATGGCTACCCCCACTAAGTAGTTATTACTCTTTACTTATTGTAGATTATTGATGGAAATGTTCATAGGAAGAAAACTGAGAGAATATGAAAATAAAATTGATTAAATGAAAAAATTAGTATAAAATAATTATATTAAATTTTTATATAAGTTAATAAATTAATTATTAATTTTTAATTTATTATATTTTTAATAGTCCTCAATAAGTTAGAAAGTGGTTATAACCTTTTTAGTTTGGGATGAATATAAATGAATATCAAATTAAAAGAAAAATGCAATGAGAAAATGATAGAAATATATAGACTAAAAAACATATGAATAATGACATGAATAAAGTTTAACCGCTATACAAGGCAAAAACTGAAATGATTAAAGCCAACAATGTAAACGTTTAACCAGTAAGCAGAAGTCACAACTCAAGGCTTAACTACTTAACAGAAGTAAACATGCTTAGCTACCTAACAAAGATAGAAACTACCAAGCTTAACCATCAAGAGTAGAAACTTAATCACTTAAGACAGAAGTAAAACATGATTTCAATGCTTAACCATTCATGGCAAAAACTCATATCAATGCTTAACTACCAATGACATAAGCTTAAAATCAAGGACAAATCATCAATGAACTAAGATTAACAAAATCAAAAGCAAAAAAAAAAGAAAAAGAATGGCAAATCTTTTACGACATGGCTGCATATACTCCACCAAATCTTAGATCAAAGAGGAAAGTCAAGGAACTTAGAATTCATGACCGAGGCATCATTAGTAAATGGCAAAACCAGAGGCATCAAGTAGTACTCCAACAACTCAAAGGACAACCACAAGGTAGTGCAAACGCCAAGAACAATTTCAATTTTTTCCTTTCCTTTTGTTATTTATTTATGCTTTCGTCACTCTCTACTGTCACTCCAACGCCTTCGTCAAATTAACAAATTGTTTAGCAACAAACTTCTAATCTGTTGCACTTCCGAGAATTCCATTGACCATGACAACGAGATGGTCAACAGAGGAAGAATCAAAGCTCCACATATCGCGACTTCCATCGATAGGCTTTGAGGCACACACCGTTTTCCAGAACGCAATTTTTCATGAGGTAACATAGACAATGAGACGAGTTTGTTCAACTCGATGCAAAAATTGGAGATTATAAGAGTGCGAAAGATTGAGCCGCAAAACAAATCAAAGGTTTGCAAAAAAAATGAATGAAATAGTGATTGAAAGAAAAAGGAGAAAAAGAAAGTGGTAACTAAATGTGAAAATGAAATTGGTTGAATGAAAAAGTTAATATAAAGTGACTACATCAAGTATTTATATAGGCTAACAAACTAATAATAAACTAATTATTAATTTCTAACTAATTATATTTCTAATAATTATGTAAAGTTAAATAATTATTTTTATAATATTAATTAAATAATATATATATATATATATATATATATATAAAGCCCATGTAAGCCTTTGGTTTGATGGTAAAGGAGATATGAAGTAATGGAGAGCACGAAATTTCATCTCCCATTCCATCTCATCTCTTATTCCCCCATTTCATAGACTCTCGAAGTCTCACTTAAGGCCCACTTCAGTAGTGAAGTCCTCCTATGAACCAAAGAAAGTAAATAAATAATACTCCTTTTATCTTAAAATTTTGGTTGTTTAAGGATTTGATATATAGGTTAAGAAATAATTAATTGAGATAAATTTAGACTAAAATACCTTTAATTATTACTTTTTTTTTTCATTAATTATTTTTTAAATACTATAATATTTATTAATCTCAACTACTCTAAAATAGCACATCAAAACCTTTCCATTGCATATGTATCCCTTTTATGGGCTAATATGCTTTTAGTCATATATCCATTAGTGTCTCTTTGATAGTTTGTATCACCTTTCAATGGAAATTCTACTATAACTACTTAGTAAACATAAAATATAATTAATGTATGCTTTTAATTAATCTAAAAGTATAATAGAAAAAATGCTTAATTATTCATTAATTTTTTAAAACAACTAAAATTTTAGGACGAAAATCAAATGCTAAAACTACAGAAGTTTTAGGAGGGAGGGAGTAGTATATAAAAAAATTGCTATAATGCAGCCCAGGGACTACAGCACAAATAAAAATTGTACTTAGGGCTGTTCAGAAATTTCCCCCAAGAAGAACCAGGAATTAAATTAAAGAAAAACTATTAAAAATCCAAAGGTGCAAACATTTTTTTATTCTGAAGCTGAGTCCCAAACACACCTGAAGAAAGACAACGCAAGAAAAGAGCTCTACTCTCTCTCTCTCTCTCTCTCTCCCTCTCTCTTTCTCTCTCCTGAGCCATGAGCCTCTTCGGTTTAGGCAGGTGAGTGGGAAAGTTTCGATTTTTATTATGACTCATGCTTTGAAACTTTTGAAGTTCTTGAGCTTACCTTCATCCTTGTGATTTTTGCCATATGAGCCTTCTGATGTTGCGTTTAATGGGTTATTATCCTAACTGTTTGTTCTATGATCTGATCTGTTCTAATGGGTAACTTTTTTTTTTCAATGTTTGACATGTTAAATATTGATCATCTGTGAGCTCTTCTGGATTCACTTTCACATATTTTCTGCCTCTTGATAATTGAATGCAAGTATATAAGAAAATTTAGTTGGCAATCCTATTTTTTTTTTCATTAATCAATTGCTTATGCATTCTAGTCTTTTATTACCCCTGTAAATCTTTGTGCATGTAATATAATTTTGGCGTGAAGTGGCAATTGTTAAGTAGTAAGTATAATTCAGTTATATATGATATTTTTCCGTCTATGTAAGTTGCATCTGGCTCTATTCATTTTTTTCATGACAAGAGTGCATAATTGTGTTGATAATTAAGAATTTGTTCAAATTATTCTGAACATGTCTGTGGTGTGAGGTTGTCTAACAGACTCCACAGACATGTGGCAGGGAGAATTCCCATAAGATTGTTGTTTAGTGCATTGTGAAAGTTTTCTGTTGACACTTGGTGCCTGTCTGTTAGACAATTTCTAACCATTACATAACGGTACAGTTAACTTGGCTTGACTTCGAACTATGGTTTCAATTCTCCCTTTTATATGGCACTGATTAACTAATTATTGTGTTTGTGGTATAGTTTATGCTGTCACATGTCCTTTTTTTGTGGTATGAATTAAGATTGGATTTTTAACAAAGACGTGGCCAAGTGTAAGTAGAATCAAACTTGAGGTGGTAACTAATAATTACCTGTGATTCATTGATAGTTTCCCAACTTCCTAAAGGTATAACACATACTGTCTTGTCTTATTTTTGCCGAATAAATATTAGATTAAACTGGCTAAGCCTGCTCAAATGGGAAATGGGGGTGGGTAGGGGGAGTGTGAGAGATTTCAAAAAATACTCAATCATACGTAAATTGAAGGGAATTCATTGGAACACAAAGGAGGCTCGTTACTGGCATTACTGATTGCACTTGTTAGTAATTTTATTTTTTAAGTTTATATTTGAATATCCTCTAAAATAAGTTTTCATTGATCTGCTTATCCACTAACGTAATTTTGAATTTGCTTGGATAATTTGGAGAACTTTATTTCTACTAATTATTGAAGTTTTGGAAGGAATCGGGAGTTTAAGATTTTGCAAAAGGATTTGTTATTCGTCAGGTTTTGGCACATCTAGTTAGAACCTAATGCTAAAGTTTGTAGCTAGCATTTCTTATCATACAGCTTTAATAAGATAGGGTTGTCTTTATGGTTTCTTTCTGGGTTTTAACTCATGGCTTCTTTGGGGGGTCTCTTTGATGGACATGCAGATGGATTGTAAAGCTTTTTGAGCTATTGTATTCTTGGCATATTGTTGGGCCTGTGGCCATTTAAATCCTACTTTATCACACTCTGACAACAATTTAATTTAAATTTTCACATTGTCCTTGCAATATCTGATATCTAATTAATCTGTACTTCTCCTTCAGTAAATCTATGACTAATATCTTTGAATCTAATTTGAACTTATATTTTGATCCTTTTGCCCTTTGTTCCTCTCCCTCGACGGTACCACTGAGGTTCACAAAATTATTTAATCACATTTCTACAATAACGTTCCTTCTCTTCAAGGACTCTTTGCATTTTTTATTTCCAATAAATTTTTCATAAGTTTTAATTGGATGTCCTCTTATCATTGCAATAAGTGTGGCTCTTAAACTCTTTGTGAGAAGTTTTTCAACATACAGTGGGGAGTAATTGTCTCTTCCTTGGGATCATGTGACACATACAAAATTTTCTCAATTTATCTGATTTTTTGTTAGATCCCTTTCGACTAAGTGAAGAGAACTCATTTGTCAGACAAACAATTCTATGATCTCATTAGTGAATATTTACTGGATGCCCTCAATTTTTTTATCTATGTTATGCAAATTGTATCAGTGCCCTTAATTAATTTTAAATAAATTTAATTGTGAAGTATTACATATTCTTAAATCATCATATCCTTGGTTATACCTCATTCCTTTACTACCAAAGCTGTTGGGTACTTGTGTCTACCCAAATGCTAAAATCTTGATTTTTTTTTTTTTTTACTTTAATATGAAAATGGAAAAACCTCAGTTATTACAACTTCAATTTCTCTACTACAAAATCCTTCTTCCCCTCCTTGTCCTCTCATCTGATCAGCCATCCACACTGCTTCTCCAGCATGTTATACGTCATTCCTTTACTACCAAAGCTGTTGGGTACTTGTATCTACCCAAATGCTAAAATCATGATTTTTTTTTTACTTTAATATGAAAATGGAAAAACCTCAGTTGTTACAACTTCAATTTCTTTACGTAAAATCCTTCTTCCCCTCCTTGTCCTCTCATCTGATCAGCCATCGACAGTGCTTCTCCAGCGTGTCAAAACCATCTAGAAGTCTATACCCTTTCATATTGAACCTATCATTTCTTTGTCTTCTTTATGGGAATCTATCTAACCTGGTGTATTGTGATCACTGAGATTGATGTGATCACTACACATACACATATGTGGCCTGCACATTCTGTTTCCTTTTTACATTTGTGCAACTAATTGAATCAGATATTTTTATAATTAGGACATTCACATTCATTAGACTTCTTTGTAAATACTAAATAGTAGAAACATAAGGTAATCTGGCTTCCAAAGACATACACTAGTACTTTTGTCACATGTGCAAAAGATGTTGATGACTATTTTTAGTAATTCAGTTTAGATTGATTCTCTTCCTTCCTTCTTTTGGTATGTTCTACCTGACAAATTATTCTGCAACAGAAACCAGAGAACATTCCGCCCCAAAAAAAGTGCACCTTCTGGGAGTAAGGTTGGTCCCTCTTATTGAAGCATATATTTTGGGGATCTTTTTATTAGATGTATAATATAAAATAATTTGTTTGTTCAAATTGTTCTTGAGTATAATAATATTTTTATATCTGCATTTAACATCCAGCTGTCCAAGACCTTGACATGATAAGCAAATTATTCATTATTAGGGGGAAGGGGAGTGGGGAGGAGCAATTCAATGAATTTGAAATGATGGTAGATTGCTTTTCCTTAAATATGACTCTGCAGAAGGCAACCTAATGAAAAAAATACTTTTTTTAATCTCTAAGCAATAGAGTCTTATCTTTTCCTTAAAAACTTAAGAAAAAGGAACATCTCTGCTATAAAAAGGTGTTTCATAGATCTTTAAAATAGAATTTTCTTGACAATATAAAAAGAAAAAAGAAAAAAAAAAAAAGAACACAATTAGAAGTAAAATTGATTGATACATGACCCAAAAGAGGCTACTTTGAGTCATTGCAGATAAAGGAGCTGGATTTACCTAGTATAATCTATGTATGTAATCTTCTCAATGCAAATTTACATTGACTGATTTGATTTTGAAATTCTAAAATTATAGTTTACAATGTTAATGTGTTCCAACTTCCAAAGCACAAGATTGTAAAGTTCCATTTTCCGTAATTTCATTTCAATCCTTTAGAGACGTCTTGTGATATATGTGAGGGGGGGAGAGTACCTGGACTGTCTGTTTGAGTTTTCCTAGTTTCATTCTGCTGTTAATTATTCTATTTGTTTGTATGACAGGGAGCACAGCTTAGAAAGCACATTGATGCCACATTAGGTAGTGGAAATCTGAGGGAAGCAGTAAAGCTACCTCCTGGGGAAGATTTAAATGAGTGGCTTGCTGTCAACAGTAACTACCATTCTGTCTCTGATGCACTGTAGAGAGCAGTGTATTTACTTGTTGCAGTTTCCTCTTGCCTTGCATTCTCTAGTTTTCCCAATTGATCTCTAGCATGCATTCGTACAATTCTGAAATGCAGTATGCTGACTTTCTTCTGGCCCACATTGCAGCTGTTGATTTCTTCAACCAGGTGAATCTTCTTTATGGTACCCTCACAGAGTTCTGTACTCCTGAGAATTGTCGGACAATGTCTGCAGGACCCAAGTATGGAATAATTTCAGTCCGATGATATTCTCTCAATTATCTCAGTTGTTGAATGAGAAAATCACCAATCTCTAAGTCATTTCCTTGAAACATGTGGATTATGTTTCTGTTACTTGAGAGGTAACAGGCAACTAAATGATTGTGAAATTAAGTTTAAGATAGTGGATTGCGTTACCTCTCAAGCTTAAGTTCAATTTAAGATAGTGGGTTGTGTTGTTTAAGATAGTAAATAAAAGCACAGCAAGACAGAAAGACGAAGGAACAATAAGCCACTTAAACCAACTTTTGAAAGTTGCTTTGCCATCCTGTTTGAAGGAATTTTGATGAACCCGTGACCTCTACACCTCACCCACCTTCAATGAGATAGGAAAATATACCATGTAGAGAGAAAGGTAAAGCCCATGACATTAAAAGAACAATGAAGGGGTGGGAATGGTGAAGTTTCAGGTGATTCTTGCAATATTAATGTCGTAGGAATTAGAGTTGGGCAGGAGATCTATATCCCTCGTCGGTACTTTCTTGGCCACTCATAGTAGCTGACTAAGCACGCTTGCTTTCCTTGCTTCTCAAGTGGGGTCCTTATAACTCTTTTCCCATCAGAGAAATATAATCTTATAAGTATACTAGTTTATGCAGCTGTAGAGATGGGTTAACTATTTGTGGGTTTTGGACTTTGAATTGACTTCTGGAAGTATATAAAATTATTGCATTTACATTTGTTTTTCTTATCAACATCATTCCATTAATGCTAATGACAATTCCAGTCACTGGTTCATTCTAAAGTCATCTGTACTAAATTTTAATATATATTTGTAGCTCTCATGTTGGCCCATTGCATGAAAATTTCAGGTATGAATATAGATGGGCAGATGGTGTACAAATCAAGAAACCTATTGAGGTATCTGCTCCAAAATATGTAGAATATCTAATGGACTGGATTGAAGGACAGCTTGATGATGAATCCATATTCCCTCAGAAGCTCGGTAAATATTTTATATTTTCTTTCTGAAAGATTCTTAGGTTCTGTCATAATCATCATCATTATTTTCATTTATGTACTGTAACCTATGGAATCATGTAGGTGCACCATTTCCTACCAACTTTAAGGATGTTGTGAAGACAATATTCAAGCGATTGTTCCGTGTATATGCTCACATATATCATTCTCACTTTCAGAAAATTGTGAGCCTCAAAGAAGAGGCCCACCTTAACACATGCTTCAAGCATTTTATACTCTTTACCTGTGTAAGTCTCATATAAGTTGAAATAAGTTCTTTGGCTTGCTTTTATGTGAACACCGTGGTTCGTACATAATTTTTTTTCCCAGGGGTTATCTTGGTTTGATAATATTAATAAAGTTAATCAGCTAATTGTTATCTCGATTTGGTGCAAGAAATTGTTTCTAATGATTGTAGGGTTATTTTGGTCTAAAATTGTAGAGTTTATTACAAATTAATACATTTGTTTTTGTGCAGGAGTTTGGGCTGATTGAAAAGAAGGAGCTGGCTCCCCTTCATGAGCTTATAGAATCCATTATTGTTCCATACTAGATAAATGAACAAGGTTCAACCGTACTGTGAAAAATCTTATCCTAGGAAACATAACTAAACTAATGCATCACTCTAAATAATGAGTGCCTTTTAATTTTGTATGTGTTCTGGCATAGGGTCTAAGTTACCCTTCTCCATAGCTCACAAAAATATCAGATAGGCAGTGGAGCATTATAGATCACAAGGCTAAAGTGCCTCAAGGATACCAACTGAATATATTTCTTACCGAAATAACGTTTGTTATTGCCGGGATAAAGCCCACTGCTAACAAAGTAATAGTTATGTAAATATCTCTGCTGATTGTTGTGACATTTCTAATTAGGGCAAATTGCATTGACATTTCTTTTTAACTTTAAACAGTACATTTACCTGCTTTTTTTGCGTATTGACTTTTACAAAACCATAGGGCAGGATGTACTTAAGGAGTGCATGTGTCTAACAAGTAAAAATACAAGGAAGTATTAGTTTAGCAAAAATATGGAGTACGAGAGGGAAGGATAGTGTAAATTTATCAAACGTCAAAATAATTGATTTTATGATTTAAACTGATAATTACGGGGAAATTGATTAATTAGGTATAGTTTTAGAAATTATTTACTAAATTGGTGTGATTTTAAAACTATTTTTTAAAATAAAGTAGATTTTACCTTCCTTTTTTTTTAGCATAGGTGGTACTTGTGTCATTGAATGATTATATTGATATTCTTGAATTATTAAATATTATTTAATTATAATTAATATATATTATAATTTTTATTTAAAATTTAATAAATTCATTTAGTGTAGGAAGAAAGATGATATTTATCATTAGTATTTAAGTATGAGTCCATCTGTCACATGAAAAGAAAAATAATGTCATAATTTACCTTAGTTTGAGAAATAATTTTAAAATTACACTAATTTAGTAAATAATTTTTAAAATTATACCAAATTGTTCAATCGCCCGATAATTATGAAGTAAGACAACGGTAAGTGGGTTAAGTGTCGAAAGGAAGTGCCAAGCTTTGCAATTTGTGTTGTCACGTTCTTCATTGGATATGAAGAAAAAATGTGGAAAGGGAAGAATGTTTAAGGAATATTGTTGCATTTGCTTGATGCTATTTAGTCAATGAAAAGGGGTTGAATAGTTGCACGGTGATCCAAATATGATCTTTGTCGTTTATATCCTAAAAGGCTTGCACTCCGACTGGTTTGTATGCGTTGCATCTAGAAAAAAGGTGATTGATGGACGGTTAAAGCCTAGTAATAATTTAATCTACCAAGGACCTCTTTGTTTTTAGCGGTTGCGATAAATAAATGTCTGTTGAGTGGTAGGAGAAATGTTTAGCTTCTTTTAAAAGTACATAAGTGAAAATAAATTAGGTTAAGTTAGACTTTATATTAAATAAGAGTAACTTGTTATGTAAAACTTTAATCTTATTTTAATTTGTTTTGTGAAACCTTGATTTTAGCTTAACCTATTTTATAAAACATTGGCTTTAACATTATCTATTACTTATTATAAGTTTTTTTTTATTGGATTTGGTTTGATATTTTTGTGAAAACATAAAAATTTGGTTTGGCCTAAAAACTTATTTAAAGGCTTATTTTCATAAATAAAAAAAACCTTCAAATAAATTAATAGGCTAAAACTTTTATGGGTTTTAAATTAACCTAGCCTTTAAAAAAATTATTGTATTGTGTATAAAATAAATAAATTATATTAATATATAACTAATAAATTATAGAAGTATAAAAATTATTAATTATAGGTTATTATATTAAATAAATAAATATGCTTGTTAGGTCAAATATCTCTTTTTAAAGGCAGAATTTGGCCTATTTAACTAAATAGGCATTTTTAGAAGCTTCAGTCATTGTTTAATAAATATTTTAAGTCGAAAATAAGCTAAGTTGTAAGCCCCTCATAAGTCTTCTAGCTTATTCCACCCCTATGCATCAATTAGGCCACTTCATGTACTCCCACTTTCATGGTGATCTTTTCATTGTAGAAGCAACATCAGCAACTTGAGCTTTCTTTTTTTCTTTTTTGGTTTGAAGCATGGTTGTCTGAACTGGACCGAACTGATCAGACTATGAATCGGTCCCTTATTTGGTTATGGTTCACTATCATAACTGGATTCATGGTTGAATCGGGTTGAACCAGTCAAAACCAGCCAAAAGTGGTAAACCGGTTGGTTTTGTGTGAACCGGTCATCTTTTTTTCTTTTTAATTTTGTAATCACTTGACTATTCAACTCAGAGTGATATGAGGCTTAGAATTAAGACCCTAAAACCTTATTATATATTTTATTATTGATAATGTATGTTATGAGTCATATATATATATATATATATATATATTTAATACGTAATTATCACAGCATCCCATTCAACTAAACAATTAAACCTGAATCGGAAGCTTGTTTTGGTTCACTATCTGATAGTTTTAACATTGGTTTAAAGTTTCACTGTCAGGTAATTGTCTTTCTAGCCTGCCTTGTTGGCATCTCTCGTGTTACTTATGGCATCGCCATCAACAAAAAGGAACTTGAACCGATCTTGATATCCTACTGTCTACAATTTTGTAGTAAAAGCAGCGCACCAAATGTTCAATTATTAACGACAATCAAGGTATTGTGGCGCAGCTTTTGGCTTCTTTATTATTTTGGCTGAATACTGATCCTGGCAATTTGCTACATGAGAGTTTAGCACAAGGTAAATGGACAATGAGAAATGAATGGTGATCATGGATGAGAATATGATCCAAGGAGCACCCTTAAATTTTTTATAATTATTTTTTACAGTAAACACTTATTTTAATTCTTCAAAAATATTAGTATCATTAATTTAATCTTCTAATAATTTTTAACATTAAATTAATCTTTTTAAAATATTAATTTAATATAAAAAATAATATTAAAAGACAAATTTGATGTCAAAAAATAACAATAAAAAATCAATTTAATGTCGACACTTGATATTGTTAATTCATTTTTAAAATACTTGAGATTGAATTACTTAATTAATGATACTTGTATATTTATGAGACCACAATGAGTATTTATTCTTTGTTGTAATAAGGACCAAAAACCAAATTTACTTTGTAATCGTATGCCAGAGAATTTCCTTGTTCCTTTTACATTTGATTCCTAAATATCATTTCACCACATAAAATGTTTACTTTTTCTTCCCTTTCAACTGACCATACAAATGGACTTGTTTACTTCAATATACAGACATGTTCTACAAGAAACTAGGCTGCCAACATATCCCAGCATCACCAGAAAAAAATGGAACCACAATAGCATAGCCTACTTCAGTCTTGATCTAATCCAGCCTGAATTGAGCTCAAGCTCTTAACTTCAGAATTCCCATATCTTGAAGCTGCAAAGCCATACGATGCTATAGTTCCCACAAGAACAACGAGGACCGCAACAAAGAGCTGAACATTAGCAAGCAATTCACCCCGAACCTCACTCTCATTTGAATGACATGTGACATTACTATCCCTAAGCCGACAACCATCTGGTAGCATGGGGCCATAAAGAACAAAGGCAGTCTGATAGAACCAGATCCCTTGTAGTGTTATAGCAATGCCACTACATAAATCAACTGGAAAGCTGGTTGGCAAAATGGCTCCAGCAATTGAAGATAAAATACAAAGCCCTATCAGGATGACAAGGAGGACATGGTAATAGCCCTCAAGGCCCTTATGTGTTGTTGAGTGAAAGTAGAATAGAAGATATTCTGCACAGAATGCTGTGGCAGCAATCAAACAAAGAGTACCTTCCGGCAAGGGAAGATATCTACATAAGAAAAACAAATTAGAAGAGGAAAATGGTCAACCATAATTTAAGGAAAAATCAAGACATGTTAAGATACTTGAATGGGAATTAGCAACTAAATTACATATTCAAATTAGGCTTCACACTCTATAAACGATCATGATTGTTTGTCTTATAAATAAATATATTATTCAACCACAGATTGAGAAAATGAGATGGGGAAAAAAGGAAAAAGTTAAAGATGCAGGGCTATAACCAATGAATTAAGACTTGGCAAAGCAAAGGTCTGCGGAAATTGAACAAACTGAGGAGTATCAGACATTTAGGAACAAACTTCCAGAATGTGCATGGAGTATGCATCACAATTCACATCCCTCATGATAGTTATGACACAGTATTATATTGAGTGTTTTTTAATACAAGCCCATATTGTTTTTATATCTTATATCTGTTTCAGGCCAAGTATAGGTGTTAAAAAGCATAAAAAATTCCTGTAGGATAATTAATGACATAAATTCAGGCAAACAGCAAATTTATAAGCTCCCTTGCACTGCACAAAGATCATTACGATTTTTTATAGTATCTACTAATCGTTTTCCCCAACAGCATGCAGAATAACACTTGCAATAGGTTGAATTAAGGACAATGATAGTAGCTGTGTTATATATATATATATATATATATATATATAGAGAGAGAGAGAGAGAGAGAGAGAGAGAGAGAGAGAGAGGAGAAGCTGATATTTAGCACCAAGTCATAGGAGAGATAAACTGGCAAGCAATGAATTCCTATCAAATCCAGATCCTCATTAAAAATAACTCAAAAGGACGATTAGAGAACTCTTTGTCCATTAATTCATTCATAGACATAAAAAAATGAGACGATAAGTACTAGGGTGGAATCTTTGGAAAACCTATAGAACCCGCTTATACAGGGGATGTTCAAGATGGACGTCGCTTAACTATGTAAAGCTAGATCATATAACACTATTGTACTGAAACTATCCGTCCTTGGGCCCAAAACCCCTCCTAAGAGCCCCAAAACCCTGCAGACCCAATTGCTCCTCCCAAGGGCAAGAGCCTAGTCCAACTACAAAGAAAGCTAAGAATTATGACCATTTGACATTGATAGCATAGAATCTTTGTCAGCGGCTATGACATGAAAGCTAGGAAAAGAGTCATTTGGCACGTGGGAAGGGGGAGATAAAGAGTTAAAGACAAGAGAAAAAGAAGGTAAGTCTCTTCTTCCTCTCGACTGGAATATATTTAAGACAAAGACTAACTTAAGCATTGTGTTGTGTGTTTTCTGTGTTATTGTTTCCAAAAAGAGACAATATTGTTTGAAGTGGTTACTTTTGGTTTCCACTGTATTTGAATTTCTTTGACTTTGAAGGAAGCAATGGCTCGCAGTTGAATTTCTTGGGTGTCACATTTAAAGAAGAATTAATTTCAAATTAACACCTCTTCGTAATTTCTTCTTAGCGAAAACATGGTTTTCAAAAATTCTTTTCACAGATAACATAAAACAAATAGAATAATAATACCATATTCACATTAAGATACAAATAATCTACATCATTTACATTATTCATTGTTATACTTGTTTTAATACATAATACAAAACATTTACTGACAGAGAAACAAACACACGTATCATCATACTATTATCTATCTGGTCATAGTAAACTACCTGCAGAGAAGGATCTTCCTCTGGATCCTCCTCCGGGTTCTCTTTTGGGTCCACATCGGGTATAGGCCCTCCAAGTATGGGCCCTCTGTAGTAGCTCAATCTACGCGCCAGAGTTCTGGCAGCTCTAGGCCCAGGAAGTGTACTGAGCAGCAAAGCCCCATAATTCCCGAACGAGCATAAATAATTCTACGAAAACAGTAATAGTAA
Organism: Styphnolobium japonicum; assembly: GCA_023212625.1. NCBI lineage: Eukaryota > Viridiplantae > Streptophyta > Magnoliopsida > Fabales > Fabaceae > Styphnolobium > Styphnolobium japonicum. Next base: position 17,548,410 of record JALBWW010000011.1, read on the forward strand.
ATATACTATAGGATCCCCACTACGAGGTCCTACGAATAGTGAGAGTCATGTCCTCAGCATACTCTATACACTATCTCTAAATGAACGCGTTAGGCCTTTGGGCCCCCGTGAAATTGGACTCAAAAGAATCCCAAAAACTCACGTCTATCGGCTATCACCGTTTTCATATCATAAAATCAAATAACAAATACAACAATACAGCAAAAGAGACAAGATTCTTATATCATCAAAGACCAATGAAATAGTAAAGAAAACAGTATAAACAATTTATACATTTCAATAACTAACCGACAAATTATAAAATGTTATCAAACAAATAGGTAAACCAAACTAACTCAATGTGAACCATGATGATGTGACAGTATGACAATTGACTAAAATCACTTTTCAATCGTGTAAAGTGTTTTCTGTAAATTTTCAATCGCATAAAGTGCTTTTTACAAAAACTAAGCTATTTTGAACTAAATTAAATATTTCCAAGTTCATTCTCATTATTTGTGCTAAAAACTAAGTTAAATATTGAAAATTGATTTTCAACGAATCTTCCAAAATTATTTCTATTTGAAAACATTTATTTTTATCTCAAATCATCACTAAGATGTTTTTCCCTCAATTTTATGAAAATAAAAGTTCTTTAATAAAATAAGTATTAATTTAAAAATATTTGGTCCACTCATAGATCTTTGGACCAAAATCCAATCATTTTTCATCATGTTTTCATGGAACAAACCAAACATATGAATGTCCTAATCATGCTTTTCCATGTTCACATGAATCATTCCATCCATATCCAAGATATATCATGCTTCTACTATCACAAATTCATGCAATATTTCAAAACCATAAAAACACGTAGGCTAAATAAAGCATAAAATCATAAAGCACAAATCATAAAGCTTAAACCCATGGTTGGCTGAACCAGACCGGGTGGCCGATCAAATCGTGAACTAGTCCCTCTTCCAGTTATGGTTCAATGCCAAAACCGAATTCATGGTTGGACTGGTCAAAACCGGACAAAACCGATGAACTAGGCGGACCGTGAACCAGCCATATCTTTTTTTTTTTAATTTTTTTTAGTTTCCCAATCACTTGAATACTCAACTGAGAGTGATATGAGACTTGAGAATTGAGACCCTAAAATCTTATTATGCATTTTATTATTGGCAATATGTGTTATGAGTTATGTGTGTATGTGTGTGTATATATATATATATATATATATATATTAAAAAATTATGATATCATCTAGTTCGGCCAAATTGTTGAATCGGAAATTTTTCTGGTTCACTGTCCGGTCCAACTTTAACAACATTGCTTAAACCATAAAACATAACTCATAAATACTTCACGAAAACTTAGTGAATAAATTTCACTAATAAGCCACAAATACTATTTTCCTACCACTATATTGGTTGATAAAGAAACTCTACCTTACCTTGGTTCAAAAATCTTTTTTAGTAGATTTGTGAAAGTTCCTTGTTATCCCACCAAAAAATCCTTAAAGGAAACCAATTTCATAATATTTAAGCTCTAAGACATAAAACAAGATGTCCATGGATCAATCCAATGGTTTAAAACTTTGAAATAAAAATTAAAAAGTGAAGATAAAGAATTTTCACCTTTTTGTTCTTCAAACTTTGGATTCTCAAGAAAGTGGTTGAAAATAATTTCTTCTCAAGAAATTTTCAACACAAAAGCTTCTTAGATTAGGATTTGGATGTTAGAAATATGGTTGGATGTTTTGGTTTAAGTTTAGAAGACAATTCTTTGGTGCTTGGCCGTGGGTTTCTTGAGAGAGAAAGGAGAGAAATGTTGCTTCTTTGTAACTAAGTGAATGTCAAATGTCTATTTATAATGGTAAGAAGTGAATTGTAAGTTTGCTACTTGGTAAAAGATCAACAAGATATTTTACCCTCCTCCCCCACTTGCTTGGTCATCCACCACCATAAGAAGCTCAGAGAAGTTTGTGTTCAATTTGAACACTTACCCCTCCAAATTTGACCAACATTAATTACCCAAGTCACTCACCTACATGACTAAGCTAGATGACTCACCAGATGACCCTACCATTAGATACTTGTCTCTATATATTTTCTAGTAACTATTATCTACTAGACAAACACCAGTATCTATTGTTCAATGGACAATAGAATGTACCTAAATTTTTATCTGACAACAAAATCTCTAAAAATGAAAAACTTTGAAATTTGTTCCTAAATTTGAGTTTCGCATACTTTCCCGTCCTTAGTAAATAGTCAAAGTTTCTTCGAGCCAAAAATAAATATTTTTTTTAATTTTTCGAAACAGTCCTAAATCAACACATAAAGTCAAGGCAAAATAAACCCTAATTAAATAAGACTCACAAAAATCCTCAAAAAATCACAATAATTGAGAAAATCAATATTTAAATTAGAAACAAAAAATTTCGGGGTCTTACAACACCGACCTGAACAAAGCTTGCCCAAAGGACTCATACCCTTTGCCAAGCATCGACAAATTGGTGGACAAGGCGTCCGGCGACCACCTCCTTAGTTTCATGGACGCCTTTTCCATATACAACCAAATAAAGATGCATCCCAAGACGAAGACAAATTTGTGTTCCTTGCAAGGATAGGGAGCTACTGCAACCAAGTAACGTCCTTCGAACTGAAAAATGCTGGCGCTACCTACCAAAGGCTAATGAACAAAATCTTCGAGGGGCAAATTGGAAGAAACCTCAAAGTATATGTGGATGACATGCTAGTCAAAACCAAGCCCAAGGAGAACCACTAGACAGCCCTAGAAGAAACTTTCACCAGTATTAACCCCACTTGAAAGCCCCAGTGCGGCGGCACACGTCCATCAACCTTTCAACAAAGGACGTCCCCTAGGTCGACGCATGTTTCCTACAGGCATGAATGGTCATCCATATTCCATTGAGTGTCAGTCGCCAACCTACAGGCTAAAGCTTTTGAAAAAACAAGGAGGAAAAGTAGGAAAAAGTGCCTTCTAAAGCCCAAATCCCCCAAAACCGAGAAAATTGGGCTTGGGGGGCTGGTACTGAAACTATCTGACCTTGGGCCCAAAACCCCTCACTGAGAGCCCAAAAACCCTACGGACCCAACTACTCCCAAGGGAAAAGAGCCTAGTCCGGCTAGAAAGAAAGCTAGGAACTGTGACCATTTGACATTGCCAGCATAGAACCTGTTTCGCAACCTTTGTCAGAGAATGTTAGGCGGCCACCCCAGTCCTGCTTCGCGGCTACGTCATGAAAGCTAGGAAAAGAGCCATCTAGCACGTGAGAAAAGGGAGATAAAGAAAGAAAAAAAGGACGAGAAAAAGAAGGTAAGTCTCTTCTTCCTCTCGACTAGAATACATTTCTGACATAAACTAACTTAAGCATCGGAGTGTCTTTGCAGGTAACCCCCCCTCCACCTTGATCTTGTTCGTGACCAAAAGGGACCCAACTTCCACTTTTGGGCCAAAAACAAATTGACCAAGTGAATCAGTAATTAACCTATAGCAAACCAAACGGAACTGCACTCTCACATTCACATAAATAGGAAACTTTTGTTGCATATTCTGCTGTCTGTGAAGGCTGCATGCAATGTACATTCTACCACAAGGAGAAAACATCATTAAGACAGAAGCATCATGTATCTAGTTGACAAACAGAAAAAGAACCCACTGGCAAAGGATAAATTCATGCAGATGCAAATTTAAAAAATAATAATAATTGGAAAACATAGCTTCTTGACTGGGACAACTAAAACAAGTAGAAAAACAAAGCATATATGGTCATCAGATTCTCCGTAGAAGCAACAAGTTTCAACTCGAGAGTTAAATAGCTTACACCATGGATTTATTTACTGATTCAATAGGGGTAAAAAAAATCATTTTGTTCAACAACATTGCGCATTTAAAAGCCAATTCCATTTGTTAGTACATGGTGACACCACAAAAATGTCAGTAAAACACTAAAGTTTTATTTTGATACAATCAGTCAATCATATTACACGAACCATAAAGTCAGGAAAATGCAGGGAGAATTTTTATGTTTCATTTCCACTAAAATGAGTTTCATCAGCAAACAACCAAATAGAGAAAGATTTAGGATTACCAAAAGGGGAAACAGTGGCTAATATCAAGCAATCCTATCACAGTATCACTCATCCACCATTCCACGTTCAGCATCTCCTGGTCCTAATTATCCTCCGGACCTAACTTTACCTTTTGTTTAATTTCCAAAGTAAATCAGAGGAAATAAATAAAAAAGAAAATTTTAACTGCTATTGAGGAAAATAACTTTTAGAGTTATGCAGTATCCAATTTTTTTTTAGATTAGAAAAAGAAGAAAAAATAAATAAAGATTTGGATTGATTAAGCTCAAATTGGCATTGAACTGGCCTGATTAAATATGACACGAAAAATCTTAATTCTTAAATGATGGATACCAACAATTCAAAATTGCATCAGCATAATTTATTCTTTTTCATTACAGGTACTGGAGATTGGAGAATGATTTTAAACAAGAACAAGCCAGGAACGTAATAAGAGAGAGACAGAAAGGGGGGAGAGAAAAGAAGAAGAAGAAGAACTAACCTGGTCTTTTCTGAGAGCAGAGTAACAACACTGAAGATAAAAAACATAAGAAGCATTCCTGAGTGCTCAAAGTTATTCATGTGAGTGGGGTTCAAGACTCCACCTACAAAAAACCTGAGATGGGTTGCATAAAAGAGCTCAATGCACAAGTCAATGAAAGCACCAATTGAAACAACATAGAGCTCCAGGTGCTTGAGCCTCCCATCAAACCCTGGTACAGGATTCCAGACCCGAACTCGGAATGTCTTAGGATTGGATACATATCTCACCACAGAGCCCCATATATGCCATGCCCCAACTAGAAGAAATAATGTCCCTGGCAATGCATGACCCTTGAAAGATCCCATCTTTCTGATTTAGTTTTACCGCTCTCTGGAATGGATATATCTCTCTAGTACTTCATCAACGCCCTTGAATGATTCTTTAGCTGATCAAAGCAGATAGATGATCAATGAAAGTTCTCCTCTTGGTAAACCTACCAATTAATCATGTTCTGAATAAAAGCACTGTCAGTTTTCAAACTTCCAATAGCAGCTTTTTGGATAAAAGTTCAGTATATCGTTATAATACCAGTCAACATCAAATTTTCATTTTCAGGGGAAGAAAAACTCGAGTTTCTGGGTGCAAATTAACTGAGGAGAAAAGTCAACATTTGTGATAATGAATTGAGGAAAACGTTACCAGTTACAACCTGGTCAGAAAATCAAACAAAACAAAGAAAAACTGCCACCAGACCTACAAGCCAAAAACTGTAAACTTGGGAAAAGATTGCCAGTCAAGAGGAAAAATTAGAGAAGGAAGAAAGAGAAGAAGAAAATCAGGGAGATTCATCATAACTGGGAAAATTTCTCCTCTTATCATATTCATACACAAACTCAAACCCAACAAAGTCTAACCCATCTTGTACAAATGGGTAAATCAGAACTACATTTTCCTCTCTCTTCCTTTGCAAACAGAGACATAATATGTATGTGGGCAAGAAAGTTGAAATTTTTATAAGCTATATCAGATGAATAATTAGGTACTTTATACTGGGAAGAACGTCCTAAAGAAAGAAAGTAATGATGAAAAATGGGTTTTACTTTACTTACAGTAATAGTTTATGGCATAATAAGCAATGGTTGATTGGTTTGGATGCAGAAAGCAGAGTCCTTTCTCCTCTCTCACACACACAGACCTTGCCAATGATTCAGCAATTCAAAAAAGCTATGTTCTCCCAAATCACAACAACAGCATCACTAAATTTAATAAGCAGAGACAGAAAAAGAGAAGGTGGCTGTGCAAACTACAAAGAGTGTTATGATGATGGCGGCGGTGGCCTGGTGGGATGTGAGACCGGGGGCTGCTTGGGTCAGTGGGGTCTGCAAAGGAGGAGGACAAGCTAGACAATCTGGAATTGGAAAAAAGGTAACTTTCATACGTAGCAATGCAGAAAAAAAATTCTTTACACTTTAATTTATACAAATTATGTAGATTGTAAAAAAAATTCTTTACACTTTAATTTATACAAATTATGTAGATTGTTCATTAAATAAAAAAAATGTACATTAGATATTTATATGACTTGTTAATAATCAATAATAAATTTAATTCTTTATTAACTTAGTGTGTGTTTTGATTAATTGTGAAAAAAATTGTTAAAATTAATTTTGCATATAATTGATTATAAGAAAATTAATTTATGTTTAGATGTGTTATTTTATAAGTAATTTTAAGATAAAGAATTTTATTTAAATTATATAAAAAAACTAATTGTATATATTAAGTTATTAAAAAAGATATGAAATGACTAAAATTTTTATTTGTTTATGAAAAATGAGGTATTTATCTTTTAGTGTGTATTTGGATTAGCTGTAAAAAAAGATTAAGTTAAAAATCGATTATTCATATAATCGATTTTCAAGAAAATCAATTATGAGAAAATTAATTTATGTTTGAATATATAAGTTCATAATCAATTTTAAAATAAAGAATTTTGTTTGAGTTGTATAAAAAAATTAAATTTATGTATTAAATTATCAAAAGATATATAAAATAACTAAAAAAATTATTTGATTGAGGGAAAATAGATATTTTTTTCCTAAATTTTTGGAAATAATCTCAAATCAAATAATTAAAAGTTCAAAATAAAAAAAAATTAAAAACAGTTATATTTAGTTGATAAAAAAAATATTCTTAACTTATAATTAATTTTACATTCTTTAAACAAACAAGATAAATTTTAATTAAAAAAAGAGATTATCCCAAATATTAATCAAAATCAATCACATTCTTATAATTTTTAAAATAATTTAAAATTAAATAATTAACTTTTAAAATAATACTGAAATTTTAATTTTTGAAAAAATAATTTTTTTATATAAAAAATAATTAAAAGTTTTTTTAACAAAACTTAAATATGTTATTTTTAAAAATAATTTTTTATATGTAAAAAATAATTATTTTAAATAATTAAACAAATAGTTTGTATAAATTAAAATTATAAAATATTCTTCCATTTAGGCTGTTTGAGCTGTGATGGAGAGGAGTGGGCCCCTGACTAGGACATACACCGTTTATCAAATAGATCAAATATTTATTTGAAAAGAAATTAAAGTGTTTTTCTTAAAAAAAATTCTCACATTCAATCATATCTGTCACAAAAAATATCACTAAAATGGAATATCAATAAAATATAAAATGTACGTAAGAATATATTTCTTTCGTGGCCGTAGATGAAAAAAGCTGACACATTTGGGGCATGTTTATTTTTGTTTAAATTTTTAGAATAATTATTTTTTTAATTAAATGATATTTTATTTATTTAAAATATATAAAATTAATTATTAATTAAGATTATTTTTTTATAATTAAAAACATATTTTTTTAAAAAAATTATTTTAAGTTTTTAATTATTTGATTTTAGATTATTTTAAAAGTTTTGAGAAAGAAATACTTATTTGCCCTTAATTAAATAATTTTTTCAATCATTTCATATATCTTTTGATAATTTAATATATAAAACTAATTTTTTTATACAATCCAAACAAAAAATTTTAACTTAAAATCGATTATGAACTAACACATCTAAACATAAATTAATTTTCTCATAATCAATTTTTTTTAAAATCAATTATACATATAATTGATTTTTAACATAATATTTTTTCATAGCTAATCCAAACACACACTTGGAGTATGTCTAAGAAAGATTAATTATTTTTCAAAATAGTTTTATTTTTTAATACAAAGCTGTTTTATTTAAAATATATCTTGTTTGTTTAAAGTGTATAAAATTGATTATAAATTAAGATTATTTTTCTATAACTAAGTGCGTATTTAGATTAGATGTGAAAAAAATATTATGTGAAAAATTGATTATGTGTATAATCGATTTTCAAGAGAAATCGATTATGAGAAAAATAATTTATGTTTGGATATGTTAATTCATAATTGATTTTTTGATAAAGAGTTTTGTTTGGATTGTATAAAAAAATCATTTTTATGTATTAATTTACTAAAAGATGTATGAAATAATTGAAAAAGTAATTTGATTGAGGGCAAATAAGTATTTCTCTCTTAAAACTTTTGAAATAATCTGAAATCAAATAATTAAAAGTTTAAAATAACAGCTTAAAAAAAACTATTTTTAGTTATAGAAAAATAATCTTAACTTATAATTAATTTTACACACTTTAAACAAATAAGATAGATTTTTTATAAAACAGTTTTTTTATTGAAAAAAAGTTGTTTTGGGAAAGAATTAATCTTTCCCAAACATGCTCTAAGTTTGTGTTTGGATTAGTTATGAAAAAAAAGATAATGTTAAAATTGATTATATGTATAATTGATTTTTTAAAAAAATCGATTATGAAAAAATTAATTTATTTTTAGATGTGTTAGTTCATAATCAATTTTAAGATAAAGAATCTTGTTTAGATTGTATAAAAAGAATTACTTTTATATATTAAATTACTAAAAGAGATATAAAATGATTAAAAATTTTATTTAGTTAAGGGTAAAAGAATATTTATCTATCAAAATTTTTAAAATAATCTATAATCACATAATTAAAATCTCGAAATACAAGCTTTTTTTTAAAAAAAAGTTATTTTTAATTATAAAAAAATAATCTTAACTTATAATCAATTTTATATACTTTAAACAAATAAGATATATTTTAGATAAAATAACATTTTATTAAAAAAAATTGTTTTGGGACCAAACATGACAGCTTTGTTTTAAAAAACTTGTATTTGGAGCTTTTAATTATGTGATTATAGATTATTTCAAAACTTTTTATAAATAAATACTCTTTTATCCTCAACTAAATAAAATTTTCAATCATTTCATATCTTTTTATAATAATTTAATACATAAATATGATTCTTTTTATACAATTTAAGCAAAATTCTTTATTTTTAAATCGATTATAAACTAACACATCCAAACATAAATTAATTTTCTCATAATTAATTTCTTTAAAAATAAATTATACATATAATTAATTTTTAACATCATTTTTTTCACTACTTATTTAATCATATCCTTAGAATTTTGGTAAAATTTGCTATATAAACTCCACGTGTCACATGTGTAAAAAAAATAGAATATGCTCATAGTTTTCAATCGGAACTGACAGGTTTCGATGTCTGATATTAACCATTTACCATTCACCACCGCACGAAGGTGGGCAATCGGGACTCATGAATGGAAGTCTCATTTTTAGTGGTCTCACACCCGACCCTGGAGTCGGTCGGACCGACGGTTCGCCAGTTTGATGAGAAAATCCGGCCAAACCAACACAGATTCTCTGTGTAATTAGAATAAAGAGTATGGATAAAGGGGTAAAAAAAAAGGTGGCGTGTTTTCATAAAGGCTCAGAAAAGATCCTTTGAGCCATCATGTCACGTAGACATAGTCCCATAGTTTGAGTTGGATTTAGAAATTGTTTTTTATCCAAAATTAATTAGATCCGTTTATACGTGAGTTAAATTACGTTAGGTTTAATTTATAGGTTTAATTTAAACTTTAAAAGAAATAACATATTAAAATTAAAATTAAAATTAAAATATAATTTAAATAATATAATATAAATTTTTAAATGATATATCATAAAATATAAGTTTTAAAATATTGTCATAATTGTTAAATTGATTATTGGATTTATATATTTAGTTATACAGGTTTTGTTTTATTAATTTGTTTGTTGGAGATTTATATTCGTTGGATATATAGTTATACAGGTTTTGTTTTATTAATTTGTTTGTTGAACATTTATATTTGTTGGATTAATTGTTGGATATATCTATTTGTTGAATTGATGGTTGGATTTATATATTTGATTATATAGGTTTTGTTGTATTAAATTTTAAGATTATCTTTAATCTATTATTTTTTTTTCCGATTTATCATTATCACGTCAATGACTTAGGCGTGATATATTTTATCACCCCATTTATTACATCATTTTATGTACTGTCACGTCAATACTTTTAACGTGATTGTGTATATCACACTAATACTTTCAGCATGTCCACGTATGGCACGCCACCCGTGTTGGCGTGATGACGTGTATCACGCTTACTTCTTTGGCGTGATACACGTGGAATATTAATATATATATATATATATAGCGTGGCAAAAACGACAGTATGCGAGTAAATTGTTTCAAATGAGTGACATTTCGATAATTTGTCTCCTAATTTACTGTACTTTGGTCAAATTGCCAATATTTACAAGTTTGACATTTTTAAAATATTTATAAGTTGAGAAAATTATCAAAAGACTAAATTAAAGATATTTACAAACTCAATAAGAAAATAAAGATGAAAACTTAATAAAAATATTTATAATTTTGACTTGCTGTAAGTGTGTATATATCTTCCAAGTAAAATGAAAAATTCAAAATCACGTACTTTTTTTTAAAAATAATTATAAGTTGATTGATTTTAATTTAAATTATTAAATAAAATATTGATTATTTTTTTTATTTTTAAGAGTATAAACCGAAATATAAGAATAATTAATAACAAGAATTAAAAAAAACTAAACTAAAGGAAGAAACAAAACAATAATCATGATAATAAAGTAAATGAAAACATAACATCAAGTCATACCACTATGAAATAATGGTAAATTAAACCAAAATTTAGAGAAATTCCATTACCTACTACTTCACGAGAATCACGTTAGGTGAGAGATAAAACAAGAATAATCAATAAATCATAATAAAATAAAACGAAGGTAAAACAAAATAAGTTGGCCCAGCCAAAAATTTACCTAATGGAATTCACATCCCCTTCTTTTCTAAAACTTCACATTCACGACACATCATTTCAATTATTTATTTGTTTTATTGTGTTTCAAACACACACTACATGCACACACCATCCATACTAAAAAAAAAAAAAAAGCTATTGGGAGGTTGTAGTTCACATTTTATGGAACATCTTGAAGGTGTTGTGAAATAGAACCTGCAAAACAGAGCAAAACAGAGAATACGTGAATGAAATGTGTTAGCTTGAGGTGTTTGAAACACTACCCTCAAGGATTATTTTAGTGTGATCAAAAATCTCCCAAAATATAACAGATTCTTCTTGATTGATTGAGGTCTTTTTCTAGTAACCCTCAGAGGAAATGCAGAGAAGAAAAGTAGTATATATCATCAGTAGAAGAAGTGATAACCAGTAAATACAAAAATCAAAATCAATAGAAATAAGAAAAGATAGAGGAGAGAACGTAGGAGGGTTGCAAATAATCAAGACAAAAAATCAACAACGTTTTCGGAAAAAGTGAGATCAGTTACAACACAATTGAATAGGTCAATATCTAATCCAAAAATTCTAAAACATTTACATTTTTGAAAAAGCCTTCTCAAATATCTCAATTTTCAGGTAAGGTTCAAAATTCAAATACTAATTAAAAAGATATTTCCAAAAAATAGGGTCACTCTATATATCACACGCAGGGGGCAATTTAGATATTTGAACTAGCCTAATGCTCTTGGGCTCACTTTTGTGCCCGCGATGCTCATCCCTTAACTAGCTTGTTACCAAGTCATCTCACAAACCAATATATAAACACTTTCGATGCCTTTGTTCCAAGCAATATAGGACTTCATTCTTTTGAATATCCAACTTTCACAACAATCCCCACATAGTTCAAAAAATTTAAACAAGGTGAAAATAAAATGAATAAATAAGTAAAAACACAAGTCTGGGTTACATCGTGTGCAAATGCATCAAATCTGATGTCTTTTGGACTATGAACCAGATCTAGATAAATAAGACTTTAACTTATAATGTTATTAGTGAAGTTAAACTTCTATAAACCAAAACACCTTTTACATAAGCCAGAATCCCATTTGATCACACTCTCACTTTACTCTTGTTGTTAACGTCGTTTTGCGCTTTTCAGCCATGTGCGTGCCTGATGTTCATTAGTGCTCTAGAGACTATGCCATCATCTCATAGGAGCGGCCTTCACTCCACACACTCATATAAGTGATTTCATCAAGTGTATACTGCACTTTATACACCACTCATAAGGGCTATAAAATACATTAAAAACAATAAGTTTATCCTCACATTAAATGCAGTCTAACACTTTTCATATTTTTCACATCATAGGAAGGGACGAATGTAGTACTAACGTAATTAACAAATGACTTGTTATTACTCATATGAACCTTTTCATAGATCTCTACTCATAATGTTGAGTTACTATCATTGTTAATATCAAATTGGCTTAACCTCTCGATGTGGCACTTATTAAATTTCTTCCCAAAGGTTTAGTCAGAGGATCGACCAAATTTAGTTTCGACTTTACATAATCTATGGACACAATTTCATCTTTCAGCAACTGCTTTATTACCTCATATCTCAACTTAATGTGTCTGTTCTTACCATTGTAGGTTTTATTACTCGCAATGGCTATTGCGGCTTTATTATCACAATGAACAGATACAGAAGGATTTGGTTTTATTCCCAATGGAATATTCTCTAAGAATTTTTCAACCATTCAGCCTCATTACAGGCTTGCTTTAGAGCTATGAACTCTGACTCCATGGTGGATTTTGCAATTATTGTTTTGTTTACGTGATTTCCAAGTAACAGCACCGCCACCAATGGTAAACACATATCCGCTAGTGGATTTAATCTCATCTGAATCTGAAATCCAGTAAGCATCACTGTATCCTTCAAATACAACGGGTAATCCACTATACCAAATACCATAATTCATGGTACCTCTCAAATATTTCATAAGTCTAGCCAAAACTGCCAAATGATCATTATTTGGATTATGTGTATATCTACTCAATCTGCACACAGCATATGCTATGTCAGGTCAGGTGAAATTCATTAAGTGCAACCGACTTCCAATTATCTGCACATATTCAGATTAGGCAACAGGATCACCTTTATTTTTCTTTAATTAAGTGTTAGCGTCATAAGGGGTACTCAGAGGTTTGACATCAAAATGTCTAAATTTCTTTAACATTTTCTCAACATAATGTTCTTGTGAGAGTATTATACTATCACACTTCCCTATGACTTTAACATCCAATATTACACTAGTTTCACCCATGTCTTTCATGTCAAATCTAGATGCAAGAAAACATTTTGTATCATGCACTATATCTAGGTTAGTACCAAAAATAAGCATATCATCTACATATAAGCAAATAATCACACATTCACCATTTACCAACTTTGTATACACGCATTTATCAATTTCAACAGAAGAAAAACCATCATTAATCAAAGTTTGGTCTCGAACTTCAACAACTGTCATTGTTTGGGTGCTTGTTTTAGACCGTACAAATATTTGAGGAGTTTACATACTTTATTTTCTTGCCCTCGAACTACACAACCTTCAGGTTGAATCATATAAATTTCTTCTTCTAAGTCACCATTCAAAAAGGTTGTTTTAACATCCATTTGGTGAATAAATAATTTATATGCATATGAACATTCGAATAGAAGAAATTCTAGTTACAAGAGCAAAAGTATCAAAATAATCAATATTTTGTTTTTGTGAAAAACATTTTGCCACCAATCTAACCTTATATTTTTCAAGTGATCCATCAGGGCTATATTTTCTTTTGAAAATCCATTTGCAACCTATTGCTTTCGCACCAGGAAGTAAATCTACTAAAACCCATGTATTACAATTAGAAATTGAATCAAATTCAAATTTAACAGCTTCTTTTCAAAAAGATGCTTGCAAAAGCTTCAGAAATAGTAATAGGATTATTATCAACAAGATATGTATAAAAATCATTTCCAAAAGAAGTTTATTTTCTTTGCCTTTTACTCCTTCTCAAATCCTCATTTGTAAATGGCAAGTAGTTAATAAGGTTTCACCCCAAAGGTTATCTGATGCATTAGAGCTAACTAGCATAGCATTCATCATTTATTTCAATGTCCTATTTGTTAGCCAAGGGCAACCATCACACAAGAGGGGGGTGAATTGAGTGATGACAAATTTTAATACAAACTTAAGTAATTGTGCATTTTGATGCACTCAATCAATATATGCAGCGGAATAAATATATTAAACACAAATCATGCTTGGAGACAATTAAGAACATTAACCTCACATTCAAAACATTATGCTAATCACATTAAAGTTATATAACAATATTAATCATAATGTGATTAACCAAGAACAATCAATATCATTGATATAAATATTCTAGATAGCTCAAATGTAAATTGCTAGAATGTAAAGAGATTAAGGGATAAGAGAATGCAAACAATATTTTACTGGTTCAATCACTTCTTGTGATCTACATCCAGCCCCAAGATCATCCACTTGAGGTTTCTACTATTCTTCAAGCTTGTAACTTAGGTGCTTGAGAAACCTTTACAAAAACAGAGCACTCTTCACACTTTGGGATCCTCCACCCTTATGCTTGAGCCTCTTTCTTTTCTCTTCAAGGGAAGTCTACCCTTGAACTCTCTTGAGTGATTATCCACCCTCTTACAAGTATATATGATTGATAGAAAATGATAAACTCTCTCAAAGAGTAGATAATACAACTTGAAGAACTAATGGATAGAGGGATTATGAAAATGTAGAGCTCAGATGTTGATTTTGATAGAAAATGATCAAATCCTCATAATGATTTGCAAATGGGTGTTCATCAACTTGTTAATGCTTCAATCTTAGCATATATTAATAGCCCAAGTGATAAAATAGCCGTTGGTGGTGTTTAGGAATGATTAATTTCGAAATCTAGCCGTTTATAGCCGTTACAGGCATTTCTGGCACGTTGTAGTCGACTACAGATAACTTGTAGTCGACTACGATTCCTCTCTGGAATGTAGGTTTTGAATTTTAACACTATGTAGTCGACTACACAACCTTGTAGTCGACTACAATCCATTCCTAGAATGTAGTTTTCGAGTTTTAACACTTTGTAGTCGATCGTACGAGATACCTTGTAGTCGACTACCATTCATCTCTGGAAAATATATTTGATTTCTGACACTTTGTAGTCGATTACACAACCTTGTAGTCGACTACAATCCATTTCTGGTGGTCTTGTAGTCGACTACAAGTCTTGTGTAGTCGACTACAATTCCACTTGGGAAAGTAGTCGTTTTGAAATGATCATAACTTCTTCGTTTCTTAACCAATTTAAGCAAATGACCATGCGTTAAAAAGCTCTTTGAGTGTACTTTCATATGAAATAAGTTTCAGATCAAAACTCAAAGTATTTTAAAAGTTATGATAAAAATAGTGACCATATGTCAGTTTTTCAAGGTCTTGTAGTCGACTACAAGTCTTGTGTGTAGTCGATCACGATTCCTATCAAAAGTAGTCTTCTTAAAAATATCATAAATTCTTCGTTTCTTATCCAAATTAAGCAAATGACCATGCGTTGGAAAGCTCTTTGAGTCTACTTTCATATGAGATAAGTTTCAGATCAAAACTCAAAGTATTTTAAAAGTTATGATAAAAATAGTGACCATAGGTCAGCTTTCAAAATTCAGATTTGGCTATTTTTCATAGTTTTGAAATACCACCATGACTAACTTCTCAAAACTTGTTTGTTGGGCATTTTACCATGTTAAAACATTTGTCAAGATTGAATAAGGATATTTGAGCTCTCTTCATGTAAAAACCTCTATCCTTACAAAGGAGAATTGCTTATAAGAGAAAGTATACCCTTTTGAGTCTATAGGCTTCTTGATGCAATCCAAGCTTCCAAGAATTCTTCTCTTCAAATATTCTAAATGCTTGGTTCATCTATTCATTCTCCTTCTTCTTGAGTTGAGCATAAATAGGATCTTTCACTTTCTTATTCCAATGCTCACTCTTGGTATTTGGACTATCCTACAAAGCATAACTTACTTGAAAACCATGGTTAGTCCAAATCTATAACTTAATAACTAAATATGCATGATTCACATGTATATAACTTTATAAAGTTCTTCATGCATATATGATTCACATATAGACACATATCCAATAATTAATTATATCACTTATCAAGTGCATTGGATATATCCTATTAATGATGCTACACAAAACCTAATGCATGATTCTTATAATAAGAACAACAAGATAATATATAACCATGCATTATCCAATATAGCTCATCAAGCACATATGTAGCATATTTGTAATCCTTTTTGTAATGTATTTGTCATCATCAAAACATAACACAATAAACCATTGGAGCAAACATATTTCCACACTATTTTTCCTTTCAGCTACTCTATTAGATTGGGGTGAGTAAGGAGGAGTTATTTCATGAATTACACATTCTTTTTCACAAAAGTCATTAAATAAAATATACTCTCCACCTGTATATGATCTAACCCTTTTAATTTTCTTGTTTAATTGGATTTCTATTTCTGCTTTATATAATAAAAACATGTCAAAGGCCTCATCTTTATTTCTAAGCGAAAAAACCTTAGTGTATCTAGAGAAATTATCAATAAATGTCACATAATATTTTTTTTATCACCTCTTGTCATAGTTTGTTTCAAATCTCCCAAGTCTAAGTGAATTAATTCAGGCAGTTCAGTTTCCCTATGCACAGAATGACAAGATTTTTCGGTCAACTTTGATTCTACATATATTTCAGATTTATTCAAGCACATATTACTAAAACCATATATTAATCCAAGATATTGCATTTTCTTAATATAGGAAATACTAACATGTCCTAATCTAGCATGCCACATATCCATAGAGTCAATCAAATAAGTAGAAGAGGATGCATTTTCATTAATAATTTGAGCAATATTAAGTACAAACAATCTTTGATTACAATAATTTTTTCCCACAAATACATTATTTTTTGTCATCACAATTTTATCAGACTCAAAGGACACCTTTACCCCAACTTTTATCAGTAAAGCCACAGAAATTAAATTTGCCTTAATGTTAGGCACATGAAGCACATCATTGAGTGCTAAGGTCTTGTCAGATGTGAGTTTCAGAAGAATTTTTCCTTTCCCAATAACTTTAGTAGTCCGGGAGTCACCAAGATACCAAGATACACACATTCTTCTCTATCCCCTGTAGAAGTGTAGGAGGTAAACATACTCTTATTATCACAAATATGTCTGGTAGCCCCAGAGTCTACCACCTAATCATTCACACTGAACATAAGTAAAGCTTGAGAAATGACTGCAGCAATTATGTCATCTCCTTCAACCAAGTTTGCCTTTGGCTTCGGAGGATTGTTATTTCC
The DNA here is from genome assembly GCA_023212625.1 of Styphnolobium japonicum. Lineage (NCBI taxonomy): Eukaryota > Viridiplantae > Streptophyta > Magnoliopsida > Fabales > Fabaceae > Styphnolobium > Styphnolobium japonicum. The sequence goes on from JALBWW010000011.1 coordinate 17,565,685, forward strand.
CTTTTTCCTGTGTCTACAAAAAGCTGCCTTATGACCTGGCTTACCACACACATAACAGTTTCCACTAATTTTGAAAGTGGGATTATTCACTTCTTGCACATAATTTTGCTTATTGAAATCAGGCTTGTTTTTTGGTTTATTGTTGTACCTTTTGTTATGAGCCTGAACCATGTTCGCCCTTTAGGCCAATGCCTTTGCTATTACTTCTTTGATTTCCATTATGTTGGTGTCCTCAATGACAATGTGTGTGTAATCAGATCTGCAAGCGATAGGGACTTATTCTTGTGTGTGTAGTCATTCCAAGTTTTTGGTAATTTTTCGATCAAGATTCCTGCAACAAATTCATCAGGCAAAATGATATTTTCATATTTGAGTTCTTCCAACATCTTATGTTATTCATTGATTTGGGCCTTGATATCCTTGACATCAGTCATCTCCCATTTGTAATAGTTTCCAATGACAATTTTTTGCCTTCCAACGGACTCAACAGCGTACTTCAGGTTCCTGGACTCCCAGATTTTATTGTTTTCCTTAGAAGAACAGTAAACATCAAATAATTCGTTAGACAGAGTAGTAAGAATGGTATGCCTACAAACTTTAATTGCATAGATCCAATCATCAATTTTTTTTTTCTGCGGGGCAGAGGTGTCTAGCAAGGGATTAGTGAGAGCAAAAGCAACACCATGCATGTCGATGGTTGAAAAGATTCATTCCTGCTATCGTTTGAAGTTTTGAGCACTAAACATCTTGATTTTGCAGACATCTGGAAAGGGCCTAGCGTAGAAGATCAATGTTGCCGGAGGCGGGGTGGGAACGACGGCGCCACCGTTGTTGGTTTCAACGTGTACTGATTCAGGTTCAACCATAATCCTTGAGATTTTTGTGAAATAGAACCTACAAAACAAAGAACACATGAATGAAATGTGTAAGCCTGAGGCGTGTGAAGCACTACCCTCAAGGAATATTCTAGCGTGGCCGAAAATCTCCTAGGATACAGTAGGCTCTTCCCCAATTGATCGAGATCTTAAGAACAACAAGTGATATTTTTTTTAGTAACCCTTAGAGGAAATGCAGAGAAGAAAAGTAGTATATATCATCAGTAGAAGAAATGATAACCAATAAATACAAAAATCAAAATCAGTAGAAATAGGAGAAGATAGAGGAGAGAACGTGGGAGGGTTGCAAATAATCAGGATGAAAAATCAGCAACGTTTTCAAAAGAAGTGGGTCAGTTGCAACACAATTGAATAGGTCAATAGCTGATCCAAAAATTCTGAAACGTTTACATCTTTGAAGAAATCTTCTCAAATATCTCAGTTTTTAGGTAAGGTTAAAAATTCAAATACTAATTAAAAAGAGATTTCCAAAAAATAGGGCCACTCTGCATATCACGTGCAAGGAGCAAATCAGAGATTTGAACTAGCACAACACTCTTGGACTCACTTTTGTACGCGCGAGGCCCATCCATTAACTTGCTTGTTACCAAGTCATCTCACAACCTAATATATAAACCCTTTCAAAACCTTTGTTCCAAACAATGTGGGACTTCATTCTTTTGAAATATCTAACTTTCACAATAGAAGGTACAAAGATTGACAACTCAGTAGGCTAAAGATGCTTCTAAGAAAAAATGATAATCAAATACCTTTCATGGAATATACCTCAAATGGTATTTTGGTTTTAAGACATACTTCAAACATTAAGCAAGCAATTAATCAAATATCACAAAAGCAAGTTTCCGAAAACAAAACAGAATTCCTATATGTTGATTAATCACATCAGGAACAATATAATTCATAAAAAAAAAAAAACAATCGAATCAACCAAAGCAAAACTTAACAATAAAAAAATCACCTTCATAAGAAAACAAAATAAAATAAAAAAGATTGAAGTTCTTCATCTGCCTCCAATTAGAATTATACTCGAATTTTCTACAAATACGGATAAAAATGGAGAGAAAATAACCTACTTTGGTATTTACCCATTGTACTCTTTCTCTCTCAGGTTGCTTTTCCTGACAATGCCTCTAATCTTATTTGTCTTTCACTCTTTAATTTGTCTCTCAGTCTTGGAGATGCGTCTCTTTACTTTTTAGCCCTACTCATTTCTTTCCTTTTTTTTTCTTGTCATTGAGTACTCCTTTTGTTTGTCTTTTTATACTTATTTATATAGGTGAGCTAGGATTTTTAAAATGAGATTGAGTTTTTCTCCTACTTAAACCTTTTATCACTATTACCTTTTTGGTTTGACTAATGGATTGTATTAAGATTGGGCCCAGAAATAATAGTATTAGTGAGGTGACTCATTATTTTTCTAAAAGTATTTTTTTAAAAAAAAAATGAGAATAGAAACAAATGTATTATTATTATTATTATTATTTAATTTTTACTTTCATTTTGCTTACCTAGTCAAAATTGGGTGTTGACAGTACATATCTAGAATTACAATTATGATTAACATAGACAAATAATAAAGACACATACAACACAATTAATCAATGATACCATAATCATCGTCTCTTCTCTCTTTGATTTACTGGAAGTCAATAACATTATAATAATTAACTACAATTAACACAATTGTCAAAATAAAGATAAGTTGAAACCAATAATAAAATAATAAGTTAAAAAGAACTAGAATCCTAACAAGTTAAATGACAAACATATTACATTAAGCAAATTATATATTAAACACTACCTGATTCAATTTTTCAATTTCATCAATTTGAGCCCATAGATCAATACATTTATTAGGGATTCTTAATTAGTCCTGAATACAAATCAATGTCTCAACAGTGGTAGGTTGCAAAGAACAATAAAAAGGGTCCTGAACTCGCACTCTAGTACTAAATGTAGTGTAATTTTAATTTAAAAATTCTCAAGAAATTAATTATCCAAACAATCATAAACTTGTATAGGATTTTGGAAGCTCTAATAAAAAGTGATAACACATTCCAAAATTTAAATTTTTAAAAAATATTGAGTGGGTTGGGTTTGTGTGGGTTGTGAGAGTCTTAACCTGCGACTTGACCCATACTTCGTGGATTTGACTATTTTAAACCCAACCTAACCCACAGACCCAAATCAACCTGTCATTTATAGGTTGAGTTTGGGTAAAAATGTGCGAGTTGGTGGGTCAACCCGACTTGTTGTCCACCCCAACCTACAGGCCTTAACAGACCAAAATCCAATAGTTGTAGGACCTAGATCGGTGTTTGATTCGATCAAATGGATTGAGTCACTAGGTTAACAGTCTGACCATAAATTTAGTAATTGAGCTAAAAAATACAGACAAAGAAGGAAAAAATGCTTTAAGAAAAAGTATCTCATATTTTTAATAGAATACAACTTAGATCTAATATTTAAAAAACATATAATTTAATATTACAATCCAATACAATATAATAAAAAGACTTTTAACCAACTAACAGCACAAACTTGTTTTTAATTAACTAATATCATAAATAAAATCATTTTTCACATGTTTTTAAACAACTAACAACATAAATCTAATAAGATACACTAAAGCATAAATTTCTTATCAAACAAAATGATACTACTAATTATGCCAAGCTAAGTGTTTCCTTGCTTCTTTTATTAGCCAACAAATTGAAGTATAAATGAAGAAAAATTGTTAAAACACATAAAGATAAATTTTTATAATGAAACATATCTTTTTATAATTGTTATACCATAACATGATTGATTATTCTCTCAAATCCTATATATTAGAATTTGTGTCAAGTTGTGGTTGTGAAGGTGTAAGCCGAGTAAGAAGTCCAAGATATTGGGTCCCATTTTCTACGTTAACATTGTGAGAATTGTAATATTTTGTTTGCATTTACTTTACAGTGTTAAAATTTTTGTTAAGACTGGCTAAGAACTTCCATGCTTGTCTAAATATGTTAACCCAAAATTGTTTGTTGTTGCAAGAAAATTGTTCATAATATTACTAAAGATAAGCTTAATTACATTGCAATCACCAAGACTTCTGGACAAATCCTTGCAAGATGAATCATAAAAGGCTTGTGGCAGAAAATAAAAAACATAAGTGTACTGCCAAATTGGTTATGAGTGGAAAATATTTCCATAATGTAAGGATACAATTAGAAGAAGAAACTATAGAGAAAAGTCAATAACTAAAAAGGCAACCTCGACAAAACCATTCCTCATTAAATGCACCATAAGACCATCCTAATTACAAGTTAGAATTCATATGTCAAATTCAGCATAAAATTGAGCTCAAAACCAATAAAATTAGTCTCTCTCACCTAATCCTTCAATAAGGAATAACTAAATGACGTATGCATCATCAAATGTCAATTGCATATAAATATACCATGGAACACATAATTTATCAAAAGTTTTCCTATTATCAAAATAAGAAAAAGCAAGAAATGATGAATAGCTGCAACAAGCAACGAAATGAGGACGAAGGGGCTGCTAAGCAATGAGAAACCATGATGACACAAGCAGGCTGAGCTTGGAGGGAGAGGACACAGGCGTGGAGCAGTGGCACGAAGTGAGAAGAAACCCTCCTCAGGTAGGCCAATTATAGATAATAGACAAAACAACAGTTTTGTCAAAGTGAATTTTTTTTAAATATAAACCCGGGTAAGCATGTTAGGTGGGTTGAGTGAGTCAGGCCGGGATCAAGCGGGTTTGATCAGGACGATGCAAAAAAAAGGTTCAAAGCACTGACTGGACCATCCAAGTGGTCGGTTCGTGGGTTTCCCGGTCGGTCCAGTCCATACAACTCTGCCCAAAAGCAATGTTGTCTAACTTAGCTTTCCTAATGAACATTGCATTTTGTTAGGAAAGTTACTTGAATTTATAGACAATGGAAGCTCACTAAAGGCAGCTTGGTTGTGGCTTAAGAAAAGAGAACATCAAGTTTGTATGTGATGCAAAGCACATTTTCTAAGGACAGTGTGAATGTAGTTGGAAATAAAGAAGCATCTAACTTGAGCCTTGTGGCATAAAAGGCTTAGTCATATCAATGAAAAGAGATTGAATTGTTTAGCTAAAAAGTATGTAATTTATGGTTTAAAAAGTGTAGAATTGGAGAAATATTCTCATTACATGGACAAAAAATAGAGAATAATATCGTTCAAGAAACATCTTCCTTGAAGGAAAATCTTTTGATCCTTTAAAGGGAAAATCTTTTGGCGGGTTATTTATTTTGTGACATTTATTAATGATCACTGAAGGAAGCTTTAAGTCTATGCTTTGAAGACAAAGAACCAAGTGCTAGATAAGTTAAACAGTTTTTAGGCTTTGGTTGAAAGACAAACATGCAGAAGTTGGAATGCATTTGTATTGTTAATGGTGGTGAATATTGTGGGTCATTTGAGGAATATTATAAACAAGGTATCGGGCATGAAAAGACTCCTCCTAAAACACCTCAGTTGAATGGCTTTGTAGAAAGGATGAATAAGGCACTAATTGAGAAGGTTAGGTATATTCTTATAGAAGCAAAATTACTTAAATCTTTTGGGGTGAGGCATTATAAATAATGTATCAGGCATAAAAAGACTCCTCATAAAACACTTTAGCTGAATGACTTTGTAGAAAGGATGAATAAGGCATTGATTGAGAAGGTTAGGTATATTTTTACAGAAGCAAAATTACTTAAATCTTTTTGGGATGAGGTATTTTACACGACATTGCACGTAACCAATCTAAGTCCTACTATTGCTTTGGATAATGATGTTCTCGATAATATTTGGTTTGGATAGCATGTTTTCTATGATCACTTACAAGTTTTTTGATGCAAGACATTTGTTCATGTTCCAAAGGATACTCAGAGATCCAAATTGGATGTGAAATTAGAAAATGTAATTCAATGAAATATAAGTGTGTTAATACTTATTCCTCGAATCAGTAGATCCTCATCTTATATAAATTGATCATATTTAAATATTTTAATATCTACTAATTAATATCCAACTTGTTTTTACTATTTGCGATGAGCAAATGCCTATTTACCCACCACTTTATATATATTCTTTTTGTCAAACTCACACACATTTGTATTCAACAAACGTGTAAAACAAGAATGTCCTAAATCACTGCATCATACTAATTAACATTTTATTAAAAAATTGCTCAAAATTTTACTAGATGAAAATTAAAATCTTTTCTTATAATGTTTTTTCTTTTGGTTACACTTTCTTTAACTATTGCTCTACTTTATAATCTGTCTGTCTAACAGGTGCCACCTATTTGAAATTTGTGCTTACTTGTACCATAATGACTTGCATAAAATAAGATTTGGATCCTTTCATGTTATAAGAGAGGTCTTGTAGGAGAAAAAAAGAGACAAATTTTTTTAATATTTAAAATATAATTTATGTTTATCTCATATTTATCTTTTTCTCTCTCCTATAGGGCATTTCATTTCTTATAATATAAAAGAATTCAAATCTCATAAAATAATTTCAAATTCCATTATACAGCATGACTGTGTGGATTAGTGGAGAAGGGGGTGATAATACAATGACCATAATACAAACAAATCTATAAGCCCCTAAATCAAAGGACATATTCGTCAGTCCAAACGAGCATGCTTCATTAGTAAACTATTAGCAAAAATTACTTGGGATCCCCTACCCTTTTTTGTTCAGGGGCTTATCAAAAGTCAAATAAATAAAATAAAATTTAATTAAAATCGTATTGTCTTTTTTTATTTTTAAAGTATTATAGTATTATCACAGTACAAAATAAAAAGACAAATTATTTCTGTATAAAATCTCTGAAACCATGTAAAAATAATAATGAATCTTTGAACAAAAGATTTGTATTTCTTTCTGATACAAAACGTCACACACTCATATATTTTTGTAAAAAATATAAATTCATTCTTAATTTCTTTTATAAGATCACAAAATATTTTTATATTATTTAAATATATAAGACTAACTTTTATTTAAGCGTCCACTTAACTCAACCGTACTTTCGTGAATTTCCTTATCCCACAAGTAAAATCCGCTTACAAGCTTTACCAACTGATCAAGAACTGAAAGACACCTCGTGCTCCGTCAGAAAGTAAAGTAGTACTAGTATAAGTGTACAACCGCTATTTTCAAATTGGTAAAGCATCACGGCGCCAAGATACCCCAAACCCTCCACGTGGCAAACCCTTACACAACCTTTCTAACTTACGTGGGATCTCCCACTCGTGCTCTGCTCTAAAATCCCCAGTCGGATCACTCTCTCATTCTCTCTCTTCACCTCTCTCACCGTTCCCCTACGTCGTCGTTTCTCTGATCCCACGGTTACGATCCGGCGCAGCACTGCATTCATCTCCTCCGAGAACACGAGCCAAACGAGGGTCAGAATTCGCGAAGATTGAAGAACAAGAACAAGAACAAGAACAAGAACAAGAACAACCAGCGCCAATGCGCAATTCGAATTTCGAATCGTAGCTCCTCACAATCATTTCAAACTTTTTTCCAAGAAAGTGGACCGTTGAATCGCCGGTTCCATGACCCCGCAACTGCAGCATCGACGACGATGACCGATCAGGTCACGTAGTTTCCATTGATCTCGCGGAAGCAGAGATTTTGTCTCTCAAGCTTCCGTTTCCACGAGATTACCATTTCGAAAATCTCGGTTTATTTATTTTTGTCGATATTTGTTGGAATTTGAGAGTGTGAGTTTCGAATTCATCTTGGGGTGGAACGATGGCGTCGAAGGTTGTGTACGAAGGGTGGATGGTGCGGTATGGCCGGCGAAAGATCGGTCGATCGTTCATCCACATGCGGTATTTCGTTCTGGAGTCGCGGCTGCTCGCGTATTACAAGCGGAAACCGCAGGATAATCAGGTAATTCTATCATTCTTTTTTTTTTCTCTCTTTTCCTGATATTATCTCTTTTTTATTCTTCTTTTTCTTTTGGAAAAAGATTGAATTCTGTTTGTTTTGCTAAAAGTTTTCCACTGACGTTAAAGTTCCCACTTCCCAGAATTCTTTTATTTTTTTTCGGTATTTTGTGAAAAGGAATGAGAATTTATGCAACTGGGTTGTCGTGTTTTTAGCTTTACGAATCCTTTTCGTACAAGCAAATGGACAGAGATGGGAAATTCGTGATTTTAACAGTATATTTTTTGGGCTTGCTTTTCGGCTTTTCCAAATTATTATGCTTTCTGAACTCTTTTTTGTTTGTGCTTTATTAGGTTCCTATTAAAACACTGCTAATTGGTGGCAACTGTAGAGTGGAGGATAGAGGCTTGAAGACCCATCATGGACACGTGAGTTCTGAAAATCTCTAACCATTGTTTTGAATTTTTATTTTAAAATTTTTTTTTGGGTACCAATGCATCCTGTGGGAGGCTGCCGGTCTTGAAATGATGAATTGATGTTGAACTGTACTTATAATATGTTGGTGTACCTCCAAAAGTAAATGTTGGCTCTGTATGTTTTGCACTCTAGTTATATGAAGTTTCATGCTGTTAGGAAATCGAATGTGCTAAGTGGAAACTTGTGCATTGTATTTTGGCGAGTGAGAGGCGATGTTGTGGACTGATTTATGATGCGTAGTGCATGCAAAGACAGTTCATCAACATCAAATGCCATGTAGTAAAACAAAGAAAGAAGAAATGGGCTTCGACACTTTTTGAAGAGTAATGCTAGATATACATGATCTTACGCACACTAAAATTCACACATCTTTCTGTACAATTAGATTTACCTATGGGTATGTGTAGGGTCACGTCAACACTTTTCTGCATAGATCCACATGCAATCCAACTGCTATGTATATTAGGTTGTTTTTTTGTCTATCTAAAGAGTTGTCCACTTAGCAAGTTAGCATTATCCTTTTTTGAAACTCAGATGAGAAGTTTCTCTGACTTGGTTGACTCACTGCACCTGTTGTTCAAGACTTGTCATTTTTTCTGTTTAGATAAAAGGAAGAAATCTCATTAATAGGAAAGAATTATAAACAAGGAGGATGAGATACCACATTAAACATAGCAGTAAAAGAAAACAAAAAATACCTACACTGACATTGATACAAAAGAGCTCTCCCATCTCTCTGCATGTTTAGCATAGAAATTCCTTGACAGAATCTGCATCTGAACAGCAAAAGGAGGCCATAAAAAAAACCATCCTATCTCCTAACAAATCTAGGGAAAACAATTTTCCCTAAAAATTCAAGCATTCTTCTCCCATCAAAGATGCCAAAGGACAGCATAAATTGCACACTTCCATAAAGCTTTTCCCTCCTGACTCCTGCTAAAACCTCTAAATGTAATTAGAAGGAAATGCTTCATGCTTTAAGGTCACAATGATGATTCAACAAACACACAAAAAGCCTTGTTAGGTTTGTGAACCTGCAATATATTATTAGTATTGATCCTGGTGTGTACCACTGACAAAACTAAAGATTGGATGCTAGGGAGCTTTGCAAGAACTGTTATTAATTTAGTTAAAATCAAAGTCTATAAGAAGCTGATTAATCCCATGGTTTCGTATTCTGTGTTTGTGTGCTGTGACTTAATTTTACTCCAGCATCTGCAATTAGTTATAAACATTAATTTTGTATATATGCTTCTACCAAATTTTACAGTTTTAGGTGTACCCTTCCACTGGAATGAGTTGAGAGGTTTGCTGGTCACCTGTAGATGTGTACATGAACCAGTGATAAGATAATCCCAAGTCATGAGTTGAAAGGAATTAGAGATTCTTGTTTTTTTTAGTATGAATGATTTCAGAAGAGGAAAAATGTCAAGAATTTTGATTTGACGTTTTTTCCCCTTCTTGTGAAGTTGCATTAAATAATTTGACCATAGATGCTGTTTGAAAGTGGCATATGGTGGGTTTTCATAGTCCTCTTTGTAGTTAATATCATTTTCTATAACCTATACTTAAAAGAGTTACGATACTGGCTATGATTTTGTTCTCTATATTTTTATCTATTATTTATTTATTCTTTTTTGTACAGATGGTTTATGTTTTGTCTGTTTACAACAAGAAAGAAAAGTACCATCGAATTACGGTGAGTGGATTTCCCTCACATAATGTGAGTGTATATTTGTACCCTTCTATCCATAATTACTATTATACCATTTGTTTGTGTGAGTAATTTATCTTATTATTGTTATTATTTTAATAATTTGGTTGTCATTGGTGCTGTGTGAATATTTGTTATTCGGGTTCTCGTTGCAGATGGCAGCATTTAACATTCAAGAGGCACTAATCTGGAAGGAAAAAATTGAGTATGTAATTGATCAGGTCTGTTTCATCAGATTGCATAATCTTATTACGCTTTTTAAATTTGGAACAATATTCATTTCATGATTTCTGGTTGGATTTTATGTCTCCCTTATATATAGTGGCATGAAAATTTAAAAGCATTTTTCTTGATGCATGGATGAATTGCAATCTTACATTGTGAACTCACCTTGCTAGGACATGCTTTCCTGTTGTGTATGTTGATGCTATTGAACTTTCAATGCATGCAGCATCAGGGAGCACAACCATCAAATGGTAACAAATATATTTCTTTTGAGTACAAATCCGGGATGGACAATGGAAGGACGGCTTCTTCCTCAGACCATGAAAGCCAGTAAGTATTTTTTGCTTTGTTTTTTTCCATTTACATGTTGGAGAAGATGGCAACATTGTTTCTTATGTTGTGGTTATTTGAATTATGTCCGTTGTCCTTGACATTTTTTTTTTCTCATTCCAATGCCCATTCTTTGGATATGCAACTGCAATAATTCATTGAGACATAGTGGAACACGATCTATTTGGCTTTGAGCATTTTTGATTGCACTGCTGAGCAAATAGCTCCACTATATCTGTTCATAACTTCCAATATATTTTTTCTATCATCAGATTCAGTGCTCAGGAGGATGAAGATGACGCTCATCCAAATTTGTTAAGGAGGACAACAGTTGGAAATGGTCTATTGCATATCCCTCTAGCTTATTGGCTTACAATTACTTTGCTACAATCTATAACCTTTTCTTTTATGAGATGCAGGTCCTCCAGAATCAGTTTTTGACTGGACACGAGAAATAGATTCAGATTTGTCAAATCAGAATACCAACAACCAAGCATTTTCAAGAAAGCATTGGCGTCTTTTACAGTGCCAAGATGGTTAGCTACATTTATTTACACAGCAATTTACTGCTTCAGTGACAGAAGAAAAGTTACCAAAGGATCTATTCTAGTGTTTCAATGACAATGGTTGGATATATTGTAATGGTATAAACTGAGAAATGACTTTCCTTTAAATTGGCAGGACTTCGCATTTTTGAAGAGCTTCTTGAAGTCGAGTACCTAGTGCGGAATTGTTTCTGTCTTGCTTTATATGCATGGTGTGATTTTACCCTTTCATAGGATGTTTTGGCAAACTCAATCATCCTCACTTTGCTTCTTTATGCAGCCGAGGAGCTGTAGCAGAGCAATGAAGGCAGTAGGTGTTGTGGAGGCCACTTGTGAAGAAATTTTTGAGCTTGTAATGAGCATGGATGGAACACGGTTTGAGTAGGTGTTCCGCATATTTACCACTATTTTTATATTGGGTTATACTTGTGGTTGCCATTGTTTGACAGATTATGTGTTATTCCTTTTGTTTCTGTAGAAATATTGCCATACGGTAAGATAGAGAAATTAGGGTTTCCACTTTAAGAGATTTTGATGACATCTAATTCTACTTTTCAAGTTTCTACAAGTCACTCAATGCCAGAGATTGAGAAAGGCTGGTTGAAGCATAGAAGATAATGTTTAGGCGAATATAAAAAGCACTGGATAATGGATAGTGTATTGGGAATGTGAATAAATCCTTGAAATTCTTGATAGTGTATTGTCTGATTGTCCATGGTTTCAATGAATGCTTTAGTTTTATGCCATTCAGACGTGTAGTTTCCAATTTTATATTCTGAAGTGATTCTACAACTTCGAACTTGTGGGTTTATATTTATCCTTTTGACAATAATGTGTGCTTGCTTATAGTTCTAAGTGTGGTTTCCTGGGGGAGACTGGTCATGGAGAGAAGTGAGGCGTTGTTAATGTTATGACTACTGAGTGAATGGGGCACTGTAGTGTCTGACATCAATTTCAGCTACTTATATATTTCCTGGCTAGTACAGGGGAGTGAATAGTAGTGAGTTCTGTTCAGATGGGTGGTGGAGTGATGAGTCCTTAAAGATCTGTTTCCATTATCTGGACCATTCTGTAGGGTGAGGTGCAATCCTGTTACTGAAAGATCTGTTATTGAATGGTCAGGGGAATGATTAGTTTGGATAATCTATTTTCTTCTTTCATAGTTGGGAAATAGATATGAGCTGAATAGAGTGTATGCACCAGGGTATGTGATATAAAATTGACACGAGTCTGAGTATGAAAACATAAAATGGGCTGTCAGAAAAAAAGTTAGGAAAAGATAGCAGGATTCTAGACATCACTGTTTTTTTTCAGGAATTGTTCTCCGTTATCAGTTCAGTTAAAATAAAACTATTCAAATTATTTTAAGCTATTTATAATTGAATAATTTTAAACTCCAGGATGGAGTTTCTTTCTATTTTACTAAGATTTTTTTAAAATTATTATAACTGGGATACATAATATGCCCAACAATTTATTGAGCCACTGGGTTGGAATTTGTGATTGTGAGTAAATTGATTTCTTTTGGGAAAATTTATATAGATGGTTATCTTAGTACCTGCATACTCATTTTTGGTTTGAAACTGGACATTTATTATGTATTTCCCTTGATCCTTTGATGCATGTCATTGAAAGTCTATTGTCATTTTACGCTCAAGTCTTGGGACCTACAAGAGGTCAAACATGCCTTTAATCTGTACTGATAAGGAAATACAGAAAAGAAAGGAAGGGGATTTTTTTTATTATTTTTTTTTTAAATTTAATGCCAGATATTTGATGATCCATAAATCTACAAAATCTTTATTCTGTGGATAAATTTTTGCAGTCTGATAATGTTTGCAAGCCTGCAGGTGGGATTGCAGTTTCCAACATGGTAGTTTGGTTGAGGAGGTTGATGGGCATACAGCAGTTCTTTATCATAGACTTCAGCTGGACTGGTTCCCCATGTAAAGATAATTTAACTTCTCTTTTTTATTTATAGTAATCTGAATTTATAGTTTATATGAGTAAACATGATCTATTATTTTTGCGAAAATGATTGGAAATGTCTTTTCCCCACGAACTAAACTTAGCTGTATCTTGTGCCTTAAGTTTTCGCCGTAAGTTGTTTTACTTCTAGACATACAAACCTATAATTAGGTCTCCCATTAAAATCTGAGCTGTTCCTTGTATCTATGAAAACATGATTTAGAACTTGAGTAAATGATAAAAAGTGGCTGCACATCCACAAAGTAAAGTCATTGACTGTATCAAACCTATGTTCTGTGTTTCTCATGGCAGGTTTGTGTGGCCTCGGGATCTTTGCTATGTACGTTATTGGCGCCGAAATGATGATGGAAGTTACGGTAAGCAACTTGCTTTTTTTTTTTTGCTTGAAGTTTTCATTATATGTTTTTCATTTTGGAAGTTTGCATTGATGTTTCTTCTTCTTGCAGTTGTTTTGTTTCGATCTAGGGAACATGAGAACTGTGGTCCACAACCGGGTTGTGTACGGGCACATATTGAGAGTAAGATGCAATTCTGTTTAGATATGACTCCATCCTCCAAAGTGAAAGAGAGGAGAATTGATATAGATGTTGGAAGAATATGAATACCACTCCTCCCCCGAGAAAATAATTCTTGAACACTAAAACTGATAGACTTTTGTGTGGGAATCAATTAATTTCATATAAATATATTGTTCTAACGCCAATCATCTTAATTTCTCTTGAATGGGATAGAGGAGTCTTATACTAGGAACAGTTAATCAGTTGGAAAAATATGCAAAAGCTACCGAGGATGTGCAATGCTTCGGTGTCAGTTGAATCAGAGTTTCCCTCTTTCACTTCATTGAAACATGTGAAATGCTTCCATGACCAATGAGATGAATATGGAACAAAGTTTGAATACCTACATTTCACAATTTGCCTCACCTTTTCTGTCAGTTTGAAATGAATATTGATCTTTATGATAAACAGGATTTTCATCAATTTTTTTTATTATCAATATGCTCTTGAAGCTTAAAAGATTATGCACTAGTTTTTTTTTTTTGAATGAAAGAACTAGAAAAAGTACCCACTATGGCAGTTTTTCCCCCCTCTCTCTAACCCCAAACACTGAATATAAACTTCACTTCTTTAGTAGGAGGAGTATTTGATGGTAGTTGAAACTGCTGGGTGTCCTGTTTTAGTTTTACAAAGTTGCCCTCAATTTCTATTTGTTTGTAAATCATGACTTGAGGATTTATGGGCTTTCAAATAGTGGACACCAATAGTAGGAATTGCCATTCTCTAGTAGTATATATTAATTTTGTTTTCAACTGAATGATGTATCTCATGTAAAATCTTAGATGAAAAATATGCCATAATGCCATATATAATTTATTAGGTCTAAGAACTGATTTTTCCAGGTGGAGGATTTAATATTTCCCCATTAAAATCTCGAAATGGGAGGCCTAGGACACAAGTCCAGCATCTTATGCAGATTGATCTGAAGGGATGGGGTGTGGGTTACGTATCATCATTTCAGCAGCATTGTCTCCTTCAAATGTTAAATAGTGTTGCTGGTGAGTTAATTTTACTATTTTCGTGGTTTGCAATTTTCTTATATAGAATGATAATATTATCCCTTTTGTCATCATTATATCTTTTATAGACCTTCTATATTCTACTTTTTCCTTTAAATTTTTTAGGGTCCTCTTTCATCATCTCTTTTGTGGGAGGGTCTGGGTATGGGGAAAAGAGACAATGGTTGATAAGAATTGTCACTATGTAATTTAATAACTTCTGCTTGGGTTTAATTAATCATTGGTTCCTGTTTTTGATGAAAGCATAAATTCTTGTTTTATCAATTGTATGGATCTGGAAATGTTCTTGTCTTGAGGCAATAGGAATGACTTCAGTTTGAGACCTGAGAGTATTGTGGCTGTTCTCCTTAGCAATATTATGTTAGATCTGGCTATTCACTACCCAAGAATTATTGATTATTCCTTGTATATTGATGAATCCTCTGGGGAAAATGGTCCCAGCAGAGTAAAGAATCAAGAAAGTGATACAGAGAAGAGAAAGAGAGATAGAGTGCCCTAGGAATTTCGAGAGCCTAGTCTCTCCTAACCAACCACCAACAGTCTAACTGAATGTCTGATTTTCCCTCCCTCAACTCTATTTATTACATTCACAAGTATTCCCCTAGGCTAATTACAATTGTTCTTCAGCTATAGCTAACTAATGGGCAGGCCCATTGGTATTGGCCTGCTGCTGTCTTCTAACATAAGTCCTCTGTATCGGGGGCCTTGGCCTAACATATTATTTACTATTTCTTTTCCATATAATTTTCATGGTGACTTTACAATTTGTTTCCAGGACTTTTGTAGTCTGTCCTTGTTCTTTTCTGGCATGCCTTAAGTGTGTAGATGCTAAATTTGAACAAGTAGATAAGAGGAAGAGATCGTGTGTAACTTTCAGCTGTTTTTGGTTCTAAATATTTTTTGTCTATATGAACTCTTTGTCATTGTTGAGAGATAGAGGATGGTAAGGAAACCCTAAGATGGGTGAATGAGTCGGTGTTTCTCACTGTCCTCTGATGTTTATTTTGAATACTGATAGTACATGAATAAGTACACTAGTACTGTAACACCTAGTCTTACAAAGAAAATCCTATTGGTAAGACATGGACTTAGGTGTCACATAAATTAATAAACGTTACTTTTTTGTCCACCAAGTGTCCTCAGAGGATTATAACCTAAAATGAGGACTGATTAAAATCTTGATCTTTTAGATCCACCATCTTGTTTAAATTAGGTTATGAGACTTTTATTCAAGAACTAGATTAGGTTTCTAACTTAATTTTGCAAAAGAAAACAGATTGGGGTTTTAAGTTGACTTTGGCCATAATTGACAGAACACGATTCTGTAGAAAGAAGGGTTATTTTTCAAAAAAAGGCAGGGACTTCATTATGACTCATAAAATTATGAAAATTTATGAGACTAGCCTTATCTTTTATCTTTCAAATGCAAGAGACCTAGTTCCATTTAGTGGTGTAAACCCAAAGTTATGCACAAAAAGGCAACAACTGTTACAGAACAAGATACTGTTTTGGCAGAATTTGAGCCTAGGCCTAGTATTCAGCACCAGAGTATTTTTCAACGGTTGAGTTTTGGTTTAGTAAGTAAAGGTCCTACTCAACCACAAAGACTTTGGGTTCCAAAGAGAAAGTTTTTGCCGGGAAAGGATGCTCCGAGAGATGTGCAACACACTTCTAAGGCTGCTTAGGTTAACCTTTCCCCAAAAAAGTCCTCTGCACCACAGCAACTATGAATATGCTTTGGTGACCCATTGGAAGCGGCAACTGTGGGAGATCGGGGCAGAATCGGGAGTTCCTTACTAAGTAGATCTGATAGTTCAAATTCAGATTGTGATTCTTTGGATCATGTGGGGGTTGATGATGATGAGTATGATTTTGTAGAGGATGAGGGCCTGTTAATTGAAGCACTCCAAGGAGTTGAGACTGAAAATCTAGTTAAGAATCTTGCGACAGAGAATGAGACTTTGGGTATTTCAGATTTATTTGAAGAATACTCACAATCAGGAGGGCACATTGCTGTTTCTAATGCTTCGGCTGGTGACCTTGCCATTGGTATTACTTCCTTGGGTAACGCTGGTAATCAAGTTTTGGGCTTGGCAGTGTCAGGGAGTGTTCCTCTTATTCCTCTTTTGCCTTCCTCTTCTCCCTCTACCTTTGTCCCTTCTTCTTTGCCTAGTTCAAGTTCCCATTTTGATTGTGTTCACTCTTTCTCAGGTGACCAAAATGTGTTGAAGGATCAAAGTGCTAGCATCCTACCTTTACCTGACTACAATCATACTTCGGTCGGAAAATCTTTTGTCATACCTAGTAGCCAATCAGAGGAAAATGCCATAGCCATTGACTGTCCGGGGATGAGCTCAGGCAACCAGGACCCAAATTCTTTGATGAAGGCGATGGGGGATAGGTTGGTTAATTCTAACGGTATAGAGGTGACAGTCATTAAATCCCCAAGAACCTACATTCGGAAAAAGGAGAAGTTGAAAAAAGAACTTCAAAGACTAGCTACATCAGTGAACTATGGGGGTGTGAAAGGAGTTGAATCTGAATATTTCACTAATAATTTACAGAATACAAACAAATATATATACAAGTGAGATACAATCTATAAAGGAATGTGATCCTATCGTGATCCTATAATTTCGGGATCATATCAATTACCCCTCTCTAAAATAACTGTCAAGCTAATAATAAGGAAGCAAAATATGATAATAAGGAAACCAAATCTAATTATAATCAACACTCCCCCTCAAGCTGGAGCATATATGTCAGATGCATCCAGCTTGTTACATATGTAAGCTATCCTAGGACCTCGTAATGACTTAGTCAACATGTCTGAAAGTTGTTCCTTAGAACTCACAAAAGTAGTCTTGATGGTGCCGGAGAGGATCTTCTCTCTAATGAAGTGACAATCAACCTCAATGTGTTTAGTCCTCTCATGAAACATCGGATTTGAAGAGAGGTGTAAAGCTGATTGGTTATCACAAGCAAGCTCCATAGGACCTATCTCACAAAACTTCAATTCTTGAAGTAAATGCTTTAGCCATAAGAGTTCACAAGTTGTATTGGCCATAACACGATATTCTGCTTCAATACTTGACCTTGCAACTACAGTTTGCTTCTTACTTTTCCATGAAATCAAGTTACCACCAATGAGTACACAATAGCCTGTCGTGGATCTTCTATCACTGGCATCTCTTGCCCAATCTGCATCTGTATATCCAATGATGTTTGTATGACCTTTGTCCATATAAACAAGTCCTTTACCAGGTGATCCTTTGATGTATCTCAGGATCTGAACAACTGCATTCCAATGACTATCACATGGTGAATTTAGAAACTGACTAACAACACTGACATAAAAAGTAATATCTGGTCTAGTCATTGTGAGGTAATTTAACTTCCCAACTAATCTCCTATATCTTCCTGAGTCAAGATAGGGCTCCCCCTGATTCGGTTGAAGCTTCACATTTGGGTCCATAGGAGTATCAACAGGCTTACAATCTAGCATCCCTGTTTCTTCCAAAATATCAAGAGCATATTTCCTCTGAGAAATAGCAATACTTGTCTTTGAATGAGCTACTTCAATTCCAAGGAAGTACCACAATCGACCAAGATCCTTTTCTTCTCAGACTAGGAGGAACTCTTGGGTGATTGAGCCATGATAAAAAAAACTCAAAGAACAGAGGCTGAAACATTGAAAAACAGATGCAGCAACGCAGAACAGGTGAAAAGCGTAGGCTGGAACGAGACAGCAAGAAAACAGAACCAAAAAGCAACCTAGAACACATCTGAAAAGTGGAACTCACAAGCTGGAAGGGGTCCCAAACGAACCTGGAAGCTTTGACGAGTCGGACGGCACCGGCAACATGGCGAAGAGATGGTCGGAGGGCGGCGTGTGAACCCCATGCACCGGCGAGATCAGAAAAAGAAAAACGCGTGTGACGACGTTTTCGGCAGCGGTACTCTGGCGGACAGTAGAGCGGCGGCCTCTGTGATGGTTGGCTGTGAGACTTTGATTGCCGAACGACAATGAACAGTAGGGTCAGCGCTCACTCCTGCAGCTGAAATCGTAAAAACCGAGTAAAAGGGAACGAACCAGAGAGCTTTGATACCAAGTTGAATCTTAATATTTCACTAATAATTTACAGAATATGTACAAATATATATACAAGTGAGATACAATCTATAAAGGAATGTGATCCTATCGTGATCCTATCATGATCCTATAATTTCGGGATCATATCAATTACCCCTATCTAAAATAACTGTCAAGCTAATAATAAGGAAACAAAATCTGATAATAAGGAAACAAAATCTAATTATAATCAACAAAAGGTAAATGGGATAAATCGGTGAGTAAATGAAGATTCTCAGCTGGAATGTTAGAGGCCTGAGCGACCTCGGTAAGCTAGACAGGGTCAAGGAGATTATTTTGAAGGCTAGTCTTGATATAGTAATGCTCCAGGAGACTAAATTAGAAGCAATTGACCATTTGTTCCGTTGAGAGAGAGAGAGAGAAAAAAGAGAAAGAATGTTGAAACCGTGTGTCAATACACAATGAACGTCTGAATATATAGACAAAGTAATTACAAGGATCCTAATTTCCTTAATCACAATAATTACATGATACTAATTGACAACTAATGGATAACTAATAGACAGTTGTAGATACTAATAAATCACATATAATATTTTCAACACTCCCCTCAAGCTGGAGCATATAGATCATATGCATCAAGCTTGTTACATAGGTAACTAATCTGAGGACCTCTTAGGGATTTTGTGAATGCATCCACTAGTTGATCATTGGAGTTGACAAAGCTGGTGGTGATGTCTCCTGATAGGATCTTTTCCCTGATAAAATGGCAATCTATCTCAATATGTTTGGTCCTCTCATGGAAAACTGGATTGGAGGCGATATGCAATGCAGTTTGATTATCACAGATTAGTGTCATTTGCATAATCTCCCCAAATCTAAGTTCTTTGAGTAACTGTTTCAACTAAATGAGTTCGTAAGTTGCTTAGGCCATAGCTCGATATTTTGCTTCTGCATTAGATCTTGTAACTACATTATGTTTCTTGCTTTTCCAGAATATCAAGTTTCCCTTAATAAGTATACAATACACAGAAGTCGATCGTCAGTCAATAGGTAAGCCCCCAATTGATATCTGAGTAACCAACAATCTGAGTATATCATTTGTCTTCACGAATGGGACCTTTTGCTGGTGCTTCTTTAATGTATTTCAGGATCCAGATCACCACGTCCCAATGACCATGACATGGAGAATTTAAGAATTGACTCACCATACTGATTGCAAAAGAGAAGTCTGGACGGGTAACTGTAAGATAGTTTAATTTCTCAACTAGTCTTCTGTATTTCCCTGGATCTGACAGTGACTCCCTTTGATCTGATAGAAGTTTAACGTTAGGATCCATAGGAGTGTCAACAAGTTTGGCATTCAATAACCTGTCTCTTCAAGTATATCTATAGCATATTTTCTTTGTGAAATCACTAGATCATCCTTGGACTGGGCTACCTCAATACCCAAGAAATATCAGAGTTTTCCAAGGTCTTTAGTTTGAAAATGATGAGAGAGATGTTGTTTCACTTGGAGTATGCCATGATGATCACTGCTAGTGATAACAATGTCGTCCACATAAACAATCAAATAAATGCAACATTGGGCCGAATGGCAAAAGAACACAGAGTGGTCTGCTTCACTCTGAATCATACTAAACTGTTGCACTACGGTGCTGAATCTGCTAAACCAAGCTCGAGGAGATTGCTTGAGGGACCTATGAAGGCAACATACCAGGTTAGAGGACTCCCTCTAAGCAACAAACTCAGGTGGTTACTCCATATACACTTCCTCCTCAAGATCACTATGTAGAAAGACATTTTTAATGTCAAGTTGATAAAGAGGCCAATGGTGGATAGTAGCAATGGAGAGGAGGAGCCGAACATAGGCTATTTTCGCCACGGGAGAGAATGTATCACCATAATCAAGCCCAAATATTTGGGTATATCCTTTAGCCACCAAACGAGCCTTAAGCCGATCAATTTTACTATCAGGGCCAACTTTGACAGTATAAAGCCATCTACAACCAACAAGAGACTTCCCAGGAGGTAGAGGGACCAGTTCCCAAGTACCACTACTTTGAAGAGGACACATTTCATCAATCATTGTTTGCCTACACCCAGGGTGGGATAAAGTGTCACTTGGAGACTTAGGAAGAGAGACAGACGACAAAGAAGAAAGACAAGCATAATGCAAAGAAGAAAGACGGTGATAACTCAAAGCAATATAATGAGGAGAAGGGTTACAAGTAGAACATATACCTTTGCGGAGAGCAATGAGAAGATTAGGTTTAGGTGGCAGTGCCAGAGCTAATAAAAGAGGTGGCTCCGGGGAAGAGTCCATCATGACCTCAGCCGCAAGAGTAGTATGTGAGATAGGCACCAAGGGAGTTTGGGGGCGGCGGTGGTAGGTCTAGAATGGCTGAGCAACTGGGGGATCCACAGCTGGAGTCTCGGGTGGGACAAACTCAAGGGGGACAAGAGTGGAGGGTACAGGTAAAATTGTAGAGAGAGGCACAGGAGGAAAAGTGGTCGATTCATAGAAGGGGACATACTCGAAAAAGGTAACATTGACCAATACAAGGTAGCGTTGAAGAGTAGGAGAAAAGCAATGATAACTTTTTTGGGATTGAGTATAACCAAGGAAGACGTACTTAAGGGACCTAGCCGAGAGTTTGTCAAGACCAGAAGAGAGATTGTGGACAAAACAAGTGGACCTGAAAACACGTGGCGGAAGGGAATGAAGAGGTAGATGTGGAAAGAGGAGTGAATGAGGGATTTGGTTATCCAAGACAGAGGAGGGCATGCGGTTGATAAGATAGCAAGCCGTAAGGACAACATCCCCTCAAAAACGAAATGGAACATGACCATGAAGGAGAAGGGTCTGAGTGGTTTCAAAGAGGTGTCTGCTTTTGCGATTGGCAATCCATTTTGTTGTGGGGTATGGGCACAAGACGTTTGGTGAGGAATACCATTAGAAGTCATAAATGTTTGAAATTGTTGGGATAAGTATTCACGGGCATTATCACTACATAAAGTGCGAATGGAAATGACAAACTGAGTTTTGATTTCCTGATAAAAATTTTGAAAAATTGAGAATAACTCGGACCGATTTTGCATTAAAAATAACCAAGTACAATGGGAAAAATCATCAATGAGGCTAATAAAGTATTTTGACCTAAAAGTAGAAACAGTACAACTAGGACCTCAAACATTAGAGTGAACTAATACAAAAGGGGATGAAGTCCGATTATTGACTCGATCGGGAAATGAACTACAAGTGTGTTTCCCTAGTTGACACGACTCACAAGAAAGACTAGATAACTTGGAAAGGCTCGACACCAACTTCTGGAGTTTGGGAAGACTAGGATGACTCAATTGAGCATGAATGGTGAGAGGGGAATCCGTGGCAGAGCAAACACAAGAAGGGGTGGAGAGCTGATAAAGGCCAAGAGACTCACATCCAGCGCCAATCATCCGTCCCGAACTCTGGTCCTGCAGAATAACAGAGTCTTTAGTGAAGGTAATTAAACAATAAAGAGAACGAGTCAAATCACTAATAGAGAGTAAATTAAAAGGGCACCCAGGGACATGAAATAGCCAGTTGAAACACAAGAAGGGGGTTGAATTGTGTTTCTTAACCTTTTTTGAATTTTTTTTAATAAAACAATCTTTTGAAAGATAACTTTGCTATAAAGAAAGTAAGAATGAACGAAACGTAAACTCTTTACTGTCCGTTGGACGCAAAGAGAGTTTTTTTGAAATTATTTGACGCAAATTAAAAAAAAACTTCATCCTTTTCGAAAATAGTAGTTATGAAAAACAATATCAATCCCCAGATGTTAGTAAAAAGAAATATATAATAGAGAGGGAAGAAAAACTTACACTAGGTATTTATATTGGTTCACTCTAACAACCCAAGAGCTACGTCTAGTCCCTTCTACTTGAAGGATTTTACACTAAGCTTCTCAAAGTTTATAAGTATTCTTCTAAACGTCTCTTCAGGCTACAACAAGTATTCTCAAATCTCTTTAGGTTCTAACCAACAAATATTCTTTTAAACACATCATCTTTAGGCTTAAACAACAAAAGTGAATATGGTCTTTTGTAAAACACTTGAGTTTAACTCACAACTATTGAGGATAACAAATATGCTCAAGTATAATTTTATTACAAGAGCAAGAAGAAAGATATTAACATAGAGTGAAGCTTTGAGTATGTTCCCTTATTTTGTTGTTCTTGATATCTCTATACTTCTTTTTCGAAGACTCTTGTATTCATAGGTAGTGGGCATTTGAAGTAGTCTTCATAAGCTTCTTCTTTTTCTTCGTCCAATGGAAAAAATTATTGCCGTTCTGAGTAGCATTAAATGCATTGAACTAATAACGTGTTGATCTTCTTCTGAAAAGTGACTTTGGCTATCAACAATAGCGAGGAATAATATATCTTAGTTCTGACTTTTCTGAATATGCAGAAACTTCCTCATTTGCTATTCTTTGTAGTTGTTAGGAGTGTCAGCTCAACGTACATAGTTAATTTCTCGAAAGTCGCTTTTTGTCAGAGATCCCATCAGCAGTTAATGCACTTTGTTTTGCTTGTCTTTGAAATGCTTTGGACGAAGTTGTTTAAAAATAAGAACAGAGACAAGAAACACAATGTATGATCCAATAGAATAATGTATAAGTTGGTTGTATTGGATGCATGTTGCTTTTAAGAGATTTGTCTTTAGCAAAGCTTGTTTTTCGTCCAAACGAATTTGTCATTCATGATTCTTTTAAAAAAAACGTGACTTTTGAAGATGAAAACACAACTTATTTGATCTCTTCAATTTAGTATTATTTCGTTATCTTCAAAACAATTTAGGGGTATAATATCTTTCAATAGACATTGGTTCCAATGTTAGTTTCTTTGAAAACATCTTTGGTTCCAACAGGACATTCAAGACAGAATCAGCAAACAAGGAAGGGAGGGGATGTATAGTACCAATCCTGTGGGATTGGGTTTGGGAACCATTAGCTAATGTGACAACAGGTAAATAACCAGATGTTGAGAGAGTAGAGAAAAGAGCCTTATTACCATATATATGAACAGATGCACCAAAATCAAGAACCCAAGGACCAAGGGAGGGTGACTGGGAGATGCAAGCAAATGAATTACCAGTGTGTGCAACTGAAGTGGTAGAACTTGAGGATTGGCGATGCTCAAACCAGTGGAGAAAATCTGCATAATCAGTCGGAGATGTCTTAGGAGGATTTGAGGATTCAAGTGGATCAGATGTAATAGTCTGGGCCACATTGACAGGGCGAGGAGGGCGGCCATGTAGTTTCTAGCAATGGTCAATATTATGTCCCAAGTGGTGACAATGATCACACTTTGGACGAGGCTTGGAGCAAAAGTGCCGCCCTCGAGAATGACCCTGATTATTATTCTAAGAGACAAGGGCATCTGTATCACCAAGAGCAGGAGCAACAGAGAGGACAGAAGTTTGCTTAGCCAGAAGTCAGAGTAGGGTAGAACGAGCTGTGGAAATAGTAGGGACAGTAGTGTAACCCAAGATCTGATCAGGGTTGGCAGAGTACTCCGGAGGCAAACCATAGAGGGCAAGAATCATGAAAAAGGTGCTGCGTTGCTCAAGCTCCTTGGCACGTTCAGTTTTTTCGGTTGCTGTTGGGGGCAGGAGTTCATTTAAATCATGAAGGGCTGCATGAACTTTACCAAGATAGGTAGACATAGGGCCATCAAACTTTCACGGGGCAATAACAGTCATCAAATCATGACAGACTTCATTGAGGCGGTGGGTATCATTAGTATAGAGAACCTTAGCTTGACCCCAAATAGATTCGCACGTGACATGGGGGCGGAAGATCTGCTTGAGGGAGGGATGAATAGTAGATTTGATGACATTGCATCATTGGGCATCGATCTTGTCCCATTTGGCACGTTCGGCATGGGGCACAGAGTCAGCCTTTGTGGTGAGGCAGCCCTTGTACCCCTGACCGGTAAGCCATAACTTGATGTCAGAGGCCCAAGTATCATAGTTACTGTTGTCTAACTTCTCAGTAAAGAGAGGAGAAGTAACGTAGTTGGTGAAGATAGGGGTCTTGGCCTTCGGAACATCTGGAGGACTAAAGGAAGTCATGGATCGGATCACAAAAGGCAAAAAACAGAAACCATAGATACCTGAAACGGTGGAGGATAAATCCGAACAGTGCGTGACCAGTGTGCGATGAACAGTGTTGTGGTGAACAATGCACATAGCTGCCCAGAAATGGGTAGTTGTGCGAGCTTGCCGGAATGATGACATAGCTGCCCGGAAAGGGAAGTTTCCTCACAGGAGGATAGTGAGTCCAACCGAGTAACGCAATTTCTAGGGTTTCTCTCTTAGGCTCTGGATACCATGTTGAGAGAGAGAAAAAAAAAAGAGAGAGAATGCTGAAACTGTGTGTGTCAATACACAACGAACGCCTGGATATATAGACATAAAGTAATAATTACAGGGATCCTAATTTTCCTAATTACAATAATTACATGATAATAATTGACAACTAATGGACAACTAATAGATAGTTGTACATACTAAAAATCACATATAATATTTTCAACATGTTCCTTAGAGATATTTGGGATTCAAGATTTAAGGAGTGTGAGTGCTTCCTTTCTTTAGGAGCTTCTGGAGGTATGGTGTTGATTTGGGACAGTAGGGTGGCTAAGAAAGTAGATGTTCTTATGGTACTTTCTCTCTTTCTGTCCTTGAGTTTCGAGGGAGGGGCCAATGGTGTTGTACGTCAGTGTGTGGTCCTACTAGGCCAAGTCTTCATTCTTTCTTTTGGGAGGTGTTAAGCTTCGTTTGTGGTTTTTGTGCACCCTGTTGGTGTGTCGGAGGTGACTTTAATGCGGTGAGGTTTCCAGAAGAGAAGTTAAGCGGCGGTAGAGTTTCTTCAAGTATGCGAGGTTTAGATGCTTTCATTCGGGATTGCAATTTGAGGGACCTCCCTTTATCTAATGCACAATTCACTTGGTCAATTAATAAAGGTCAGACAGTCTCATCTTGTTTGGATAGGTTTCTCTTCCTTAGTACTTGGGAATAAGCTTTTCCAGATCTAGTTTAGGAGGTGTATCTTTGACCGGTGTCTGATCACTTTCCGGTTATTTTGGAATCTTGCAAAATCAAGTGGGTTCCTAGTCCTTTCAGGTTTGAAAATATGTGGCTCAATCATAGTTCTTTCATTCCTTTTGTCAGAGATGTATGGGGAAATACAGATGCTCAAGGATGGGAAGGGTTTAAACTCATGAGGAAACTAAAATGTTTGAAAGAGAGGTTGAGAGAGTGGAATAGGGATGTCTTTGGTGATGTTAGAATTAGAAAAGATGAAATCCTTAGAGATATTGGGTTATCCACTACTGAACATGGGGATAGAAGAGCTTCTTTGTTGAATAATTTTTATCAATTTGTCTGAATGCCTGAGTTTCTTTACACTCAGCTGAATTTATATAACTGTTTTACATAGGTGATAAGATAAACAAATATTAATTCCTAAGGTGCATTGCATATAAAATGACTACTTTATCCTGTCGATGGGTCAGCCCAAAGATGATCGTCAGATGGCCGATATATGATCGGCTCAAAGATGGTCGATATAAGATAGCCGTCCATACTCAATTATGACAGTCATCAAGATGGCTATATGGCTCATCCTGCATCGTCCACTATGGTCATCCGTACTCAATTATGACAGTCATCGATGGTCGTATAGCCGTCGGCACTCAATTATCCTATCCTGTCTCTGAAAAATATATATCCTACTAACATCCCCCCTCAAATTGATGCGGCTGATCAAGAAGCATCAATTTGCCAATGAGAAATTGATGACGAGGCCAAGGCATAGCCTTGGTAAAGACATCAGCAAGTTGAAGATCCGTGGTGATGTGGGGAAGGGAGATAACATGACTATCAAGAACCTCACGAATGGAATGACAATCCACCTCAATATGCTTGGTTCGCTCATGGAAAACAGGATTAGTAGCAATCTGAATGGCACTAGTATTATCGGCATAGAGAGGAGTGGAATCTAGTTGAGGAAATCCAAGTTCAGCCAACAAACCACGAAGCCAAATAATTTCGGAACAAGCAGCAGACATGGCGCGGTATTCAGATTCAGTGGAAGATTTGGAAACACGGGCTTGTTTCTTACTTTTCCAAGAAATAAGTGCATTACCAAGAAACATACACCAACCCGTAACGGAGCGTCGAGTGTCCGGACATCCAGCCCAATCAGCATCCGTGTAACTAATCAATTGAAGAGAAGACCCAACGGGGAAAAAAAGGCCACGACTGGAAGTGCCTTTCAGATAGCGAATAATACGACGAACAGCAGCTAAATGAAGATGTCTAGGAGTTTGCATGAACTGACTGACCTGCTGGACAGCAAAGGAAATATCGGGGCGAGTAATAGTTAAATAGTTAAGACTCCCGACCAACTGACGGTACATCAAGGGATCAGAAAGAATGTCACCCTCCTCACGACGATACTTCACATTGACTTCAAGAGGAGTGTCAACTGGAGAAGCTGATTGAAGGCCAGCCAAAGAGATCAGATCCTGCATATACTTACGTTGATGTAAGAAAATACCCGTAGGATCCGAGTGCACCTCAAGGCCCAAAAAATAGTGAAGGGAACCAAGGTCCTTCATATGAAAGGATGCCTGAAGCTGCTGTTGAATCTGTCTAATGAGAACAACATTTGTCCCGGATAACAATATCATCAACATAAACAAGAAGAAGAACAATACCATACTGCTTTGTGAAGGAATAAGGAAGAATCATACTGGCTCTGGACGAAAGATAAACCAAGTAAAGTGGAGCGAAATTTCTCAAACCATGCCCGAGGAGCTTGTTTTAACCCATAAAGAGAACGTTTGAGCTTGCACACAGCTGAAGATGAAGTCGAAAATAAGCCTGGAGGCGGAGTCATAAAAATATCTTCCTTAAGGTCACCATGCAAAAACGCATTCTTAACATCCATTTGGTGGAGAGACCAACCCTTGGAAGCAGCAATAGCAAGAATGGTTCGCACAGTAGTCATCTTAGCTACCGGAGCAAAGGTCTCATCATAATCCACCCCATATTCTTGTCTGTTCCCAAGAGCAACTAGCCGAGCCTTATATATGTCTAGAGAACCATTAGAGTTGAGTTTTATAGAATATACCCATTTACAACAGTTGATTTACAGAAGTGAGAAGTGAGAAATTGAATGTAGCTTCTCTTATTCAAGTTATCTGAATGACTCTTGAGAGTCTGAATATATAGCCTAGTATACAAGACACAATCATCTCTAAGATAACGTATACAATGGAAATAATATATACTAAGGTAGTGGATATCTAAAATAAGAGACAATAGGAATATTTACACCTAGCAGATAGCACTGAGGCAACGAAGCACTCAGTGTATTGATTGAATCTCAACACTCCCCCTCAAGCTGGTGCATATATGTCATAGGCATCAAGCTTGTCACATATGTATTTTATCCTTGGACCCCGGAGTGATTTGGTGAGTATGTCTGCCAGCTGATCATTGGAGTTTACAAATGTCGTGGTGATTTCTCCAGATATAACCTTTTCACGGATAAAGTGACAATCGATCTCGATGTGTTTGGTTCGCTCGTGGAAGACAGGATTGGAGGCAATATGCAAGGCTGCTTGATTATCACATATAAGACTCATGAGCCCAATCTTACAGAATTTCAACTCAGAGAGTAGTTGCTTTAGCCAAATGAGCTCACATGTAGCAAGGGCCATAGCTCTATATTCTGCTTCTGCACTTGATCTAGTTACAACACTTTGCTTCTTACTTTTCTATGCAATGAGGTTGCCTCCAATGAGGACACAATAGCCTGAGGTTGACCGTCTATCACTTGGGCAACCAGCCCAATCTGCATCTGTGTAAGCAACTATGTCAGTGTGGCCTCTACTTTGATAAATTAGTCCTCTCCCAGGAGAACTTTTAATGTATCTAAGGATCCGAACTACTGCATCCCAATGACTCTTACGAGGAGAATTGAGGAATTGGCTCACAACACTGACAGTGAAGGAGATGTCAGATATGGTAATAGTGAGACAGTTTTCCAACTAATCTTCGATATCTTCCTAGATCTGAGTATGGCTCCCCCTGATCTGGCATAAGCTTAACATTGGGATCCATAGGTGTGTCAGTCATCTTACAATCTAGCATGTTAATTTCCTCCAAAATATCAAGAGCATATTTCCTCTGAGATATAGCAATTCCTGAATCAGACTGAGCAACTTCAATTCCAAGAAAATATAGTAATCGTCCCAAGTCTTTGGTGTCAAATTGTTGAGATAGATGCTGCTTGACACTTGTAATGCCATCATGATCATCCCCTGTAATGACAATGTCATCTACATATACAACAAGATAAATGTACTGGCCAAAGGAAGAGCATTTATAAAAGACAGAGTGATCTGCTTCACTGCGAATCATGCCAAAATGTTGGAGAGCTGTACTGAATTTCCCAAACCATGCCCGAGGACTCTGCTTGAGACCATATAAGGCTTTGTGTAACCTGCAAACAAAGCTACGAGACTCCCCCTGAGCAACAAAACCAGGTGGTTGCTCCATATAAACTTCCTCATTCAAATCACCATGGAGGAAAGCATTTTTAATGTCCAACTGATGTAGGGGCCATCGACGCATGGCTGCCATGGCTAAGAAAAGACAAACCGAAGTCATTTTGGCAACAGGAGAGAAAGTGTCACCGTAATCGAGCCCAAAGATCTGAGTATATCCTTTAGCAACTAAACGAGCTTTTAGGCGATCAATTTTACCATTTGGACCGACTTTGATAGTAAATACCCAACGACAGTCAACTGTGGATTTTCCAGGGGGATTGGGTTCAAGAGTCCATGTGGTATTGGATTCTAAGGCTGTCATCTCATCAATCATAGCCTGTCGCCATCCTGGATGAGAGAGTGCTTCCTGTACATTGTTAGGGATAGACACAGAGGAAATGGCAGAGACAAAAGAATAATGGGAAGGAGATATACGGTGATAACTTAAGAAGTTATAGATAGGATAAAGATTGCAGGTGCAACGTGTACCTTTTACGAAGGGCGATAGGTAAGTCGGTAGGCGACTTAGGAGGATCCGGAGCAGGTAGATCAACTGGAGTGGGAGATGAATCACCAGCCTGTTCAGGTACACCATCTGTCAATGTTGCTGGATGAGGACGACGCTGGTAGGTAATAATAGGTTGGGGAGAAGGAGAGAGAGACACAAGTGGAGTAGGGGCCTGGACAACAGTCGGGATAGACATAGGAAGAGGTAATACCTGAGAAATGGGCGTCGGTGTTACAGAGGAGGTGAAATAAAGGGTATCCTCAAAGAAGGTAACATCGGCAGATATGTAGAAACGATGATTAGTGGGAGAATAACATTTGTATCCTTTTTGAACATGAGAGTAACCAAGAAAGATACATTTGACAGCACGGGCAGACAACTTGTCAAGACCTGGTGTGAGATCATGAACAAAACATGTAGAACCGAATACCCGTGGGGGAACATTAAACAATGGTTTCTCTGGGAACAAGATGGAAAATGGTATTTTGTTATTCAAAACAGAAGATGACATCCGATTTATTAAGAAACCAGCAGTGAGAACAGCATCACCCCAAAATTTTAAAGGTGCATTGGCATGTAACAAAAGAGTACGTGCGGTTTCTATAATATGACGGTGTTTTCTTTCAGCAATGCCATTTTGTTGGGGTGTGTGTGGACAAGAAGATTGGTGAATCATGCCATGAGAGTTCATAAACTGATTAAAGGATGCAGAAAAATATTCTTTGGCATTATCACTTCGTAAAATATGAATAGAATGTCCAAATTGGGTTTCAATCTCTTTGTAAAAATGCTGAAAAATAGTTGATAGTTCAGAACGATCTTTCATTAAAAATATCCAAGTACATCTTGAGAAATCATCAATGAAAGTAACAAAATACCTATGCCCTAAGATAGAGCTGATTCGACTAGGACCCCATATGTCAGAATGAACAAGACCAAAGGGAGTGGTTGTCTGACGAGGATTCCTTGTTGGAAAAGAAGCTCGTACATGTTTGCCAAGCTGACATGGCTCACACTCTAAAGACTGTAAGTGAGACAGATGGGGGACCATTTTCTTTAATTTATTGAGACTGGGATGACCAAGACGACGGTGAAGGAGATCTGGGGAGTCAACAATGGTGCAAGCAACTGAAGATGGTGGCTGAAAATAGTAAAGGCCATGTGATTCAGATCCTGTGCCAATCGTCTGTCCCGTATTCCGGTCCTGGATGGAAAAAGAATTATTAGTAAAAGTGATGGAGCAATTAAGGTTACGAGTGAGTTGACTAACAGAGACTAAGTTAAAGGGACAATCAGGTATAAAGAGAACAGAATTTAGAGAGAGTGATGGAAGAGGGGTGGCTTGACCAATGCCAGTAGCTTTTGTCTTGGAGCCATTAGCAAGAGTAATATAATGTGGTATTTTAGGCTGTGTTATAGTAGAGAAAAGAGAAGGATTACCAGCTATATGATCAGAAGCACCAGAATCCAAAAGCCAAGATCCAATAGGCAATGACTGTGAGAGACAAACCGTAGATTTACCAGTATGAGCTACCGCGGCTGAAGATTGGCCTTGTTGGACTCCTTTAAGCTGCAGATATTCCTTGAATTCAGCGTCGGATAAGACATTCTGATTATCATTCCAAGTCTGCTTTTCTGAAGTTTGAGGTTGTATGTATGTCATATGGGCTGATTTCTCAGGGAATCTAATGAGAGAATAACATTTGTCTTTGGTAAGACCCATGCGATTACAGTATGAATATTGTGGACGATTGCCAAAGCTACGACCTCCTCGGCCACCTCGGGCACGACCTCAGCCCCCACGATTGGTGGTGTTGGAGAAAAAGACAGATGATTCTGAGCCTGAAAAAGAACTAGTTCCGGTCATAGTTTCCGAGGGGGGAACTCGTAAGAGTCGATCCATAAGGTTTTCTACTGTGGGAACGCTAGGATTAGTCAGAATTTGGTTCCGAACAGATTCAAGGTCTTTGTGGAGATCGTGAAGAACAAACACCATGCACATGTTATCCACCTTGTTTTCCATATCATTACCAGTTAAGAGCAACTTGACTTCATCAATAATAGACTGAGCTTTGGTCAAATATCCTGGGAGATCATTATTTGTCATTTGAAGTGTAGCTAAGTTGTGTACCACATCATACAGACGTTGGATATCATTGGAATAAATACTGCGGGCTTTCTTCCAGATGTCATAGCATGTTTTGTAAGTGCGAAAATGCACCAACAACTTTGGGTCAATTGATTGCCATAAGAGAGAAACTAGCTGATAGTCTGGCTTCTTCCATTGATCTTGATCTGCTGCATTAACATCTGCAGCTTTTTGAGTCAAGTGATCAGATAGGCCTTGCCCCAAGAACCAGATTTCCACAGCATTTTGCCAATCCATGTAGTTCTTTCCATTGAGCTTCTCTGAGGTTATAGACGGACTCCCAGAGAAGACAAAGGAAAGTGGAGTTTTGCTTTGTGAAGATGGATTAGGAGCACCAGAGGTTGCACCAGACGTTGCAACAGAAGCTTCGTGTGTGGAAGCCATGAAGTTGAGTGGGTGACTGAATTTATTATTATTATTTTTTGAAAAAGGTGAATAAATAAATAAAAAAAAGATGACCAAAAACGGCTGGTTAAATAACCAAAGTCTCAGTTTAGTTTGAGACTAATGAGGTAAGATTGCACCGTGTTTGAAATCGCAGAGATCAGAAGGCTGGAGTAGGGCGGCGCGGGGCGGCGCGTGACTGGCGTTGGGCGGCGCGTGGGATCACGCGCGGACAGACTTGTGACCGGTTGAAAGAGAAGATGCTGATCTGTGGGCTGGGACCGGCGGTGAGATGACCGGACACCGGGATGACGGCGCGTGGCCTTCACGTGCGGACAGCTGCAGAAACTTGTGGCGGCGCGTGTGGACCTGGGCTGAGAACTGGTCGGTGGCGGAAGGCTCGTTGGCACTCTTTGAAGCTGTGGCCGGAGTTTGAGGTCCGGTGGTGGTCGGAAAGGTAACTGGGTAGCCTCCACAGTGGCTCGGACAGTGACTCTTTGAAGGAAAAAATAAGAAATCAGGCCCACGGACAGTGAGCTCTGATACCAAGTTGATTTACAGAAGTGAGAAGTGAGAAATTGAATGTAGCTTCTCTTATTCAAGTTATCTGAATGACTCTTGAGAGTCTGAATATATAGCCTAGTATACAAGACACAATCATCTCTAAGATAACGTATACAATGGAAATAATATATACTAAGGTAGTGGATATCTAAAATAAGAGACAATAGGAATATTTACACCTAGCAGATAGCACTGAGGCAACGAAGCACTCAGTGTATTGATTGAATCTCAACAACAACCAATGGGTTTAATACCAGAAGGACACAGAACAATATCCCAAGTATGATTCTCTTGAAGAGCCTGTAGCTCAGTGTGCATGGCTTGCTCCCAACATGCATGCTTAACTGCCTGAGAATAACAAGTAGGAACAATAATGCCAGATAACATGGCAGTAAGTGATGTATGTGGAAACCCATACCTATCTGGTGGATGAGAGATACGAGTAGACCGTCGAGGTGCTGGAAGTACAGGCTCAGGTGGCGGGTAAGTGTCGGGAAAGGATAGAGGTGGCCGACGTCTCGTATACAAAATACTTGGTTTGAAACGCTCAATAGGACCAGAGAGATCATCAAAATTAGGAAGCATAACAGGGTTAGAAGAAGAGACCACATGCGATGGGAAGAAATACTGATTTTCAAAGAAAACCACATTTCGAGAAATACGAAGACGATTAGCAGTAGTATCATAACACAAAAAACCTTTTTGAGTATTACTGTAACCCATAAACGCACACTGAACTGCCTGAGCCCCAAGTTTGTGACGTTCAATAGGTGGTAAGTGAACAAAACAGACACAACCAAAAGTATGAAGATGATGATAAGTAGGAGGCTTGTCATATAGACGATAAAAGGGAGAATCAAAGTCTAAAACCTGAGAAGGAAGACGGTTAATGACATAAACAGCAGTGGACAAAGCCTCAACCCAAAAACGAGGTGGAACAGATGATTCAAGCAATAAGGTTCGAGTGACATCCAATAGGTGGCGATTTTTACGTTCAGCAACACCGTTTTGCTGAGGCGTATATGAACAAGAATGTTGAGAAACGATACCTTTATGCTGTAAGAATGACTGAAATTCATTAGATATGTATTCTCCACCAGAATCAGAACGTAAGATTTTAATACAAGTAGAAAATTGAGTCTCAACATAGGCTAAAAAGGTCCGAAAAACTGAAAAAACCTCAGATTTGGAACGAAGAAAATATACCCAAGTAAAACGACTGTAGTCATCAATAAA
The DNA here is from genome assembly GCA_023212625.1 of Styphnolobium japonicum. NCBI lineage: Eukaryota > Viridiplantae > Streptophyta > Magnoliopsida > Fabales > Fabaceae > Styphnolobium > Styphnolobium japonicum. Next base: position 17,599,908 of record JALBWW010000011.1, read on the forward strand.
TGTCACAAAATATTTATAGGTGGTGTGAGATTTAACAGGAGTAATACCCCATACATCACTATGAATAATCTCGAAACATGTTGATGCACGACTACCATGAGAAGGAAAAGGTAAAGTCTTGCTTTTGGCAAGCTTACAAACAGAACAATCAAAGGAATCAAACTGAATTTTATTACCCAATGATCCATGCTTCAACAAATGAGACAAAACAAGTGAATTAGGATGGCCCAAACGTTTATGCCAAACCTCACTTTGATTAGTTACGGCAGTACAAGAGAAAGAAAAAAGACTAGGAGTAGTAAAATGTATAGGAAACATTCGTCCAACTTTAGGCCCCTTAGCAATCACTTTCCCCGACACCTGATCCTGCACAAGACAACCACCACGAGAAAAATGCACATCACAGTTGTTATCGACCAATTGGCCAACCGAAATTAAGCTAAAAGAAAGTCTTGGAGACACAAACACATCACAAAAAGATGAATCACTATCCCCAACAGCAGCAATAAGGAGATTACTACCATTTGAAATTTGAATGTGTTGTGTGCCATGATAGGGTCGAACATTATGCAAATAAGTAGAACTACTAGTCATATGATTCGAAGCTCCAGAATCAACAAACCAAGGTTGAAGAATTTTCTTATCCTTACCTTGAAGGCCCAAAGCTGAAAAGGCAGAGATTATCATCTGTTGCACCATCTTCGGAGTTAGGACAGATTGGGCAGGAGGTGCAGGAGGTGCTACCATATCATTATTCAGACCTTGAAGGCCCAAAGCTGAAAAGGCAGAGATTATCATTTGTTGCACCATCTCCAGAGTTAGGACAGATTGGGCAGGAGCTGCAGGAGGTGTTACCATATCATTATTCGGACCTGCAGAAGAAGAGGAATAAACCTATGCTTGAAAGGCATTGGCTTGACGATTTTCTTGTCTCGTAGGACATTCCTTAATAATATGGCCATGCTGTTTGCAGTAACTGCAAAATTTCCTGCTACAATTTCGAGCAATATGGCCAAATTCTTTGCAGGAATAACACTGAACCCGCTTGATAAACCTTCCTTTTTCCTTCCCTTGGGCAGCATAAGCCACAGTGACAGCTTCCGAAGGGAATTGGTCTTGCGCCATAGCTCCTTGAGTGGATAGGCGCTGTTCCTCCCGAAGTAATTCACCAAAGCATACATCCATGGAGGGAACTGGATCTCGATTTAATAAAGCAGCCCGTGTAATCTCAAATTCTGGTCTGAGTTTCATGAGAAACTGATCCCTTTTGCTATCATTATAAACTTCTTGGAGAGCAGAAAGTGCGACCTTGGGGATTTTAGCATGAATAATATCCGAATGCGCTGTGCATAAATTGAGAAAACCAGAATAGTATTCTTGAATAGACAGATTACCTTGGCGATAATTTGCAATGTCGAGTTCCAACTGAAAACACTTGGCACTATTATCTTGATTGTAGATGCGTTTCAGATAGTCCCACATCTCCTTGGCTGTCCTAAATGACCGCAAATTGTTGACCATGTGTGGTTCAATCGAGCCCAAAATCCAGGAGATAATCTTAGCATTTTGCGTTTGCCATGTAGCAAGTTCAGTCAGCACAGTGGGTGCTGCAAAGGAGCCATCAATGTGACCCCATAAGCTTTTGCCTTTGACAAACATTTCGAATTGAAATGCCCAAGCAGAATAGTTCTTGCCACTGAACCTAACTGAGAAGCTATCGGTTGTCATGGTGGTCAAAGAGAAGCCAAAGAATAAAAAAAAAATTGAGAAGTACTGGGTTGAAAGAAAATTTAGAAACCAAGAGCCCTTTGGAGCTAAACTAGAAACTGTGATCCAAAAGAAAACCAAACTAAGGTGCCTAAGGCACACCAGGAGAGACACACAGCAGAAGCCCTTTTAGGCAGAACCAAAATATGGTTTGAAACTTTGACTGCCTAAATTCAAAGAGTAGGCTCTGATACCATATCAATTTGTCTGAATGCCTGAGTTTCTTTACACTCAGCTGAATTTATATAACTGTTTTACATAGGTGATAAGATAAACAAATATTAATTCCTAAGGTGCATTGCATGCATTGCATATAAAATGACTACTTTATCCTATCCTGTATGGTCAGCTCCAAAGATAGCCGCTCCATACTCAATTATGACAGTCATTCAAAGATGGCTATATGGTCAGTCCGCATCGCTCCACTATGGTCAGTCGTACTCAATTATGACAGGCTGTCCAGTATGGCTGTATAGCTGTCCAGACTCAATTATCCTATCCTGTATCTGAAAAATATATATCCTACTAACAATTTTGAGGTCGTCTTGCTTAAAGAGAAAGCCAGTTGGAGACAGAAGACTAGGTGCATTGGGCTAAGGATGGGGACGCCAACTCAAAACTCTTTCATAAGGTGGCTACGGGTAGGAAGAGGAAAAGTTTGATTAAGGAGTTGGAAGTTGCTAACGGGGATCTTGCTTGAGATAGTGAGGCTATTGCTAAGGCTATTACTTGGTTTTATAAGGACCTTTATACTGAGGAGAACTTGTCTAGACCTTTCTTCAAGGATTTGGACTAGTGTGCCATTTCTCATGACAAGGCTTCTTGGTTGGAGAGACCCTTTGAAGAAGAGGAAATATTAAGAGGGCTATTTGGAGTATGGATAAAGATAAGGCTCCTAGACCGGATGGCTTCACTTCTGGTTTTTTTTAGGGTTGTTGGGATATCATTAAAGGTGATCTTTTGAAGGTTTTTACTGAATTGCATGGTAATGGAAAAATTGGGGTTAATATTAACTCTACTTTTATCTCTTTGGTTCCTAAGAAAGACAAATCTATTAGAGTCAAAGATTACAGACACATTAGTCTTATCACCTGTTTGTATAAAATCGTTGCAAAGGTTATCTCCTCTCGTTTAAAGGAGGTGTTAGGGGACATTATTTCTGAAAATCAGAGCGCTTTCGTGGTTGGAAGACAGATTTTGGATGCTGCTTTGGTGGCAAATTAAGTGGTTGATGATGTGCGGAAAAGGGGAAGACACAATCTAGTTTTCAAGTTGGATTTTGAGAAAGCTTATGATCGGGTCAACTGGGGTTTCTTGGACAAGGTTTTAGAGCAAAAAGGGTTTGGTCCTAGGTGGAGAAGTTGGATCTCAGACTGTCTTTCGATTAGTACTTTTTCAGTGATTGTTAATGGAGTGCCTAAAGCTTGGTTTTGTGGTCAGAGAGGTGTGAGGCAAGGAGATCCTTTATCTCTTTTTCTGTTCACTTTGGTAGTAGATGTACTTAATTTCTTGAGCAGTTTCCTACGGGCTGATCAGAGTCATCAAAGTGGGTTTGGATGAGGTTGTAGTCTTTCATTGGAGTTTGCCGATGACACTATCTTGTTCTTAGATGAGGGCAACGATAACTTTTTGAATGCACTTTCTCTTTTCCATCTTTTTGAGGTCGTTTTTGATTTGAAAATTAATCTGTCTAAGAGTGGTTTGGTCGGTATTAATGTAGATCCCCAAACTCTTTCCTCTTTTGCTTTATTGGCAGGTTGTCAGACTTTGGAGTGGCCTCTTGTTTACTTGAGGGTCCCCTTCAGTGGTAATCCTAGAGCTGTTTTTTTCTGGGATCCAGTGGTTAAGAAGGTCTCTAAGCGCTTGGACAATTGGAAAAGGGGCTTATTTTTCACTTGGTGGCTGGATAACCCTTATTCAGGCTTGTCTTTCCAGCATCCCTCTCTACTACTTGTCTTTCTTCCGTATCCTTGTAGGAATGGCTAATACTTTAGAAAAGATTATGAGGGATTTTCTTTGGTTAGGTGCTACGGATACAAGGCGTGATCATTTGGTGAGTTGGGGGGTGTGTTGTCGTCCTAAGAAGGAAGAGGGTTTGGGCCTTGGTACTTTGGTGTCTAAGAACATTGCTCTTGAAGGTAAATGGCTATGGCGTTTTCCTTTGGAATCTCATTCCCTTTGGCATTAGGTTATCCGGAGTAAGTATGACTTAGTTCAAAATGGGTGGGATGCCAACACAACTATCCGAGCTTCTCATGTTAGTCCATGGAGATTTATCTCTCAAGGTTATCCTACCTTTTTTACTTTCACTAAAGGTGGGCAATGGTCTTCATATTAACTTTTGGGAGGATCATTGGGTAGGAGATTTCTCTTTCAACTTTGCCTTTCCACATCTTTATCATATTTCCTCCTTACATGACTCTCCTATCCACAATTTTTTTAGTGTTCAAGATTCTGTCTTTTCTTGGAATTTGCACTTTTTTTGTAACTTAAATGATAGGGAATTGTCTAAATTGGAGTCTCTTTTGGGTATCATTGACTCTGTTCATTTGTCTTCTAACCTAGATATTGGGATTTGGTCTCTTGACCCTTTTGGGGTGTTTTCTTGCAAATCTTTTTTCCAATTCCTAACTCATTCTTTGAATAGAGTCTCTTTCCCTCTTGACAAACCACTTTGGAAATCCAAAGCTCCCTCAAAAGTCAAGTCTTTTATTTAGACTGCAGTGCTTAATAGAATTAATACTAATGACATGTTGCAGGTTTGTAGGCTGCACAAGGTGCTTTATCTTGATATGTGTGTTATTATGTATGGTGCCTGTTCAGAATTGGTCCCTCACTTTTTTTTACATTGTCTGGTTGTTGTTTCTCTTTGGAATTCTTTGTTCAACCTCTCTTGAGTGTTGGGTGTGCCCTAGGTCCTTGGACCATTTTTTGATGATTAGCTATTATGGTTTTGGTAGAAGTAAAGAGGCTAAAAGTTTGTGGCAATGTGCAATCTTCGCCACAGTTTGGTGTATTTGGTTGGAGCGTAACTCAAGGATTTTTAAGGAGGTTTTTATGGCACAACATTTGATTTGAGATAAGATTCGGTGTCTGGCCTCTATTTGCTATAAAGCACATGGTCTTTTTAAGATGCTTTCCCTTACAAATTTGACTAGGGATTGGGCAACTTTGCTCTTTTGATGTTTTCCTTTTTCTCTATTGTCTTGTAACTTACACTTTTGTCTTTGAGGATTCCTTATCCTCCGATCCTTTTGTAACTCTTTTTCTTCATCTCAATGAAATTATCTTTTTATCAACTTTTTTTTCCAAATAAAGGGAATGTTTACTTAAAATAAAAAATTACTCCTCCCTTCCTTTGCCGTCTAAACATACCTTAAGATGGGTGAATGAGTCAGTGTGTCTCACTATCCTTTGATGTCTTATTTATAATACTAGTAGTACAGGAATAAGTACAATAATACAATATGTACAAATAAGGAAATATAACAATAAATAATAAACTATTTCTGCGGTCATAATGCAATTACTTTGCATAGTATTAAAGCGCTAAGTTTTTGTTTTCTCCTCTCTTTCTCTCTCGTGACAGGATTACGTGAATGGTTTGCCCAAACAGATGAAAGGAATGCTCCTCCACGAATTCCTGTTATGGTTAATATGCCCTCAACATCCGTTTCTTCAAACAAGAGTCAGAAGCCTCATGATTCTTTTGTTCATCCTACTTCTATGGAGCAAATGCATTCTGCAAGTAGAAATTCTGCCTTGCTGGATGAATATTCTGACGAAGATGAAGATTTTCAAATAGCAGAACCTGAACAAGAGGTTGTATGTGTGTTTCCATTTCCCACATAGACTTTTGGGATTGGCTTCATAAATTCTAAGCATTAATGTTTTAATATTTCAGGCATACCCAAGTGGGCTTGAGAATGATGTTAAAATAACAGGTGGCTACTTACTATACCTCTTTTTTTATTTTAATAATTTAAATGTTATAATGGTAAACTTGTGCTCCTGCACATAAAGGTGCACACACACATCAGAGGCTGGAATTAATCTAATCATAATGTTTTCCTGAACTAAAGCCTTGGAAGAAGAATCTGCAAATGAAATTGACTCGTCCTGCTTTTTGGGTAATTTACGCCGTGATGATCGTGATAATGCTCGTGATTGCTGGAAAATTTCAGATGGAAATAACTTCAGAGTCAGAAGCAAGCATTTTTGTTATGACAAGTCAAAGGTCTTCTATTATTATTCTTTTATTCTTTCTAAATCAAATTTTATCATTGTTTTGGTGTGTTCTTATTCCTTTGTGGTGAATTGTAAAGGTTCCTGCCGGTAAACACATGATGGATCTTGTTGCTGTTGATTGGTTGAAGGACTCAAAAAGAATGGACCATGTGGCTAAGCGACAAGGTTGTACAGCACAAGTGAGTATTAGAAAGTCACGTATAGTTTTGTATTCCTTTTCCGTTGGATTGAAAAAACTGCTTGATGAGCTATTACACCTCATTCTAGGCATCCAAATGCCCTATCAAAACCATGTCTTATCTTATAACTAGTGTCTTGATTCTGGAATAAACCACATGTTCCTTTTTTTACTGCACATGCCCAGCTCCCTTTTGCTGGATCTCAAATTTTAAATTTGAAGAGTGTAAGACAATGATAAAGTTCACAAGAGATGTGTAAGGGCTGGATTAGTTTATTCCTTTGCATTGTCCTGTAGGGGCATTTGATATTAATTTTTGCTCACATAAAAGTTTTATTAGTGATATACACCAAAGGGCACAATCTTGATACAAAGTATGAATTATGAGCATTTGCTTTAAATTTGATTAGAATTCACTTTCAATTGGACTCTCTGAACGTGGACCTTATGGATGACTTTTGAACCTTGTCCATATTATGTTACTTGATGAAGATTATTGGTAGGTTTGTCATTTTACCCTGTATTGTGAAAATAATTAGAGACCCATGGTAGGCTTCCTGTCACTTGCATAAGAAAGGATATATGTGCATAGATTTTGAAGAACATTTCATTTTATTATTAATAATTTATTAAATTGATTGGTTGTTTATTCCTTTTGAGGCTTTCACTGACTATAGTCCTTTTCTTTTGGTGTCTATGTAGGTTGCATCAGAAAAAGGACTTTTCTCTGTAATCATTAATCTTCAAGTGAGTTGCCTTTCTTCATATCGTACAAGTCAACTTTAAACTTGGTTTAGAGTTTTGAAGTAAATGAATGCATGCTGCTTGGTTTCAGGTGCCTGGGTCAACACACTATAGTATGGTATTTTATTTTGTGTCAAAGGAGTTAGTTCCTGGATCCCTCTTGCAAAGCTTTGTTGATGGTGATGATGAATTCCGAAATAGCAGGTTCAAGCTCATCCCATCAGTCCCAAAGGTATTTACTGACTTCTGTGATTATTATCTATTGGGCAATTTTTCACTGTCTTTGCCCAGTTATTTTTTGTGAATTGCAGTTTTGGAGGGCTATACCATTACTATTCATAACTATCACATCTGCACCTAGAGACATTCTTCTGTCTTTATACAGGCACGTTATAACAGTGTCTGTCTTTTGTGCATATTATGTGTGTATGTTCGTATTTATGTGCTGTATGAGTTCTTTTACCATTTGTTTCTTGCATTCACTATTTCACTTTTCTAAAGGAACCATGTGGTTATTTTTCCTGAGGATGCCTTCGTGTCTTCTGTATTTTTCCATTAGTGTTTTCTTTATGCTGTTTTTGAAATTTAGTGTTATGGTGACATAATGTAATGAGCAGAAGGAAACAATTTTTTCCTCTTTCTGCAGTCATTAAAATTATAGAGAGAGAGAGAGAGAGAGAGAGAGAGAGAGAGAGAGAGAGAGAGAGAGAGAGAGAAGGGGGGATAAACTCGATTGTGTTAACTACTTTAGTAAATACATATATGTATATCCATAACAAAAGCTTTGCTACAAATGCATCATAAAATGTGAAAAATATATAAACAAAATTAATACCATATTAATATCTAAGTCAAGCAACAAGAGTCGTAAATTCACAATTGCCAATCCATATATGAGAGTCTGGACCTTTGACTCTTCCTGTGTGTTTAATTGTAAATCATTTTTTCAGTTTCTTACTCTCCTAACAACTGAACATTCCTTCTGGACAAACCCATTTGGAAGTCCAAAGCGCTCCCTCAAATGTCAAATCTTTTGTTTGGACAGCAGTTCTTAATACAAATGACTTGCGATTTGCAATTCGTAGGCCACACATTACTATTTCTCCACACCTTTTCTTTGTAACTATTTTTTTGGATTCTTGGTGAGCACTAGGTGTGTCGCTCCACTTTGGAGCAGTTTTTGTTGGTCTGTTATAAAGGTTATGGTGAAAAACAAGGAGGCTAAAATCTTATGGCAGTGTGCAGTGTATGCAACTCCTGGTTGGAGCGGAATGCTTGCATCTTTAAGGGTGACTCTTTGCCCCTTAATTGTTAGAATATATTAGGGTTATTAGTCTTATTGTTAGTAGGCTTGGCTTTGTATTAGTAGTATTAGTACTCGACCTAATTATAAGTATAAATATGAGCATTAGGTTAGGGTATTATATCAACATCTAATATCAATCTCATATATTGCTAGCCGTCTTTCTCCCTTTTTCTATCTTTTCTACCTAAACCCTAGAATTCCAACACTTATTATGGGAGAGGGTTTTGTTTGTGGCTTCTCTTTGGTGTTTTGAGCATGGCTGCTATAAAGGAGTTGTTATTTTAGATATGCAGAGAAATTGGGTAGCCTTGTTTCATTCTTGAGGACTTTTTTTTTGGTTCCTTGTATCTAGTTTTTGTGTTTTTGAGGATATCTTATCCCTAGCTATGCATTCCTTTTTTCTTTCTAATAAATTTATTTTTCTAGAAAAAAATTATAATTGCATAGTAGAAATAAGATTCATACAGTGTTACATAAGTAAGCAGTGTTCTATCATCATATTTTTTACGTGTTTTTTTTCTTCAATTTTTGGCAGTTGGCAGCTTAGTGCATAGCCCACTAAAATAATGCAAAACAAAAAAAAAGGCTCTGTTAGAGAAGACTTAGATTTACTGAATAAGTTATTTGAGAGAATACCTCTTAGCTCTTTGATTTATAAAGAGAAGATAAAACTACAATTCCTTGATTTTAGGGATGCATATTAATTACAGATTATATTCCTATACTATTAATAGAAAGAACATCAAAGCTAATAACTATACAATCAAAACATATCAACACTCCCCCTCAAGCTGATGCATATATGTCATAAGCATATAGCTTGTTACAAATATAAGTTACCCTTGGAGCCCGGAGTAACTTAGTGAAGATGTCAAACAATTGATGAAGTTGACAAACAAGGTAATAATGTCCCCGGATATGATCTTTTCGCAGATGAAATGGCAATAAATCTCTACATGCTTCGTCCGCTCATGAAAGATTGGATTAGAGACAATTTGTAATGCTGCTTGATTATCACAAATGAGTTTCATAGGACCTATCTGAAAAAATTTCAATTCTTGAAGCAGTTGTTTCAACCATATTAGCTCACATGTAATGAGAGCGAGCCATAACTCGATACTCTGCTTCTGCACTTGATCTTGCAACTACATTATGTTCCATGAGATAAGATTGCCTCCAATAAGAACATTATCCAGAAGTAGACCTTCGTCACTAGGAAACCTTGCCCAATCTGCATTTGAATACCCAATAATATTTGCATGACCCCTATTCTCATAGACTAGCCCTTTTCAGGGGAGCCTTTGATGTAATTGAAGTTTCAAACCACAACATCCTAGTGAGCATCACAAGGGGAGTTAAGAAACTGACTTACAACACTAACAACAAATGAAATATTTGGTCTGGTCATGCTCAGATAATTTAATTTTCCCACCAGCCCCCGATATCTGCTTGGATTTGGTAGGGCTTCCCCTAATCTGGTGAAAGCTTGACATTCGGATCCATAGGAGTATCAAAGGGTTTACAACCAAGCATTCCAGTCTCTTCCGAAATATCAAGTGCATATTTTTTCTAGGAAATAGCAATATCTGTTTTAGACTGGGCTACTTCAATGCTAAGAAAATATTGTAGCTGACCCAAGTCCTTATTTTGAAAGTGTTGAAACTAGTGTTGTTTTAAGCCTTTTATGCCTTCATGATCATTACCAATAATCACAATATCATCCACATGGACAAGAAGATAGATGCATTTATTGAATATCGAATGTTTATAAAAAGCTAAATGATTGGCCTCACTATGAATCATACCGAACTGTTGAATAACTTTGCTTAACTCGCTAAACTAAGCTTGAGGAGACTGTTTCAAGCCATGTAGAGACTTATGCAATTTACAAACAAGACTTGACTCCCCTTGAGCAACAAACCTAGGTGGTTGCTCCAGAGTCCTATAAGTCACCATGTAAAATGGCATTTTTAATGTCCAACTGATGTAAGAGCCAGTGATTCATGGTAGCCATGGATAAGAAGTCCGAACAATGACCATTTTAGCAACAGGAGAGAATGTATCACCATAATCGAGACCAAAAATTTGAGTGTACCCTTTAGCCACAAGGCGAGCTTTTAACTTGTCCACCTGTCTATTTGGCCTGACCTTAACAGTGATGACCCACTGACAACCAACTATAGATTTCCCAGGGCAGGATGGAACAAGAGTCCATGTATGGTTGGATTCCAAGGCTGTCATTTCATCAATCATAGCCTGTCGCCATCCTGGATGAAATAGTGTTTCCTGAACAGTTTTAGGGATAGAAGTTGGCGACAAAGCGCATACAAAATCACAATGGGAAGAAGACAAACGATGATAGATAAGAAAATTATAAATGGGATGAGGGTTACAAGTAGAACACGTGTACCTTTACAAAGGGAAATGGGTAAATCAGCGGAAGGCACATGTAGGTCCGGAATAGGTGGAGATGCTGGAGCAGAAGATGAATCGCCGGGGTCTAGAACAATAGCAGCCTCTGGATCCGCAAGACGAGGACGACACTAATAAATGAGGGGATATGGTTGGAGAGAATTGGTTCCAGAGGATGTTCTGGTACTTGTGTAACTGGAAAAACAGAGATGTGATAATCAAAAGAAGGAACAGGAAATTTCGGAGAAACAGACTCTGGCTCAATTAGCGATGCAAAATAAGTAGTGTCCTCGAAGAAAGCGATATCTGCGGGGATATAAAGATAATGTGTGGATGGAGAGCAGCATCGATACCCCTTCTGGACACGAGAATAACTCAAAAAGACATATTTAACAGCACGAGAAGAGAGTTTATCAAGACCTAGAAAAAGATTATGAACAAAATAAATAGAGCCAAAAATGCAGGGGGAAACAGTGTAAAGGGGTTCCTTAGGATATAAAAGAGAGTGAGGAGTCTGATTATCTAAAACAGAAGATGGCATACGATTTATTAAATAACCAACAGTAAGAACAACATCACTCTAGAATTTTAAAGGTGCATGAGTATGTAATAAAAGAGTTCGTGCTGTTTCAATGAGATGGCGATGTTTCCGCTTAGCTACATCATTTTGTTGAGTTATATGAAGGCAACTAGATTGATGAATCATACCATGAGAAGCCATTAAAGAATTCAAAGGAGCTAAAAAATATTCTTTTGCATTATTATCACTTCGCAAAACACGAATAATTTGTCCAAATTGAATATGAATTTCAGTGCGAAAATTCTGAAAAACATTAAACAACTATGAACATTCTTTCATTAAAGAAATTCAAGTACATCTTGAAAAATCATTAATAAAGGTAACAAAATACCTATACCCTAAGACAAAATTGACACGACTAGGACCCTAAACGTCAGAATGTACAATATGAAAAAGAGACTCTGCTCGACCATTGACTTTACTTGGAAAGGACGACCAAACATGTTTCCCAAGTTGACACGACTCAGTCTAGAGAATGCAAATGAGAAAAATGAGGAACCATCTTCAATTTATTCATACTCAGATGATTCAGACGACAATGAAGGAGACTAGGAGACTCAATAGCAACACGTATGGTTGAGGAATAAGGCTGAATATAATAAAGACCACGTGATTCAAATCCTCTTACAATCGTCTGTCCTGTGTTTCGGTCCTGTATATGGAAGGAATCAGAAGAAAATGAGACGGAACAGTTGTGAGACCGAGTCAATTGACTAATAAAAATTAAATTAAAGGCACAATTAGGTATAAACTAAACATAATTCAAGGATAAAGATGGAAGAGGTGAGGCTTCCTCTCACTGTATGGGAATGACTAACATAACTTAGTTAGTCTCCCTATCATTGTATTTATACTGAGAAATAAAGATAAGTGCAAGGAAGTAAGGCCTAGCCCAATAACACATAATCACCTAATAATTATTTTATAACATTCCCCCTTAAGTTGAAGCATAGATGTTAATCATGCTCAGCTTGTTACAGATATAATCTATTCTATTCTGTTGATATGTTTTGATTATATAGTTATTAGCTTTGATGTTCTTTCTATTAATAGAATAGGAATATAATCTGTAATTAATATGAATCCCTAAAATCAAGGGATTGTATTTTGTATCTTCTCTTTATAAATCAAAGAGTTGAGAGGTATTCTCTCAAGCAATTTATTCAGTAAATCTAAGTTGGTATTAGAGCTGTTATGACCAAGTGGTCAGGAATTTGATCCTTGTCACCCCATTCTTCTAAATAAACTTGAATTTCAGCACAAGGTAAGGTGGGCATGGGCATTGTCCATGCTTTGGGCTCAAATGGATCTTGCGTGAGGGGACATGTTAGAGATATAAAACCAATCTTGGGCTTTCACCTAACAGCTTAAGCTTTTTGGAGAGTTGGTCCTTGACATATTCTTATTGAGTGCTTTGGTGAAGATGTCTGCAAGTTGTTCTCCAGTTCGCACATGTCCAGTGACAACAAGTCCCTGTCGAATCTTTTCATACACAAAATGACAATTAACCTCAATATGAATGGAAACTTAATTGTCACACCACAATTTCATAGGCATTGCACTTTTAAGTTCAATTTCATAAAGAAGATGATGAATCCACGCCAATTCACATGTAGCTTGGGCCATAACACGATATTCTGATTCGGCACTAGACCAAGCAGCAACACTTTGCTTGCTTCTTACTTCTCCAAGAGACAATAACAACACTTTGCTTCTTACTTCTCCAAGAGGCAAGATTGTCTCCAACAAGGACACAATAGCCAGAAGTGGAACTTGTATCTATTGGAATCCAACCTAGTCAGCATCAGAGAAACCCTCCACTGTTGTATGCCCATGATCTCTATACCAAACACCACAACCTGGAGCCCCTTTAAGATATCTCAATATATGAAGAACAACTTCCCAATTGGTGGTCCTTGGAGATGGCATGAACTGACTAACCACACTAATAGAGAAGGAAATATCAAGATGAGTAACTGTAAGGTAGCTAAGCTTACCCATCAATTTTCTGTATTGTTCAGGATCCGAAATAACATCTCCCTCATCTGCCAACATTTTGACATTAGGAACCATAGGGGTTTTGGCAAGTTTAGCTCCGAGCAAATCAAGGACATACTTTCTCTGGGTAAAAAAAATGGCCTTCTTACTAAGCATCACCTCAATACCCAAGAAGTATTTTAATGTACCCAATTCCTTGTTCTGAAATTGTGTTTGAAGAAAATCCTTGAGTTTTCTAATCCAAACCTCATCACTTCCAGTAATAATAATGTCATCCACATTCACCATTAGAAAGATACAACTCCCTTGAGTGTGTTGGAAGAAGACTGAGTGATCAAAATTGCTGATTTTAAGTCCAAACTGTATGACAACTTGACTAAATCATCCAATCCAAGCTCTTGGGGTTTGTTTAAAGCTATACAATTATTTCTTTAGTTTGCACACCTTACCACCCCCTGAGCAACAAACCTAGGTGGTTGCTCCATATACACTACTTCTTGCAAGTCACCATGGGGAAAGGCATTTTGGACATCTAGTTGATGCAAATGCCAATGATGGCTAGTTGCAAGAGAAAAAAATAATTGAACAGAAGTAAGCTTAGCAACTGAAGAAAATGTGTCAGCATAATCAACACCATAAACTTTAGCATAACCCTTAGCAACCAGATCGACTTTTAAGCGGGCCGCAGAACCATCAGGGTTGACCTTCACATTGTAAACCCATTTACAACCAATCACTTGTTCATCCAACATAGCCATACGCCACCCCTCATGAGACAGGGCCTTAGCGACAGTGGTAGGAATAATTAGCAAAGCTAGATAAACCAGTATAAGAGACAAAAAAATGAAATAGGATAGGTACAACTACATTTACCTTTTCGAAGAGCAATCAAAAGATCAAGACTAGACTTAGAAGAAGCAGGATTTGAGGAGGAAGGAGTCGTAGGAGGCGGTGAATCTGGAGGCCCTGGAGTTGTAGTACCGGTCACAACAAATTGCTTGTTCCTCCGAACAAAGTGGGTGGGCAAGGGGGGACTGGAAGGGGATGAGGCCAAGAAGTCATAGGAATAGTAGAATCTGTAGAAGTAGAAGAAAAGTGGACTGAGAAGGTATAAGAAAGTGATATAATCACTTAGGGTAGGTGGAGGGGATGACTCAGAAGAGAAATGAATGGTTTTAAAGGTCACAACTGCTGATACAAGATAGTGACACAAGTCAAGATAATAACATCTGTAGCCCTTTTGATTGCAAGAGTATCCTAGAAAGATACATTTGAGAGAACGAGGATCTAACTTAGAGACTTGAGGATGAACATCCTAGACAAAACAAATGCAACCAAAAATCCTGGGAGGAGGAGTAAATAGGGACTGGTAATAAAAGGTAAGAGAGTAAGGAATCTAGGACAGAAGAAGGAAGGCGATTAATTAAGTAATAGGCTGTAGAAACAACGTCAACCCAAAAAGGTTTAGAGACTCTCATTTGAAACAAAAGAGTACGGGCAACCTTAAGTAAGTGGTGGTTCTTTCTTTCAGCCACCCCATTTTGTTGAGGGATGACAACAAAAGATGTTTCATGAATGATGCCACGTTCTGTGATGAATGACTTAAAAGAGGTGGAAAAATATTCTTTAGCATTGTCACTTCTATGAGTGTGGATAGTAACACTAAATTGGGTTTGAACATCAGCACAAAAAGCATGAAACATAACTGAGAATGATTTTTCATAAAATAAAGCCATGTAACATTAGAGTGAACAAGTACAAAAGGGGATGCAACTCGTTTATTGACTATATGAGGATAATTTCCTCAGTGGTGTTTGACAAACTGACAAGACTCATAATTCAAAACAAAAAAAACTTTGAAGTAGGACACAACTACAAAGTCTTCAAGGGATGATGCCCAAGATGACAATGAAGTTGAAACGAAGAAATGGAAGTGGAACAAGCAATCGACTGTGGCTCTCTAGTTGCTGACTCCAAAACACATAACCCATTAGATTCATGACCCCTACCAATCAATCACCTTCGTCCCAAGATCCTGAAACAAGCAATATTTAGGAAAAAAGTGAACATTGCAATTCATAGTATTGGTAATTTTGCTAACAGACAGAAGGTTAAAAGGAAAGTGAGGTAGACATAACATAAAGTGTAAAGGAATAGAAGATGAAGGATAGGTGGTGCCACTTACTATTATAGGAGCATAAGAACCATTAACAAGAGTGACACTTGGTAATAGAGAATAAGACTAAAACGAAGAAAGAATACATGTGCTACCAGTCATGTGGACAGTTGCACCTGAATCAATGACCCAGTTGTAGGATGTAGAAGTGAGACAAACTGTGGGATTACCTAACTGAACAAAGGTAGCAGTAGATGAAATGCCAATACTCTGTGAGGACTAAAATTAAGTATAAGCCTCAAATTCAGCATCAGACACGGTGATATTTTTTAGACCTTTTGCCAGAGGAACAGAGATGGGTGAGGGTAATAGACCCTCTTGGGTGACTGCATGAGCATAATGCTGGCCTTGATATTGTGTAGGTTTCCCATTTAGCTTCCAATTTTTTTTCCTAATATGACCTTCCTGCCTATAGAAATAACAAAAGTATGGTGTACCACCACACCACCAATTCGTCCCCGACCACTATGTCCTCCACTTCTACCTGTTCTACCACCCTTTTTACTAACCAAAGCAGTTGAAGCTTTTGGAAAAGGTTCATAGGGCAGCTCACGATGACGCCGTAGGAGACAACAATACAATCAGCAAGTGTCACATGCTCAGAACTAGTCAAAATCTAATCACGAGCAACACTAAATTCAGGGTGCAGGCCAGACAAAAAACTCACAACTGCTAACTATTCCCGCTGCAGACACATTTGTTTAACATCATCAGAAATAGGATGAAGGAGATTCAATTCTTCATATGTCCGCTTAAACTCAGTAAAATATGCTTGGAGAGAATTCTCCTTTTATGCTGGATGAAACTTCTACGTCACCTCATAAATATGAGACAAATTGGCTTTATCAGAATAAATATACTCCATATACTCCCCTAATTCCTTCAAAGTATTGCAATGAGAAACCACATACTTTACAGAGGTGTCAAGGGTTTTATTAATCATGCCAAACAAGCAGTTATCCTCCCTTTCAGATGATATTCTTTCTCAATCCTAGTAAGAAACATATTGATAGTCTTATGCTACTAAGCATAATGTTTCCCATCAAACTTCTTGTCGGTAATTGGAACTGAGGCAGAAAGCACCTTCGGCATAATGGTAGGCTTTTTAGAGATCTTAGACTCATCAGAACTACTAGAACTCGAGTTGGAATGACTATTTGCCATCTTAAACAAATCTCAGAATAACCAACCCAATGAAGAATCAAGATTGTTGCCTCCAAAACACCTAAAATAGCAACCAAAAGCTATGAAGCAACAAACGACAATCAAAGATGCTGAAAAACACCCACCTGCCCTTTGCTGGCTACGACCCAACTCACGAGATGCAAGAATGTCATTGGGCTCGAAGAGAACTCCTGCTCCTAAGGCTGCTAAACCCCTGGTCGCACCTCTCTGGCCTGTGGCGACACCCCTAGTTGCGGGAAATGTAATACTTGGGGCTGAACAGGGCAGGGAGTGATTGCCGGTGTAAGAGGCATGGACAATGAGCGGCTCTGGCAAGCTTCTAGGCAGAGGAGTGACTTGAATGAACTGAGTCCACACTAGAAATAGAGGGGAATTTCGAGATTGTACATGCATGTGACTGTACAATTAAGGAAAACTCATATAAGATTTGATAGGTACTACTCATATCAACAAGGTGCATCTCCTTTTCGGGAGCCCATAACTTAGAAACTCCAAGGTTAAGCGTGCTTGGCCTAGAGAAATTCTGGGATGGGTAACCCCCGGGAAGTTCTTAGGGTGCGTGTGAGTGAGGATAGAAACACGTTGAAAAGAATCGTGTTGGTGTGTGGGGACAATCGTCAAATCTGGAGCATGGGTTGTTATAGGAAACACCACCCATGGCACCTTTGGCCGCAAATTAGTACATCAGGTGTGAAGAATCATGCCCAAACCACCTCAAAACCCACGAAAACGGCCTCATCACTGCATAATTTTTTTTGACCTTGGGAAGGGTAGATTGGCCAAATCTAAACTAGGAATGCTAGTTTTTTTATTTATTTATTTTTATATATTTTAAATTTTTTAAGAGCAATGGAGGACCTAGGGTTTTCTTTAACTAACTCTGGATACTATGTTAGTGAAGAATGGGAATGACTAACATAACTTAGTCTCCCTATCACTGTATTTATACTGAGAAATAAAGATAAGTACATGAAAGAAAGGCCCAACCCAATAATAACCTAATAATTATTCTCTAACAGACTCAAACATAAGCTGATGGAAATTATCAAGTTTAGCTGAGTTTGATCAATTGAACCCTATGCCTGATTGTGTTGTAGAATTCAATTTTGTCAACATTCAGTTACGTTTTAGAACATAATTTAGATTTATGAAGGTGGCTTGGTGGTGTGTTGCCATTGGTTAGAATAACATTACATCATGGTATTGGAGTGACCAAGTCTCGATTTTGCTGCACACTAGTGGGATGAAACTAAGCAAATCTTTATACTAGTGAGATTGGTGAATAGCATTACATGTTATTGTTATCATAAAGAGAATGCACAAAGTTGGCTATATAACTAGGTTTTGATTCCCTTTATTTCCATTGCTTTCAATATTTTACAAGACCATGGGCTGATGCTCACAGCCTGTTAATTACAAGACTCAAAGTGGATACGCGTTGCTGCCTGCTACCTATTACTCGATACATTTATGTTTTGGATTAGCTCAATTCATACTTCCGATGCATACCATATTTTTGGCTCCATAGACTAGGGCTTTCTCTTTCATTTTTTTTTTAAAATTTAATTTGTTTTCTTGCTTTGCTTTGCTTTGTTCTCTTTTTTTGTACCTTGTAACTACTATATTGCCTTAGAGGCTAGATAAACAAGCATACATTTTTAACATTTTCATTTGTTATTGATTTTAAAACTCAAAAAATGCAGGGCTCATGGATTGTGCGCCAGAGTGTTGGGAGTACTCCTTGTTTACTTGGAAAGGCAGTTGATTGCAACTATATTCGTGGTCCCAACTATTTGGAAGTAAATTTTTTCAATCTCTATAAATTGTTTTCTGTTCTCATTGTATGATTTTTCCTAATAATGAATGGTGGATGTGGCTTCCTTGTCTGCTGTGATTGTTTAATCAATAATGTTTGTTTGTAGATTGATGTTGATATTGGTTCTTCTACCGTTGCTAATGGAGTTTTGGGGCTAGTTATTGGTGTAATTACAACATTGGTGGTTGATATGGCTTTTCTTGTACAGGTAGGTTTTTTTTATGGTGTAGATTTTATATACTAGTAATGCACATCTAAGCAAGTAATGGGGTGTAAGTTGTAGCAATTGGACTAAACCTTTTCTTGTTGTTGCATTCAGTGTGGAATATTGTTCATATTGTGAAAGATTAATGACTTTGATTCCACATTCGCTAGATACTTGATTTTAGTTAAATTGATTTGGGTGGGTTGTGGGTCTTAAATATCGTATTTAGCATATTATATATACCTGCTAATCCACAACAAATTTGTCTCTAATTTTCACTAATTTTGTTAAATATCAAAGCCCCTAGCCCTGCACGTGCAATGAGTTATAAAAAATATAATTTTCATGATTAGCTACATCAGTGAACTATGGAGATGTGAAAGATAAGCGAGATAAAACAGTGAGTAAATGAAGATTCTCAGTTGGAATGTTAGGTCTGGGCAACCCCGGTAAGCGGGACAAGGTCAAGGAGATTATCTTGAAGGCTAGTCTTGATATAGTAATGCTCTAGGAGACTAAATTAGAAGCAATTGACCATTTGTTCCTTAGAGATATTTGGGATTCTAGATTTAAGGTGTGAGTGCTTCCCTTCTTTAGGTGCATCTAGAGGTATGGTGTTGATTTGGGACAGTAGGGTAGCTAAGAAAGTAGATGTTGTTCATGGTACCTTCTCTCTTTCTATCCTTCTTGAGTTTCGAGGGGGGCCAATGGTGGTGTACTTCGATGTATGGTCCTACCAGGCCAAGTCTTCGTTCTTTCTTTTGGGAGGAATTAAGCTTTCTTTTTTGGCTTTTGTGCGCCCTATTGGTGTGTTGGAGGTGACTTTAATGTAGTAAGGTTTCCATAAGAGAAGTTAGGCGGCAGTAGAGTTTCCTCAAGCATAAGAGGTTTTGATGCTTTCATTCGGGATTGCAATATAAGGGACCTTCCTTTATCTAATGCACAATTCACTTAGTAAGTTAATAGAGGTCAGATAGTCTCATCTCGTTTGGATAGGTTTCTCTTCCTCAGTGCTTAGGAAGATTCTTTTCCAAATCTGGTTCAGGAGGTGTACTTTCGACCAATGTCTGATCACTTTCCGCTTATTTTGTAATCTAGCAAAATCAAGTGGGGTCCAACTCCTTTCAGGTTTAAAAAAAGGTGGCTCAGTCATAGGTCTTTTATTCCTTTTGTTAGAGATGTATGGGTAAATACAGATGCTCAAGGCTGGGACAGGTTTAAATTTATGTGGAAACTAAAATGCTTGAAAGAGAGGTTGAAATAGTGGAATAGGGAGGTCTTTCGTGATGTTGGAATTATAAATGAAATTCTAAGAGAAATTGAGGCTCTGGATAAGATGGAGCGGGTTGGGATATCATTAAAGGTGAACTTTTGAAGATTTTTGTTGAATTGCATGGTAATGGAAAGATTAGGGTTAATATTAACTCTACTTTTATCTCTTTGGTTCCTAAGAAAGACAGATATGTTAGAGTTAGATACACCCTTAGTCCAAGTGTATAGGAGGCAATATGGGTCGACTGGGCCTAGGAAGGATGGGCCACTTGTGGACTCAAGAAGGAATAAGGGGAGAATTGGAGGAATTGGAGGGATGATGATCACAGGAGAGGATAAGACAGAAGATGAGTTTAAGCAGTTAGACAACTAGCAGGCTAAGGAGGGAGAAGGAATGATTGCGGATCTGCAAAAGAAAGTGGGATAAAGGGATCGTGGAGGAGGCTGTGAGGTAAGGAAGAATTAAGAATTTTGGAGAAGGGTGGGTTTGGGTGTGCCCTAGTGTTTAGGACCCCATTGTTATCTTTCATTTCTTGCTATTTTCTTTCTGTTGTTGTTCTGTGTTTTTGCCTGTAATTCAGAGGTCTACCTCTGCACTAAGGAGCTAGTCTCTCTTGAATATATCCTTGTTTCTCATTCCCTATCAAATTGGTATCAAAGCTCCCGATCTATGGAGCCCTTGTTGCTGCAATTAGAAGATGGAAGGAGGAACTAACGACTTGGAGAGGAGGATGGAGGGCATGCACAAGAAGTTTCTAGACAAACAACAACGTCTGGAGGATAGGTTGGCGGAATTTAGGGAACACATGGAGAAGAAACAGAACGACCGTCATCAACATGGCTCGGGAATGGGCGGTGAAGGAGAATGGGGTGATGGGAACTCTGGGAACAACATGGACAATCGGGCTGATGATAGGATACAGAGGTTGGAAGTTCCATATTTTACGGGCGAGGACCCATATCGGTGGATTTACCGTGTTGAGAGGTATTTTCGCATTAATCAAATTCCAAAGCATGAGAAGTTATTAGCAGCAGTGATTTGTTTGGAGGGTAGGGCCCTTAATTGGTATCAATGGTGGGAAGCTCGCACGACCTGGGTCACTTGGACAGTTTTTCGGAATGCTCTACTACAGAGGTTCCAGATTTCGTCATTAGGAAACCCATATGAAACTCTTATGAATTCGAGACTGAAGGGGACGTTAATGGAGTATAGAGAGAGCTTTGAGCTCTTGTCAGCACCTCTAAGGCATGCTGAGCAATGAGGTGAAGGCAGAGGTGCGATTGCACCAGACGGACGATCTTGGGGAGATAATGTTGTTGGCTCAGCGAGTAGAGGTACGTGACTTGCTGTTAAGGAAGGAAGGAATGGGGCTAAGCTGGGTCAATGGGGCGAACATGGGGGCTTCGGTTCGAGTCGGCCAACACTAACAACTTGGAAAAATGGGTGTAATTCAGAGGTCTACCTCTGCACTAAGGAGCTAGTCTCCGTTGAATATATCCTTATTTCTCAATCCCTATTAGAGTTAAAGATTACAAACCCATTAGTCTTGTCACCAGTTTATATAAAATCATCTCAAAGGTTCTTTCCTCTCATTTGAATGAGGTGTTGGGGGACACTATTTCTAAAAGTCAGAGCGCTATTATTACAGGAAGAAAGATTTTGGATGCTGCTTTGGTGGCGATGAAGTGGTTGATGATGTGATGAAAATGAAAAGACATATTCTAGTTTTCAAATTAGATTTTGAGAAAGCTTATGATGGGGTCAACTAGGGTTTCTTGGATAAGGTTTTAGAGAAAAAAAGGTTTGGTCCTAGATGGAGAAGTTGGATTTCATGTTTTCTTTCTACTAGTTTAGTGATTGTTAATGGAGAGCTTAAAGCTTGGTTTCGTGGTTAGAGAGGTGTGAGCGAAGGAGATCCTTTATATCCTTTTTTGTTCACTTTGGTTGTAGATTTTGTAAGTTGCTTCATTTCTAGAACAGTTTCCAACGGGTTGATCAAAGGTGTTAAAGTGGGTACGTATGAGGTTGTAGTTTCTTTTTTGCAATTTGCCGATGAAACTATCTTGTTCTTAGATGAGGACATCGATAGCTTTTTGAATGTGCTTTCTCTTTTCTAGCTTTTTGAGATCGTTCTGGTTTGAAAATTAATTTGTCTAAAAGTGGTTTGACCAGCATTAAAACCGTTTCCTCTTTTGCATCACTGGCAGGTTGTCAGATTTTGGAGTGGCCTCTTGTTTACTTTGGGGTCCCTTTGGGTGGTAATCCTAGAGCTGTTTTTTTTTTTTGTGATCTAATGGTTAAGAAGATCTCTAAGTATTGGACAATTAGAAATGGGCTTATATTTCTCTTGGTGGATGGATTACCCTTATTCGGGTTTGTCTCTCTTGCATCATTCTCTACTTCTTGTCTTTGTTCCATATCCTTGTGGGAGTGGCCAATACTTTAGAAAAGATTATGAGGGATTTTCTTTGGTTGAGTGCTATGGATACAAGACGTGATCATCTGGTGAGTTGGGAGGTGTGTTGTCGTCCTAAGAATGAAGGGGATTTGGGTCTTGGTAATTTGGTGTCTAAGAACATCGCTCTTGCAGGTAAATGACTATGACGCTTTCATTTGGAATCTCATTCCATTTGGCATCAGGTTATCTAAAGTAAGTATGACTTAGTTCAAAATGGGTGGAATGCCAACACACCAACACAATTATCTGAGCTTCTCATTTTAGCCCTTGGAAATTTATCTCTCAAGGTTATGCTACCTTTAAGTCTTTACTTTCACTAAAGGAAGGTAATGACTTTCACATTAACTTTTCAGAGGATCATTGGGTAGGATAGGGTTCAAGAGTTTTTTCTTTTCCTGGAATTTACACTTTTTTCGTAACTTAAATGATAGGGAATTTTTTTAATTGGAGTCTCTTTTGAGTATCCTTGACTCTAGTCACTTGTCTTCTAACGTAGATACTTGGATTTGGTCTCTTGACTCCTCTAGGTGTTCTCTTGCAAATCTGTTTTCCAATTCCTAACTCATTATTTAAAAAGAGTCCCTTTTCCCTATTGATAAACCACTTTGGAAATCTAAATCTCCCTCAAAGGTTAAGTCTTTTATTTGTAATGCAGTGCTTAATAGAATTAATACGAGTAAACTAGCAATTTGGTCCCTGAAAGTAGTTTGTACTCGCAATTTAATCCTAGAATTTACTTTCACATATAAATTAGTCCTTAAAATTTTAAAACACATAGCATGTTAGTCCTCCTGTTATTTTTCCTTTCAAAATTAAACGGTAACACATGATGTGGCGTGTTAAGTGCTTACGTGTACCGTTAAATGTCACATGGCAGGTTACCCCACATGGCTAGCCCTTCCAATGACGTCGTTTAAGTGAGGAATATGAAACCTTACCCCCTAACATATCACTTTAACTCTCAGATAATAGCAATAGAGTAGCATCCCAGAGGTGCAGATTAATTGAGGAACACCTGAAAGAAATGTTTTCTAGGTAAGGGTTAGCTACCTTCCCTTCTTTCTTTTGTTGTGCGATGCTTTCTCCTTACTTGCTTCCCTCCTCTGTGATTGAGGAATGAGACTAGTGTTTTCCTACTTAAATGACGTCATGACTGAATGGGGTAAGGCTGGGCATATGGAGTAACCTGATATGTGGCATTTAACAATACATGTTAGTACTTAACATGCCACATCACATATTGCCTTTTAATTTTGGAAATAAAAATAACAGAAGGACTAACTTGCTATGTGCTTAAAAATTTTAAAGACTAACTTATATGTAAAAATAAATTCAGGGACTAAATTGCGAGTACATGCTATTTTCAGGCATCCAATTGCAAGTTTACTCGAATTAATACTAATGCAGATTCGTAGGCCGTACAAGGCGCTTTCCCTTGATATGTGTGCTATGTGTGGTGCGTGTTTAGAATCGATCCTTCACTTGTTTTTGCATTGTGCGGTTGCTGTTTTTCTTTGGAATTCTTTGTTCAACCCTTTAGGATTATGTTGGGTGTGCCCTTTGGACCAATTTTTGATGATTAGCTATTATGGTTTTGTTACAAATAAAGAGGCTAAATGTTTGTGGTAATGTGCAATCTTTACTACACTTTGGTGTATTTTGTTGGAGCAATAACTCACGTATTTTTAAGAAGGTTTTTACAGCACAACATCTGATTTGGGATAAGATCCGGCGTCTGGCCTCTATTTGATGTAAAACACATGGTCTTTGTAAGGGGCTTTCCCTTACAAATTTGACTAGGGATTAGACAATTTTGCTCTTTTGATGTTTTCCTTTTTCTTTGTTGTCTTATGTCTTACACTTTTGTTATTGAGGATTCCTTATCCTCCAATCCTTTTGTAGCTTTTTCTCTTCGTCTCAATGAAATTATTATTTTTATATATATAAAAAGGTACAATTTTCATGATGAAAAAAGTTAGTCTGCACTGTGACATTTTCTAATTACCAACCTTATGCTGCTTTTTTGCATCCATTATAATATCTAGCAATGGGTTGTGTGTTATTAAATTGTGTGCACCTGGTTTAGCCCAAAAATAAGTGCATGTATGGTCATTACTAAATGTAGATGGTGGACCTTTCTAAAAAATTTAAATTACTAACTAGAGAGTGCAAAACTTAAGTACCAGAGGAGATAAACAAAATTGTGAAAACTATAAATTTGGTCATGTTATTTGAGTCTAGTCTCTATGGTGTCCAATGTCCATCTCTATCTAAACTGTATCAAGAGAGGTGATCCAGGTGGATGCTATGAAATAGGACTTACTAAGTTTGAAGAAGAATTACAATCACGGAAACTGATTCTACTAGATTTTCCCTTTTTGCAATATTTATTGATAGTTGCCTAATGATTGGTTTGACTAACGTTGCTTTTAGTTCTTGCATCTTAACGGATAAATTGTTTTTGCTAGAATTCCTTGTGCAGATTGGTGTGGGAATCTTGAATGTGTTTAAATGTTAGGTTTTCTCCCTCACAATCTGTGGCTTGTGTTTGTATAGGGTGGATTGAATAATGTTTGTGGAGGATTTTATTGTTGGAATATAAACTGAAATTCTTTTGTATATCATAGCTATAACATTATGCTTGAGTGACTAAGCGAGCGTGATAGAGATGAAAATGGTCATTGGTTCCGTCAAAAGACTTGACAAGTTCAAATATCTTAGAAATTTTCATAATGGATTAATTGATAGTTCACTTGTATCTTTTATGGTGGATTGTGAAATGTTGACAAAGCTGCTATTATTGACAGGCGAATACTGCAAATGAATTGCCAGAGCGGCTTATTGGTGCTGTTCGTATTTCTCATTTAGAGCTCTCATCTGCCATGGTCCCAAAACTGGATCCGGATCCAACATGATTAACCTAGACATTTCTATTGTTCTTTTATACAAAAATCATTTGTTTGCAATATGCATGTGTGCCATTTCTAATTCATTTTCTTTTTATTGAGATGTACGTTCACAGATTTTTTATTCTTATTATTTCTAATGGGGGTTTCCCATGAAATAGTAAATAGAAATGGTTTGTTTTTCTTGGCTTTTCTTTCTTTCTCTTTTTTCTTTAATTTTTAGATCATTTAAGTGTTAATTTGATAGGATACTCTGAATTTAGTTGTATTCAGATTTAGGTCCAAAGATGAAGTCATATTTTGTCAATATTATAAAGTATCTTCGTATAGTTTTAAACTTGTCTTTGTAGCTCCTTGTAACTCGGGAGAAATAGGGATGTTGCTAGTCATTAGTGTTGTCACGAGGTAGAAAGCAAGTTGAGGTGACTCTCCCAAAAACCGCATCACTTTGATGCGGTGAGGCGATGTGGCTGCATAATTGAAGTAATGCGGATATTTTAAAAAATAACTAAAATTATTCATATAACAACAAATTATCACCGATATAAGATATTAACGCAAATTAAGTCAATGACAATACATTAAAAACAAAGTATTTCAAATAGACAATGCTACAAACATAATAACATAAGTGCACATCCAACCCAAATGTGAATCAAGATATGAAAGATATAACACAAAATAAGATCTTAAGTAGGGCCGTTAAAACATGTTAAACTTGTTAGGCAAGCTCGTTTTCCTATATAATTATGCAAATCGGACTTTAAAATTAGTGATTCATAAAAACGAGGGTGATTTTGGATTGACATGTTTAATTCGCGAATTAAAAGGGTCAACTCACGGGGCCTGCAAGTCGTCCGTATAATCTTAGTTTTTTCATTTTAAGTTTCAATTTGTTTGTATCCAGAAAAAATTCATTAAAAATTTATAAGTTAATTAAACACTCTTTTGTCAAGCAAAAATGTAAAATGCACATACTGTAAACAGTTTTGATCTGTCACGTTTAACCCGCGACCCGGGCTTAAATCGATCGGCCGTAATCCAAAGTCTCTTAAAATCTAACTTCTAAGACAAGTTTCCTAAATTTTAACTCCTAAGACAAGTCATTATCAAACATGAAAGCATGAAGATAAACGGAGATTCGAGAATAAGCTATGAAAAAGAGCATGGAATAATGGAGAAAATGTACATGTGCTTCTAGGCTTTCAGTGAGAGATGAAGCGTTCAACTTCTAGACTATTCATGCATGGCAGGTAAGTTTCTATGGTTTTTTTTCCTTTGATTGCTAGTTAATAATAAGTTTAGGTGTGTTTGGACCGAAATCCCCCTTTAGAGTAGACTAGATACCCATTGGCTAATGGGTGTTTTAAGTGAGGGTAATATTGAATTTTGGTCAAAGATGCATGATGCTGCCTCATCACCCTAATACATCATCCACCTAGGCTGCCACCTCAGCTGCTTTTGACAACACTTTGATCATACAGTGTAGTAATGCACTGTGTTTCTCCTTCCTATATCTTCTATCACAAAAGATTGTAAGACAAGTGTGCTTAATATAGGTGAAAATTAGGTGTAAACAGTTGTATGCTTGCTTGATAAGAGAATACAAAGGATGATGGGATGAAAGTGGAATGGCACCATTTGTATTTCATTCTTTGCAAATTAACCAAATCACTCGTAAGATCAACGACATTGCATTTGATGATATGTTTCCAAAGTCATTGCCTAGATTTCAAGTATCATTGTTGCCATCGCTCTAACCCGCAAGATAAGTTTTGCTATATTATAATTCTCGGCCTAAAATTTGTTTCTTTGAAGTAGAACGCCTTTTTTTCTTCTTCTTTTTCTATAGTTGTTATTGTAAGTTTTTATTTAATTGTACTTCTCATAGAATTAATTCCTTCAATTCTTTTTAAAACCAAATTGTTGATATGTTTTGAAAAAGCAAAGCAAAGTTTTCTAACTTGTTTTTGTTAGAGAATCAAGTTCCTATTTTCTAGGAAAGTTATATAGAGAGAACTTCAAGGATTTTGCTCCTATGAATGTTAGAACTCATCATTTCACTGATTTGGTTAGGTACTTCTACATATAATCATCTGATACCTATATGGAAAGATCAACAGTATTTAATCACAGTGCCACTAATCTGATTGATTCAGGTGTGAAGCTGAAGGCCAATGCAAGTAGGTGCATATTGGACATACAATTTTCTAGGTGCATACTTGAAATGTGATCCATATTTGTGACTGATTAGGATGAGATTCTTCCAAAATATGAAATAGCTTTGGGAATTACTACTATTCTTTTGCTTCACACTTAGCAATTGATGCAAGTTTCTAGACTACGCAGTAAACATGGAGGAGGACGTGGATGCCCTTGTGCAAAAGGAGAAATTCTTGTAGACACCGAGAGTAATACTCTCAATCAATCATAAAGTGACATGTGTTACAATTAAAAATTAAATAAATAATTTATAACTGAAATCGTGACACATGTCACTTTATGATTGGTTGAGAGTATTACTCTCAGTGTTTGTAAGAATTTCTCGTGCAAAAAGAGATTGTTGTGAAAAGGCTAGGAAATAGCCATAAATTGGCAAAAACAATAATAGCCTCCTCTAGAATAAATTAAACAAAGGTATTGATCAATGCTACTCCAAAGTTGTTAGAGATATCAATGAATTTGGTGATGATCCCCGGCACAAAATGATTGCAGACACACATATAACATTGAGGTAGGGACTGATCATTTGGCAAGTATAAAATAATAAAAACTCCCATGTTCATTTTCAGTTGGTAGTACCTTATCAAGTTGGTACCTCGCCACAGACTCTTATTTATGTTATTCTTTGACAATCATACTTGACTAGGAACATTTAAGAATAGTGTTCCGAAAGCAACTAATAGGATCTCACAATCAAGTCATGCACTTGATATCCTATGGGATTGTACTTACTATTTAAGGACTTTATCATGCATATTTAAATAAAATAAATAACAAAATAAATGAAATGTCCCATAAATATCATAAACGATAAGATACAAAGTATCCAAAAAGGTCAGTATACAACTGACCTCTAGAGCATACACTAACAATCTCCCACTTGCACTAGAACCAGTCAGACACATATCTAATGCCTAAAGACCTAGTGTGACTCTCATGCTTATGTTGAGCAAGAGGCTTGGTCAGTGGGTCAGCGATGTTAACTTCTGTTAGTACTCTGCATATCTTCACATCTCCTCTGTCGACAATCTCTCGAATGAGATGGAAGTGTCGAAGTATATGCTTAGATCGTTGGTGAGATCTAGGTTCCTTAACTTGTGCAATGGCCCCATTGTTGTCACAAAAGAGGTCCACTAGGTCCACAATGCTAGGAACTACGCCAAGTTCAGTGATGAACTTCTTGATCTAAACAGCCTCATTTGCAACACTAGAGGCAGCAATATACTCAGCCTCTGTGGTAGAATTGGCTACTGTCTCTTACATTGAACTTTTCCAGCTAACAGCCCCACCATTTAGGTAAAACACAAAACCTGATTGCGATCTGGAGTCGTCCTTTTCGGACTGGAAGCTAGCATCGGTGTAACCATTTACAACGAGCTCTTCCTTGCCTCCATATACCAAGAACGAATCCTTTGTCCTTCTTAAGTACTTAAGGATGTTCTTGGCAGCTATTCAGTGACTCTCACCGAGATTTGGTTGGTACTTGCTCGTTATGCTCAAGGCATACGAGACATCTAGGAGTACACAACATGACATACATGATAGATCCAATTGCAAATGCATATGGAATCTTATGCATGCGCTTCCTCTCA
The DNA here is from genome assembly GCA_023212625.1 of Styphnolobium japonicum. Lineage (NCBI taxonomy): Eukaryota > Viridiplantae > Streptophyta > Magnoliopsida > Fabales > Fabaceae > Styphnolobium > Styphnolobium japonicum. The sequence continues at coordinate 17,628,975 of JALBWW010000011.1, forward strand.
TCTTGAGTGGAAGGACATTGAGCCTTCAAAAGGCTTACACCATGCAACATAGGCAAAAACCCTTTTTTTTGGATTCCTGCATATTAAAACATTTTAATACTTTGTCTATGTAAGTACTCTGACTTAAGCCAAGTAGTCTTCTTGATATCTCTATAGATCTTGATGCCTAAAACATAGGCAGCTTTGCCCAAATCTTTCATGGAAAAACACTTCCCTAGCCAAGTCTTTATGGACTGCAGACTAGGGATGTTATTTCCAATGATTAGTATATCATCTACATACAACACTAGAAAAACAACTGCGCTCCCACTAACCTTCTTGTTGAAACCAAAATCTTTTAAAAAAGGTTTAACACTAATGTCAAAAAGCTGTAGCTTTCCCTGTTTAAGTTTTGAGGATAACAAAAATATTTATTAAGTTTGAACAAGTAAGTGTTTCGACAGAGTGTTTCATTAAAACTGAAATTCCTTTATATATTGACTTTGTTGCTGTTAATTGAGGAATTCTTTAATGAGTTTTTTTTTTAAGAGCAAAATAGTTTCTTAAAATAAACTATTTGATAGTCTGCGTCCAATCTGTTTTCTGCGAAATCTCTTATTTACGTCCATTCTACATATACTATTACTATTGGTGCGTCCAATGTTTGTATGCATATACTGGTACTATTTTATTGGTTCGTCCAATACTATCCTATTACCAAAGCTCAGACTCAAAACACTCTTACAAAGTTCAAGCTCAAGCTCTCGTCCAAAGTTAAAATTCAAAAGTGAAGAACTGTTCCTCATTAAATGCTAGAAAAGAACTCTGACAGCTCATGGCAACAGAAGAAGTCAACTGAGCCGCTTTTTGCTGACATTGTCTAACAACTACAAAGACCAGCAAATAAGGAACTTTCTGCGATCTCAGACAAATCAGAACTTTGTTATCACATGATTGGAAATCTCTGATAATCAAAGTCACATTTCAGAAGAAGCTCAACACAATATCAGTCGATGCATTTAATGCTACTCAGAATGGTAATAAATGTTTCCGTTGGACGACGTAGCTTATGAAGTCTGCTCAAATTGTTCTTACATATAAAAAGAAGAAACAACACTAGAAGAAACAGATTTTTTGCCCAAGCAACTTACAAAGACTAAAAAGCTTTATCTCTTCTTGGAATTCTTTTCACTTGTAAAAAGGTTAAAGTCTTGAGATCAATTGTCTATTCTCATTTTCTAGTGAGTTTCAAACTCAAGCTTTCATCATCTTCTACTTATTCATCTTAGTGTTGTAAGCCTGAAGAGGCTGGGTATAAAAGAATACTGGTGTGGTTGAACCTGAAGAGGTTGAAAATACTTGTAACCTGAAGAGGTGAATAATACTTGTAATCTCGAAAAAGATTAGTTGAAAATCCTTCTGGTTGAAGGGACTGGACGTAGCTCTCGGTTGGTGAGAGTGAACCAGGATAAATCTCTGGTGTAAGCTTCTCTTCTCTTCTAGTGTGTTTTATTATTTCCACTAACTTCTGGGGTTTACCATTGTGTTTATTAACAAAGTTTTCAAATTGGTTCTTCGAAGTTCTTAACTGCTTCCTTAAAAATCTCTCCAAAATCCTTAGAGTCCAATAGGACTGAGAAGTCTTGTTTTTACATTCTTTGCTTGTTAACCTTTAACCTTCGTTGTGTTCAATCTATTGTTAAAAGAAAAAGTTTTTAAAAGGGTTAAGAAACACAATTCAACCCCCTTCTTGTGTTTCACTTGGTTATTTCACTTCTTGTAGACACAAGGTTCATCTTCATTCTTGATGAAGCCAAACTCTTTGATTGTTTCATCAAAAAGAAGATTCCAGCTTCTGGAAGCTTGCTTTAATCCATAAATGGAACGTTGCAGCTTACATACTTTTTCAGCGTCCTCTGGAATGACAAAACCCTCAGGTTGTGTCATGTACACATCCTTGAGAAGATTTCCATTTAGGAAAGCGGTTTTGACATCTATCTGCCAAATTTCATAGGCATGATAGGCTACAATAGCAAGCAAGATCCTAATAGATTTAAGCATGGCAACCAGGGAAAAAGTCTCGTTATAGTCTACATCATGAACTTTCTTGAAACCTTTAGCCACCAATCGCCCCTTAAAGGTATGTACGTTACCATCCATGTCAGTCTTCTTTTTGAAGATCCATTTACACCCAATGGGTTTTACCCCTTCACGCAGGTCCACCAAGGTCCATACTTGGTTGATATACATGGATTCCATCTCAAATCTCATGGCCTCAAGTCATTTCTCAAAGTCTGGGCTTGTCATGGCTTCCTCGTAAGTCGCGGGCTCATCTTGATCCATGAGCAATACATCACCTTGTTGGGTTGCGAGAAATCCATATCTCTTGGGCTGATGACATATCCTACTAGACTTACGTGGGCCTTGTGCCACATTAGCATGTGGCTGCTCCACAACACTTTTTGGAGCCTGCTCATTTTACATCATTGGTTCCTTGCTACTTTGGGATTCTTGAACCACTTCAAGTTCTATCTTTCACTCACTGGTTCCTTTGGAGATAAACTATCTCTCTCTCTAGGAATACAACAGTCCGTGCAACAAACACCTTGCCTTTGGTGGGATTATAGAAATAGTATCCCTTGGTTTCTTTGGGATACCCCACAAAGAAACATTTATCAGGTTTGTGACCAAGTTTATCAGAGACTTGACGTCTTTCATAAGCTTCGCAACCCCAAATCTTCATAAAAGACATACTGAGACGCCTCCCAGTCCATATCTCATATAGTGTCTCTTGAACCGTTTTAGATGGACCATGGTTAAACGTGAAAGTAGCTGTTAATAGACCATGTCCCCAGAAGAAGCTTGGAAGGTCTACATGACTCATCATGGACCGGGCCATGTCTAACATGGTTCAGATTCTCTTCTCAGAAGCACCACTCCATTGTGGTGTACTGGGGGCAGTGAGTTGGGATACTATCTCACACTCTTTCATATGGTCATCAAATTCTTGGCTCAAATACTCACCACATTGATCTGATCGAAGGATTTTGATATACTTACCAAGTTGGTTTTGTACCTCATTCTTGAATTCTTTAAACTTTTCAAATGATTCTGATTTGTATTTCATTAGATACATAAATCCATATCTACTGAAATCATTAGTAAATGTGATGAAGTACTGAAAACCTCCTATGGCTTGTGGGTTGAAGGGTTCGCAAACATCACTATGTATGAGGCCTAAAACATCACTAGCCCTTTCACCTTTTCTAGTGAATGGTGCCTTAGTCATCTTTCTTAATAGACAAGGTTCACATGCCTCATATAACTCAAAGAGTCCAAAAATCCATTTTGATGGAGTTTGGATATGCAACTCTCATTTATGTGGCCTAGACAACAATGCTAGAGATAAGTTGGGTTAATATCATTTGATTTGAACCTTTTAGTATTTACGTTATAGATGGGTATATCGAGGTCGAGAACGTAAAGTCCATTACTCAATTGTGTACTACCATAAAAGATATCATCCATATAAATAGAACAACATTTGTCCATTATTATAAATGAAAAACCCTTCTTGTCCAAAGAAGAAACAAGAATAATATTTCTATTAATGGCAGGCACAAAATAACAGTTCTTTAATTCAATAACAAGTTCAGTGGGCAAAGATAAACAATAAGTTCCTACAGGTAATGTAGCAAACCTTGCTCCATTACCAACTCGGAGGTCCTCTTCGCCCTTAGCCAATGTGCTACTCCTTTTAAGATCCTGCACATTCACACAAATGTGAGATCCACATCCAATATATAATACCCAAGATGAAGAAGTAGATAAATTGACTTTTATAACAAAAATACCTTAAGCGGAAGTCTCACTTCCCTTCTTCTTCTTTAGCTCCTCCAAGTATTTGTCACAGTTCCTCTTCTAATGTCCGGTCTGACTACAGTGGAAGCAGGTACCTTCCTTAGCCACCCCACCCTTAGGTTTCAAGGCAGAAGTGATAGGCTTGGATCCGACCTTGCCCTTGTCCTTCCACTTGTTGTTGGTTTTCTTAGTCCCTTTATACTTGCTTTCTTTTGGTTTTATAAATACGGCCTACATGTCATGCCTATCTCTCAACTTTCTTTTAGATATTGTGATGTATTCACTTGGTGGAGGCAAGGTTTTAAGGAAGCTGCTTAGAGAAGAAGACTTTTTCCTAGGGTTTAGCAGAGGATCCATGTAAAAATCATAAAACATGTTAAGGGATTTACCTCTAGGAAGAAACAACTGACAATCACGAGCACAACAAACCAGCAGTGCCTCTACAACATCCACACGAATGGATGCAATGGTTTCCTTCTTTGGCACGGTGCTAGCCATGAATGGGGGTAGATTCCTCTCAAACTTTCTCTATTCGAAAATTGTTTTCGACTCTCAGTTGTGCGTGTGTCGTCTACGGCACAAAGAGTCTAAGAGATGCTTATATAAGCCCCTACACATATCTGACCTAGGTTAAACTCATATGTGGGCCTATTAAATTAGGTTGGCCCATCTAGTCTTGCTAAAGGTCCAACTAGCCCCAATTAAATCCATTTCAATCCATTCTAGGTGTGTGACCATGTATGATCCTAATACGTAGACAGTAACATTAAATCCTATTTAATATTACAAACAGTGAGCGGTATCTAGCAATACATTACTGTTACTCAAGTAATAGGAATGTCTGTGATTCGACATAACCTAACCGTGACTAATGTTACTATGTAGTCCAGTCCCTTTGTCCAAATATTTAGATTGAACATAAGGCCTAGAACGGTCATCCTTGTAAAGTTCAATCTTTGGTTTTCTTGATATTCGAGTACACATACTAAGACAAATGAGACCAATAATTCATATTGATTCATTCGAGCACGGCCATGCATTTTCAGTTTCACTCTATTAAGGGGCCCACAAATATCGCTCCCGTTAAGTAAGAGGGACAAATCCTATCTAGGCTACTCACATCCCTCTACTTGATTTGTAGTATGTCTGATAGCTGTCTTTTTAATCCCCTTGTTACAGGGGACATTTGACGGTATCAAGTCATACAACTCCTCATGTAGGGAACTGTAGTACATTAAATCAAAGGACCACATACATCATTGTCACTGTGATCGCTCATGACACTCACATAACGATCCATGCAGCGTTCTCGTGGTGGGTCAATCCAATACAACATTACTCTATTGTGTACTCATGTGAAGACTTGATATCTCATATCTATGACCCGTGAGATATGGTCATCAGTCTACGCACATACTAGTCTCAATCTATTACTGTTGTCCTAATTGACAATAATACTTGACTAGGGACATTTAAGAATAGTGTTCCAAAAGCAACCAATAAGATCTCACAATCAAGTCATGCACTTGATATCCTATGGGATTGTACTTACTATTCTAAGGACTTTATCATGCATATTTAAATAAAATAAATAACACAATAAATGAAATGCCTCATAAATATAATAAATGACAAGATACAAAGTATCCAAAAAGGTCAGTATACAACTGGCCTCTAGGGCATACACCAACACTTGAGCGATTGGCTAAGTAGATGGCATAACTAGTGTAGGTGTCACTGTTTGTTAAGAAACCAGAAGATCAGTTGATCTTCGGTTGCCATTCTTCTTAGCAGCTAATTGTGAAGACTCCATATTGCTTAAACTCTTGCTAGAGTTTATTGCATACGCCAGTTGAAATCGTGACCAACTGATGCAAACCACACCAATGATTCCCACGTTCAGGCGATGAGCTAAGGAAGAGACTTTATCCCTTAGTGTTGGGTTCCTAGGATGCTAAATAAAGCTCCTAGTGCGAAAATCAGTTAAAACACTAAGTAATGGAAAACTGAAAATTGCATTAAAGGGTATGAATTGAGTACAAAGCAGTAAAGAAAGTGACAAACAAAGCTGTAAATAAAGCAATAAATGACATAATTGAAATGCAAGATAAATTGACTGGGTTGGTTGGTCGAGGGATGCTTCTTTTTTCTGCTCCAAACCATTTTATAGATGGAAAACTAGTCGTTAGTTGCATCAAAACTGTTTGCCACGTTTCCTTGTCTTCCTCACCCACTTCTAATTGTTATGGAATCATGGCTGACGATTTATTGGAGTGTTGTTGGCCATGTTAACTAATTTCCTTCATTTTAGGGCAAAAGCCCCTTTTTTCAGGTAAAATTGGATAACTAAATAGCTGACCCAATCTTCCATCATCCCTATTTTCATGGAAGAGGTTGTTGTGCAGATCATAGGTTGTTGCAAACCTTTAAACCTAGTCAATTCATCACATATAACTCCAATCTTCAGTTGACCCGCTCCAATAGGCCCATTACCCGTTGGATCAGACCCGAGTTGAGCTTCATAATCGGGTTTAAGTGTCTTTTGGGCTTAACTCATTATCAAACAATACATAAATTGGCCTGTCAGCTATTTGATATGACTAGGCCCAACCCATAATATTTTTTGATGTTAACAGTTACAAATTGGTTACATTAGTTAGGAAATTAGTTGTTCTCATTGACTATATAAGCCCATTGTACTTCTTGTAATTCACATTTTTTCATTACATCAATACAATTTCTATTTTCAGTTTCTATATTTCTTTTTTTTTTGGGCTCTGCCATGTTTCTTAACATGGTATTAGAGTTTCCATGGTATCCACCTTGAAGTTTTTTTTTCTTTTTCATTTTTGCTGCAGTGAGCTCTCTCATAAAACTCTCAATCTTTTTTTTTTCTCTCACCATAATTCAATTCAATCATTCTTAGCTATATTTTCATATAATTTTTGTTCGTTTTTGTTACAATTTCCTTCAATTAGTTTCTCAGCTTCTTTTTTTTTCTGTTCCCTTTTATTTCTCAGGAAAATATACACTCTAATTCTGTTGAGTTGTGAAACCTTTCTCATTGCCATTGTAGTGTTCGAGAATGAGAAACTCATTCTTTGATGAGGCCCTTAGGGGACACCTTCGACACCACGCCGGTGTTAGGTTTCTGATCGCTGGAGCAGGATCTTTGAACGAATCTTCCTCACAATCTTGAACTTCATCTGACGATAACGGCGATGGCAGAGAGGAACGAGACCGTGCGATATTTGATATCCTCCTCCTCAAACGAATCACCATCGTCGTTGGTGAACAACGAAGAGGATGACTTGAAACCACACAACACTAAGAGCCCCTCCCTTTGGTATGTCTGAGAACGACATCGCTTTGCAGACCTTCCGAGCTCTGGTGGAGACGCGGACTGCAAGTTCGCTAAGGTTCGCGGCGCAAGTGGTGCAAGAAATTGTTTGCTTCACAAAAATCGTTTATCTCTAAAATTGTTTTAATTTTAGCTTTTATTTTGTCATGGATCTTTCATTGATTTGTTTCTGATTAGCCTAAATTGACTTTGTTGTTCGCTTCTGTCCTTGGTGGTTAAGCCTTAATGTGAGCTTTTGCCATGGATGGTTAAGCTTTGATATTCTTGCTTCTGTCTTGAGTGGTTAAGGCTCAACTTTTACCTTATGCTCTTGATGGTTAAGCTTTGGTAGCTTTTGCCTTATGGCGGTTCTGCCTTGTATAGTGGTTAAGTTTTGATCATATCCTTTTCGGCTGATGTATTTTCGGCATTTCTCATTGTATTTCCCTTTGATTTCACAGGGATTTGTCTTGCTCATCCCAAGCTGGAAGTGTTGTGAACACCTTCCATCTTGTGAGAGGCTATTAGAGATATCAACAATTAGTTACAAATTGGTTACATTAATTAGGAAATTAGTAGTTCTTATTGGCTATAGAAGCCCCATTATACTTCTTGTAATTCACCTTTTCTCATTACATCAATACAATTTCTATTTTCAGTTTCTGTATTTCTCTCTTTTATAAGCTCTGCCATGTGTCTTAACACGTTTGTCTTGTTGCTTATGCATTTATAGGTTGCTTGGACATCTCTGAATGATTGAGTTGCACAATAGAATTCTGTCATTTGGAGAACCCCGTCATTTTCCACCAACATCATTTTCAGGCTAATGTTGCTTGTGGTTTTATTTTATTTCAAATGGGTTGGACTAGTCATCATCTAGGTTGTTTAGTTTTTTGTTTATTGGACAGTTACCTTGAAGTTTAATTTTAATCTCGACTTGCTCACCGTATATCATAATTTGTATTTTCCACTGTCAGGAGCATTTACATGATGTAAGCATTGCTATTGGTCTAATGTAAGAATGTGTGGTGGTGTGGAGTCTGTTAATGAAATGCGTTTGAGATCTAGAATTTCTAAGAATCAACTGCAGTGATGCAATTGCGTTGTTTGTTATGAAGCGGATACAATTGAGTATAATATGTCTGGCATCCAAAGATGTTCTTTAATCCGTTTTTTAGTTGATGGTCCGTGGTATCATGATTTTAGTCTGACTTGGGAACCTCTGGCGTGATTGCATGAAAAAATAACTATGTTTGAGGGAGTTTTTTGTTGGTGCTTATTTCTAATCTTTAGGCCCCTTATTGGTGTTTCGTTTTAGAATTTGGGCTTATGTGATAAACGTTTGGAGAGGGGCCTGTTTGAGAAATGTGATTTGGCTAGGAAGGGCCCTTTTGATTTTACATTTGATAGGTTTTTGCATTAAATTGATGTAATAATAGTAATATGAGTTGAATATCTCTTTTTGGCCGTGTAGCATCCTTTTTTTTTAGTGTCATTCGTCTTCTTCCATCATTTGACTTTTGATTTCATTTTTGTTTATGTTAAGGTTAAATTAAATTTAAATCTTCCAGCATCAAGTAGTGTACACTTCATTAGAAGTTACTCACATGCAGTGATGTCCGGACCGGACTGGACCGGCCGGTCGGACTTGTCGGACCGTGAACCGGGCTCTTATCCAGTTTCGGTTCAATGTCAGAACTGGATTCATGGTTGGATCGGGTTAAACCAGATTGAACTGGTCAAAACCGGACAAAACCGGGTTGAACTGGTCCTCTCTCTTTTTTCTTTTTTTTTTATTTAATTTTTTTAATTTTTTTTAATTTCTCAATCACTTAACTACTCAACTGAGAGTGATATAAGGCTTAATAATTGAAACCCCAAAACTTTATTATGTATTTTATTATTGATAATGTGTGTTATGAGTCATGCATATGTATATTTTTTTTATTTGTTTATTTAATATGTAATTATGACATCATCCGATTCGACCACACGGTTAAACCGGTTGAACCTGAACCGGAAGCTTTTCCGGCTCACTGTCTGGTCCGGCTTTCACAACATTGCTCACATGTCAAACGCTTTGGATAGGATACTCTATCTGTGAATACTTTTAAATTAAATATGCAACTTTCTTCACTTATAAACATTTTTCATAAATAAATTAATTCGCATTTAGTGGTCTTGAGAGGTTAAGTATTCACTAATCAAACTTTTTGTGGATGCTTTGTGGATCAATGTCATGTTCAATCCCACATAGGACACATTTTCTTTAAAATTAAGCATCGTTTAGTAGTTTCAAGGAATCAAGCACTCATTGGCTAAGCTTTTGGAGCTACTTTACTGACTAGTGTCATGTGCAATTTAACTTAGGACTTATGTTTCGTTAAAATAAAATAAAATAAATATTGCTTAGTGGTCTCGAGGGATAAAGTACCCATTAGCTAATTTTTCCTGGAATGTCTGTGGGCATAGTACCATGTTCCATTTCAATTAAGATTTGCTAACAAATTCGCTTACTTTATTTGAATCATTTTTTTAAAAAAAAATCGAATTAACCATTTCTTTTAAATAAAACCAAGTAAATCATTTTAAAAGAACTAAACCATTACACAATAGTTTTTTAAAAGGAATTACGTGGCTTTGAGTTCCCCATTAAACTTGGGGGATACGTAGGTACTCACATCAAACCAAAATTACAAAAGAGTTTTATTAAATTTTTATTTTATTTTCTTCTGAGTTTATAAATATTTTTAATTTATCCTTTGATAATTTTTTAACTTGTAAATATTTTATTTTAATTTCAATCTTTCTTTCATTCCAAACTTGTAAATTTTTATAATTTAATCTTTGGTCTTAATGTCTATCTATCTCTAATATTGTAATTCATTTTGATATCCTTTTATTGCTTGTAAATATTTTAATATTTGATTATTTTGTGATTTAATTTTTAATTATTGATTTAATCATTTATTTATTTTTGCCATTGATTATTTGTTTTATAGGGTAAATTAAATATATTTAGGCTATAATTAATTCACACAATTAATTTTAGGATAACTGTTTTGGAATAGATGTATTAAGGGTGTCGTGAGATTAAGTTTTTACCATTCCTTATGCATAAATAGACATCCAAATACAACTTTAATACACATACTGATTTTTAAACATTTTAAAAGGGCTTTCCCAATTTTTCCCGAACCAAATAAAATTGGTGGCGACTTCTCTGAAAATTTATTTTTTAAAAATTCAATTGACATTAATGTTTTGAAAACTAGTTGAACTGGAGAACCGAAAAGAAAAGTGGTTCATGGTTTAATCGGTTCAACCATATTAATCGATGGTTGAACCGGTATATATATATATATATTAAATGAAGTAACAATGACTATCTATCCAATAAAGAAAAAAAAGGGCATAAGTTTGGTACAGACAAGTTCATCATTAACTAAAGATGTTTGAAGGCATAGGAAAATAAAGTTTGGGTCTTTGGGGCCTTGCTAGTTCAAAGAATAATCAAATGTTAAGATTTTTAAAACTTTTTTTAATAAAAAATCAATTTGAAAATTGTTAATGGTTGAACTGGTTGGTTTTCCGGTTCCCGGTTTTGTACTAGTTTAACCAGTTTTATCTGATTTTTGGTGGCTGAACCGCTCTAACGGTTCTTTGGTTGAACCAAAACTGGTGAGGCTCCCGATCTATGGTCCAACCGGCTAAACCGGTCCGATTGGATTGATTTTTTAAAACACTGGTTGACATGCTCGTCGCAGGTGCCCCTTTTGGTCCCAGTTGTGACAGGTAATGTCCAATTCAAATCCATTAGGACAACAATATGATCTTAAGGCATACAAAACTTAGCTTTTTAACCCAGTTACAGTAATTTTTTAAACATATTACTCAAATACCATACATTTCAAACATATTACTCATATACTGTCATTTTTGATAGCGTGACAATGTATAATTTTTTATTGTTCCATGTGTATCACGCCAACTGTGTTGGAGTGACACACTTGTATCACGCCAACCGTGTTGGAGTGATATACTTATATCACGTCAACTGTGTTGGAGTGATACACTATATCACGTCAACCGTGTTGGAGTGACCCACGTGGCGTGGTCTACGTGGTAACGTTGAGACAAATAGTGAACTGCTAACACATAAGGGTGATCAACTCCCCGGGCTACTATGTCATGCTCGTTCAATGCAGCTAAGATGAAACATCCGAGAGGTTTAAATCTAACATTGTAGCTCGGGAAGTAGATCACGCCAATACGGGATGTTTGATCAATGTGGAACTACTAACACGTAAGGGTTACGTCATTTGTCTCGGCGTTGTCACATGGGTCACATCATTTGACTCAACGTTACTAGGTGGGTCACATCATTTGACTTAGTGTTGCCAGGTGGGTCACGTCATTTGACTCGGCGTTGCTACGTGGGTTACGCCATTTGCCTCAACATTTATGGGTCACACCATTTGTCTCCCGAATGCTTTATCTTAGCTGCATTGGACGAGCATGACACAGTAGTTCAGGAAGTAGATCACCCTTATGTGTTAGCGATTTACTATTTGTCTTAGTGTTGTCACGTGGGTCACTCCAACCGTATTGGAGTGATACACTTGTATCAATTCAACACAGTTGGCGTGATAGTGTATCACTCCAACACGGTTGGCGTGATAGTGTATCACTCCAACACGGTTGGCGTGATACATGAAAAAAAATATATTGTCATGTTGTCAAAAACGACAGCATATGAGTAATATATTTGAAATGTGTGGTATTTAAGTAATATGTTTCAAAAATTACTTTAGCTAGGTTAAAAAGCCTACAAAACTTTGTGCCAAGGGTGAGTCATTGTAGGCAATGCCCTCTAATAAGTAAATTATCTTCAACCATATATATTATCATAAAGTAAGGGTGGAAATTAGATCTATGGAGGGATTATTAATTTTAAGGACTGCTAATAATACATATTTAACGAGAAGGATCAATAACCATTCTCGTTAACATACGTGACAATTCAAAATGGTTAATTGTTCATTCTAGTGGTTAATTGGTCTTTTACCTTAAATTTGTACTGTTAGCGGTTATTAAAATTAATAATCTTATCCATTAATTAATTATTCATCCAGTCTATTCATATCTATATCCAATCTAATCCATCTAATTATAATAATAGATTTAATGGATTGAGTTATTTTTAATTAATGAATGGTTTATGGACAAACCAAAATATTTATTGGATATCTAAAAATATATATATTTTGCCAGCCCTTACTAGAGAGAGAGAGAGAGAATTTTTTGTGTGTTAAAAATATGATTTTAAATGGGTGAATTAGATATCCATCTATTTTATTCATTAAAATAAATTAATGGATGACTTAGATATCTATCTATTAAAATGAATCATGAATGAGTTGAATGATTTTAACAATTTTTTAATAGATCATTAATAGATTAATTAATTATTTTTCATCCATCCATTTTAACACCAAAAAGGAAAAAGTAATGACGAAGTTGTGCTACAAAATACAGATGCTGGATTCCAAATCCTTAGGATGTGTAAAGTGTTTAAGGCCGGTTTGTATTAGCCTTTTTAGGAGTAGAAGTGCTTTTTTAAGTAATAAAAATACTTTTTTTAGAAGTTAAAGAGTTCAAGCTTTTAAAAAACACACTTCATGTGTAACAAAAAAGCACATGAAATGTTTTTTTTTAAAGTTTGAACTCTTTAGCTTTTAAAAAAACACTTTTATTAATTCAAAAAAGTACTTCTACTCCAAAAAAACTAATACAAACGGGCCCTAAGACTTATTTAGGAATGGATACTAGTTGGCCGCGGTCAGTTTTAGATGTGGGCCGAAAAACTGGGAGAGAATTTAGCGATTAAGAAAGAGAAACAGTATCTGATTCAATTAAAATTGAGAATGAAAGATTACAAAGCATGGTTAACTGGATAATCTGAGTACCATTTGAATTGAAAACCACTTGACTGGACCAAGCTTTTGCATAACCTGAACCAGATATTCACAATCCTTTAAACTAGTAAGTAATTATGGCAAAACATTATACATATCTTCAACCTTCTGTGAACCTGAAATTGAAATAAAATTTATTTTGAACGGAAGCATCTCTGTATTGGTCAATTAATTAAAATTCAATCCCAGTTCTGTTCTTAAGCTTTTACGTTTGCACTTTTTATGCAGAACAAATTAACCGGTTCATGGTTTATTATTCCATAACCACACACACACACACACAGTCCGCATTAGCGAACTCAAATTTAGATAAACATGCAAAAAATAATATTCGAATAGAAAGACAACCCTTTACTGTACTCATACATGCAGGCCTAAAAGATAAAATCAGCTTTGAGAAATTATAATTTGCTACCAGGTTTGCCTATTCATTAAAGAAGATGATGATACACATACATTTGGCCATTCCCTCATTTCTCAGCCTTAGTGTGGAAAAGAATTCTGATGCAATACTGCACAAATTTAAAGTTAAATCTAATGATACAGAAACAAGTATGAATTTTTATGTGTGTGAAGTGTTGTATATATAACATTACCACTTTTCTAATAAACTTTTGAAAGTCGAGAATTTCATTTGTTTTCGTGATGTCACTTACAGCTAGCTACAAATATTCTCAACCGACGTAGTGTTATATTTTGTGAGTGATGGCTGACACGAAAGAAGCAGATTATCAATCAGCATATCATATATAAAGAATCTATTGCCAACACAGTCACAATCACAGGTGATTAAGCCAACACCAATGGAGCAAGAACTAGCTAATCCAAATATTAATAAGGAAGGGGAAAATATCAAAATCATGTATTTTAAAAAGCTTATATAGGTTTATCCATAGTTAAGGTTCCAACGGTTCTTAGGTACAAAGACCTCAAGGACTTGTTAACGTAATTACAAAAGCTAAGAGAAGAGGCAAAGTAAACGAGTTCAATCAACTAGCACTTATACAATACGTTTCTATTCGCAGACCACAGGAATTGGGAAATTATTTTCCTTTGAAACAGACACATCAGATATTCTCCATCAATGTTTGTCTTAGCTTAGCATATTGGATGGAATATGCTATTCATTTAAAACCCATCCGCTATCTCGTCAGAATCATCACCGAAGTCGTCGTATCGAAGTTTCCATATAACTAGGCTGCCAAACTTCCATAAAAATCTCAAGTTGTCTGCAGGCAGTTTTTCAATATTACTATTACCGAGAAAAAGAAATTAATATGGAAAAGGAAACAAATAGAGAAACAAGTTTCTGAATTTACCGTAATATGTCAATCGTGATTCAACGCGTACTACTATCTTCTCCCAATTTGGCTTCTTACATAGCTTCTCCAGCTTAGGGCAGTCATAAATATATATAAACGGTAGGTTTCTGAGGCGAAGGAAGCTACTTGGTACTGACCTTAACTTGGGACAATTATTAATATGCAATGTTTGAAGAGTGGTCAGATCTCCCAAGCATTCTGGCAATGATGCTAGATTAGAAAAACCAGATAGAGTCAAAAATTGCAGGGAGGGAATACATTGTAAGCCTTCAGGCAATTTGCTAGTTCTATCAGAGCCCCAGATTTCCACCTCACGGAGGCTAGTTAGCTGGCTCAGATCATTCGGCAAAGTCACTAGCTTGGGACAGCTATGGATTGCAAGTTTCTCAAGAGAAGTTAAGTGCGCAAAACCTTCTGATAAGGATCTGAATTTCTTACAGCATGCAATCCGTAGAGTTCGAAGAGAGTTCAAACCTTGCAACACTTGCTCCGGGAAAGACTCAAGTTCGTCACAATATGAAATATCCAGATCCTCTAATGCATTGAGTCTACTGAATTCAGTGGGTAACACCTCGAGTTCAAACAACTTTGAAATTTGCAGGGTCTTTAGATGATGCAGGTTCCGCAACATCCCCTCCAGGAATGACGGGTTGAATCCTTTTACTTGTACTTCTTCAACAGATGGAAGGCACGGCAACATAAGTTTAGGAACTTGTGAAACACGTAACTTGGAAAGACGAGGTAAAATGTCAACAACTCCTTCATCTTTCAACATCCTCTCTAAGTTTGGTAACTTACGCAAAGTGAGAGTTTTCAAAGAAGGAAAAGCCCTCTCCACCACACTGTCATACGAGTCATCATCAATGTGCCGTACATCTTCCATTCTAGAAATGTAAAGATTTACCAGAAACGGTAGTTTGCCGAATGGAGGAAGTTGCTGACAGTTTCTACAATTGTAGAGTTTAATAGCAACTACACTTCTGACAAGTGATGTATTTCTCATCCAATTGGGTAGGTGTAATCCTTTATAACTCCGAATTCCCAAACTCTTAATGTTTGAGTGAGGTTGAAGGGCTTCAAGTACCTGCTCGTGAGTATCAGTAGTTTGTCCTTTGCCATTATTAGACCATGACAAGTATAAGTGATGGAGGTCTTTTTTCCCAATCAAATTAGCTTCTTTAGCATCCGATCCACTTGGGACATTCTCAAGGCCTTCTATGTGTAGCTTTCCTCCAAGCTGTAAGTCACGTAACTCTGCTAAGTGGTACCCTGTCTGAGAACGCACAATGAAAATACTCAATGATTTTAGACATCTTAATTTCCCAATATTCGGGGGTATACGAAACAAGTTCCGACAGTCTCTGATGACAACATGTCTGAGATCCTGTAAACGAGTTAGGTGTTTGGGTAGGGAAACAAGCAAAGGACAACTTTCCAGTTTCAGCGTTTGCAATTTCCTCAAGCTACAAATTGACTCGGGCAAGGTTATGATTGCACTACAATAAATGTCCAAGTACCTCAGATGTATTAAATTTTTGATTGATGACAAATAAGAGGAGCTTGTACGTAACACTCGGAGAGAACCGAATTTCGGTAACCCACAGCAATCTTCAACTTGGGGATTAAAATCAAAAAAGGTTCGCAGGGATTCTGTTTTCTTGAAGGTACCCATGTTGAATGGATGACTAGAACCGGAGCAACCAATATGGTGAATGCTTCTTGAATAATTAGTCAAGCTTTCAGCTTCTGTAACCACACATTCTTTCCCCATAACATGCCTGGCGAGATCATGGAATAGATCATGCATCTTGAAACTTATTGTATTGCCAAATTCATCCACCTTGACATCTTGAAAAAAGGATCTTTCGTGTAATTCTTTCCATACCTCCTCACCAACATCTTCTACCTCTAAATTTCTACTAGATGAAATGAATCCATTAGCCATCCATAGATGAATCAACTGTTCCTTCATGATTTCATCTTTTATGGGGAAAATGGCACAAAAAGCAAAGCATCGTTTCAATTGTAACTTCAAATTAAAGTAGCTTAGTGTTAAGGCAGGCAAGATAGAACTTTGATTTTCCTGTAAATCCCAAAGTTTACTTTCCTTGACATAAAGCCACTCCTTTTCCTCATTTTTAAAGCGCACAAGGCTTCCTAATACTTTTGCTTCAAGAGGCAAGCCTCCGCACTTCCTCACTATCTCCCTTCCAATTGCTACAAGTTCTAATTTCTCTTCTCTATCAGGGCCAAATGCATGTTGTCTGAACAATGACCAACAATGATCCTCAGACAAATTTGACAAGTGATGAGCTTCTTCGACAGTTCCCATGATATTTGCAGTTTTCACAAGACGAGTAGTGAGTAGAATTGAGGAACCTTTTAATCCACACTGCAATACAGACTTCAAGTTTACCCATAGTTCTTTACTTTCATTCCACACGTCGTCTAAAACAAGTAAATACCTTTTATTTTGCAGCAATGTTTGAACTACATTTTGCATGGACTCTAATGTCTTATAATTTTGCCTTAATACAGATTGAGTAATGCATTGCTTTTGGGCTGGATCTATGTCCATGCCCTTGAAGCTTTTGCTTGAGGCAAACTGTTTCTCACTTGCGTCTGAGTTGGAAAGTTTATTGTATTGCCCCAAGGCAGATTCTATGATGGATTCCATAATGGTACTGATACCAAAATCCTGAGACACATGAATCCAGATTTTCAAGTCAAAATACTCTTTGACCCTTTCATCATTGAAGACCCATTGAGCAATTGTTGTCTTTCCAACTCCACCCGTGCCAACAATTGGATACATGGAAAGGTCATCACAGGTACTGGCATGCCCTACCAAAAACTCGACAATCTTTTCTCTGTCTTCATCTCTTCCATATACTTGAGGTTCATTGATAATTGACATAGTTTGGCGCCATTCAGCAACTTCAGGCCGCCTCTCTATGATTCCCTCACGTAAATGAAACTTCTGCCTTTCTTCAGCAATTTTATCTAATCGCTCGTTAATGTCTCTGATCCTCTTACTAATCTTTTTACGAAACAAAATGTTATTAGGATTCAAAGAGGATATGGACTTAGTGTGCACCTTGTTTGAAGATCCAGAACTTTCTCCTTCCTGCCCAAGCCGAGTGGATTGTATTGAACATTCGTCCAGGATGTCATCTAGCACATATGCTGCATCTGTTAGCTTCCTCAGCCAATCCTTTATGGCGTGGCTTGTTAATTGCTTCTCTTCAGCATCTTTAAGAACTGCCTGGATTGCAGTGAGGGTTCCGGACAGCTTTTCAACCTCTCGACCAATGCCCCAGAAGGATGCAACCTCCTTCTCGACAATAGAGTACAGATTATGAAGCACAAGTTCAAGTAAAGCCTCAGCCATTTTAAGAGATACTAATTAAAATGAAAGCTAGATTTGCAGATGGTTATGCTTGCATGATTGTTCCGCAAGAATGTTAGTAGTGAGAAGTGACCTTGGAATTTCCAAGTCAATGGCGTGACATAAAAGTCACGAAATTTTATCTGTAACATATATCGACCAATCAAAAAAGCAGCACCTACACAACCTGATTGGAAGATCGAGTGGGTGCTGTGTTCTTATACGGGATCATGAATCTGTGGTTATATATCAGTCAGCCATTTACCGATGATTGAAGCCGTTGTCTCCCAATGGTTCTCTGTGAAGTCAATTAAATTTACAATTCTGCCAGTGTTAATTAGGCAACTTTAGACTGCTTGTGTTTTTGGTTTCAGGAACTGCTCAAGGCTTCAGCATAAAAAAAATTGTTTCAGGTTTTGAAATTTGAACACAAAGTCAAATCAATATTAGATACTTTACTCTTTATCTGCCTTCGTTTATTTCTTTCTTCTTGCATTTTTCGCCATTGCTGCACCATTGTCATTTACTTCGGCTTATACAAGTTAGCTAAGCCACAATTTTTGTTTAATTAATGTTAATATTGTGTACCCTGCAATGTGGGGCCTAGCTGAATTATAGTTTTTTTGTATTTTGTTTTTTTTAAGTATTAGGTCCCATTAGAGCTTAAGAGAGATCCCACCATTACGGTGGGACTTAAGGGATCACCACTAAAGAGCCCACGGGAGGGTTCAAACCCCTAGCGAAAACTTGAACAGCAGTGTTCCCACCAAGTGAGCTACGCTCACGGACGAATTGTAGTTTTATTTACCTGAAAAATAATCGTTTTCTTAACATGCTAGGAGGTGCGTGTATAACAATTTTTCTATTGTTCAATAAATTTAAAAAGAAACGACAAATGCAGATAAAAAACAAAAAAAAATAAAGAGGCTAAAGATAAGTGGATTCTCAGAAGTTCATGGAATAAGACGAACGGATTTTTAGTGCTTTTAGAAATTTATTAATTTTGTACTTCTCAGCTATAATTAATTAACCACAACGCTTTTTTAAAACACTAATTATCAGATACGTGTCGGCTTTGTAATACATATAATATTTTATTATTTAATTTTAATCATTTATTCATATTATTTATCATCGAAGGTAGAAATATTTCTTTAAATTTTTTTATCATAAAACTATTGAATAATAATCTAGATAGTAATAGTTATGTTTTGTTGGCTAAAGATAGTAATTAAATAATTAACTATATTGTCAAACTTTTGTTTTTATTTTACATACGGAACTTCTTAATTTTCTCAAAATAAGTTGAAAGGCATGTCACATAATCAAATCTTTTATCTAATTTTCTTGTTTTTTTTCTTATCCTTCTAATTAAATGTTGACAACTCGACAGAAAAAATTTACAACTAAAAAAAAAGTTATTGCCATTTTAGAGAGAGAAATTTTTTACTGAGTTGTCAACATTTAATTGAGGAGAGTGCAACCAAGTGGGTCGAGTTCTAGAAGAAAGAGACTCAGACCTAGTCAACAGGTGAGGACCTTAATCCTTTCCCCTGAAAAGGTGCCCAAATAAGGACTTTAATCCTTATCTTGAGAAATACACCAAGATATGTGGAAGATCAGTTAAAGGCTAATCTTCACCCAACGGTACCACAGGGTATAAATAAGGGTTAAACCCCAAAGGTATGCATTGAACCCTAAACACTAGCCTGCTTAGTATACTATCACTAACTTGAGCATCAGAAAGCCTTTTACAAGTAGCCACCCCATCTCGGAAGGCTGTCTTGCAACTCGAGATTGTGAAGGTTGATATTAGGAACCACCTATGCCAAGAAGACGGTCCCCTGGCATATGCCTAAAGCGATCTCCTCCTAAACGTAGAAATGATGAACCAATCCAGGGAGTCATCAATACAATCTTGGGGGGATTCATTGGAGGTGGAGGTTCACGGTCCTCAAGGAGGAAACACCCCCCGCAGTATAATGACCATCTCCAGCCACGACACAACCGAGAAGCTCCGAGCTCAAGAGTCTGCTCCACCAATTACATTCACTAATGCAAACTTCAAAGGCTATGAACCTGGACACAATGATCCAATGCCGATCGTAGGCAGATGTGCTTTACATGAACACCTTCTAATAACTACGGTTGCCCAAATCTTGCCTAGCACCATTTCGAGGAAACTTGATTGGATTCTTCGAGGATCAAGTCAAAGTAAAAGGTTTTATGGAGCTACTTCTTACTGTGGGGTCAGAACCAACCTCTAGGACATTGAAAGTAAAGTTCCTTGTGGTCAATTGCCAATTGGCATACAACGCTATTCACAGAAGACCATCCTTAAACCAACTTGGGGAAATCATCTCCTCCCCCTACCTCACCATGAAATATCTCACCCAAAAAAATAAAGGCAGTGTGATCCAAGGAGACTAGACTACAACACGACAATGTTATAACCCTAGCCTAAAACTCGAATCCAAAAAAGAAAATTACACATAAAGAAACATCATTGCCGGCCTGACTACAACACCCCTCGGTATTACATTAATTAAACTGTATGACTTTTTATTTTAAACACCTTTTTAATTAAATTGATATTAGAAAAATATATTAAATTATTTAAACTTGTGTAAAAAATGTGAGTTATATTTTTAGTTTTATTATTATTTTAAAATGAAGTCGTTATGTAGCATACAAAATTAATAATACTTATAATCGAAACCAAAAAAAAAAACAATTTCGGCAACATAATGTACAACGATATATATATACAAGTCAAACTATATCTCCTAGGTAAGTTTGAGTGGTCATCACAGCGTAATAGCACAAGAAGGGGAATATATATACATCATCATATGTGTGAGTCTACCCCAACCCAACATATACATCAAAATAAAAAAAATGACTCTCACTCAGAGCTCAACCAAAAATAATGTCATCCCCAAAAGATCCCCTCCTACTAGGCATAAAAAAAATCTAAACTCGAGACTGGTCATCTGATCCCTCAGAAGGATCAGACTCTGCAGAAGACCTCGCTGATGGTCCAGGAACGTCAATAGCAGATGATCCTCTTAAAAGATGACGACGTAGTCCTCTACAGCGGACGGTAGGAGTGTAGATAAATCTCGGTCCATGTCTAGGAGAAGTCAAAGCAAGTCTCCTCCGAACTCCAAGTCCTCTGGAAATAGAAGGGACGATCTGATCTATAGAAGGGTCAGGTTGCGGAATAATCTGATCCACAGGTGGGTCAGGTGGCGGGGTAGTCCACATACGATGGAATGGTAAGCTAAACTCTAAGGTTAATCCTACAGTAACTCTATACTCGGGTACTCCCTCTCTATCATAATGACATCCAGTAATGTCACCAGTATAGGTGACACAATCGACGAGCATAGTCGACTGCCAAGTAGTATCAAGATCCTCATGGAAACGCGAGGCGTGCATACCCCCGTGTCCCGGTTTGGTCTCGCCATCTTCGTAATCGTATCGAGAACAAAACATAACGAGAAAATCACATACACAAATAAAAAGGGTAAGATACGTACTTAAACTTTATCCAGACAGCATGGCAGAATTAGAAGAAAATAACACATAATTATCTTATACACCAAAGATATATATATATATATATATAATTTAAAAATGAAATATGCAATGCCATGGAATTATGCATGTGACTCTGATATGCCATTGACTCTACTCCATGGAGTTACACTGAGTGAATAGACAGAATATGCCTTATCATTGCTCATATCCAGTATGCAAATTGGCATCACAATTCGGGCATTTCTGTACTGATCGCGAACAAGTAGGTAGTAAGTCAAGTTATTTGTGCGTCGCGTAGACTACCACGACACGGGCTCCAATCTTCCCCGGCCACATGTGGATTTATTAACGCCCAAATAACCTCAAGATTGTACCAATCTCTACCATACAAGTTCTACTCATCACTTAAGCTTACCCACACCTCTATCTCCGTGTGGTAGCTTTTTACACAATAGGGATCCACACCTTTATCTCCACATAGATTCTACAATAACTCACACTCTTGAATGTAATGTAAAATAACACAATTCAAATTCTAAATTCATCACAACTTTCCATATGTGCAACATAGTCCCTAAAGAATTTAATATTTATAAATTAACCCTAATTGTTCTATAATTGCAATATAGTCCCTAAAGAATTCAATATTTATAAATTAACCACAATTTATTCAAAACTATATATTTTTTTCTAATTTCTTATTATGACCTAGTATTTACATTAAAATTCATATTTTCTAATTAACCCTATTTTTTTAAAATTTGCTAAGATACCCTTAATTCACTAAATTCATATTTTCTTATACTTTAAACCTTAAATTACCATTATTATACAACTTGAAATTAATTCTAATTATGCCTCCCACTCCATTATCAACCTATTTATCTAAATGTTTAAGTTAAAATCCAAATACTCATCAATCTATTTCATCTAATTTTCTTATTTTTCACTAATTTCCTATCAAATCTAAAATTAAACCTTAAACAAAAATTCTAACTACATTCCATAAATTCTAAAATTTTATCAACTTGATCCCTAATTTAATCTAAGCTAGTTGAAACCTTCCTAGCCAATTTAGGTTCATCCAAAAATTCTAAAAGTTTTATTTCATCATCCATTTCCAACATAAATTAATTTAAATCTCATTAATTCAATTAAAAATCAACCATTCCACATAAAATCCCAATAAGCTCTCTATGTGATATTCATAAACAACCTTGTAAATTCAATCATTCCAAGTTATCATAGAATCAATTCTAAACATATTACAAAATCAACATATATATAGAAACATAAAGCCATATTAACAATTTAAATTTGAACAAAACCCTAAGCTAGAGTTTTTCCATTCAACAACAACCATCAAGCAACCAATTCTACCTAAGCTATCTAAAGTTTAAGGGTATCTTCCCTTACCTCTTGAAGCTCCTAAGCTTGAGAGAAAAAATCTTGTTTTCTTGAAAATGTACTACAAAAATCCAATTGCAAAAGAATGAAACCATGAATCAAATGGAAGAAGAAAAATGAAATGGAATAGTGGAAAATAAGAAGGAAGTAGTGAAATACCTAGGGAGAAAAAGGAAGAAGATGGGTTTTAGGAAACCTTTTCTCTTGAACTTTTCTTCTCCTATTCTTTCTTTTGTTTTTGGCTAAATAAAAAAAATGAATTCCCTCTTGGTCTCACTTGACCGAACATGTAGGGGAAATTTGTGAGAAAATTTGTAGTAAAAGTGGTTAGGTAGAATTGTGAGGTAAAATTTTAAGAGATGTGTAAAAAATTTGGCTTTTACTTTTTGTGTGGACAAAAATTAAGTTTAACATATAAAAATAAAATAAATTCAAAACAAATGGCCAGCTGACTTTTCTTACCTATTTATATAATTGTTGAAATTTTTAAATATTAAAATATAAAAATAGAGATTTTTCTTTACACTGATTTTAATTTCGTATACCGATTTTACCATTTTTAATCCGAAAAATATTATTTTTCACATAAAATCTCAAAAATATTTTCAAAAGTTCAAAATATATTTTCATAAATAAAAATATATTTATTTCAATTTTTCTCTCTAAAAATCCTATTTTAAGCAGTATAGTCCTATACTGGTAAGTTCAAAACGCAATCCGGCACCGTTTAAATTTTCAGTTCAAACTGAAACCCTAGCATCACGTCAATGATAAGATACTTTTCCCATATTTATTTTATTTTTAATCACCACATAATTCACAAAATAAATTTATTAACTACGTGTAAGAAAATGAGGGTGTTACACTGACA
The DNA here is from genome assembly GCA_023212625.1 of Styphnolobium japonicum. Taxonomy (NCBI): domain Eukaryota; kingdom Viridiplantae; phylum Streptophyta; class Magnoliopsida; order Fabales; family Fabaceae; genus Styphnolobium; species Styphnolobium japonicum. Next base: position 17,652,664 of record JALBWW010000011.1, read on the forward strand.
ACCGTATTCATGATCGAATTAGACCCGAGAGGCGAATTTTGGGAAACTAGACCCCTTCCACAAGGCGAACTCATTGAGATACAAGTCAAAAGACTCCCCTTCCAGGTAACTAAGATTGGAGCACATCTTCCACCAAATGAATCAAAACAATTGTCCACATTTCTGATGTAGAACAGAGACCTCTTTGCATGGACTCCAGCCGATATGCCCGGGATAGATCCGAGTTTCATTTCACATCGACTCTTGGTCTACCATGGTATCAAGTCGGTCATTCAAAAGAAAAGAGTGGTCAGCCTATAATGCCAATAGGCGATCGAGTCAAAGGAATGACAATTGTTGGATGCCAACTTCATTAGGGAAGTCACTTACCTTTCATGGCTTTCCAACATTGTCCTGGTGAAAAAAAGCAAACGAAAAATGGCGCATATGCATTGACTACACCGATCTGAATAAAGCTTGACCAAAGAATGCCTATCCACTCTTGAACATTGATAAGCTCAACGATAGTGCATCAAGTTATCATTGTCTCATCTTCATGGATGCCTATTCGGGATATGAACGACAAGGAAAAAACTACTCTCATCACCGAAACGACCAACTATTGTTATTGAGTCATGCCTTTTGGCCTAAAAAATGGTGAGACCACGTACCAAAGATTGATGAATAAAGTCTTCAAAGACCAAATTGGAAAAAACCTACAAGTCTATGTAGATGACATGTGAATGCTAGATTTAATGTAGAGATCTTGGTTAAATCTAGGTTAACTAGTCAATTGAATTCAATTGGATGTTTAGTGGTCGATGAAAGCTCAAATGGAATTTCAGATGGATTCTTGGACTAGTTGTCTTCATAATTGATTTCTGTTAATTCAATTCTTGCATTTATAATCTAAATACATCAACCCCCCAATACTCATCTTAATTTGATCGAATTGCATCCATATCTTTGAGAGACGACTTGGTTCAACTATGTGTGCTACAAGTTTTACATTGAACTGGTTTTATTATATTTGAGTGAGCTTGACACTCTTGTCTAGGCAATGCTATCAAAATTTGACAAGAGTGTCATACTCAGTCAAATACAATAAAACTAGTTCAATACAAAACTTGTAGCACAAGTTGTTGAACCAAGTCGTCTCTTAAAGATCCAAATATAATTTGATCAAATTAAGATGAAAACTGGGGTGATTGATGTATTAAGATTATAAATGCAAGAATTGAATTAATGGAAATCAATTAAGAAGACAACCAATCCAAGAATCCATCAGAAATTCCATTTAACCTTTCATCAACCACTAAACATCCAATTGAATTCAATTTACTGGTTAACCTAGATTTAATCGAGATCTTTGCATTAAATCTAGCATTCACTTTAGGTGATCACCTAGAACTTAACTAACAAAAGATATACAAATCTGTAATTACACAATTCATGTTAATCAATGCTAGTTTAAAATCAAGAATTTCATTAACCTCGGTAGCAAATCTACAAACCTATTCTCTTAAATTATGATGAAATTGTGATTAATCAATCAAAATCTAATCACAATTTTTAATCAAGAACACATAAACAACGATCTTCATTCATAGATTTAATACCAGAATTTAGAAAAGAAGAGAAAGTTTAATTAAACATCAAATTCGAATTTCAATACGAGGTCTCAAGATCAAACTAGAATTTCTTCAAGAACCTTGGATTGATTTTAGAATTACCCTTCTGTGGTTGCATTCCAAAGAAGCTTGAGGAGGAATAGAGAAAAGCTAGAGAGAAAACTATAAAGTCTAAAAATGAGAGGGAATGAAAGAATGAATATTGTATCTAAGTTTCCCCTCAAAATTACTTACTCTAAAAGTGAAAATACAAGACTACCCTTGCATTAGTGTTAATCATCTCCTTCTTATCTTTAAGTGGACACATAATTTGCCTAATTTGGGCTTAGGATGAGGAAGTTATGCCCAATTATTCTTAGGAGGTCTCTGGACCCTTCAGCTGACTTTACACGCCAAAAACACCATCAAAATGAAGTATTTTCAATAAGTGTTCTTCAGAACAGTTAAAACACTATGTTTTAGATTTCTAATGGCACTGTTACTAGATCCATATGACTTCTATAACCCAAGTTATGACCCTATTATTGAACACGAGTTAGGTTCCAACCACAACTTTCTTGTTCTAACTTTTAGGCCCAATGTGACCCATTAGAAATCTGATTCATTACTTGAGCTCTCATCAAAGTTGTAGAGCTCCCTCTTATCTTTCCTACAAGGTAAGATGCATAATTATTATATGAATATAACCATGGTTTTAAAAACCAGACCGGACCAGCCGGTCCGACCAGTCTGACCGTGACCCGGGTGCCTGGCCGGTCCGGTTAGCCCAAAAAACCGTTTTAGCTGTTGAACCGGGAAGAACCGGATTGAACCGGCCAGAACCAGGTTGAACCGGCAACCCGGATGAACCGGACCGGGTTTCTGAAAACCGGCCGGTTCTTTTTTTTTTTTTTTTGCTTTTTTTGAATTTTTTATTACTTTTTCATATTTTTAAATTAGTTTTTTAGGAGTTTTTTTCACATTTATATCTCAAAAGTCATAACTTTTTACTTATTCGTCCAATTTGAATGCATTTTATATCAATTTCACATAGCTTTTTAAGATCTATGTGATGAAAAATGAACGAATGAAATTGGATCAACTAATTTTCAATAAAAATAATAATTATTTTCATAGTTATGAGTATTTTTAAAAGAAATAATAATAATAAATTTTTTAAATAAGGATTAAACTCTAATTTTTTTCCTTAAATCTCTGTTACTCTCAAAATAAGGCTATTTTAATTGAATATAATAATAAATATTATCATATGTAGTTAATTTTTATTATCATCTGGTTCAACCACCGGTTCGACCGGTTGAACCAATCGAACCATGACCCAGAAGTCTCGCCGGTTCGATCTCCCGGTTCTTAAAACATTGAATATAACTTAAGTTATGATCGAAATACATAAAAAGTTTAAAATCTAATTAATGTTGAAAAATTCAATTATGCCCAAATTGAAACCAAACATATAAAATATAGCAAAGTCCAATTAATTAAGCACGTAAGAGGGATTAGATACTAAATATGAGGGTTTATAAATGTATGTAAATAGTGTTTACCAACATACTAGTGAAAATCCCAACCTCGGGCGATCATGTTCGGGAATCAGAAGAAGTATTTGGCCTACTTAGAAAGCATAACATGAGACTAAACCCATCCAAACGTGCCTTCAGAGTAAAGGAGGGAAAGTTGCTTTGATTTATGCTAACCTACTGAGGAAATGAAGCAAACCTAGACAATTGCCAAGCAATCATGGACATGTAGAGTCCTAGATTGGTGAAAGAAGTTTAACAACCCACGAGCCGAGTAGCTGCCTTAACTCAGTTCATGGCCAAATTTGCTCACAACTCTCTCCAATTTTTTGAAAGCTTGAAAAAGGGAAAAAGTTTTGAGTGGACAAAAGAGTGTGAGAAGCTTTCAAGAAGGTCAGGACCTCTTTGGTCTCTCCTTCAATACTCATCCGGCCACTCTCTCACGACGTCCTTTATACCTTTCAGTAAATGACGAAGCCATTAGCTCGATGATAATAAGGGATGCAAAAGACGACCAAAAGCTGATTTACTTTGTAAGCAAGGTATTGCAAGGCCCCAAGGTCAGGTACCAGAAAGTCGAGAAGGTGGCATTTTCCTTGTTGACCACAACAAGACAACTTCTCTTCCTAGACTTTCTCTTTTCCTTTTTGTGTTTCCTTTTCTCACGGGTAAGAAGTGTAAAAGTCTTCCTCGTTCTTGTATGATTTGGCTAGGTCTTTTTCCTTTTAGGAGTGAGGAAGGCATAGATCACTAAAGGAAGGGGTAAGACAACTTTTTCAACTAGTTCAAATAGCCTTGTTTTCGTCTTCCTTTGAGCTTAATTAAAGACAAGCCAGCTGTTATGTGTGGCTTTGTTTAAAATGATTGTTTGCATTAGGTGAGTTGCCTTTGATTAAAGAACATCCTCCGCTGCTAGCTGTTGTGGTTGGTTATGTTCCTTTCAGTTTATAAAATATCCTTTTCTCACTGTTTTTCTCTTTCTTGTATCGACTGTGAAGCTATCCTGCCCCGAAAGAAAGAACCGTAGGTTTGCAAGGACCCTTGAAGCTGTGTTGTAGCTTGATGAGCTGTTGGAGGTTTGTCGCAACCGTCCCAAGGGCGCCAACGACTTGAGGAGGAAACTAAAATTTAAGATTAAATTTGGGAATCACCACCAACCGATTCTTCCATTAAAAATGAAATGGTACGATTGGACACCTAAGAAAATGGTCTGCGTTTAAGAGTTTAGGTTCGGGGGTTGATTACGGGTAAGGAAGGTGTCAGCACCCTACACCGTCTGTTCTATGAATGGTTACTTATTTAATCTAGTGTTATCTTGCTCAATTAATTAAATTGGTCCTTTATTATTTTAAACAAAATTTTTATTATTTTTTATTTTTAAATGTCTCATTTTGTCTGGCATAATATCAAAAAATGATAAATAACTAAGACAAAGAATGAGTGGCTAAATAGCCATTATTGTATGAAACAAATGTAAGCCGGCAACATGTTATGTGAAGGCGGTAAATTAAAAAAATCATATTTTTAAAGAAATATTTCTAAATATGGAATTTTTAAATAATTTTTATAAAAGGAAATTTTTAGAATGAATGATTTGTGAAATGATTTTCAGAAAAAGAAATTTTGGAATGAGTGGTCAAATAAAATTTTAATTTACCACCACCACAAAGTTAGGGCTATATTAATTTGTTCCCATTTGTTTATATTTTTCTTAAGGATAAAATGAGTTTATTTATTTAATTATTGATGGAATTAGATCAAGCCAATACTCTTGGCAAGACCCAATTGTAATTGCCTCAAGAGAATTTGGAAGAGTTTAGATGATCGTTATCCCAATCCTCCCCTAATCTTTCCATCATCGGCAAGTTTCAAATGTTTTAAGATTTGATATAAAATTCACATCTATAAATTGAAAGGGAAATGATGATAAATTAATATACGGAAAAATATTTTTATTAGAAGTCATCTAAAGTTCTACCAATACCCATGATAAAAGCTCTAGGGGTACCCTCACCTCTGGAATAATCAAAATATTACCGATACCACAAATCAATTTCAAGTATTCCATTATTGGGCTCTTAAATTAACATCAAGGGAATACTAATATAACATATAATATGTACATAATGAATAAGTGATAAATAGAAAGGGGAAAAAATTGAGATAATAATTTAAAGATTGAATTCTAAGTATAAGCCTAAAATAAACATTAAAATAGATCTAACCAAACATCAAGAAGCAAACTAAGAGGGAAAAAATGAAATTATTTACAAAGAGTTCAAACGAAAAGTAGGAAATAAAAGCGAACAAATAAATAAACAAATGACAAATAAATAAAAAATATAAGTGGTGTTACACACTAACCTACAATGCTATGTAAGGAGTGAACATAAAAGATAATTATAACTTTTCTAAGTGTAGATGAGACGCTTGAAGAACACTGTGGATGCTCATCTTCTTTCAAACTTCATTCACCCTTTCTCAAAAAAATGTTGCTTCTCGTCTATTCTTTTTTTTTTCTTTCCAATCTTTTTTTCCTGTGTTGGTGTTGCATTTGTGCCTCTAAAGCTCTTCCTCGGGATTTTTCTACTCTTAGCTATTTATAGGGGTGTTTGTGGGTTGGGTTGGTTCGGGTTTAGGGTGAAAAAAATGTCCAAACCGATCAACCTTGATTGGGTTGGTTTGGTTTGGTTTTTGAAAAAAAATTGAGCAACCCGAACCAAACCGAACCGATTAAGGTTGGGTTGGGTTGGTTCCAGTCATCAGGTTGTCCAATAAAAAAAATTCTCACAACAAGTCATAATTTGGCCAATCATAATGATAGTAGCTTAGTCAAGGAAACCATATTAACCAACATATTTGGACATTCTAGTATTCTACAATACTAATTAAGATAAGAATAAAAAAAAGAAAGTTGCTAGAAAAATATTGCTAGTTACAAGTAGCTTTGAAGAGAAATATACATAAAATTGTTTCCTTTTTTATATATCAGAATGTACATGTTCAAGTCCTTGAGCAAGCAATTAAAAGTGAGTAGGTTATGTTTCCTTAAAACAAGAGCTTTAAGACTTTGGCATTGGTTTAGTACTATGCTTTTAAACTAGAAACAAATACAGTGAGAGTGAATCTTTGGAGATGCATATAAGTGTTTTCTTCGGGTCAATTTTTCTAGTGATCAGGTTCAAATGTGTAAGACCCATAAACCGAACCAATGGTGATCGGTTTTGGTCGAGTTGGACCCGATCCGACCCAATGACCCAAACCAAACCAATTTTTTTTAATTGGTTCGTTTGGTTTGTCGAGTTGATCAGGTTTATCGAACTAGTGAACACCCTTAGTTATTTATAACCCAAGCAGATGAACACTCTAATCCCAATCAATTCAAAAAATTAAATATTTTCCAATCAATTAGGATCAATTTCTATAATTAATGTACAATCATAATTAATCTTTCAATGAATGCTCAATCATAATCAATTAAGTTCAATTTGCACAATTAGAATCAATCTATCATTTATATTCCAAATCACCATTAATGGGGCATTAATTAGGATATCTGAATTCAATTTTTTTTCCTTTTTATATATTCTTTCTTATTAAATTTTAGGGAACTGAGCTTAAGGCTCAAAAATGGATATCAAACAATAAAAATCGCAATGGGTTATTTATATTTTAATTTTTTAGGAAATGCCCAGACAAAATTGGGTGTTGACAAGGTTTAAGGGCTTTTCCAAAGCTCCAGAAAGCTAGACCTGGTGCTTGAAATTTGGACAAATTATGATAAATCTCAAGGTGTCTCTCTCTTATGCTACTGCAGGAGTAGGGTCCGTCACTTTGAGAAACAGGTGCAGGAGCTAGCAGACCATCTATGCTCTCTGGGGGCAGAACGAGGCAACATTGACCAGCTGCGTGAAGTGCCCGAATTGGTTACTTCAATGAGCGAGTTCAAACTTTTCAGTAGTGTTGGTGATACCATAAAGGAAAGAGAAAGGCGACTCAATCATTTGTTCATCATAAGTCATACTAAACCAGGCATCTTTCACAGGGATCCATTGATTCTTGATCCTTTAAGGGTGTAAATGAGAGCATGTAACGATGCTGGAGTTGACAATGTATGCCTTATCAATGGAAAGGTATTTGAAACTATGAATCACGCTCCTCACACTATCATTATCTTACTAATAGGAAGAAATAAGGTATGCTACTCATTGGTATGCTGGGCATATAAAGGGCACACAACCCAAGATGCTTTCTAAGGCACTACTAACCATTGAGTATTGAGGACTATTAGGCTCAAGATGCTTATGGTGCAGGTGCCATTAACTGTGCCCTAGTTATCCATCTCACCCAACCATCTTTTACTAGATCAACCGAATTGATTGTAGCTCCAGCTACCTACCCACTTCCCCTTTCTACGTGGGTGATGTCTTTCCTCAAGCTACGGACGGTGCAACCGACCCTTCAATCATTTCTTTTCTCTCACCACGAGCCCTCCTAGTGACGATTTCTAATCACCGGATTCAAGAGCTTTTGGAGTGTGTATGGGTCGGCTAGAGGAAGAGCATGATTTCTGAAACGAAGGTGAAAGCATGAAAGCGTAAGGAGAAAGTTCAAATTTACCACTTCAAACAACCTGGCCAAATAAGAAGCATTGATTACTGGACTACATATGGCCAAAGACATCGGATCAACCGAAGTCCAGGATTATAGTGATTCCTAATTGATTTCCAGGAAAATTAATATGAGGTACCTAACCAAAGATCCGCAGTTAATCCAATATTTTACAAAGGTTCGGGAACTGATTTCCAAGTTCGAACAAAATGCTAAAGTCGACTGATGAGTCTTATTTAGTACTTATATTTCATATCTTTATCATATGATTTTGTGGGATTTTATCTCCTAATTGATGTTTATTTGCTATTTATTTTAGGAAAGTTGATCTTTGAACAAATCTACTGTAATTATGGTAATTTGTGCAAAGAATCTTCAAGGGATGAAAATAGGAGATTTAGTCAAAGGCTAATCAAGGAGACTCAATCAAAGACTATTCAAGGAAACAAGGAAACTTAATTAAAGGCAAATCAGAGAAACTTTTGCTGTCAAATCTTTTGTAATAATTTGGGCATAACTTTCACTCCAGAAGTTCAAATGACATGATCTCGGTGGATATGGAGAGTTAAGAAAAAGATCTACAAATATTATGTTGACCACTATCACTGATTCGATCAGATTTGATGAGATATGTCCAGCCCGAGTTAATGCCTTTTATGAAGAAAAGCATTCAATTGCTTTAGGATTTCCAAAATCTTATAAAAGGACTTATTCTGCCCTAGAAGAGGGGGAGGAGGCTTTGGGGGAGAGGGCTTCCAGCCCTAAGAGAGCTAAGGAGATCATCAAGGAGCAAGGATTCAAGATCTTCATATTCTTGTTGTCTTGGATTCAATGGAGTTTACAATTTCCTATCTTTTGTTTTCCTATTTCTTGATATTTTTCTAAATTCTTCCTAGCTAGAGTGATGATGTAACTTGAATGGATGATTTATTTGGATTGATAATTCTTAATTTAAGTTTTCTTTCATGATTGAGTGTTCATATCTATTTTTAATGCTTTTATGACTTGATCAACCATAAATTGAACTGATGGTCATGCATAGAATTGGGAAATTCATGTGTGATGTTGCTTCTTGAGATAAACACCATGATTAAGCAATAATCTAGGAATAGATATTGTTGATTGTGTGGTATTACTTGGGATTTTGTTCATTTATGCCTTGTTCTATTTGGAATTAGACTAAGGAATTAGTTAATTCTAAATAGTTGAAGAGAATTAATCTACCAAGGAATTGGGTTTTAATTAAATTAGATATCCCACCATCAATTCTTGAATTTGAATTTAAATTAAGAAAGAATTCAAATAATCGGAAAATCAAGTGAAATCGGACCTCTAGCATCTCACTCTTTGTTTGCTCAACCCCATTTAACATAGTTAAAATTTTAGTTTTTTTTATTCTCTTCATTAATTTGCATCGTTTTAATAGTATCTAAATTAGTAATTTGGTACTTGACAACACAATTCCCTGTGGAGACGATAATTTACTCATCACTTTATTACTTGTGCGATTTGGTACACTTGCCAAATAGCTATCATCGACCTTTTGAGCAAATTGGCCAGTACAAAGGAAATTTGAACAACAGGTCGGTTATACATGAAACCTTGTCCACTTTGTGCATCACCAAGCTAGAGCTTGTATTAATTGTACAAGAGGAAACCTACTAGATGACCCCCATAACCAAGATGGAACACTTCCACTTGAGAACAAAGAATCCAAAAAGGTTATATGGGCATCCACCTAGTTCACTCTTGTAGACAAACACCTGTTTAGGAAAGATTTCCCCCTAACTCTTAAAATGCATAAGGCCACTATAGGCTGAATATGTCATGGACAAAATCCACAAAGGCATTTACAAACAACACCTCGGAAGCAGGTCCCTAGCAGAAAAAGCTACAAGTAGGATATTGTCCTCTCCTTGAAGTTTAAGTTCATGAACTTTAAGAGAATTGAGGAGTTTCTTCATAGTAAGAGAAGCAAGATTCTTTGCTTTTTTGATGACAGTAACTTTAGGCCTTCATTGCCTAGAAAGAAGACTTTTGATAATGGTTTGGAAGCGTCCAAACATTTGGTCTATCCCATTTTAAACAATTCATACTGGTGAACCAGCATGCTTATTTTTTATTCCTTTACTTGAAGGAACCTTCATGGGCCAGGGCAAGAGTATACCAAATTTCTTTAGCTGTATCACAACTATGGACTTTATCACGACTAGGGACTTTATCATGTTCTGAACGTGTGGTAGCACACATCAAAAAATGTTTGGCTTTTGAATTTAGAAGATGCCTTAAGCATTGTCCTTCTGTCCACTGTGATCGAGGGAGTTCTTGTCCTTCTGCGTTGGTGGGCACTTGGTAGCCATTTTGGTTTAAATCCCAAATGTCCATGTTTTGTGCATCAAAAAATGAAATCATCCTTTTCTTCCAATAATCATAGTTGTTTCCGTTGAATAGAGGTGATTTATTTACTACTTGTCCTTCGTTTTCAATTTGAGGTTGTGCTGGATCTTTTCCTCTGCATTGTTAGATGCTTAACCTAAGAGGCTGACCTTTGATACCAATTGAAATAAACATGTGAAACACAAGAAGGGGGGTTGAATTGTGTTTCTTAACCTTTTTGAAAAACTTTTCTCAAAACAGTCCTTGAAACAAACATTTCACAGGAAAGTAAAATAGCATGGACGAAGCGAAAACTCTTTACAGTCCGATAGACGCAAAGAGAGTTTTTCTGAAAATGTTGGACATAAGTTGAAAACTTTATATTTTTAGAAAAGATTAGTTAAGAACGACAATAACAATCCCCAGATGTTAGTTGAAAAGAAATATAACTCAAGGAAAGGGAAGAAAAACTTACACCAAATATTTATACTAGCTCACTCTTCAGGTTCTAAGTAACAAGTATTCTTTTATACACAACCTCTTCAGGCTTACCAGCGAAATAATAAAGGTGTTTTTAAAATAACACTTGAATTTAACTCACAATGAGTGAGGATAACAAATAATCTCAAGTAAAACTCAATACAAGAGTTTAAAAGAAAGTGTAATAACACAAAGTAAAGCTTTGAATAATTTCTCTTGTTCTTGATCAGTGCTTTGAAACTTCAAAGACTTTGGTATTTATAGCTTGTGAGGTTGTTCTTGTCTCTATGAGCTTCTTCGACCAACGACAATATTTATTACCATTCTGAATAGCATTAAATGCATAGAATTGATAACGTGTTGATCTCCTTATGAAAAGTGGCTTTGGTTAATCAACGTCAGCAAGGAATATGATATCTTAGTTCTAATTCTTCTGAACACCCAAAAAGTCCCTTATTTGCTGGTCTTTGTAGTTGTTAGAAGTGTCAGCTCTAACGTACAAAGTTAATTTCTCAAAAGTCACATTTGTCAGATATCTCATCAGCAGTTAATGCACTTTGTTTTGCTTGTCTTTGAATTTCCTTGGACGGATGCTTTATATGAGACAAACAATAGATGATCCAATAATAAATAATATAATTCAAGTTGTATTGGATGCACGATTAAAGAAATATTATAACAGAGCTTGTCTTTCGTCCAAATGGATTCGTCATTTATATGATCAAAAGATATGACTTCGTAAATGTATAAGTTAATTCAAAACTTATTTGTTCTCTTTAATTTAATATTTGTTGTTATCTTCAAAACTCTGAGGGGTTCAATTTCATTGAACAATTTTGGTTCGAATACGATAATAAAATTTGGCTTTGGTTCCAACAAAAATAAGTGAATTAATTTGCTTGTAGGATAGGAATATACGTATGAGTCATGTGTAACCATGAGTAGGGCTTATTCATAATGTTGCCTTCTTTAATTTTTATCCTATAGGAATATAGAGAAAAGGTTGAGAGGGATAGTTTTGTATGACCATCGGAAGAGGCATATAAAAGAATTTGAACCATAGGTTAATAACTCATGTTCATTGAATAAGATTGAGGGGAATTGAAGTTCTCAAATGAAGTGTTGAGGGATATTGCAATCCTATGCTTGTTTCTCTGGTAAATTTCTATTTGCTATCTTGTGCTTTCTTAATTTGATTTTTGTTGCTTTCTAGTTTTGTTTCTTTTTACTAAAATTTTATATCATTTTTTGGATAACAGCAAGAATTCTACACATTGGTAATTAGCTTAATTCAATGACAAATCTCCATGGGAACAATCTTTACCCATTACTTTATTACTTGTTCAACACGTGCACTTGCATGTGTGAAAACCGTCAACACTTTAGTGATTCTGCAAATTGTATATTGTGACGAACTTGTTCATTTTTCTGAGCAAGCCTTGGAAAGTCAATGCTCTTTTTGAACTCTGCAGGATCGTTATTGTGAGAAATTAATATCCTTGTTTGAAGGAGTTTGACCCCTAACTTCACTTGAGAAGCTAGAAATTTGTGGCTGCGTTGTGCTAGCGGCTCTACCAAATGGTATAAACCAACTTACTTGCCTCCATGCTATGACCATAAAGGGTCTTCATTGAAAGGAACCTCGTTCATAATTTTTCTCCATGCTATGACCATAAAGGGTCTTCATCGCAAGGAACCCCGTCCATAATTTTTAATACCTAAAGGCTTAGAACGTATCCCCTCACTACAAAAATTAAGTATAGATAGCTTTTTAGGTTTATTTATTTATTATGTCTCAAATAATTTTATTTTTTATTATAAAAATTTAATTTTAGAACAAAATTATTATTTAAAGTAACAATAAAATATGTAATTTTTTTTAACAAATTTTGTAAGTGACTTACTGATACATTATTTTTTTCATTGATGTATCATTGAAAAATCATGTCATAGGTCAAACTATGAGCCTATGACCAGCTAGAATTAGGGACCAACTCCCTAATCTTGAAGCCTCTGTTGAAATCTTTATTTGTTAATAGCGTGAGGTTTTTTTTTAACGATCAACATCAACTTATATAGAAGGGATCTCACTGTAAATTTAAATACTTAACGCGAACATCTCAATATCAAAATTACAAACAACTTAATCAACTACAATAAATGTTACTAGTTTATACATGATTACAAGGGTCATACATTAAGTTTGCACAAAGTTTAAAAATAAAACACTCAACTATCAACTTTTAAATCAGCCCTTCTCTCTACAATCTTGATATTCAATTCTTGCAAATCTGTGAAAAAAATATCAACAATATAGGGTGGGTCATTTAGATTCAGTGAGTAACCAAGCTATCTAATAGGCTATACTACAATCCTCCATGGTTATTCTTAAGTACAATTCGGCAAGTGCAAGGTCGACCCACAGAGACTTACAACAAAATTTTAGGTATTGATAAATTTTCCAAATCTAATTGGACAATTGTAGAGTTGAATATGTAAGCAATAACTAAATACCAAAATAAATATTAAATCAAATTAAAGCAAGCAAATAAATTGGGTTTAACTCAAATTCAAATGGACTAAGGTTCATAATCCACCAAGATTAATTTTAACACTAACTATGTTAAATTATTTATTCCCAGATAATTTATCTCGTGAAAATCTAGTAGCAAAGCATGTAATCACGAAAGATTTATCAATTGAGTTCTAAAAATAATGAATCAATTGTATGCTTTGTTATCCTAATTGACTATGACTTCTCAAATCATCAATTGTATCCCAAATTAGAAATCACAATTGATATCTAATAGTCATAGCAAACACACATATAGCAAAAATAAACTTAAAACATGAGAAAAATATGATTGAACTCATCTAAAAATTTATTTAAACTAAATGATAGGAAAATAAAGACAATAGGCATTCAATGTCTTAAACTGGGTGATAAAAATGTAACAAAGTCAAAGCCAAAGCAATCAAGGTTTCATCTTCCCCTTAGTATACGGGTTTAGCAAAACATAATAGAATAAAAAGACATCAATATCTCATTGCTAAAAACTTTCTTCTTCTTCCTCCTTTGCAGCTTCTGTGTAGCCTCTTCTATGTCTGTTTGTTTCTTGTGGCCGCTACTCCTCATTATTTATAATGATTTTAGTGAGCCAACAACTCTACCAAGCTTTTCTTCTAGGGTTTCCTATTTGTGCACAAATTCATTTAATGTGCAACTCTTGGTAACAAGGAAAGTATATTTCCTTTCCCTCTTTGAGTCTTCCTAATTACGATGAGATAATAGGGAAAGTCTTCAAAGAATATGAAAGTGATTCAAAATAGGAAACTTCCACAACTAGATTATAGATATCTTCATGAAATCTTGCCAAAATCTTTCATAATTGGGTTAATGATATCTTCATAATTAGGTTGCTGATATCTTTGTAGGATCTTACCAAAATCCTGTAATTATCACAGTTATTTAATAATTAGTCACTCTCAACAAATAATCATTAATATCTTAAAATAAGAAAAATTAACTTATATAATGACTAATAAAAGCCTATTTTTATATGAAAAATGTGTAATATTAGGCTATTATCACAACCTCCAATCATCTTATTGCTAGTCCATAGCAATTAAATGACTCTAAACAAAGCTCAAAATCAAAGTATTTCAAATTAATTCCAATTTTAACTCAACTCAAGAATATCAGTCATGTATCAATATACAGCAATTGTCACAAAAATTTCAATAATCATCAAAACTCAATGTGTGTGAATAATATAACCACTACAACATACACCCACTGTCTCAAAACATCATAACTAGAATCCCAATTAGAGAACATATTTCAACAAATTGCAATCCTCACAAGTATCACACTGATCAATCAATTTGAGACACTTATGTTAGCTTTGTACTAGGCTTTATTAGATATTTATTGTGCCCAATATTAATATTTTAGATGAGTTTAATGTTGTTGGCCCTCATTGGGCTTTAATGCAAATTATGAATAATTCTTGGATTTTGATGCATTTTGACCTTTCCTCCTTGGTTAGGCCATAACTTGGGACTCAGTGATCCATTTGAGGTGATCTTGGTGTCTTTGGAAAGCTAAGACAAGGCTCTACAAGTTTCATGAAGAACTCAAGAGCTGGATTGGACTTCTAAGGGTCCAACATATCCCTGCAATGCAGAGTGGGTTTGTTGTCACAGAAATCTGGGCAGTGTGCACATATTGGACTATATAGTGGGCTATAGGCCTTCTCTTGGGCTGAAACTTGGCCATTGGAAAGATAAGAACCATATGGAGTTCACTGAAGACCATTTAGTCAATAGATGTCGTTTTAGCATGATTATGAAGCTACAAGTTGGTTTGAATTTGGAAACATGTTCTGTCAACCTAACTTGAGGTAGGTTCAGTGTTTTTAGCATATCTGGAGTTCTAAAAGTCCAAATGGCATGATTCAAACGCCAAAATTTCAAGGAGACAACTGGCTACCACTTTCATGAGACCTCCAAGCCAAAATGCACCGTCTAGGTCATGAAAATTAAGCTGGAAGTCGGATAAGAGTTGCTGACTTGAAGCCACCAACCATACACCAACCCACCTACCATGCACCAACCCACGAACCATGCATCAAGCTTCCATATTTGACAATTTCCATGTTTTTACAACTTGTATTCAGATTACTTTCAATTACAAATTGGCTTCTAGGATTAGTATAAATAGAGTCAATCTCTTTGTATTAGACATGATTAAATTTTAAGTAAGTTTGAAGAAAGTTTGAGTATTTGTGAGAGTTTTCTTTCTCTTCTTCTCCATTCTCTTTAGAATTTCGTTTTTGTTCTTTATTTTATGAGTTCTTCCTTCCCATCCATGGAAGGCTAGGCTCTTATAATCAATCCAAGGGATTAGCCATCTTGATGTTTAATTTGGAGATCTTGTTTCGCTTGTTCATATTGCTTAATTGTTATTTAAGTTTCTCTTCTTCCTCTTTTGATTTTTATTTAGATTAAATTGCTTAATTTGATTTAGATGTTGATGTGATAATAGCTTTATTATCATTTATTCAAAGAGAATCACAAAGACTAAACAATATATTAAAGCTTTTTGATAAATTGTTTAGCTTGGTTAAATTCTGGATCTTAAGTTAATCTATGTTGGATGATGCTTACTTTATCTAACATTGGTTAATCAAATCCTAGATGCTTATCTATTAAAGGATTCTTGGATCATGTTGAGGCTTCTTGATGTGATCTAAGGCCAAGACCATGATTAGCAATTAAGTGGATTTCTTGTGATCAATGATGGATTAAAACTCAAGATCGATAAATTTCCTTGGATTGGTTACTTCTTTATATTTGTTTACAACTTTCAGTCTTGTACTTTTTTTCAATGTTATTAATCAACAACAAAACCCCCCTTTTATTATCTTGATCTGATTAAATCTTTGTTCTTTTTGGATCCTTGAGAGACGATTCGGTTCATTCTCTATACTACAAATTAGTTTGTGAATCGGTAATTTTTATTATTTGACGGGTCTCGACAACCTCTTGTCGTACACTCAATAAGAAAGATCACTCAGAAATAGGGTGTCACTCTCAGCTAGTATATGTGAGTGGAGTAGTATGCACAAATCAAATTAAAGATCTCATATATAAAATATTGGGAAGAAAGGCTTAACAAAGAAAATATATATATCGATTCATGGAAGGATGCCTAGAGAAAGACTAAATATCACACTTTTTAGATTAGTCATGTACACTGAGAGAACTATGCAATTCCTTAAGATCAAATATGACTTTTATCAGCTTGTAATATGGGTAAAAGGGAAATAGAGGCTAAAGGGTAATAATAAGTATCAAAGTGTTTCAAGAATATTTAGAAACTCTTTTTCTGCACTTTAAACAGCTTTTTTTTTTTCAAACCTCTTTTTTTTTCTTTTTTACTAACCAAGTTGCACTTTCTTTCTTTTCTTTTTTTTTCACACTTTTTCTGCTTTTTTCTTAACTTTTTTTTTTAACTTTTCTTTTGCATTCTTTTTTTTTTCTTTTCAATTTTTTTTCACACTATCACTTTTTATTTTTCTTATTTTCTGCTTTCTCACTTTTCTTTTTCTATTTTCAAACTCTCCTTATACTACCACAAAGTACAATAATAATGCTTCTTTCTTGAAATACTTGGGAAAAGGTTAAGAAAGAAAGGCTAAACATAAAGGCTCAATAGGGAGACTAGTGGCAATATATGAAAGAACAAAAATATTATGTAGGCTCAAAGTAGGAAACATGACCTAAAATCATTTCTTAAGGAAACACATGACTCAACCAATTTCCATGACATTAAACGTGAGTGCAATAAAAAACTTCTCTTTAGCCAAAAACAATAACAATGAAATGATGCAAAAAAATTTTAAAAAAAAATTATGAGCGAGTAATAAGAAAATAGGATAGCCAAGAAAATACTCTCACAATAAAATAATGGCTCAAAACTCATTGGGTAAAAATTGTATCCACATGTTCTCATCAAGTTCTCTAATTATTCAACTTTTTAAGAAAGAGTAATATGCATAAGTAGCTATGTGAATCTGCAATAAATTGGGTATGATGATTAAAAAAAAATTCACACAGAAGTAGCATAATGAAAACATAACTGAAACTTAAGTGACTCCCACCCCCAATCAAAACCAAACATTGTCCTCAATGTTTAAAATTAAGGCCTAATTAAATGGATGGAAACAAATATTTGAAGAATATAATGGGGAAGAGTCACATACCTGCAATTCTTAGCAATTAAAAAGGAACAAGAAAAGAAGATAATTAAACCCTAAGAATTGTTAGCAATAAAATAGCAACAATAAAACAAAATAACAAAAAAAACTAAGAATCAAAAAACACAATTTTTTTCATATTTATATATTTTTATTTTTTTTGTTAGCCGACATTATTTACATCCCCAAATAAAAGGCTCCAAACTCTAGGAGGCACTTAAACTAACTCAAAAAAAAAAAACTTACCTCAAATTTTACCTCAGTTTTGATAGACAGGATCATCTACCAATGTCTCTTCTACCTCTACATCCTTCAACTCTAGATATGGTTTCAACCGCTAACCATTTACCTTGAAAGTATTACCATCCTTGAAATTTTCTATTTCAATTGCACCATGAGGGTAGACAGTCTTCACCACATAAGAACCTGACCCCCTGGATCTTAATTTCCTTAGAAACAAATGTAAGCGAGCGTTGTACAAAAGCACTTTTTGACTAGATTTAAATGATTTCCTATAGATATAGCTATCATGTGCTCTCTTCATCCTATCCTTATAAGACTTTGCACATTCATAGGCATCATTATGAATTTCTTCAAGTTCATTGAGATGAAGTTTTCTTTGATTACCAGCCTTATCCAATTCAAAATTAAGATGCTTAATAGCCCAATATGCCCTATGCTCTAACTCAACAGGGAGATGACATGCCTTACCATAAACCAATTTATAAGGAGACATCCTAATAGGAGTCTTAAATGCAGTACGATATGCCCACAATGCATCATCTAGATGTAGAGACCAATCTTTCCTACTAGGGTTCTCAGTTTTCTCTAAAATTCCTTTAATCTCCCTATTGGACACCTCAACTTGACCACTAGTTTGTGGATGATAAGGGGTAGCTACCTTATGAGTAATGTCATATTTTTTCATCAAATGCTCAAATGCCCTATTACAAAAATGCTTACCCCCATCACTAATGATAGCATGTGGTGTCCTAAAAAGTGTAAAAATATTTTCCTTTAAAAACTGGACAATTGCCTTGTGATCATTATTCCTACATACTTTAGCCTCAACCCATTTAGAAACATAGTCGACTCCAACCAAGATATACAGATAACCAAAAGAATTAGGGAATGTCCAATTTATGCGTGAAATTGTCCGTGTTCTCTAGCACTGTTCACAAGACTTACAAAACAGATATGTATCATGAAACATGGTAGGCCAATACAACTCAGAGTCCAAAACCTTCCTAGTTGTACATTGGGAGCCAAAGTGCCTACCACATGCAAATGTATGACAAAAGCTAAGAATTGAATTAAACTCATGATCAGAGACACACCTCCTAATAATCTGGTCACTACAAATCCTCCATAGATAATGATCATCTCATACATAGTACTTAGACTTACTTTTCAATTTATCAGATTGAGCTCTAGTAAAACATGCAGGAAGAACACCAATAACCAAGAAATTAACCATATCTGCAAACCAAGGGGAGGTGTTCTTACCTTATAGCTGCAGAAGTTGCTCATCAGGGAAGAAGTCTGATCAATCAATTTGAGACACTCATGTTAGCTTTATATTAGGCTTTATTAGATGTTTATTGTGCCCAATATTAGTATTTTAGATGAGTTTAATGTTGTTGGGCTTCATTGGACTTTAATGCAAATATTGAATAATTTTCGGATTTTGATGTATTTTGACCTTTCTTCCTTGGTTAGGCCATAACTTGGGACTCGGTGATCCAATTAAGGTGATCTTGGTGTCTTTGGAAAGGTAAGACAAGGATTTACAAGTTTCATGAAGAACTCAAGAGCTGAATCGGACTTCTAAGGGCCCAAAATAGCCTTGCAATACAGAGTGAGTTTGCTGTCACAGAACCATCTGGGCAGTATGCACATATTGGACTATATAGTGGGTTATAGGCCTCCTCTTGGGCTGAAACTTGGTCATTTGAAAGATAAGACCCATATCTCCAACTTCACTGAAGACCATTTTGTCAATAGATGTCGTTTTAGGCATGCTTCTGAAGCTACAAGTTGGTTTGAGTTTGGAAACACGTTCTTCCAACCTAACTTGAGGTAGGTGCAGTGTTTTTGACATTTCTGGAGTTCTAAAAGTCCAAATGACATGATTCAAATTGGAGATTTTCAAGGAGACAACTGGCTACAACTTTCATGAGACATCCAAGCTAAAATGCACCATCTAGGTGATGAATTTGAAGCCAGAAGTCAGATAAGAGTTGTTGACTAAAAGCCACCTACCATGCACCAACCCACCTACCATGCATCAAGAAATGGCTTCTAGGATTAGTATAAATAGAGCCAATCTCTTTGTATTATCAAGAATTCAATTTTAAGTAAGTTTGAAGAAAGTTTGAGTATTTGTGAGAGTTTTCTTTCTCTTCTTCTTCTTTCTCTTTAGAATTTCGTTTTTGTTCTTTATTTTATGAGTTCTTCCTTCCCATCTATGGAAGGCTAGGCTCTCATAATCAATCCAAAGGATTAGCCATCTTGTTGTTTAATTTGGAGATCTTGTTTTGCTTGTTCATATTGCTTAATTGTTATTCAAGTTTCTCTTCTTCCTCTTTTGATTTTTATCTACATTGAATTGCTTAATTTGATTTAGATGTTGATGTGGTAATTGCTTTATTATCATGTATTCAAAGAGGATCACATAGAATAAACAATTTATTAAAGCTTTTTGATGGATTGTTTAGCTTGGTTAAATCCCCGATCTTAAGTTAATTTATGTTTGGATGATGCTTACTTTATCTAACCTTGGTTAATTAAATCCTAGATGCTTATCTAGTTGAGGATTCTTGGATCATGTTGAGGCATCTTGATGTGATCTAAGGCTAAGAACACGGTTAGCAATTAAGTGAATTCCTTGTGATCAATGATGAGTTAAACTCAAGATCGGTAAATTTCCTTGGATTGGTTGTTTCTTTATATTTGTTTTCAACTTTGAGTCTTGTATATTTATCAATATTGTTAATCAACAACAAAACCCCCCCATTTTAATTATCTTGATCTGATTAAATATTTGTTCTTTTTGGATCCTTGAGAGACGATTCGGTTCATGCTCTATACTACAAATTAGTTTGCGAACCGGTAATTATTATTATTTGATGGGGTCTCGACAACCTCTTGTCAAAGTCCTGTACAGGGAAGGGATTTGAAGCCCTTACAATGCGGCTCAAGTGATCTGCCACTAATTTCTCTGCTCCACGCTTGTCACGGATCTCTATGTGAAACTCCTGGAGCAGTAGCATCCACCTTATTAGTCGGGGCTTTGCCTCTAGCTTCTTCAAAAGGAACTTTAGAGCTGCATGATCAGAAAACACAACAACCTTAGAACTAAGCAAATATGATCTAGACTTATCCAAAACAAAAACAATGGCTAAAAGCTCTTTTTCAGTTGTGGTATAGTGATGTGATTCGTATCGCAAGTGCACGATTTCGTCAAGTAGTAAAAATATCGATCCACAGGGACTTGGATTATGATTAACAATTACCCTTAATTGTGATTAACTAGGTGAAACCAATGTTATAAAATTGTGGTGATAGAACAAGAACATAGAAACTAAAATCTGGAAATAAATAAGGATATCAATTTTAGAATGAATGCAGAAAAACAGTGTAGATAAATCTGGTTTTTAAGAGATCTAGGATATGGGTTCACCACGATGGTAATTAACAAGTCTGTAATCTTATCACCTCTTCTCAACTAAGTTATACTTGAAGACGAATCATCCTAAAGAATTATTGTTTCCTTTCAGAATACAATAACGTATTCAATCTAACTCAACTTCTATTTTCATGATAATCAAGTTAGAAAGAATCCATTAAGAGCAGATGATTCATAGAAAGCCTCAAGAGTTTTAATCTACTTTCGTGATTTAAAAGCTCAAGTTCAGTTAATGGAGTTCAATTATCAAGAGTCACCTTTCAGTTTTTCCCTTAATAACTAAGATCATGCAAACAATGTGGCCAGCATTTTCATAAACACTTGGTGTGCCAAAAACTGAATCAAGATAAACTTAACATTGAAGAGATAACAATTTCATACATCAAGCATTGTCAATACACCATCGGGTTACTACCAATTCCTAGAACAAAAGAACTACTCAAGCATGTTTATCAAAATACAATCCATAAGAATGAAGAACAACATTCAGAAAATAAAATACAAAGACTAGAAGAGATGAGAAGAAAAACACTGCAGAAAACTTGTGGCTGCTCTTGTGAAGTTCCTCCAAGACCAAGCTCCCTTTCAACCCTAATGGCCTGCCCTTTATACACCACACACTCTCCTCCCTCAACCCTAATTCTTTTTAGGTCAGAAAAACAAAGAATGGGCTGACTCCAGGGCCTCAAAATCGCAAGTATGAAGTGTCAGGCTGCCAACCACGGCCGTGGTGGCCACCACGGCCAGGCCATGGTTGGCTCTGACTTGAAGATTTCGAATTGTGAATGCCAACCACGGCCGTGGTGGCCACCACGGCCAGGCCGTGGTTGGCTCTGCCTAAGAAATTCTGAAGGTGCGAGTTTCTCACACCATGGCCGTGGTTTCAACCACGGCCAGGCCGTGGTTGCCTCTGTCCATCAAGCATCTTGGGGAATTTGCCAAAGTGTCCAACATCAAACTTGTAGCCTTGTGTCTTAGCTTTCCATAGCAACCGGAATCACCTCAAAATGACCTCTGTAACTCAGGTTATGCTCAAATTACTCCTCAGGGGTCCAGCTGATTTTTGAGATCTCAGTATCTCTTCATGGTAGTTCCGTTTTGGCTCTTCCAAGCTTCAATATTGCATCATTCCTGCGATTAAACATAAACACACCGCAGTTATCCGAACTAAAACAAAAACGGAAGATTAAATGAATAAATGTACTAAAAAGATAATGAAATGTATGCAAACTAAACTCAAAATGACATGAAGAATCACACACATCAAATTACCCCAAGCTTAAGGTTTTGCTTGTCCTCAAGCAATTACTAAAGCCAAATAGAGATCTGAATATTCAAAATATGATTGTGAATTAGGAACCCAAAGAACAACAGATCCAAGTAATAGGCATATTCAATGAACATAGAGATGATCAATGTAAAGTCCGATTAGAGGCTTAGGTTCCCTAATTTCATACTTCTCATCAATTTGGGGTCACTCACCTAACCACTCTCAAAGTGTCTAAGGGTGAAGAAATATCACTCAAGATCCTCTTAAGAAAAAGCACTTCCATAAGCTTGATAAGAAACCAAATTTCCACATTTTAAATTGCATGCATGCAAGAATCAAAAGGGCTTTGTATGGGTTTTAACTTGGCAAAGGGAATATTGTTAGGTAGGACAAAGAAAGGATGGCATGCACAAAGGGTTGGCAAAATTTTCAATGAAACAAGAGAACCCAATAGAACCAAATTGGAGAATGATTATATCATAAAAGCACATTGCTAAGCTTCTTGCTAAGCCCTTTCTTTACTTCTTTTTTTTTTTTTTTTATCCCCAAATATTTTTCTATTTCTTTTCTTTTTGATTTCTCTTAAGAGAAAATTTCAACACATAATTCCCTTTCAACTTTCAAACCAAAAATTTTGCTCCATTTAGTTTCTAAAGGGTAACCAATAATATGTCATCATAGGTACCAAGAAATTGCAATAGGCTCAAAATGGGCAACTAATGGTAGTGATATATCAATATACTCAGAAGGCCTGAAAAGATACCTAAAATGCCTTAATCACTTTCAAGCATGCAAACAAAAACTTCGCCTCAAAATGGTTTCAAATCAAGTTCTAGAGCACAGAATCCAAGAGGAACCAACTTCACTCAAACAAAGAGGAGGGGTTAATATAAAGCACATACCCCTTTTTGGCACAAATCTCACTTTTAGAAGTAAAATCAATGAGAAACACAAAAACAGAGAACCTTATGCTAATCATCAACTATCAAAAAGATCAACTCTTGTAATCAGCCTATCACATGATAACAATTTTAGGTTCCAAATTCATTATGTCTTTCATATTGGCAAAAAATTCAACAAGAGGATGCAAACTTATCAAGGGGCAACAAGATGGTGTGATCATGCAGAATGAATGCAATATGCAATAAAAAAAAAATTCATGAAACTAAGGTAAATATGAAACTAACTATGAAAGCATGAAAGTAAATACCCCACCCCAAGCTTAAAGACTTACATTGTCCCCAATGTAAATGATTAAGTTAGAGAGGAGAAAAGAACAAGAAAAGGAAAGGACTCACTGCGGTGGAAAGTGGTGCTGGCTCACATGCCAGTCATACATGGCACGGATCATGCTCTCCATGCCGTGACCTTGTTGTTGGAGCTGCTCCAATATCAATCTTTGTTGAGCTTGCTCGGCATGGATAAGCCCTTGATCGCGAATGAGTGCACCTCGGCTGAATAGCATCCAGAGAGGAATGGATCCGAGCAAAGGCATCGTCAGAAGTACCTGCAGAAGAAGAAGTAGGCCTAGATGGCCTAGTTTGGGGTGGTGGCCGAAGAGGCTGCTGAACATTAATTGGTTCAGGCTCATCGGCT
Source organism: Styphnolobium japonicum (assembly GCA_023212625.1). Lineage (NCBI taxonomy): Eukaryota > Viridiplantae > Streptophyta > Magnoliopsida > Fabales > Fabaceae > Styphnolobium > Styphnolobium japonicum. The sequence continues at coordinate 17,676,573 of JALBWW010000011.1, forward strand.
GTTGGCACACGCCAGTTGGCTGGGTTTCTTGGGGAGATGGCAGTAGGGTTAGGAAGGGGTAGGGGGTGCTGGCGGTTAGGAATCACTAAACAGTATGAATCTTCTTCCCTAACAATCATCTTCATTGCTATACATGCTGTAAGATCAATCCTAGTCCGCCCATCGGCTTCGGCGAAGCCTTCAAGGTCATAATCAAAATGGTGGGCTATTGCAGTGATAAGCCCACCGATGACTATAGAGCCATCCCCCTTTTTGGCAACTTTCAGTAAGTGCCTTACCATATGAGACCCTGTGTCAAGGTGGACTCCATGTAACATAGCCCAAAGAAAAAGGAGTTCGTCTGTGCAGATCGATCCATCACTATCCCCACGGCCAAACAAGGTATTAGCCATTACTCGATGGAGATAGCGAAAGCAGGGGTTTACTAAGGCCGAGGCCTTAGCTTTTGAAGAGTCGTAGGCACCTGCACCTATTGCACTAATCTCATTCCAGAATGACCCGGCTCTAAACTCTATGGGCAGACGTCTATCCCCACCAACAGGCAAAGAGAAGATGGAGTTAAACTCCTCAAGATTTAGCACATGATCATTATTGAATAGCCGGAAAGTTATCTGGCCTTCTTCACACCCTTCCCCTTGCAAAATGTCAGCATTAAGGGAGCTCAAGAATTCCAATGTGGGTCCAATAAGTGTTGGATAATGGGTGTGAGCAAAAGTGCTCCACCCTACATTGTCCAGCATCCAAGTAATGTCATCAGCTAACCCTAGGGTTTCAAGAACTTGGTCATCTAGGTATTTTGTATTTACAATTTTTCTTTTAACAAGCACATTATACCTATCCCTTTGTTCTCTATCCTTAAACTCAATGCCATAAGGGTTAGAGGTAGAAGAATTACCTCTTGAAGAAGTACCACGTGCTCTTGAAGATGAGGATTGATCCATTCTTTGTCTCTTGCTAGCCATTGGTACTTCCAAATGCAATGTAGACCAAAAATTCAGTAAGAACCCCCTTGTATTTGTGAAATTTCGAATTTGGGGCTTAGGGTTCTAAAATTTGGGGGTTTTGGAATCAAGGCCAAATTGGAGGATTTGATGGATGGGTTTGGTTAAGAATGGTTGGGAAATGTGAGAAAGTGAAGAAAATGAGTGGTTGTGGTGGAAGAAATGGCAATGGAGGGGAGGTAGGAGAAACTTGAGGTTTGGCTATGGTGGAATGAGGGATGAGAAAGAAGAAGAAGAAGGATGAAGGAGTGAAAAATGGGGGTGGTTTAGTGTTTTTGATGGAGGGATGTAAAGGTTGATGGTGGTTTTGTGAGGGAATGAGGGAGTTATGGAGGTTGGGAGGTGTGGGTATGGAGGATGGGGAAGAAAGGAAGAAGAAGAAGAAGAAGGAGGGGAATGAGGGTGTGGTTCGTGGGGTTTAATTTACCCCAGGCCACGAACCACGGCCGTGGTCTACACCACGGCCAGGCCGTGGTTCTCTCGGCCCTTTTTTTTTTTGTTTCCTGCAGCCACCACGGCCGTGGCCACCACCACGGCCTGGCCGTGGTTGGCTCGGCCCTTTTTTTTTGTGTTTCCTGCAGCCACCACGGCCGTGGCCATCACCACGGCCTGGCCGTGGTTGGCTCGGCCCTTTTTTTTTTAAAGTTAAATTTCCTCCACCATGGCCGTGGTCCATACCACGGCCTAGCCGTGGTTCCCACTGGACTTGAATTTTCACATGTTCAGTCCACCATTAGTTCCAACCTACACAAAAAACAGTTACCACTCTTCAGAAAGTGATTATTGCTCTACAATGATTAAAGTTTTAAATAAGTAATAAACACAAAAACACAAGGAAATGAAATTGCAATAAAAGAAAACTTGGGTTGCCTCCCAAGAAGCGCTTATTTATGGTCGTTAGCTAGACCCCTGTAATTCTTAATGTGGAGCACTTAGGTTGAGAAGGAGGTGCTGCATTCCCTTCTCTACTGGTTCATCACAAAGGTAATGTTTCAATCTTTGCCCATTCACTTTGAAGGTTCCCGTTGTCTCGCTCCACACTTCAACGGCTCCATAGGGAAATACTTTGCGAACTTGAAATGGCCCAGACCACCTTGACCGGAGCTTTCCTGGAAACAGTTTCAATCTTGAGTTGAAGAGTAACACAAGATTTCCTTCACGGAACTCTCTGCGAAGGATGTGCTTGTCATGCCAACGATTGGTTCGTTCTTTGTAAGATTTGGCATGTTCATATGCATCAAGCCTCAGTTCATCCAACTCTTGAAGTTGAAGCTTCCTTTACTCCCCAGCAGTTTTCATATCAAAATTGAGAAGCTTGATGGCCCGAAGCTTTATGTTCCAATTCAACTGGAAGATGACATGGCTTACCATAAATCAATCGGAACGGAGTCATCCCAATAGGAGTTTTGTAAGCAGTGCGATATGCCCAAAGAGCATCGTCCAGTTTCAAGGACCAATCCTTCCTTGATCTAGATACAGTTTTCTCTAGAATGCTCTTGATCTCTCTATTAGACACTTCCACTTGGCCACTAGTTTGAGGATGGTAAGGTGTAGCAACTTTATGAGTGACCCCATATTTCTTCAGTAGGGTTTCAAATTGTCGCTCAATGAAGTGTGAACCTCCATCACTAATCACAGCCCTAGGAACTCCAAACCTCGGAAATATAATCTTCTTAAATAGCTTGATTACGGTCTTTGCATCACTTGTTGGGGATGGAATGGCTTCCACCCATTTAGATACGTAATCAACTGCTACAAGAATGAATTTGTTGTTACAGGAGGATGGAAAAGGTCCCATGTAGTCGACTCCCCAAACATAAAAAATTTCAACTTCCAGAATGTTGTTCAAGGGCATCTCATGCCTCTTGGATATATTTCCAGTTCTTTGACAGTTATCACAAGAAATTACAAAATTTCTAGCATCTCTGAAGATATGAGGCCAAAAGAAACCAGATTGAAGAACTTTGGATGCTGTCTTTGAGGCACTAGCATGTCCTCCATAAGACGAAGAATGACAGCAATTCAATATATTCTGTACTTCATCCTCTGAGACACACCTCCGATAGATACCATCAGCACATCTCCGGAAGATATATGGTTCATCCCACACAAAATGCTTTAGATCAGAGAAAAATTTCTTTTTCTGTTGATAATTGATTTCTGGTGGTAGGACTCCGCAAGCTAAGTAGTTCACAAAGTCAGCATACCAAGGAGCATTCTCCTCTGAAATGACTAGCAGTTGTTCATCAGGGAATGAATCGTCAATAGGCAAGTTATTCTGCTCATTCACCGGTGGTTCAAGACGGGATAGGTGATCTGCAACTAAGTTTTCAATCCCTTTTTTGTCTAGAATCTCCATGTCGAATTCTTGTAAGAGAAGTATCCAACGGATAAGTCTAGGCTTTGCTTCCTTTTTACTCATGAGATACTTAAGTGCAGAATGATCGGTGTACACAATCACCTTTGAACCCACAAGGTATGATCTAAACTTCTCAAAAGCAAAGACCACTGCGAGCAATTCCTTTTCAGTAGTTGCATAATTTGTTTGGGCTGCATCAAGCGTTCTGCTTGCATAATATATGGCATGCACCTTCTTGTCTTTTCTTTGCCCCAAAACAGCACCTATGGCATAGTCACTGGCATCACACATAATCTCAAATGGTAGACTCCAGTCTGGTGCCTGCAAAATGGGAGCGGAAATCAAAGCTTCCTTCAATTTACAAAAGGCATTTAAGCAATCATTGTCAAAATTAAATGGAACATCTTTTACTAAGAGATTTGACAATGGTTTAGCAATTTTTGAAAAATCTTTAATAAATCTCCGGTAGAAACCGGCATGCCCCAAGAAACTCCGCACTCCTTTCATGTTCATTGGTGGAGGCAATTTTTCAATCACTTCAATTTTTGCTTTATCCACCTCAATTCCTTTTCCAGAAATCAAGTGTCCAAGCACTATGCCCTCTTGCACCATAAAATGGCATTTTTCCCAATTCAAGACCAGGTTTACCTCTTCACAGCGCTGCAAAATCTTTGATAAATTTGACAAACAATCATCAAAGTTAGTACCATATACAGAGAAATCATCCATAAAAACTTCCATGATGTTTTCAATAAATTCAGAGAAAATTGCAGTCATACATCTTTGGAAAGTAGCAGGAGCATTACATAGACCAAATGGCATTCTCCTATAAGCAAAAGTGCCATAGGGACAAGTAAATGTGGTCTTTTCCTGGTCACTAGGATGAATGGGAATTTGGTGAAATCCTGAATACCCATCCAAGTAACAAAAATATGTATGCTCAGCTAATCTTTCAAGCATTTGGTCAATGAAAGGGAGCGGAAAGTGGTCTTTCCTAGTAGCTTTATTCAATTTCCTGTAATCGATGCACATTCTCCACCCTGTGACAGTTCTGGTGGGGATTAGTTCATTTTTCTCATTTTTAGTTACAGTTATCCCCCCTTTTTTAGGAACTACATGCACCGGACTAACCCATTCGCTGTCCGAGATTGGGTAAATTACCCCAGCATCTAACAACTTAAGAATTTCTTTTTTAACCACCTCTTTCATATTAGGATTCAACCTTCGTTGATGATCAATAGATGGTTTATGGTCAACTTCCATCAAGATTCTGTGCATGCAAAAGGAAGGGTTTATGCCTTTAATGTCATCAATTGTATACCCTATGACCTTCCTATGCATCCGAAGTGCTCGAAGCAATTTCCTTGTTTCTAACTCATTCAGATCAGCACTTACAATGACAGGATAAGAAGAGTTGGGACCAAGAAATTCATACCTGAGAGTGGAAGGAAGGGGTTTGAGTTCTACCTTTGGAGCTTTTTCCTCTTTCCAATCTTCAGATTTGAGTTTAAACTCAAGCTTTTCAAATTTGGCATTTTTAGGTAGAATTTCTGGGTTAGCTTCCAACAAACGGGCATACTCCGCTGCTTTGCATTCAAATTCGGACGAGTCTCCACCAACTAGACACGCTTCCAATGGATCTTCAAAGTGCATTTTGGTGGTTTCTTCTTTCACTACTTGATGCAATAAATCAATCCTGCAACAAGAGTCCTCAAAAGAAGGTTGCTTAATAGATTTAGATATATCAAATTCAACCTTATCATCACCAAATACCAAGGACAACTTACCATTTTTGACATCAATAATAGCACCTGCAGTAGCTAAGAAAGGCCTACCAAGAATTATGGGGATTTGAGAATCCTCCTCCATTTCAAGTACAACAAAATCAGCAGGAATGAAAAACTTACCCACTCTAATAGGGACATCCTCCAAGATCCCTACTGGGTATTTGACGGAACGATCCGCCAATTGCAGTGAGATAGTTGTAGGTTTCAATTCACCTACCTCTAGCTTTTTACACACAGAAAGGGGCATAAGACTAACACTAGCCCCCAAATCACACAAAGCTTTATCAAAATTTGTATTCCCAATCAAGCAGGGAATAGAGAAACTACCTGGATCTTTGAGCTTTGGAGGTAATTTATTCTGGATTAAAGCACTGCACTCCTCAGTCAAAGCCACAGTTTCATATTCTTCCAATTTTCTTTTATTGGACAAAATGTCCTTAAGAAACTTTGCATAAGTAGGCATTTGTTTCAATGCCTCGGTGAATGGTACATTGATGTACAATTTCTTAAGAACCTCTAGAAACTTCCCGAATTGCTTATCAAGCTTGGCTTTGGCCAATCTTTGAGGGAAGGGTACCGGGGGTTGGTAAGGTTTTGGGGGAACATATTTAGACACTTGCTCATTTGTTTCCTCTGTTTCTAAGGTTTGTGTCTCAGTTGTTCCTTTTTCTTTTTCTTCACCCCCCTTATCTTCATCATACTCTTTTTTTTCTTTGGAATCTTCTAGTTTCTTTCCACTTCGTAAACTTACAGCCTTACAATGTTCATTAGGATTTATTTCAGGCTGTCCTGGAAATTTACCAAGTTGTCTTTGTGAAGAACCAGCTTGTTGGGCTATTTGAGTTTCTAACATCTTGTTATGAATAGCTAAATTATCTACCTTAGATGTCAATTCCTTAATAGCCTCACTCACAACTCTACCTTGGTGCCTAAACTCTTCATTTTGTTTAGACTGACTCTCAACAAAATTCTCAAGAAGAGACTCGAGTTTAGATTTTTGTACCTGTTGGAATCCAGAAGAAGGTTTAGCACCACTTGGCCCAACTTGGTTTTGATTATTCCGGTAAGAGAAGTTGGGATGTGACCTCCAACCGGGGTTGTAAGTTTGAGAATATGGATCATTTCTCCCCTTTTGGTTGAAATCTTGAAAATTATGGCATGATTCCATTTGCTCCACCGGTGTACCGTGTGAGGAACCAAGTCCAACTTGGCATTCAGCACTCATATGTCCCTGTGCTCCACAAATCTCACAAAAATTGTTAGAAGTAACTATGGCATTGGCATTAGCTTTTTCAAGTTTGTCAAAACGTTTATTCAAAGAATCAAATTTTGACATAATCAAATCAACACCGTCTACCTCAAACTTACCTCCCGAGAGTTTTCTCGGGTTGTTACCTCTTTCATTTGCCCATTGGTGATGGTTTGTGGCTACACTCTCTATGACCTCATAGGCTTCTGTTAACCTTCTGTTCATCAAAGCTCCACCAGCTGCGGAGTCTAGAGATACCTTCGAAGGATATTCAAGACCATTGTAGAAGGTATGGACGATTAACCATTTCTCTAGCCCATGATGTGGGCATGCTTCCAACAAGGCCTTATATCTATCCCAAGCTTCTGACAATGACTCTCCATCTCTTTGAATGAAGCTTGTTATTTGGGTCCTAAGATGAGCAGTCTTGGAAGGTGGAAAGAATTTGTCCAAGAAAACTTGCTCTAATTGGTCCCAAGTAGTGATTGTTTCAGCTGGTACAGATTTTAACCAAGATTTAGCTCTATCCCTCAGTGATAAAGGGAACAAGCGGAGACGGATAGCATCTACAGAGGCGCCTTCAATTCTGAGGGTCTCACAGAGTTCCAAGAACATATCTACGTGGTCATTCGGGTCCCTCTGACGGCAATCCTCCAAAGCTGGTTTTGCCTTATCATAGAGAGCAAAGCGGGTGGTATGGTGAAGTGTCCGGCTTCAATGGTTGGCCGAGCAATCCCAGATCGCAAAACCCCGAGCATTAGGGGCTGCATAGTCCTTCGGGCCTATTTTCATCACGTCTTTGCCATTATGGGAATAGGTTGTTGTGGCTCTCTTGCACTTTGCATTGTTGTCTTCTCCTCCGATGCAAAGTCCTTTCAATTTCGTGGATCTCGCTTCAATGAGAGTTCCAAAACGTCGAGTACTTCGCATAAACAAGAGAAGCTACCTGCAGAGAGCAAAAGAAAAGAATAAAAGAATAACTAGAAAATCAAATTAAGAATTAGATTGATAATCAGAAAACAGCAAATCCCCGGCAACGGCGCCAAAAACTTGATGTGATTCGTATCGCAAGTGCACGATTTCGTCAAGTAGTAAAAATATCGATCCACAGGGACTTGAATTATGATTAACAATTACCCTTAATTGTGATTAACTAGGTGAAACCAATGTTATAAAATTGTGGTGATAGAACAAGAACATAGAAACTAAAATCTGGAAATAAATAAGGATATCAATTTTAGAATGAATGCAGAAAAACAGTGTAGATAAATCTGGTTTTTAAGAGATCTAGGATATGGGTTCACCACGATGGTAATTAACAAGTCTGTAATCTTATCACCTCTTCTCAACTAAGTTATACTTGAAGACGAATCATCCTAAAGAATTATTGTTTCCTTTCAGAATACAATAACGTATTCAATCTAACTCAACTTCTATTTTCATGATAATCAAGTTAGAAAGAATCCATTAAGAGCAGATGATTCATAGAAAGCCTCAAGAGTTTTAATCTACTTTCGTGATTTAAAAGCTCAAGTTCAGTTAATGGAGTTCAATTATCAAGAGTCACCTTTCAGTTTTTCCCTTAATAACTAAGATCATGCAAACAATGTGGCCAGCATTTTCACAAACACTTGGTGTGCCAAAAACTGAATCAAGATAAACTTAGCATTGAAGAGATAACAATTTCATACATCAAGCATTGTCAATACACCATCGGGTTACTACCAATTCCTAGAACAAAAGAACTACTCAAACATGTTTATCAAAATACAATCCATAAGAATGAAGAACAACATTCAGAAAATAAAATACAAAGACTAGAAGAGATGAGAAGAAAAACTCTGCAGAAAACTTGTGGCTGCTCTTGTGAAGTTCCTCCAAGACCAAGCTCCCTTTCAACCCTAATGGCCTGCCCTTTATACACCACACACTCTCCTCCCTCAACCCTAATTCTTTTTAGGTCAGAAAAACAAAGAATGGGCTGACTCTATGGCCTCAAAATCGCAAGTATGAAGTGTCAGGCTGCCAACCATGGCCGTGGTGGCCACCACGGCCAGGCCGTGGTTGGCTCTGCCTCAGAAATTCTGAAGGTGCGAGTTTCTCACACCATGGCCGTGGTTTCAACCACGGCCAGGCCGTGGTTGCCTCTGTCCATCAAGCATCTTGGGGAATTTGCCAAAGTGTCCAACATCAAACTTGTAGCCTTGTGTCTTAGCTTTCCATAGCAACCGGAATCACCTCAAAATGACCTCTGTAGCTCAAGTTATGCTCAAATTACTCCTCAGGGGTCCAGCTGATTTTTGAGATCTCAGTATCTCTTCATGGTAGTTCCGTTTTGGCTCTTCCAAGCTTCAATATTGCATCATTCCTGCGATTAAACATAAACACACCGCAGTTATCCGAACTAAAACAAAAACGGAAGATTAAATGAATAAATGTACTAAAAAGATAATGAAATGTATGCAAACTAAACTCAAAATGACATGAAGAATCACACACATCATATAGTTGGCGTGAGCAGCATCCAGAGTTCTGGAAGCATAGTATATCACATAAGAAGCATCACACATCAACTCAAATGGCAATGTCCAGTTAGGTGGTTGGATGACGGGGGTACTGGTCATGGCCCGCTTCAAGTGGTTGAAAGCTACCTTGCACTTGTCATCAAAATTGAACTCTACATTTTTCTGCAACAAGTAGGAAAGTAGAAGGGTAATCTTGCTGAAGTCTGCAATGAAGCGCCTGTAGAAACCTGCATGACTAAGAAAAAACGCACTTCCTGCACGCATGTGGGGTAAGATAAACAAGTAATCACATTGATCTTAGCAGGATCTACCTTAATGCCCTTACTATATACTACATGGCCTAAAACTAGACCATGTTCTACCATAAAATGACATTTCTCAAAATTTAGCACAAGGTTAGTCTCAATGCATCTATGCAACACCTTAGATAGGCTAGCTAAACATGAATCAAAAGAAGAACCATAGACAGTGAAGTCATCCATAAATACCTCTATGCACTCCTCTAAGAAATCAGAAAATATGCTCACCATGCATCGCTGGAAGGTACTAGGGGCATTGCAGAGGTCGAAGGGACAGGTAAATGTGGTCTTCTCCTGATCCTCTAGTGCAATGTGGATCAAGTAGTATCTGGTGTAGCCATCCAAAAAGCAATAATGGGACTAACCAGCCAACTGTTCTAGCATCTGATCAATGCAGATTCTCTAGTTATTCTGCACTCGGGTTAAAATGAGCTCATTCTTCTGGTTGGCATAATAGTCACTCCGGATTTCTTTAGAACCACTTGCACCAGGCTCACCCACTTGCTGTCAAAGATGGGATAGATAATGCCAGCCTGCTGTAGCTTGGTCACCTCTTTCTTCACTACGTCCAAAATATGAGGATTCAGTCTCCTCTAGGGTTGTTTCACTAGTTTAGTTTCTTCCTCAAGTCATATCTTGTGCATGCATGTGGAGGGGCTAATACCAAGAATGTCTGCAAGTGTCCAACCAATTGCCCTTTTGTGTTGCTTCAAGTCTTCCAATAATTTGGTTTCTTGCTCAGGTTGGAGGTGTTTGGCCACTATGAACGGGAGCTTCTCATCCTCCTCCAAGAATGCATACTTTAGATGCTTGGGTAAGGGCTTAAGTTCAATTGAGGGTTGTTGCTGTACTAACGGTACTAGTTTTGGAACCGAAACCAAATCTTCCAAATTCTCAGTAGTTGCACCTGCACCTGCAAGCTGTGCACAATCTTGCAAAATAACATTATCATATCCCATGGAATCAAAAGAATCACATTTAGCAGCAGGATGAATGACAACATCATTAATAATAACAAAAACAAAATCACTAATGACAGCAAAATCAATGATAATAGAATTAACAACAGCACATGACAAGTATGTAGAAATCTCAGCACAGGCTGCACACATTGCAGTGAGTTTACAATTAGAAAGTCTGAAACAGGCAGAACAAGTATCAAGCAATGCTATCAGTGTATCCTACAATTTCAGGAAACTCTGCCAACATATCAGCATGCATATCATCAACCAGTAAATCAATGACATCAAAACGAAAGACAAAATGATCCTCTAAAGGGTATTTCATGGCAAAGGGTATCATCACCAAATTCCATGGAAAGGGTACCAGTATGCACATCAATCTTAGTTTTAACAGTTTTAAAAAATGGCCTACCTAAGATCAATAGGGGTGGGGAAAAGGCAGATTCATCTTCCATATTCAACATGTTGGAATCAAAGAACCTTTGTGAAATTAGGTTTGGAACCAATTTGTTAGAGAAATAATACCCCATAAAGTTTTGAAGTTAAGAAAAGTTTTAATTTAGAATGAATAAATGAAAGACTCACGTAACTTGTTTTTAAACTGTTTCAACAAGAAAACAAAGTGTTAATAAACAACTACTAGTACGTGCGTCCATTCTTTCTTGAACTAATGGAAACTGAGTATTCGTCCAATACCTTCTGAACTGTTTCACAAATATTATTATATTGATCATCCAATGTTTTCCTTACTAAGCTCAAGTTCAAAGTATTCGTCCAAAAGCCAAAATTCAAATGTGAAGAAATTGTTCATCATTAAATGTTGAGAATGACTCTGACAACATATACTACAAAAAAGTCAACTGAGCCACTTAGCTGACATCGCTAACAACTGCAAAGACCTGCGAATAAGGAACTTTCTGCGCGCTCAGATAAGTCAGGACTAAGCTATCATATTCTTGGACATTCCTGATAATCAAAGTGTCTTTTCAGAAGAAGCTCCACACGTTATCATCTTATGCATTTAATACTGCTCAGAACCGTAATAAATGTTTCCATTGGACGAAGAAGCTTATGAAGACTGCTCCAAATGTTCTCACCTATATATACAAATGTCTTCGATGAAAAAATAAGAAAATAACAATCCGTGTGATCAAAAAGTGTAAAAGAATCAAAGCTTTCATTCTTCCTAGCACTCTTACTCTTGTAAAGAGTTTAAGTCTTGAGATTTATTTTCTATCCTCACCTGTAGTGAGTTAAAAACTCAAGCACTTCTACATCTTTTTTTTATTCAACTTGATGTTTAAGCCTGAAGAGGCTGAGTATTAAAGAATACTTAGATTTTTGAACCTGAAGAAGTTGAGAATACCTGTAATCTTGTAAAAGATTAATGGAAAATCCTTCTAGTTGAAGGGACTGGACGTAACTCTCGGTTTGTGAGAGTGAACCAGGATAAACATCTGGTGTAAGCTTCTCTTCCCTCCTCGTGTTTTATCTTTTGATTAACATCTGGGGATTGCCATTGTTTTCTCAATAAAGGTTTTAAAATAAAACTTGGAACTCTTTCACTGAGTTTGAAGTGATTTATTACAAAATCTTTTTTGCGTCCATTTGGACTGAGAAGTTTTATTCGTCCATTTCGTTTTATTAATTCAACCTTTGTCTTAACAAATTTGCTTTTAACGAAAAGTTTTCAAAAAAGGTTAAGAAATACAATTCAACCCCCCTTCTTGTGTTTCACTTGTTTACTTCACAACACATAAAAATTAGCTGGGAATATTAAATTGTTTGCCCTAACCAGAACATTCTCTAACACTCCTGCAGGATGAGCCGTACTCTGGTTTGCTAATTGAATGACAATGCTGGTGGGCTTTAGCTCTCATATATGTAAGACAGTGTAAATTGACTTTGGTATTACATTGATGAAGGCTCCCAAGTCTAGCAAGGCATGAGTGAACTGTTGGTGCCCTATGGTGCAAGGGATGGTTAAAGTGCCTGGGTCTTTGCATTTGGGAGGCAAGTTAGGTTAAATCAAAGCAGAGACATTCCTCTCCATACTCACTTTTTCAGTCCCATTTAGCTTCCTCTTATGGGTGCATATCTCTTTCAAAAACTTTGCATACTTGGGAATTTGTTTAATTGCCTCCAAGAAAGGTATATTCACCTTAACCTTTTGAAAAGTCTCCATAATTTCCTTATCCAAATCAGTCTCAACCATATGCCTCGACTGTGTTATTTGATTGAGAAAAGGAAGAGGAATGTTGGAAACTGACTTCTGTGGATGTTCACTTTTCTGTAGTACTGAATTTTTTGTCAACTGCTGGTTTGATCTTTTTTTATGCTTGGCTGCTGTAGGATCATTTGTTGCTGAAGAATTTGAATTTACTACAAAATCTTGTTTTCTGGGTCAATGGCAGAATCTAGAATTATCTACTGCATTGATCCATTGATGTGCTTACCATTGCACAAAGCTATAGCACTGACATTGCCTCTAAGGGTTTGGAGTGGTTTGTGAGGGTAATTGGCCAGAACCCTGTGCCTTTAATTCATGAATAGATGTGGCAAGTTGACCAATTTGAGTCTCCAAGTTTTGAATGGTGGTTTCAGTTCTCTATTGAAACTGGATGTTATTGGTGGCCAACTGTTTCACCAAATCCTCCAATGAGGGCTCAGATTTCATGGCTACAAGACCTTGCTGCTGGAATGGTAGTCTACTTGGTCCTGCATGTGGCTGAAACTGATTTGGCCTTGCTTGCAGTTGGAATGGTGATCTATACTGGTTTGGTGGCTGCTGATTGGTTGCATTCCTATATCTCATATTGGGATGGTCCTTCTAGCCAAAGTTGTAAGTGTTGGAGAATGGACCATATTTCTATTGTTGCTGCTGATGAAACTTAGGCTTCCCAGGAAATATACCAGCTGCAGCCACAGATTGGTGTTGAAACTCATAATCATCTTGCAATGTGGGGCACGAATCTGTGGGATGAGAGGAATTAGAACATATACTACAAACTCTTGCAGCCACAGGTGTTTGATGTTGTCTCATGGCTGATTGCCTCACCAAGGAGGTTAACTCATCAATTTGGTGCTCTATCCTCTGTTGGCCACCAAGGGAAACATGAACCTCATTGACTCCTCTGGTTGAGGTAATGACCCTAGTATCAAACTGTTGACCCTTGACAGCCATATTAGCAATTACATCCCTAGCAGCAGCAGGAGTTTTGTCAAGCAGGGCACCTTCACTAGCAACATCAACCATGCTTCTATCCATAAGTAGCAAGCCTTCATAGTAATACTAAATTAGTAATTGGTCACTGATTTGATGATGAGGACAACTCGTGCAAAGCTTTTTGAACCTCTCCCAGTATTCATGCAAAATCTCTCCAATCATCTGTCTTATGCCACATATGTCCTTTCTGACTGCAGCAACTCTTGAGGCAGAGAAGAATTTTTCCAAAAACAACCTCTTCATGTCATTCCAGGATGCTATAAAGGTTGGTTGAAGGTAATATAACCAGTCCTTGGCTGCACCATCCAGTGAAAATGGAAATGCCCGCAACTTGATGTGATCCTCAACTATTCCATGAGATTTCATAGTTGAGCAGACCACATAAAATTCCTTCAAGTGTTTGTGTGGATCCTTACCTGCAAGACCATGAAACTTGGGCAACAAGTGTATTAATTCATATTTAAGCTCAAAATCAACATGAAGGTCAGGATATTGGATACACGAAGCCTTATATGCAACATCAGGGGCAGCAAGTTCTTTCAAAGTTCTATTATTATTGTCAACCATAGTAAAATCAACAGACTCAATATCAGACACTGAAACACTAACAGAAACAGACTCAACAGGATTAACAGAGTCAACAACAAGATCAGGTGCAATGCCAAATTCAATTCCAATTCCAAAAGTAATTCTATTAGCTCTATGAATGCTACTACCAATCCTATGAATTCTGAAAATTGTAATTTCAGAATCAAATGAATGCAAGGTACCAAGATCAGACCTTTTCATATAGCATGCAGCTCATAGGAAGGTGTAGAAAAGCAATAACAACTAAAACACTAAAAATTCCTAAAACAAATACTCCAAAAAAAAATCTACAAGAAAAAGTATCAAATGAATTTTAAAAATTATGGGACTATCACAGGGTGAAATTTACACAAAAATGCTATCCAACAAAATCATAAAAAATCTTAAAAAATTGAAAAAGTGGTCTAAACGATGGAATTTGGCTAAAATAGGGGTGACCTCACTATAAAAAGTGAGTCTTTCTCAAAATAATGTTTTCCATTAGTCTACCAAAATTCAGCTTGATCATAGATACTATACCAAACCAAAATCTTGATATGATGCCTTTTACCTTATTTCAATCGAATTCTTCTTGAAAAAGTATAAAAAAACAAAACAAATACAATTGTTAGGGTTAGATGGTGTCTTGAAATGATCAAATAGTTACCTTGGATCCCCGACAACGATGTCAAATTTGACAAGAGGTTGTTGAGACCCATCAAAATACTAAAAATTATCAGTTCACAAACTAATTTGTAGTATAGAGAATGACCAAATCGTCTCTCAAGGATAAAAAAAAAACAAAGATTCAATCAAATCAAGATAATTAAAAATGGGGGTTTTAATGATTTATAAAGAAAATACACTGGTTGAATTAAAGAAAACTAATTAACAAATTAACCAATCCAAGGAAATTTACCGATATTGACTTTAATCTATCATTGATGACAATGAATTCACTTAATTGCTAACCATGTTCTTGGCCTTAGATCAAATCAAGAAGCCTTAACATGATCCAAGAATCCTCTACTAGATAAATATCTAGGTTTTAATTAACCACGATTAGATAGATTAAGTACCATCCAAACATAAATTAACTTAAGATCCAGAATTTGATATATTGTTAGTCTTTGTAATCCTCTTGAATACATGATAATAAAGATATTATCACATAAACATCTAAATCAAATTAAGCAATTCAATCTAGATCAAAATCAAAAGAGGAAGAAGAGAAACTTGAATAACAATTAAGTAATTTGAACAAATAAAACAAGATCTCCAAATTAAACATCAAGATGGTTAATCCCTTGGATTGATTACAAGAGCCTAGCCTTCCATGGATGGGAAGAAAGAACTCGGAAAATAAAGAACAAAATCAAAATTCTAAATAGAAGAGAGAAGAAGAGAAAGAGAAAGATGCGAAAGCTTGAATTAATGACTAAAAACTAACAAAATGCTACTATATAATGGAATAACAAAGAGAAGAGGAGAAGAAGAATATGTTCCTCCAATGTATGATGTTCCATTTCTCAACTTCCTCTCCCCTTAAATAGCCCAAGATAAGGAGTCATGTTAACTAACCAAATGATAAACAATTACAAAAAAAAAAAACAAAGTTGATATTCTGCAAGATTTTGTATGCCTCTTTCCATGATTTGTATGACCCTCCAACCCACCGAATTGACTTCAGGTGTCTTCATGACAGTTGTATACAATTGTCTCCTTAAACTTTCGGTGCTGGTTTTATGCCAATTGGACTTTTACAACTGAAGATATTCTAAAAACATTGCACCTACCTCAAGTCACGTTGGGAGAACATGTTTCCAAATTCAAACCAACTTGCATCTTCCTAATCATGCCGACAACGGCATCTATTGACTAAATAATCTCCAGTAAAGTTGGAACTATGTGTTTTATCTTTCCAATGGCACCGGTTTTAGCTCAAAAGGATGCATATAGCCCATGATATGGTCCTATATGTGTACACTACTAAGATTCCAGCGACAACAAGCCCACTTTGACTTTCAGACTTATTTTGGAACATTATAAGTCCAATCCAGCTCTCGAGTGCTTCATGAAACTTGTAGATCTTTATCTTAGCTTTCCAAGACACCAAGAGCACCTCAAACGAATCACCGAAGCCCAAGTTATGGCCTAATCAATGAGGAAAGGTTTTATGCATCAAAATCCGAAAGTTAATCACAATTTGCATTAAAACCTAATGAGACCCAACAACACAAAACTCAACTAATAGACTAATATTGGGCACAATAAACATCCAATAATGTCAAGTATAAAGCTAACATAAGTGTCTCAAAATGATTGATCAGTCATCCTAGTTGGTTTTAATTCCCCTAAACCCAATTGCAAGTAAACAGAATATGGCAATAAATTCACACTTGCACCTAGATCTAGCAAGGCTCTCTCAATATGATGATCCCCAATTTTGCAAGCAATAGTAGGTGATCCAGGGTTTTTGTATTTAACAGGATATTTATTGAGAATAACTGAACTTACCTGCTATGTCAAAAAGGCTTTCTTTGGAACATTAGATCTCCTCTTTACAGTAAGAAGATCCTTCAAGAATTTAGCATATGCAGGTACCTGTTTAATAGCATCCAAAAATGGCAAGTTAATCTGCACCTGTTTGAAAATTTCTAAAATATCACCTGACTGTCCAATGTTTTTGGGATTTACTAATCTCTGAGGAAAAGGAGCCCTAGGTAGGGGCAACTCATCCTCATCTAAAGTATGCTCATCCCTACAACCACTGACTTTTGACTTCCTATTATCCCTCACTGGTTCTATGACATGATTATTAACTTGCTTTCCAGATCTCAAGGTGGTGATAGATTGAATTTGCTCATGTTCCTTATTAGAACCTTATGTTTCATTAACTGCATGATGTCCCTTAGGATTAAGGATGGGCTGACTAGGGAATTTACCTTTCTCTCTTTCTGATATTTGACTAGCTATCTGACCAATTTGACCCTCTAATCTAGCTATGTCATTAGAATGTATTATTTTCATCTCTTGCATGAATTCTTTAAGGGTCTTCTCTAATGGTGGTTGTTTCCTAGACTGACTTGCACCTTGATTAGGGACATAAGATGTTTGATGGTAGCCTTGGTTAGGTGGGCGGAACTGATTTTGACTTTCTATAGGTTGACCACCTATGTTACCTAAAAAATGATTTTGCCTCCAAGAGAAGTTAGGGTGATTTCACCAATTAAAAGTATAATTAAGTAAACAAGTGAAACACAAGAAGAAGGGTTGAATTGTGTTTCTTAACCTTTTTGGAAAAAGTTTCGTTAAATAGAAGATTAGTTAAGACAAAGGTTGAATCAATAAAACGCAATAGACGAATAAAACTTCTCAGTCCAATTGGATGCTAAAAAGATTTTGTAATAAATCACTTTAAACGCAGTGAAAAAGTTCTAAGTTTTATCTTATAACCTTTGTTAAGAAAACAATGGCAATCCCCAAATGTTAGTGAATAAATAAAACACAAGAGGAGGGAAGAGAAGCTTACACCAGATGTTTATCTTGGTTCACTCTCACAAACCGAGAGCTATGTCTAGTCCCTTTAACTAGAAGGATTTTTCACTAATCTTTTACGAAGATTACAAGTATTGTCCACCTCTTCAGGTTTACAAGTATTCTCAACCTCTTCAAGTTCTAAGATCCAAGTATTCTTTTATATCCAGCCTCTTCAGGATTAAACAACCAAGTTGAATAAAAGAATATGTAGAAGTACTTGAGTTTTTAACTCACTACAGGTGAGGATAGAAAATAAATCTCAAGACTTGAACTCTTTACAAGAGTAAGAGTACTAGGAAGAAAGAAAGCTTTGATTCTTGTACACTTGTGATCACACAGATTGTTATTCTCCTTGCTTTCTTCTTCGAAGACTTTTGTATATATATAGATGAGAGCATTTGGAGTAGTCTTCATAAGCTTCTTCGTCCAACGGAAACATTTATTACCGTTCTGAGCAATATTAAATGCATAAGCTGATATCGTGTGGAACTTCTTCTGAAAAGACACTTTGATTATCAGGAATGTCCAAGAATATGATAGCTTAGTCCTGACTTATCTGAGCGCGCAGAAAGTTCCTTATTTTCATATCTTTATAGTTGTTAGCGATGTCCGCTAAGTGGCTCAATTGACTTCTTTTGTAGTGTACTTTGTCAGAGTCCTTCTCAACATTTAATGATGAACAGTTTCTTCACATTTGAATTTTGGCTTTTGGACGAACGCTTTGAACCTGAGCCTAGTAAGGAAAACTTTGGATGATCCAATATAATTACTTTAAAAATAATTCAAAAGGTATTGGACGAATACTTAGTTTCTTTTAACTCAAGAAAGAATGGACGCACGTACTAGTAACTGTTTGTTAACACTTTGTTTTCTTGTTAAGAAATTAACAAAACAGTTTAGAAACAAGTTACATGAGTCTTTCACTTATTCATTCTAAATTAAAATTTTTGTTATCTTCAAAACTTTATGGGGTATTAATTCTTTAAACAATTTGGTTCCAAACCTAATTTAACAAAGGTCCTTTGGTTCCAACATATAAGTATCTGAAGATGAATTAACAAACAATCTCCCTATTGCATTACCTTGTTCAATAAAACAATCATTAACAGGAGCAGAAGAATGGCACATAGAAGTAGCATGCATAGAACTACCACATAATGCACATAATTCATTTTGGACATAATTAGCATGACTTACTCCTCTATTTAGTGCTAAGGGCTCGAGTTTACGTGTTAGATTGTCTAACCTAGCCTTTATATCAAAACTATCACTAATCTCATGTAGACATCCCTTCTTATTAGGCTGGTTTGACTTATCCTTACTATTAGAAAAGTCCTGCTGTTGAGAACTTTCAGACAAATCCTCAAAAAAATCATATGCATCTTCTTCACTTAATTTTAAAAACCATCCACCATTCATAGACTCTACCATTTTTCTAGTAGATTGTGTCAAACCATTATAAAAGTATTGCACAAGGCGCCATTTTTCAAAGCCATGGTGAGGACACTTTAAGAGCAAATCTTTAAACCTATCCCAACTTTCAAAAAATATTTCATGTTCTTCTTGACAAAAATCAGCAATTTCCCTTCTTATAGAATTTGTTTTAGACATGGGAAAAAATTTAGATATAAATTTTGGATCAAAAGTTCCCATGATGTAATAGATCTAGAAGGTAAAGAATTCAACCAAGTCTTTGCCCTATCCTTTAAAGAAAAAGGAAAAAGACGTAGATGCACAGATTCATCAAAAAAAAATTGAAATCTAAATGTATTACAAATTTCCAAAATCTCCTTAACATGTAAGTATGGGTCTTCCCTTTCTAAACCATGAAAAATAAGGAGAAGATTAATTATCAAAGGTTTAAGCTCAAAGTGCGTAGCAGTGGTAGTAGGTAGAATTATGCATGAAGGTGGATTAATAGATATTGGGGAAATAGTTCCCTTAGAGGTTTGACTTCCTCCCCTTGCTCAAACATCTCAATTATGGGCTCTATATCGCCACTCACCAATCTATGTGTGTGATCACGTGTCCAAGCTCTCATGCAATGCGCAAACAAAATACAAACATAAAAAAAATTAAAAATTAAAAATTAAAAAAAATTAAGAAAATAAGATAAAATTCAACTAGTAGAAGAAGAAATTTAACAAAAACCTAGAATTTTATTTAACTAAGTCGCTGGCAACGGCGCCAAAAACTTGTTGTAACTTTTTCAAAGCTTTAAAATAGCTCACAAGCACACGAGTCGTATATAAGTACAATTCGGCAAGTGCAAGGTCGATCTCACAGAGACTTAGAACAAAATTTTAGGTATTGATAAATTTTCCTAATCTAGTTGCACAATTGTAGAGTTGAATATGCAAGCAATAACTAAATACCAAAATAAATATTAAATCAAATTAAAGCAAGCAAATAAATTGGGTTTAACTCAAATTCAAATGGACTAAGGTTCATAATCCACCAAGATTAATTTTAACAATAACTATGTTAAATTATTTATTCGCAGATAATTTATCTCGTGAAAATCTAGCAGCAAAGCATGTAATCACGGAAGATTTATCAATTGAGTTCTAAAAATAATGAATTAATTGTATGCTTCATTATCCTAATTGACTATGACTTCTCAAATCATCATCTGTTTCCCGAATTAGAAATCACAATTGATATCTAATAGTCACAGTCAATACACATATAGCAAAAATAAACTTAAAGCATGAGAAAAACATGACTTAACTCATCTAAACATTTATTTAAACTAAATGATAGGAAAATAATGACAATAGGCATTCAATGTCTTAAACTGGGTAATAAAAATCTAACAAAGTCAAAGCCAAAACAATCAAGGTTTTATCTTCCCCTTAGTATACGAGTTTAGCAAAACATAATAGAATAAAAAGACATCAATATCTCACTGCTAAACGCCATCTAGATATTCCTTTGTGTTGTTCACAACTTTCTTCCTCTTCCTCCTTTGCAGCTTCTGTGTAGCCTCTTCTATGTTCGTTTTTTTTTCTTGTGACCATTACTCCTCCTATTTATAATGATTTTAGTGAGCCAACAACTCTACCAGGCTTTTCTTCTAGGGTTTCCTATTTGTGCACAAATTCATTTAATGTGTAGCTTTTGGTAACAAGGAAAGTAGATTTCTTTCCCTCTTTGAGTCTTCCTAATTACTGTGAGATAATAGGGAAAGTCTTCAAAGAATATGAAAGTAATTCAAAATAGGAAACTTCCACAGCTGGATTATGGATATCTTCATGAAATCTTGTCAAAATCTTTCATAATTGGGCTGATGATATCTTCATAGAATTTTGGGAAAATCCTCCATAACTAAGTTGCTAATATCTTTTTAGGATCTTGCCAAAATCCTGAAATTATCACAGTTATTTAATAATTAGTCACTCTTGACAAATAATCATTAATTTCTTAAAATAGGAAAAATTAACTTGTATCATGACTAATAAAAGCTTATTTTTAAATGAAAAATATGTAATATTATGCTATTATCAAAGATTTTCTACCAATTTATAAATTCCTAATTTTTCAGTTGAATTTAATTTGGGGGAAATACGATTAGGGTTGAATGAAAATAATATAGGGTGAAATTAATGAAAAAATTAATATGTGCAGTGATGTGATTACTTTTTCGTTAGTGATTTGAATGAAAAAATAACATAAGGGTTATTATATACTATTATGATAGTTTAGAGAATCGTGTTGGTGAATCTAAAAGCACATAATTTCTTTTTAAACTTCATTCATAGTTAGAAGAAGTTCCTTGCATTTTAATTTAAAATTAAGGATTAAATTGTCAGATGTTAATTTTTTAAAAATCCGAATGCCGTTCTCCTGTTTCTTAATTACAATCAATGCTAAGTCAAAAAAAAGAAATTACAATCAATGCTTTAGGTCAATTGTGAATTGTGATGGATGTGAGTCTAAATATTATGCACGTAGCACCACCGTCGTCTCCTAAAAACATGTAATTTTGTTTTAATTTGTATAATCCTTGGTGAGTTCATTTCTTATATCTTTAAGCCCACTTTTTTAGTTGCATGGACTGTTTCTTTTTTCTTCTTTTTCTGATAAAATCTTTAACCTGGGCTGGTTCTTGTGTCCAATATGGGCCTACTCCAACATTGTATTGGCTATTGGGCTGTTTCTTGTTTCTAATGTGGGCCTATTCCCATATCCCAGCTAGTTATGTAGGGTTTGTTTCACTTTAACTTAAGAAAGAAAGCATCTTTGGTTAAAAAAAGGAAAATAAATTAAATTAAAGAATTAGGTTGGATCACGTGTTGCATTGCGGTAACTCACTCAGATTAGATGGCATCTGAGTGCATTTTCACGTGCCATAATCAGCATATTAGATCTTTTTGAAGATATTCTAATTACACAGATTGTCATCATCCTAGCAATGATTGTAATTGTGGCTGCTACTGAAATTATTTAATTTTTATTTTTTAATAGTAAGCAGCTTCCATTTTATCGGATAATTAACTCCATAATATAATTATACTTTTAGACGTCTTTCTAGTTAAAGACAAATTTTGAATAGGTCATGTTCTCTGCCTCTCTAACCAGCACAACTAATTAACCTATTGCAAAAAGAAAAAAGCAGAAATTCCATTTTCTTTACCCTATTTATAGTTTGGTGCTGCTTCTCTGTAATGGCAAACAAGAATAACAATTTTGCTCCTCCACACTCCCAAACTTTTTCTTGTTCAAAATTGGCTATCTAACCCACTCTACAGTCAACATATATACAGCACAGTCAAATGTACAACTCAGACTACAAATTTGTCGTGACTTCACCACTAAACCCCATTCTATAGTATAATAATCTATATAAAAGCATATTAATTAATTCCACTACAAGTACAGAGCAACAACTTTCTTTATTTATTTCTTTTCTTATATAAGTGATATATTTTATTCAACAAAGACTGCCAACTTGTTCATAATAAAAGGTGAATCTAAGCTAAGGACCCTATAATAGAAGCAGAAACTTACAGAATCAAGAGGGCAGAGAGGAAATGGGGAAAAGCAAGGTTCTTGTTGTGGGGGGAACTGGGTATATTGGGAGGAGGATAGTCAAGGCAAGCCTGGCACAGGGCCATGAAACCTACGTGCTTCAACGCCCAGAGTTGGGCCTCCAAATTGAGAAGCTGCAGATGTTGCTCTCCTTCAAGAAGCAAGGTGCTCATCTTGTTCAAGCCTCCTTTTCCGATCACCAGAGCCTCGTGGATGCGGTCAAGCAGGTCGATGTTGTCATCAGCGCCATCTCTGGTGTTCATATCAGGAGTCACAGCATAACTTTGCAACTCAAACTTGTTGAGGCCATCAAAGACGCTGGGAACGTTAAGGTTTTACCCTTCTTTTGTCTCTTTTGATTGCTTTTTTTTATTACTTTTAATGTACGTCGCTTTCACTTTTAGCACCTGGATTGGATCAATGCATATAGTTAGAGAAAGAGATATACTTGGATTTAAAGAATGGGCAGGGTGTTGAGTTCATTGTTTTTAGTCACTTACATTTTCTATGAAGGTGTACAAATGTTTATTTTTCTTAAACCATTCATTATAAAAGATAAATGTATAGGGAATTTATGATCAAATCAGTGAAATTAAGAAACTAAGTTTCAAAAATCTAATCCCCTACTATTTATAGGATAAATTATTTGAAAAATTATTTACTAAAAAATTAACAAAAATTATTTGTAAAACTTTATAAATTTTTTACTTCTCTTATTTTATTATTATATGAGTTTAATTTTAATTTATTATTAATATAACAATTATTATTATCTAATTATATATTAATAAATTATTAAAAAAATTAATTATCATAATAATTATTTTAAAAAACTTAACTTTTTTAATAATACAGAATATAAATAATAATATAAAAAATTTATATTTTAATGAATAATTTAAACTCTTGTTTTCAATTTCATTTCCTTCACTTCAATACTGTCGATCTCAAAGTATACATATGATTATTCATTATTTGCTTTCTTTTAATAATAAATTATTTTTCTTACTACAAATCAAAGTAATTACGTTTCTAACTTTTATTTGAGATAAATATTTAACCAAATTGTACATTTTATTAAGATTATTAAAATTATATTAATATCGTTTTTAAGTTTTTGTACAATTAGTATAATATAAAAAGAGTAGATGTATCGATAGTTACATATATATATATATATATATGCACGCACATTACATACGATATTTTATATGATATATATTATTATAAATAAGTAAAATATATTTATTTAAAATAATAATAATTTTAAGAAGAAAAATTATTCTTAATTCATAAAAAAAATTTAATATTTTTATTAAAATATTCATAACTTATAAAATAATTTCAAAAAAAAATTAAAATTAACATGATATAAATTTTAAAAAATTATATGAAATATATATATAATTAATTTAAGATAAATAAATCAAAATTTATCACTTCTTAAATTTTAAAAAAAATAAATGAATTTTTCACTAAATTTAATTGAGCCAAATTAAGTCACATTTATTTTGATACATTTTTTATCTAACTAATTAATCGAATCAGTCATCAATTCACTGGTCTATTACTGATCAGTCCATCCAAATTTAATAACAATTAATGTATCTCGACAATAAAGCTGTAACCAAATGCTTGTCTTATAAAAATTTAAAATTTAAAATTTAAAAAGATACATCGGTAAACCTCGAAATTATATAAAATGGGCGTTTTGTAGCTGTGCTGGTGTGCGCACTCCCACACCTACCACATCGACAAAACTTAGAAATGGGCTAAACTCCGGAACAATAAACAATGGTCTGGTAAGTGTGTACTTCGCAGTTTCCATCTTTTGCTAGAAACTAGAATTGGGATCAATTTTCAAAGAGGGTAGGTCAGGTGGGACCCATTGAAATTGAATGTAATACTATTATGTGAAAATGACAATTTATTTTAGTTTTGTGTTTTAATTTAATTTAATTATTAAATTAATTAAATATCAAATAATTTATATTTATTTTAAATATTAATATTTTATTAATTATAAATAAATTATTAATTAAAATAATTTAATACTTAATTAATTTAATAATCAAATTAAATTAAAACACTTTTCAACAAACAACTAAATTTTCTTTCTCCGAACTATCATTATTACCCTCCACTGGCTCAACCTTGGAATCAAAGTCCATTTGACAAAACATTTCAACCAAATAAGCCTACCATCTTTGACTTCTTTTCTTAACTTGATATACCCGTGATCAATTATTTTTTAACTCCATATCATGTATATATTTTTTTTTGGTAGGCTATCATGTATATATTATAAAGCGATTTGTCTCACTCGGAATGTGAACTCCTGAAATGATGTGCACATTAAAAAAATTAACTAATTATATAATATACTGTATTCATTTTGATCGTGTAATTTTATCTTGTTGAATAACCATCGCACTATAAGAAATATTATTCAGAATGTCAGAGAAATACTGCTTGCTTATGCACTCTTCAAAACTAATTGTATGTCAGAATTAAATTTAAACACTTTTCTTGTAACTGTAGTTTTCCAGTGAATAACAAACTTTATTTTTCTAAAAAATATTTTTCTACAATTTATTTTCTCAAAATGTAGTTCTGCACCAATTTACCCAAGATTTGGTTGCCTTATATAGGAGTACTCTTTCTACCCTTGGATTATATTTCAGAACTTAAGCATATGATTATGAGCCATATCATAATTCTCAACTTCCAATTTGGTGTAACTGTATACATGGATACTAAATAATATTATAAAACTTTTTACTTTCCCTCTAGCGTTTCTTGCCTTCAGAATTTGGCCTAGACCCAGCAAGAATGGGACATGCATTAGAACCAGGAAGGGTAACATTTGACGACAAAATGGCAGTAAGGAAAGCAATAGAGGAAGCTAAGATTCCTTTCACTTACATCTCTGCAAACCTTTTTGCTGGATACTTCGCTGGCAGCCTCTCTCAGATGGGGTCTTTTGTGCCTCCAAGGGACAAGGTGCACCTCTTCGGAGATGGCAAACTCAAAGGTACCCTTAAAAGTTTAATAAGATTTCGGCCAACACCAAATCCAGTCAAATAAATATATGTTTTTAAATCAATAAAATTATATATTGTTGAGTCATCAGTTCTGAGAGTATATGGTTGCAGCGGTTTTCCTGGATGAAGATGATGTTGCAACATATACAATTAAGGCAATAGATGACCCTCGAACCCTAAACAAAACATTGTACCTAAGGCCACCAGAAAACGTTCTTTCCCAAGGAGAGCTTATTGGAATTTGGGAGAAACTCATTGGAAAGGAACTGGAGAAGACATACATAACTCCAGAAGGCTTTCTTACAACCTTGAAAGGTAACTCATATTCAATTAATTGTCCTAAATTTAGTTTGTGTATACGTAGTTACATACTTTATTATATGTATTTGGAAAGTAACGTTATTCTCTCAAGCAATTTCTGATTGGTGTGAATTTGATTTGCAGGGTTGGATTATAAACTTCAAGTGGGGATTGGGCACTTCTATCATATTTTCTATGAGGGGTGTCTAACAAATTTTGAAATAGGAGAAGATGGAGAAGAAGCGTCAAAGCTTTACCCTGAAGTGAATTACACACGCATGGATGAGTACCTAAAAACTTATGTGTAACATGAAATCATTCCACAGGAGTTCAGTGGTTCAAATTGAACAATGGTTGTTAGTTAAAATAACGTTAGTTAAAATAACGTTAGTTTGAGGAGATTTTGTGCTTATATTCCCATAGGGAACTGGGTTTCTCGGATCTTGAGTGTCAAATTGATGTTTTTCTTTTTCTTTTTTGTTGCTTAAACTTGCGCATGACAGTTGTAGTTTAAAAAAGCTTCAGTTAATTAATAATACCCTATTCCCTATATTGTGAAAATGATCAACTAACTTAACTAAGCTTTGAAGGAGAAGTCTTCTGCTGCAGTTGCAGTATATGCTCATTTGTAGTATCTTGTAATACCCCCTATAAGCTGGGACGTGAATATTGAGCATACCAAGCTTGGAATGTAGGAATTGGAAGATCTTCGGGGGTAATGGTTTGGTACAAAGATCGGCTATTTGGTCATGGATGGAGATGGGAAGGAGGTGGACAAGTTTATTTTGAACCTTTTCGCGAACGAGGTGACAATCTAATTTTATGTGTTTTGTCTGTTCATGAAAGATGGAATTGGCGGTAACGTGGATGGTAAATTGGTTGTCATAGTAGAAGAGAGCTAGATTGGTAAAAAGGATGTGGAGGTCTTGGAGAAGATAGGTGAGCCACTCCGTTTATGAAAGATGGGATTGGCGGTAATGTGGATGGTAGATTGGTTGTCATAGTAGAGGAGAGTTAGACTAGTAAAAAGGATGTGGAGGTCTTGGAGAAGATAGGTGAGCCATTGCAGTTCACATGTAGTTGCTGCTAATGCTCAATATTCAGCCTCTGAGGAAATAAGCAACAAATAAGTAAATGGGTCAACAAATAAATTTAACAGATAAATACTAACATAAAATAACAAATAAGACAAGATAAATAATTAAAATTAATTAAAGAAAATAATAAAAAATGGCAAGACAAATCAAATAAAAAAGTAATAAGTTGAGAAAAGAAGATAATACCAAAAGAAAGTAAAAAAAAACAAATAAATAAATAAGAAAAATCTAATAGAATAAAATAAAACTAAAAGGAAAAAATACAAAATTAATAACAAAATGAAAAGAGAAATAAAATTAAAAAAAATGAGCGTGATACTTTTGATTTATGGCCAAAAAACCAAGGATAAGGAACCACATTCTTTCCTTTATGTCACAGCCTCCATCTAACATTAATAGAAGTGAGCAAAAAGTTCTTACTTAGAGCTAGATACAGGTTCAAATATTAAAAATTAGCTAAAATACAATGAATCTTCCTCAACTATAGATCATGTGCAAAAAACTCCCTTATGCTTTAAAACTCTCCAATACGACTCCCTTAACACTAAAAACTTATACATGAAACATTTTGTTAACTTTCTATCCAAGATACTAATGGAAACTGAGTCACGTGAGGGCACATGATCTTTCCCACCACATCCCCTTCTTCTTCTTTCTCAAAATCACCCACTCCTCCTTCAAAAGAAAGGGATGTGGATGAGAATACTGAAGAAAAAAGATTGGTTTTATAGGCAATGGTGGGTTCAAAGCCAAAAATGAGGAGGGAGGGATCACGTGCCTTTACGTGACTTGGTTTCCATTAGTATCTCGGATGGAAAGTAAACAGAAGGTTTCTTGTACACATTTTTAGGAGTTAAAGGAGTTGTGTTTGAGAGTTTTAAAACACATGAGGGTTTTTTGCACATGATCTATAATTGGAAGGAGTTTATTTCATTTTAGCCTTAAAAATTTAGGGTGAAGCTTTGGGAGCCTTCAAGAGGTCAATGCATGGACTATTTACTTGAAGTCAAATTTCAACCAAAGAATCAAATTAAAGTAAAGATCAACCACCTCCATTATGATACGACTATTTAGATTACAAACTTAAAGCAAGAAAAAAAAGGATTCAAAGGATTACCTCAAATCAACTATGGAACCAAAGAATTTCTTGATAGCAACCCTCCGTCTCTTGCATTTTGTCTAGCCTCACTCCTTTTTTTTACCTCCATTTGTGATTGCCCTTTGTTCTTCTCTTTATAGATGTAAGCTAGGATTTTAGAGTGAAGTCATGAGGTTGGGCTCTAGTTATGAGCAAAATGATTTTTGAACTTGAGATGAGCCCAGTATATAGGTTTTGCAGTTGGACCATTCTCCAATTTGATGGATTGGGTTTTATTTTGGGCCATCTCTAATTTTATTTTTTTCCTTTTAAATAAAATAATTTTTATTTTATTTATTTATTTTTCTTTAACACAAAAATGTTTTTCATTTTTGTTTTCAATGGCTTGGACAAAATTGGGTATTGACAATAACCCTCATTTACTTGCCCTTTCGAATGAAAAAGACATAGTTTGATAAGTAACCAATTTTAACCTAGCAATACCAATAACTATTCATCAATCAAATCAAAATCTAAAAGAAAATCCCCTTTTTAATTTGAAAAGAAAATTAGGCGTCTAAATACCTAGTATAAAATCATCTAATTGTTCAAAAACCCAAAGCAAGTAAAAGATTAACAAATTATTCAAAAACCCTAGAAATCAACTAGTATTTAAAACCCAGAAATCAACAAGTCTAAATAAACGTAACACAAAGAAAATGAATAGGTAGTTCAAACCCAGAGATCAACAGGTCTGAATACTCAGAACACAGGAAAATCAATAGGTTATTCGAACCTAGAGATCAACAAGTTTGAATACCCATAATGCAAAGAAAAACAACAAGTTATTTAAACCCAGGGATCAACAGGTTCAAATACCCAGAACACAATGAAAAACAATAGGCAAATCAAATATAGAAATGAATGGGTACGAACACCCAGGACAGTAAGGGAATCAACAGGTTGTTTGAAAACCTAGGAATCAACAAGTTCTTCAAAAACCAGGGTCAAGCAATGGATCAACCAGTTATTTGAAAACTTAGAAATCAACAAGTTATTCGAAGACTTGAAACAAGCAAAGGATTAAGAAATTGTTCGAAAACCTGGGAAGCAACAAGTTGTTCAATAACCTAGAAAAGCAATGAATCAACGGGTTATTCAAAAACATGGAAATCAAGAAGTTATGCAAACACTAGGAACAAGGAATGGATTAACAAATTGGTCGAAAACCTGGGAATCAATAGGTTGCTCAGAAAACCCAAAACAAAAGGAAATCTACAGGTATTTCAAACCCAAAAATCAACATGTTCGAATATATAGAATGAGCAAACTAGGTTGTTCAAAAATCTAGTAACACATCAAGATTAAATATATGCTAAGATAATGAAAAGCTTTTTGCATAACTGCATAACTAATTAATTTTTCATGCTAAACATCAATGTTGATGCTGAAGTTTAAATTTGAAATTTTCAATTTTGTGTTAAAAATATCACATAAACATAAAAATAATTCATTTGATGGCAAAAATGTCATTTCAGATTCAATTCAAAATTCATTAAAATTAGGATAAATTACAGTTTACCCCTTGTGGTTTGACTCAAATTCATTTTGCCTCCCTTTGGTTTAAAAAGTAACATTTTAACCCCTTGTGATTTGCTCTGTTATCATTTAACCACCCTGTAGTTTTTTCCCATCCATTTTTTAACAGAAAACACATGTTAGAATTGAGAAATCTATTACTAGCGAAATCTTAAGTGTGATTGGGCATACCACTCACTTGTTTTACCCTTAAATTATGATGAAATTGTATTTTTCATAAAAAAATTTCAAAAGCACCATTATGTCAAAACATATGATAATTTGCTTGAGAATAACCAAGATGACCTTAAAAATGGTCGAAAAAGTAAGTGTACTTTATTGATATTTTTGGGCTTTGGCCTAGTCTTAAGGCCTAACTCAGGTGGGCCAATCCAATCCATAAGACATATAAGGGGGTCTCACCCCCCAAGTATGCCCTAGAATCTCACTTATTCTCTCCGAGTTACTCACACATCTTTAGTGACATGAGCGTCTGTGTGCCTTTGCATTTACCCCCTATCACTACTGGACTAGTGAAGCTATTTGGAGCTCAAGTCCTGTTTGCTCATGCCACTCTTGAGATAGCTGACATTAACAATGGCGCCATCTGTGGGAATTTAGTAAAACTCTCCCATTCCACCATCTTCATGGAGATTATTCTCACCTCTTCTATGATCTGCAAGTACAACCATGGATTCCACCACCTAAATAAAAATTGCCCAAGAAATCAAACCATTCTACCATAGATTTTCTAGATTCCCAACCTTTGTGCAAATTGTTGATCTCTAGCCAAAGCGTGGGTTTGGGGAGAAAAATCATCTCACTATCGTTGTGACACAACCCATCTCCCCCTCCCTAATAGCAAACTTCTCTAAAACCCTTAGCCCCAAAAGGACATAGATTCACCATTTTTACCCAAATCTTCAAGATGCTCATCACTTTTTCACACACCCACTTCATCGTCATCCAACATCTGCCCAAGATTTGGGTTGGGTTGCTCATTTGGACGACCCCTGCTGCTACTCAAAGCTCCCCCGTTGATAGCTCGATTTTTTCGACAACTTGAACTTGTTTTGAAGATTTCTGTGTGCAGCCCTACTCTTGCAATCCTGCATCTGTCTAACTCGTTGGTCATGGTGTCACATGCTTACTTCTGCCATTGAATTGCTTGCCAGCATTTGCTTATCTCCTTACCACGAGTCAGCCACCATCCCTTCTAATTGGTTTACATGCCCTTCTGATTCGTACATGCCCTTGTGTGCATATTGGCCATTACTCGGGTGATCCAAGGACTCAGTTAAAAAAGTGTCATTGTTTGATTGGTTCAAGAGGTGGCTTCCTCCCACTAATCCAACTCGGCAGCTTTAATCAAATAAAAGGGAAGTTAATCATTTTAAGCCTTAATTAGATCTATTTATTCATGCATGTTGACAAACATTTATTTATTTCACATATGCATTTTGAAAGCATTTGTTGGATTCTACTATGCGATAATTGTATTCTCACTGTGTTGTTACATTACGCACATGACATATTATTAGTGACCATTCATATCAATTCATTTACATGACATAAACATAATGCTATCCCTTCCACTTGTCACATGGCTTCCATTTCAATCAAGTTGTCAGGACAATAAATGCCATGTGAAGACATCAATTTATAGCCATTAATTTGTTGCTAGCATAATATTGAATGATTGTCATTAATGTGCCTAGTCTTAATTGCCCATTTCCCCTCCCCCATTATGCTATACGTCAAACTCAAGAATACAAAGGAAGCATCATGTCAACATGTTTTTTGTCCACTGATATTCGAATGGTCCAAGATCTAAGTCTCGATCTTCGTATCACAATGTGGATCTCTCTTACCCATACAATGGTAGTCAATGGTTTCCCAAATGGGTCTCCTAACCTTACGATTTTGATTGCTAACATATTGTTGTTAACACACACAATCTCTTAACAATATCTGGTTTTTCTATGATCATTGTTGTCTGTCTGGTCATTTGCATTATGGCTCAAAAGAAATGTGAAACCTTTCAAGAATGAGAAGAACTCAAAATTACACCCTTAGACTAATTCTTGATCTAGTGTTGATGCATACTTGCCAAACCAGCAAGGTTCCAACCAACCCAATATGCCAACAACCATCCGTCCAGCTATCAGACCAACATGCTATAGTCTCCAATAATCTTATTACAAATAAGCTAAATTTTTACTTCTAGTAAATTATTACCAACTAGTTTGTCCTTTATCATGGTTTCTCTGTGAATTATCATAAATAGGAAAACCAAACTGAGGTCCACACTTCCTCAAACCAATCTGACTTAACAAAACATGTGACTACTTGTTGCCAACTTGTTGAAGACCTGTTGAACTGTCAAGACTCCAACCTCACCAATGCATCAAAGGCCACTTCACCTCATTCGCTAAGTCTCAGCTCGACCACTTCACCTTGGCCTCCTGACTTTAGCTCGGCCTCCTCACCTCAGCTAGGTTGCTAAGTGATGGGTGAAATCCGCAAGTGTACGGTTTCGTCATCAAGTAATAAAATGATCGAATCCACAGGGACTATTAGTGTCTATGAATACCAATAAATAAATTAATTCAATTAAATTAAACAAATTGGGAATAATTGTTGAGTGATAAGAATGTAGTAACCAAGCAATTAAATAAATAAATTCTAAAGTGCAAAAGTTGAGAATGAAAATAGCGAGTTGTTAACAAAGGTTTTCAAATTTAGTAAAACTTTCAGGATTGGGGTTAACCACAATGATACAAGACAAATCCTAATTGACAATCCCTTTTATTAAAATTTAAATTCAAATGAAGGTGAATTACCCTAAATTAGTTAATGTTCTTTCTCAAGAGACAAAAACCATGCTTAATCAAGCCAATTCCTAATCTCGTGGTAATTGAATTCAAATTGAAGCCCTTACAATCTGTGGTAATTCATTAAGTCCTCGAAAGGCTAAACCTACTCTCATGATTTAGGTCGTAAGTTCAATTCTTATGGTTCCAACAATTAGGTTCACCTCTCAATACATCCCTATGTGTCTACGAGATGCAAATATGTGGCTAGCAAATTCACATGAACAAACACGATAAGAATTGAATCATAGAACATTCAAAATTAATAAAAGGATAAATCAAATCAATTGATCATCATCAATGTATCAAAGGGCATTGCCCAATCCTAGAAAGAAAGGAAACTACTCAGACATGAAGAAGAAGAAGAAACCAGAAAATACAATAAAGAACATCCAAACCCGTATCCGGGAGAGAAGAGAAGAAGAAGATCAAGATCCCTAGCCTCCAAAGGTGCCTCCCACAAAATAGAATGTGAACCCTAAAATTGTATTTAGAACAACTATAAATACCCTAAGGGTCTAATGTAACATCCATAAATTTCTATTGTCTGACTTAGATAAATTTTTTGAACATTTTGGTATATTTTGTTACGGAAAATGAGATATATTGAATTAGAGTAATTATTCTGAGATTCTGGTTGTACTAGGAAACTCGGTAGAACCTAAGGAAGAAATAGGTCAAATCTAAACTTTTATATTTTCTCTGGCTAAGAGAGGACTGATCAATCAATTTGAGACACTTATGTCAACTTTGTATTAGGCTTTATTAGATGTTTATTGTGCCCAATATTAGTATTTTAGATGAGTTTAATGTTGTTGGGTTTTAATGCAAATATTGAATAATTTTCGGATTTTGATGCATTTTGACCTTTCTTCCTTGGTTAGGCCATAATTTGGGACTCGGTGATCCATTTGAGGTGATCTTGGTGTCTTTGGAAAGCTAATACAATGATCTACAAGTTTCATGAAGAACTCAAGAGCTGGATCGAACTTCTAAGGGTCCAAAATATCCCTGCAATACAGAGTGAGTTTGCTGTCACGAAAATCTGGGCAGTGTGAACATATTGGACTACATAGTGAGTTATAGGCCTCCTCTTGGGCTGAAACTTGGCCATTGGAAAGATAAGACGCATATCTCCAACTTCACTGAAGACCATTTAGTCAATAGATGTCGTTTTAGGCATGATAATGAAGCTACAAGTTGGTTTGAATTTGGAAACACGTTCTGCCAACCTAACTTGAGATAGGTTCAATGTTTTTGGCATATCTGGAGTTCTAAAAGTCCAAATGGCATGATTCAAATTGCAAAATTTCAAGGAGACAACTGGCTACAACTTTCATGAAGACATCGAATCCAAAATGTACCGTCTAGATCATGAAAATCATGCCAGAAGTCAGATAAGAGTTGCTGACTAAAAGCCACCAACCATACACCAACCCACCTACCATGCACCAACCCACCAACCATGCATCAAGCTTCCATATTTGATAATTTCCATATTTTTATAGCTTGTATTCAGATTATGCACATGTACAAATTGACTTCTAGGATTAGTATAAATAGAGTCAATCTCTTTGTATTATGATAGATTCAAGTTTAAGTAAGTTTGAAGAAAGTTTGAGTATTTGTGAGAGTTTTCTTTATCTTATTCTCCATTCTCTTTACAATTTTGTTTTTGTTCTTTTATTTCTAAGTTCTTCCTTCCCATTCATGGAAGGCTAGGCTCTTATAATCAATCCAAGGGATTAGCCATCTTGATGTTTAATTTGGAGATCTTATTTTTCTTGTTCATATTGCTTAATTGTTATTCAAGTTTCTCTTCTTCTTCTTTTGATTTTTATCTAGATTGAATTGCTTAATTTGATTTAGATGTTGATGTGATAATAACTTTATTATCATGTATTCAAAGAGGATCACAAAGACTAAACAATATATCAAAGCTTTTTGATGGATTGTTTAGCTTGGTTAAATCCCCGATCTTAAGTTAATCTATATTTGGATGGTGCTTACTTTATCTAACCTTGGTTAATTAAATCCTAGATGTTTATCTAGTTGAGGATTCTTGGATCATGTTGAGGCATCTTGATGTGATCTAAGGCCAAGAACACTGTTAGCAATTAAGTGAATTCCTTGTGATCAATGATGAGTTAAACTCAAGATCGATAAATTTCCTTGGATTGATTGCTTCTTTAGATTTGTTTACAACTTTAAGTCTTGTACTTTTTTTCAATCTTATTAATCAACAACAAAACTCCCCTTTCAATTATCTTAATTTGATTAAATATTTGTTCTTTTTGGATCCTTGAGAGACAATTCGGTTCATTCTCTATACTACAAATTATTTTGTGAACTGATAATTTTTATTATTTGACGGGTCTCGACAACCTCTTGTCAAATTTGGCGCCGTTGCTGGGGATCCAAGGCAACTATTTGATTATTTTAAGACCCCATCTAACTCTAACAATTGTGTTTGTTTTGTTTTTGAAGTTTGTGAAGTTTGTTTCAAGTGGAATTCGGCTGAAATTGGGTAAAGGGCATCCTGTCAAGATTTTGGTTCGGTAACATATCTCTGATTGATCTGAATTTTGGTAGGCTAATGAAAATCGTTATTTTGAGAAAGACTCACTATTTATATTGAGGTCACCCCTAGTTTAGCTAAATTCCATCGTTTAGACCACTTTTTCAATTTTTAATCATTTTTATTATTCTGTTAGATATCATTTTTGTATAGATTTCACCCTGTGGTGGTTTTGTATTTTGTAAAAATATTTAGATATGTTTTCTGTAATTATTTTATCTATTTTTTACATTTGTGTGGGTTTTGGGGTTTGATTACTAATCTGAGGGAGCAGAATCTTGATGAGTTAGCTTATCACGGTGAGGCAAATGGCGATTAGGAACGGCCATCGATTACTGTCTGCAAGAACCTGCAAGATTTTGTAGTATATGCTGTAGTTCTTGGTGAACCACAATATCAATAGCCTAGATATGATCCTTATTCTACCACATATAACCATGATTGGGGAGATCATCCTTGGTTCGAACCATATGTTGAACCAATCAGTCTATACCAGCAGCCTATCTTATGCAGCGACAAGCCCGATAAGCATGGAATGCGAGCTCTACACTAGAGGATTTGGTGAAACAATTGGCTCATAACAACATCCAATTCCGATGAAGAGCAGAAGCTATAGTACAGAACTTGGAGACCCAAGTTGGTCAACTTACATCTTCATTGAGTCAGTTGAGCAAACGAAGCATAAATCATCTGATTCTGCAAAACATGAGATCATTGATGAGAAAAAACCAATTGATGATTTGTGTGATGAATTTGCTAGTTTTACTGATTTTGATGATTTTGTTTGTTGTATTGGTTGTGATGGTGATATGTTGTGTAATGCATGTGCTGAGATTGCTGCTTTTTTGAGACATGATGAATCTTTTTAAGCAGATTATGCAGCAACTCAATTTGCAGAAGTAGTGAAGCCGCCAAAATTGGAGTTTATTGTGGCTAAGAACCTCCTTACTGATGAGAAGGAGAAGTTGTTGCAAATTTTAAAGGAGAATCAAAGAGCCATCATACTTGCAGACATTCCTAGCGTTAGCCCTTCCATATGCATGCGTAGGATTTTACTTGAAGATGGAGTTAAGCCAATAAAGCAACCCCCGAGGAGACTAAACTCTTTGATTCTGGATGTGGTGATCCATTACACTGGCTATGGTGTGGCCGCTGGGATTTTGTTGCTTCTGCTATCCATAGGGAGTTTTCTTTCCACACTTTTATTTCATTTTTCTGGTTGTTGTTTTCTTTTTGTTTTTACTGTTTTACTATTGTTTTCAATGTTGATTATGTTTTTATTTGACTGTTACAGTTTACTCTTTTCTATTGCTGTTGTTTCTGCTGTTTGTGTTTTCTGTTTATGTTTCTACTTTTGTTTTGCTATACTACTGATGTTTGTCTTTTATTACTTTTTTTTCTCTGTTTCTGTTTTTATTTTTTATTTTTTCTGCTGATTTTATTTTCTGTTTTCTATATAAATCTTTGTTGAAAAAAAAAAAAGCCACGTTTAAGGTCAATGGCCAGAAATTGAACCATTACTAGGGAAGACCCATCAATCGTGCAAAATCTTCAATCACGCTGGCTAATGACATTAAAAGTAGCGCTTCTTGGGAGGCAACCCAAAGTTTTTTAACTCTTTCTTTTTTTTTTTTCAAACTTTGACTTATTTGCTATCACAGGAATCGAGACAGAAAAAAAACGGTGCCAAGTGAGAAAATCGATCAAAGTTTGATTTTTCTGTCTTTATTTTGTTTATTTTTCTTTGACAGATGATTTTTCACCGGTTAAATGGCGGATAACGGTACTCCGTGAAAATCTTTTTCGATCCCTTGATTACCCACTTAAACTTTGAAATGCGTATATAATTTTACTCAATTTTTTTCTATCTTTCTTCTTTCTTTCGAAATGGATAATCAGCTTTTTAACCTCCGCAAGCGATTCCCTTCTCTCCCTCAAAATACTTTAACTAACATTTATTGTGCAAGGTTTGAGAGATTAAGGATGCTTATGCACAAAGACATCCTAAGACCTCTGGATATACGCTGGTTGATCGAAGCAAAGGTCCGACTCAGAGGTGAATTTTCTGACGATCTTGTTTCATATATGCCAAGGCTAAGTAAAAGTTTATATGCCAAGAAAAGAAGAGCAAAAAGGTTACGGGTCTGCTATAAATGTGCAAGATGGACCTATAACACAAAATGCAGATCAATTGGAATGGCATTTATAAATCGACTTGATAAAATTGACTTCATTAAGGATGGTATGAGTAAGGAGTCTTTAGATAACATTCTATTGACTCTTGAGACGCATGCTAGTGGAGATGTGCAAAGGGCACTTCTCGATTTATGGCCAATATTCCAAGATGAACATGAGCATTATAGTCTCGGGAATCTGACTCAAAAAGACCCTGTTTGCCAATTTTTAAGAAAATTGGATGGGAAGTCGACCATCGGCCCATAGAGAACATTCAAGCTGTTATTGGACGTAAAACCAGAGGAAAATGTGAGCCACAATCACACCTCCTGTAAGTATTATTTTTTTATTTTTTATTTTTCTTCTTGTTTATTAAAAAAATTCAAAAAAATTCAAAAAAATTAAAAAAAAAAAAAGAAAAAAAATCAAATCAAAAGTAGTCGTATTCTTTTGAAATATACGTTGCATATTTTCAAACTTCTTCTGACACATATAGATTAGTCTTTTATCATTGTCATATAGCTATTATCATTGTTGTGCTTATTTTTAAATTTACCTGACACACAGATCTATCCCTCCTTTATAGGTGTAATTATTACCTTTGAGTTTTGATGCCTTTAAATATTGCATTTTGCTCTCTTCAGATCATTGATAAGGTGAGAGTACAAAAAAAAACAAAGAGAAAAAAGAAAAAAGAAAATGGAAGTCACTTCAGTTCGTCGGATCAAGAGTGTTTGTGTCTTTTGTGGATCTAATCCTTGGAAAGATAAAGAGTTTGTAAATATTGCAAACCATCTTGGTCGAGTGCTAGCTGAGAGAGAAATCCATTTAGTTTACGGAGGAGGTAGTCTTGGGTTAATGGGTTGCGTAGCAACTGCTGCACATTTAGGAGGTGGCAAAGTCCTTGGTGTCATTCCCGAGTCCTTTATCTATCAGCAAGCCCATTGGAAAAACATTAGGGGATGAAGTAATGGTATTTTGCATGCACCAACGCATGAACATTATGATAGCAAATGTTGATGCCTTTATTGCCCTACCTGGTGGTTTTGGAACTTTGGTAGAGCTCTTCCAAATTACATCACAGTCACGCAATGAGAACTTTCACCAAAAACCTATAGGTATATTAAATGTTAATGGTTTTATGATAGTTTGTTTTGTTTTCTTAATCATCTTTGTAGAAAAAAGGTTCATCTTACAAGCGACACGTCAAAGTCTTGTATAGCTGCGCAGCTCTGAACAATTGCTTTCGATCAACTAAGCGAATTTGTACCACAACGTGATCCGGCCAATGGCTCCATTTGAATTGGGAACAAGGCGTGGACAAAAAGCAAAAACTTGATTTGACTTTATCCTTGTGAATTTTTGTTTTCTCTTATGGTTTTAGTTTTTTGTATTTTTTTCTTATTTCAGGCCCGATTTGCAGTTTTCTGGTAAGACATTCTACACTCTACCTATCTTTATTTTGACATTGGGGACAATGTCTTAAATTAGTTGGGGGGAGGGATAGTTGACAATACCATGTACATAGTTTAAAAAAAATAAAAACTAACAAGCTAATCTTTATTGTTACTAGCTTATTAGATTTATGATGGCAGAGTAAGGAGTAGTTTTACTCTTGAGACGCATCTTAACTTGCATTTCATAGTAGGTCTTAAATTATTTTTTTTCTTGCAAAAAAAAAAAACCAAAAAAAAACCAAAAAACAAAAATATTTTTTTTTATCTTTTCAATTAATTTTGATGCAAGCATGTGCTGAATCTTAGCTTAATTGATGATAAAAGTATGCAAAATAATTTATAGTTGAATCATTTTCATGATATATATGTGTATATAACTGTGGATATTAGGAAGAAAGTATGGTTGAATTGAGTGAATGTTCCATAACTTTGTGAGTTTTTCGCTTTTTCAAGTTTGGTACTTACATTTGGTTTATTTTCTTTCATGAGTGATGTCAATTATGAATTTATTTTCTAGAACTTGCATTGAATCGATTTGAGATTACATTGGTCTGTATGTTGCCTGAAAATGACAGAGGCATTTTTTTCTTGACTTAGCAGCTTTGGCCAAATAAACATACCTTGCATTTATCCAATTATTAACTCCCTCTAAGCCTATTTGTCAATTCTTTGTTCTTAGCTCATTACAAGCTTTGAGTGAAAAACCATGTTTTACCTTACCTTAGGGAATGGGAGAGCATTGATTTTCTTATTGGAAGAGTTCTTTTGCTTGCAATGATTTAAGTGTGGGGGAATTGGTGTGATGATACGAAATGCTTGGTACTAAAAAAAAAAAACAAAAAAAAAAGAAAGAAAAAGAAAAGAATAGAAAAAGGAAGAAATGTGTGAAGAGAATGAGCATTTTATGGTTTTGGGTAAAAAATTTATGCTTTTTACTTGAGTTACTCCTCAATGCTCTTTTATTCTCTTTGGTTTTAACCTGCTATTATCCATATTGTTCTCTTCCTTCACCTTATAAGTTCCATTACAACATTTTTGAAAGACCTCTTGATTTTTGCAATTTATTTGATCTAAGTAGTGGATAATTGATGTATATGCAAGCCTATGGTAAAATACTTTCATAGTTTGACTGAGTTGAGTGTAAATAGTTAACATAAACACCTTGTGTGATTTGAGTGTTACTTATAAGGAATTTTACTCAATTTGAACATGCCTATTTCTGATTAAAGCATGATTATGCTATACTTTATTCTCAATTGGTTTGATTCAACGATTCTTTGTTAAGCATACTTGACTTATTAATTATGGTTTATATTTGATACAATGCTTGTATTTAAAAATTAGTTGAATTGATTAAATAAAGTATTACATGTTTGTGGGTATCATCCTGGTAAACCCTCACGAGACTATAACTCGTCCACTAAGGACACCTAGGGGTTTAAAGGCTTGTGGCACATGCTAAGTGCCATCGTGTTTTCCTACGAAAATGGATTAGATTAGGTATGTCGGTTTTATGATTTTAGTTTAATAATATGATGTTTCTTGTTTTTCTTTAGTTTTGTTCTTATGTGTTTTGCCCAGGAGTGTAAAAGCTTAAGTGTGGGGAAATTTGATCAATCAATTTGAGACACTTATGTTAGCTTTGTATTAGGCTTTATTAGATGTTTATTGTGCCCAATATTAGTATTTTAGATGAGTTTAATGTTGTTGGGCTTTAATGCAAATATTGAATAATTTTCGGATTTTGATACATTTTGACCTTTCTTCCTTGGTTAGGCCATAATTTGGGACTCAGTGATCCATTTGAGGTGATCTTGGTGTCTTTGGAAAGCTAATACAATGATCTACAAGTTTCATGAAGAACTCAAGAGCTGGATCGGACTTCTATGGGTCCAAAATATCCCTGCAATACATAGTGGGTTTGCTGTCATGAAAATCTGGCAGTGTGCACATATTGGACAACATAGTGAGTTATAGGCCTCCTCTTGGGCTGAAACTTGGCCATTAGAAATATAAGACTCATATCTCCAACTTCACTGAAGACTATTTAGTCAATAGATATCGTTTTAGGCATGATAATGAAGCTACAAGTTGATTTGAATTTGAAAACACGTTCTGCCAACCTAACTTGATGTAGGTTCCGTGTTTTTGGCATATTTGGAGTTCTAAACGTCCAAATGACATGGTTCAAATTGCAAAATTTCAAGGAGACAACTGGCTACAACTTTCATGAAGACCTCGAAGCCAAAATGCACCGTCTAGATCATGAAAATCAAGCCAAAAGTTGGATAAGAGTTGCTGACTAAAAGCCACCAACCATACACCAACCCACCTACCATGCACCAACTCACCAACCATGCATCAAGCTTCCATATTTGACAATTTCCATATTTTTATAGCTTGAATTCAAATTATGTACATGTAAAATCGGCTTCTAGGTTTAGTATAAATAGAGTCAATCTCTTTGTATTAGGATAGATTCAATTTTAAGTAAGTTTGAAGAAAGTTTGAGTATTTGTGAGAGTTTTCTTTCTCTTCTTCTCCATTCTCTTTACAATTTTGTTTTTGTTCTTTTATTTCTAAGTTCTTCCTTCCCATCCATGGAAGGCTAGGCTCTTATAATCAATC
Source organism: Styphnolobium japonicum (assembly GCA_023212625.1). NCBI lineage: Eukaryota > Viridiplantae > Streptophyta > Magnoliopsida > Fabales > Fabaceae > Styphnolobium > Styphnolobium japonicum. Next base: position 17,717,927 of record JALBWW010000011.1, read on the forward strand.
CAAGGGATTAGCCATCTTGATGTTTAATTTGGAGATCTTGTTTTGCTTGTTCATATTGCTTAATTGTTATTCAAGTTTCTCTTCTTCCTCTTTTGATTTTTATCTAGATTGAATTGCTTAATTTGATTTAGATGTTGATGTGATAATAGTTTTATTATCATGTATTCAAAGAGGATCACAAAGACTAAACAATATATCAAAGCTTTTTGATGGATTGTTTAGCTTGGTTAAATCCCCGATCTTAAGTTAATCTATGTTTGGATGGTGTTTACTTTATCTAACATTGGTTAATTAAATCCTAGATGCTTATCTAGTTGTGGATTCTTGGATCATGTTGAGGCGTCTTGATGTGATCTAAGGCCAAGAACACTGTTAGCAATTAAGTGAATTCCTTGTGATCAATGATGAGTTAAACTCAAGATCGGTAAATTTTCTTGGATTGATTGTTTCTTTAGATTTGTTTTCAACTTTAAGTCTTATACTTTTTTTCAATCTTATTAATCAACAACAAAACTCCCCTTTTAATTATCTTGATTTGATTAAATATTTGTTCTTTTTGGATCCTTGAGAGACGATTCGGTTCATTCTCTATACTACAAATTATTTTGTGAACCAGTAATTTTTATTATTTGACGGGTCTCGACAACCTCTTGTCAAAGACCTACTGGTAAATTAATCTTTTCAGGACCTACTGGGAATTTTTAGAAATCACAAGGGTATTTTAGTCTATGTGGGATGAGCGATAAGGCTATGACAATGATATTAGAACTATTGCAAGATGCATTTGAACATGCAAAGATTCCAAGTTTGTTCTATGAGGCAAAGATAACTATCACAAAGCTTGGTTTGAACTATGATGAGATACATGCATGTCCGAATAATTGTATGCTGTATTGGGGTGTAGATGATGAAAATAGGCAAACATGCAAGGTATGTAACATGTCCAGATGGAAACAGAGGGCAAAAGGTGGTGAGACTGAGGCGTCCAATGATGGTAATATTAAGAAAAAGGTGCCTGCAAAAGTTCTTCGTTACTTTCCACTAAAACCACGATTACAGAGATTGTTTTTGTCTTCAAAGACTGCTAAGGATATGAGATGACATGCTATGGATAGTAACAAGGATGGCATGATGAGACATCCTAGAGATTCTAAAGCTTGGAAGAGGTTTGACGACTTAAAAATTGTGTTTGCATCAGATCCGCCAAATGTGCAACTTGCATCAGCTACTGATGGTTTTAATCCCTTTGGTAGTATGAATGCAAGTTACAGCATTTGACCAATTAATCTTATTCCATACGACACCCCTCCATGGGTGTGTATAAAGCAAACATCTTTTATCATTTCAATGTTAATTCCTAGTAAAAGAATGCAAGGGCATATAGATGTTTGCTTACAGCCTCTAATCAAAGAGTTGAAGGAGTTATGGCAAAAGGGTGTGGATGCATATGATGCTTCTATGTGAAAGATGTTCAAATTGCATGCAACTTTGACGTAGACGATTATTGACTTTCCAGGGCTGGGGACCCTTTTCGGATGGAACACATACACCGAACTAGCTTGTCCATCCTGTAACTTTGACTTTATTCCTTGTCATCTTCCTCACAGTAAGAAATGGTGTTTTATGGGTCAACGTCGTTTTCTTGATCAAAGACATAGATTTAGATTGAATAATGTTCGGTTTAATGGAGAGTAAGATATGCGAAGTCCACCAAAGCAATTATGTGGTTCAGAAATTCTTTAACAAGTTGAAAATTCTTGGTCGAAGAGCAAGGTATCAGAAAATATATATTATGATAGTTATATGTTGTTTTCTTGCATTAAAAGTATACATTATGTTCTTTTGTATAATAAATTTCACATTCTCGTTTTTACATGAAAATTATTAACATTCTGATTTTACAGGAATGCCTAAGACAAAGAGGTATACTAATAGGTGTCGGTTTACACCAACTCAGCTTCAAGCTAATTCTTTAGCATCCCATGGTTCACCTCATTGTGAGCCTGTACCTCAAACTGATCTATTCACTCATCATGTAGGCCTAACTGGTTCATCCACACACCATGAATCTCAAAATCCGCCATCCTCTTTGCCTGATGCCCAAAACCCCCCATCCACTCATGGGAGAAAGTCTAATAAATATTGGACAATTGATGTGATTGGTATGTGATTTATAATTTACTAGTTTTGATTAAATTATATTTTTGGAAACTAATACGTTGGTCGACTTTACATGGTAGATGAGATGGGCGTTGTAAAGGAAGCACGTTTGAGGGTCCAAGATGTGTGGGTGCTTCCTTAGGAGAACAAGGTGGTCTTCGAATGGAGTCAGGAGGACCAACCAGTTAGAGACGTAGCTGGTCTTTTGGGGGGGTTTTAGGATCAATTGCAAGCAATTTTAATAATTTTCCAATTAGCTATGAGAAATGGCCTAAGGTTCCATCAACCTACAAGGAACATGTCTACACAAACATTATAAAGGTATGAACTATATTTAATTGAATGAAATTAATTTCTAAATTGGTTTTGTTTACTAAAATCTAATTTATTATATTTGTCTTGAAGGAAAAGTTCCAAGATGATGATGGGCATAACAAGAAGTTGCATCCAGAGGGCATTCCTAGAGACCAAATGGCAACTTTTTTGGACAATAGATTGAGTGCCAAAACTATAGTAATTTGACATACATTGAAAATGTTTAGTGATGTTTATTATTTAATGACTTTGTTGCTTTTGTCAATAATACAAGAGATGTGTGATAAAAATACTTTCAACCAACTGAAGCAGATAGTTCTTCATACAGTTGGATCTAAGACAATAGCTAGGAAGAAGCGTGAGCTGGTATAATTAGTTTATTCAAGTGATCTCTAATCATTTTGAGAGCTGAAGTAATTATTTCATGATGTTACTAATATGTTTAAAAAATTTTAGGAAATCCAAACTATGTGGCCCTATTGTAGAGGGGAAATGTATTTTATTACCCACAAGAAAAAGGATAGGTCTTTTGTTAATGATGAGGCTAGGCAAAAGAGTGTAAGTATAATATTTTATTTATAAATTTGTATTATAGAAAAGTTAACAATTATTATATTCAAGCTTTGGATGCTTAGTTACATATATTGTTTAATCTTAAATGCAGGAACAATTAAACTTGCAGATTGATGGGACTTCTTCCCAAACTGCTTATGAAGATGATGCTTATGTTAAGGTCTTTGGGAAAGAGCACTCAAGACATGTTTGAGGTATGGGATTTGGGGTCTGCCCATCTCAGGTCTTCGAATCCACCAATCATTGCTATGGGGGATGACGATGTCTTCCTCCAATGGTGCCCTATCAAGGCAACAATGGAAAGAGTTGCAATCACAACTACAAACAAGTAATGAGAGGGTTAAAACTTTAGAGGAACAAATGGCTTATTTTTTGCAAAATATTGTGGATCACGTGTCGCCTGATTTTCGCAACTCTAGAGTCAATCAAGTAAATTCATGTTTTGGTTGATTTGATTTTTAAACACTTAAGTAATTATGTAAGTTTTCATTTAGTACTAATGTTATAATGTTTAACTAGGTTGTGGCAGTGATATTTAGGTATATTGTGGCTTTTTTTATTATGCTATGAAGCTTATGGTGTCTTGTGCTTTATGTTGTTGATTATGATGAGAATGACAATTGAAATTAGCCTATTGAAATCATATGTAATCATTGATGATATTTGGTGGGTAAGTGTCAATAAGCATGTCACTTTAATTCACTCCAACAATTTGAATCTATTAGAATCTAGTCCTATGTTCAAAATCAACCTCATAAATAATAGTTCTTGCATCAGAGTATCATATTTCTGCTTAGTAGTTGGTCTATACAAGATGCATAATGTATGGAAATAAGTCTTATTCTGGTGAGTCTTAGGAATTTAGGAGCAAGTAATTACCAAATTGCATGCTGAAGTGCAAACCATGCTGTTTTTTTTAAGTGACTTGGTAGAAAGGTTTCAAGTGAATGGTGATTGGATTTGATGCAAATACCCTTCTGGTTAGAAGGCATTGTGATCAAGTTCTTTGTTAGCTTGTAATGTTGTAGGCATGATGATTACGTAGAATCAGTTACCGAAGAAACTTATTTTAGAATGTTTATAAAATATTTATTACAATTAGCTGATGTACAATAAAATGCACAATTTCAGGTTACAAACTTGGGTTCACCAACAGAAGTAAGATGCTCTTTCTCCACTAGTCATGAACCCCAAAGCCATGAACCATCACTTCCTCTTGCTTAGTTCTTTATTTAGGATTTTGTTACTTAACATTTTCTAGCAAGAAACTAATAGACTTGCATTTCGTGTTATGCTGAAATTTATGTTAGAATTCTTTATATGTAGTTTTTATTTTAAGTAAGGCATGAATTTGATGTCGTTGGATTCTTCATTTTATATCGAAATTTAATGCTTCTCATGTTTTGGGATTATATTTAATGCTTCTCATGTTTTGGGATTATATTTAATGCTTATGATGTTTTGGAGGTTTAAAAGAATACTAAAAGCACATGTGAAATCAACAGCAGCAAAAAAGAAAATTTCACAAATAAAAAGAGCTATGAAAATTATCATAAATAATTACTGCAATTTGAAAGCATTGTTAAACAGGTGAAAAAAACGTAATTTGAAATTTTGGTGGTGGTTAATTTTTTAAATTTATACAAATAGTAGCGGTTACAAAACTACCACAAAAAAATAAAAATATTTATCAATTAATAATCGCGGCGGTTTATAAACCGCTGCGACATTTTAAAAAATATATGATAAAGAATAATAGAAACCGCTGCGAATTGTAAAATAACCTTTTCTGGCCTAATTGTAGCGGCGGGGAACCGCCTCGAATATCCGGAGTCATAGTGATTATTCCAGCGGTTGTGTAGAACCATTGTAAATCATCCTCATGGCACTAGTAATTGCAGTGATTGGTTAACCACCGCAAAAGTTGTTTAATAGCAATTTAAACCGCCGCGAAGTTATTTTCAAACCACCTTTTTTTTGTTGAAGTTAGTGAGATTCAAGATGGAGGAGGTAAAAACATTGGGGTAGTCAACAATGGCATATTCAACCATTCCCACAGGAAAAGAATAACCATGGGATATGTTAAGTTAAGATTGCACAAGGAAGGCACCAAAGTAAAGATTCCCTCCCTCTAACTGCAAACAAAAAGAGATGGAGAACCCAATTCCATCTACCCCTTGAGATCCTCTGATCAAGAATCCTTTTCCTTTGCTGCAATGGCCTCATTGCACTGCCACATACCTATCCAAGAGACTTGCGAGACAAACTGCCATGACAACTCATATTCCATCTTTGTAAAGGAAATTTACTATGTAAAATTAAAACACTAAACAAGCTATTGACTAGTTGTATAACTTTTTAAGCTATTAATACATTTATGACATTTCATTGCTTTGTATAGTTTTTAAGTTACCTAAGTTACAATTATGATTTGTTGAATTTTATGTTTCAAATGAGTTGTTTATGCAGGTTTAATTTGGTAAATCATAATAAATAAAACCTACTTTAGTTTTGTTAGATTAGCTAAGGATTAGTTACAAAATGGTAAATTAGCTATAAATCAGTTACCGGTTTGCTAAGGATTCATTATGGATTTAGTAGTATTAGCTACAGATTTGCTACTGATTAGCTTTAAATTAATTAGAGTTTAGTTACAAATTAGCTAAGGATTGACTATTAATACTTGGGAATGTAAAAAATTAGCTAGGGAATAGCTACATAATTAGCTACGAAAATGTCTTGGCTAATATGTTATGGAAATAAACACATTTTTCTAAAAAAATTTAACTAGGGATTAGCTACGAAAATTCTTGAGTTATTTTATTTTAGCTACAGAACCATTTTTGTAGCAAATTAGCTACCTAGATTTTGCTATGAAAATTTCTGTAACAAATCCATAACTAATTCGTAACAATTTTTGTAGCTATAGATTAGCTAGATATTTGTTACGAAATTTTTCGTAGCTAATCCATAAATTTCTTGTAGTGGATAATACATTATTGGATGACAGTGTAAAATAACTTTACACTAACAGTTAATCAAAATTAAACTCATTAATTTTGCCTTGAGTTTTATGTAATTAGCAATAATATATGAACCTACACCAACCTACCTGCTTAACTTTTCAATTGCTACCAACCGAAGTTTCAAGACTTCTTAAATCTGAATTTCTAAGCTTTTCCTTAATCAAGAAATTTCTCGAAAGGAAATATTTTTGTGTAGATTTAATGTATATAAATTTTGTACATTAAGTTAATAATCAATTAATACATCATTATTTTACATTAAATATTATATAAAATTTTGTGTCATAATTATTTTATATTTAAAATAATGACTGGTTGATTATTTATGAATTTAATATATAATATATACAATTTGTCTACACAAAATTTCTTGAGGAAGTCAATGGAGGAGCAAGCTAGATATTAGTGGCCATCAAACCTATGAAGTAAAACTATACCTGCTTTCACTGAAACTATCTTCTGATCAGGTTAAATCGATACGAGCGAAAATTACTCTCATTCAAATTAAAGAGTATGGAAAACACACCTGCTCCCCTGTAATAAGGAAATTTGAAAAGGAAAGCTATTGCCTATGGTGATGTGATTGGTTAATACTCTTCATTTAGAACTTTTAGGCTTTTAGCACATGGACTCCGCCGTTGGTTTTAATGTATAATGTACAGAAAAAATATTAAAACTCATGCATATATGGAGTGATAAATAAATTTAAAGATTCATTAGCGGTGTCAAGATGTTCTCAATTGTAAACCGCCATTACTCCGTTATTTTCCATTTTTTATCCAAAGGGTAAGCAAATATACCAACTGCATAGTTCACAAAATATTATCATATAACAAAAACTAAATAATAAACAATTCGTGTGATGGTACTTTTTCTCCTTTATTTTTTCTCCTTACTGCTTATATTAGTCTTTGATCAGAGCTTCGAGTCCTTATCATCCCTTGCTAAAGCAGACTCAAAATTTAATTTTGATCAATCGACAGTGTAAATTTTTTTATATTGTCATCTAATCATGTGTTGTCAAATTATTAAAAGAGTTTAATTATCACAATAACCACCTAACAAGTCTAATTCTTTTAATGGTATTAACACATAATTAAATGACAGTGTAAAGAAATTTTACAATAAATTAAAATTAAATTCTTCAAAATATTCGCTAGTTATTAATGTCAATCATGTGTGTTGAATATATGAATTAAATACCGCATAACTTCATTTGTGTACTATTCAAATTGGCACATAATACTTTTGTCAAAGTTCAGAAGAAATTCTCTGTTTGTAATAAACTACTTTTATGTTTAATTCGTTAACAATGGCATCCACCAACTTATTTAGAGTAACTCGCGCAATTGCACTGCTACAGAAGAGATACTTTTGCTTTGCTCCTTTTTGGTGTACAGAATTACGAAGAAACCCTACTAATGATTTTATTTATAATAAAATATTTAATTTAATTTTATCTATTATAGTATAAAATTAAGAGTTAATTTTGTCTCACTGTTAATATAAATTTTTTTATACTATTATTAAATTATGATGTGGTAATATTTATACTATAAAATTTTTTTATACAATTTCATTTTTTAAATAATTATTATAATTAAATTCATTTAATGATATAATAATACATGATTAAATGATAATATAAAAAAATTAAATTAAATTTTTTTTAATAATATAATAAGATATTATTAATTAAATAATAGTATAAAAATATTTTATACTAATATAAATTCACAATTAAATCATATATATTACATGTACAAATTGACCAAATTTATACAACTCCTTATAAATATTTGAAGGTAAAGTTGATTTCATCAAAAGTCTTTATATAGCTAGTCTTTGCAAGTTAGTTTTGAGGGTGGAACAAAAGGAGAGAGGAAAAGGAATGGAAAAGAGCAAGGTTCTGGTTGTGGGGGGAACTGGGTATGTAGGGAGGAGGATAGTGAAGGCAAGCCTAGCACAGGGCCATGAAACCTACGTTCTTCAACGTCCGGAGATAGGGCTAGACTCTGAGAAGCAACAGATGCTACTGTCTTTCAAAAAGCAAGGTGCTCGTCTCGTGGAGGCCTCCTTTTCCAATCACCAAAGCCTCGTGGATGCTGTGAAACTGGTCGATGTTGTCATCTGCACCATGTCTGGTGTTCATTTTCGGACTCACAACTTATTGATGCAGCTCAAACTTGTTGCGGCCATCAAGGATGCAGGGAACGTTAAGGTATGTACATATATAACCCCAAAACTTCAATCTTTCAAGTCCATCTTATACAACGTTAAGGCACACCAATTATAGTGGACATCCCCCACCTAGGACTTATGGATGCATCATTTTTATTTTTATTTTTTTATAATAACAAGTTTAGGAAGAAGAGAAATTACCTCATTTCAAAATTAGGATTTGTTACAAATTCCAACTAGAACTTACAATGATAAGAAATTGAATCCAAGAATGATAAGAAATTGAATTCAAAACTTCTGAATTGACACAATTCCATCATATGAGTTAAATCAACCCTGATTGTTATTTCTAGACGCATATATTTGCCTTTACACGTAGCCTTCCTTAAGTGAGCTAATTCTTTGGTTGGATTTGCTTGCTATTGTAGGGGTAGAAGTATTTTCCAAATATTTAATAAAAATCTACCATTGTGAATTAAGATAGAGGAATGATGTTTTCATGTTTCTTTTTTTTTTTCTTTCATTGCTTTTTACATTTTTTTATTGTAGGAAATAATTTCTATACCAAGCCTCACATTAATTTTTTACGAAAAAAATAAAACAATCTCTGTAAAAATTTAGAATAGTGAACTTTTATACTACAAAATAATATAAAAACAAAAGATATATTTTTCTTTAAAATGATAATAAGTTACTCCAATATACTACCACTCAAGGCTTTAGTAACATATTTGAATAAGTCTTATCAAAATTATTTCAATCAATTAAGTCAAATTACGTCAATAAAAAGAAAATCTTGAAATGGACCTTTTTTTCTTTAAAAGAAAAGTCAATTTTTAAAAATTCTAAAATAAATATTAGTATGTGTAAAGACCTTGCTCACCTTCCCCCACTCTATAATTCATTCATGTGAAGTAGAAAATAAATGAGTTTAATTTTAATTTAAAGAAATTTTATATTATTATTTAATTATGTATTAATACATTATTAAAAAAATTTAACTATCATAATAATTATTTAAAAAATTTAATTCTTTTAATAATATGTTAATGTATACATGATTGATATATTAATATATAACAATAGATTAAAATTAAATCTAATAAATAATATTTTAAGAATTTTATTTTGATTTATTATTAATGTAAAAAAAATTTATACTATTATCTAATTATGTATTATTAAATTATTAAAAAAATTTAATTATAATAATAATAATTTTTAATTTTTAATTTTTTTTAATAATATATTAATAATATAAAATATTTTTACACTTTATAATAAATTAAAATTAAATCGATGGACGAATAGTCAGACATACTATCGTCACATCATATATATATATATATATATCTGACCTGCGTTTTTGGTTTTCCATAGGAAAAGGCATCACACGATGGAATTGAGCGATCATTATTGCCATTTGTCAACTAATTAACGCTTCTTTGTGTGTATCATCAATTACTTGGGAAAAGATATATATATTTTCCTTCTTCAAAGAAAACATAAAGTGTATGACTAGTATTAAATTTCTTGAGTTTACGGTTCGACTTTTTACTGGGAGCAGAAAAACAAAATAAATAATATATATTTTGGGCAAAACCGGGAGAATAAACATTTAAAAAAAGTGGTGGGGATTAGTTAAATTATTGTGAGGTTCATTTTTATTTTTTATTTTGGCTAACGAGTTCGAATAAAAGAAGCATTTAATATTAGTATATGAATATCTAAACTATGAAGAATCTGAAATATTTAGTCATTAAATATGTAGGATATATTAGAGTTTATTATGTATAAAATAGTAAATTGTTTATTATGTATAAAATAGTAAATTTTTGTCCTATGTATTGTTGTTGTCTTAAGGTTGCATTCACTTAGTATAAAAGGCTATCCTAGCTACACACTCAAGACCCAAAAAAAAAGTTTTATTATCCGGTATTAAACTATTAGGCCTCGTTTGGTTGGTTATATAAAATATGATAGTATAAGATAAATTTATATAATTAATACTTATACAATGTTTGAATTATTAAATCTAACTGTATAACTTATTAGATAATATTATCTTATCCAACATATGCATAAGGTTATATATGCCTAAGGGAAAGGATATTTATCCTATACAAAATAGAAATTTTGTCTTTCTCTAGAAACTCTCTCTCTCTCTCATGAAACTCTCTTTCATTAGAAAATTTCTCTCTCTAGAAATTGCTTTTTTAGAAACTTGTCTCTCCCTAGAAGATTTTCCTCTCCCCCCAGAAACTCTCTCCCTCCAAAAAATTCTCTCTCACTAGAAATCGTCTCTCTTACTAGAAATTGTCTCTCTCTTAAAAACTTCTCTCTCTAAAAATTATTTCTCAAGAAAATATTTCTCTCTCTAGAAACTCTCTTTTTCTATAAAAAAAATTCTCTCTATCTAAAAAATGTCTCTTTAAAATTTTTCTTCTATCTAGAAAATGTCTCTTTCTCTCAAGAAATTCTCTCTCCCTTTAGAAACTCTTTCTCAATAGAAAATCTCTCTAAAAATCTTTCTCCCTATAGAAAGTCTCCCCATCTAGAAATTTTCTCTATAGAAAATCTCTCTCAATAGAAATTTTCTCTCTAAAAAATCTTTCTCTATCTAGAAACTTTCTCTCAAAAAATCATTCTCTCTTGAAAAAATTTCTCTCTCTCAAGAAATTCTCTCTCCCTCTAGAGAATCTCTTTTTTTAGAAACTCTTTCTCTATAAAATCTCTCTCTCTTTAGAAATTCTCTTTCTTTAAAAAATCTCTATCTCTCTAGAAAATTCTATCCCTCTAGAAACTTTCGCTCAACAAATTCTCTTTATATCTCTCTAGAAACTCTAAAAATCTCTTTCTAAAAACCCTCTAGAAACATATTCTCTAGAAAATTTCTCCCTCTCTCTCTCTAGAAACTCACACACTCTCTCTAGTTAATTTATTGATTTTTATTATACATGAATATATTTGACTAATTAAATATTTTGTTTATCCTATATATATTGCCTTTATACATTGTAATAACAAACATATGATAATAAAATTATACAATCTCATATCTTATACCACATCAAATATTTTATAATATAAAACCTTGTACGATGAATAGTTTATCATATACTATTCAATAACTCTTATCATATCCTACCTTATCTCGATGGATATTAATATCAAGGTAGAATTTTATTCCTTTCTTTTTTTAGATCTCCAGAAAAAGCTTTACAATAGGAAAGTGTTAAGGGGCGCTTCAACTCACATGCACCCTTAGATTCAATAAGAAACAAAAACAACAATGCATGTGTATAGAATTTTTTTTTTCTTAATTAAATCTAAGGACCAAGGGGCGCAAGCGCTTGTGAAATTGAGTACTCCTCAGTATTTCCTTTTATAATAACTAGTTAGAGCTTGTGATAGGAATGAGTTACTTACTAATAGTTAAGTAGTTAGTCAAATAATTATTTTGTAAACTAAACTACTTGTATAAATAAGATTTAGAGAACTCATTGTAAAGGAAGTTGGATGATTTGAAGAATGAGATTTAAGGTTTGATGTGGCTAGAGGACAAGATGCTAAGATTTAGTTATTCTATCTACTTGATTCATATCAATTGATGCTTTCATTATTCTCTCGCTACAATGAGAGAAAGCGTTGATGTGAAATTGGAAAAAGAATTTTTGGATCGAATGAAGGCGTGTGTTCGTGAAATCAATGATCAACAAAGATCAACTGCTGAAAGATTACTGATCGAGGGTAGAAAATTCCATGAAGGATATGATAGAAATGTTGCGCCTATGGTTGTCCATGCGTGATGCTGCATATGAAATTCCTTCAGAATCAATGTTGATAGAAGTTGGTGGTATGAATGTGAAGCCATTAATGGCATCTCAAACTCTCCTCAACAATCAAGATGACGATTTTGTTTCAACACAGACTCAAGAAAACAAGTTGGTGTATGAAGATGTTGTATCAGTGAATCAAGAACAACCTGTTCATGAATTTGCTGATAAAATAATAGACAAATCCTTTGATTCTGCGTCTAAGATGCAGGTCCCAAAGTCCATTGAAAGGGAAAGTTCAAAATCAGACCTGAAAAATACGCTGAAGGAGATAGAGTCTGAAATCTTGCTAAAAGGGGTTATTGAGAAAATGCATGAAATCAAACTTGAAGAATCTGTGAAACCCAAATCACAGAGTTGAACAGGCGCAGATCTTGAGGATTCCAACCAGTTCGAAAATTTGTGGGGATATCAAGACTTACTACAACAGTTGACATAAATTCTCTTAACTGTTTCGCTCGCTCAACCTTCGCAATCAATGGAACTTTGGACAAGAAAGATGGCGAGAAGAAATTTCTTGTCTTTGATCCTGGGGGTAAGAACCATAATTGTAATTCCCTATGTGAGAATTTCATGAGCAATGGTGAGTTTGGTTCCAAGAGTGCACTCATGTCAGGATCGTTCTTGGTCTCCAGGGACGAAAATGCAGTCTTCCACCATTCTGGAAGAGACACCTTTAAGTCGATCATGGGCAAACTCACCATAGCCATCGACGTCCAAAATCTCGGTTCATCCGCAAAAGGCGTCTTCGATCATGTTTCTGAGTTGATTTCCAACCCATTGAAGATCAAGTTCCGATTAAGTGATTTGATCTGCGAAGGCGTCGTTTGGGACGTAGAAGCTGTTTGTGACCCTAATGCTCTGAAGACCATAGTCCCTCTCTTTCACGTCCATCTTTGCTTGTATTAAAGTGGTCTCAACTTTGGGTCCACAGAGACAATAATCAAAAACCAAGGAAGCCAGATCCACCGGTCTAACACACCGAATAGAGATTGCAACCACAAGAAAGACATGGTTGGCTTTTCATATAGGTACAACTATATTTTTTCAGAAATTATTAGAAACTTGAACCGGTCGTGGTGGAGACGCATGGTGTCGTTGAGGGTCATTGAAAGCCTCAAATTTTGGTTGATGCGTGAAGATGGGCTTGCCGATGCTGCCATGGCCAACGCTGCTTCAGAAGTTAAGAGGTTAGCGAAGCAACTTACTGCTATTGAGGATGGGTTTCTCAATCTTATTCTTAGAAATTATGGAACAAAGCCATTGATTGCAATTGGTCGACCTTGTTGTCTGATTGGCATTATCTGGAAAGAGACATTAGATATTATCAAAATCGAAGACTCTTGTGCTGTAATTGATTAAAAAATTGACTCTAACACGGTTATTGATGTCGTATTGAGAAATGAAACTTAGTTCGGTCCCACCTTGCACCAAAACGTGTACTGCCAATTTGACTTGAATTTGGAAGTCACTTTCAACAAGGAAGGGAAGGCCACAGTGTAGTCATCTTAAATTTTGGTGGGATAAGTACACAATTACGTGGATTCAAGTTCTGTTGCCTTGCAGAATGCTAGTAATTCTGGAAATATTGGCTGGAGTGCTGCAAACTTGTGTTTATTTAGCATTCTATAATTTTTCAACTACTTACTATACATCAACCTTGAGGACAAAGTTGTTTTGAAGGGGTAGGCATTGATAAGAATGAGTTAGTTACTAAGGTTATGTTTGGAAGTTTTATGATGGATGAAATGAAATGGAATGAGATGGAATGTAATGGAATGGGATGGGATGGAGTAGAATAAAGTTTCTATACCATTGTTTGGATGTTTAGTGATGGAATAGGATGAAATGGTAATAATTATAAATTTGTAGTTTCCATATTACCCTTACTTCATACATATTAATCTTAATTATTTATTTTATAAAATTTAATTTTTTGAATAACATTTTATTTTCATGTACATTTCCATAAGTTCTTATAAAAATGTGAAATGAGAAATGTGAAAGAGTTTTTTAAATTTATTTTAAGTTAGGATAAATTTGTAATTTATAATTGATTCCATCCCATTCCTCCAATTTGGGAGGGAAGAAAAATAAAGGAATATGGTGGTATGGAATGGAATGGAAACCCCCTCATGCCATTCCTTTTCATCCTCTTTTAAAACATCCAAACAATGATATCTCTTACCCTTTATTCCATTCCATTCCATCATTTACCACTAATCCAAACATAGAAGTTAAGTAGTTAGTCAAATAGTTATTTTGTAGGCTAAACTACTTTATAAATAGGAGTTAGAGAACTCATTGTAAAGGAAGTTGAATGATTTGAAGAATGAGCTCTAACATCTTACGTGGGTAGAGGACAAGGTGCTCTAGATTTGGTTATTCTATCTACTTGATTCATATCAGCTTGTTTTTATTTTCAACACCTCTCTTAAGAGGATGTATGAGAAAGTTGTAATTTATTTGTAGTATTATTTTATATTCCCATTTTTATAACAAATATCAAGCCTCAAAAATTATTTTGAGATAAAATATACTATTATTAAATTATAAATATGTAGTATTTTTTTTATTTATATAAAATGTTCACTTTAATTATAAATTATTTATTATCCTATTTAATAATTTAATATATATAATGAATTTTGGTTTTTCCTAGCGTTTTCTGCCTTCAGAATTTGGCATGGACCCAGCACGTATGAAGCATGCACTTGAACCAGGAAGAGTCTCATTTGACAAGAAAATGGCTGTAAGGAAAGCAATAGAGGATGCCAACATTCCTTTCACTTACATCTCTGCTAACTGCTTTGCCGGCTACTTTGTTGGTAACCTCTCTCAGATGGGGACACTCTTCCCTCCAAAAGACAAGGTGTTTCTCTATGGAGATGGCAATGTTAAAGGTAGAAAAGAAAAAGCTTTAAAACAATAATGAATCACTCATTATGTGACAACCCTTTATTATGTGACCAATATATAGGACATTTATAGCTTCAATTTAAGTACATGGTTTATTTGGGAAAAGATACTTGTAATAATTATGTGAGTTATGTGCATAATTTGGACTATTAAGAAAAGGTTACAGTAAAATTAGGGTGTTATCCAATGATTTACATCGGAGTGTGAGAAGTATGCAAGTGTAAGTTTGAGCAAGTATGAGTACTCGATTTATTTATATTGATGAGTTCATTATGAGATGTGGGATATGTTTCCTGCAGTTGTTTATATGGATGAAGATGATGTTGCCACATACACAATCAAGACAATTGATGATCCTCGAACATTGAACAAAACGGTGTACCTAAGGCCACCAGAAAACATTCTTACCCAAAGAGAGTTGATTGAGAAGTGGGAGAAACTTGTAGGAAAGCAACTTGAGAAGTCTAGCATACCTGAACAAGACTTTCTTTCATTCATGAAAGGTAAAAAAAAGATAGAAAGAATTGAATTTTTCGAGTAATTAAAATCAATAAATAATGACTTTTGATTGCCTTAAATTGCAGGTTTGGACTATGCAGGCCAAGTGGGAGTGGGGCATTACTATCATATTTTCTACGAAGGGTGTTTGACAAACTTTGAGATAGGAGAAGACGGAGAAGAAGCGTCAAAGCTTTATCCAGAGGTGAACTACACACGCATGGATGAATACCTAGAAATCTATGTGTAAGGATGGTTATAAGTATATAGTAATTCTATGAAAGTTGATATGAAGAAACAGTTAAGGAGAACGAATGAAGACCATACTTGTTGTAAGTGATTTTACTTTTCTCAGCTGAAGGGTTTGTAATCACGTTTATTTTAATTGTGAACTTGCTTAACTTCACAATAAATCGACCTAAATAATGGTCACCTTGACTACTATTAATAAGAGATTTATTTTTTATTTTTTATTTTTTGGGGTCTATCCTGATGATTAGGGCTATATAACTTTGGCCCATAAATCTGACACTAGTTGTTGCCAATAAAATTGGGTTAAAATGTAATAAACCCCCTCTAATTATAGGTCATGTGCAAAAAATCTCGTATGTGCTTTAAAACTCTACAACAAACTCTCTTAACTCAAAAACATAAAGAAGACACATTATGTTAACTCTTCATTCAAAATGTTAACAGAAAATGAGTCACCTGATGGCATATAATCCTTCCCTCCTCATTATTTGCTTTGAACCTACCATTGCTAACAAAACCAAGCTTTTCTCTTCACCATCTTCATCCTCATCCCCTATTGCTTCCTCAAATTCACCCACTCCCTCAAGAAAAATGAGGAGAGAGTGATCACGTGACTCACTTTCTGTTAGTTTCTTAGATGAAGAGTTAACATAATGTGTCTTGGACATATTTTTAGGAGTTAAAGAAATTGTGTTAAAGAATTTTAAAGCACTGAAAGATTTTCTGCACATGACTTATAGTTGGAGAGAGCTCTTTACATTTTAGCTAGAAAATTGAACATGCAATCTCCAAATTGAGTTATCCAATACTCAATTATATTAAGATGTCCCTTTGAAAACGGGGAAAGGAAAGGTTAATCAAAAGCATTGTCTTGAGATGTGTCTCCCAAGTCCCAAGTGCTACTAAAACCTGAATAGTTTACTGTTTTCAAGCAACATCCTCGAATCTCCCTGCTCGTTTTCTATAATTTGATGCTCTTTTTGTGGGGTAAGTGATGGTAGAAAATTGGTAATAATCATAGACACTGGCTTTCCTTTAGAAAAGGGAGAGACAAGTGTTTATCTTAACATGTAATTTTACTCAATAAGAGATACAAAAAATTATGGAAAATATCTTGGGGAAGGGGTATATAATATTTAATGGTTGAAGAGAGGACAATTCAAAAAAAAAATTATACTCCGTATGAAAGCATCTTGGCTTCCATTTCAGCTCCACCTGCAGATACAAGGTCATAGCTACCTTTGTTGTTTAAGTCAAACTGTATTGAATCTCCTTCAACCTTAGGCTTTTGATCCTTATTTTCTTTTCTCCCTACTTGGTAAATTTGGAAAGCTGAATCATGGCTCTTCTTATAAAAATCATTCATGTCTAGTATGTTTTCTCTGCTATCTTCGTTAATATTTTCCACGAAATTTGACAAGGTAGAGTTGAAGTCAGTCAATTGAGCTCTTGCTGCTTCTCGATTGCCTGATCCATTCATATCCAGGGAAAGGTTCCTCTGGGCTTTCTCTAACATGGCTTGCAAATACTTCCCTTGAGCCTCTATTCTTATCTGCAATTTCTTCTGTACCTATTGGTAAGGAAGAAGTTTTGCACAACTCAATTACAAACTTCGATATTGAACAGTAAAGCTTTGTTAGAAAAGTTAGAAAATCACAACTTACAGAGAAGGATGTAGTAAAACTATGTAAGTTAGAAATGATGAATACCTCGAGCTGTTCTTCCAATCTCTTTTGAACTTCAATCTGACGCCTCAGTGATTCTGCTATTGGGATTTCCCTTTTTTTTTTTTTTTGGTCTTCTAGTTAGTAACCAACTTGTTACAATTTGAAAAGTGAAAGCTTGGCAATGAAATGGATTAAAAAACCGGAGTTGTAAGGATAACCAATAAATTCCTATAGCAAAATACTTTATTCGTCTATTTAAATTCAAATAATGTTACGGTAGTGATTAAAAGCATAAATAACAAATACGATTTTCATGTACTTCGTGAACGGTACATTTTCACAATGTAAGCATTGTTCTGGAAGTTTAAACCTTTAATTCACAGGTTCTGTATTTCATGCAATCCATGTCCCCATATTAGTCCTTATTAATCCTCTAGTTTCCTTTAGTAGAAACAAGCTAGTAATTTGGAATACCAATGTGTAAAAAAAGGTAGAAAGTAAACAGATGCAATGAGTTGCATTTAACCAAAAAATTAAAATGCTACTTATTAAGATAATAATTTTTTTATAACTAGAATTGTGCATAGAATCTATGAAAGAAGGTGAAGTTATTTCTCAAACTTTAACATACCCCGTTTCGTTATCACCTCTGCAACTGGTTCTAGGCCCTGAAGAACGATTACTAACATGTACATATGAACCTCCTAAAAAAAACAGAAACAAGGAATAATTTATCAAACATTTGCAGATTTTATGCTATCTATTTAACTCAAATAGCAATTAATAAATGAGAAAATCTCGATAGGAAAGTTGGGCAAACTAGAAAGTTATTTAAAACTTTGCATCGGGTATTCAGTTTGTGTTAAAACTTGTAATGGACTCACTAGTATTCTCTTTGTGCTGGTCTTCAGTGTTTTGATTTCTAGCCTGCTGTCCAATTCTATACTTCTGCAAATTAACAAGTAAAGCCATGTTATGCCTCCAAATGGCAATTCTGTGATGATGGTTAGGGAAAAAAAACAAGAAAATGAAGGACAGAGAGGAAGACAAATGGGAGCAATAGACAACACTCAGAATAAAAGAAAAAGAAAAAACCGGGCACATTAGTTAGGTGTTCTACTTTAAAATTTGAATTTAATTTTGTTACACTATCATCTATTCATATATTGCTCATATTAAAAGTGTTTGACTATAATAATACCTACTTGAAAAGTTAACTTCTTTTAATGATGGGGTGCTACATGAGTGGATGATAATATAAAATAACTTCACACTCACAGCAAATTAAAATTAAACTTTTTAAATATTCCAAATTCTTCATTCTTCATCAATCCCACGTACTAATGAGAATTTCTACTTTCATTCTTTTCACTTCTCCATCTATTTACCACTTCGTAGCTCGCATCCTTCTATATTATTTTATGGTTCCCAAATAAATGAAATCTATCGGGGCAGAAGAAAAAGTGTAGAATCTGATTACCTGTAAATGGCTCTTCAAATGATATAATGTCAAACCTTTCAAGCCCATTAACCTCAATACAGACTTGGGAGTCGCTTCTGAACACAAAGCAAACCTTGAAATTAATGTCATTTTATGTGACCTGAGAGAGCTTTTACGTGCATTAAGCCATTAAAATAAATCTGATGTACTAAAATGGGATTAGGCCATAGAGTATTAGCTGTGCAAAAACTTCAATGGAGAGTGATTGGATATTTCCATTACATCTCCTATCATTCTTTTTCCCAGTTTTACATATAAGAAACTGAAGATATTTCTTCTACATATTTATTCTTCAGTACGGTTCTTATGGACCAAAATTTGTACCATAAGAAGAACATAAAGATGAAAAAACTATTAAATGCAATTTTACTTTTATGAACAAATGTTGGACATCAACATGCAAGTTATAAATAACAGTTTGCTAGCATAATTGTGGCAAATTTTCCACATAATCAGAGACCTATCTTTTGATCCTCCAAAGTTTTTATCTTCTGTTTTTCCTCTTCTGATGTACTGGCCAAAAAAAGAAAAGCAAATTCCAAGTTCTGCAGACACCCCATCATTTCGTTTTCTTTCAAATGTGAGTTCTAACTAATCAGAACTTCCCAAAGTTAACTTCACCAACTGGCATGGTGAAAGAACATTGAAGTAAACAGGTGAAAGATGATGAGCAGTAATAGTTTTAACTTTTACATAAAAAGAGAGTACATACTGTCGGGGCCACCAAGCTGTGTGACGGCGTCCACAAACCGGTCGTGAAGATCAGCTGTCCACCTCAGCCTCGGCTTTGTGTCTCTCGTCATCACCACCCCATTCTCGTACGGATAACCTCCATCATTACCATTAACACCATCGTAGCTCCTCTCCATGACTCACTCACTGTTGCAGAGCAGAACCTGAATTTTCACAGACACCCCACAATTCTGCTTCCACAGTTCTATGTTCTTTCAACTCCCATAAACCAGATTCGAATCCTACTTGCAGGTTCCGCTTTCCTTTCGATCGAGAGGACTCCCAAAAGCGAAAAGAAGGAAGGTGGGACGAAAGAGAAAGAAGGGAGCAAACAAAGGGGATGCGTGAGAATCCAACTTCTAGAAAAACAAAAGACCCAAGAAAGGAGACTCTGATCAGTGATGAAAACCAATTGGAATTGAACCAGAAGCCAAAATAAAACGTCACAGAACAGAGCTTGATTGAGCAGAGGAAAACAGAGTAGTGTTGAGAAATTTTGGCTTAATAGCACGAGAAGCAACAAAAAATAAAAAGGCGTCAAATGCTGTGTTAGCTGGACATATATAATTTGCAGAAATTAGCAACTACAATTGTTTGATGAGTATTTTTTCACACCATTAGTTTTTTCACATGGTTTACACACATTATGGAATTTTGTTGTTTTTGTGTGCAGGAACTAGACAAATTCTTTATTTATATTGAACTATTATATTATAATGTTCCTGTGTGAAGTAGGTCGTTTGAGGAACAGGTAGAGGAAACCTCGGCGACGAATCTGAAGCAACATCGTGGTGCTACATTTTTCAATTGCGGGGGCAGAAAGACTAGTGGGGTCCCACAAAGGTGTTCATCTTCTGGATTTTCCCACCGTCAGATCTGAACAAGTCAAAGAGAGGTGAGTTTCATAGGACGATCTAACGGTAGAAGACGTGGGGGTGCATGGGGCCGAATGGTGGATGGCATGGAGTCTGGAGAGGAAAAGAATCGGGTGCCACGTGAATGCCAGTGTGGAATATTCTTAATGGGGGAGTCACGTGGCGAGGCTCAAGGGGAGGGTCAGTTCACGTGGATGGATAGGTGGGGACATAAGTGGACCCCACGAAGGGGACACGTTTCGGTTTGTCTGTTAAGAAGGATGGGCTGTCGGAGATGACAGCAGAATATTCCTCTCCTGTCTGACTCGGACGGACGAGTGGTGTAGGGGGAGATGTACGCGCGGGCTTTTTGGCCCATCTACAATAAATTATGAAACATATTATTAAAATGTTACAAATAATTTATTCGGATATTGTTGATTTTGTCAACTTGGTATTTTTTTTATGTTACATGTGTATCACGTCAAAGAGTTAGATGTGATATACGTCATTACGCCAACACGAGAAACTTAATATATGTGAAAATGCTCATGACAAAGGCATGTCACGTGTTTATAATGCCTAGCATGTTAGCATGTCCACGTATATTACGTCTCCCGTGTTAGCATGGTGACATATATCACGCCTAGTGTTTTGGCGTAACACACGCAGAACCCTAACAACCTATATCTTTTCTTCTTCTTCTGCTTCTTGTCTCGTCTCTGCCGCCGTCGTAATCGTCCTACCCTTCATTCTTCTTCCATTTCTCCTCCTTCAACCCACCATATCCCCATTATTCCTATCTACAAGTATGTTATTCATCTTATAATTTTATTTTTAGATTGATATTTTCTGTTTAGGGTTTATGGTTTAGGATTTAAATTTTTGTTGTTGTTCATTAGTTATTTTGTAGGAATATTGTTTAATAGTTATATGGTGTATTTGTAATGTTGTTATTGTTGGAACCAAAGAACCTTTATGAAATTAAGTTTGGAACCAATCTCTTTAAAGATTTATTATCCCATAAAGTTGTAAAGATAACAAAAGTTTTAATTTAGAATGAATAAGTAAAAAACTCACATAACTTTGTTTTTAAACTGTTTCAACAAGAAAACAAAATGTTAACAAATAGTTACTTGTATGTGCGTCCATTCTTTCTTGAGCTAAAGGAAACTAAGTATTCGTCCAATACCTTTTGAACTGTTTCACAAAATTTATTATATTGGATCGTCTAATGTTTTCCTTACTAAGCTCAGGTTCAATGTGTTCGTCCAAAAGTCAAAATTCAAATGTGAAGAAACTGTTCTTCATTAAATGCTGAGAAGGATTCTAACAATGTACACTACAAAAGAAGTCAACTGAGCCGTTTAGCTGACATCACTAACAACTACAAAAGATCTGCAAATAAGGAACTTTCTGCGTGCTCAGTTAAGTCAGGACTAAGCTATCATATTCTTGGACATTCCTGATAATCAAAGTGTCTTTTCAGAAGAAGATCCACACGTTATCATCTTATGCATTTAATACTGCTCAGAACGGTAATAAATGTTTCCGTTGGACGAAGAAGCTTATGAAGACTGCTCCAAATGCTCTTACCTATAAATACAAATATCTTCGAAGAAGAAGTAAAAGGATAACAATCTGTTTGATCAAAAGTGTAAAAGAATCAAAGTTTTCATTCTTTGTAGCACTTTTACTCTTATAAAGAGTTTAAGTATTAAGATTTATTTTTTATTCTCA
Source organism: Styphnolobium japonicum (assembly GCA_023212625.1). NCBI lineage: Eukaryota > Viridiplantae > Streptophyta > Magnoliopsida > Fabales > Fabaceae > Styphnolobium > Styphnolobium japonicum. The sequence goes on from JALBWW010000011.1 coordinate 17,740,181, forward strand.
CCTGTAGTGAGTTAAAAACTCAAGCACTTCTACATCCTTTTTTATTCAACTTAGTGTTTTAAGCATGAAGAGGCTGAGTATAAAAGAATACTTGGATCGTAGAACCTGAAGAGGTTGAGAATACTTGTATATCTGAAGAGGTGAACAATACTTGTAATCTTTGTATAAGATTAGTAGAAAATCCTTCTGGTTGAAGGGACTGGACGTAGCTCTCGGTTTGTGAGAATGAACCAGGATAAACATCTGGTGTAAGCTTTTTTTCCCTCCTCTTGTGTTTTATTTATTCACTAACATCTGGGAATTGTCATTGTTTTCTTAACTAAGGTTTTGAGATAAAACTTAGAACTCTTTCACTGCGTTCAAAGTTATTAATTACAAAATCGTTTTAGCGTCCAATTGGACTAAAAAGTTTTCTTCGTCCATTGCATTTTTGCTTCTTAACGAAAAGTTTTCCAAAAAGGTCAAAAAACAAAATTCAACCCCCTTCTTGTGTTTCACTTGTTTACTTCAGTTATGATGAAGTATAAAATATATGTATATTGTATATTTTTTAATGTTATTGTAGTTGATATGTGGATGTTATAATTTATTTATAGTTTACATTATATGATACTTATATTATGTATATTATGTTGTGGTAGAATATATGTATGTTGTATATTATGTTGTTGTAGAATATATGTATGTTGTATATTTTGTAATGTAGCATTGTTGATGTGTTGAAAGCTATGATTTATTTGTGATCCTTATTGTGTGATGCCCTATATGCTATATATTATGTTGTTATGGTATAGTATAAGATGTATGTATTCTATATAATTTATAACAATTTTTATAGCATAAATGTTGATGTGGTAGAGGATATGATTTATTTATAATTTATATTGTGCAAGACATGTATGTCATATATTTGTAGGTTTTGTGATCCTAAATTTTAGTTAATTTGTGTTCAGAATATCTTAAAATGAGAAAACCACTTTTTGTGCTAATTTTCTCTATCGGGGAGAATGTGTGAGGGTGAAGAGGGTGTTATGTATGATGGTTCTCCTCCGAAAACGAGAAACTACTATTAGTGGATTGAAGCAGAAGATTTATTTAAAATTGAAACTTCAACCAAATCAATTGATCTCAAGGATTATGTATTAGTTCCCTGAATGGTGCAATGTGTTGAGGTGGATAGCTCTTTCCTTAGAAGATGATGAAGATGTTGCATGTATGATTGATAGTTATGAGCAATATCTAAGCATTGCCTCGATGCAAGTGTATGTTGAGGTGAAAACAATTAAAGATCATGTCAATATTAAAGCTCCTTTTGTTACTTGTATTGAAGTTGGACCTTCTAGAGATTCCTCAACTTATCCCATCAACACTCAATTGTCTATGGCTTATAATGATCCGATACATCAATATCAAGAAGTTAATATTGTTGAACGTCATGAGTCTTTCCTCACTTCTTACATTGCTGAAGTCACTCCTATTGAACAATGTGAGCCTTCAAGCATGTACAATGTTACTGACCATGAACAAGTTGCATATGACTTGAACTTAGCAAGTGAGAATCCAATTATGAGATATGCATTATTCGATCCAGTGAATATGAAAAAGTGTTACTTGATAGTGATGATAGTGACACTAACATAGAAGGAGACTTTGATGCCGATGAAAATTTAGAAGAAGATCCTCCAAGACAAAGCATTCCTATGATGCCTTCTGTTCCATCGTTTGTAATGCCTACACATAATGTACTTTCAGTCACAGCGGCTCCAGTATCTATTTTTATGCCTCCATCCTCTTTGTTCTCAAATATTAATTGGAATGCCTTGAGAAATTAGGATGTGTTTCCTGAATTAGTTAGGCCTGTTACTTGGAGTTCAACAGAAGAGCTAAATATTGGGTTGCAATTTCCTACAAAAGAAGTTGTGAACTTGGCTCTTAATCATTACTCACTTAGACGACATCAAAGCTACAAGGTTGAAGAGTCTGATAGCCGAAGATTAAGTGTTAAATGTCCTAGATTTGACAACGACTATAATTGGAGGGTTAGGGCCATTTTAGGGAAGAAATTAGATGTATGGAAAATTACAAAATATGATAGCCCTCATACTTGTGTTAACCCTGCTCTTTCCCAAAATCATACAAAATTGGACTTCGATATGATTTGTTCTTGCATTTTAGACATTGTCAATGTGAAACCAGATGTACCTATATCTTTAATTATTGAAAGGATTAAGGCTATATTATTGTACAAGGTATCATACAGGAAAGCTTAAAAGGCTAAACAAAAGGTCATTGTTAAGGTATTCGGAGATTGAGAGAAATCATATCATATGTTACCTAGATGGTTAGATGCATTACAAAGGTAAATGGAAGGCACTATGGTTGAGATTCAAACAAATCATTTTGTTCACCATAATCATGTTGATCCCTTAAAGCAAATGTTTACCCGATTCTTTTGGACTTTCAAGCCATGTGTTGACGGATTCCCATTTTGTAAGCTCATTATTCAAGTTGATGGTACACACTTGTATGGAAAATATCGTCATAAGTTGTTAATTACCACAACACAAGATGGAGATCAACATTCATTGCCACTTGCATTTGCTATTGTGGAGGGGGAAACAAAGGGTGCTTGGAGTTGATTCTTAGCTTGCATTCAAACACATGTCACTCAAAAAGAAGGGCTATGTTTGATTTCTGATAGACGCGCTAGCATATTGGTGGTAATTAGAAATCCACACCTAGGTTGGCAATCGTCCCATGCCTATCATGTCTTCTGTATTCGACAAATTGGTGGCAATTTTAATAGCATGTTCAAGAATGTGGCACTTAAAAAACATTTGATAAATACATGTAATTGCATTAACTACATCTAAGCTTCCATTTCTTATATAATAATGTGTCACACAACTAATAATGTTAAAGTTTTTGTTGAATAAGTAATGAACCTAGTAAGACCAAATATGCATCCATGTTGGAAAAGTTGATAGTTGGTGAAGATATGTCCAATTGGATTAATTCAATCCCTAAAGAGAAATGGGCTTTGTCATATGATGATGGCTGAAGATTTGGACATATGACTACAAACTTATCCGAGTGTATTAATGGAGTCTTAAAGGGAGGCAAAAACTTACCAATAACTGCATTGGTTCAGATGACATTTTTTAAATTGGTTGAGTATTTTGTTTGCCGTAGTCGAAAGGTGCATGAACAAGTTACAAATGGACAAGTGTATACCAATGATCATGTCTAATCCATGATTGCAAACAATCTAGTTGCGAGCTTCCATCAAGTGCGCGATTACAATAGAGAATCCACAAGATTTGACATACAAGAGGCATGTCACCCTATAACACAACTTGGTGGACAAAAATTTACTTTAAACCTTAATGAAGATGGTGTGATTGTGGGATGTTTCAGGAGTTACATTACCCATGTTCTCATATTATTTATGCATGTGCTACTTTGGCCATTAATCCTATGGAATATGTTCATCCAGTTTATAAGTTAGAGAACATTGTGAAAGCGTACCAAGGTCAGTGGTATCCTGTTAAGGATGAGCCTTTTTGGCCACCAGCTCCAGTCATAACATTAATAGCAGATCCAGCTCACGGGGTCGGCTGAAGTCAACCCGTATTAGGAATGAGATGGATTTGATTTGATTGAATCAAGACCAAGACAAAAATGTCATTTATGTGGTGAAGAGGGACATAATCGTCGTAGTTATCCTTCTCGTAGATAAAATACTTCTGGAGAAGGCCCTTCTAGATAATTTAAGCTTTAGTTTATTATATGTACTGAAACGTTATCGTTATATGTAATATTCATGTGTACTTATTTATTCTTAGTCTTATGTGTAATATTGAATTTCAATTAATGATTATCAATGTACTTTATAATGACTGTGCCACTCTCGTCTTGATTATATATATATATTGCAAAGAATTACTCACTTTGATGATGCATTAGTTAATGTATGATTATTATCGTGTGATGACTGAACATGATTTATATTGACAATTACTAGGAGCCATGACTTTAGATCCATCTCGCCAGGAATTGAAACCAGGGCAAGAAGATCCGTCTTTACTTGTATTGCAGTCAGTGCATATATCACAGCATATATGGAATGGAACGGTATATTATGTTATTTATTTATTTGATTTTGGGTTATTGTGTTTGACTTGAACTTTCAACAAACTTCTAATTGTTGATTATTTTAATTAGGTTGATCGGTCACTGTGTGTCAAACGTGCCCATAAATATAAGCACAATTCGTCACATGACACTATCATTCCATATCTACAGCGAGCAGGCTTCATTGGCGTAGCACATTGCAATTATTTTCCAGTTGACCATGACCTAATTAGTGCATTAGTGGAGAGATGGTAGCCTGAGACGCATACATTTCATATTTCATTTGGGGAGTGCACCATCACTGGGAGTAGTTACCATAATTGGATTGAGTTATGTGAGAGATTATTAGGTGTTAAACCGCTTGAGGATGAGATTAGAGGCGAAGAGCTCAGCATGTCGTGGTTGAGCAGCTATTTTCGCACTATCCTACCTAGTGCCGATGACATAATGTTGCAGCGGCATGCGCGATCATATATCTTGAGATTGATTTGAGGCATGTTGTTTCTAGATAAGTCTGGAAGATATGTGCACTTGATGTACCTTCCACTCCTGGAGGATCTTACTGCTGTAGGCCAGTATAGTTGGGGATCTGCATGTTTAGCCTACCTATACTAGGAGCTATGTAAAGCCACTAACTATGATACAAGATAGATTGGTGGTGCATGTATCTTAGTACAAATGTGGACATGAGATAGATTTCTTATCCTTGCTCCTACATTGTTAGATCCTGATGATAATGACATTATTGAGCATGCTATTGATCGAGGCCAGTTTCGTTCACTTGGATATCGGTAAGTTTATAGTCATTTGCATTAATTATTATAGACATGGATTTATATTCTCATTTTTAAATATCATTGTTACTTACACATTTTAATAGGTGGCATTGTCATAAGAGTTTGGCAAAGACTCCACTACACGTCTTATCTTATCCTATTATTGATGTCACCTGGATCATCTCAAGAAATCTGAGGTATATGCTGTCGTAAACAATCTTTAAATTAAATAATTTGTTAGACTCAACGTTAAACTTTATGTAATGTTGTCTTTTTTATGTAGTTCATCTGGCAGCTATATACAGAAGAGCTTGTATCCATGCTTCCAACATTTTGTGTTACTGACAGTGACTTGTGGCGAGCTGTGGTTCCACTTATATTCTTCCACATTGTTGAGTGGCACCAACTATATAGGGTCATGCGTCAATTTGGTCTTAATCAGTCAATACCTCGCGCACCACATCAGCCTGATCATTTGCATACCATTTTATTGAAGGGGCGCTATGATGAGTATTAACTTAGAGTGCACAGTAGTACATATCCATCTAGGATAGTCGCCGCAATCATGTCATTATTGGTGAGCCATTGACTGAACCTTTGGGGGCACATTCTGAGTACATGAGATGGTATAACCAGGTCACTAGACGATGGATTACTCCTATTGCAACTAATATTGGACTTGTGGTACGTAATTTATCAGTTGTATTTGCACCTGCAATTTGTATTCATATATAATGTTATTGCATTTTCTAGGTTGATATTGCAGAGATGCAATATAACTAGACTACACTGGAGCGTCATTTTGCCTTTAACCTTGATAGCCTTTGAGAATCAGCTTCTTTCATTTTAGATGCATTAGATGAGCATGATCGTATCTCAAGTAGCCAACTACAGAGAGCTCCTTCAGCAGATGGGATACCCACTTACACCTTATACTTACCCACCTACACACTCACCATATTCTTATCCACCATACCCACATATCCTTATCCACCTTATCCATCTTATGACCCACTATTTCCGTATCCAGGATATCCATATCCACCACATGCTACTCCATCTTCTTCATACATTCCATCACAGACAAGCCCTTCTCATGCACCACCCCAGGTAGACCCTGCTCATGTACCTCCACAGCCTGACTACCCTCACAGGCCGCCACAGTCTCATCCTTGATATTGTGTATTTTGATTGTTGTCTTAGGTTTTACTTTTTTTTTACCTAGCATTAGATTGTCATTATTATTATGAACAATGCATTGCATTCCTATTTGATATATTTATGCTTAGTTACTGGTTACACTTGGTTATTGTTAGAGATTTATATTTGTTGGATTGATTGTTGGATTTATATATTTGGTTATACAGGTTTTGTTTTATTAATTTGTTTGTTGGACTGACTGTTGGAGATTTATATTTGTTGGATTGATATATTTGGTTATACAGATTTTGTTTTATTAATTTGTTTGTTGGACTGACTGTTGGAGATTTATATTTGTTGGATTGATATATTTGGTTATACAGGTTTTGTTTTATTAATTTGTAGTTTTACCTTTAATTTTTTTGTTCACGGATTGTCATTATCACATCAATATGTTAGGCGTTATGTATTTTATCACGCCATTTATTACAGCGTTTTATGTACTGTCATGTCAGTGCGTATGATGTGATTGTGTATATCACGTTTTTGGTGTCAACATGTCCACGTATGTCACGCCTAAAGTGTTGGCGTGATGACGTGTATCAAGGGCTAACGCGTTGGCGTGATACACGTGGAATAATTTAAAAAAAAAATATGTCACGCTGTCAAAAACGACAGCATCCGGGTAAATTGTTTCAAGTGAGTGACATTTCGGTAATATGTTTTTTAATTTACTGTAGATGAGCCAAAAAGTTGTATTGCACGTATAGCAATATCTAGAGGTGAACAGCGGCTGAGTAGATTCATGAATTTACACATTTTTACTTAATCTAACTCATAAATGATGAGTTGGTTTAGATTTATAGATTGTGTTGAGTTTAAAATAATAAAACTGTATGGGTTAGGTAACAGGCTGAGATTTTCTTAACCTGCACAAACTTAACCCAACTCATTCAATTTTTTTATTTTTATTTTGAGATGTATTATTACTTTTATTTAAGGTTTCCAAAATCTTATATAAGTTTATAGTTTTTGTGAGTAATTAATTTCTTGAGAATTTTTAAATTAAAGCCGGCCCGGAGGTTCAATTCCTCCCTGATTCCTATTTACTCGATCCATTGTTCGTGCAATCTTAAGGTTCATAGTCCTTTAGCTCTTATTATTGTGGTTGACAGTGGCTTATGAAAGTGGTACCCCTTTCTTTACTTTAAATAGCGGTTTACACAAGTTGAATGATACAAGCAGGAAGCAAACAACAGGAAGAACCAGAGTGGGTGTAGATGCTCGTGAAGGAACAGGAGCTGAAGCAACATGAATTGGTCAACGAGTATGAAGACTTCTAAATTCTTTGGAAAAAAGGTGGCTAACACTAATATGCCTATAAACTACTATGGTGATCATCATCGCTATGGCATGTACTGCATTTAGTACTGGAGGATGAGTTATAAACCTTTTTCAAAGTTCTTTACAACCTACTACTATTGATGTATTAATTTGTGTTTAAAACTGATTAAGAACTTTTGATAAACATATTAATCTACAAGTTTAAATGGATGAAATTAAAAAGATTGATATAGGTAGTGTACTATATATAATTTGATTAATTTATTTATTCAATTACTAATAATTTAATCATTAATATTTGCTAATATTTCATAATTTCTTTGTGTGTTAGATGATTCTATTGCTAATGGTAATAGAGTTATATGTACTTTAAAACTTATATTTTATATTATGTAATTTAGAAACTTATGTTATGTTATTTAGAATGAACTTTGGTTTCTATTTTAACATGTTATTTTTTATTTATTTTTTTAAGTTCAAGTTCACCTCGCTGGTTGAACTCAACTCAACCTACATATGAGCTGGTCGAGTTGATTCATGTCAGAGAAAAAAATTTCAAAACCCAATCCAACTTACTGCTTTCTTGATTAAGTTAGGTTTAGAATTATATCAAATTCAACCCAACCAAAATCGTTTCCACCCCTAGCAATAGTATTAGCATACTTCCGTCTGTTCAGTCCGTCAAGACCTATTAATTCTTCAACATCTGACATCTTGTGTCTCCCTTTTGTTTTTTTATCTCACTCTTTTTATTTTTTATTTTTTTTTATTGTCTTCTATGTAAAGATGTTATTTATTCCTTCTCTCTTTTTTATTTTATTCTTTTATATGTGACTCCATATTACAAGAGATCTTCAGTCAAAACGTTAAACATGAAAAAAAATAGTTAATGGCAAATAATTTATCGCTCATAAATTTTAAGTTTGACTTTTTCTATAAATAATTTCTCTTTAGCTTTAAATAAATTTTAAGAAATATATCAATAAATTACCAAACATTTATTAACAAATAATTATACTTAGTTTGAAAACCCACAAGTGATTAATCGGAGTGATTAACAACGTACAACCCCTGGTAAAGATACTATTGTGTGAAGGACTTATAACAATAATCACTGGACGGCCCAAAGATGATTAGTCTTACATTTAAAAAGTGAGAATAGCTCTACTATACACCAACAAAATACTTAATTTGAGAACTTACCAAGCCAATACCTAAAAAAATACGTAATTAGGTTAACAACTCTGTTCATCTACATCTAATATATTGATTTAACTTTTTCATGAATTCTCAAGTAATTCTTTCCCGTTATGACAACTAATTTAGACAATTTAATTTGACATGCACGACCAATGAACATGATAATACTATATAACAAGTGGGTACGTCAATCCAATCTAGTATGAACCACATTTTCCGGTTGTGCTACGATGTGATTGGTTTGAAATCGCGCATAAGGGCTCCCTCTCCGAAAGTTGACCGGTGACATTTTTTTAATACTAGACTAGACAACCTTTGAAGCCTTTTCTAAGGGCGGTTTCATCCAAATTCCTTCCAATGAATACAAGCTTGTTCATTCTCTTCTCATCGGGTCCCCATGTTTTTCCTGGGCAGCCATCCAACATGGAATGCACCCCCTGAAAGTATTAGGGAAAATAGGGCAAGATCATGAGGGCAAATTCAAGTTTAACAATATAGAAAATGAAGAAATGTAATGGAAGCATGATAACATGAATAGAACAGAACCTGAAACACATATCGTTGATCAGAACCATCAACCGACAAGACACCCTTCATTCTGTATAGGTCGTCTCCTTTTTCTTCAATCACTCTCTCAAGCCAATCGTCAAGCTAGACCATTTAATGCCAAAGTAAGGGAGGAACATGATTAGTGCTATTACATCAGTTATAAATGTGAAAACTGTCATGACACAAACAAATACATACACACACAAAGGTGAAGAGAGAATGAAAGGAGAAAAATCACTGGTTAACATATTGCAGAATCATTATCATAACCTAGTCAAACAGCACAACTTTATGAGGTTGGAAGATCATTTTATATCCTATTTAAGGAAACAATCTGCAAGTAACAACATTTTGAAGAGACTTCAAAGCAAAATTCACATACCAGAAGCATTTGCCACAGCATAAAAAATTAAAACACAGCCTCCTGCATGCCACAGCTTTTTATGACTCCACACACAAGCAAAGCTCATGCATTGTAACATATATATATATATATATATATATATGGATGAACATGCAGAAACAGTGGCAGAAACGTATCACGGTTTTGAATCCTTTATTGCAAAAGCAAATTTACAACCCAGAATTTTATATTGAACGATCTTTACCAAAATCATCAGAAACATTTAGAAGTCCTAATTTCTCTTAATATGGAATTCCTGTTCACTTAATCATCTTGACTCATTGAGGACCATAGATTAATGTTCCCCAAAAATATATATATATGGGCCAATTAGGGGGAAAGTAACACAGGAAGATGAGCAAGCTGGCAAGGGTAACAGGACAAGAAGGCCATGAACAAAAACACCAGAGATGCAAAAGTTGAAGCATAAAGAGTCAAATCTGCAGAAAGCAATTCCAGTGATTCCAACAAGTGGTTTCCTTTTCTCCTTTTTCCTTTAAGATTATTTTCCTCAACCTACTAATCCTCTCATATTACCATTTGATAGTTCTTTTTGTTACACGCACAGAATGACCTCTGACTGAGGAAGTTAAAAAGAAAAATTGTCATTTAAAGGGACAAAAAAAGAATTCTAATTACCTCATCAAGATCAAGAGTTCCCTCCGCAACAATACTGACACTGGAGACAGCAGAATCATGCACATGATCATGATGATGATGCACTTTGTGCTCTGTAGATACTAGACACATTCAGAACAACTATGTGATGCAGAATCACGAGAACAATATGAGTGAAAATATAGTAGTCTGCCAATGGCAATTTCACAATTACATGGAGATAATTAATCTTGCATTACAAGTTTTAACCCAATATTGTCTCAAAATACAAAGCCCTTCCTATCTAATTTACAACACATTTCTCCTGGCATACAATACAATACTACTTTTACCTAAATCTGTTCAAGGGCCGGGTAGGGTCGGGACTGGGACAAATTGATAACACTACACCCCAGACTAGAGTGTATGTTAGATGCAAATATAGGCAAAACAGGGGATCAGAACCCCTGGTCAGTAACTAAAGGCTGATGCGGCAGGCGGCTGTAACAGAAATGTAACTGAAGTTTGACAGAAAAAATAGTATAAACAGGGAGAGAGAGGAAATAGAGAGGGGAAGAAGAAGTAAGGTGGGAATTGGGAGAGCCCAGACTGCTTGAAAGTCTGAAATTGTATGACTGTATCATTTCCCTAGATATTTCTGTAATTCTGTTCTTGCTGATATTCCATTGATAAGAGTAGAAGATCAATAAAGTTTCTGTAATTCATTCTGTTCCGACAATCTCATCTCTGTTCTGAACCAGTATCTATCACAAATCCTAATGGCATTCAAGTGGTTGGGTCTAGGCCCAAGCCCAAGCTAAATTTGGCCAAAGGGTTGGGCCATGGTGAAGGCCGGCTTGCCCAAGGGCTTGGTCCATGCTTAAACCTATGTAAAGACATTTTTGTTCAAATTTGGGGGGAGAGAAAAGTCCTTGAGAAAATTTGACAATTTTTACAAAGCCTTTTTAGTTCAAAAGTTGAGAAAATATATAATTAAGCAGAGATTAGTCAAGTTTATATATTAGGGCATTTATGTCCAAGTAGTCACATTTTTTATTTTTATCATGTTTGATTTTAGAGAAAAGAAACACATTTAGAAAGATAAAATTGCAAAGAGAGACCAAGGGAAATAGAAAATATAAAAAGGGAGGAAACTAAGGAATATAATGCAAAACTTAATTAAATCTGATTATTTGGTTGGGTTTTTGGGCCTAGCCCGGGTCAAGCCCTTGGGCTTATTCTTCCTACCAAGTAGACAGACATCATTATGTTAGAAAATCTAAATAGTAGACATGACTAAACATCTCGGAGAGAGACATCACTGGTTTATGTTTTACTATAACTACTTTGGGAAATTAGTAATAGTAAACAATAAAGTGGATATTCACATTTTAAAGTCTTGTCTACTTAATGTGTGTATTATTTAAGAGTCATGTCTACTAGACTACAATTTAAGATACCTATCATAATATTGTCTACTTGGTAGGAAGAAAAAATGTAAATGCACAGCCTTTGACTTAAATAAAAGTAGTGGAGTACTTTAGCTAAAAGTGTGATAAGATAAGATGAGGCAGAGATAGTAGTTAAATGGTAAAAATACACTTTTGATCCATATAGTTTCCACTCATTTTTCATTTAGTCCTTATATAAATCAATCCTCGTACTCACAATTGTTTGCAAAATGGTCCCTACCGTTAGACTTGGTTATGACGCTGTCAATTATAGGGACCAAATTTAAAACAGGAGAAAACTATAAGGACCAAATTAAAAACTTATAGGGACCAAATTAAAAACAAGAAAAAATTATAGGGACTATAAACTGATGTTATCATAACCGGAACTAACAACAGGGACCATTTTGCTAACGATTGTAATTATAAAAACTGATTTATAAAGGAAAAAAAATATAAGGACTAAATTACAAATGAGTGTAAACTATAAGGACCAAAAGTTTATTTTAACCTAGTTAAAATGATAGTTCCAGTATAATAAATAGTACAAATGATATGAATGATAGCGGTTTGCCTAGAAGAGAAAGTTCTAATGATCTAGATGAAACTCAAAAGCATAGGCATTACTCGATTCAAAGCAAAAATTGGTATGCCTTAGCATTAATTTATAAAAACATCAAATAAAAAATGAATATTTACGAACACTCTCAATATCATTTAAAAATGAGAAGTTCAGATATAATCAAACTCTCGACTGATCCAGATACATGCAATCCTATGGATGAAGACATGGTCTCTCTGGACCCCACTGAATTTGCTTTGTACTCTAGTGAGACAAGATTGATTTGGAACTTGTAATGCAAGACTAGTTGTCTTCGTGGAAATAACAATCTCATAGAAGCATTGAAGACAACCACAAATTGATTCCTCATTTACTTGTACTGACCTAGTAATAAACTAGGATAACACTATGGAAGAGGAAGGACTAGAGATGGCAAAAGACTAGAGAGTGAAATTGAGTTAAAGGAGAAGAAAGAACTCAATTTAAGTGAACAAGAGACTTGACTACAAATAGGCGAGAGAGAAATGTTTTCCCTTATTTATAGTACATAATAATCTCCCAATGGCAATTTCGTAATTACCATGGAGCTCAACTAATTTTTCCTTACAGGGTCCAACCTAATCTCGTCTAAATAGAGTACAATTGCTTATCTTATCCTATCACACTTTTAGCCAAAGAGAAAGATGACTTCTACCTAAGTCAAAAGGTGCTAAGCACCTTGGGTTCATTTTTCCTACCACGTAGACAAACATTATGATATGCATAAAAAATAATATACATGACTCTTAAATAGTACACACACTAAGTAGACAAGACTAGACTTCTAAATAGATGTCATCCACTGTATTCTTTACTATTACTACTTTTGTATTTTAAGACGAGAACAATCTAGTGTAATGCAATGCAGTTACTTCTGTGTCGTAGTAAATGAAAATCAATCAAATCCATATGACCATCAATAACACCCTCTGTTTTCCATTTGAATATATGTGACCTATATTGCAGCCAACTCTAACAAATTAAAAAATAATAATAATAATAATAATAACAGAATAAAAAGTGAGAATGGAATTTTGAAAGAGTACCCTGTCCAGACTCATGTAGATGGCTTGAAGAAGAGGAGCATTCTCCATGAACCTCAGATTCAATTCTGCAATATTAAGGCATTGATTGAACAACAGAGACAACATGGGAAGGAAAAAGGAGCAGGGGAGGATGGGTGCAGGGCAAAGAAGGGATGTATTACTATAATGGGAGCTAAAAAATGGTAAATCAAAGTAGCAAGACTTTGAAAGGTATAAAGTAAATGAATACCTATTACCTTTCAAGATCATATCCTCCCACACCCAGAACGAAGTCCATGTCGACAGATCCAAATTTAGCTTGCTTAATTTGTGCCATCCCATTGATGTGCTGGCAACAAAGCAAAGTAAATGCATACACAATGCTATAGATGCTAATAAAACAAGATATAAACAAAAATCAAAGGGCATCAGCCTGATCCATCTCATGGAAAATAAATGGAATTTGTGCACTCTCTCTCTCTCTCTAACACACGCCGACACACATTCATCTTATATCATAATAGCAGCATGAAATGGCTATCAACGACCCACAAAACTACAGATCTGATCAATGTCAGTCCATATTGGAAAAATAAGCAGGAGAAGGACTAGTATTAGTCACCACGAAGACATGGTTTAGGGTACAATAGGTTCAATTTTAAATTATTAATCCAATCCAATCTAATTATGAATCCCCATCCATTCACCAATTGAAGGCTGAATATGGAGTTATCTTGGGCATGGTGTGCTTTATATGAAATTTTTAACTCATGTATTGTGTGTTCATTTCATGAAACACAGTTTGACGTTATCTTCTTTTTTCTGAATAGAATTCAATTAACATTTTAGTTCAGTTAACAAATACGATCTCTAGACGATCCATAAGCAACAAAAACATACCTTAATTTTCTTGGTCAATATCTCTACCTCAGATTCAGTAACCAAATCTATCTGCAACAGATATTAATATAATTAAATCCTAAATAATATAGACTTACACATACTTTAGTAGTTGATATTCGAACAGAAAAAAGTTGAAGAGCACACAGAAATAGGATCACATAATCGTAAAGCCAGAAGTTTACCTTGTTCAAAATAATACGGTCAGCATATGCAACTTGTTCTACTGCCTCATTAACCACAAATCTTGGTTTAACTTCATTTAGATGTCGCATGGCATGCTTGGAGTCAACCAAAGTCACAACTCCATCAAGTTTCACATACTTAGAAACCAGTTCATCACTACAAAATGTTTCAATAACAGGAGCTGGCTTTGCAAGACCTGCAAAAGGGTTAAAATTGAAAATAATATGGTCTAGTCAACAGTTTCATACACATAACAGATGCAATTACCAAGAGGAAAATTTTTATCACACTCTCAACTAGTTATCCATACATGTGAAAAACTAAGCTTCTCGACAAAGTTTAAGGACCACAAAGAAGAATCCCATAGAGATTTTTAAGTACTAGAGGTAAAATTTATGCAAAAAGATGAGGACTCATTGTCCTCATCCAACCCTTCTTCATTTTATATTAATCTCTTTTCCTTACAGATGCAGGAGCATTTTGCTTAGTATTCTGTTTTTAAGTTCCTTCTTTCAGTTTGTTTTTGTTTCTATTTTAAAGTGTTTGCTTTGTAATAAGTAGTCACATGACTAGCATGTGACCTTTTAATGAGGTGTTTAGGCTTAAGGTTATTTGGGCCTTGAAAGATTGGGCTAGGTTTAGTAATATGCTAATAACCCTAGTATAAATAATCCTAGGGATTTGCCTTAGTATCTTTTTAGCCGTAATATTATAATTTCAGATTTGAGAGGCTTCTAAACCCTAGAATCCCTCTTTTCTCATTCCACTTCAATCTATCCAACTTCTCTCCAATTTCTATTGTTTAGTTGCTGTCTATTTTCTTCTACTGCACCACTTACATTACCTTATGTTTTTTCTTCAACCTACGACCCAGGGTCCCAGATAGAGTGAATTTAAGACTTATCACTAGAATAATAGTAGCAAAACCAATTGGTGAGTTTAGTTCAACTAAATACCCACCCTCTAACACTTCAATTCCCACGGCACAAGTTCGTTGAACTTCCCGAGCAATTCACATACCTGTGGTTTCGATTACAATATGATCAAAATTGTCTCGTTTTTGCCTAACCAACTCCAACAGCATTTTAACTAGATCACCTCGCACAGTGCAGCATAGGCAGCCATTGTTAACCATGATAATGTCTTCACTTACGGAAGAATGACTAGCAACCAGTGATCCATCAATATCCACCTCACCAAACTGCATTTACAACAACAATGAGACACTTCTACAAAAAATGTAAACCTACACTAAAAGGGCAGACCCTCTAAAACACTCCACGAGCTCGTATTCTTCCCTTACACCACAATTCCTCCAAAGAAATAACATGTTGAGTAGTCTTTTTCACAAAACACATTACCTTGTGAAGTGTATCATAAACTTCTAAGTGCTAGTGACTAATGTAGCTTGATTCCATATCATTAAAAAAGCTACTCATGCTGTTAAAATTTACATCTGGGACAAAATACTTGTCAGAACTCAGTACTAACACCAGATTGCTCCTCATTCAAGATAAGGTGGAACAATTGAAATTAAATATTGTCAATTGAACTTGATAATTGAGGCAAGGCCATCAGCTAATTTACATGGAACTTGTTATATAAAAATAAGACTACCCCAGAATCATTGTGGTGTTATATCTGCAAGTCGAATTTGATACCTCATTTTCAATGACAGCTATCCGCCTGCCATGTTGGGATGTGAGAATATGATTCAGAAGAGTAGTCTGCATTACAGAAAACTCTGTTATTAAATATTCCATTGGTAATGCAAAAAAAAATAAAAATTACAATGATCAAAAAAATGAAACAGATATCTGTACGTTATCTCCAAAGTCCAAACAATACCTCACAAACTAAGGGAATAAAACAAAATTAATTTCAACATACAGTCACAAAAAGAATGAAAGTGAAAAAGCTAAGAAAAAGCAAATAAGAAAAAAAAATTCCCCTTTTTCATTTTCTAAAACTCGTAATCTATCCATACCAAAAGAAAATATATGAATATATATATATATATATATATATATATATATATATATAAATGAAAAATGGGAGGGTGGGAAAAGGGGCACCTTTCCAGAACCAAGAAAACCAGTTATAACGGTGGCTGGAACGCGATTATCAAGGGCAAGCGCTGCAGCAGCAGCAGCACCAGAAACTTCATCGAGATTGTAGTTTGGGGCAGAGACCATGCCCCTGAAGGTTCGGGAATAAGAGTTATGAAAATTATGAGTATCAGATTCTCGGGAAACGAAGGAGTGCAGGGTTCTGAGGAAGTGAAAAGCCGGGCGAGAATCTTGAGCGGGAGATTGAAGAAGATGGAAAAGGGTTGTAGCTGAAGTTCTTAGAGTCAAGTATCTGGTCGCCATTTTTTTATGGAAGAGAAGAGAACCACTACAGAAAGGTACTCGAAGATGGTTAAACCCCTAAACCCAGGATTTTAGGTTACAAACATGACACTGTTCTTATTTTATTTTCTTGTTAGATGATACCACAAACGTATGAGATTAAGAAAGATTTACAGACAGTGAAAACAAATCAATGACCTAGCTGCGATACGATCTCGGATCAAGTAATTAGAAACCATTATTTAATGATTTTCATTTAATCGAAATAGAAATACTATAAACTATTTTTCTCCATAGACTCTTATAACTTAATCAAAATCTTTCAAATATTTTAAATATAATATTTCAAAAAATAAATATCATGTAATTATTAAAGTAAATAAATTAAAATAATTTTTTTTTATCTAATATGTGTGAGTGTTATATGTAATGAATGAGATAAAGATTTTTATATGATTATTTTCGATTTATATATATTTACTTTCAAAAGAATAGTGGATAATAATTTTTACAATTAAAATCAAACGTTAGAATTGATTAATATTATAAAATATAAAAATTGATGAAGCAAAACAACGTATTGTATTTATATATCAATTAACAAAATGAAACAGGTAGTAAATATTAAACGCTAAGTATTATGGGTTTCGATACCCTCAAAATAGAAATGATGCTAAAGAAGACTATTATAATAATTAAAAGTATAACACCCTCCAAGATTTCCTAAAGATTTATTTTCATGCCTAAAGTTGCACCAAATAATTTATTTTATAAAATTAATATACAACCTTTAATAAATATCAGCTAAAACTTGCTCCAATATCTATTCCCTCAAACTTTTCCTCTCCGTTTCAAGAGTGCTTTCCACCCTTCCTCTTAAAAAAATTCCCTTTCTCTCTAACCCATTTTCAAGATATGGGATTTTATTTGAGAAATTATTTTCATGTATTGTCTAACCCAATAACAATGCAGCTTCTATTTCTTTTGTGTAAATTATCTCCATCTTCATCTGATAATGGGGCATGAAGCTGATTAAATTAGATCGTCTCTCCCAATGTGCATTTCTTCAAAGACTTATTACAATATAATCACATCAGCTCACATCTTCTCCTGAAATTCCCATTATGCTAATGTTTAAGGTGAAAAATTGTTAGCAGTGTATGGACAAAAATTTAACTTTAGTGTGCCAATTTGTTAAGTGTGAAATTTGTCAATGTCTTAATTGATAATATTGCAGTTTCAATTATCAATCTTGAAATGGAACCTCCTCCACTAAATTCTTAATTTCAAGTATTTTAAAATGTCGATTGAATCAAAAAGGTAAAAAGAAGATAAAGATGAAGATGAAAGAAAATCAAAGATAAAAGCAATTAATGAAAACAAATTCAAAGAAAGCAAGTAAGTAAATGAAAGCAAAAGAAATGCAATAAAGAACCTGAATGTAAATTATATAAAATGAAAATGACATGTAAACTTAATTGATCCGTTTGTCCTTTGAGCATTGCAAGGACTTTAGAAGTTGTAGGATGTTTCAAGTCATAGCCATTTTTACAATGTTCTAAGTGGTATTTATAAGGAAACTTCCTACAATTAACTTCTTATGAACTTGTCAATTGTTGGACATATGGCTTACATGCAACTAACACATGTTTATTCAAATTAATAGGCTAAAACTACTAGTAGCAACTGCCCATGAGTCAGCATTAGCAATTCTTTGATTCATGAATGTAGATGTTACTTTAAAATTCAAATTGGTAACAATCAGCTTTTGGGTAATCACTAATGGTTTTGTTAGCGAGTCAACTTTCGTCAATAATTCGCAAGTCCTTTTGTCGGTCGAGTGTATACTTAGAACTTTGTCAACTTCACACATTTCTCGAATGAAACTTTTTTCGAACATCTTTCTGGCCTTGATTTATTGAATGCAATCATTGCCAAATGTCAATTTTATTCTTCATCACGACTTTTGTCGACTCAATTTTCAGTAACATTTCATGACTTCAACAAAGTGTAAATTGTTGAATAACATTTTACTCTATTATAGACTTGCACATTTCCAGCTTCTACCTAACAAAGTCTCACAATTTGTCAATTATTAATTTTGTCAGAAATTGGAATTTTAGTAATAACATATGCCCCATAATATTTTTTTCTTGAAGAAACTGGAGGAAAGAGATAAATATTCCAATCGTCAAATCTTCACTTTTCGACAAAATAATGGATTATCTTTTCATTTTTGTGAGATTTTCAAAATATATTTTGAAACCTAAAAGCCATGTTAGCCCAAGTGGCCTCTAAAAAGGGTTTGAATCCTAGAGGGGGGTGAATAGGATTCTAAGATTTTCACAAACTTTTCTAAAAAAGATTTTCTTTGTGAAGATATATTGTATTATCAAACGAAGTAATGAATCTTTAATCACTATCAATTCAATTAATTTCAAGATAACCCTAATAAGCAATACAAGACTGAAATTAAAGAGTGTAGGGTTAGAGAAAATTGCAAACCGAGATTTATCCTGGTTCGATCACCACCACTGTGATCTACATCCAGTCCCCACACCAACCGGTATGAGATTTTCTTTCACTATGTAGGATCTTGATTACAACGTTCAAGAATTTTTACACCGGAGATACCTCACTCCGCAACCTTTACAAATCAGGGATTCCTCACCCTGAATCAACCCAGAAGAAGATTCCCCACTTCTTCTAAACCAACGCATGCAATGAAACGAATAATAGCAAGATATTGAATCACTCTTGAAAGTGAAGATTACACAAATTGAAGCTCTATGATCACCAGAAAGATTGAGAGAAAGAGACAATGGTTTCACTTTGAGATACTTTCTTTTTCGTATGTATGAGTGTGTAAGATTGAATGTACTTTAACTAGATGAGATAAGTTCAGCTTAAAAGTCGATTTCGATTGTGTGAATCGATTCACACTTACTCGTGAATGGATTCACAGCCATTCAAATCAATATATGCACTATGTGAATGGATTCACAAATTCTTGTGAATAGATTCACAAATCTCTATGAATAGATTCACAACAGTCATGAATCGATTCACAGATTATTGGATTGCTTGAATCGATTCATACATGCTTTGTGAATTGATTAATGAATCGATTCACACTTATTGTGAATAGATTCACAGAATGTGAACTTGAATGAATCGATTCACACTTTCTGTGAATGGATTCACAGAAGCTAAAATTGATTCTAAATCATTGAAAATTGATGAATGCATGAATGCAATTCTATTATATCATCCTAAGTTCATTTTAGATTCATTTTAAGTGTCTCTTTCAATCATCTTGTGTGATCTTACAAGGGATCTAAAATAAATGTAAACCTTAAGAACTACCCTTTGTAAAAACTAAGAAAATCTAAATCTAAGTCTTCCAAGCTTGAATTTTACTTAACTTGGCACACTTTGTCATCTTCAAAACTTTGTGCTTCATGTTCAATTCTAACTAGGAGTATGCGTTCATTCACAAGCCATAATATTATTTATTCAATCCTAATCTTCCTTGAGAAGGAAAGCCTAATGATGATGTAACTATCAATTCTCCACTAATACACTTTTTCTGCTATCTTGGCCATGTAAAAATTATTTGTTTGCCAACATCCAAAAATTAAATACACAGCAGAGGCGATAATCTATCATTTCAGCTTTTAAAAGCTCAAAAGGTTTTCTTTCACTTTTACCATTTCAGAATACCTTCTTTAAGCTTCCTCATCTTTCTCCAAGATTCCATTTTTCTCATGCTTTCTCTTTCTTCAAGCTCTTATCAATGGCGTCTTCCTTTGCTCAATCTAGTTCTTCTACTACCCATAGAATTGCATCTCCTTCAACTCCTTTTCCAATGGCTTCTTCGTCTTTGGAACCCACTCAACACAATGGTGTCTTTACTATTCTAAACCTATTGGTTGAGAATTCTAAACTTTGGAAGTCCCAGGTACATATACCTTACGAGCTCACTCATAAAACTTATGCTTTCTTAGGCCCTCTTTTTCCTTCCTCTAAAATTTCTAATGTCATCATCTCAAGTGATTTCTTATATCAAGAAGACTAAGAATCATTTCCTCAGCAAACACCATCCCTATTTTTCACTTTGTCCCAAGCAATAGGTTGTTTAGGTGTTTCCCTCCAAAACTAACAAATCAATATATCAAATCCACTCTTTGGAAATAAGTTGGCATCTTTGATGCCATTCAGCTTAATCGGTACAAAATCAAGTGCAACTCCTCCATGCTTGGAGCTTCTTTTTGTTTCTGGAACATAACAATAAATAATTTTCATTTTCCTTATGCGATTGTCATGACCGGAAAGAATCGCGACGGGGAGTGGCAAGAGAAAAATAGTTAAAAACAATGGAGTCAACATCAATCGTTTATTGGGTAAGGAAAATGATTGGCAAAACCCCTTAAAAATAGATTTGAAATAAAAGCACAAAAAGAAAAAATCTGCGAAACCAAGGTTTGAGAGTCGATTATGCACAAGGAAATGTGGAAACTTAATCTCACTCCACCCTTGATACATCCGTCTTAAGACGGTTTACCGTAAGCTAATTGTGTGAACGTTATAACCTAAATGATATCTATTTATCCCTTTTTATAATTAGAGAAATTAAATAAGTGCAAATAATTATCCACAGATAACAAGGAAACTAAATTGTGAAAATAAAAAGTTTTGCTTGATTTGCGCTCCTACGTATGTAACGTATCCCCTAGTACAATGAGGAACTCTAAGCCACTTGGTTCTTTCTAGAAAATGATTGTGGATTACTTGGTTTTAAATTAAAAGACTAAAGAGAAACGACAGTGAACCCTTGCCCCCATAAAATAAAAGACAGTGGCCCCTGAGTCCCAAAAAGGAAATAACAAAGGGCCTTGAGTCCCTAAAAGTAAATGACAGTCTTTATTTTCCAAGTTAAATCCACTTTTGCACAAGATTCAAGACGACATTGGGCCGCACAATAAATCCCTACCCGTCCAAATGGCACTGGAGACAACAAAAGGTTTTACAATCAGTCTCATTGGCCGTAGTATGGACATTTATTAAAAACTAGAATTAAACAGTTTGGGTGCAAACATAAAGACACAACAACACAAAAGGGAGATGATCGATCAGTCAGTTGGCCATCCGAGCACCTCAGGGAAGATTTGACTAATCCACTGATTATGCAACTTGAAACACAAATTAGTCGATCGGTAGGCTGATGGCCAATGGGAGAAGAGGCACCCGATCATATATCAAAACACATAAGACAACAAAATGCTTGGTTGGTCGCAAAAGATCATGAAAAAGTTTGATCGGTCGGAGTCGATCAGACGAAAAGAGATCATGAAAAGGTGGTGATCTGTCAGAATTGATCGGTTAATGGTAAGGCGGTGATCAACAAGGTAAGCTCGGTCGATTAGGTGATCAAAGGAACATGTTTGGGGATGGTATGATTGGTCACGTCTGATCGGTTATAGGCTGAGAATGGATATGGTGATTGGATCAGTCATGTCCGATTGATTAGTGGTTGTTCCAGATGGAACAAGGGTCTGATCGATCAGAACTGATCGGTTTAGTTGGTGAGGATGGAAAAGATGGTGATCGGTGAAGGGCAAGCTCGGTCAGTTAAGTTGATAGGGAAACTGTTAAGGCGATCGTCTAGATTTGGTGAGCTAAGGGGTAAATGGGTTAAGGGATAGTCTACTCGGTCGATTTGGGGAAGTGATCGGTTAAGGAGAGGTTGATTGGGTTAAAGGTGAGCTCGACTTGGTCGGTTTGGGGTTCAAAGGAAAATAATTTGATCAGTCGGTTAGGAGATTAGAGGGTTTGTGTGTAAAGGCTAGGGGTCGGATTGATGAGAACCGATTGGTGAAGGGTAATCATGGTTGGAAGTGATCGTTCGGATAAAATCGTGATCTGTCGGAGGAGTGGATGATTGGTTGGACAATGACCTGGGAAGTTGGTGGTTGGTCGGACAATATCTAGGGAAGTGGTGGTCGGTCGGACAATGACCTAGGAAATGGGTGGTCAATCTGACAATGTCTGGGGAAGTGGTAGTCGGTCGGACACGAGCGCAGACTTTGTTTTCTGGTTTTTTACAGATTTGGAAAGTTTTTTTATGGATATTGAGGTGAGTGTTGGTGTTGTGTTTGGAGGCAAAGTAGTGGGATATTGTGGTGGCTTTGGTTGTTCATAGGTGGCCTTGGATGATGTCTTATGAGGAGGATGTTAGTGCTCTATTTTTTGACGTGAAAACGCAAAAGACGGTACGTGAAATGGTTGGGTGGTGATGAAGATGTTGTTTTGTGGTTATGGATGTTGGGTGTAAGTGTAGGTAGATGAATGTGGTTGTTTTGGGTGTATAGGAGATATGGGTGGTCTTAGGTTGATGGGTCGGATGTGTGTGAATGGAAGTGATTTTCAAGGGGAAGAGGTGGATGAGGTTCTGTTCCTATGAATTTATGAAATTGTTACATGATGATGAAGTGAGAAAAAGAAAGGAAATCAAGTTAAATCAAACAGAAACACAACTAACCATATTACTAACATATTGCATATACGTAACCAAAGTTCTGAGAAACAAACAAAAGATATCTAGATTCAAATATTCGAACGGGTTGGGGACTTACCTCTTGAAGCTCAAATTAGAAGAACAACTAGTAAATGATTTAATCTTTCCCCTAAATCAATCATTCTCTTCTCTACGTTCTCAGCTTTCTCTCTTTTTCTTTTCCTTTTTCTCTCGGTTCCTTTTTAGCAAAAACCAAAAGTTTCCATCTTTTCTAGCCAAAACCCCCTTTTTTGATGGTCAAAGGGTGGTTATGGTAAAGTCTTCTCCATCCCACCTTTCTTGCCCTTTTTTTCTCTGCCATCCCTCACCCATCACTCCTCTATAGTCAACAATGGGTAACATGGGTGTAGTATAGTGCAGAGAGTGGTAGTGTGCAGTGTGGTTGGTGAGTTTGGTGGGTATTTTTCCCTTTTTTTCTTTTTTTAAATAATACCTGGTCAAAATGGGTGTTCACAGTTGCCCTTCTTTATTTATTTCTTACTCGAAAATACGAATAACAATGGTTTTCTTATTATCGTTGTAAGGAATGAGTAAAGATATGAACCTATATTTTGATCGGGAATGCAAAAAGACAAATGCAACAATAAATGACAATGATTTAAATAACAATAGGTCCTTGTCCCCGAAAATAAATGACAGTAATTTAAATGACAGTAATTTAAATGACAGAGGGTCTTGAGCCTATAAACTGGATATGTACTAGGCCCGGAACCTGGAAAAGTAAATGACATTGGGCCCTTGCACCCGAAATTAAATGACAGAGAGTCTTGAGCCTGTAAACTGGATATGTACTAAGCCCTGGAGTTAAAAAGTAAATCATCAGGCCAAGGACTTGGAAAAGTCATCAAGCCAAGGACTTGGATCAGAAAACCATCAGGCCACAAACCTGGAAAAGTCATCAAGCCAATAATTTGGATTTTTAAGAGGAAATCAACAAGCTAAGGACCTGGAAATTTTAACTGGCAATCATAAAGCCGTGGACTTGAATTTTAGAAGAAAGTCATCAGGGCACGGACTTGAAAAAGTCATCAAACCAAGGACTTGGAATTTTAAGGAAGTCAACTAGCCAAAGACTTGGATCCTAAACAGAAAGTCATCAGACCATGGACATGGATAAGTCATCAAGCCAAGGACTTGAAGTTTTAAGGAAGTCGACAAGCTAAAGAATTGGATCCTCAATAGAAAGTTATCAAGCCACGAACGCCACGGACCTGGATAAGTCATCAAGGCAAGGCTTGAAAATTTACCAGAAAGTCATCAAGCTAAGGACCTAGAAAAATCATCAAGCCAAGGACTTGAAATTTTAAGGAAGTCGACAAGCCAAAGACTTGGATCCTAAACAGAAAGCCATCAAGCCACGAACCTGGATAAGTCAAGGACTTGGAAATTCAGCAGAAAGTGATCAGGCCACAGACTTGGAAAAGTCATCAAGCTAAGGACTTGGAATTTAATGACATTAGGCCCTTACACCCGAAAAGTAAATGACAGTGATGTTGAGTTTTGTATACCAGAAAATAGGCGGTAGAAAAATAAAAAACAAAATCGAAACCCTCCAAGGATCCAAGCAATGGTCATAATCCGTGTTAAGATGATTACCTAAATGACAAAACTGAGGTCGTGATGGACAACGAATCACTAATGCTGCAACGCACAAATGTTGTTGTAGCGTCTCTACGATATCCACATGAACATATGTGATGGTCTCCCTCTTCAGTACGGTGCTAGCCACAAAAGGGGGCAAATTTCTCTCTGTGTCTCTCTTTCTCGAAAACTATTTCCGATTCTCAATTGTGGGTGCATGTATAGTCGTGTAGCACAAGAGACTAAGAGATGTATATATAGGCCCCTACACATATCTAACCTAGGTCAAACTCATGTGTGGGCCTATTCAATTGGGTTGGCTCATCTAGTTTTACTAATGGTCTAACTAGTCCCATTTAACTTCATTCCAATCCATTCTATGTGTGTGACCTTGTATGATCCTATTACGTTGATAGTAACATTAAATCCTATTTAATATTACAAACAGTGAGCGGTATTTAGCAATACATCACTGCTACTCAAGTAATAGGAATATCATTGATTCGACATAACCTAATTGTGACTAATGTTATCAAGTAGTCTAGTCCCTTTGTCCCAATATCTTGATTGAACATAAGGCATAGAACGTGTCACCCTTGTGCAGTTCAATCATTGGTTTCTTGATTACCGAGTAGACTTATAAAGACAAATGAGATCAATATCTCATATAGACTCATTTGAGCACGACCATGCATTTTCAAGTCTCACTCATCAAGGGGCCCGAAGATATCGCTCCCGTTAGTGGGAGAGACAAATCCTATCTACGTCACTCATATCCCTCAGCATGACTTGTGACATGACCAATAATCGACTTTATGATCACCTTGTTACAAGTGACGTTTGACGATATTAAAACATATAACTCCTCATGTAGGGAACCGTAGTGACCTCAAGTCAAAGGACCACGTACACCATTGTCACTATGAGAACCGATTATGACACTCATGTAACAATCCATGTAGTGTTCTCATGGTGGGTCAGTCCAGTATATAATTACTCTAATATGTACCCATGTGTAGACTTGATATCTCATATCCATGACCAGTGAGACACAGTTATTAGTCTACACACATACTAGTCTTAAAGCATCATTGTCGTCCTAATTGATAGTAATACTTAACTAGGGACATTTAAAAATAGTGTTCTAATTTATCCAATGGTATCTCACTATTAAGTCATGTACTTGATATTCCATGGCATAGAAGTTTCCATTATAAGGGTTCTATTATGTTCATTTAATATAAATAAATAACATAAAAAATCAAATGCCTCATATTAAATAAATGTCATGAAACAATGTAAACCATAAAGTTAATATATAACTGGCCTCTAGGGCATATACCAACAAGTGAGTCCTTGCACCTGAAAAGTAAATCATCAGGCCAAAGACCTGGAAAAGTCATCAAGCCTAGGACTTGGAAATTAAACTGAAAGTCATTAGACCATGAACCTGGAAAAGTCATCAAATTAGAAGCATTGAAAAGTTGAATGCATTGGGCCATGAGCTTAAAAAAAGCCCTTGGGAACATCCTTTAATTTATAAATTAATTTGAATCAGACATTTTCTTGGAAAACTTTAACCAATCAAACCCGATTTAAATGAAACCTTCTTCCAAAACCTTTTCACTAATTCTCTTATCTTCAATTTGTTAATCCTCTATTTGGATATGATTTACACATAAATCCTTTGATCTACTTCTTTCAACCGTTCCCATTGTCATCCTTTTGTTGAATGAGCGCTTTTAAATCTAGATCTCCCATTGAGGATATCACTTTTCATCCATTGATTGAGACTTTTGAGCTCTTTTGGACTGAAGCGTTTACTCAGTGATTATCATTAGATTGTCAAATCTTACCACTGAACTCACATTCACCTTACCCGAAGCACTACTTAATGCATATGCATGAATTTGCCAAGATAACAGAAAGAACTTTATTGAAATGAATAAACCTCTTGATTGATATGGAAATTCAAATGTACGAACAATGCTGACAATGGATGATAGTATGAAAAATTATACAAAGAATGAAAAAGAAGAGAAGGCATTCAAGAATTGCCCCAATGTGGATTCCCTGATTCTTTTTTGATTGATCCTTACTCATCAACTGGATGTCATAGCTATTGATTCTTGATGCGACTTCTCATAAATTTCCCTTTATAAAGCATCCATGAATTTTTGCCCCAGTGTATAACATTGAAATACAAATAGCTTTGTCCCAGTATTTGAATTGAGTAAATTTACCCCAGTGTAGGCTAGCAAACACAATAAAATTGCCCCAGTGTGGGCCATTAGAAAACAAACAGCTTTGCTCCAATATTTGAATTGAGTAAATTTGCCCCAGTGTAGGCTAGTGTTTCCAAGAGTTCTTTTTGTATGAAAGTTTTGAGCCCATCTTTCTTCTGTAATGCTCATGCCTAAATCGTTTGCCTTAACTTTTGCTTAAACTGCCTTTGTGGGTTTTCAACCTAATGAGCCCCTTTCTTTTTTTTTTTTCATTTTCACTTTTTTTTTTCAAAACAATGAACTAAAAACTCAAAAGAGTATAAACATCATCTCAAAATTAAAGTCTAGAAAAATAAAAGGCAATCAATTCATTGATCAGAATTGACTTTGCGAGGCTTGTAATGTGGCCAAGGTTAAGGGGATATGAAATGAAGGATATAAAAGGCTCAAACAAGTGTCTAAAGGTTGATTGGGATCAAGGATCTTTAACTTTGACAACCAATACTACTTTCACATTTACCATAACATTGATCCACATTTTACTTTAGACCCAAAGGATTTTTTTTCTTCTATTCTCTTTTCTTCTATTCTTTTTCTTTTTTTTTTCTTTTCAATTCAATCATTCACTTTCTTATGACCTCTTTCTTTTTTGAATTGGACAAATTGTACTGCAATCAAAAATTGATCTTTACATTGCGCTGGCTCCCGATGTGGGGGTAATCATTGTTCAAGATTCTTTGAAGAAAATGTTAAAGCTCAAAATAGGGTAACAAAGGATAATGATGATGATTTAATTGATTTTGATCATTTTGATTGTTAGATAGAGAAAGATGGCCAATCTTCATTTCAAATCAAGATTGCTTATTATTCAAAAATTTATTTTTGAGACAAAAATTATAATCAGTGCATACTAGCTATTGTTTTCCACACTTTTTGAATTATTATTTCATTGCTCCTTTTCTTCTTCTTTTTTGTGTCCCTTTTTCGGGAAAAATGAACATCATCTGGGGTTTCACAATAAACGAAAGTTTTCTTATTATCCTTCTTGAGCATGTCAAGCTTTCATCCATTGTTTTTCTTAGTATCTTTACTAAATTCATGATTTCCTTCACCTATTGCACAAATCTAGCAATTCCTTGTTTATTACAGATTAACATGAGCCAAATAAAACAAATAGATCCTAATCTACAATAACAATAGTTACTTGATCCTGTGTTCTACTCATTTCTGGGTTCTACAAATACTAATCTACAATATCAACAGATTCCAAAGTCAATCTAAGGATCGCTGACAAGAGGTTGTCGAGACCTATCAAATAAAATAACCGGTTCACAAACTAATTTGTAGTATAGAGAATGAACCGAATCGTCTCTCAAGGATCCAAAAACAAAGATTTAATTAGATCAAGATAATTAGAAAAGGGGGGGTTTTGTTGTTGATTAACAAGATTAATAAAAGTAGGAGATTCAAAGTTGTAAATAAACAAAATTAAGACAGAAAAATCAAACTCTGATAGATTTTCTCGCTTGGCACCAAGTTTCTGTCTCGATTCCTGTGATTGCAAATAAGTCAAAGTTGAAAGATGAAAGAGTTAGAAAGCTTGGGTTGCCTCCCAAGAAGCGCTACTTTTAATGTCCTTAGCCAGCGTGATTGAAGATTTTGCACGAGCGATGGGTCCTCCCCAATAATGATTCAATCTCTGGCAATTGACATTAATTGTGGCTTTTTTTTTCTCTTTTTTTTTCTTTTTTCAACACAGTAGTGATCAATCATGGTAGAGGGCATCTTGCAGTTGAACTTCCTCCACGAGGTTCTCTTGAGCTCATTCATAAAAAATTTTGAGGCGATGACCATTAACTTTGAACACTTTGTTGGTGGCTTCACTCTTAATTTCTACTGCACCATGAGGAAAGACATTAATTACAATGAAGGGACCAAGCCACCTAGAACGAAGCTTACCGGGCATAAGTTTGAGGCGAGAGTTGTAGAGAAGAACTTTTTGACCAATGGTGAACTCCTTTCGTACCAACATCTTATCATGAAGGAGTTTGGTCTTCTCTTTGTAGATCCGGGAGTTCTCATATGCCTCTAATCGAAGCTCCTCAAGTTCCTAAAGTTGGAGCTTTCTTTGAGATCCGGCTTGACTCAAGTCAAGGTTACACTGTTTCACCGCCCAATAGGATTTATGCTCAATTTCCACCGAGAGAAGGTGGCACGCTTTCCCAAAGATAATCCGGTGCGGGGACATCCCTATCGGTGTCTTGTAAGCGATTCGGTAAGCCCACTGTGAGCATCCTCAAGTCTCGTGCTCAGTCCTTCCTATTAGGTTGGACTGCCTTCTCAATGTGTGTGCTTGATCTCTCGATTTGAGACTTCAGCCTGCCCATTTGTCTGGGGGTGATAAGGTGTAGAAACCTTATGCAAGACACTGTACTTTCTCATCAAAGCCTCTATTCTCCGGTTACAAAAGTGTGAACCCTGATCACTAATAATGGCCCTCGGGATTCCAAACTGCGAGAAAATGCAGATCTAACAAAGTCCACAACAACTTTGGAATCATCAATCCGAGTGGCTTTTGCCTCCACCCATTTAGATACATAATCAACAGCCAACAAAATATAAATAAAACCAAAGGAAACAGGGAAAGGGCCCATGAAATCAATACCCCAAACATCAAAGATCTCACAAGACAGCATAGGCTGCTGAGGCATCTCATTCCTATGTGAAATTGTCCCTGTTCTCTGCAACTTCACAAGACTTACAAAACAGATATGCATCATGAAATAGGGTAGACCAATACAATCCGTAGTCCAAAACCTTCCTAGGTACGTTGGGAGCCAAAGTGCCCACCACATGCAAATGTATGACAAAAGCTAAGAATAGAATGAAACTCATGATCGAGACACATCTTCTAATAATCTGGTCACTACAAAGCTTCACGTATAAGGATCAT
The DNA here is from genome assembly GCA_023212625.1 of Styphnolobium japonicum. Taxonomy (NCBI): domain Eukaryota; kingdom Viridiplantae; phylum Streptophyta; class Magnoliopsida; order Fabales; family Fabaceae; genus Styphnolobium; species Styphnolobium japonicum. The sequence goes on from JALBWW010000011.1 coordinate 17,770,174, forward strand.
CCCATACATAGTACTTGGACTCACTTTTCAATTTATCGATTAAGCTCTAGTAAAATATACAGAAAACACTAGCAACCAAAAAATTAACCATATCTCGCAAACCAAGGGAGGTGTTCTTACCTTGCGGCTGCGGACAGGCTTCATCTCGGGAAGGAGTCCTGCAGGGAAGTGGATCCGAAGCCACTTTCAATGCGGCTCAAGTGATCCGCCACTAGATTTTCTGCTCCATTCTTGTCACGGATCTCTATATGAAACTCTTGGAAGCAAAGAGCATCCACCTTATTAGTCGAGGCTTTGCCTGCAGCTTCTTCAAAAAGAAACTTAAGTCTTTGCATGATCAAGTAAACACAACAACCTTAGAGCCAAGCAAATATGATCTAAACTTATCCAAAGCAAAAACAATGGCTAAAAGCTCTTTTCGCTTGTGGTATAGTTGGTTCACGGCGACATCCGAGTTCGAAGCATAGTATATCACATGAGAAGCTTTCCCCACTCTCTGTGCCAAGACTGCTCCTACTGCATAGTTAGAAGCATCACACATTAACTCAAATGGCAATGTCCAGTCAGGTGGCTGGATGATAGGGGTACTAGTTAAGGCATGCTTCAAGTGGTTGAAAGCTGCCTTGCACTTGTCATCAAAATTGAACTCCACATCTTTCTCAGAATGGCGGGAAAGTGGAAGAGCAATCTTGTTGAAGTCGGCACGAAGCGCTGTAGAAACCCGCATGACCAAGAAAAGAACGCACTTCCCGCACGCATGGGGTAAGATAGACAAGTAATTACATCAATCTTGGCAGATCTACCTCAATGCCCTTCGGATACTACATGGCCTAAAACTATACCACTGTTCTACCATAAAATGGCATTTCTCAAAAATTTAGCACAAGGTTAGTCTCAATGCATCTATGCAGCACCCTAGATAAGCTAGCTAAACATGAATCAAAAGATGAACCATAGATAGTGAAGTCATCCATAGACACCTCCATGCATTCCTCTAAGAAATCAGAAAATATGCTCACCATGCACCATTGGAAGGTACCAGGGGCATTGCAGAGGCCGAAGGGCATCCGTCTGTAAGCAAAGGTGTCGAAGGGACAAGTAAATATGGTCTTCCCGATCCTCGGCGCAATGTGGATTTGGAAGTATCCGGTGTAGCCATCTAAAAAGCGATAATGGGACTTACTGTGCCCAACCGTTCGGCCATCTCGATCAATGAACGGAATGGGGTAATGATCTTTCCGAGTGGCTTGGTTGAGACGTCCGTAGTCAATGCACTCTCCGGCTAATTCTCGCACTCGGGTTGGAATGAGCTCATTCTTACGGTTGGCCACGACGGGTCACTCCGGATTTCTTTGGAACTACTTGCAACTGGGCTTACCCACTTGCTGTCGAGAGATGGGATAGATAATGCCACTACGCAAAGAGCTTGGTCACCTCTTTTTCACCACATCTAGAATGAGAGGATTCAGTCTCCTCTGGTGTTTTCTCACTGTTTTAGGTTCCTACTCAAGTAATATCCTGTGATTGCATGTGGAGGGTTTAATACCATGAATATGTGCAAGTGTCCTACCAATTGCCCTTTTATGGTGCTTCAAAACTTCCAATAATCTGGTTTCTTGCTTAGGTTGGAGGTGTTTGGCTACTATCACCGGAGCTTCTCATCCTCCTCCAAGAATGCATACTTCAAATGCTCCTAAAGGGGCTTAAGTTCAATGGAGGAGGGTGGTTCTTTGGATCGATGGTACTAGTTTTGGAACCGAAACTAAATCGCTAAATTCTCGGTAGTTGCACTTAGCGTACTTGTACACCGCAAGCCGTGCACAATCTTGCAAAACAACATCATCATATCTTATGGAATCAAAAGAATCACACTTAGCGGCCAGGATGAATGACAACATCATTAATAACAAAGATCATTGCCATTAATAACAGAATCATCAATGTCAGCAGAATTAACAACAACACATGACAAGTATGAAGAAATCTCAGCACAGGCTGCACACATTGCATTGGGTTTACAACCAGAAAGTCCAAAGCAAGCAGAACAAGTATCACAAGCTATGCTATGCTGTATCCTACAATTTCAGAAACTCGCCAACATATCAGCATGCATATCATCAACTAGTAAATCAATGACATCAAAATGAAAAACGAATGATCCTCTACAGTATTTCATGGCATCAAAAATGTTAAAGCTGAATGATATCATCACCAAATTCCATGGAAAGGGTACCGGCATGCACATCAATCTTAGTTTTACTTGAGTTTTCAAAAATGGCCTACCTAAAATCAATGGGGGTGGGGAAGAGGCGATTCATCTTCCATATTCAACACATAAAAATCAGGTAGGAATATTAAATTATGTACCCGAACCGTAACGTCATCCAACACTCCTGCGGGTTGTGCGGTGCTCGTTTGCTAATCGAATGACAATGCCAAAGGGGCTTTAGCTCTCCCATATGCAAGGAAGTGTAAACTGACTTTGGCATTACATTGATGGAGGCTCCCAAGTCTAGCAAGGCATGAGTGGTATTGGCGCCCTATGGTGCAAGGGATGGTAAAAGTTCCACGGGTCTTTGCATTTGGGAGGTAGGTTGGGTCAATCAAAGTAGAGACATTCCTCCCCATACTCACTTTTCACCCCTTTAGCTTCCTCTTATGGGTGCACATCTCTTTCAAAAACTTGGCATACTTGGGGATTTGTTTAATTGCCTCCAAGAGAGGTATATTCACCTCAACCTTCTGAAAAGTCTCCATAATTTCCTTATCCAAGTCAGTCTCAACCATATGCCTCAGCTGTATCATTCGGTTGGGAAAAGGAAGAGGAATGTTGGAAGCTGACTTTTTTGGATGTTCACTTTTCTGCTGTACTAAATTTTCTGTCAACTGCTGATTTGATCCGATTTTCTGCTTGGCTGTTGTAGGATCATTTGCTGCTGAATCTGCTACAGCATCTGAATTAGCTGCAGAACTTGAAGTTGCTGTAGAATCTTGTTTCTCTGGGCCAAGGGTAGAACTGGAAGTATTCTGTGCCTTTGGTCCATTGATTTGCTTACCACTGCGTAAAGCTATAGCACTAACATTGCCTCTAGGGTTTGGAGTGGTTTGAGAGGGTAATTGGCCAGAACCCTGTGACTTTAATTCATGAATTGATGTGGCAAGTTGACCAATTTGAGTCTCCAAGTTCTGAATGGTGGTTTCAGTTCTCTGTTGAAACTGGATGTTATTGGTGGCCAAATCGTTTCACCAAATCCTCCAATGAGGGCTCGATTTGTGGCTACAGGACCTTCTTCTTTGGAATGGTGGTCTGTACTTGGTCCATGTAGGTGGCCCGATTTGTCCTTGCTTGTCGGAATGGTGGTCTATACTGGTTTGGTGGTCTTGATTTGATGCATTCCCATATCTCGGATTGGGATGGTCCCTCCACCAGGGTTGTAAGTGTTGGAGAATGGATCATATTTCAAGTTGTTCACGATGGAATTGTGGCTTCCCGGGAAATATACGGTGCAGTACACGCAGTTGGTCTTGAAACTCAGAATCATCTTGCAATGTGGGGCACGAATCAACTGTAGGATGAGAGAACTAGAACATATGCTACAAACTCTTTGCGCAGGGTTTGCACACGTGGTTCGTGTTGTCCTATCGCCATCCTGCCTAACCAAAGAAGTGAGCTCATCCAATCTATGTTCCACCCTTTGTTGATCAAAGCGCATGTGAAGAGGTATTAACTTCATTGACTACTCGTTGCGGCACCCATTCGAGTACCAAATTGTTGAGAATTTCTTTGCCATGTTTGCAATTAAGTTTACGCGGCCGGTGAGTTTTATCTACCAATGCTCCACCACTTGCAGCATCAATCATACTCCTTTCCATTGGCATCAATCCTTCATAGAAGTATTGGATCGTGAGCTGATCACTAATTTGATGGTGTGGGCGGCTTGAGCACAATTTCTTGAATCTCTCCCAATACTCATGGAGAGTTTCACCACCGATTTGCCTTATGCCACAAATATCTTTCCTTATTGCAGCAGTTCTTGATGCAGAAAGAACTTCTCCGAGAAATAATCTTTTCATATCATTCCAAGAAGTGATGGCGGCGAGGTTGTAAGTAATACAACCAATCCTTAGCAAGACCATCCAAAGAGAAAGGAAAGGCCCCTTGGCTTGATGTGATCTTGCCTATTCCATGAGGTTTCATGGTGGAGCGGAACAACATGGAACTCCTTCAAATGCTTATGTGGATCTTCACCGCAAGACCATGAAACTTGGGCAAAGAAGTGTATCAATCCGATTTCAACTCAAAATCAACATTAAGTTTAGGATATTGAATGCACAAAGGTTGATAATTCACAAAAAGTGCGACCAATTCCTTAAGGGTCCTATTGTTATAGTCACCATAGTAAAATCAACGCACTCGAGATCGGACCTTTGAAGTACTAACGCGTGCTGAGACTCAACAGATTAAAAGAGTCAACAAGATTAGGTGCAATGTCAAGTTCAAGTCCAATTCCAGAAGTAATTCTATTAGCTCTATGAATGCTACTACTAGTCCTATGAATTCTATGAAGTGTATGAAATGTTCTATCAATTTCAGGATCAAATGAATGCAAGGTACCGAGGATCGAGATCTAGTCATACAAAGCATGCGAGTTCATAAGAAGGTATTAGAAAAGCAATAACAACTAAAACACTAAAAATTCCTAAAACAAATACTCCAAAAAAATTAAACAAAAATAAAAACAAAGATCAAATGAATTTTAAAAATTATGGAACCACCACAGGATAAAATCTACACAAAAATGCTATCCAAAAAAATAATAAAAAATCTTAAAAAATTGCAAAAATGGTCTAAACGATGGAATTTGGCAAAACTAAGGGTGACCTCACTGTAAATAGTGAGCCTTTCTCAGAATAATATTTTCCATTTGTGTACCAAAATTCAGATCAATCTGAGATTCCCGAACCAAAATTCTTGACACAACGCCCTTTATCCAATTTCAAATTAGAATCCCACTTGAAAAAGCTTCAAAAACAAAACAAACACATTTGTTAGAGTTATATGGGATCTTGAAATGATCAAATAGTTGCCTTGGATCCCCGGCAACGGCGCCAAACTTGACAAGAGGTTGTCGAGACCTATCAAATAAAATAACCGGTTCACAAACTAATTTGTAGTATAGAGAATGAATCGAATCGTCTCTCAAGGATCCAAAAACAAAGATTTAATTAGATCAAGATAATTAGAAAAGGGGGGGTTTTGTTGTTGATTAACAAGATTAATAAAAGTAGGAGATTCAAAGTTGTAAATAAATCTAAAGATACAACCAATCCAAGGAAATTTACCGATCTTGAGTTTAACTCATCATTGGTCACAAGGAATTCACTTAATTGCTAACCATGTTCTTGGCCTTAGATCACATCAAGAAGCCCTAACATGATCCAAGAATTCTTTACTAGATAAGCATTTAGGATTTGATTAACCAAGGTTAGATAAAGTAAGCACCATCTAACATAGATTAACTTAAGATCTAGAATTTAACCAAGCTAAACAATCTATCAAAAAGCTTTAATATATTGTTTAATCTTTATGATCCTCTTTGAATACATGATAATAAAGCTATTACCACATCAACATCTAAATCAAATTAAGCAATTTAATCTAGATAAAAATCAAAAGAGGACGAAGAGAAACTTGAATAACAATTAAGCAATATGAACAAGCAAAACAAGATCTCCAAATTAAACAACAAGATGGCTAATCCCTTGGATTGATTATGAGAGCCTAGCCTTCCATGGATGGGAAGGAAGAACTCAGAATTTAAAGAACAAAAACGAAATTGCAAAGAGAATGGAGAAGAAGAGAAAGAAAACTCTCACAAATACTTAAACTTTCTTGAAACTTACTTCCAAATTGAATGCCTCTAATACAAAAGAGGTTGGGTCTATTTATACTAATCCTAGAAGCCAATTTGTACATGTACATAATCTGAATACAAGCTATAAGAATCTGAAATTTGTCAAAAATGGAAGCTTGATGCATGGTTGGTGGGTTGGTGCATGGTAGGTGGGTTGGTGTATGGTTGGTGGCTTTTCGTCAACAACTCTTATCCGACTTCTGGCTTCAAATTCATCACCTAGACGGTGCATTTTGGCTTGGATGTCTTCATCAAAGTTGTAGCCAGTTGTCTCCTTGAAAATCTCCAATTTGAATCATGTCATTTGGACTTTTAGAACTCCAGAAATGCCAAAAACACTTCACCTACCTCAAGTTAGGTTGGAAGAACGTGTTTCCAAATTCAGACCAACTTGTAGCTTCTGAAGCATGCCTAAAACGACATCTATTGACAAAATAGTCTTCATTGAAGTTGGAGATATGGGTCTTATCTTTCAAGTGACCAAGTTTCAGCCCAAGAGGAGGCCTATAACCCACTATATAGTCCAATATGTGCATACTGCCCAGATGGTTCCGTGACAGCAAACCCACTCTGCATTGCAGGGATATTTTGGACCCTTAGTATTCTGATCCAGCTCTTGAGTTCTTCATAAAACTTGTAGAGAATTGTCTTAGCTTTCCAAAGACACCAAGATCACCTCAATTGGATCACCGAGTCCCAAGTTATGACCTAACCAAGGAAGAAAGGTCAAAATGCATCAAAATCCGAAAATTATTCAATATTTGCATTAAAGCCCAATGAAGCCCAACAACATTAAACTCATCTAAAGGACTAATATTGGGCACAATAAACATCTAATAATGCCTAATATAAAGCTAACATAAGTGTCTCAAATTGATTGATCAATCGCCCTCCTCAAAATCGAATATGGAGCAATAAAAAATAGTGTTCAAACTACTTATTCTATATAAAACAAAACATCATTCAACATATCAAGGCATAAAGCGAAGTGGAACATTAACAATGAATCAAACATTTCATATTTGATAGGCAAATGATCTGCTTAACAAAAACACAGGCTTTAATGAAAACAGAGGAGTACTCACAGGCGCGGTGAGCTTCAATTGCAACAATCCTTCGTTTTTCCTTCCTCTGCTTTTCAACCTCACCCTTGAGTTTTAAAAAATTTAAGAAACATGTTACAAGAGACTAAGAAAGTAACAATAAAGAACCACAAATCTCCCCCTAAAAATAAAAAAGAAACCCCTCTTTATAGAGGAAGGTTTCTGCAAAACAACAAAACGAAAAAGAAGAAGAAGAAAGAACCCTCTTTCATCCATGCATGCCTTGAAGGTTTGGATAGCATGTCCTTGGTCATACATCCTCGACCGAGAGCAACTCCTTCTCGAGCCGGCACTGAGGGGAAGACGTTATCCCCAGAGCCTTGCGGGCACGTTTGTGTTACTTTTGGTCGTCCAACTGGTCTGCTGCGGGTTGGAGTGGTTGGTGGCGAGTACCCAGGAGTTATGCCTCGAGGTTTGGGAAGAATGTAGGTGGCACAAGGACGCAATCTGCAGATTTTGCGCAATGAGGAGCAAGGCGAGGAGGTGCAGGGGGCATGGTGCAGGACGTTGGTGCAGGGGGCATGGCAGGAAGGCGTGGTCCCCTTATACCTTGGCGGCGAGCAATAGAGGACCTCTGCTAGAGTTTCACATGACAGGGGGATGAGTGTGGGTGTGCTGGGCGGGATGGATTAGAGAGACCTTGGTTTGGTGGGTCACGGATCACAGGTTAGGGTTACGGTTAAAATGGGTTATGGATTAGGTGAAGGTTGAAGAAATAGGTTTAGAGATTGGGCTAGGTGAGAATGGGTTTAGGTTAAAGTGAGTTTCTAATTTCTTTCTTCTTTTTTTTATATATTTTTTATTCTATTATTTTTTTTTACTTCAAGACCTTTTAATGTGAACAGACATCTTTTTATTATTATCATTTGTTAATTTTATTTTTAAATAAATGGCTAATAAAAACATTTTATCATATTTTATAATTTTCATAATAATAAAAATTATTCAGACAAAATACGAAGTTCACAAGTGTAAATTGCAGAAATAAAAGTGGTGTGTAAACTTGAGTAATCCTTTTTTGTCCTTTGAGGATCGCAAAGCCTTTCAGATTTGTAGGATGTTTCAACTCGCAACCCTTTGCTACAATGTTAAAACTAGTATCTATAGATAAACTCTTACGCCTAAAGCCCTAAGAGCCTGCCATTGGTTGGGCAGGTGGCTTATATGCAACTAGCATATGCTTATTCTTTAATAGTAACCTAAAAACTACCACTAATAACTGCACACGAGTCAGCATCAGTAGTTTCTTGATCCATGGATGCAACCGCCACTTTAAAATTCAAAATGGTAACCATAAGCTCCTGGGTAACCATCAATGGTTTTGTCGGCACACCAACTTCATCGACCTTGTAAAGTCTTCCAATTTGTTGATTATCAATTTTGTCGAAAACTAGAATGTTGGTAAAAACAGATGCCCCATAATTTTTTCTCGTGATGAAACTAGAGGAAAGAGATAAATATTCCAATCGTCAAATCTTCACTTTTCGACAAAATAATGGACATCCGTTCCTATAAAACAGGATTGTCTTTTTGTTGTCGTGGGATTTCAAAATATATTTTGAAACCCAAAAGCCATAATATTTTTTCTTCAATCTCAATCTTCCTTGAGAAAGAAAATCTAATGATGATGTAGTTGCCCACTCTCCACTAACGTACATCTTCTGCTATCATGGCCATATGGCAATTATTTGTTTACCAACATCCAAAAATTAAATACACAGCAGATTTGGTAATCCATCATTACACCCTTTAACAACCTAAAAGTTTTTCACTTTTCTTCTTTACCTTTTCATAATACATTCTTCGAGCCTCCTCATCTCTCTCCAGAATTCCATATTTTCTCAAGCTTTCCTTTTCTTCAAGCTCTTATCAATGGTGTCCTCTTCTGCTCAATCAAGTTCTTCTACTACCCAAAGAACTGTGTCTCCCTCAACTTCCCTTCCAATGGCCTCTTCATCTTTGGAACCCACTCGACGCAACAGAGTCCTTACTATTCTAGACCTAATGGTGGAAAACTCTGAACTCTGGAAATCCTAGGTATTTATATCTTATGAGCACGCTTATAGAATATGTGCTTTCTTAGGTCCCATTCTTCATTCTTCTAAAATTTCTGATACTGTATCTCGAGTCATTTTCCATGTCAAGAAGGCCAAGGAATCATTGCCTCGAAAAATAGCATCCTCATCTTTCACTTTGACCCAAGTAATAGGCTGTTTAGATGTTTCCCTCCAAAAGTTGGGTTTAAGCCCAATGGTACTCTTCTTACACCAGATCTTTCTCCTAACAAATCCTTTGATATTGAGGCCAACACCATGTCTTATGGCCCTTTCATAAAATTTCACTCTCAAGTTTTTGGGGACATAGCAGATCTTGAACATGTTGCATACCTTACTTTTTGCCTCACTGCATATATTTTTTGTACCAACTTTATCCAAATGTCAAGGGCTTATTTATCTTTGGCAACTCTGCTTCATGAGGGTTGACATTTGGCCTTAGGCCAACTTGTCATTGCTCGTTTGTACAAGACAATCGGTGAAATTGTCGAATCTATGAGAGATTTGACAAAGAAGACAAATCTTGGAGGTCCATTGTGGGTTCTTCAACTCATGCTTGATGCCATTCTTCTTCCACAACTCTCGACAAAAGCTCCCAATAATCTCCCTTCTTATATTCATGGGATTAATCTTTCTTTTATCTCCACAAAAGAAAAGTCGACCTCTTTTGTTGACAACTTCAAGAACTATTTTGAAATATTTCATTCTTTCTCCATAACTTCCAGAACATCACCTTTTCTCCTTTTGCCCAAATATTTGTCGGTCCTGAATAGTTTACTAAAAACCTTATATTCGAAAATTCAGAAACAAAAGCTGAAAATAATGACATCTGGTCAAACATGTTTTGTCATTCTAGGAAGCTTTTGTGTTGAAAGTTTCTTGAAAAGAAATTATCTTTAACCACTTTCTTGAGAATCCAAAGTTGAAGAATAAAAGATGAAATTTCCTTATCTTCACTTTTTAATTTCAATTTCAAAGTTTTAAATCATAGGATTGATCCATGATCATCTTATTTCATGTTTTAGAGCTTAAATATTACGATCTTGGTTTTCTGTAAGGATCTTTGCTGGTGGTAGAACAAGGAACTTTTACAAAGTTCACTTGAGGGATTTTCGAAAACCCAAGGTAAGGGGGCGTTTCTTTATCAACCAATTTGGAGGTAGGAAAATAGGATTTATGGTGTTATTCTTTAAATTTTCATGGGATTCATTATAGTCCAATTCCACAGAGGCCTAAAGGCTTGGCGTGTTTGCTTAGAAACGGAATGTATTTAGTATGTTAGAGACATAACTCTTGTAGTCCATAGGACTCGTAGTGGTGATCCTATTTCTATACTCACTATTACCGCTTTCGTAGAATTATATATGCCTATTCGGGAGTTGTGGGACTTTGCCACTCAGTACACTCCCCAGGAGGACTCTAAAGTTTCGTCTACCTGAGCTCCTGGGTGTAGAGCCGCTAGGACTCCGGTACGTAGAGTTACCTACTTCGGAGGGCCCGTACTCGGGAGGCCTATATCTGAGAATGATCCGGAGGAGGACCCAGAGAAGGACCCTTCTCTGTTCCTTCTCTGTAGGTAGATTATTATGGTCAAATAGGTAATAGTATTATTGTACACTATGTTTATTTATATGTTTATTTATTTTCTTGTTAGAATTTGTAGTTTGTATTATGTACTTAAACAAGTATACTAGTGAGTAGTATAAATGACATGGATTATTTATATCTTAGTGTGAAATATAGTCTTATTATTCTATTTGTTTTATGTTATAACTAAAAAGAAATTTTGGAACTCATTTTTGTATAGAGAAAATACACGAAGTTTTGAATTGAACTTTATATTCTATTAAATGTGACACCCAATCGAGGGTGTTACATTTGACCACTAGTTCTTGGAGCGAATTTTCCATTATATTGATTCATTGCAGCTGTCATATATTGTTGATCCATAGTAGGAGTAGCCATTTATGTAACAAGTTGATGTAATAAAGTGGAGACAATAGAAGTTGTATTCATATAACTCATTGATGTTGTTCCCATAATGGGTTACATCATTATTTATGGAGTAAGGTACAACCATACATTGGCATAAATATTGGATTTCCATCATTTATATTCCTCAAATTATTATTTGGCATTGTAATTTGAGAATTTGTTGTTACAACCTCTTGACTGTTATTTCTAACAACCTCAATGTTTGAATTGATTGCATTGACATTACTACCATTGCTATTATTATTAGCCACATTTACATTATCATGAGATTGTTCATTTGAAGTGGAATGATTTCCAAACATTCTTGGAATTTGTGTGCCACTTCTTAATTGCATGAAAAGTTCATTGGTATTTAACAGGACAATTTTTTTGAAATCACTACCAAGGAAAAAAGAAGATGAAGATGAAAGTAATTAACGAAAACAAGTAAAGTAAATGAAAGCAAAAGAAATGCAATAAAGAACCTAAATGTAAATTGCAGAAAATGAAACGTGTAAACTTGATTGATCTGTTTGTCCTTTGAGCATTGCAAGGACTTTAGGAGCTGTAAGATGTTTCAAGTCAAAGACCTTTTTACATTATTCTAAGTGCTATTTATAGAGAAAATTCCTACAATTAACTTCCTATGAACCTGCCAATTGTTGGATAGGTGACTTACTGATCAATCAATTTGAGACATTTATGTTAGCTTTGTACTAGGCTTTATTAGATGTTTATTGTGCCCAATATTAGTATTTTAGATGAGTTTAATGTTGTTGGACCTCATTGGGCTTTAATGCAAATTGTGAATAATTTTTTGATTTTGATGCATTTTGACATTTCCTCCTTGGTTAGGCCATAACTTGGGACTCGGTAATCCATTTAAGGTGATCTTAGTGTCTTTGGAAAGCTAAGACAAAGTTCTACAATGACTCAAGAGCTGGATCGGACTTCTAAGAGTCCAAAATAGCCCTGCAATTCAGAGTGGGTCTGTTGTTACTGGAATCTGACTAGTGTGCACATATTGAACCATATCGTGGGTTATAGGCCTTCTTTTGAGCTGAAACTCAGCCATTGGAAAGATAACACCCATATCTCCAACTTCACTGAAGACCATTTAGTCAATAGATGCCGTTTTAGGCATGATTATGAAATTACAAGTTGGTTTGAATTTGGAAACATGTTCTACCAACCTAAACTTGAGGTAGGTACAGTGTTTTTGGCATATTTGGAGTTGTAAAAGTCCAAATGGCATGAAACTAATGCCAAAATTTCAAGGAGACAATGGTCTACAATTGTCATGAGACCTCCAAACCAAAATACATTGTTTAGAGCATGAAAAACAGGCTGGAAGTCGGAGTAGAGTTGCTGACTTGAAGCCACAAATCATGCACCAACCCACCTACCATGCACCAACCCACCAACCATGCATCAAGCTTCCATATTTGACAATTTCCATGTTTTTATAGATTACATTCAGATTATTTTCAATTACAAATTGGCTTCCAGGATTAGTATAAATAGAGCCAATCTCTTTGTATTATACATCATTCAATTTGAAGTAAGTTTGAAGAAAGTTTGAGTATTTGTGAGAGTTTTCTTTCTCTTCTCCATTCTCTTTAGAATTTTGTTTTGTTCTTTATCTTATGAGTTCTTCCTTCCCATCCATGGAAGGCTAGGCTCTTATAATCAATCTAAGGGATTAACCATCTTGATGTTTAATTTGAAGATCTTGTTTCGCTTGTTCATATTGCTTAATTGTTATTCAAGTTTCTCTTCATCCTCTTTTGATTTTTATCTAGATTGAATTGCTTAATTTGATTTAGATGTTGATAAGATAATAGCTTTATTATCATGTATTCAAAGAGGATCACAAAGACTAAACAATATATCAAAGCTTTTTGATGGATTGTTTAGCTTGGCTAAATTCTGGATCTTAAGTTAATTTATGTTAGATGATACTTACTTTATCTAACCTTGGTTAATCAAATCCTAGATGCTTATCTAGTAGAGGATTCTTGGATCATGTTGAGGCTTCTTGATGTGATCTAAGGCCAAGAACATGGTTAACAATTAAGTGAATTCCTTGTGATCAATGATGGATTAAACTTAAGATTGGTAACTTTCCTTGAATTGGTTAATTTGTTAATTACTTTTCTTTTAATTCAACCACTGTATTTTCTTACAAATCATCAAAACCCCCCATTTAAATTATCTTGATCTAATTAAATCTTTGTTTTTGGATCCTTGAGAGATGATTCGGTTCATGCTCTATACTACAAATTAGTTTGTGAACCGATAAATATAATTTTATTATTTTGACGGGTCTCGACAACCTCTTGTCACTTACATGCAACTAGCACATGTTTATTCAAACTAAGAGCCTAAAACTACCAGCAGCAACTGCCCATGAGGAAGCATCAGCAGTTCCTTAATTCATGGATGCAACCGCTACTTTGAAATTCAAAATGGTAACCACCAGCTTCTGGGTAACCACTAATGGTTTTGTCAACGCATCAACTTTCATTAATAATTCGCAAGTCCTTTTGTCGGTCGGGTGTATACTTGGAACTTTGTCGACTTCACACATTACTCGAATGAAACTTTTGTCAAAACATCTTTCTAGCCTTGATTTATAAAATGCAATCATGGTCAAATGTTGGTTTTATCCTTCATCACGACTTTTGTCGACTCAAATTTTATTAACATTTCATGACTTCAGCAAAGTGTAAATTGTTGAATAACATATTTACTCCATTATGGATTTGCACATTTTCAACTTCAGCCTAACAAAGTCTCACAATTTGTCGATTACCAATTTTGTCGAAAATTGAAATTATGGTAATATCAGCTAATAAATTGATTTTTTTTCAATTGATTTTTTTTGTATTTTTGAGTATACAATCATCCATTTCCTTTGTCGAGCAGATTTTCAGGTAGATAACAAATTTCTGTCAATGCCACTAGGTTCTATCTTTCTTCTTCTGGTCCAAATAATTGTTAAAAGGCCATTTCAATTTCTCAAATATATATGTTGTTTTGCTTACAATTTGAACATGTTTGAATTCTAGAGTATGATCTTAATTGTTTTTCTTACATTATTAGTACAAATTACTATTGTTCTTCCTATATGCATTTTTTGAGATATGGTGTAAATGTTTTGTGTAGGATTTTATAAGGGTTCCTTACCCATATAGGTATTTTGAAAATAATTAAGATTGCTGAATGGCTTATGGAATGTTGAATGTTCAGTTCAATCTCTTATTAAAAATGGTTTATTTCTGATTTACCTTGTTTCATCAGTTCTTGATTGTGGTTCTTCCATTATGAGTTCCTATGAATATTATTCTTCCATTATGCGATTTTTGGGGGTGGTTGATTGTTCTTGATTGTTTATTTTTCCGTTTAGAGTTTATATTGGACGTTTGATGGTATAAAGTCATACAACTCCTCATGTAGGGAACTGTAGTGCCTTCAAGTCAAAGGACCACATACATCATTGTCGCTGTGAGAATCGCTCATGACACTCACGTAACGATCCATACAGCGTTCTCATGGTGGGTTAATCCAGTACAACATTACTCTAATGTGTACCCATATGAAGACTTGATATCTCATATCTATGGCCCGTGAGATATGGTCATCAGTCTACGCACATAATAGTCTCAATTTATTATAGTTGTCCTAATTCACAATAATACTTGACTATGGACATTTAAGAATAGTGTTCCGGAAGTAACAAATAGGATCTCACAATCAAGTCATGCATTTGATATCTCATGGCATTATACTTACTATTATAAGGACTTTATCATGCATATTTAAATAAAATAAATAACACAATAAGATAAATGCCTTATATATATATATATAAACGACAAGATACAATGTAATCAAAAAGTCGGTATACAACTGGCCTCTATGGTATACACCAACAATCTCTCACTTGCACTAAAGCCAATCAAACACATATCTAATGCCCCAAAGACCTAGTGTAACCCCAATGCTTACGCTGAACAAGAGGCTTTGTCAGCTAGTCAGCGATGTTATCCTCTGTCGGTACCTTGCATATCTTTACATCTCCTCTGTCAATAATCTCTCAAATGAGATGGAAACGCCTAAGTATATGCTTGGATCACTGGGGAGATCTAGGTTCCTTAGCTTGTGCAATGGCCCCATTGTTGTCACAAAAGAGGTCCACTGGGTCCACAATGCTAGGAACTACGCCAAGTTTGGTGATGAATTTCTTGATCCAAACAACCTCTTTTGCAGCACTAAAGGCAGCAATATACTCAGCCTCTGTGGTAGAATCGGATATTGTCTCTTGCTTTTGAATTTTTCTAGCTTACAACCCCACCATTTAGACAAAACACAAAACATGATTGCGATCTCAAGTTGTCCTTTACAACGAGCTCTTCCTTGCCTCTATATACTAAGAATGAATCATTTGTTCTTCTTAAGTACTTAAGGATGTTCTTGGTAGCTATCCAATGACTCTCATTGGAATCCAACTGGTACCTGCTCGTCATGCTCAAGGCATACGAGACATCTAGGCAAGTACACAACATGGCATACATGATAGATCCAATTGCAGATGCATATGGAATCTTACTCATGTGTTCCCTCTCATCTTGAGTGGAAGGACTTTGAGCCTTCAAAAGGCTTACACCATGCAACATAGGCAAAAACCCCTTTTTGGATTCTTACATATTAAAACGTTTTAATAACTTGTCTATGTAAGTGCTCTAACTTAAGCCAAGCAGACTCCTTTGTAAGACCTATTATTTACTACATCATTTACCAACTCATAAGTCTTACGTGGTGTATATTTTTTTTTCATTATATAGAAAATTCGGCAGCGTTTCCTTTGTGTTTCGTACGTTACCAAATGACATAAAATAAATAGCGGATTCCAATTAATCATTTCAAACCAACCAAAGGACATATATATATATATATATATATATATATATAAACAGGAGATCTCCGATCTCTTTCAAAATAATATCAGAGTACGTAAATTATACAAGTGTGTATTTAAACACTATCCTAACTAAGCACACTTAAATATTAACAGAACTGAAAACATCAATAGTAGTTCATCAGTTTCCCTGTCACATCTAAATCAGAGTACACTACATTACGCATCATGTCATAATTACATAATGGAGCTCAACTCCACCAAAATACAAGTATCATAATACACATTCATTGCTCACGGCAATAAACAGCAGAATCCTCCGTAATTAACCTGTAGAGGGTCCGGGACTTTCCTGCGAATCTGAAAAAGAGGGGGTGAGAACAACTTCCCAGTGAATGTGAATAAACTTGTAGATAAAGTATGCATGTAATTAGAATGCAAGAATATACACAATTCAATACATTAAGTAACATCAAACCAACATATGCAATGAGTTTATGAATGCATATGATGTTCACACCTTTTCTTTCCATCTAACCCTTTCCGGTTAGAAGAACCACTCCTCTTGTTGTACACTACCCCATCCGGTTAGGCTCTCGCGATATGCATATGCAATGTTTTATGTCATTCCTTTTTCATCTAACTCCGTACGACTGATCAATCAATTTGAGACACTTATGTTAGCTTTGTATTAGGCTTTATTAGATGTTTATTGTGCCCAATATTAGTATTTTAGATGAGTTTAATGTTGTTGGGCTTCATTGGGTTTCAATGTAAATATTGGATAATTTTCGGATTTTGATGCATTTTGACCTTTCTTCCTTGGTTAGGCCATAACTTGGGACTCGGTGATCCAATTGAGGTGATCTTGGTGTCTTTGGAAAGCTATGACAATGCTCTACAAGTTTCATGAAGAACTCAAGAGCTGGATCGGACTTCTAAGGGTCCAAAACATTCCTGAAATGCAGAGTGGGTTTGCTATCAGGAAAATCTGGGCAGTGTGCACATATTGGACTACATAGTGAGTTATAGGCCTCCTCTTGGGCTGAAACTTGGCCATTGGAAAGATAAGACCCATATCTCCAACTTCACTGAAGACCATTTAGTCAATAGATGACGTTTTAGGCATGATAATGAAGCTACAAGTTGGTTTGAATTTGGAAACACGTTCTGCCAACCTAACATGAGGTAGGTTTAGTGTTTTTGGCATATCTGGAGTTCAAAATGTCCAAATGGCATGATTCAAATTGTAAAATTTCAAGAAGACAACTGGCTACAACTTTCATGAATACCTCAAAGCCAAAATGCACCGTCTAGGTGATGAAAATGAAGCCAGAAGTCGGATAAGAGTTGTTGACTAAAAGCCACCAACCATACACCAACCCACCTACCATGCACCAACCCACCAACCATGCATCAAGCTTCCATTTTTGACAATTTTCATATTTTTATAGCTTGTATTCAGATTATGTACATGTACAAATTGGCTTCTAGGATTAGTATAAATAGAGCCAATCTCTTTGTATTATCAGGAATTCAATTTTAAGTAAGTTTGAAGAAAGTTTGAGTATTTGTGAGAGTTTTCTTTCTCTTCTTCTTCTTTCTCTTTAGAATTTCGTTTTTGTTCTTTATTTTATGAGTTCTTCCTTCCCATCCATGGAAGGCTAGGCTCTCATAATCAATCCAAGGGATTAGCCATCTTGATGTTTAATTTGGGGATCTTGTTTCGCTTGTTCATATTGCTTAATTGTTATTCAAGTTTATCTTCTTCCTCTTTTAATTTTGATCTAGATTGAATTGCTTAATTTGATTTGGATGTTTATGTGATAATAATTTTATTATCATGTATTCAAGAGGATCACATAGAATAAACAATTTATTAAAGCTTTTTGATGGATTGTTTAGCTTGGTTAAATTCTTGATCTTAAGTTAATCTATGTTTGGATGGTGCTTACTTTATCTAACCTTGGTTAATTAAATCCTAGATGCTTATCTAGTAGAAGATTCTTGGATCATGTTGAGGCGTCTTGATGTGATCTAAGGCCAAGAATATGGTTAGCAATTAAGTGAATTCCTTGTGATCAATGATGAGTTAAACTCAAGATCGGTAAATTTCCTTGGATTGGTTGTTTCTTTATATTTGTTTACAACATTAAGTCTTATACTTCTTTTCAATCTTATTAATCAACAACAAAACCCCCCTTTAATTATCTTGATCTGATTAAATCTTTGTTCTTTTTGGATCATTGAGAGACGATTCGGTTCATGCTCTATACTACAAATTATTTTGTGAACCGGTAATTTTTATTTATTTGACGAGGTCTCGACAACCTCTTGTCTTAAGTGAATTCCTTGTGATCAATGATGGATTAAACTCAAGATTGGTAAATTTTCTTGGATTGGTTAATTTGTTAATTGCTTTCATTTAATTCAACTAGTGTATTATCTTTTCAAATCATCAAAACCCCCCTTTAATTATCTTGATCTGATTAAATCTTTGTTCTTTTTGGATCCTTGAGAGACGATTCGGTTCATGCTCTATACTACAAATTAGTTTGTGAACCGGTAATTTTTATTATTTGACGGGTCTTGACAACCTCTTGTCAAATTTGGCGCCGTTGCCGGGGATCCAAAGGCAACTATTTGATCATTTCATCTAACTCTAACAATTGTGTTTGCTTTGTTTTTGAAGCATTTTCAAGTGGAATTCGGCTGAAATTGGGTAAAGGGCATCCTGTCAAGATTTTGGTTCGGTAACGTATCTCTGATTGATCTGAATTTTGGTAGGCTAATGAAAATCGTTATTTTGAGAAAGGCTCACTATTTATAGTGAGGTCACCCTTATTTTAGCCAAATTCCATCGTTTAGACCATGTTTTCAATTTTTTAAGATTTTTTATTATTCTGTTAGATAGAATTTTTGTGTAGATTCCACTCTGTGGTAGTCCCATAATTTTTTAAAATCTGTAGATATGATTTCTATAATTATTTTGTGTGTATATTTAGACTTGTTTTTGTGATTTTGTGTTTGATCACTAATCTAATGGAGTATAGACTTGATGAGTTGGCTTATCTGGTGGGGCAGTTGGCAGTGGAACAACATCAGTTACATATGCAAGAACCTGCAGGATTTTGTAGTATATGCTATAGTTTTTATCATCCTACATATGCTTGCACCACATTACAAGATGATGGTTCTGTATTTCATGACTATTCTGTTGATGCAACAGGTGTATTTCTTGGTGAACCACAATACCAACAGCTTGGATATGATCCTTATTCTTCCATATATAACCATGATTGGGGAGGACATCCCTGGTTCGAACCTTATGTTGAACCAATCAGTCTATACCAGCAACCTATGCAGCATCAGCAAGCCCCAATAGGCATGGAATCTGAGCCTACATTAGAGGATTTGGTGAAACAATTGGCTCAAAACAACATCCAATTCCATCAGCGAACAGAAGTTGTAGTACAGAACTTGGAGACCCAAGTTAGTCAACTAGCATCTTCATTGAGTCAGTTGAGCAAGCAACAGATGCAGATATCTGATTCTGCAGAACATGAGACCATTGATGTGCATAAACCAGTTGATGATTTGCGTCTGAATTTGTTGGTTTTTACCGATTTTGATGATTCTGTTTGTTGTGATGGTGATATATTGTGTAATGCATGTGTTGAGATTGCTGCCTTTTTGAGACATGATGAATCTTTTCAAGAGATTATGCAACAATTCAATCTGGCTAGTGAAGCCAACAAAATTGGAGTCCATTGTGGCTAAAAACCTCCTTACCGATGAGGAGGAGAGGTTGCTACCCATTTTGAGGGAGAATCCGAGAGCATGCACACTGGACATTCCAAGCATTAGCCCTTCCATTTGCATGCGTAGGATTTTACTTGAAAATGGAGCTAAATCAGTAAAGCAACCACGGAAGATACTGAACACTTTGATTTTGGATGTAGTGATCCATTACACTGGCTATGGTGTGGCTGCTGGAACTTTAATTCTTCTGCTATCCATAGGGAGTTTTCTTTCTACACTTTTATTTCATTTTTCTAGTTGTTGTTTTCTTTTTTGTTTTTACAGTTTTGCTATTGTTTTTAATATTGTTTCTGTTTTTATTTGGTATTACAATTTACTCTTTTATTCTTGTTGTTCTCTTGTTTGTGTTGTCTGCTTCTATTTACTCATTTCTGTTGTCATCACGATGTTTGTCTTTTATTACTTTTTTTTTTCTGTTTCTGTTTTTATTTTTTGTTTTGTCTGCTGTTTTTTATTTTCTGTTTTCTATATAAATCTTTGTTGAAAAAAAAAAGCCACGTTTAAGGTCAATGGCCAGAAATTAAATCATTATTTGGGGATGACCCATGGATCGTGCAAAATCTTCAATCACGCTGGCTAAAGACATTAAAAGTAGCGCTTCTTGGGAGGCAACCCAAGTTTTCTAACTTTTTCATTTTTTCAAACTTTGACTTATTTGCATTCACAGAATCAAGGCAGAAAATCAAGTCTTAGAGCAAGAAAATCTATCGAGTTTGATTTTTCTGCCTTTATTTTGTTTGTTTTCATTGTGAGATGATTTTTCACCGGTTAAATGGCGGATAACGGTACTCCGTGAAAATTTTTTCATTCCTTTCGATTACCCACAAACACCGAAATCAGATAAAATTTTACTAATTTTTTTCCTTCTTCTTTCTTTATTTCGAAATGGATAATCAACTTTTTAACCTCCGCAAGCGATTCCCTTCTCTCCCTCAAAATGCTTTAACTAACATTTATTGTGCAAGGTTTGAGAGATTAAGGATGCTTATGCACAAAGGCATCCCTGCGGATATAGCTGGTTGATCGAAGCAAAGGTCCGACTCAGAGGTGAATTTTCTGACGCTCTTGTTTCATATATGCCAGGGCTAGGTAAAAGTTTATATGCCAAGAAAAGAAGAGCAAAAAGATTACGAGTCTGCTATAAATGTGCAAGATGGACCTGTAACACAAAATGCAAATCAATTGGAATGACGTCTATAAACCGAGATGATAAAATTAACTTCATTAAAGATGGCATGAGTAAGGAGTCTTTAGATAACATTTTATTTACTCTTGAGACGCATCCTAGTGGAGATGTGCAAAGGGCACTTCTCGATTTATGGCCAATATTCCAAGATGAAATGAGCGTTATAGTCTCGGGAATCTGACTCAAAAAGACCCTGTTTGCCAATTTTTAAGAAAATTGGATGGGAAGCCGACCATCGGCCCATAGAGAGCATTCAAGCCGTTACTGGACGTAAAACCAGAGGAAAATGTGAGCCACAATCACACCTCCTGTAAGTATTATTTTTTATTTTTTATTTTTCTTTTTTTCTTCTTGTTTATTAAAAAAAATCAAAAAATTTCAAAAATTAAAAAATTAAAAAAAAATTAAAAAAAAAGAAAAAAAATAAATCAAAAGTAGCCGTATTCTTTTGAAATATGCGTTACATATTTTCAAACTTCTTCTGACACATATAGATTAGTCTTTTATCATTGTCATATAGCTATTATCATTGTTGTGCTTATTTTCAAACTTACCTGATACACAGATCTACCCCTCCTTTATAGGTGTAATTATTACATTTGAGTTTTGATGCCTTTAAATATTGCACTTTGCTCTCTTCAGATCATTGATAAGGTGAAAGTACAAAAAAAAAACAAAGAGAAAAAAAAATGGAAGTCACTTCAGTTCGTCGGATCAAGAGTGTTTGTGTCTTTTGTGGATCTAATCTTGGGAAAGATAAAGAGTTTGTAAATATTGCAAACCATCTTGGTCGAGTGCTAGCTGAGAGAGAAATCCATTTAGTTTACGGAGGAGGTAGTCTTGGGTTAATGGGTTGTGTAGCGACTGCTGCACATTTAGGAGGTGGCAAAGTCCTTGGTGTCATTCCCTACCCTTTATCTACCAAAGAAGCCCATTGGAAAAACATTAGGGGATGAAGTAATGGTATTTTGCATGCACCAACGCATGAACATTATGATAGCAAATCTTGATGCCTTTATTGCCCTACTGGTGGTTTTGGAACTTTGGAAGAGCTCTTCCAAATTACATCCCTGATCACAAAGCAGTAACTTTCACCAAAAACCCATAGGTATATTAAATGTTAATGGTTTTTATGACGGTTTGTTTTGTTTTCTTGATCATGTCTGTAGAAAAAGGTTCATCTCACAAGCGACACGTCAAAGTCTTGTAATCGCGCAACTCCTGAACAATTGCTCGATCAACTAAATGAATTTGTACCACAACGTGATCCAAAGAATGGCTCCACCGAATTGGGAACAAGGCGTGAAGAAGAAAGCAAAAACTTGATTTGACTTTGTCTTTGTGAATTTTTGTTTTCTCTTATGGATTTAGTTTTTGTAATTTTTCTTATTTTCGTGCCGATTTGCGCTTTTTGGCAAGACCTTCTACACTCTACCTATCTTTATTTTGACATTGGGGACAATGTCTTTAATTAGTTGGGGGGAGGGATAGTTGACATTACCATGTACATAGTTTAGTTAAAAAAAAAACTAACAATCTAATCTTTATTTTTACTAACTTATTAGATGTATGATGGCAGAGTAAGGAGTAGTTTTGCTCTTGAGACGCATCTTAACTTGCATTTCATAATAGGTCTTAAATCATCTTTGTTCTTGTATATATTAAAAAAAAAAACACACACACACACACAAAATTTTGATATTTTCAATTGATTTTGATACAAGCATGTGCTGAATCTGAGCTTAATTGATGATAAAAGTATGCAAAACAGTTTATAGTTGAATCATTTTCATGATATACATGTGTATATGATTGTGGATATTAGGAAGAAGGCATGGTTGAATTGAGTGAATGTTCCATACCTTTGTGAGTTTTGAGCTTTTCCAAGTTTGATACTTACACTTGGTTTATTTTCTTTCATGAGTGATGTCAATTATGAATTTATTTTCTAGAACTTGCATTGAATCAATTTGAGATTACATTGGTCTGTATGTTGCATGAAAATGACAGAGGCATTTTTTTTTTGACTTAGCTGCTTTGGCCAAATAAACCTACCTTGCATTTATCCAATTATTAACTCCCTCTGAGCCTGTTTTCCTATTCTTTGTTCTTAGCTCATTACAAGCTTTGAGTGAAAAACCATGTTTTACCTTACCTTAGGGAATGGGAGAGCATTGATTTTCTTATTGGAGGAGTTCTTTTGCTTGCAATGATTTAAGTGTGGGGGAATTGGTGTGCTGATACAAAATGCTTGGTACAAAAAAAAACAAAAAAAAGAGAAAAAAAAGAAAGAAAAAATAAAAGAATAGAAAAAGGAAGGAATGTGTGAAGAGAATGAGCATTATATGGTTTTGGGTAAAAATTTTATTCTTTCTACTTGAGTTACTCCTCAATGCTCTTTTATTCTCTTTGGTTTTAACCTGCTATTATCCATATTGTTCCCTTCCTTCACCTTATAAGTTCCATTATAACCTTTTTGAAAGACCTCTTGATTTTTGCAATTTATTTGATCTAAGTAGTGGAGAATTGATGTATATGCAAGCCTATGGTAAAATACTTTCATAATTTGATCGAGCGTAAGCATGGTTAACCTAAACACCTTGTGTGATTTGAGGTGTCACTTGTGAAGAATTTTACTCAATCTAAACATGCCTATTTCTGATTAAAGCATGATTATGCTATACTTTATTCTCAATTGATTTGATTCAACTATTCTTTGTTAAGCATACTTGACTTATTAATTATGGTTTATATTTGATACAATGCTTGTATTTAAAAATTAGTTGAATTGATTAAATAAAATATTACATGTTTATGGGTATCATCCTGGTAAACCCTCACGAGACTATAACTCATCCACTAGGGACACCTAGGGGTTTAAAGGCTTGTGGCACATGCTAAGTGCCATCGTGTTTTCCTACGAAAATGGATTAGATTAGGTATAATCAGTTTTTTATGTTTCTAGTTTAATAATATGATGTTTCTTGTTTTTCTTTAGTTTTGTTCTTATGTGTTTTGCCCAGGAGTGCAAAAGCATAAGTGTGGGGAAATTTGATCAATCAATTTGAGACACTTATCTTAGCTTTGTATTAGGCTTTATTAGATGTTTATTGTGCCCAATATTAGTATTTTAGATGAGTTTAATGTTGTTGGGCTTCATTGGGTTTTAATGTAAATATTGGATAATTTTCGGATTTTGATGCATTTTGACCTTTCTTCCTTAGTTAGGCCATAACTTGGGACTCGGTGATCCAATTGAGGTGATCTTGGTGTCTTTGGAAAGCTAAGACAATGTTCTACAAGTTTCATGAGAACTCAAGAGCTATATCGGACTTCTAAGGGTCCAAAACATCCCTGCAATGCAGAATGGGTTTGCTGTCAGGAAAATCTAGGCAGTGTGCACATATTGGACTACATAGTGAGTTATAGGCCTCCTCATGGGCTGAAACTTGGCCATTGGAAAGATAAGACCCATATCTCCAACTTCACTGAAGACCATTTAGTCAATAGATGTCGTTTTAGGCATGATAATGAAGCTACAAGTTGGTTTGAATTTGGAAACACGTTCTGCCAACCCAACATGAGGTAGGTTCAATGTTTTTGGCATATCTGGAGTTCTAAATGTCCAAATGGCATGATTCAAATTGAAAAATTTCAAGAAGACAACTGGCTACAACTTTCATGAATACCTCAAAGCCAAAATGCACCGTCTAGGTGATGAAAATGAAGCCAGAAGTCGGATAAGAGTTGTTGACTAAAAGCCACCAACCATACACCAACCCACCAACCATGCATCAAGCTTCCATTTTTGAAAATTTTCATATTTTTATAGCTTGTATTCAGATTATGTACATGTACAAATTGGCTTCTAGGATTAGTATAAATAAAGCCAATCTCTTTGTATTATCAGGAATTCAATTTTAAGTAAGTTTGAATAAAGTTTGAGTATTTGTGAGAGTTTTCTTTCTCTTCTTCTCCTTTCTCTTTAGAATTTCGTTTTTGTTCTTTATTTTATGAGTTCTTCCTTCCCATCCATGGAAGGCTAGGCTCTCATAATCAATCCAAGGGATTAGCCATCTTGATGTTTAATTTGGAGATCTTGTTTCGCTTGTTCATATTGCTTAATTGTTATTCAAGTTTCTCTTCTTCCTCTTTTAATTTTGATCTAGATTGAATTGCTTAATTTGATTTAGATGTTGATGTGGTAATAGCTTTATTATGATGTATTCAAAGAGGATCACATAGAATAAACAATTTATTAAAGCTTTTTGATGAATTGTTTAGCTTGGTTAAATTCTGGATCTTAAGTTAATCTATGTTTGGATGGTGCTTACTTTATCTAACCTTAGTTAATTAAATCCTAGATGCTTATCTAGTAGAGGATTCTTGGATCATGTTGAGGCGTCTTGATGTGATCTAAGGCCAAGAACATGGTTAGCAATTAAGTGAATTCCTTGTGATCAATGATGGATTAAACTCAAGATTGGTAAATTTCCTTGGATTGGTTAATTTGTTAATTGCTTTCCTTTAATTCAACTAGTGTATTATCTTTTCAAATCATCAAAACCCCCATTTAATTATCTTGATCTAATTAAATCTTTGTTCTTTTTAGATCCTTGAGAGACGATTCGGTTCATGCTCTATACTACAAATTAGTTTGTGAACCGGTAATTTTTATTATTTGACGGGTCTCGACAACCTCTTGTCAACGACTAGGAAATCTCTCACATATTGTACACTAACCCCTTCCGGTTAAGCCATCTCGCTATGCAATGCAATTAATTATGCTATGCTTATTCTTTCATCTAACCCCGTTCGGCTAGGTAATCTCTCACATATTGTACACTAACCCCTTCCGGTTAGGCCATCTCACTATGCAATGCAATGCTTTCACATTCATATCATGCTCAAATCATAATATCATAATAACATCACATTTAAATCAATTCAAGATTAAACCTCACAAGCATTTTGCTCGATTCCTCCAATTTACTTTCACTTAGTTACACATCCCAACATTGTACTAAGTCATCCTTATTCACAAACATAGCATATGGTATTAAAGTAATAGACAAATGCTCCAAAATGACACAAACAGAGTCAACCACGTCCAGCCCGTGGGGAATTCCACGGCCCTGGTCTGGCTTCGAAACACAAACTTCCCATTTCAGAGATAACCACGGCCAGCTCGTGGTGGAGGCCATAGCCGTGGTTTGGAATTCTGGGCAGCAATAGTGCCATGCCCATCCCTAAACTGAAACCTAAAATTTCCCTTTGGAATTATGTCCTCTAATCCATCAAAATACACCAGCCATATCATTCATGTTCATAAACCTTAATCTTTAAATACAAGTAACAACATACAACCAACATCTAACACATGTAATTCCCTACTTTCAAGCTTAATCTTATATCTTAAACTTACACTCTAAAGACACCATACAATATCACAAATTAACCCACACTCACCTTGGAATGCTCCAAACTTGATTCCAAGATTGGATTTGTAATCAAGACAACATTTCCTTCAACTTCCTTCAAAACAATCAATCAAAACAACCAACTTTAGAAATGAGTGTTCTTGATTCTTAGAGATGAAAATGAGTTTCTCAAGAAACTAAAACCATACGATTGAAGAAGAGATCATAGTGATCAATAACCATCAAATAGCCTAAGCCAAAAGATGAATAAAAATGCCCACTTTTGGACCTTGAAAGCTTGGCAATAGCTTGGCTATGGAGAACTTGTCTTGAATTTTTGTAGAAGATGACCTTGTGGCCTCTAATGTTGACTGGTCCTCTTATTCACAAGGGGTGGAGTTGCAATGTCAACTTTGCCCCCCACTTAAGTAGAAAAATACTAAATTGCCACTGAGGGTGTAAAAAGACTAAAATACCCTTGTGATATCTAAAAATTCCCAATAGGTCTTGAAAAGATTAATTTACTAGTAGGTCCTCTCTTAGCCATAGAAAATTTAAAAATTTAGATTTGACCTATTTCTTCCTTAGGTTCTACCGAGTTTCCCGGTACAATCAGAATCTGAAAGTAATTACTCTAATTCAGTCTATCCCAATTTCTGTAATAAAATATACAAAGATGTTTAGATAATTTATCTAAGTCAGAAAATAGAAATTTAGGGATGTTACATCCTTGATCTATCTCTATAGATCTTGATGCTTAACACATAGGCAGCTTCACCCAAGTCTTTCATGGAAAAGCACTTCCCTAGCTAAGTTTTTAGGGACTACAAACTAGGGATGCCATTTCCAATTATTAGTATGTCATCTACATACAACACTAGAAATACAACTGTGCTTCCACTATCCTTCTTGTAGACCAAGGTTCTTCTTTATTCTTGATAATGCCAAACTCTTTGATTGCTTTATCAAAACGAAGATTCCAGCTTCTAGAAGCTTGCTTTAATCCATCAATGGATCGTTGTATCTTACACATTTTTCCAACATCTTCTAGAATGACAAAATCCTCTGGTTGTGTCATGTACACATCCTTGAGAAGATTTCCATTTAGGAAAGTGGTTTTGAGATCCATCTGCTAGATTTCATAATCATGATAGGCTGCAATAGCAAGCAAGATCCTAATGGATTTAAGCATGACAACTGAGGAAAAGATCTCGTCATAGTCTACACCATCAACTTGCCTGAAACCTTTAGCCACCAATCGCCCCTTAAAGGTATGCATGTTACCATACATGTCAATCTTCTTTTTGAAGATCCATTTTCACCCAATAGGTTTTACCCCTTCAAGCGGGTCTACCAAGGTCCATACTTGGTTGGTATACATGGATTTCATCTCAGATCTTATGGCCTCAAGCCAATTCCCAGAGTCTGGGCCTGTTATGGCTTCCTCGTAAGTCGCAGGCTCATCTTGATCCATAAGCAATACATCACCTTGTTGAGTTACGAGAAATTCATATCTCTCGGGTTGATGACGTATCCTACTAGACTTACATGGGCTTTGTGCCACGTGAGCATATGGCTGTTCCATAACGCTTTATGGAGCCTGCTCTCTTTCCACCATTGGTTCCTTGCTACTGTGCGAATCTTGAATCACTTCAAGTTATATCTTTCTCACACTGGTTCCTTTGGAGATGAACTCTCTCTAGGAATACAGTAGTCTGTGCGACAAACACTTTGCCTTTGGCGGGATTATAGAAATAGTATCCCTTGGTTTCTTTGGGATACCCCATAAAGAAGCATTTATCATATTTGGGACCAAGTTTATCAGAGACGTGACATATTACATAAGCTTCGCAACACTAAATCTTCATAAAAGACATACTGATCAATCAATTTGAGACACTTATATTAGCTTTGTACTAGGCTTTATTAGATGTTTATTGTGCCCAATATTATTATTTTAGATGAGTTTAATGTTGTTGGGCCACATTGGGCTTTAATGCAAATTGTGAATAATTCTTGGATTTTGATGCATTTTGACCTTTCCTCCTTGGTTAGGCCATAACTTAGGACTCGGTGATCCATTTGAGGTGATCTTGGTGTCTTTGGAAAGCTAAGACAAGGCCCTACAAGTTTCATGAAGAACTTAAGAGCTGGATCGGATTTCTAAGGGTCCAATATATCCCTGCAATACAGAGTATGTTTGCTGTCACTGGAATCTAGGCAGTGTGCACATATTGGACTATATAGTAGGTTATAGGCCTCTTTTGGAGCTGAAACTCGGCCATTGGAAAGATAACACTCATATCTCCAACTTCACTGAAGACCATTTAGTCAATAGATGCTGTTTTAGGCATGATTATGAAGCTACAAGTTGGTTTGAATTTGGAAACACGTTCTGCCAACCTAACTTGAGGTAGGTGCAGTGTTTTTGGCATATCTGAGTTGTAAAAGTCTAAATGGCATGAAACCAACGCCAAAATTTCCAGGAGACAACTGGCTACAACTTTCATGAGACCTCCAAGCCAAAATACATCGTTTAGGACATGAAAAGCAGGCTGGAAGTCGGAGTAGAGTTGCTGACTTGAAGCCACCAACCATACACCAACCCACCAACCATGCATCAAGCTTCCATATTTGACAATTTCCATGTTTTTTACAGCTTGCATTCAGATTATTTTCAATTACAAATTGGCTTCTAGGATTAGTATAAATAGAGTCAATCTCTTTGTATTATACATCATAAAATTTGAAGTAAGTGTGAAGAAAGTTTGAGTATTTGTGAGAGTTTTCATTCTCTTTTTTTCCATTCTCTTTCAAATTTCGTTTTTGTTCTTTTATTTCTGAGTTCTTCCTTCCCATCCATGGAAGGCTAGACTCTTACAATCAATCTAAGGGATTAGCCATCTTGATGTTTAATTTGGATATCTTGTTTCGCTTGTTCATATTGTTTAATTGTTATTCAAGTTTCTCTTCTTCCTCTATTGATTTTTATCTAGATTGAATTGCTTAAGTTGATTAAGATGTTGGTGTGATAATAGCTTTATTATCATGCATTCAAAGAGGATCACAAAGACTAAACAATATATCAAAGCTTTTTGATGGATTGTTGAGCTTGGTTAATCTAAAGCCAAGAACATGGTTAGCAATTAAGTGAATTCCTTGTAATCAATGATAAATTAAACTCAAGATCGGTAAATTTCCTTGGATTGATTGCTTCTTTAGATTTGATTATAACTTTAAGTCCCGTACTTTTGTCAATCTTGTTAATCAACAACAAAACCCCCCATTTAATTATCTTGATCTGATTGAATCTTTGTTTTTATTGGATCCTTGAGAGACGATTCAGTTTATTCTCTATACTACAAATTAGTTTGTGAACCGGTAATTTTTATTATTTGATGGGTCTCGACAACCTCTTGTCACATACTAGGACGCCTCCCAATCCATATCTCATATAGTATCTCTTAAACTATTTTGGATGGAACGCGGTTAAGCGTGAAAACAGTTGTTAATTGAGCATGTCCCTAGAAGGAGCTTGGAAGGTCTGCATGACTCATCATGGATCAAACCAAGTCCAATAGGGTTCGATTTCTCCTCACACAAATACCATTCCATTGCGGTGTTCTAGGGGAGTGAGCTAAGGATATTATCCCACACTCTTTCAGATGATCATCAAATTCTTGGCTCAAATACTCACCACCTCGATTTGATTAAAGGATTTTAATATTCTTACCAAGTTGGTTTTGTACCTTATTCTTGAATTCTTTGAACTTTTCAAATGATTCTGATTTGTGTTTCATTAGATACACAAATCCATATCTACTGAAATCATCAGTAAATGTAATGAAGTACTGAAAACCTCCTCTGGCTTGTGGGTTGAAGGGTCCGCAAACATCATTATGTATGAGGCCTAAAACATCACTAGCCCTTTCACCTTTTCCAATGAATGGTGCCTTTGTCATCTTGCCCAATAAACAAGGTTCACATGTCTCATATGATTCAAATTTAAACGAGTCCAAAAATTCATTTTGATGGAGTTTGGATATGCGACTCTTATTTATGTGGCCTAAACGACCATGTCAGAGATATGTCGGATTCATATCATTTGATTTCAACCTCTTAGTATTTACGTTATAAACATGTATATCAACGTCGAGAATGTAAGGTCCATTACACAATTGCGCACTACCATAAAAGTTATCATTCATATAAATAGAACAACATTTGTCCTTTATTATAAATGAAAAGTCCTTCTTGTCCAAACAAGAAATATAAATAATATTCCTACTAATGGCAGGCACAAAATAATAGTTCTCTAACTCAATAATAAGTTCAGTGGACAAAGATAAACAATAAGTTCCTACAGCTAATGCAGCAACCCTTGCTTCATTTCCAAGTCGTAGGTCCACTTCGCCCTTAGCCAATGTCCTACTCCTTTTAAGATCCTACACATTCACACAAATGTGAGATCCACATCTAGTATCTAATACCCAAGATGAAGAAGTAGATAAATTGACTTCTATAACAAAAATACTTGAAGCGAAAGTCTCACTTCCCTTCTTTTTCTTTAGCTCGTCCAAGTATTTGTCATAGTTCCTCTTCCAATGTATGATCTGACCAGAGTGGAAGCAGGTACTGTAACATCTTAATTTACACCCCAAGGGTGAAAGAACAAAACACAGAAAAATAAACCTTAGGGTGACTTGAGGAGGATAACTAGGCACTTAAAAAGCTCAGTCTATGGTAACCCTAGAAACTATGATAGTACATAGAGAATAAAAAGAAACTTTCTGTAAGCTAATTTATCGTTAGGCTTTCAATCAAAATAACATAACTAAAACTTAGTAAAGCAAGGCTATCTCTAAACTTTTAATTCTACAAGTGACATGAACCAATTAAAATCAAATTAATAACTAAGGCTTAGATTATCAAATTAAGATTTCTAAGACACATTAAACTTAAGAAAGAAAATGATTTACACAAGTTCACACAATGACACTTCACTAAGCATAAGAATCATACACCTAGCACATAGACACATATACACATTAGAAGCAAGACACATGGACTTAGGGATGAAAATATTTCATGCAAAATTGTGCACATGAAACCGTGACACATCAACACACACACACCTTAACACATACACACTCTAACACCTTGACACACACACTAACACGTTGACACACACACACTTACACATGAACACTTGCTGCACCATGACAGCCAAATACACACACAAATGACACCACACACTAGGAATTAATAAAGAAACATCACACAAACTTCTGCACTTTAAAATAAATAAAACAGCACCTACACATGCACACCTACACGTTTATATGCTGAAAATTAAGAAAGAATTCTGCACTTGGAAAACCATAAGGTTGCTGGCCACGTTACCAAGAGGCAACCATGCAGAGAATATTCTGCATGTAAGACATAATCATGGCTATGGCAAGCCAAGAGAATCCTGCCATATTCCCATCATCTTGTTGGAGAATCTTCCATCATTAGGTTCCAACACCTTGCCTCCTTCCACTTAACTAACCTAGGCTTATTTATACACTAGAATACACACACACCCCACGCACGCACACACACAGCTCCTGCACCTAAAACAGAAAGAGAGGGACGTGAGAAGAAGAGGAGACGTGAGGAAAGAAAGGGTAGGAAGCAAGCATGATCTCACTCACCATTTCCTTCAATCAAGCAAGAACCAATCTGTTTTATTTTCTTTTATTTCTTGGCTTGTTCTTCTCATATTTCTAACCTTTCTTTTATTGATTTCAAGCTTGAAAGGTTGTTGTTACAGTTTCATTAAATTTTAACTTCAAACACCAATTTTAAACAAGACTAGTCTAGTAAGAATTCCTAGTATGATTCTAACCAATCTATATTATTTTCTTTTCTTTCTTGGCTTGTTCTTCTCATATTTCTAACCTTTCTTTTATTGATTTCAAGCTTGAAAGGTTGCTGTTACAGTTTCATTAAATTTTGACTTCAACCATCAATTTTAAACAAGACTAGTCTAGTAAGAATTTCTAGTATGATTCTAGCCAATCTGTTTTTGCATAACCATTTGCTTACTTGATCTTCTATAGTTCTAAATGGTCACGGCTTGGTAAGGCATTAAGGAGTAAGAATAGCTTTCATAACCTATTTTATTACTAGTATTAGAATTTATCAATGATACTTGACTTACTTTGCTTAATTACCATGAAGTTCCTATGCTTAACTAGGTGCTTATGACATTTAAATTAGCTTAAGCATTCTGTTTTAAATGATCATGTTTGTATATCTATTTTATGGTTATGTATGGCCACGGATTTGAGGAGGAAGAATCATTTCAAGAAGGTTTATGTTTTGTAACCTTGAGTTGATTTCAAATGAACTAAGACTCACCACTAAAGACTATGTTAGATGACATGTTGGTGGAATGGCCTTTGGCCTATGTATCATCTTGAGAGATGATGGGAATTCCCTATGTTTATAAGGCAACCCTAATGGAGGGAAGAATGGAAAGAATTGGTTTGAAAGACCTATGTTTGAAAGTGGTTGAGTATGAGTGATTCTTGAAACCTTCTCTAAGTTATGATTAATACTTTGTGTTTTATAAATTGATGTTCATATCACTCTCTATCTTTGTTATAGTATGCTTTGAAAGAAAAAGTTCGTGAAAT
Source organism: Styphnolobium japonicum (assembly GCA_023212625.1). Taxonomy (NCBI): domain Eukaryota; kingdom Viridiplantae; phylum Streptophyta; class Magnoliopsida; order Fabales; family Fabaceae; genus Styphnolobium; species Styphnolobium japonicum. Next base: position 17,803,252 of record JALBWW010000011.1, read on the forward strand.
TTATTACTTGATTTATGAAGTATAAGTTTTATTTTAATGCTCGTTTCCTACTAAGATTGCATAATCTTACCCTAATTTTATTGTTTTTCAGAATCAAAGAGAAATGGGGATTACCACCATACTAATTGAAATTGAGTGGGAATGGTTATATTCTGTGGAGGACGATGGTCATGTAAAAGTGATGAAGGATATCCGATTCCATTTAGTTGACACTTGATCATCATAACGTAAATAGTAGTAATTAGGGCTTATGTCAAGAAGTCTTGGAAATTTTGTTTAGGCAATTTACTTTAGGTAATTTGCTTAATGTTGTAAATATATCAAGACATGTTTCTCTATGCCCATGAACGAAATCAAGGCTTTTAAGCCATGTAAAATGAAGATGGAACTACCTTTGTCATGTGTTAACTTATGCTTGTTATTGCTAACTTATATTACTAATTGGATAATTTAGTATATGTTGTATGAATTGAACGTTCAAGTGAACTTGGCATGAAATCTATTAATAAACCTCATTTGGATTCTTAACTTGCCTTGACATTTGGACAAAAATCTTAACTAGGATAAATCGTTCAAGTAAATTCAAGAAACCCAATAAGACAAGACATTGGACCTAGAAGAGTATAAATAAAAGAATAAATTGGTGACAGATTTCAGGATTGCAAAAATCTAGCCGAGTCTCCGAGATAAGTAACCATCGTTTCTTTTAGCCAGTTCTAAGGTAAGGTCTCTTAGACTATGTAAATTCTCAGAATGGAATTGTCTAGGTCAAGGATTTATTTCCATAATTGATAACTCCTCTCTTAGAATCTAGTAATTCTTAGTGAAGGTTTAGTGATTTTTAATTAAACTATAGAAGGTAATATACTTATGCTGGTTGGGATTAGATATACAGTTAGTGGTTACTTGCAAGTCATATCTAGTTCCTCCTTGTCGATATAATTAATTGTATAGTTTTTTTTTCTATTTACTACGAGGGTGGTTACAGGTACCTTCCTTAGCCAACCCACCCTTAGGTTTCAAGGCAGACGTGCTAGGCTTGGACCTGACCTTGCCCTTGCCTTTCCACTTGTCCTTGGGTTTCTTTGCCATCTTTTTGCCTTTACCTTTGGCATGTTGGACCATCATAATGGCCTTTCCCTTATTAATATTCTGCTCAGCAATTCTTAACATACTTAATAGCTCTGGCAAAGGTTAAGCAATTCCATTCATGTTGTAATTCATGACGAATTGACTATAACGGTCCGACAACAATTGCAGGACTAAGTCAATGGCCAACTCTTGACCTAAAGGGAAACCTAGCCTCTCAAGGTTCTCTATGTCCCAATCATCTTAAGCATATGACTTCCAACAGGGCTTCCCTCTCCTAGTTTGCACTAAAATAATGCTTTTGAGACCTCAAACCTCTCATGCCTAGCTTGCTATTGATAGAGCCTCTCTAAATGCACGTTTATATCATAAGCATCTATGTTCTCATGATGCTTCTGAAGCTCAGAGTTCATGGTGACTATAATGAGATATCCGACGTCTAAGGCGTCATCTTGATGCTTCTTATGAGCATCCCTTTTAGCACGAGGGCACTTGCAACAGGTGGTTCAGGAATAGGCTGCTCTAAAACATACAATTTTTCTCATGTTTGAGGACTATCCTTAAATTCCTATACCTGTCTGGAAAGTTTGTTCCAGAAAGTTTATCCTTTTCAAGGATGGATTGTAATGATATGTTACTAGACGTGTTGGATGCCATGGTAATCTAACAACAAAAATATGAAAAGTAAGTATCATGTCATTAAACAATTTAATAAGGTCTTTTATTAAATATAACTCCCATTATTTTACTCAATTCAATGACCCTCATCATGGACTCAAGAAATCCCATCATAAGATTTTCTAGTGGGCCAAGATCCATATTTCACCTTGTTCTTAGTCAGTTTTGACTGATCGCCCAAAACTTAGTTTATTTAGGTAGGGAACACCTTCCCAATTACATCACATGAAACTCTTGGATGGTTGGGTGAATAACACTTATTCTAATCTATCTCATAGATTAAAGTCCAACCATATGCCTCTAAGCCTTCAATCCTATTGAAATAGCTCAGTTAAATCAGACCCAATGGTTGGCAGTTGGATATTACATTTATTTTATCGCGTCTCACCAGGATAGATAAAGGTACCCTGCTTTGGCAGGCCCACACTTAATCGATCCTAGCCTTGAAAAGTGTCACGCATTGGAATGCATCTAAATGCGACTTAATATATGCTTTAAGGGATTTTTGTTATTATATTTGATCTCATCATTTATTACCTATTAGCATACAACTAATAACCATACATCTCATACATATTTAATTCATTAGCATACAACTACTAACCATGCATCTCATACATATAAACATAAGATAAATGTGACATGGTTGTGGCCCCTTAGGCATTGATCCTCCCAAGCCAATGAGAGACTCAATAACTAAAACCTAGGAAAAATGTGTCTTCTCCAAGCAGCTTCCCTAAAACCTTGCCTCCATAAGTGAATATATTACAATATCTAAAGAAACCTCGTTTTACATACGAGGGGAGTTAGATGAGAAGAGAATGTACAAAATAGAATGTGGAGAGATAGGCACGACACGTAGGTCGTATTTATAAAACCAAAAGAAAGCAAATAAAAAGGTCCATGCACCATGCATCCAAAGGCATATAAATCAAGAATACAATATTGCAATGATTTATTTAATTAACTTTAATAAAAGGATTAAATTGAAGGGAATAAAAAATAACCCTACGCAGAGGTAGCATGGGGGTCCCGCTGCCCAGTAAGCAAGCCAGGGTCAATGGGAGGCCATAGGAAAACCCCAGCGCCGTCATGCACCAAAAAACCCTAGCGCCGTCACGTACCAAGGAAGTCCTAGCGCCATCATGCACCAAGGAAACCCTAGCGCCTTCTTGCACCAAGAAAACCTTAGCGTCGTCACACACATGGGAAAACCTTAGTGTTGTCACACACCAAGGAACCTTACGCCGTCACATATCAACCCTTGATGTTCACGGCTTAACATGAAATCATCATGCTGCAAGGAACCCTAATGTCGCCGCACATCAACCATTGATCTTCCAAGGTTGTTAACGGTTCCAAACTAAGGACTTCCCTAGTACGGCTTCTCTGCCCATTACCATCAAGGCAAACGAATCCTCACACAACAACATTTGCAATCAAATATCAAACGAAAACATGCATTCCCATACAATTATTTGAGAACATACAATCGCACATGAAAAAGTATATCAAAATCGAGATCATACAATTGCACATGCATCATCATATGAAAAATCGAATCATGCAAGAGTAACATGTATCTCATAATCAAACTAAACATACATATACATACAGTTCATACAAAAAAATGATTTATGATTTCACAAGCGACTCTGATACCACTGTCGAGTTTCGGGATCTGGAAACGCAGCAAAAAACAAATGTATGCTATAGGGGACCACATTTTGAAATATGATATAGCATTTGTATTTGTTCGATGGGCACATTTTTGTAATTATATCCATATGTTATAAATGTATGCTATTTTAGTAATGACTTTATGGATCTCTTATGTCAATGGGTGACAAGAGGTTGTCGAGACCCCGTCAAATAATAATAATTACCAGTTCGCAAACTAATTTGTAGTATAGAGCATGAACCGAATCGTCTCTCAATGATCCAAAAAGAACAAAGATTTAATCAGATCAAGATAATTAAAAGGGGTTTTTTGATGATTTGAAAAGATAATACACTAATTGAATTAAAGGAAAGTAATTAACAAATTAACCAATTCAAGGAAATTTACCGATCTTGAGTTTAAATCATCATTGATCACAAGGAATTCACTTAATTGCTAATCATGTTCTTGGCCTTAGATCACATCAAGACGCCTCAATATAATACAAGAATCCTCTACTAGATAAGCATCTAGGATTTAATTAACCAAGGTTAGATAAAGTAAGCACCATCCAAACATAGATTAACTTAAGATCGGGGATTTAACCAAGCTAAACAATCCATCAAAAAGCTTTGATATATTGTTTAGTCTTTGTGATCCTCTTGAATACATGATAATAAAGCTATTATCACATCAACATCTAAATCAAATTAAGCAATTCAATCTAGATCAAAATCAAAAGAGGAAGAAGAGAAACTTGAATAATAATTAAGCAATATAAATAAGAGAAACAAGATCTCCAAATTAAACATCAAGATGGCTAATCCCTTGGATTGATTATAAGAGCCTAGCCTTCCATGGATGGGAAGGAAGAACTCATAAAATAAAGAACAAAAACGAAATTCTAAAGAGAAAGAAGAAGAAGAGAAAGAAAACTCTCACAAATACTCAAACTTTCTTGAAACTTACTTAAAATTGAATTCCCCTAATACAAAGAGATTGGCTCTATTTATACTAATCCTAGAAGCCAATTTGTACATGTACATAATCTGAATACAACCTATAAAAATATGGAAATTGTCAAATATGGAAGCTTGATGCATGGTTGGTGGGTTGGTGCATGGTAGGTGGGTTGGTGTATGGTTGGTGGCTTTTATTCAACAACTCTTATCCGACTTCTTGCTTGAATTTAATGATCTAGACGGTGCATTTTGGCTTGGAGGTCTTCATGAAAGTTGTAGCCAGTTGTCTCCTTGAAATTTTGCAATTGGAATCATGCCATTTGGACGTTTAGAACTCCAGATATGCTAAAAACACTGAACCTACCTCAAGTTAGGTTGGCAGAATGTGTTTCCAAATTCAAACCAACTTGTAGATTCATTATCATGCCTAAAACGACATCTATTGACTAAATGGTCTTCAGTGAAGTTGGAAATATGGGTCTTATCTTTCCAATGGCCAAGTTTTAGCCCATGAGGAGGCCTATAACTCACTATGTAGTCCAATATGTTCACACTGCCCAGATTTTCGTGACAGCAAACCCACTCTGCATTGCAGGGATATTTTGGACCCATAGAAGTCTGATTCAGCTCTTGAGTTCTTCATGAAACTTGTAGAGCATTGTCTTAGCTTTCCAAAGACACTAAGATCACCTCAAATGAATCACCGAGTCCCAAGTTATGGCCTAACCAAGGAAGAAAGGTCAAAATGCATCAAAATCCGAAAATTATTCAATATTTGCATTAAAGCCCAATGAAGCCCAACAACATTAAACTCATCTAAAATACTAATATTGGGCACAATAAACATCTAATAAAGCCTAATACAAGCTAACATAAGTGTCTCAAATTGATTGATCAATGGGTCCCTTTTGTCACTTTTGGAGTATCAATGGATACTGGATGCTGTTTTCATATATGATTTAAAATGCCAATGGGTACTTTTTTTTTTTATTAAATTATGTTATTACATTGCTTGAATTGGGAATGTTGCTGTTATGGGTTTGTTGTTATGGGTAAGTACAGTTGTGCTGCTGTTATGGGTTTGCATAACTGTGTTCCTATTCTGGGACTGTTTGGGAGTGCTATTACTGCCAGGGGTCTGCTGTTGGAATGTTGTTGTTATAAGTCTGGTGGGTCAGTTGTTGTTATGGGTCTATAAAATTGTATTGTAAAATTGTGTTGCTGTTTTGGGCTGTTGTTGGGAGTGCTATTGTTGTCATGGGTTTGTTTAGGAGTGCTAATTGTGTTGTTTTGGGCTTACATAACTGGACATGTGAGTGCTACCATAACTATAATGCATAACTGTGCTGCTGCCATTATGTGGTTTATAATGCAGTTTTGGGTCATTGGTTTAGCTAGTTGCAGTTTGTTATGTGTATGTCAATGTAAGCACTTGTTTGTGTTATTATTCTTATTTTTTAATTAAAAAAATAGTCACTGATAAAATTAAGCAATACAATTATACCATTTGCAAATAATCAATATTACTTGAAGTTGTCCAATCCGATATTCAATTTATTGCTTCTAGTGTGTTTGATAAAACTCAAAACCAGAATCCCACATATGCAGTGTAGATTCACAACTGATAATGTTAGTTGGAATTTGACTTGAACAACACCTCTCTTTCTTAGCTATTTATAGTTTCTGTATATCACATTCTGCATTTTTCAATACTACTTCATAAGTGGTGCAATTACAACGAAACCATTAAAGAGGCAAACAATCATCAATTTACAAGGCAACCATCAACCATTATGCCCTTGGCTGTTGGGCAAGTTTCCAGTGGACAATGCTCACCATCAGTTCCCCACCAAGTGAGACTTCTGTTTTCCAAGCCCAGTGCAAGGTAAATCAGTACAACCATAAAATTAAAACAAAACAAATTTTTGGGTACATTAACTAATCTTCATGAAACAAAACTAAATCCATTTACACGAGTCAACTGCATCAAACAAAACAGTGCATTACAAACCCATAATTTCACAAAATAAAAACATCAACCACCTAAACTTCATTACATTCTATTCATAAACACCGAAACTTCATGCCAAACACCTAAACTTTCCTATTGTACAATAAATCAAACTTGAGAATATAATAATTCTCCCAACCACCCAAGATACAACCAGTAAAATACACATCTATTCCCTCTGTTTGCGAGCATATTGAGCATCAGTTATTAAAGTTCTCTCCTTCATGAGTAGTTCATCAATTATCTCCTTCATTTGGTTACTGTTGTTTGCATTACGAATTTCAGATTGAGGGATATCTGCCTAACAAAAGAAATCACAAGAATCAGCCTCCTTCCACGTTGCACGGCCGTAGAAAGCCCTTCCAAAATTATTACTTGTCTTTGCTCTTCTTGGTCGAGTCACGACACCACAGTTGCATAACCGAATCTGCCTCCCATTTGGTGTCGTAGCTGAAGAATAACTAGAACTCATCTCAACCACAGCAGCGTTCAAGAACTTGCACTTGGGAAAAAATTGGGTTGTTGGAGGAAAAAACTGCACAAAACCCAAATTATTCATGATTTTGCATCTAGCATCTCATAAAAAAAAACAGAGGAATTCATGATTCAACACGAGGGAGAGTGCTTACTTTCAGTACTTGGTGCTTACTTACAATGGAAATCATACCTCAAGGGAAGAGTATAGGCAGGTGACGTTCTTCTTGCTTCGTTGAGTTTGTTGCGCAATGACCGTTCCTCAGGACTTAAGGCTTAACAAAAAATGAGGGAGACAATCATGTGCGGCATGTGATACTTGTTTCTAATTTTGTTCATTTACTTAATATATTTCTTATATTATATTATTTTAATTTATTGATTTATTCATTTAGTTAATGAGAAGAAAATATATTTTATTTAATGGCTCAGATTCATTTTTATAGATGGTCCATATCGTACTACGTTTTAATAAGTCACATGACCCTCACATGTCTCCATTCCACCGTTAAATATTTAACACCTTATGGATTGAGGTATCTACGCAGGCAAATTGTTGTAGTTCAAGTACTTAATATATAGGTTTCATAGTTTAAGGTGACTCTTTGCAAACGCCCAAAAGTTTAGGAAGTGTGTATGCATTTTTTCTTAAAATTTTCAAATAAAAATCAAATCAAATTCAATTTCCCGACATTTAAACATTTAAGTATATAAAACGACAGTTTATGTGGCCTTCAATTCACTATCTTAATTTCAAATGCACAACTGATTTTTTAGTTCCTTTTGCATCTTTCGAGTATTGACCATTAAAGCAACTCAAGTGGCGTTCCCAATTAATGTTAGTAGCGTTATGATGGTTCCTAATGCACCCAGGGTCTATCTGAGTTAATTAATATTCAGATTAATTAACAACTAGTAACTACTTATACAACTTACTGCACTTCTAACTTAGCACAACTATGTAGATCGATGGTCCTATGTGAATTCAAGTGGCACTGCTTAATTTTTATTTTATTTTTTCCTTTCGAATTCAAATTGAGCCATCTACAAAGTTGAGAACAGTTGTTTTGTACATGCAATGGTTTTACAAGTGGCATTATTCAAGGAAAAAAGAACAAGAAATTATTACGTCCATCCAATGTAAGTGAAATTTCTTCTTCCACGTAATTAGATGGAAAACAAATGTATGATATGGATGTCAAATCTGATATCACCTGTCGTGTCTTGCATGAAATGAGGTGGCGAAAGAATTTTCACTTACTCCGAGAAAGCAAGAACTTCTCAAGATGACCTATCTTATTCCATCTAAAATGTACTTTAGTACGTCAGTGCAAATGAAGGAGATTTTGTGTATTCAACTGAAGTGGACTTGCTGGGGCGAGTTTAGTATATACATGGATAAAAATTGCTCAGCAAGAAGTTTAAATATCAACGCCGCTTATCATGAAATCAATGGAAAATAATAGGATAAATGCTAGTCAGTGTTGCCAAGCTGATTATTTGATAACTGAAGATAATTGGAGAGAGAGAACTTGGGCGGGAGGGTCATAAGTGGCTCATTTCCACTGAGCTTTCTACATGCAATTCCTAGGGCATACCCTAAAGCCCGAGCGACAGGAATAGCAACTGCATTTCCAATTTGACAGTACCTGTAAATAGTTATCATATGAAAAAGAAAGAACACGCAGGATTAACTGCATGAAGACTCAGTAAAACACAGGAAATAATTGGGACAATACCATGCCCGACATCTGCCTATTACCACAATGTTTTAATAGGGAAACTACAAATTTACAAGAAGATTGCTTTCTACAAACACAGTAAATTCTAAAATATGCATTCATAATATATTCATTAAATAATGGTTTCATACCTCTCTTTAACAGTCCCACAGAATCTATAATAATCAGGAAAACCCTGCAACCTAGCAAATTCTCGTATAGTGAGGACTCGATCCTGCTCTGGATGTAGTACTGCCTACAAGAGTTGGAAATCTATAAGAAATCAATTTATTTGATTTTATAACAAATCAAAGACTGAGAGAAGACCTGGTTATGACAACTTGGGAAAGTCAGTACAGTGGGAACAGTCTCATCCCACCACAATCGTGCAAATGGCCTACATATGTGTAGATATAGATTAAACGTCATCAAAAAGTAAAGCAAGAAAAATCACCAGATACACTACTGAATTGAAAAAATCACCTCTTAGACTTCCCTTGTTCAAAAGTGAAGGCATAATCTGGGACCTGAATCCAAATAGAAGAGTTGGAACAAGATTAATTTTAACTTCATGCCATTCTAAGCATGAATTAAGAAGCTAAACAGATACCGTCCCATTCGAAACCCTTTAACTTCAACTGATTGGAGAGACCACAAACATCTGATAACATCTTATTTTTTTATATGCAGTTGTACAGGTTTGTATTATATAATCATGACACATTGGACGCTATAAATCTCTTCATACCCTTTCAAACTTACATTAAAAAGCATTACTAAGGAGAATACCAATATAGGGAACTTCAACGATCAATGACAAGTATATCTGCTTTTGTTTCCAAAAGGAAGACTTGAGTTCAAAATTGACTAACAAACATACATGAAACTCTTCATTTATTATATTGCAGAGATAAAATATGATATAGTCGATGGTAAGTAAGCTACTCGTTTTCTTGTGAATAAAGATCAATTCTTGGATCATATCATGAAAAAAAGCAAGCTAAATATCCAAGGGAAAAAATCTATAAATGAGGAGACAACTTTTTGTAATTCCCTTGCTGGATGACCCCACATTATTATAAGCAATCAACTTTTTATTTTCTATTAATATCTATATCTAAAATATGATTTGGAGTTTGAAAATTAATGCTAATTCAGTGCTTAATTAAATTTTATGTATATAAATTAAAGACATAAATGAAAATATATATAGACCTCTTTCCAACTGAGGGCAACAGGAGGACTTACCAATGGCTTTCCAGATGGTAGCAATGGATTCTCTGTTGGATCCCGCCTAACCACATTGTCAGCTCCAACAACTATACCAGGAAGATCACGGAAATTTGCTCCCTGCAGTAATATATATTAAATTAAGGGTTGACATGAAACAGGTCAAAAGTGTAACACATGAACTTAATCCAATGCCCAACCTTTCGTTTTGGAATTTGACAAACACGGAGGTAGTCATCTTCAAACAAAAAGTAGGGTCGATGATCATATAGTAGTCTTTTCTCTGTTGTCCCATTTAATGTCGACCCAGTCATCTCTATTTAAAAGGAATAACGAGAAACAAATGAAGACGAGCTGATGTTTGGTCAAAAGATTTATTGCCAGAATACATAGGAGAACCATAACAAGAAGAAAAAAATGCAGACAACACATGCAAATGAAGGTAGTATGAAAACATCAAAAAACTAGCAACTGAGATGAACTCATATAAGCTTAATTCTGGAACATATTAATTACAAATTTTAGTTTTAATTTTAATATTGTTGAAATTATAGGGTTTAGATAGAGGGAAGGAGTAAAAGAGAGAATAAATACTAATGAACAATATGAGATTGCATTGATTTGATGTACTATAAAATACAAAGCACTAACCCCTATTTATAATTAAGTCAAGTACTAGTGTAGTACTACTAATACAAGCCCAAGCTCACTAAGACAATAAGACTCCTAACCCTAATTAATAATTGATTTCACAATATATTATAAAGATCTTCTAAAGATATGCTAAGATATTTTAAAGATATGCTAAAATACTCTGAAGATATTCTAACACTCCCCATCAAGCTAAAGCTTACTAAGCTTTAAGCTTGTTACAAATAATAAACCCACAAACATAAGACAAATAACACAACCCATCTCAACCAAAAACTTAGGAGGCTAGTACTCTCCCTGAATCACAAAACCTTGGCAACGTCCTCTGGCCCCCTCGACCTTCTTCCAACTTCTCCTCGGCACACGTCCCAAGCAAACGAGACAATTTCTCATGTCTTTGACCTTTCTCCTCAGTGGCCCCCTCAACCTCCAAACTGATCTCCAAACATAGGGTTGGTTTCATACCACCCAGTAATACAAACAGGGCCTCTATTAGTTCCCAAGTCACTTTCCACGAACCATTGACATCAAAACAAATATTACTAAACTAGAACAGCCTTCACCCCCTAAGCAACTCACTCTATGGGTTAACACATAGCACAAACCAAATGAAAGGCAGCACAAGAATTCACACCAGAACTGCCCACAATCAGATAATCACAACTGAACAATAAACAATTAGCCTTTACTCTCCCTAACCAACAAGCAGAATTTGTATCTCTCCCTGAAACAGGGCTCACTGGAATTTGCACTCACAGTCACAGGCTACTAGTCCTCCGACTAGCTAACACAGAAAAGCCATCGTGACCTCTACCGATCAACTCCAAAACAGAGACGACTTCAGAAAATAGAGATTAGACCAGAAACAAGGATCGCGGGAGCTACAGTCACTGGCTCCAGACAACTTCGACTAGCTAAAATCCCCTGCTGACCGCCTCTGGGTCAGCAAAAATCCAACAGAATTGCAGCCCACAGATGCTGCACAAAACCAGAAAGTGAACCACGTCACTAGCAAAACATGCAACAAATGCAAGACCCAACACTAGTTGACCCTGAACCTACCACCTGCAAACCATTACAAAGGTTGCTGGAATTACTATCAGTCACCTTAAAGAAGGAGGCAAGTTCTGCACAGCGTCACCAGAAAACAAAAACAGAGGAATTCTTCACAACCTGCCACTCCATGTTGCAGCAAGTGCAACTCAAAAACCACCCTACTGTCATCACATCAAAGAAAACACCACAAAACAGATAGAACTGAGTCTGACTTAGAAACAAAATGAAGAAATCAAAGGAAGGCATTTTACAAATGAGTTCTATGAACTCAACACAGCAGAAGGAGATAAACACACTAAAGGAAACTAATCATAAAAATAATGTGAGCTCCATAAATGATAGCTCGAAAGACAACTGATGCGAAAGACACAGGAGAGACAATATAAGATATGAAATGATAGCTCGAAAGATAACTTAGCAAGACAAATGAAATGATGTAGTCATAATAGCTAATTGAAATAATGCCCAAGGAGGAAGAGACATTGTTGGAATGATACACAATGAAAATTTCCTAGCAAGCAATCATGATGCACAACAAGGTCCAAAATCTCCAAGTTCATCAACAACAATATTTGGAAGCTTCAAACAGAAGAAAAATATAGGAGGCCCAAAAATATGGAAATTGAAACTAAGCCTAGTGTGAGTCGCAACCATAGAAATTAAGATTAAAACTAGTGTGAATTGCAACCAATAAAGAATTCATCACCAGTATGACTCATCGGTGAGATAGGAGAAATCACCACCAAAATGATTCATAGGTGGGAAGAACGGTCATCACTGATATGATCATCAATGGGTAGAAAAGTCACTGCCAGTATGATTCCTCGACAGGAAGAGAAACCAATATGATTCATCAGTAAGAAGAGACGTCTCCACTAGAATGAGAAATAGGATTCTAGTAGCCGGAATTAATGCATGAACAATGATGAAATAAGAGAGATACAGGACAGAGACATAGTTAGAGAGAACTTCTAGGTTTTAGGGAACTTGGCAGCGGTGCGGAGGATGGTACCACTCTGATACCATGTTAAAATTATAGGGTTTAGATAGAGAAGGAGTAAAAGAGAGAACGAATAATATGAGATTGCATTGATTTGATGTGTTGTAAAATACAAACCACTAACCCTTACTTATACTAATAATTAATTCAAGTACTAGTGTAATACTACTAGAACAAGCCCAAGCACCCTAAGACAATAAGACTCCTAACCCTAATTAATAATTGATTTCACAATATATTATAAAGATCTTCTAAAGATATGTTAAGATATTCTAAAGATATGTTAAAATACCCTGAAGATATTCTGAGATATTCTAACAAATATTGCAAATGAATGAAGAGTCAACTATCATAGAGAAAAGTTACATTCAACTAAACATAACCTATTGGTTTTTTCCTTGAACATTTGCCATTTAATTTAATTATACATTAGAATATATGACAAACTTAATGAATCACTAGGCTATACCAACTACACAATTGGGTTTCATCAAATACTATCTGGAATTCAATAAGATCTAGACATCCCAAAATTCAGTTAGATCCCTCTACAATGCAGCATATTGTATATATTTCAAGTATCATACAAAAAAACTTCACTACCAAAGATGGAATGTGGGAAATTTTTATGATAATTTATTTCAAGCACTCACTCTTACTATGTTCCATGAGGACAATTCACTGTAAATTAACAGCACAGAATTAACGGAACAGACAAGTGAAATTATACAATACAAACACTATTTCATGATTAGTTAATAGTTACACATTTTGTACTCAAGGGAAGGCACTATTACCATACTTAGTAGACCTTATATATCTTTGAAATTCTGTTTCTGGAGGATTTTGGTATGACATTGCTTCACGATTTTCACCGTTTTTTACCTATAACATTGAATTATGTTAAAATTATGTTGAAAACTAATAAACAGAAAAAAAAAATGCAAGCTAATGTAGAACAGTACAGCAGGAAGATCAGAGATGGCATCTTGAATAATAATAGCTTTCTCTAGTTCACGAGGTTGGTCTTCATCATAACCAACAATATTACGCTGCAAATAAAAGCCAAAAGCTAGTGAAAAATAGACAGGACTTCTAATCAGAATTATTTTACATAGAAGCATAAGGATCAATACCTCAAACTCCGGCGGAGGCCAATATCTAACAATAACATCATGTGTTGGCAGTGGAAATTGGGGTAGAACCTGCTACAGAAAAACAAATCATTAAAAGAATAAAACAATTTGAAGCAATTTGGTTTTTCATACAAGAATTTGAAGAAGAACACAAGGTATTAGATGAATTTTTAAGGAGAATGCCATGTTGCCTAATGGATTGCCATGGTCTTGGTTGAAAATGATTAGAAGCTCTTCGGGAAGAAAAGATTTCCAGTTGAAAAGAATACCCCATCTAAATTTTCATGTTTGGCCTTCTGTTCTTTCATCTGATCAGTTTAGGGGATCAATTATATATTTTTTAAAGTTGCTATCCAGTTATTCTGAGGGACTACCCTTCAGGTAATCTATTACCTTTTGTTTTCCACTCCTACATCCTAAAGGACAACTTTATGTATGATGCATCGTAGTTGGGTTCACCTTCATGGATTTTCTTCCTATACAATTGCTATGCAATGTGATAGCCACCAGCCCCATGATTTGATGGACCACAAGCGCATGTTGGTTTATACTAGACGTAGGAAAGAGAAACCAGCAGCATAGTTCACGCTAGGAAGGATAATAATACGTGGAGGGAAAGTTAGTTAGAGGAGAGAGAAAATAGATCTAGCTGGTATATTAGACATGGGATGAGACACAAGGGGGATAAGCTTCTTTTTCGTTGTGTAACTAGCTTGTAGCTTGGGGCCATCTTCTTGGGCGGGAGCTTTTCAGCTCTTTTATACTGTACACCTCTTTTAATATCACAATATAATCATACTCAGTTTCCCATTCCATTATCAATTGGTGCTTCATTGAGAGGTTTGGAAAGGGAAACTGCGTAGTGCATGCAAACCAGAATGGCGTCACAGAAATGGGAAGCAATGGATGCTCGTGTGGTAGCTGTTGAGTCTTCTCTCAAAAACGAGGAGGTGTTGCTGCACAAACACGATGGCATGCTCAAGGATCATTCGCTTCAGCTGAAAGACCATTCAGCTAAGCTGGGTTCCTTGCTAGAAGGCGTGGGGGACATCACCAAGTCCCTGGCAGCATTGCACTCCAAGGTGCGAGGGGGATTCCAACGCCAACAAGAAACGGAGTCACCCAATAGTAATGCGAGGAGTTTGGATCATGGGAAGGCAACGACTAATTCTGCCGAAGGAAGCCGAGCCACAATGACGTTATTGGAGTATCAGTTGAGTGTCAAGCGCGTGAAGTTACCTGCGTTTCACGGCGAGGATCCAATCGGGTTGATTTAGAAGGCTGAAACATATTTTGCAGTTCAAGGAACACCATTGGAAATGCAAGTACAGCTCGCTTAGATTTGCATGGAGGGGATGACTTGGCATTGGTTCAAAGTATTAAGGGAATTGGATCCCAATCTAAACTAGGAGGAGTTTAAAGCACCTTATTTGATCGATATGGAGATCACTACACAGGGAACCCATTTTCTCAGTTGAAAGTGCTCACTCAATCCAGAACCGTGGATGACTATGTGGAAGAGTTTAAGATGTTGGTGGCGCAGGTTCCACCCTTGCCTGATGATCAATATATGGGGCTATTTCTGGGAGGTCTCAAGGAGGAAATCAGGTTGGAGGTATTGGCGTTGGATCCACTGAACCGATACAAGATGATCTCCACTGCTCGAATGGTGGAAAGGAAGTTGGTAAGAACTAATGCCTCGTGAGTTCCTTACGGGTGGAGAGGGAAGAACAACACTCGAGTTGGCTCTACACCCACTTCCTATGCAGCGAAGGGAGGGAGGGACAATGGAGGCGTTATTGCTCCAACGAGCTCTGCCAATCAGCAACAATTAAGAGGAGGGGAAAGAATTCCTCGGGTAGAGGGAACTAATGGGGGACATACACGAGGGACCCGAAATCTTTCGTACCACGAGCTCATGGAAAGGAGAAATAAGGGTTTGTGTTTCAAATACGAGCAACACTATAGCCCTACTCACCAATGCCCTGAAAAACACCTTTGCTTACTCATACGGGAGGGTTAAAAAGAGACCAATACCTCCTTGTTAGCTGTAGAAGAGAAGGGAGAAGGAGAAGAGTGGGAGATGGTTTGTCAAGTGGCAGATTATGGGGACATCACTCATTCTAAAACCATGAAGGTTGAAGGGCTTCCTATACTGCTTCTCATTGACAGTGGTGCAAGTCAACTACATCTCAGAGGATTTGGTGGCGTCACTAGGCCTACTAAGCACCCCTACTAGGGAGTTCACGGTGAGTCTTGGAAATGGCAGTAAATGTCACTCTCAAGGCAAATGTGAACGGCTGGAAATTGCAGTGGGCAAGGTTAATCTACGCATTTTGAAATTGGGGGGGTCTTGATCTCATCCTTGGTGTAGAATGGTTGGAGACATTAGGGGTTGTGAAATCTGATTAGAGGAGGAAGGTCATGTGTTTCGAACAGGGAGGAGAGACTGTGACGTTGTATGGACATGGCTCCAAGGATCTGAACCATACTGCTGCCCTGCAGCCGGTATTGCAAGCTATCGCAGGGGAAATGGAGGGCAGTATGCATACAATTAATGCAGGCCCTATCCGTACAAACCCCACGGAATCCATCAATTGCCAACACGAAGCTGACTTAGCAAAGGTATTGCAGGGGTATTCAAGGGTCTTCCAGGAACCACAGGGTCTTCCACCCTAACGGTGCCATGATCATGCTATCACCCTAAAAAAATATCCCAGTCCAGTCAATGTGAGGCCTTACAAGTATGCTTATCACCACAAAGATGAAATTGAGAAACAAGTAAGCGAGTTGCTGAAGTCAGGAGTAATTAAACACAGTACCAGCCCTTTTTCTAGTTCTGTGATATTGGTCCAAAAAAAAGATGACTCTTGGAGAATGTGTGTTGATTACAGAGCTCTAAATAAAAATACTATCCCTGATAAATTCCCTATTCCCACCATCCATGAGCTATTGGATGAGTTAAGTGGAGCCCATTTCTTTTCTAAAATTGATCTCAAATCCGGCTTCCATCTAATTCGAGTAAGGCAGGAGGACACTCATAAGACAACTTTTCGGACTCATGAAGGTCATTATTAGTACTTGGTCATGCCCTTTGGGCTCATGAACGCACCATCCACCTTCCAATCAACCATGAATTCTCTTTTTAGACATATGTTAAGGAAGAGTGTGCTAGTACTTTTTGATGATATCTTAATCTATAGTCCCACATGGCAGCAACATTTAGATCATTTAGCATATGTGCTAACATTGCTGTCTACAGAAAAAAAAAAAAAATGCCAACAGAAAAAAAAAATGCGTGTTTGGACAACAATCCATTGAGTATTTGGGGCATCTCATAACGGCTAAGGGGGTGGCTATGGATCCAGCAAAGGTCCAATCTATAAGGGACTGGCCAACACCCATCAATGTCATTGGAGTGAGAGGATTTCTGGGTTTGACTGGGTACTGTAGAAAGTTCATTAAAGATTATGGGAAGATCACAAAACCCCTTATTGATCTCACCAAAAAGGAGAAATTTTCTTGGAATCTAGCAGCTCAACAAGCTTTCGAATAGCTTAAGCAGTGTCTGTCCTCTTTTCCAGTACTCACATTGCCAGATTTCTTCAAGCAGTTTGTGGTGGAATATGATGCTTCTGGGCATGGGTTGGGGGTTGTTTTATGCAGGAGCAACGTCCTATCGCCTATTTCAGTAAGGCTTTGGCTGGTACTGCTCTCTCGAAATCAGTGTATGAAAAAGAAATTATGGCATTGGTTTTAGCAGTGCAGCATTGGCGACATTACCTTTTGGGCAGGCCTTTTAAAGTATACATAGACCACAGAAGTTTAAAGCACCTTTTACAACAAAGGATTAACACCCCAAATCAGCATCATTGGCTCTCAAAGTTGATGGGATACCACTTTGAGATTCTATATAAACCTAGACTAGACAATAAGGCAATTGATGCCTTATCCTGGGTCTCTGGAACAAGAGTTATGCCTCCTCTCCTCTAGTGCTTATTGGTTTGATTTTGCTAAGGTCAGAGAGGAGTATCTACACGATTCTGACTTGCTGCAGTTAATGGATGCCTTAAGAGCTAACCCTCAAGCCCGGCCAAGGTATCAATTATTAGGGGAATTGCTGTACTTTGAGGGACGCTTGGTGTTGTCGCCTCAATCATCCCTTATTCCTACCTACTTACAAGAATTTCATTCCACCCCATCCAGGGGTCATTAGGGATTTACTCGCACCTATAAACGAATTGTTGGATGTCTCTTTTGGACGGGAATGGACCGGCACATTCTGCGTTTTGACCAAGAATGCGAGGTTTGCCAACGTCACAAATATAACACCCTTGCGCCTTCGGATTTGTTGCATCCACTTCCTATTCCCTCTTTCATTTGGGAGGAAGGTTCTATGGATTTCATTTCGGGCCTACCCAAATCTCAAGGGTATGATGGCATTATGATCGTGGTGGATCGGCTATCTAAATATGCTCATTTTGTTCCGATTAAGCATCCTTACACAGCCAAGATAATTGCAGAGCATTTTATCAAGGAGGTGATCAGACCACATGGCTTCCCTAGTGCCATTGTTAGTGATCGAGATCCGATTTTTCTCTGCCATTTTTGGAAGGAACTGTTTCGTTTACAAGGTACTGTGCTTAAGATGAGTACTTCCTATCACCCGCAGATGGATGGCCAAACTGAAGTGGTGAATAGGTGCTTGGAAACTTATCTGAGGTGCTTCATTTCTCAACAACCCAAGTAGTGGGTTTGCTGGCTTTCATGGGCCTAATTTTGGTACAATACCTCCTATCATTCCTCTACAGCCACTTCTCCTTTTGAGGCTGTTTATGGTAGACCACCACCGAGGGTAACTCATTATCTTATGGGAGAAACGATGGTGGAATGGATAGAGATGAGGCCCTTAGGCAGCTCAAATTCCACCTCAACCAAGCTCAGCAGGTTATGAAACAGTCTGCAGATGCTAAACGCCGACATGCCTCTTTTGAGGTGGGACATTGGGTTTACATTAAACTCCAACCGGTTACACAATGAAAAAGAAGCTTTTTCTGGCCAGAATCCTCATGAATCATATGCTGTAGATATTAAAAAATCTGATGACAAGGATCACTTCCATTCAAACCATGCCAAAATCGGCACCTCAAATTAGAAGCCAGTAAAGACTTAGTCGGAAAAGTTGATCGTGTCAATTAGTGTGCTTCATATGATTCTAGTTCTGAGGAAAGTGGTAAGCATAGAAGGGAATGGAAGGATAGGAGAAAGCACAAAAGGTCTGAGAAAAAATTTGTGTCTTTGAATGAAGATTATGGTTATGATTCTGAGTTAGAGGACAAGAAAGAGGCTAAGAGGAAGAAAAAGGAGGTGAAGAAGCTGCGGAAGGAGGGGAAGCGTCGAAGACGCGAAGAGAGACGACGCAGAAGAGAAGAATGGCGTGCAGATAAGCTGAAAATGAAAAGTAAAACAGACGATTATATTGCAGATGAAAAGGAAGCTGAACAAATGGATTCTCATCGTAGTGATAATGAAGAGACACCGTTTGAGCATAGCCACCAATCCCATGGTCTGATGGGCCACAAGGCCATGTTGGTTTATACCGTAGGAACGAGAAACCAACAGCATAGTTCACGCTAGGAAGGATAATAATACATGGAGGGAAAGTTAGTTAGAGGAGAGAGAAAATAGATCTAGCTGGTATATTAGACATGGGATGAGACACGAGGGGGATAAGCTTCTTTTTCATTGTGTAACCGGCTAGTAGCTTGGGGCCATCTTCTTGGCTGGGAGCTTTTCAGCTCTTTTATACTGTAAACCTCTTTTAAATATCAAAATATAATCATACTCAGTTTCCCATTCCACTATCACAATGCATCCAAAATATCTCTATAGAAACACATGTAGGAAGAAAATGATAGATCTTTTTTCCTCAAATAATAATGTTAGAGACGACTACAGTTCATGCATGCTGCTGAAGACATTGGAGGAAAGAGACATACAAGTTCCCTTAAATTTGGGTCAATTAACATAGGCAAAAACTTGTAAAGAGATGTTTTAGAGAGAGGTGTTTGTATTCAGTTCTACATTTATCAGCTTAATGTAACACCAAATTATAAAACTGACCTCACTAGGATGAGCACCGCACAAGAAAACACGTAATCGAAATTGTGGAAGACCATAACACCCAGCAGCAACCATTCCAAGTCTTGCTTGGTAATTCATATGTACCAAACGACTTAATGCATATCTTCCAAGTGAAGCCTTGTCAAATCTCAATATGTCGACAACATTCTCCATTAAAACATACTTAGGCTTCAAAAATTTCACTATGTCCATAAAAACTACAATCTGACGATTTCTTTCATCATCCAATGGTGATGCAGTGTTTCTATAGCGATTATATCCACTAATTCCTTGACAAGGAGGACCCCCACAAATAACATCAACATCACTCTGAAATAGTTTCAAGTAACAGTTCTATTCAAAATGCAAGAACACTTCAGGCTTATATCAAATCTTCACTATTGATAATACTACTTACAGGAAGAGGCAAGAGTTTTGATTTCATCCCTTTTCTCACAAAATCCTGTATGCTTTCCTGACAATTACTACAGATACAAATAAATAAGTACTGACATACCAAGCATAGCTAAAATCATCAATCACAGTAAAGAGAAATACCTTAAGCTTTCAATTTGTTGCCATGTATCTTCACTTGCACCATAACCCTTCCAATGCACCTATGAAACAACTATGAGAATGTAATCACCACCAAATTATGAACCTGAAATTATTAAAGATGCCATAGGGCAAAAGAGTTTTGGTCCTCCAAAGATATATGTGCCAGCAAGTTGGTCCTCCATCTGTGAACATCAAATTGGTCCTTTAAGTGACATCAAATTGGTCCTTAAAAGGGGACGAAACTGATGGCATTATAATTATCATTGAAGGACCAATTTGATGTCGTTGATAAATAGAGGACCAATGTGATGATCATATATCTTTGGAGGATTAAAATGGACATTAACTGTAGGGGAAAATATGGGTAAAAGATGAGCAGGTAAAGCAACAATTTCACTGTTTAATTACAGGTGCTGATGTTGTAAAGTTAGAAGCACTAAAATTAAAGTTCTTTGACCATGATATTGACATATATGCTTCATCCACTTCTGGACATTAAGATTTGATGTTTACATGTTCATCAATATGTGCCCTCTTCTATACATCCATATCATTATGGTTGAATCTATTATCATTGTTTGGCTTCCCTCTAGCAACGAATGAAGCCTGCTTGGTCCCTTTGAACCCTGATAGCTAGTGGTATCTTAAAATCAGTAGAGTTAAAAGGATCTACGAAAACACGTGCTCAACAACTTTGAAAAGAAAGGGTGATTTTTAGAGAAGCCCAAACATTCTATTCCTCCTCTGTTAACAGAAAAGCAAAAGGTAATGAAAACCCATCCGTTAAACAAGGCTCAAGCAGTCAAGCTTAGTTTTAGAAATAAATAATAAATATATTAAATGTATTCAAATAAATATTTTTCAATATGTATACAAGTTATTTTAGTTAAAAATAAATCACTTTTATGTATAAGATCCCACAAGCATATGACTTAAAACTTAAAAAGTTCAGGCTTAGATTAGTTAGTGTAAAACCTAAGTTCAATCTGAGTGCTTACCAAACAATTCAGAAACAACTTTGCTCATTTAATCACAATCCTAGGATAGTTGGGGCATTTTCTAATGTACTGTAAACTGTCTGATAGGACACCTGGGCCTGAGTTAGTTACTGATAAGGCTCAAAAGAAGCCCCTTGTATGGAAGGTTTATTCTAGGAGAAAGAAATGGGTCCACGGGGAGTTAGTTAGTGAGGTGGCAAGGGGGGATTCCTTGTGATTCTGTTAGAGGAGAGGTATTTGTGGAGAGTAGTGCGTGAGGGGAAGGGATTCATTCATTGATACGTATGCTTTTGTGTCAAGGAGAATCTCCTCTGGTTAGGAGCTTCTAGCTCTGGTATAGTTACTGATATTTCACTGTGATTGAGCCTTAGAGCTCCCTTTCATATCCAATATACTATTCCATCCATCTTAATTTGTAGTTTCTATCACTGTCCTTGTACTTTTTTCAGTTGTCTTTAAAATGACTTTACACCTCCAATTCCTCATCTCATCTCACTTCAACTTTTTCTTTCTCTTTTCTCTTTAATTGATGGAGGTAGTAAAGCGCCAATTATCACTAGTGGCAGTACTAAGACTGGTGGAAAGGATGGGGTAGATATAAGAATCCTACAAACAGAGATTAAACTTATTATACATGCATGCCTTTTTATAGCCCATGATAATTGTCTCTCTCTTAATCCATTTCTACTAATTTTATATTTATTGTGAGTATATGTGAACTTGACAAAATTGCAAGTACTAGTCACAAGAGGGTCACATGCTTATTACTCCTTTTAACATCAGGTAAGCAAATATATTTACAAAATAATTTCAAGAAGAATAAGGTTGTAATTGGAAAAAGAATAACGACCCTAAAGTTGACATTGGATTTATTACCTTCAAATATAGACTATGTTTCCCTGTTTCATTGGGATCACCATAGCATATATCAACTAACCTAGAAACTTCATATTCACCAGCAGGAATATCATGAGCTTGAGAATTCACTTGTTTCTTTGCTCCTTCTGAGCTCTTTGACCGTAATGGAAGTGTTCTTTCTACATCATTGACCTTATACCGTTTGCATAGCTTTTCCCATTCCTTCAACAGTTCCAGAAAGTCCTCAGCAGATTCATTCCTCACCTATACAGGGAAGAAAGACAAATATTATCTCTGAATGTAAAAAGTTATCATCAAATTTTTTTACTGTAGCAGAAGATAGTAAGCACTCACATGTGTATCTGGATGGTTTAGTTTCAAGCTTTCACTTGCAGACCTATCACTATCAACAGCCCATCTCTGAGCAAAAACAGGACCAAAAGTAAGATCATTGTGTCACAAAAGATATTTAATGTAATTAATGGATAGGAAGAAATTCATTAGAGATAAGGATTTCATATATAGTACCGTCACAAGGTTAACTGAAGAAACTTTGGCACCTAAGCACAATCCAGTAGACATGCCACCACAGCCAGAATAGAGATCTAGTAATGCTAATTCTGCCTTGTGCAACTCAGAACTATGTACACTCTTGGTAATTGTCGAGGCCACTGTTGGGAGAGTCTCAAGAACAGCAGGTGGCGATAATTCATTACTCTTAATAGGATTATCTAAGGCAATATATAGACACTGTTTAGATATAAATCTTAACATAGGACACGTATTTTAAGAACTGTGTTGGAACATCTCAAATTGCAATTTTTTTAATGGATCACCCAAAGTGCACTTTGTTTTCAATAAAACAGTTCAAGGAAGCTAATATTAACCAGTTAAGGACAAAAGAAACTTAGAATAGAAGTATTAATATAACAAGGGAATACATGAGTTTTCAGCTAAAACCGGAGATCACACGCACAATATGGATTCTTGTATGTATGAAGCAATCCAAATAGCTGTGAGAAACATGTGTACAGAAGTTTTGTTACCTACTACCAAAAAAAAAAATTTATTAATAGTTTTAAGACTCCCCACCCTCCTGTTTCCTCCATCCCTATCATTTTCCCTCTTCAATGATAGATCAAGCAATAAAAAAAAAAAACTGATATAGTTACTAATGAGTTATGACCAACAGCATCCTGGGTCACTCATGACACACCTGTTGCTATGGTGTGGAATGTGGAGTAGTCCACACAATATTCCATATCATAATAAAAGTCAGATGGTAAAATAGAAGTCAACTTCTGACCAACCTGCAAGAAGTCACGTGCAGAAAAAACCTGGTCAATAGTATACAAAGACAGAAGAGTAAACCTCACAATTGACAAAAGGAATGCGCAGTCATGTGATGAAATTGTGAACAAACCAATTGAGAAAGATCCTAACCAAGATCAGTCATACCCTAGGTGTTATATGTGTAACATTGGCTTTTGCTATTACACAATCTATTAAGTTATCATTCATTACTGATGAATAGAATAAACGCCTTTTATCATGAAAACCACCTTCATCTTGGACAACCTGAAAATCAATGGAAGCAATAGTTACAAGGATATATCCTTCGACATGGCAAAATAAATATCAAGACATACTCACTGTATCTTGAATTCTGTAAAACCATTGGACTCGGAAATAATTTTTGCTATCAGTTGTTTGGAAAAATTCAATAATCTTGCCAACATGTTTTTGTTCTCCTTCACCCTGTAAGAACCACTTAGAATATAAGTATAACTTGCTCTCGTATTTCGTCCACATGAGATTTTGAGGTTCACATATGTCACTGACATCCACATGTTATTCACCAGCTCTACAATGGACAGTAGAAAGACTACTATGACTAGCCATACTCACAAGCATCAGTTCCATGAGACTTGATAAATGAAACAAATTGCATTCTTCAGTGTGACAATTAAGATGCTAAAAGGAAACTCACTACTCCCTTGTTAATAAGTTTGATGCACTTGAACATATAGCATATCAGTAATTATGATGATTGTTTCAAGTCCAAGTTTTCAAATCTTCCACTTAATGTCTGGATAGCCATCTTCACTCAAACATCATTCATCAGACATACACTTCACAAGTTTCTAGTGATTTAGAAGGCACATATCATTGATAAGAATCTACAATGCACTACATCACCCTTGTTGACAATCCTTTACTCTCATCCACCAAGTAAAAGAAAAATGTACATAAACCCCTGACCTTTACTCCGTTTTGAAGTGACCACAATGAACTTTCGAAAGCGGATAAAAGGTCCTTAAACCTTCTGAAACCTTCAAACAAACCCTTTCGTCCACCAGCTAAACAAAAATCATTCATCACATGACTTGCACATGTTCATTAATACATGGACAATATCTCATTTGTCTATGTCAATTTTTTTTTTGTTGGAAAAAGAATATTATTAGCTATAAATGTGTGTGCTATGTTGGAAAGGAATGATGTCTGTAATGAGTGTGTGTGCTGGTTTGATCAACTCCTAAAAGTTCCCCAAGAGGGTCTCTGCTACTGGTCCAGCAGAGACCTCTGTTGCCCAATCACAACTCTGCTTCTGGTCAGCAGAGTCGTCCCCAAACACCAAATTCCACCAACCTCTGCTTCTGGTTCACGTTCCAAACACCACAGCCCATTGACGCACAACACCAAAGCCCACTGACGCACCTCTACTAGTGTTCAGACCATACACCCACCATACACCGCCACCAGAAAACGTCTCAGAAGCTTCTGACCGGCCACCCACCGGAGCCCTGTCGCCGGAAACCTAGCCACGCACCTCCATGCGCACCCTCTCTGTCGACGCGTGAGGTTCACGCGCCACCCTCCTGCTGCCGGAAAATTGCTCCGACTGCCCAGAATTGGTCGCAATCACCTCCTCTACCTGTCTAGAAACCTCTAATCTGATCATTTAAAGAGTGATAAAATGGCCTCCAACTCTCACAAAAATGATGGTCCTGCCTTCTCTTTCTCTGGCACACCAACAATCACTTCAGAAAAATTAAGTGCTAAAAATTATTTAGCATGGTCTGCCTCTGTAGAACTTTGGTTTCTTGGTCAAGGACACCATGAACATCTTGAAAAAGCCTTCGACGATATTCCAGAAGACAAACGCGACCAATGGAAGAAGCTTGATTATCAACTGTGTGCTCTCTTGTGGCAATCTGTTGAACCAACCATATTGACAAACTTCAGAACCTTCAAAACTTGTCACACCTTCTGGAAAAAGGCTCAAAATGTCTTTGCTAATGACATTCAACAAATGTATGATGCTGCACAAAAATTAGCCACTCTCAAACAAGTTGATCATAACATGGTTGCATATGTCTCGAAAGCCCAATCTGCGGTGGAGGAGTTAAAATTATCTTTGGAAGCCGATAAACTCGAAGACGTAAAAAAGAAACTTGATAATCTGTATATGGTGTTGGTTCTACGAGGAATGCATCCAGATTTTGATCATATTCGCGATCAAGTCTTAACTGGTCAAGAAGTTCCTTCGTTAAAGAATTTAATCACTCGACTCCTTCGAGTCCCCTCATCCATAGGAGGCAATTCAATTGACACTATTGAAACTTTTGCTATGATTTCTAGTCGAGGAGGACGAGGAGGTCGAGGAGGACGAGGAGGTCGTGGAAACCAAGGAGGAAGAGGTGGGAGAGGAGGCTGCCCTCAATGTTCTTATTGCAAAAGAATGGGCCACACACAAGACACTTGCTACTCTATTCACGGATTTCCCGGAAAATTTGTGAATATTTCTAAGTCTGAAACATCGGAGATGAAGTTTTCCAAAGCCGAATATCAATAGTATCTCCAGCTAAAAGCTGCCAAGGAACCTCAGATCTCGTCATCTATAGGTGCTCATAACTCTACTGCTTGCATTTCCCAATCTGGTAATGATCAAAGGCCATGGATAATTGATTCAAGTGCCTCTGATCACATTGCTGGTAATAATTCTTTATTTTCATCCATCTCCTCTCCAAATATTCCTCATTTCATTACTCTAGCTGATGGCTCTCGAGTTACAGCAAAAGGAATCAGTCATGTATCACCCACTTTTTCTTTGTCTTTATCCTCTGTTTTGTTTATACCCAATTGTCCTTTCAATTTAATCTCTGTAAGCCAGCTTACTCGTTCTTATAATTACTCAGTAACATTTGATGCTAACTCATTTGTTATACGGGAACGTGGTACGGGTCAGACGATTGGCATAGGACATGAATCTAATGGTCTGTATTATCTCAAGCATGATTCTTCTTGGATTTGTAATGCTGCCGCATCACCAAAACTCCTTCATGAACGTTTGGGACATCCACATTTGTCCAAACTCAAAATAATGGTCCCAAGTCTTGAAAAAATAAAATCCTTCAACTGTGAGTCATGTTAACTAGAAAACATGTTCGTTCTTCTTTTAGACATGCTGACAGTCGTGTTGATTCCCTTTTTTCAGTTATTCATTCAGATATATGGGGTCCTAGTAGTGTGTCTTCTATGGGTTATAGATATTTTATCACCTTCATTGATGAATTTTCTCGATGTACTTGGGTTTTCCCAAAGAAAGAACAATATGAAATTATGTCCATCATCACTTCTTTTGTCAATGAAATTAAAACCCAATTTGGAAAAACAATTAAAGTGCTTAGAAGTGATAATGCAAAAGAATACTTTTCTTTGGCTATTTCTTCTTTTTTGTCATCACAGGGTATTCTGTATCAGTCCTCATGTCCTCATACTCCTCAACAGAATGGTATAGCCGAAAGAAAAAATAGACATCTTGTTGAGATTGCTCGTACATTATTACTTCATGCTAATGTACCTGTCCGTCATTAGGGAGACGCAGTTTTGACAACCTGTTTTTTAATAAATCGGATGCCCTCTTCCTCCATTGAAAATAAAATACCACATTCTATTTTATTTCCCAAAGAACCATTGTTTCATATTGCTCCACGTATTTTTGGATGCACTTGTTTTGTTCATGATATGTCTCCAGGTCTTGATAAACTTTCTGCTAGAGCCATCAAATGTGTCTTTCTTGGATATTCCAGACTACATAAAGGTTATCGATGTTACTCTCCTGTTCACAATCGTTACTACAACTCTGCAGATGTAACATTCTTTGAAGAGAAGTTATATTTTTCACCTTCCACAGTTGAGTCCAATACTCTACAAGAAGTTTTACCTGTTTCCTATCTTGGTCCATCACCTTCTTTGTAAGAATCAGGGTCAATCATAGATTCTACAGATATTCCTGAAAATCTTCCACCTGAGCAGCCACAAAGACCACTCATCACATACCAACGACGTCCACAAATTCCCAATACATAATTGGAAGGCACTATAAGACCAGCTGAATCATGTCCTACTCCAGCAGATAACCCAACTACGGACCTACCTAAAGAAAATCTTGCTTGGCCTATTGCTCTTAGGAAAGGTATTCGGTCCACACGTAATCCTCATCCTATTTATAACTTCTTAAGTTATCATCGTCTTTCTTCTTCTTTTCACTCTTTTGTGTCCTCTTTATCTTCTGTCTCTATTCCTATAAATCTTTGTGAAGCACTTGATCATCCAGGACGGCAACAAGCCATGATTGACAAAATGCAGGCTTTGGAGCATAATGGTACCTGGGAGTTAGTTCCTCTTCCTCCGAGAAATAAACCCGTCGGCTGTCGGTGGGTATATACTGTTAAAGTAGGGGCCAATGGACAGATTGATCGTCTCAAAGCCCAATTAGTAGCCAAAGGTTATACCCAAATTTATGGTCTTGACTATGGAGATACTTTTTCCCCTGTAGCCAAAATTTCTTCTGTTCGACTTTTTCTTGCCAAAGCTGCCACAGCATTGGCCATTATATCAGTTGAATATTAAAAATGCATTCCTACACGGAGAATTAGAAAATGAGATCTATATGGAGCAATCACCTGGATTTGTTGCTAAGGGGGAGTCTAGCTTGGTTTGCAAATTGCAACGATCTCTTTATGGACTCAAACAATCTCCATGAGCTTGGTTTGGAAAATTCAGCTCTGTTGTTCAGGTTTTTGGAATGAAACGTAGTGAAGCAAACCATTCAGTCTTTTATTGCCATACCTCTCCAGGAAGATGTGCTTACTTGGTAGTATATGTGAATGATATAGTCATTACAAGAAATAACCCAGAGAAAATTTCTCAGCTAAAGGAACATTTATTTAGTCATTTTCAAACTAAGGATCTGGGAAAGCTAAAATATTTTCTTGGAATTGAAGTTGCCCAGTCAGAGAATGGGATTATCATCTCACAAAGAAAGTATGCGTTAGACATATTTAAAGAAACTAGTATGTTAGACTGTAAACCAGCTGATAGTCCCATGGATCCAAATTTGAAGTTACTACCCAACCAGGGGGAGGCTTATTCTAATCCTGAAAGATATTGGATATTGGTTGGAAAACTCATCTACCTCACTATTACAAGGCCAGACATTTCCTTTGCAGTTGGAGTGGTAAGTCAATTCATGCAATCTCCTCATAATGATCATTGGGATGCAGTAATCCGAATTCTGAGATACATTAAAAGAACCCCGGGACAAAGACTACTCTATGAAGACAAAGGGAGCACTCAAATAGTTGGATTTTGTGATGCAGATTGGGCAGGTTCACCCATTGATAGGCGTTCCACTTCAGGATATTGTGTGTCTATTAGAGGAAATCTTGTCTCATGGAAAAGTAAGAAACAAAATGTTGTTGTAAGATCTAGTGCAAAGGCTGAATACAGAGCTATGGCTGTAACCACATGTGAGCTCATTTGGATTAAACAAATTCTTCAAGAACTGAAGTTTGGGGATACTCAACAAATGAAACTATGTTGTGATAACCAGGCAGCCCTGCATATAGCTTCTAATCCAAAATTTCATGAGAGAACTAAACACATTGAAATTGAATGTCACTTTGTTAGGGAGAAAGTCCTTTCTAAAGAAGTCATCACCAAATCAGTTAGTTCTAATGATTAACTGGTAGACATCTTCACAAAATCACTAAGGGGACCAAGAATTCAGAATATCTGTTCCAAGCTTGGAGCATTTGATTTATATGCTCCATCTTGAGGGGGACTGTTGAAAAAAAATATTATTAGCTGTAAATGTGTGTGCTCTGTTGGAAAGGAATGATGTCTGTAATGAGTGTGTGTGTTGGAAAGCAATATGTTAGCTGTAGTGTGTGTGGTAGTGTCGGATATAGATAGAATATATTAGTATTATCTTATCTTAAAGTAGACAGATAGGAATAGTTTATTTGGTGCATGGAATGCACATTAGATTCTTTAGCATTGTTTATCTTATGTAAATTATCTATATATTCAATCTTTCAGCTGAGTAAAAATATACTCAAGCATTCACAAACATATTCAATCTTGAACATTTTTAATATAAATACAAAAAATTTAAAACAAAAATATTAAATCAGCTTAAAAATGAGAAATTAAATTAAAAATATTTTTTAATTTTAGAAAAAAAAAATGATGTGAACAAATGAGAGACTACCGCATGTATTAATGAATATGTGCAAGTTACATGATGAATGATTATGTCCAGCTGGTGGATAGAAGGATTTGCTTGCAGATTTTGAGAAGTTTAAGTCCTTCTCACTCGGATCCAAAAGTTCATGATGGTTACATCAAAATGAGGTAAAGTTCAACGAGTGTCTATATATTTTTCTCAATTAAAAAACAAAAGGGTGGTTCAAACAACAACAAAAATAACAGGAATTAGGGCAAGCACAAAAAAAAAATAACTTACAGATAAGAGTATGTCTTTAAACATAGCCAAAAGACCAAGAAAGGATATTGATTGACCACAATCACAAGAATCTCCCAACTAAATTGAATTAGCTAGGAAAAAAATCACAATAAAAAAGGCTTCTTTTTTGCTCTAGAATCACTAAATTGTGTTCTAGACTAAGACATAAAATGTTAGGGAGATTAGGAAATATCACATCCAAAAACAAGGGGTAAAATAAAGGAAGAAGTAAAGAGATAAGGATTTTAATGTGGTTAAGTCACATCAAAGGAAAAATTGGGGAAAAAATACAAGACGTGAATCAGACTACATATATAGCCTCTATTAAGAGTTAGGAAAATGAAATTCAACTTATATGATTTGTTGTTGGCTTGTTGCACAAGCTCAAGGTAGAAATGCCATGTCGTGGAAAAGGGGATGAGTTAAAGGACCAAAGACAATCATAACAAGGCCATTATTTAAAAATATGAAAGCACACAAGGAGGATTTAGATCAAGTTATATCTTAACAAAGGAAGAAAATTAATGTGACTGATCCAAGCTAGTAATGTAATTATCAATTGCGCTAAGGCTTATCTATTGCAGTTTAAGATTATTCTGGTTGAACTACTAAATTGTAGTTACATAGTTCAATTACAACAAAAATGAGCAGGAGAGAGACGAACAGAGGAAAATGCATGTTTTCTATAATTAGGCACTTACTTTTATAAATGCACAATCACCAAGACTAAAAATGCAATTCACAATTTCAGCTTGAGCATAATGGCATTTGACATTTACAATGATCTCATCTTCTTCATCCTCACTATGAATCAGCAACATCAGAAAGAAAATATATATTAAAGAAATTAGAAAATGTATCATATAAGAGGTAAAAAAATCACCGAGTTTGTGAATTAGTTAAAACTTACTTTATTTTGAACGTTTGGTCTTTACATTTTTTGTCCTGCAAGCTTCAGCAGAAAAATCAGATAAAAAAAATATAGAAGAACACAATGTCTTTGAATCTTAATAGAAACTAAGAAAACTTTTTTCTTTTTCTTAAAAAGCATAACTTAAAAAAAATGCAGACATGACCAAAACATGATATGTGAAACAAATCCTCGCACTCTGAAGTTATTATTTTATTTTATTTTTCTATAGCAGTCTGAAGTTCTAATAGCATGAAAAGCATATTAAAAGAACCAGATCAATAACCTTCAATTCATAACGCCATCCCCATCTTTTCTGAGCTTCGTCATCAGGTATTGGATCACCAATGAAGGAAGGAATACTTTTATGATTCATACTTTCATTTGTTAAAGAAGCAGATGTCTTATATTTCTTTCTTGGTGGGTTCTCATCTAACTCAGACAAGGTAAAGGAATCAAAATTTGTTCTGCCATTTTCAACCCAAGATGGGAATGTGATTGCCTCTGAAGACCTTCTCAAGCATTCTGTATCATGAATTCTCGGATTAGAGTTTCTTGAGATGGTTTTAACTTTCAAAAGCTGTTCATCTGATGAATTAGACAATTTTATGGAAGTGTAAATCACTTTTGAATTTTTCTTCTTTTGGTGAACTACTTTTGAGGTTCCTTTTTCTTGAAAAACAATAACTTTCAAGTTCTCATTCCTGCTTGAAGATGAAAGTCTTGGAGATCTCCTAAGCTTCATTCCATCCAACAGTTTCACATCAAGCTGTTCCACATATGCCTCACTAGCATGTTCTTTTGTTGATGGATTTAGTCTTGGGGACTGCCTCAACTGCATCTTGCCAAAGAACTCCACATGAGATTGTTTGAAAGGCTTGGTTCCCTTATTACTGTCTTTATGCGAGGAAAGAGGGCATGGCTTGGCATCTGAATGAATATTGGAATTATTGCTTAATGCAACTCCAAGGTAGTCTTTTGCATGGGACTCGAACATTTCCTGTGATGATGTACTTGGACAGATTCTTTTACATTCAGATTGAGTTGATGCCAGTATTGGAGATCTCCTAAAGCTCTTTTCCTGAAAGCATTTTCCATCCAAAATTGATTTTTGGTCCTTTAGGTCAGCACTGCAAAAACAAGAAGCATTAATTGGACTAGAATTGAAACCGTGAAAATTGAAAGCAATGAATATAAGAACAGGAAAGTGAAATACTAAACATGCTTTCCAGTTTTCACTCACTTCAACGGTAATTCTGGACCCCTAGATCTTTGCCGCTGCATAACTCAAGAATCAATACACAGAATTTTAAACCATGAAATATGAACCAAATCTAAGAAGGTATGTCAACAAAGCAGTAAATTGCGTAAATTTACAATATCATACTAGGAAAAAACAAATTACATAGACCAAGTTATCAAAACATAACAAGTTTGAAAAAAAAAAATATGATGGCTAACAGTAGAAGCAGTTTAGGTTGAGGAAATGGGAACTAAATTAAAACAACATTGAGAGAATCAAATAAACTTTAAAACAAAAATCTTCTCAAGTCACAATTTCAAGATTAGGTGTTGTGAATATGCTTACAAAAACAGGATTATTTAACAAAACAAAAAAGAAGCCACACCGTAATTGGTCTATAATACACATGGACAAAAAATAGGGTAAAGGGCATAAGCCACCCTAAATTTTGACCCTTTTGCAAACAATCACCACGAACTTTGAAATCTTCCAATTTAGTCCATAAACTAACTCTATTATCCCAATTAACCCTTCCATCCATCCTCCATTACTACACTAATAGAAGTGTGACATGGCTAAATCCTAGCCTTACACATGTCACAATATCAGCCATTGTTATTAAATTTATTTTAAACTATTTAATAAATCATCAAAAAATTAAAAAATGAGTTTAATAATAAAAAATCTAAATAATGCCAAAGATGCTCCACCCTCCGCCGCTCCATCGCCAACAACTCCCCCACCCACGTCGAGATGCTCCACCAGCACTTCCAATCCTACTACCACGCCCTCGACGTCGCCGCCAACACCGACGTCTCTCAGCTCCTCTTCCAACACTGGCACAACTCCCTCGAGAAGCCCCTCATTTGGCTCGACGACCACCAGTCCACCCCTACCTCTTCACCAACCTCGCTCGCTCCTTTCTCGACGAAGCTAACATTGATGAAGAAGATAACCATGATGAAGACGAAGACGGCCACATAACTGGTGATCTTGAAAACGGCAAAGTGGGTCTTGCTGGATTCAAAGAAAGTTGCGAGCTTTAACAGTATGGGTCCAACAGACACTAATAACCTTTAACAATATTTGTTAATATTTAGTGAATGATTCTCATAAATAGTTTGAAATGAAAACCAGTTTGTTTTCCTTCCTAATAAATGGCTGGTGAACCATGAATTTGTTGTATATCCAATGCATAATGGTTTTCAAATATTCACGCTCCCGAGGGTCCTCAAAGTCAAGCAAATCAAGTAATTTCAACACAAAAGAATGATCAATGTACCGTTTTGCATCCTTGGTATCAGTATCAGACGAAACCACGTATCTGAGAAGCAGCTCGTAAACAAGCTGCAAATGGGATTGGGGAAAAGAGTGAAGTGAGTGATATCTAATTTCTAATGCTTTATTAAATAGTTTAAAATAAATTTAATAACAATGTCTGATATTGTGACATGTGTAAGGCTAGGATTTAGCCACGTCATACTTCTGTTAGTGTAGTAACGGAGGATAGATGGAAGGGTTAATTGGTATAATAGAGTTAGTTTAAGGACTAAATTGAAAGATTTCAAAGTTCGTGGTGATTGTTTGCAAAATGGTCTTTGCCCCAAAAAATATGGTAAACTTTGATGCTTTTTCTTTCAACCTATAAATAATATATAATCTGTCTATAAATATAGTAAAATTGACTTGACTTTAAATCATTTATGTAGCCTGAATTCCTTTTAATGATTTTAAGATTGGCACATTGAACACTAATGACTAACCCAATTCAGATGATCATTTATGTAGCTCAAGTTCCCCAAATGATTTTAAGATAGGTATACCTAAAACTAACCAAATTCAAATTAAACGACTATTCTCAGAACTAAGCTTATTTTTAATCAAACAAAATTTAAGTCAATATCAATGATCATCTAAATAGCCCACATTTCCCTTAATGATTTCAAGATAGGTAAACTGAACACTAGCTCAATTTAGCTTGAAAGCTAACTCCTCTTTTTTTTGGAGTACTTGGGGTTTGAACTCAAACCAGGGAGGGGAACACCCACTTATTACCAAGTGGGTGAATGGCTGAAACCTAACTTCTTTTAAATATATTCTTCTGATTTTCTTTTGTTAAAATCATAATCATAACTCCACCCAACATGATGATTGCTTTGTTAGTTGAGAATTGTTCAACACAAAATGTATTACAAAATCATGCATATGATAACATGATAACTAGATATTATTTTAAAGAAAACTTTCATTTTCAACCTCCTAGAGTCCAAGCATTTAATTTTACTTTCTAATAATAATGGCAAAAAAAAAAAACCGAATTTTATTTTCTGAAAGAACTATGCTGCGTACACTGAAATCAACCCTTTTACTTTTACCCACATTATAAAAGAGAACAGGCTGCACCCAAGAAAAAGAAACAGAGAGAGAACAGGCTTTTGACAAAATAAAAGGGTATAATGGGAATCCCAAACAAAAAAAATCGAAACTTTCCTTAGATAAAAACATTGGAAACGATAATAAAGAAAAAGAACCCAGAAAGAAAAAAAAACAAAAATGAAACAAACACGACAGCACGCAAAGGGCGAGAATTTTTAGTGACACACCTTAACAACGTGAGAACCTGTTCGAGAACTCTCCGAGAATCTCGGTGACCGTCTCAAAGGCTGCTGCTCCTCTTCCTCCTCCGACATTTTCGACTCGAGCTTTCCCTTTTTCGAGCCCGATCCGCCGAAAGAGGCCGGAAACGGCCCAGCATTGCCGCCATATGCGGCGGCGGCGGCGGCCGGAGCTGAGTTCAGCCTCGGAGACCTCCTGAGATCCTTTGCATGCGCCAACCGGAGCTGCTTCGGCGACCCTGTCGTCGGTTCCCGCATTTTGACGGCGGAGGAGCTTGGAGCTGCGGTATTTTGAAGCGGGGTGGTGAACCTGGGGGACCTTCTCAAGCGGGGCTGAGCAGAAAACCCGGGGTGGTAGATGTTCAAGGGACGGGGTTGGTATTTGTCGGCATTTTCGACCACAGAGAGGGTTATGGATTTGGAGTTTGATGTTTTTGGGGATCTCATGACGTTCCCCGATGATTTGAGAATTGGAGTTTTGACTTTTGAGTTTTCACCGTTCTCGAAATGTTTGAAAACGTCGAGAAAAGGCAAAAATAAAAGCAAGGGTGAAAAGGAAGAGTAAGTAGAGTAGATGTACTACACTTGGGAATCAAGTGCGGATCTAAACTCAACCAAACATAAGTACAAAGCATGGGTGAATAGATTTTTGGAAGAATTTCACGGGACTTCTTTTGTTGGTACTATATTCATTTTGCATGAAAAGAAATAAACTTTTGACTTAAAACAAACAAAATTGATATATTTAGAACTTAATTTATAATTATTAAGTATAATTATTTTAGAAGTAATATTGTATGAGTTTAATTTTAATTAGAGTTTAATTTTAATTATAGTTTAATTTTGATCCACTGTCAGTGTACAGTTTCTTTATACTGTCATCTAATTATATATTATTACATCATTAAAAGAGTTTGACTATCACAATAACTGTAACACCCCGAAAATTCTGTTTTTAATCCAAATGTTGATTTTCCCAATTTATGTGATTTATGGTGATTTTTGGAAAATTTTGTGAAACTTATCTAATTCATGTTTATTTTCCATCGGCTCTATGTGTAGATTCGGGGCAGTTTTGAAAAATAAAAATAAATAACTTTTATTTTTGGCTCGAAAATACCTTAACTATTTATTAGGACCAGGGAAAGTTACGAAACCTGAATCTAAGACTAGATTTTTAAGATTTTTATATTGGGAAATTTTTAGTTTTTATTGATTTTATATGTTAAACCGGGGCTATTTGGGATAATAAAATAAAAAATTTAAAATTTTTACCTAAAAATGTTTTGATTATTTATTAAGAATAGTGAAGTTTACCAAACTCAAATTTAGAAACAGATTTAGAAATTTTCCATTTTTAAGGATTAGATTGTCAGATAAAAATATTTTTAGTTTTGGACTGGATTAGACTCTGACAATTCTTCGGGGCAGGGGAAAACTTTTGGTCAATTTTGGAGAGCTTATCCAAGGTCAAAGTGGGCGGCCAAACCAAGTGGAGGGATGAAAATGTCTTTTATGTAATCTTTTTAATTACTAAATTATCCTTCACTTTTTCCTATAAATAGTCATTCAAGCATCACTTGAAAAACTTACCAATTCTTCACAATTCTCTCCCAAATCCCACGGCCAAATCAAGAAGATTTGTTTTTCAAATTTGTGATCCAAGATCTATTTATAGTTTTAGAATCCAAATATCATTTTAGGAAGATCTTATGTAGAAAGTTTATTGAGAAGAAATTGTTCTCAAACTGTTTTCTTGAGAAATCCCAAAGTTGAAGAATCAAAAGGGTATTTATTGGTGGAAGAACAAAGAACTTTCACAAAGTTCTCTTGAGGAAATTGAATCCAAGATAAGAGGGAGTTTCTTTATCAACTAATTTTATGGTAGGAAAATAGGATTTATAGTCTATTTTCTTAAAATTTTCGTGTGAGTATTATAGTTGATATTCAATTTGTTTATGATTTATGTTTCATGCTTTATGATTTGTACTTTGTGATTCATGTTTTATTTAGCCTATGTATTTTCAAGACCTTAGAATATTGCATAAAATGGTAATATTAGAAGCATGATATTTCTTGGACATGCATATGTTTGGTTAAGTTTTATGGAAATTGCAACACCCCTCGGTATTACATTAATTAAACTCTATGACTTTTATTTTAAGCACCTTTTTAATTAAATTGATATTAAAAAAATATATTAAAATATTTAAACTTGTGTGAAAAATGTGAGTTATATTTTCAGTTTTAATATTATTTAAAAAGGAAGTCGTTATGTAGCATACAAAAATAATAATACTTATAATCGAAACAAAAAAAAATTTCAACAACATAATGTACAACGATATATACATACAAGTCAAGATATATCTCCTAGGTAAGTTTCAGTGGTCATCACAGCGTAATAGCGCAAGAAGGGGAATATATATATACATATATATATATATATATATATATATATATACATCATCATATGTGTGAGTGTAGCTTAACCCAATATATACATAAAAAAAAATAACTCTCACTCAGAGCTCAACCAAAAATAATGTCATCCCCAAAAGATTCCCTCCAACTAGGCATAAAAAAAAATCTAAACTTGAGACTGGTCATCTGATCCCTCAGACGGATCAGACTCTGCAAAAGACCTCACTGATGGTCCAGAAACGTCAATAGCAGATGATCCTCTTAGAAGATGATGACGCAGTCCTCCACGGCGGACGGTAGGAGTGTAGATAAATCTCAGTCCATGTCTAGAAGAAGTCAAAGCAAGTCTCCTCCGAACTCCAAGTTCTCTGGAAATAGAAGGGACGATCTGATCTACAGAAGGGTCAGGTTGTGGAATAATATGATCCACAGGTGGGTCAGGTGGCGGGGTAGTCCACATACGATGAAATGGTAAGCTAAACTCTAAGGTTAATCCTACAGTAACTCTATACTCGGGTACTCCCTCTCTATCATAATGACATCCAGTTATGTCACCAGTATAGGTGATCTGTCGATGAGCACAGTCGACTCGCCAAGCAGTATCATCATCCTCATGAAAACGGAGACGTACAGTCCTCATGTGCCAGTTTGGTCTCGCCATCTTCATAATCGTATCGAGAACAAAACATAACAAGAAAATCACATACACAAGTAAAAAGGGTAAGACACGTACTTAAACTTTATTCAGACAGCATGGCAGAATTAGAAGAAAATAACACATAATATCTTATACACCAAAGATATATATATATATATATATATATATATATATATATATAACTTAAAAATGAAATATGCAATGTCATGGAGTTATACATGTGACTCTGATATGCCATTGACTCTATTCCATGGAGTTACACTGAGTGAATAGACAGAACATGCCTTATCATTGCTCATATCCAGTATGCAAATTGGCATCACAATTCGGGCATTTCTGTACTGATCGCGAACAAGTAGGTAGTAAGTCAAGTTATTTGTGCGCCGCGTAGACTACCACGACACGGGCTCCAATTTTCCCTGGCCACATGTGGATTTATCAACGCCCAAATAATCTCAAGATTGTACCAATCTCTACCGTACTAGTTCTACTCATCACTTAAGCTAACGCACACCTCTCTATCTTCGTGTTGTAGCTTTTTACACAATAGGGATCCACACCTCTATCTCTATATGGATTCCACAATAACTCACACTCTTTCTACATGATTATGATCATGAATAAAACAACACAATTCAAATTCTCAATTCATCACAACCTTCCATATGTGCAACATAGTCCATAAAGAATTTAATATTTATAAATTAACCCTAATTGTTCTATAATTGTAATATAGTCCCTAAAGAATTCAATATTTATAAATTAACTCCAATTTCTTCAATAATGGCAGAAAAGTCCCTAAAGAATTCACTATTTATATATTAACCACAATTTATTCAATAATTACAACATAGTCTCTAAAGAATTCAATATTTATAAATTAACCCCAATTTATCCAAAAATATATTTTTCTTTAATTTCTTATTCTGACCTAGTATTTACATTAAAATTCATATTTTCTAATTAACTCTATTTTTTTAAAATTTGCTAAGATACCCCTAATTCATTAAATTCATATTTTCTTATACTTTAAACCTTAAATTACAATTATTATACAACTTGAACTTAATTCTAATTATGCCTCCCACTCCATTATCAACCTATTTATCTAAATGTTTAAGTTAAAATCCAAATACTCATAAATCTATTTCATCTAATTTTCTTAATTTTCACTAATTTCCTATCAAATCTAAAATTAAACCTTAGACAAAAATTCTAACTACATTCCATAAATTCTAAAATTTTATCAACATGATCCCTAATTTAATCTAAGCTAGTTGAAACCTTCCTAGCCAATTTAGGTTCATCCAAAAATTCTAAAAGTTTTATTTCATCATCCATGTCCAACATAAATCAATTTAAATCTCATTAATTCAATTAAAACTCAACCATTCCACATAAAAATCCCAATAAGCTCTCTATGTGATATTCATAAACAACCTTGTAAATTCAATCATTCCAAGTTATCATAGAATCAATCCTAAACATATTACAAATCAACATATATGTAGAAGCATAAAGCCATATTAACAATTTAAAATTGAACAAACAACAACCATCAAGCAACCAATTCTACCTAAGCTATCTAAAGTTTAAGGGTATCTTCCCTTACCTCTTGAAGCTCCTAAGCTTGAGAGAAAAGTCTTGGTTTCTTGAAAATATTTGATTAGAAGAAAAACTACAAAAATCCAATTTCAAAAGAATGAAACCATGAATCAAATGGAAGGAGAAAAATGAAATGGAATAGTGGAAAATAAGAAGGAAGTGGTGAAATACCTAGGGAGAAAAAGGATGAAGATGGGTTTTAAGAAACCTTTCTCTTGAACTTTTCTTCTCCTAGTCTTTCTTTTGTTTTTGGCTAAATGAAAAATAAATTTCCTCTTGGTCTCACTTGACCGAACATGTAGGGGAAATATGTGAGAAAATTGGTGGTAAAAATGGTTAGGTAGAATTGTGACGTAAAAATTTAAGAGATGTATAAAAATTTGGCTTTTACTTTTTGTGTGGACAAAATTAAGTTTAACATATAAAAATAAAATAAATTCAAAACAAATGGCCAGCTGACTTTTCTTACCTATTTATATAATATTTGAAATTTTTAAATATTAAAATATTAAAATAGAGATTTTTCTTTACACTGATTTTAATTTTGTGTACCGATTTTACCATTTTTAATCCGAAAAATATTATTTTTCACATAAAATCTCAAACATATTTTCAAAAGTTCAAAATATATGTTCATAAATAAAAATATATTTATTTCAATTTTTCTCTCTAAAAATCCTATTTTAAGCAGTATAGTCCTATATCGATAAGTTCAAAACACAGTCCGGCGCCGTTTAAATTTTTAGTTCAAACCGAAACCCTAACATCACGTCAATGATAAGATACTTTTCCCATATTTATTTTATTTTTAATCACCACATAATTCACAGAATAAATTTATTAACTACGTGTAAGAAAATGAGGGTGTTACAGAAATCATGGTGGAAGAATAATGGATTTTGGTCCAAAGGCCTATGAGTATTTCGGTCACTATATAGATAAAGAGGAATTTATTTTAGTAATTGTTTAACTTAATTAATTAGGTCATATTTAATTGAATTAATGATTTTTGTAAATAAATAGGAAAAGAACATAATTTTTAAATAAAGTAGAAAGAATGTTTTAATATATACTCGTGCTATTTTTAATTGAAGTTTAGCATAAATAATGATAATATACTTGGAAATAATTAAATAAGTTCAAAATAACTTCATTTTTATGAAAAACACTTTTATGCGATTGAGAGTTTACATAAATCCTTTCGCAATTGAAAAGTGATTTTTAAAGTCTTATGCAATTAAAATTTTACAGAAAACACTTTACCCAATTGAGAGTTTACAGAAAATTCTTTCGCGGTTAAAAAGTGATTTTTTTATGCCTTATATATTTAAAATTTACAAAAAACGCTCTACGCAATTGAGAGTTTTTAGAAAACCCTTTCGTAATTGTAAAGTGAATTTTTAAGTTTAAACGCGATTGATAAATAATTTTTCTGTCTTATGCGATTGAAAATATTAATTGTTAAGTTACGTGATTGAAAAACGTAACAAAAATATTACGCGATTTATAAAACGTAACAGAAGTGTTATGCGAGTGAAAAACTATAACCGAAGGGTTATATGGTTAAAACTGTAACCATAGCGTTACGTAATTTTTAAATCCCGAG
This sequence comes from Styphnolobium japonicum, assembly GCA_023212625.1. Taxonomy (NCBI): domain Eukaryota; kingdom Viridiplantae; phylum Streptophyta; class Magnoliopsida; order Fabales; family Fabaceae; genus Styphnolobium; species Styphnolobium japonicum. Next base: position 17,844,334 of record JALBWW010000011.1, read on the forward strand.
GGGATTGTTTTATTCTGTTTATGAATAAAATTGCATTTTTATGTTGCATTGAGAAGTCTGATGAGACTTGTGCTCAAGGCTTTTAATGCCGAGGAGAATGAGTCACACCGTAGTGCGGGTGCAAAATTGCTTAGTGAAGATCATGAAGTTGATCTTGGAGTCGTCGGGATGTGGAAATCCCAGTTGATGTTGTGTCGTAGTAATATGAATACAACACATCTACGATCTCGATTAGAACACTATTCCTATTCTCGATTTGGTGGAGAGTGTTCATGTATATCCATATTTTGATATTCATAGCACTTGGGCTAATGTGAGATGGAAATGTACCCCCAAACCACTCTCTCCAACTATTGTATTTAGCTCTATGAAGTATGGGTCAATCATTGAGTATGTGCATAATCAGTTGTCATACTGTTGCATTTCTCATATTATATGTCAAGGTTGGTTTGCCTATTTATGTGATAAACATGTTATATCTATTGATTAATTGTTAAGTTGTGTAGATTAGTTGTGCTGTTTTCTATATTGCTTCATTGGTTTTTTGATAATATTAGAATCTCACCCATTCTATTATATTATTGTATTTGATATCTAGTTATGAAGACTGTGATGGGCGACATACGTGAGTTTTTAGGATTCATCCGTGTCCAATTTCATGGAGGCCCCGAGGCATGATGCGTACGTTTGGAAACAGAATGTATTGAGTATGTTGGAGACAAATCTCTTACAATTCTTAGAACCCACCATGGTGATCCTATTAGTACATTTACCATTACTTGTTTTGAAGAGTTATTTATGCTTATTAGGGAGTCGTGGGGCTTTACCGCTCAGTACACTCTCCGGGAGGATGATAAGTCCATATTTTGTGGTCTCAAACTGGATATATCTTTGTGATAAACATATTTTATATGCATAATTTAGTACCTCTCATTGGTTTATTCTTATGAAATTATTACATATATGAAGTGAAAATTGTATAATTCCTCACATATTGGTTATGTTGTTACAAATTGAGTAGAACACTTGAAGGATTATTCAAAGCAGTTGTTGAACCAAAATATCATGAATGTAAATGTTTATATCAGTATAGCTCAAACAGAAGAGAAATGAAGACCTAAACTTAGTGAATTTTGGGCTACATCAAATTCAGGACAAACTGAAAAATTCCTGCTCAAACCTACACTTGGTTATTTGGTGATTTCTCAAGATCTAACCATTGGATGCAGCAGCAATTTTGATATGTCATTCATGACATCATTCTCTACGACTTTCATAGAAATGAAGATTTCCAGATTAACACTGGAAGTTGGTAAAAAATGAGCAACAAGTGGATGGCCGTCATTATTGATGTAATTTGAGCTGTTTCAGCAAAATAGTCATATCTCAAGATCCAACTGTTAGATCTGGCTGAATTTTGGATATGTTCTTCACGATTGCATGTGTTACAACTTTCATTGATGTGAAGATTTCCAAATTATGATGCAAAAAATGACGAATTTGGTAATCTTCGGATGTGAAATTTCAGCCAATGTGCAGCAAAAATTTGACAAAGTTGTAATTAAATAGTTCTAGCATTTGCCTATAAAAGGAAGGCATTTGCCACACTTAAGGGCATTCCATATTCTGAGTTCTCTCATTTTAGTTAGAGTTAGGGGTGAAGCTTTCATAAATTGTGAGATTTATACTTTGATTTCAATGTTAAATCTTCCAATTTGTCTAAAGTAAATCCCAAAGCTCTTGTCTTTTGTATAATATATTTTTCATCTTATTGAAGTTTCTTCATATTCATGTCTAGTTGAGTTTCTTCCTAGAGTTAGAGGTGAAACTTTCATAAATTGTGAGATTTATACTTTGATTTCAAGGTTAAATCTTCCAATTTGTCTAAAATAAATCCTGAAACTCTAACTCGTTGTATTTTTGTTAATACCAACAACCACCTTCATTTTTATCATGCTTTTCACTTATTCTTTTGTTTCCTTTAACATAATGAGTAGCTAAATTTCTATACTATGATTGCAATTTGAACTCGCACGTAATTTGATTCGTTTATCATATCTAAGAGTAGGTTGATTATCTTGAATTGTTTATCTTACTTGTTCCTAATACTTTTAATTAATTGGCCATTAATTAAATTGAATTGATAAACCTTAAGCAACTTGACAAAGGGATTTTGATTTTAGATCTAGGTAAGATAACATATGATCTTTGTGCGAAAGCCTTGAGTTTGTATATGATAGACATATACCTATATGACATATGTAACCATTAATGAAACCAGAACTTAATGAATTTTTGATTACTTGAAAGACATAGACATATAGTTTATCATTAATTAAGGATATTTCTATTTGACCATCGAAAGAGGCTTATAGATAGGTCAGGATTTCTAGTTAACAATTCAAATAATTAATTGATCTTAGATAGAAGTAAGAGAATCAAGTAAAGTGTGAGGGATAATTGCAATCCTCGGCTTGGTTAATTTGATCATTAAATTGTTCTTCTTGTTTACTTTAATTTTTAGTCTTTTATAAATCTTCTCTTATAAAGTTATTTAAATAAGATTGAGTTCTGCAAACTTTTAGTAGATAGTTAAAAGGGGGAGATTGTTGAAACCAAAATCTTTTAAAAAAGATTTAGCACTAATGTCAAAAAGCTGTAGCTTTCCCTGTTTAAGTTTTGAGGATAACAAAAATATTTATTAAGTATGAACAAGTAAGTGTTTCGACAGAGTGTTTCATTAAAACTGAAATCCCTTTATATATTGACTCTGTTGCTGTTAATTGAGGAATTCTGTAATGAGTTTTTTTAAGAGCAAAATAGCTTCTTAAAATAAACTATTTGATAGTCTGCGTCCAATCTGTTTTCTGCGAAATCTCTTATTTACGTCCATTCTACATATACTATTACTATTAGTGCGTCCAATGTTTGTATGCAGATACTGGTACTATTTTATTGGTTCGTCCAATACTATCATATTACCAAAGCTCAGACTCAAAACACTCTTACAAAGTTCAAGCTCAAGTTCTCGTCCAAAGTTAAAATTCAAAAGTGAAGAATTGTTCCTCATTAAATGTTAGAAAAGAACTTTGACAGCTCATGGCAATAGAAGAAGTCAATTGAGCTGCTTTTTGCTGACATTGTCTAACAACTACAAAGACCAGCAAATAAGGAACTTTTTGCGATCTCAGACAAATCATGACTCAGTTATCATATGATTGGAAATATCTAATAATCAAAGTCACATTTCAGAAGAAGCTCAACACGATATCAATCGATGCTTTTAATGCTGTTCAGAACGGTAATAAATGTTTCCGTTGGACGACGAAGCTTACGAAGTCTGCTCAAATTATTCTCACTTATAAAAATGAGAAGCAGCACTAGAAGAAGAGAGGGATTTTTTGCCCAAGCAACTTACAAAGACTAAAAAGCTTTATCTCTTCTTGGAATTCTTTTCACTTGTAAAAAGGTTAAAGTCTTGAGATCAATTGTCTATTCTCATTTTCTAGTGAGTTTCAAACTCAAGTTTTCATCATCTTCTACTTATTCATCTTAGTGTTGTAAGCATGAAGATGCTGGGTATAAAAGAATACTGGTGTGGTTGAACCTGAAGAGGTTGAGAATACTTGTAACCTGAAGAGGTGAATAATACTTGTAATCTCGAAAAAGATTAGTTGAAAATCCTTCTGGTTGAAGGGACTGGACGTAGCTCTCGGTTGGTGAGAGTGAACCAGGATAAATCTCTGGTGTAAGCTTCTCTTCTCTTCTAGTGTGTTTTATTATTTCCACTAACTTCTGGGGTTTATCATTGTGTTTATTAACAAAGTTTTTAAATTGGTTCTTCGAAGTTCTTAACTGCTTCCTTAAAAATATCTCCAAAATCCTTAGAGTCCAATAGGACTGAGAAGTTTTGTTTTTACGTTCTTTACTTGTTAACCTTTAACCTTCGTTGTGTTCAATCTGTTGTTAAAAGAAAAAGTTTTTAAAAGGGTTAAGAAACACAATTCAACCCCCCTTCTTGTGTTTCACTTGGTTATTTCAACAATTAGGTTAGTTCATCTCTTGAATTGGGGCTTAATGCATTCTTAATTAATTCATCTAATGGACCAAATAAGTGATTAATTGGGAATAGAATATTGTTTATCTATGACTATTGGGACTCAATAGCAATTAAGAGAATTTGACAAGAGAAGTACCTTACGTCGTAATTGAATGAAAGCCCGATTAATTGTATTCAAGTGAACCTTGCGCCCTAGACCTCTTCTAAGTGATGTTTCTACATTGCTTAATATTTCATCTTTTGCATTTATTTGTGTTAATTTTATTAGGGTTTCTCTCACACTTTCGATTGTCTAAATAACCAAGAGTTTAGCGAATTTAGTAATTACCTCTTATAACTCGAGGGATCGACAACTGGGACCCATGTCCTATATTAGTATACGATAGAGTGCACTTGCTCTTAGTGTGTTTTATGCATAACAAATGACTCTGTAGTTTCTTCTGTCAGAGCTTCTAGGCGTAGAGCTACTAGAACTCCCGTAAGGAGATTTACTTATTCTGGAGGGACCGTACCCAGAAGTTCCTTTTTTGAGGAAGATTCAGAGAAGGACCCTTCTCTGTAGGTAGATTACTACGATCAGATAGGTAATAATATTATTGTATAGTACGTTATTTATTTATTTTTGTAAGTATTTATGATATGTATTATGTACTAAAAATAGGTATAAACAAACGAGTAATATATAGGATATGGATTATTTATACCTTGGTGTGAGATATAGTATTATTCTTCTATTTGTCTTATGTTATAACTAAAAAGAAATTTTGGAACTCATTTTTTTATATAAATATAAGAGATTTATGAATTTAAAACCTTATATTCTGTTAAATGTGACATCCAACCGAGGGTGTTACAACAACTATCTAGAAAATTTAATTCTTTTAATTATGTTTCAGTACATGATTAGATGACAATGTAAAGAAACTTTACACTGATAGTGAATTAAAATTAAATCCTTTTAATTAAAGATGAATGTAACATTTTTTTTACATTATTATCTAATTATATGCAGTTATATTATTAAAAAATTTGAGTATAATAATAATTAATTAAAATATTAAATTTTTTTAGAGTAAACAACTATTTTAGTTATTAAAAGATACAAGTGTTATTAATTTGGTCCTTTAATTATTTTTGACATCTAATTAATGTAAAATATGACATTAAATAACCTATGTGATGTCAAAAAATGACATTGAAGGATTAATTAGATATAAAAAATTGACATTAAATGACCATTTTGATATATTTATCATTGGAGGACCTAATTTATGACACTTATATTTTTAGATGACCAAAATGAGTATTTTTTAACTAATGTGACAACAAATAATTTGATAAAAATATAAAATAAAGTTTTACATTAACAATATATAAAAATTAAACTTATATTATATAAACATAACTTTATATATCAGCCAATGCTGTCTAGCTTAACAAGTAGGATCAATTAGGATTAATTTAAGTACCACTAGACTTATGACATGTTGTCATGACACAAAATTCTAAGTAGTAATCGGTGCATAGACTAAGGTCATAATCTTGCAAGCCTACTAAAACATAACTCAAACGATAACACACATAATTAAATTGCTTAAACAAGTCTAGGGTTACTAAAAATCTAGTAGAATCTCCCCTAAAATATAGACATCATTTATACAACTATTGTTCAAATTCATCTACAATCAATTCAGAATATTCAAATCCAAAACATTGTACACAAAAAACATGACTACAAAACATCTCGTGTAACTGCAGAGTGCCAAATGCAAAAGTTACATTGCAAGTTGCTGATCTGAAAGAAAAAAAAAAAAGAGTGAGTCACATAGACTCAACGAGGGAATAATCATGCATTTAACAAAAATTGGTACAAAACTTGAATCAACAACCCTTTTCATGTAATGATAAAATCATAATGAGATGTAAATATAAAGGATCAAGCAAAAGACAACTAAATATCTAAGGCAAGAGTCCACCTCGTTGGCAACCCTTTCCTCCTATGAGTGGCCATCCACCTAAGGGCTGCTCCACCTAACAAGTAGTCTTTTCCTATCTCAGACTATCTGACCTCTATGGGGTGGCTAAACCTAACGGCCAGCTTCTTACCTCCCACACCACAATATCACAACATCATGCTTCCAAAATCACAGAAAAACAAGTATTGTTTCGTCACTATCTTTTCTTTAAACTATTAAAAGTAAATGCACAATAAATAAATAAATAATATAGGTGCTAAAATAAAAATAAAATAATGATAAAAATTATAGTGCTCTAAATTAATTACACTAGATATTAGGATATGATAATATGCATAATTCAAATGTGTTGAAAAGGAAATAAAGAGAATATATATAAAAAAAAAATACTTTTGAACAATTTAAAACACGTCAATAATGCAATTACTATCCACTCACAAATTGGCTGATAATCACAATTAACTCTCGTCAATGACTCAATCTCACATGGTTGGGTTTGGAAGAGTGTCTGGCAAATCTATCCAAAATAAAATTATTGTGCGTCATTTAAGTTATTCCAAAACTCCTAATTAATTTAAATACATCAAGGGAAAATTTTATCTACTCCTAAATTGTGATTAAAGTCTCACAAAAGTGAAGATTTCACCCAAAAAACATGATTTCTCTTCTTATCTTTACTCTAGAAAAAAATTCAAACACTAGTAAACTGTATTGTCAACATAAACATTCATATCAAATGCTATAAAACTCAATAAACAATTTTATCTCATTAATAACAAGCATAAATTGTTATCGTATTTACTCTAAAAATTATTATACTACCTAGAGCAAGCTAAAATTATTTTTTTTATAATCAAATAACATGAAAAAAATTTAAACATAAGGAAAAAGAAAATATAGAGAGAGAAAATTACTCTAGGCTAGGGTTTCATGGAGTTCTTTTAAACTTTGAAAGAAAGAAATAAAATTTTACTTACCAATAATAATCTAAGAGAATTATGTTGTAGCTATGAAACTTGCTCCTAGTAAGTTCCCACAATCACATTCTGAAACTTGCTCCTAGTAAGTTCCCACAATCACATTCTGTAAGTCGAGGGAGGGGATCAGAAGGGATGAAATAAAAACAAACCCCCCATCCATTGGCCAAAATTATAAAAAATGCCACTAGCATCTATTCTTTATATTCTTCTTTCCATCTTTTGTTTAACAAAAAGAAAACCAATACAATACTACCCAAATAATATCCTTGCATCTAAAAAAATTTAGTAGAATAAAAATAAATTTACATTAACTAAGTATTTTATGATTATATTTTTTAAAGATTAATTATACTTAAACATTGCTTATTCCTAAATTGGTAATTTATTTTAAATCCGTGATAACTTTAAACAATCACAAAAAAAATCACACATTCTAAAAAGATCTCAAACTTTTAAAAAGGAAATAAATAAAGAAGAAAATCATGGATATTACACATGCCCTCAACTTTTAACAAGATAACATTGTTTTCACATGTCATACCATATTTATTATGGATTTATTTTTTATTATGAGTAAATGTTTTTTTTTTAGGGTAATACACGAGGGGCCAAGCCGCTAAGAGACAAAGACAAGCCAAGACATGGATACAATAGCCAAGTCTTTATTTACAAGATGACCACACCCAATGGAAGGAACTTGAAGGATATGCAGGCTTGTAGGTAAGCTGTGAGAATAGTTGGCTAGCCAATTTGCCACCCGACTTCTCTCACAGTAGCTATGGGTAAGGTTGATTTCTAGGGATGCGAAAACATCAACCGAATTCTTCTAACCAGAGACGCACAAGGGTGAGAGCCAGGACACCCATTCAAAACAAAGTCCAATGCACAAGTTGTGTGCGCTTCAAACCAGACATGTGACAATCCTATATCCATGGCAATCTCAATACCAAATGATAGCCCCCAAAGTTATGACATTAGGATGTTGCTAGCTCCTAGGTTTCTAGCAAACCCAGTCATCTAAGATCATGTTGCATCACGAAATACGCCACCGTAACCAATGATTAGACCACCATTCCTACAAAAACCATCAGCGCTACACTTCACCAAACCATCAGCTAGGAATATCTCGCCAATAAACACCTGGGCGCAATTTTTGTCATTCAAGAGGTATCTCGTATTACAATGCAAGGCAAGGCCTCACTCCTCCACCAGCCACAAGGCAATAAAGATAAGGGTCTGTAAGTTAGTGACACAACCCTCAAACACCAAGGTAATCCAGTTCTTCCAAAGTAGCCAAACCATGTGACCAAAGATGCTACTCCATATGGGAGCATGATCACAACCCAGCGAATTGGTAAGGTTAAGTTGCACCCACTGTGCAGTGTCCATTCTAAAAAATTTCCCCACTTGTTAGCATGAACTAGCTAAAGCAAAAGATTAGAAACCTCTGGGCCATCCATAAGAGCATAGAGGGAGGTCTCAAGATTGGTACTACATCCTTGGCAAGTGCTCATAGCAGCTACATGGTGAGTGAAACGGATGTAGTTAGTAATCACCCCATCTTTCATTGTAAGCCAAAGGAAGCTACGAATACGATGTGGTCTAGGCTACTTCCATATATACGTCTAAGAAATTTTTTTTATGAGTGCTGGCTTCTTAGAGAATGAGCATAAGTTGACTTGGTGGTAAATGAACCATCTGTAGAGAGCCCCCAAAATGGGCTTGCCATGATCCTGCAATGGTTTTGGTGGAAGCATGGCAACCACCTCCGAGAAGAAATTCTAAGGAAGGGCATGTTGGATCCTATTCCAATCCCACTTCTTATTATCCAAGGTATACGATGCCACTGGGATATGACGTTCTTCCTCAGTAAGTGGAGCCAAAGAGTGCTCTCGAAGGACCTACCCTGAAGTTAACCATTTGATAAACATTATTCACATACATTATTAATCTCTCATATTTAGTATCTTACCTCTTTTTTATGTTTAATTGATTGGACTTTTTCACATTTTATAAGTTTGGGTTCTATTTGAGCTTAATTGCATTTTTTTAGCATTATTTGAATTTTACACTATTTCTATATTTGAGGCATATCTTGAGTTATACACATCTAATATTATGAATATTACTTTTTAGGAAATATAAGAGGGATATCTTCAACTTTGTTAAAGAGCTCAAGAGCTGAATTAGATGTCTAGTGGGTCACATTGGGCCTAGAAGTTAAAATAAGGTTGCTTTCGCTGGAACCTGACACGCGTGCGATAATTTGGCTATAACTTAGGCTATATATGTCAATTGGATATGAAACTAGTGCTAATAGAGGGATAAAACACGTAGATTCAACTTTCATGAAGACCACTTTTCGAAACAAAGTTGTTTTAGTAGTATTTGTCCCATGTGAAGTTAGCTGACTCTTTAGATACCTTTTGAGATTAATTTGGGTATAACTTACTTGTCTTAAGCTCAAATTAGGTAAATGAGATGGTCAATTAAAGCTAAGAGGAATGAGATTAGTCCTAATTCAGTGGCATACTTGTAAATTGAGTTTTACGATCAATTATTAGGAGAGAAAGACAGAACACGAAATACACTTCTCATTTCTCTCTAGCTTTTCTCTCTTCCTCTTCTCTCCTCCTTCACAAGCTTTCTTGGACTGCAGCCATGGAAGGATAATTCTAAGATCAATCCAGATCCTTGAAGAAGTTTTGGTTTGATCTTAAGACTTTGTATTGAAATTTGAAATTGGTGTTCAATTGCATTTTCTCTTATTATCTAATTCTGATCTTGAATCTATGAATAGAGATTTCTATTTGTTTGTTCTTGATTATGAATAATGATGTTATTGTGATTAATTAATCTCAGTTTCATCACTTGAATTGAAGAGATTTGGTGATCAGATTTGCCACTTAGGCTAATAGGATTCTTGAAATTAAACTAGCATCGATTAACATAAATTGTGATATCTTAAGTTTATGTATTTTTTGTTAGCTGAATTCTAGATGATCACCTAGTAGTGAATGCTAGATCTAATGTAGAGATCTTGGTTAGATCTAGGTTAGCCAATCAATTGAACTTAATTACATGTTTAGTAGTCAATGATAGATCAACTGGAATTTTGGATGAAATCTTAGATTGATTGTTTTCTTAACTGATTTATATTAATTCAATTCTTGCATTTACAATAAGAATACATCAATCCCCCTAGTTTTCATCTTGAATTGATCAAATTACATCCAGATCTTTGGAAGATGACTTGGTTCAACCACTTATGCTACAAGTTTTGCATTGAACTAATTTTATTGTATTTGACCAAGCTCGACACTTGTGTTCACCATTCATCTGACCAAAATCTAACTCGTTGACCATCACCCAAGATCCACTTGGTATTCATCTCAACTTCCTCCCAAAGGTTTGAGTTGTTGCTCCTTCTTGTTACTATAGGAACCATATCACCACCACATTTGTCTTTGCATCATATGACTCTATGTAACACCCCAAAATTTCGACTTATATTATATATATATATATATTGTTTTCTTAGATTTTTGTGATAAATGATTTTTAGGAATTTCTGTGAATTCAATTAAATCAAAGTTTAACTGGACTTAAACTTATAAGTTGATTTTAAACCCTTCCGGAAAATAAAATAAAATAATTTTATTTTTGATTCGGAATACCTTTGGGGAATTTTTTAAAAATAAATGGAAGTTTAGATTTCAAATCCGTCAGCAGATTTGATCATTTTCCATTTTTAGGGATTTTATGAGCTAATAAAATCTCTGGGTGATTTTAGGTACATCCTATTATCCATTGGACAAACTGATATTTGTCCATTAGATAATACTTACTGATAAAAATCTTGAGAGAAATATCTCTAGGTAATAAATGATCTTGGTGACTCAAGGGAACCTTAGTCATGGTGATAATTTATTATCACGATGAATCACCTAGGTGAATCACCATGGCATTTAATGAAACAAGGAAGCAAAGATGAAGACCACCACCTTTGCATGGGTAGGCCGGCCAAGCTAGGGAAAAATATCTCCATATGTAATTCTCATTTCATCCTAATTTTCATCTATAAATAGCACATTGCTTCATTCATATCACTCACACCAAAATCATTTCTTCTTTCTCTCTATAAGCTCACGGCCAAGCTCCCTAAACCCTACAGCCTAGCTCTTTTAATTTCCTTCCCAAACCTTTGTTAAATTTCCAAGCCTAGTTCTAGTGTCTTAATAAGATTTTGAGTGATTTCTAGTTGAAAGTTTCTCAAGAAAATGCTTGGAAGTTGAAGAACTCTAAGGTGAAAATTCTTTCCTTTCACTTTTAAATTTCTATTTCGAGGTTTTAGATAATTGGATTGGTCCATGATTATCTTAATATGTGTTTTAGTGCTTGAAATGATATGTGTTTATTTCTCTTGGTGACTTTATGTTGGTAGAAGATTAAAAAGCTAAGTGTTGTTCAAGGATCTTCAATTACGAACTAAGGTAAGGGGGAGTTTTCTCTATCAACCAATATTATGGTATAAAATAGAATTTTGGTATGTTGATGAACCGTGACTAGTTGTGTGGTTTATATTGTTTGATTAAAATCTTTTATGGTTAAGATTCATGTTTATGTTATATTTGATACTTGTTTCCATACTTTGTTGAAATTATGTATTTTATAATTTCCTTGAAAATTGTATGAATTTGTGGTGGAAGAAGTATGGTAAATAGACATGTCTAGGACTTGCATATATTTAGCTTGATATGTGAATTTATTAATGAATTTATTAGAATTTATATTAGTATTTTTGAAATTTAAGAAGAAATTATTTTAGAAATATTTAGAATTTTAATTAAACATTTTGATTGTAGAAAGGAATTATTTTAATGGAATTTATTTTATTTAGGAGAATTATTGGATTTTCGAAAATATGAGGATAAATAGTTTTATTAATATTTCTCATTTTAAATAATATTTTGAATATGGAAAGAAATTTGGAGAATTTATTTTAAGGTTAAATATTTATTTTTACTTAGTTTTATTATAACAAAGTACAAATAAACTTGAAAATAATTTATTTAGCATAAAATAAATTAGTTTTTGTGAAAAATGGTTTACGCGATTGGAAATTTACAGAAAATGATTTACGCGACTAAAAATTTACGAAAAACATTTTACGTAACTGAAAAACGATTTTTATACCTTACTGATTGAATTTTTGCGGAAAAAGTTTTACGTAATTTGAAAACCGTAACCAATGTGTTACGCGATTTTTGAAATTATTTTGTAGCACCATATAATTGAAAAACATCGGTACTACTTTCGGGCTGACGTAGACTGGACTCTGGATATGACAGTTAACGTTATTCGTAAACAAATGGTAGCTTGAATCCCTAGGGGACTATGTATATATATTCTGTGAATATTTATACTGTATATGTATATTTAGTCTGTATGAGACTTGATGTTGTAAGGCTTAGAGCCTAAGAGATTAAGCTTACACCTTAGTGCTGGTGGAATGGCCGAGTAAAAATTTTCAATGATCTAAGAGTCGTCGGGGGTCTGGAAACTCCACAAGTGGCCGGCTAGGACTGTGCCGTGGTATTATGATTGCAAAACACCGACGATTTCGACTATACACTGGTCCATTCACGATTGGTGGAGAGTGTTCGGGTGAGTTGTATGCGCAAATGAATTGTTAGCACTTGTTGACTGATTGATACAGAACATGTACTCTCAATCACTCTCTCCTACTTGTTGTGCTTAGCTCTATGGAGTAGGAGTCATTTATGTGCATCTGCATAGTCAGTTATCATACTTGCATTATCAACTTGGACACTAAGATTGGTATGTCATTTTATTTGATTAAATATGACTTTTATATGTGAATTGAGTGTCTATTGATTTGAATTCAATTGTGTCACTATTATATGCTAGTTGTATACTGCCCTATTGGTATCTATGATGATGTGAGAATCTCACTCCTTTTTGTGAATTTTGTGATGTGATTTTATTTCAAAGATGGCTGACAAGAGGTTGTCGAGACCTGTCAAATAACAAAAATTACCGGTTCACAAACTAATTTGTAGCATAGAGAATGAACCGAATCGTCTCTCAAGGATCCAAAAAGAACAAAGATTTAATCAGATCAAGATAATTAAAAGAGGGGTTTTGATGATTTGAAAAGAAAATATACCGGTTGAATTAAAGAAATGCAATTAACAAATTAACCAATCCAAGGAAATTTTACCGATCTTGAGTTTAATCCATCATTGATCACAAGGAATTTACTTAATTGCTAACCATGTTCTTGGCCTTAGATCATATCAAGACGCCTCAACATGATCCAAGAATCCTCTACTAGATAAGCATCTAAGATTTAATTAACCAAGGAAAGGTAAAGTAAGTACCATCCAAATATAGATTAACTTAAGATCCATAATTTAACTAAGCTAAACAATCCATCAAAAAGCTTTAATAAATTGTTTATTCTATGTGATCCTCTTTGAATACATGATAGTAAAGCTATTACCACATCAACATCTAAATCAAATTAAGCAATTCAATCTAGATAAAAATCAAAAGAGGAAGAAGAGAAACTTGAATAACAATTAAGCAATATGAACAAGCGAAATAAGATCTCCAAATTAAACATCAAGATGGCTAATCCCTTGGATTGATTATAAGAGTCTAGCCTTCCATAGATGGGAAGGAAGAACTCAGAAATAAAATAACAAAAACAAAATTCTAAAGAGAATGAAGAAGAAGAGAAAGAAAACTCTTACAAATACTCAAACTTTCTTCAAAATAACTTCAAATTGAATCATCTATAATACAAAGAGATTGACTCTATTTATACTAATCCTAAAAGCCAATTAGTAATTGAAAATTATCTGAATACAAGTTGTAAAAATATGGAAATTGTCAAATATGGAAGCTTGATGCATGGTTGGTGGGTTGGTGCATGGTAGGTGGGTTGATGTATGGTTGGTGGCTTCAAGTCAGCAACTCTTATCCAACTTCCGACTTGATTTTCATGACTTAGACGGTGCATTTTGGCTTGGAGGTCTCATGAAAGTTGTAACCAGTTGTCTCCTTGAAATTTTGGCGTTGGAATCATGCCATTTGGACTTTTAGAACTCCAGATATGCCAAAAATACTGCACCTACCTCAAGTTAGGTTGGCAGAACGTGTTTCCAAATTCAAACTAACTTGTAGCTTCATAATCATGCCTAATACAACATCTATTGACTAAATGGTCTTCAGTGAAGTTGGAGATATGAGTCTTATCTTTCCAATGGCCAAGTTTCAGCCCAAGAGGAGGCCTATATCCCATTATATTGTCCAATATGTGCACACTGCCCAGATTTCCTTGACAGCAAACCCACTTTGCATTGCAAGGATATTTTGGACCCTTAGAATTTCGATCCAGCTCTTGCGTTCTTCATGAAACTTGTAGGGCCTTGTCTTAGCTTTCCAAAGACACCAAGATCACCTCAAATGGATCACCGAGTCCCAAGTTATGGCTTAACCAAGGAGGAAAGGTCAAAATGCATCAAAATCCAAGAATTATTCATAATTTGCATTAAAGCCCAATGAGGCCCAGCAACATTAAACTCATCTAAAATACTAATATTGGGCACAATAAACATCTAATAAAGCCTAGTACAAAGCTAACATAAGTGTCTCAAATTGATTGATCAATGGCTCAACATGATTTCTTCGGATTCATCATTGTTGATTTCCACGAGGGACCCGACATCTGGCACGTCGAGTTAGTTGAGGAGAGGGTTAACTACGTAGGAGAACTCACTATTAGTCTTCGTAAAACCTATGATGGGAACCCTATAACCACTTTTACCATTTTTGCTTACATAGAGTTACACATGCCTTTTAGTATATTTGGAATGCCATTGTCCGCCGCACACCACATGAGAGATCTACAGTCTCTTCAGCACGGACCCCCAGATGGAGGCGAGCACATCGGACCTCTGCCCCAAGACCCTCACATCACAATGGGTTCATTGATGATGACCCTTCTATGTAGATGGAGGGAGGCTTTTTGGGTTATGTATATATGTATAAACTAGTTGTAAAATGTGTGACATATGTGAATATCTGTTTATAAATAGTATGTGTAAAATAAACTTAATAAAAGCTATGTAAATATTGGTTGTATATTTTTAATCTATTTTGTGCTACATCACTAAAAATAAAGAGAATTTTTTTCATAACTAATTAAGAAAAGTTGTTAGGAAACTAGTTATTAGCATTCAAATGTGACACCCAACTGAGGGTGTTACACTCTAACCCAATGCGCAATCGGTTTGGATATAAGACCCTACCCTACTTTCATTATCATAGCCTCATTGGTTTTATGCAGGTTCCTGAGACTTGCCCCAATGAGCTCTAGAATTACCCATCACTTCCCAAAGAACCATATGCATCCTCTAATTCTCCACCGTGGCCACCTAAACAAATGCCTTATTTATTTTTCTAGTTTGTCGCAAATGCCCTAGAGGTGCAACATTGTTTGCATGGTGGAAGTAGGCAATGCCAAAATAAATGCTTGAGAAAAAGGTCAGGCATTCCACAAAGGAAAGGTACTTCAACCTCCAAGAGCTAAGCTTGAGCTTATTTTTTTCAGTTAGGTGATAGTAAGTAGCTTTGTCCACACCCTCTGATGGAGCAAATGAGCTCCAAGATACTTGCCCAAATCAGGGGTGAGTGCAAAACCATAAATCTCTTGAAGCTCAGTTGCTCTGGCATGATTAACATTCTTAGGCAAAGAGTCTCATTTTCTCCACACTAAGCTTCTATCTAGAAGAGGCACAAAAGGTGTTCAAACAATCTTTTATAACCCCTATTTAGGAAGTGGAAGTGATCAATCACTTTGAGACACTTATGTTAACTTTGTACTTGGCTTTATTAGATGTTTATTATGCCCAATATTAGTATATTAGCTGAGTTTAATATTGTTGGGCCTCATTGGGCTTTAATCCAAATTCTGAATAATTCTTGGATATTGATGCATTTTGACATTTCCTCTTTGGTTAGGCAATAACTTGGGACTCGGTGATCCATTTGAGGTAATCTTGGTGTTTGTGGAAATCTAAGACAAGGCTCTACAAGTTTCATGAAGAACTCAAGAGCTGGATCAGACTTCTAAGGGTCCAAAATAGCCATGCAAGTTAGAGTAGGTTTGCTGTCACTGGAATCTGAGCAGTGTGCACATATTGGACCATATCGTGGGCTATAGGCCTCCTTTTGAATTGAAACCGGTGCCATTGGAAAGATAAAACGCATTCTCCAACTTCACTGAAGACCATTTAGTCAATAGATGTCGTTTTAGGCATGATTATGAAGCTGCAAGTTAGTTTGAATTTGGAAACACGTTCTGCCAACGTGACTTGAGGTAGGTGTAGTGTTTTTAGAATATCTGGAGTTGTGAAAGTCCAATTGGCATGAAACCAATGCCAAAAGTTCAAGGAGACAATTGTCTACAACTATCATGAAAACCTCCAAGCCAAAATACATCGTTAGGACATGAAAGTCAAGCTAGAAGTCGGAGAAGAGTTGCTAACTAGAAGCCACCAACCATACACCAACCAACCATACACCAACCAACCAACCATGCATCAAGCTACCATATTTGACAATTTTCATTTTTTTATAGCTTGCATTCATATTATTTTCAGTTACAAATCGGCTTCTAGGATTAGTATAAATAGAGTCAATCTCTTTGTATTAAGAATAAATGAAATTTGAAGTAAGTTTGAGTATTTGTGAGAGTTTTCTTTCTCTTCTTCTCCCTTCTCTTTAAAATTTTGTTTTTGTTCTTTATTTTCTGAGTTCTTCCTTCCCATCCATTGAAGGTTATACTCTTATAATCAATCCAAGGGATTAACCATCTTGATGTTGAATTTGGAGATCTTGTTTTGCTTGTTCATATTGCTTAATTGTTATTCAAGTTTCTCTTCTTCCTCTTTTTTTTTTTATCTAGATTGAATTGCTTAATTTGATTTAGATGTTTATGTGATGATAACTTTATTATCATGTATTCAAAGAGGATCACAAAGACTAAATAATATATCAAAGCTTTTTGATAGCTTGTTTAGCTTGGTTAAATCCTAGATCTTAAGTTAATTTATGTTTGGATGATGCTTACTTTATCTAACATTGGTTAACTAAATCCTAGATGCTTATCTAGTAGATGATTCTTGGATAATGTTAAGGCTTCTTGATGTGATTTAAGGCCAAGAACATGGTTAGCAATTAAGTCGATTCCTTGTGATCAATGATAGATTTTCAAGATCGACAAATTTCTTTGGATTGATTAAATTGTTATTTGATTTTCTTTAAATTCAACCGGTGTATTTTCTTACAAATAATCAAAACCCTCATTTTTAATTATCTTGATCTAATTGAATCTTTGTTTTTTGATCTTTGAGAGACGATTCGGTTCATTCTCTATACTACAAATTAGTTTAAGAACCAGTAATTTTTATTATTTTGACGGGTCTCAACAACTTCTTGTCAAGAAGCTTCTGCAAAATGCACCAAATCATCTGCAAAAACCATATGGGATACGAGTGGCCCATCTCTACTAAGCTTTACCACCAGTTTCCAATGGTAAGGCGCCACCTGATGTTCAATAAGAAAAGCCAAGACAAAGAGAAAGGGTGATTGATCCCCTTGTCTAATGCCACACGTAGGGTTAAAGCTCGTAGTTAGGTCCCCATTTCACAAAATCTCCATGGAACATGTGCTAACACATTTCATTATGAGGTTAGTCTCCTTTAGAGTTTTTCTTGAAAATTCTCAGTTAACTTGGTCATACGATTTCTCCAGATCCACTTTGATAGCCATTGTTCCATTTCCCCCAATTTTTTCTCATCAAGTGGATAACCTCCTATGCAATAACAATATTATCCGCACTCTATCTACTAGGAATAAAATTGCATTGGTTGGGGGAGATTATGTGCTCCATGTGACGCTTCAACCGATTAACAATAAACTTGGTTATGATTTTGTAGATGACATTAAATAAATTGATAGGCCTTGAGTGCTTTAGTTCTTCAGGTTTGTCAGTCTTTAGAATGAGCACTAACAAGGTATGATTAATAGAACTCACCATGTACGAATCAAGGTAAACTTTTTTGACTAGCTCACAAATAGAACTCCTAATGTTCCCCATTGACATTGAAAGAAGAGTAATTTTTTTAAAACAACTACATAAAAATCAAACTTTTTTAATGATATAGCAACATATAATTAGATAATAATATAAATAATTTGTACAATTATTTTAAATAAAATAAAATTTATTTATTATTTTTTAATTAACATTTGTAAGTGCATGTTATTAAATACTAGTTCATCACCCGTGTGATGCATGAAAGAATATTAAAATGTGAATGACAATAAAAAATAATAAAATAACTAAAACCACAACTAATTAGAGATTCTTCGAAACAACAAAGAGCTTATCCAAACAACACTTCAGCCCTTGACATTGGCTCTTGTTCTTCACAAAAGTTACTGTTGTGAAGATTATGAGTAGCTGCTGCTAGTAGTTGTTTTGTTGGAGAGGGTGCCTTTGATAGGCTTGCTTTGAAGAACCACTCCATTTGAGATATCTACAAATAATGAATCCTTCCATCAAAATGATCAAATAGAATATTGAAGAGAGTCATTTGATAAAATTTCAATTGAAGGAAGAGACTATAATTGGTACCTCAATGTAGCCTGTACTTTTGTTGTCGAGAGATTCCATGATAAATGCTGCATAGTCCTCAGATTCTTCATGGGTCATGGATAACTTATTTGAAGTAGCAATTAATAAAATTATCTGCATAAGAGCCAAATAATCATAAACCCAAAGAACATGAACTGATGCAAAAAAAAAAGCCAATTAAAATGAAAATTTATGTACACCCACTATGTTAATTATAGAAGCACATTAAAATTTAAAGAGTTATCTGCGGAAGGGCCGAATTAATATGAACATGTTCTTCCATCCCTGCTTTCTTTACACCTAAAGTAAGACAAGGAAAAATTACAAACAAATTTCAAAATTGTGTGAAGGAGAGTTTAGTAGAGAATTATTAAATGTCAGAGAAGATTCATGTTCTTGAGTTTAAAGAATCATCTTTCATCCGAAACCAAAACTTGTGTAAATCAGTTTTAGTGATTTCAAATTTCTAATCATTTCCTCCTCTTAGTGCTCATAGCAATTCGTAGGCAAACTCTGGAGATGATTGCGTCCCTATTGAAAAGGACGAATTTGAAAGTGAAAATAAAAATAATGATTGGCCAAATAATTAAATAGATAGACAATTTTTGAATATCAGAACAGGTAGGTATAGATAAAACATTTAAATAAAATAAATAAATAAAACCTCTCAAAGAGAATTAAAAATGAGAAAGTGTAAAACAATAATCATTGAATAAAATTAAGTTGGCTAAGCAAAAAAAATGGCTAAGGTGACTAACTGCTCTGCTCAATGTGGTTCTTGTGTTGGTTGATTGGTGCTTGCAAGTAAACAGAACAGTCACCCAGAAAGACGTTCATCTATTAAAAATTTTCATTAACCTAATTTTCAAATTTTGAATAAATGTTGTCCAGCTCAAATAAAAGAAATGATAAAGCAACTGGTAGAAAATTGAGATAATTAAATGCAGTAAGCATCATAATGCAAAATAATAGTTTTATAAACTTTTCATCTAGTAATAACATTTTCTATCTTTCATCTTTATCAGTTCTTCTTGTTCACATTAAATCATTATATAGGAAGAAACCAAGTGTACTATACCCAATTTAAAGCTCAATAAGCACATGGAAAGGATATAATATGATATGGTACTTCAAAATTGGAGCTATTTTCACCATCAAGTAACCTTCTTTCCTTCACCCAAATTCAAAACTTACACAAAGTATATTCTTATTTGCCAAATTTTTTTCAAGCTTTCTTCCAATTCATGACTCAAATCTCGAAGGTAAGGTCACAAGAGAATAAAACCATCAATCAACACCTTGCATAAATGCTACCATAATGTGAGATAGAGAGACATGAAAAGGACCAATATTCATGAGTAGAAGTCCAACCTCCCTAACCTGCTATACCATTATCCAGTTGCAACAGATAAATTCAACACAACTTCACAAAACAAATTTTATTAATGCAAAAAGAATGCCTTAAACATATAGCTCAACTCAACTATCCAAAACATTTAAAAGTATATGAGGTAGCACAATTCCCTAAGTACTTAGAAGGATCCTAGTGAAGAGACTCAAGATCACAGTTTAAATGAATAAATTTTGCACCAATGTTTAAATGAATAAAGTCATCATCTATTCATATTACCATTTTAGGTAGTTACGATGATTGATTATGCTGAAGAATAAAGCCAATATTCTATAAAAATTCCTTCATGAATGCCTCAATTCTAGCAAAATTAAACATATTCTTTCTATGAGTAAAGTGCCAAAACCAATTATTTGTACCATTTGCACTGCAATTTCATACCAAATTAGCAATAAGAATGTACTCTAAACATTGCATATTAACCTTTTCATCCATATAGTGACAACAATCTCATTTCCACCCTTACTCTAACAAATATAATTATGAATGGCCAATGCAAATTCACTTAATAACCCTTCACTCCTAGTTTCTTTCACATCCTGAAACACTTCTTAAAGGGAAGCAGAGGTATAAGTCCATGAGCACAAACCATAACGCAACATTGTAGAATACTGGATTGTCTCAACAGCATGCCTTTCAATAACGCATGCACTTCTCTGCAAAATATCCTTTGCTTTGCAATTTCAACTACATAATTTCAAACTCAATAAACATAATAAAGGAAAAGAAATTAAGATAAAAATTCAAATTGTTTTGTTAACCTTTGAATGTTTCTTCTGAGAGAGCTAGCACTCAAGAATAAACTCCTTAAAAAATGACACATGTTGGTTCTAATAGCCCTTGCCCGGTCTGTTTTAGGAAACCATATAAAGGAAATAACAAAAATCTATCATTAATCATTATCAATATCAAGCAATTTTACTCCAACAACTACATACAATCATGAAGTGCTAATCAAATTCAAAGGGCATGTCAATTAAACTCTCCCTAGTGTTCATAACATTTTTCAAATTATATCCCTTTTAGAGTAGACTTCCACTTTGATCTTTTAAAAATATATTTAACATCACGATATTGTCTCTCCATTTATAATGACATTAAAGTGGCTTTTCAATGTCAATTAATTCCATTAAAGTGATCCTCAAGTGCCATTAACTTGGTCTTTATATGGATGAAGCTTATTGCATTAATTGTCATTAAAGGGCGAATTTGATGTTACTTATAAATGGATGACCAATGTGATATTAAGTATATCTTTTGAGGATCAAAATTGATGTTTACTCCTTTTATTGTTATATTAAAATGTCAACTTGATTTTGCTTAAAATAAATCATAAGATTAAATTTTAAAATTTTTTTCTTGTAATATAGAGCTTACTAATAACTAATAATAACTAAATTCTTATTTTTTTCTTTTTCAGATACTTTTACTATATTAGGTCAACAGTTAGTCAAAAGTTAAAAAAATAAGTGATGTGTAATTTATGACTAAGTTTAGAGTTTGTTGTTATTTTGACAAAACCTAAAGGTAGTATGGTGTAATTTACTTTTAAAAGTAAGTTAATTGTCACATGATCACTTAAAAAAGTAACACAACTTTATGTTTTAATCTTAATCATCTATATAAAATCTAATAGTCAAGAATTGCTCTTCCCACTCATAATAAACCATTCTCACTTGATATATCCTTCATATAGATATAAATATTGTTAAACTATTATGGAGATTCTTGTTGTTTTAAAAAAATTTTAAGATGTTCTTATAGTTTTAAAATTATAAATAAGTCATTTTAGTTTTAATAATTTTTTTAATGAAATCTTGGATCCAACTTATTGTTAAAATTATAGGAACTTATTTATAATTTTTAAATTAAATAAATTTATTTAAAATTTTTCAAAAGATACATGAACTTGCATATTAATTAAACCTATAAATATATATAATATAGAGAGATTTCTTCAATATTCTTTATTTTTATAAAGGTATCGATATGCTTACTTATTAGTCATTTAGCCACATATTTCACTTAAATAAAATATAAATTAAATAATTATATTTTAATTAAATAAAAAAATATGAGTAAATATTAATTAATAATTCTAAAAAGATGTCCATATGCTAAAAAGAAAAAATGTAGGTGAAACCTCCGTAATATATAAATATTTTAGATTCGATAAGCGTCTCGGGTCGGGTGTAGTCATCGTGTGATTTATTTAACACTTGAATGAAGAGTGGAGCACCATGTCACCAATAACACGCATTCAATTTTGTTGGGAAGTTACGAACAAGCAAAAAGCATAGGTATGGCTACCTCGGTATGGATACCCAGCAACCATCTGAAACTGAAATTGGACGGGAGAGAGTCCCATAAACTAAACGCAAACTCCTCTGCTTACTATAGGCGTAGTCATCCCCTGTTAGTTGCACCTGGGATTGGGAAGCGTCGTCGTTTTGGCTCCACAACCAGAATCTGTTGCAACAACTCTAATGATTACGGCGACAACAAACGACCCCAATCTGATGCAATTCAAGTTTACACTCAAATTGAGAGGTTGATTTTTCATTTGTTTCTCTTTTATATAACTCAAATTGAGCTTTTGATTTTTGTCTTTTGAATTAAAATCGCCAACTGCATTGCAGAGCTGAAAATTTAGTTTTTCGAGGGTTCATATTTATCTAAAGAACAGCGGAGACACTATGATAGCTCTTTTTTAGGATATGTTTGAATGGATCGAGTGAAGTGGTTAGCAATCGAGTGAAATGGTAAAAGAAAGTCAATCTATTGGTTGGGAGTTTTAAAGTAACGGAATGAAATGGATAATGATGGAACCAGATCACTCTTTATTACTCAAACTCTTAAATTTTTATATCCTTCAATTTAGGGGGCTTGGAATGAGACACTCCCCTTCCATTTTTTTTAATATGATTGTTTACAATTTTAACCCTATGCAATGTAGTGGATAATAAAAATTAAAAAGGTAAAATTAGAAATTAAATTTATAATCCACCCCACTCCATTAATTACATTGTGATTTTCAAATAATGGAGAGGGGATCTCCTCCATTTCCTTATTAAAACTTTCAAAGAACAGAATGATATTTTTCTACTTTTTCATTCCATTTCAAACCACTCCATCCCTTTCAAAACTCCCAAACATATCCTTAGGGTATTTGTTATGTCCCACATGAAATAAAAAAAGAGGCTCAATGTGATACTTAAGCCATGAGACTCTCCCTCCTAATATGCTAGTCTTTTGGGATGAACTCTTTTCATGGGCTTGAGTTGTAACAATTGGTGCTTTCATTGAGAGTTGGTAGACGCGAAAGGGAAAAGGGTTACTTGTACTAGGAGGGTTAGAGTGAAGGTCACCCCGAGTGGCCAGCAAAAGTGGGTTGTTGTGGATGCCAAATTTCGAAAGGGTATGCAATGTTATGTCCCACTTTGAGTAAAAAAGGAAGCTGGTACTTAAGCCATGAGGCTCTCCCTCCCAATAGGCTAGTCTTTTTGGGATGAGTTTTCCTCATGGGCTTAAGTCGTAACAGTACTGGTATTGTTTTGTCGAACATTAATTTTGAAGCTCATAAATTGTAACTAGCAACCAATAAATGTTAGTCAACTAATTAGGATACCATACCCAAGAAAAAAAAGAAGGGTACCGGTGTAATCCTCATAAAACAGTAATAATAATAATAATAATAAAATAAACTTGTCAACTTTTATATTATAAACTGCAGTTTTCTTCTCATGGTTTCATCTTTTTTCTTTGCAGATTACTTACAGATTCTATTAAACAATCACAGGATGCTTGGTGGGGTTCCAAAGACTGGAGTGAAGTTGAGGTATATAGTGTGATTTTGTTATATGCAGCATCATATAGTAAAAGTTTTATTCATGTTGGGCAATTTGTCAATCTATATTTGTACTAGTAGTAGTTATTATGAAAAAGGCTATTGCTTTTCTGAGCATTATGATAAAGATGATTCTTTCATAGAGAAGAAGGTTGCTGACTGAAATTTTAAAGGTTATATATGAGAGGAATCTGAATCTGAAATTTTTTTTTGTGAATCATAACATAACAAAGTTTTTAGACATTTTTGTACTCAAGTTCATACGGACATATGTACTCTGTAGGTATTGCAGTTCTAGAATATACAAGGCTTTTTGATTATTCGTTTCGCTTTTGATTGGCACCTTTGACTTCTTAACATTACTTACTACTTGTAAAACCTGAAGTTCTTGACTTACTGTCATTAAATAACAACTAGGAAGTACTGGAATTATGAACTCTGTACTTCTGGAATGGTAAACCATTCGAAATGACCTTACTGTATACTGGTTGTAGTTGTTGTTGGACTGACTCTGCAGTACATCAAAGCAAATTACCATGATTTCTGAGTGAACCAAATAGTTTCTGCCTGCAAGTGTGATTGAGCAATGCAGATTTTCTGTCACCAAGTTTCAGCATGAGTTATTGATGTTAAATAAAAGTTTAGTTGCTAAAAACGAGCCTTAAGGTGGTCACACATGCCCAAAAGAGTGGAGCAAACAAGATAAAATTTTGTCTCTAAAATACCAAAAGCAGCAATATGGTTTTTGGCCTTCCAATGGTCCATTGGAAGAGACAATTATCTTTTCTTATTCCTTCTTTTTGAAAGTATTGTCAACAAAGTTAGTACATTCTCATTGAATAATATCAGGGAGCATGGATTCTCAAACCCAAAAGCTCCAAACCTAAGTTCGTTGTACATTTTGTTGGAGGCATATTTGTTGGAGCTGCCCCTCAGCTTACCTACCGTTGGTTTCTTGAGCGTCTCTCAGAAAAGTAAGTCCCTGTGTTCTGCTGCGAAATCCACCAAATTACATTCTCATCACACAATTTGGTTAGTTGTGAGGCACTGTAATTACTTGTTAGTAATGTGCCTCTTAAAGACTTTTTCTTTTGTTTTAAATGCATATATTATTATGTTAGTGTAGAACCTTTGAATGTTCCAATTCCCTGACAAACTTTTGTTCGTTCTATGAAATATCCTTACGACTGGATCATTTCAGACTCTGATCTAGGATCTAACACTGAAGAAAACTAATTATAAAACCCTTTCTGGTAATAGGGGTGTATTGATCGTTGCAACACCTTATGCAAGTGGATTTGATCACTTCCTTATTGCAGATGAAGTACAGTTCAAATTTGATAGGTGCTACCGCTTGCTGCAAGAAACAGTAAGTTTCAACTTATGATCTGAGGGCTAGTTTCTTTCTGTTTCTAATTTTCTTTTTCGAAAGGAAAATGTTGAAGATACTCATTGATTCAGATCCAAGACGTTCCTATTTTTGGTGTTGGCCATTCTTTGGGATCAGTTGTCCACCTTCTGATTGGTATATTAAAGATCTTCTGCTAAACTTGATTGTAAAAAATAATTTGATTTGATTTGTGGCTACTCAAAATATTGCTTATTGTATCAGGATCACGATATGCAGTGCAAAGATGTGGAAATGTTTTCATGGCATTCAATAACAAGGTATTTCATCCAGAAAAGAAAAGAAAAAAAACTACTTTGCTGATGACCTTTACATACATAGCTAAATTCATGGGAAAGAAGTGGAAAAGTTGAAATTTAAATTATCCTTGTGCAATCTGATAAAATAGTCACTCTACATGTGAGGTGACTTGGT
This sequence comes from Styphnolobium japonicum, assembly GCA_023212625.1. NCBI lineage: Eukaryota > Viridiplantae > Streptophyta > Magnoliopsida > Fabales > Fabaceae > Styphnolobium > Styphnolobium japonicum. The sequence goes on from JALBWW010000011.1 coordinate 17,870,161, forward strand.
AAAAACTCAGATGCAACTTTTTATCTAAATATGTAACTCCTTAGAGTAAGACTAGGTATTTGAGTTCTTGATCTTCAAATTTGAATTCTTTAATTTTGTGGTATAAGAAATCTGAATAGAATGGTAGAATAAGATGCTCTTTCCTTTACGTCTTTGTTCCTTCTATAAATTTATCTACTTCTTTAGAACAACAAGCAACTTACATATATACAATCTACCTTGACAGAAGACATTTTTTCTCAGTATTTCTTATTTAAGAATCTTCTTTGTAGTCTAATCATGATTGATTAAATTTTGTTTCATTGCTGCAGGAAGCAAGTTCAGCTGTCCCTTTGTTCTCTCCAGTTCTTGTCCCAATGGCTCAAAGCATTGGTCCACTTCTATCAGATATTTTTTCGTCACCAACTCTACGTGCAGGGGTCAGTATTGCTACATAATTATCTTGCCTGGAAACGGAGGAAGACATCATTAATACTTTCTAGGAGAAATACCAACAACCTCCCTCGAGGTATGTTTAATAGAATTTGGCTCCGTTACTGTTTAATGTCATATTGCAACAAACTTCCCTTCAGGTTGACGAAAAAAAGGTAATTAGGAACAGTCGTATCTAGATATATACAAATTCTGTTTATATTTGGGCTTTTTGGGTCTGTATCTGGATATAATTGGATACAATTGGACCTTTTTTCAGTCAAACTCTGGGACACCTTACTTGAGGTGTCACTTTATTTATATGAAAGACAAAGCTGCAACTTCAAATAAAAAGTTTTTTAAGAAAGTAAAATTTATTTCTTGCCATGAAATATTATTATTTTTCGTGCTTCGACTTTTCTTGCAAAATGCTTTTGAAAGAGAGGAGTGGGAAATTGAATTGCAGAGTTTCACCAACAAATTAAAAGATGAAGAATCCTAGAATTTCTTAAGGGAGGTTGTTGCAATATGATATTAAAAACTAAGGGAGCCAAGTGCTATATTAGAAACATGAGGGGAAGTCCTCGTCATTTGACCATGTCTCAAGAGAGATTACTGTAATTTCCCTTAAGTGCAATACAGTAATTGCATAGTAGTTAACGGTGTTACAAGGCAAGGGTGGTTGTTGCAGGAAGGGAGTCAACTGCAATATTGGAAACAAACAGGGTCGTCTCTTTCATTTGGCCTTACCTCTGAGGAAATTGCTATATGATAGGAACCAACCAAATATTCACTGATTAAAAGGAATTACAAGGATGTTCTCCTTCTCTGGTACTAGAAATATAGGAATCCAGTATCCAGAAATGGAGTTCTGATTACAAGGAATAAAAGAAAAACTGAACGTAGACTATGATAGGTACTATATTGATTGATAGCTCCTTACAACCAGAAAAGTATTCTGGTAATTCTTGGAATGGAAAAACAACAAAGAAAAGAAAACAAATCACTGAAAATAGAGAGACCTGGAGAGCCCTAGCCTTGGTAACGGCCAAGCATGCTCAGAACCATCTTCCCCTCTTTCTTTTTCCTTCCTTCCCCTACGTGCATTCCCCACCCCTCTTGAAATTATTCACTGCTGCATTCTGTTAGAATCTCCTCCTTCTCTCTCTTCCAGCTCTTAACCACCTCTTCTTTTGGCCCATTACCAGATTTGGGCCTTACTCCTTTGCTCTGCTTTCTATTCTTTGTTCTATACACCAGAATTGCTTTCTTGCATCTTCTAGAATAAACTTTAGTAATAACGGGTCTAACAATACCCTCCCCAACAAGTGCCACCTTGTGCTTAGGGCGGAAAGAAGGGAATTGCTGCTGAATCGCCTCAAAGGATTCCGAAGAATTCTCAAAGCCAGGAAGGTGCTCCCACTGGATGAGGACCTCCTTGGAGCCATTCAATAGTTTCCTAGTTGCCAACAGAGCTGCAAGGGTAACTTGTAACACTAGGTCTTCAGTCAAAAAACTAGGAATTGATTGTGTGGGAGTGCTGGACAGAACAGCCTGTTTAAGCTGAGACATGATAAATGGGATGTATGCGAGCCGAATCGGGTGACTCCAGCTTGTAGGCCACAGGTCCGACCCTCTCTAGGATTTTTAAGGGTCCATAATATCTGGGACTGAGTTTCTCATTTACCTTATGAGCTAGTGATTTGAGCCGATAGGGTTGTAATTTCAAGTAAACCCATTCTCCTACAGCGATGGTCCTTCATTCTGGCCTATGAAGCTTTTTGGCCTGGTCCTTCATTCTTTGCTGGGATCGGTGTAAATTCTGTTTCAAATCAGCCAAAATACTGTCCTGCAACAATAACAATTGATCTACTGCATCCACCATAGTGTCTTGGCTATTATATTTAAGGTTAAATTACTCTGTAGGTCCCTGAACGTTTTGGAAAAATTCAAGTAGGTCCCTATGCTTTAAAAATTTGTAATTGAGTCCCTATAGTTCTAAAAATTTGTGATTGGGTCCCAACTGTTAAAAACTTATAAAAATGCTTTAACGGTAGGCTATATTCAGGGACTCAATTACAATTTTTTGAAACTATAAGGACCCAATTACAAGCTTTTTAGGTCCCTATAGTTTCAGAAATTTCTAATTAGGTCCTTGAATTTAGGTTACTATTAACAATTTCTAATAGTGCTCTAATGGCAGGGTCATAATTACAAATTTTTAAAGCATATAGACCTATTTGAATTTTCCCAAAAAGTTTAGGGACCTACAGAGTAATTTAACCTATAATGAACAAGAGAAGGTGCATCTCGGCCATAAAAAGCCTTGAAGGCATCATATTAATTAATGCATTATAAGTATTGAACCAAAACTGGCTGATGAAAAACCAATCTTGTCAGACATAATTGATTTCGGAAACCCATGTAGCCTCACAATTTCCCTGATCAACACAGAGGCTACATCCTTGGCTGTGAAGGGATGAGCCAAGGGAATAAAGTGGGCATACTTGGTGAGACGATCCATCCCTACTAACATAGAATCAGTTCCCTTAGACCTAAGTAACCCCTGAATAAAGACCTTGGAAATGTCGTCCAACACCTGCAAGGGAATGGGCAGCTGCTGCAATAGCTCTACGGGGCTTAAAGACTGATATTTATTCTGCTGACATACTGCACAGATGGACACAATCTCTGATATCTCACTTCTTGTCATCCCAAAACAAAACCAAAATTATCCTTTTATATGTTCTGACAACTCCTGAATGTTCCCCCCACGGAGATGAATGAAATTAAGCCAAGATTATAGGGATTCTGGGTGAATTTGGGGGCAGAACCCCTTTAAACCACAAACAGTCCTTATTATAGAAAATCCTGGGTTCAAATTAGCATTGTGTAATAAGTCTTGGAACACCCTCTTCAATTGTGGATCTTGCAAACTCTTCTTTGTCCAAGTCTGCAGGTTATGATTGGTGATAATGGAATTGGACTGATAGTCCAGCATCCTCAACAATGTATCTGCTGCCCTGATATCAATTCCTAGCTTGTATTGGATTTCGAAATTGAAATCCAAAGGCTTAGTTACCCACTTCTGTTGCTCCTCTGCCATTAACCTTTTCTCCATTAAGAACTTCAAACTTTTTTGATCAATTTTAACTATGAAACGTCTGCTCAAAAGGTAGTGCCTCCACTTTTGGACAGCTAGCACAATTTCCATGAGCTCACGTTCATATACCAACTTAGACTTGGATCTATCCGACAATGCTTGGCTAATAAAGGCCAAGGGCTTACCCTTTTGCATCAGAACAGCTCCCAAACCAGATTTGGAAGCGTCAGTCTCCACCTCAAATGGTTGCTCAAAATCAGGCATGGCCAGAAAAAGGATGTCAATCATCGCTTCCTTGAGTCTTTGGAAAGCATGATCCAGCTTCTGCATTGCACTTGAAGTTATCCTTCTTGAGCAGCACTATCAATGGCTGTGCAATCTTCGCATAGTCTCTTACAAATCTTCGAAAATACCTGGTTAATCCCAAGAAACCTTGCAAACTTCTAAGATCCTTGGGAATAGGCCATTGGACCACGGCATCCATCGTAGCCGAATCTGTTTCCACACCTTGGGCTGAGATAAAATGCCCTAAATATTCTAGCTTAACTTGACCAAAACTGCATTTTGATAATTGATTAGTAAGGAATTCTATCTGTTGAAAATATTATGTTTTAGGTGATTTATTAGTATCTACAGTTGTCCATTAGTTGTCAATTAGTATCATGTAATTAGGGAAATTAGGATCCTTGAAATTATTACTTTATGTCTATATTTTCAGATGTCCATTGTGTATTGAGACACATGATTTTAGCATTCTTTCTCTCTTTCTCTCAACGTGGTATCATAGCTGTTAAGATATTAGGATTATTAGGTTATTAATCTTATTGTTAATGGGTTTGTGCTTGTACTAGTAGTACTAATATTTGACTTAATTATTAGTATAAATAGGAGTATTAGGTTAATCTATTGTACGAAATAACACTCAATCTCAACAAGAGCCTAAGAGAGAAACCCTAGAAACTGTGCTACCCGGTTGGACCATTATCCTCTGGCGAGAAAACTTCCCTTCTAAGTAGCCGTATCATCATTTTGGCAAGCTCGCACGACATTCCATCTTGACCACGTATTGTTCATGGGCAGTTGGGACACTGTTCACAGTGTATTGTTCACGTGCACTGTTTCGATCTGACCTCCACCATTTCAGGTATTTGTGGTTTCCATTTTTGTCTTTTGTGATCTGATTCATGGTTTCCTCTAGTTCTCCAGATGTTTTGAAGGCGAAGACCCCCATGTTCACCATGTTACTTCTCCTCTCTTTATTGAGAAGTTAACGACAGTAACTATGATACCTGGGCCTTTGACATCAAGTTATGGCTTACCGGTCATGGGTAAAAGGACCACCTCACCACAAAGGCCGACTCTGTGCCCTTGTCGAACGTGCCAAATGGGACATGATTGATGCCTAGTTATGCAGTGTTATCAAATCTACTATTCATCCTTCCCTCAAGCAGATCTTCCGTCCCCATGTCACGTGCGAATCTATTTGGGATCAGGCTAAGGTTCTCTATACTAATGATACCTAGCGCCTCTGTGGAGTTTGTCATGATTTGATGGCTGTTATTGCCCCGCGAAAGTTTGATGGCCCTATGTCTGACTATCTTGGTAAATTTCATGTACCCCTTCATGATTTCAATGAACTCTTGCCCCCAGCAGCGACCGACAAAGCTGAACATGCCAAGTAGCTTGAGCAATGCAATGCCTTTTTCATGCTTCTTGCCCTTTATGGTTTGCCTCCGGAGTACTCTGCCAACCATGATTAGATCCTGGGCTCCACTACTGTCCCTACTATTTTCATAGTTTGTTCTGGGCTACTTCAGCTTCCAGCTAAGCAAACTTCTGACCTCGCTGTTGCTCCTGCTCTTGGTTATACAGCTGCCCATGTCTCTTAGAATAATAATCGGGGTCATTTCTGCTGGGGGGGACTCTAACTCCAAGCCTCGTCCAAAGTGTGATCACTACCACCGCTTGGCACATACAATCTGCTGTTGGAAATTACATGGCCGCCCTCCTTGCCCTATACATGCGGCCCAGGCTGTTACATCCGACCCACCTGAATCCTCGGATCCTCCTAAGGCATCTCTGACTGATTATGCAGATTTTCTCTAATGGTTTGAGCATCGCCGACCCTCAAGTTCTATTGCTTCAGTTGCACACACTAGTAATTCATTTGCTTGCATCTCTTAGTCACCCTCCCTTGGTCCTTGGGTTCTTAATTCTGGTGCGTCTGATTATATATTTGGTAATAAGGCCCTTTTTTCCACTCTCTATACATCTAGTTATTTACCTATTGTCACATTAGCTAATGGTTCCTAAACCCAATCCTAAGGGATTGACATTGGCCATCCCCGCCCTTCCTTGCCAGTTGATTCTGTCCTATATGTCCCTGGGTGTCCTTTTAATTTACTCTCTATTAGTCGTTTGACTCGTTCTCTTGATTGTTTGATTACCTTCACTAAAGACTGTTATTTTGTCGGACTAGAGTTCGAGACGGATGATTGGCGCCGAATGTGAGTCTCATGGCCTTTACCAGCTCTCCACCCCTTCTCGAGTTTGTTCTGCCACAGATTCCCCTCTCACCATTCATGCTCAGTGGGGTCATCATAGTCTTCCAAAACTCCAGAAGTTGGTGCTGAGCCTCTCTAAGTTATCTAGTCTCCTTTGTGAGTCGTGTCAACTATGGAAACACACTCGTAGTCCGTTTCCTGATTGAGTCAATAATCGGGCTTCATCCCTTTTTGCTTTAGTTCATTTTGATGTTTGGGGTTCTAGTCGTATTGTTAGCTTTACAGATGATTTTTCATGTTGTATTTGGTTATTTTTAATTCAAAACCAGTCTGTTATTCTCAATTTTTCATAATTTTTATCAGGAAATCAAAACTCATTTCGGCGTTTCCATTCACACTTTAATTAGTGATAATGGCTGTGAATACTTATCCTAACAATTTCAAACATTTATGGCTTCTAATGGCATTCTTCACCAAACGTCTTGTGCCCATACCCTTCAACAAAATGGGGTTGCCGAACACAAAAACAGATACCTCATTGAAACCACTCGGACCCTTCTCCTTCATGGTCCTGTTCCATTTCGTTTTTGGGAGGATGCTGTCCTTACAGCTTGCTATCTTATAAGCCGCATGCCCTCCTGTATTATGGATAACCAAGTCCCTCACTACTCCTCTTTCCACATCTACCTCTTCATTCTCTTACACCTCGCTTTTTCAGGTCCACTTGTTTTGTCCACAATCTCTCTCATAGTCTTGACAAACTCTCGGCTAGGTCCCTTAAGTGCGTCTTCCTTGGTTATACTCGGTCCCAAAAAGGTTATTGTTGCTTTTCTCCTACTCTCCGATGTTACCTTGTATCGGCCGATGTTACCTTTTTGGAGTCTGTCCCCTTCTTTGAGACGACCCCTTTGCTTCTTGAGCCTCTTTCTATGATATTACTTGTTCCCTCCTCTCTTGTCCCTCTTGACTCTATCCCACCCGAGACTCCACATTTGGATCCCCCAATTGCTCAACTATTCCAGACCTACCATTGATGCCCCTAATCTCCCTTGGTGCTTGCCCTAGAAACTACTTTTGCTGCTGAGGTCATGATGGACTCTTCCCTGGAGTCACCTCCTTTACCAGCTCCGGTACTGCCACCTGAACCCAATCTTCCCATCAACACTTCTCCTCATTATATTGCTTTAAGTGATCACTGCCTTTGTTATTTGCATTATGCTTGTCTTTCTTCTTTGTCGTCTATCTCTGTTCCTAAGTCTCCAGGTGAAGCTTTATCCTACCTTAGGTGGAGGCAAGCAATGATTGATGAAATGTGTGCTCTTTAAAGTAGTGGTACTTGGGAACTGATCCCTCTACCTCTTGGGAAGTCTCTTGTTGGTTGTAGTTGACCCTGATGGTAAAATTGATTGGCTTAAGGCTCGTCTGGTGGCTAAAAGTTATACCCAGATATCTGTGCTTGATTATGGTGATACGTTCTCTCTCGTGGCAAAAATGGCCTCTATCGGCTCTTTTTTTCCATTGCTGCTATCCGCCACTAGCCTCTTTATCAGCTTGGCATTAAAAATGCCTTCCTGCATGGTGATTTTGTGGAGGAAGTGTATATGGAGCAACCTCTTAGGTTTGTCTCCCGAGGGGAGTCCTCTAACCTAGTATGTCACCTTCACAGGTCCTTTTATAGTCTCAAACAATCTCATCGGGCTTGGTTTAGTAGATTCAGCACTATAGTTCAATAGTTTGGTATGATTCGAAGCAAAGTAGATCACTCTGTGTTCTATCACCATTAGGCCCAAGGATGCATTCATTTGATTGTTTATGTTGACAACATTGTTATCATTGGCAGTGATCATCGTGACATACTCCAAGTGAAACAACATCTCTCTCATCATTTTCAAACTAAAGACATTGGAAAACTTCGATATTTCTTAGGTATTGAGGTACCCAGTCTAAGGATGGTCTAGTGATTTCACAAAGAAAATATTCTATAGATTTACTTGAAGAGATAGGCTTATTGAATGCCAAACCTGTTGACACTCCTATGGATCTTAACGTTAAACTTCTATCAGATCAGGGGGAGCCACTGTCAGATTCAGGGAGATACAAAAGACTGGTTGAAAAATTAAACTACCTTACATTACCTGTCCAGACATCTCTTTTGTAGTTAGTGTTGTGAGTCAATTCTTAAATTCTCCATGTTAGGGTCATTGGGACACGATGATCCGGATCCTAAAATACATTAAAGGAGCACCAAGAAAATGTCTCATTTATGAAGACAAAGGACATACTCAAATCATTGGTTACTCAGATGCCGATTGGGCAGGTTCACCTATTAATAGACGATCCACTTCTGGGTATTGTATACTTATTGAGGGAAACTTGATATTCTGGAAAAGCAAGAAATATAATGTAGTTGCAAGATCCAGTGCAGAAACAAAATATCAGGCTATGGCCTTAACAACTTGCGAACTCATTTGGTTGAAACAATTACTCAAACAACTTAGATTTAGGGATATTATGAAAATGACACTAATCTGTGATAATCAAGCTACATTGCATATCGCCTCTAATCCAGTTTTCCATGAGAGGACCAAACATGTTGAGATAGATTGCCATTTTATCAAAGACAAGATCCTATAAGGAGACATCACCACTAGCTTTGTCAACTCCAATGATCAATTGGCGGATGCATTCACCAAATCTCTGAGAGGTCTTAAGATTAGTTACCTATGTAACAAGCTTGGTGCATATGATCTATATACTCCAGCTTGAGGGAGAGTGTTGAAAATATTATGTTTCACGTGCTTTATTAGTATGTACATTTGTCCATTTGTATCATGTAATTATTGTAATTAGGGAAATTAGGATCCCTGTAATTATTACTTTATGTCTATATATTCAGACATCCGTTGTGTTATTGAGACTAATAGATACTGGTTCAGAATAGAAATGCAATTGCAGAGACAAAATGAATTACAAAAACTTTATTGATTCTCTATTGATATCAATGGAATATCAGTGAGAAAAAAATTATAGAGATACATATAGAATGTCTCACTTAGATACAACTCCAGACTTTTTGGGCTCTCCCAATTCCCACCTTACTATCTTTCTACCCTCTCCTTTTCCCTACTTTCCCTTTCATCTTCCCTTTTTCGTTCTGTTTCAGTTACAATCTACAACAGAATCCCAGCTAACCTGCCACATTAGCAGTGTTAGTTATTAGTCCAGGGGTTCCAATCCCTTATTATTCTTATATTTTCTCCTAACATACACCCTGGTCTATGGTGTAGCTCTATCAATACTCTCCCCCAGAAGTTTCACCCTGTCCTCAAGGTGAAATTTAGGAAAATGCTTTTGAATAGTAGTCATGAACAGCTCCAATTTTGCTTCTATACGTGTGTGTACCATGAACAGCTCCTAAGATCGGCTGCTCTGATACTAATTGATATGAAACTTGGGAGAATCACCCTAAAAGCTAACTATTAAGGTGAGAGACCCAAGGCCATATAAACCTTACATCTAAATCTCATACTTCTGATGTGATACTCAAGTCTCATACTTCGCAATTGGATCTTAACATTCCACTATACTCCGGAGCCTTGGCGTCCACGTGGGTTGGCTGTGCACTAGTCCCGGGCGAACACTGCAATGCCAGCGTCACTAATCGTGCCGCTTGTTTGCAACTGAGAAACATGGTGGATAGCTCTAATACCAGTTGATAGATATTAGTTCAAAACATAAATGCGATTGAAAGAAACAGAATGAATTACAGAAACTTTATTGATCCTCTACTGATATCAATGAGAATAGAATTTCAGAGATACTTATAGAATGTCACACTCAAATACAACTTTAGACTTTCAAGAGGTCTAGGTGTTGGGTTTCGTATAGCAAAAAATAGGCAGCGGAAAAATAAAAACAAAACTGAAACCCTCCAAGGATCTATGCGATGGTCATAACCCATGTTGAGATGATTACCTTACAGACAAAACTGATTTTGTGATGGATAGCAAATCACGAACGCTGCAACGAAAGTTGTTGTAACGCTTCTACGTTATCCACATGAACGGATGTGAAGGTCTCGCTCTTAGGCACTATGCTAGCCACGAAGGGGGGCAAATTTCTCTTACTCGGAAACTGTTTCTGACTCTCAGTTGTGCATGTGTAGTAATGCGGCACAAGAGACTAAGAGATGTATATATAGGCCCCTACACATATCTGACCTAGGTCAGATTCATGTGCAGGCCTATTTAATTGGGTTGACCCATCTAGTCTTACTAATGGTCCAACTAGTCCCATTTAACTGCATTTCAATCCATTCTATTTGTGTAACCTTGTAAGATCCTATTACTTTGACACTAACATTAAATCATATTTAATATTACAAACAGTGAGCTGTATCTAGTAATACATCACTGCTACTCAAGTAATAGGAATGTCAGTGATTCGACATAACTTAACCGTGACTAATGTTACCATGTAGTCTAGTCCCTTTGTCCTGATATCTTGATTAAACACAAGGCATGGAACATGTTACCCTTGTATAGTTCAATCATTGGTTTCTTGATTGCCGAATAGACTTATAAAGACAAATGAGATTAATATTTCATATCAACTCATTTGAGCACGGCCATGCATTTTCAAGTCTCACTCATCAAGGGCCCCAAAGATATTGCTCCTGTTAGTGGGAGGGACAAATCTTATTTATATCACTCACATCCCTCCGCATGATTGGTATCATGTTCAATAACCGACTTTATGATCACCGTGTTACAGGTGATGTTTGACGATATTAAAACAGATAACTCCTCATGTAGGGAACCGTAGTGAACTCAAGTCAAAGGACCTCCACGTATACCATGGTCACTATGAGAATCGCTTATTACACTCACGTAACAATCCTTGTAGTGTTCTCATGGTGGGTCAGTCCAGTACATTATTACTTTAATATGTACCCATGTGTATACTTGATATCTCATATCCATGACCTGTGTGACATGGTCATCAGCCTAGGCACATACTAGTCTTAACGCATCATTGCTGTCCTAATTGACAGTAATATTTAACTAGGGACATTTAAAAATAGCGTTTCAATTAAGCCAATAGCACCTTACTATCAAGTCAAGCACTAGATATTCCATGGCATAGAACTTGTCATTCTAAAGACTCTATTATGTTCATTTAATATAAATAAATAACACAATAAATGAAATGTCTAATATATTATATAAATGTCATGATACAATGTAAACCATAAAGTCGAAATATAACTGACGTCTAGGGTATATAACAACAATCTCCCACTTGCACTAGAGCCAATCTGGCATATCTCTAATGCCTTTAGACCTAGAGTGACCCTCATGCTTACGCTGAACAAGAGACTTGGTCAGTGGGTCAACGATGTTATCATCAGTCGGAACCCTGCATATCTGTACATCTCTATCGATAATCTCTCGAATGAGATGAAAAAGCCTGAGTATATGCTTGGATCGCAGGTGAGATCTGGGCTCCTTAGCTTGAGCAATGTCCCAATTGTTGTCAGAGTAGAGCGCCACTGGGTCCACAATGCTAGGAACCATGCCAAGTTTACTAATGAACTTTATGATCCAAACGACCTCCTTTAGATGGAACACGGTTAAGTGTGAAAGCAGCTGTTAATAGAGCATGTCCCCAAAAAGAGTTTGGAAGATTTGCATGACTCATCATAGATCGAACCATGTCTAACAAGGTCCAGTTCCTCCTCTCAGAAACACCATTCCATTGTGGTGTTACAGGGGGAGTAAGCTAGGATAAAATCCCACACTGTTTCTAATAGTTATCAAATTCTTGACTTAAGTATTCACCACCTCGATCTGATCGAAGGGTCTTAATACTTTTGCCAAGCTGGTTTTGTACTTTATTCTTGAAGTCTTTGAACTTTTCAAATGATTCTGATTTGTCTCATTAGATACACAAGCCCATATCTACTAAAATCATCAGTAAATGTAATGAAATACTAAAAACCACCTCTAGCGATTGTGTTTATGGGTCTGCATACATCACTATGTAAGAGAACTAAAAGATCATTAGCCCTTTACCCTTTTCCAGAAAATGGGGCCTAAGTCATTTTGCCCAATAAACAAGGTTCACATGCTTCATATGATTCAAAATCAAATGAGTCCAAGAATCTATCTTTGTAGAGTATGGGTATGCGATTCTCATTTATATGGCATAAGCGATAATGCCAAAGGTAAGTGTGGTTCTTGTCATTTGATTTGAACCTCTTAGTATTAATGTTATAGACGGACATGTCTAGATCAAGAACATAAAGTCCATTGTATAATTGTGCACTACCATAAAACATATCATCCATGTAAATAGAACAACATTTGTTCTTTATTATAAATGAAAAACCTTTCTTGTCCAAACAAGAAACAGAAATATTTCTGCTAATAGCAGGCACTAAATAACAATTATCCAATTCAATAACAAGCCCAGAGGGCAAAGATAAATGATAAGTCCCTACAGCTAAGGCAACATCTGTTGCTCCATTTCCAACTCGTAGGTCCACTTTGCCCTTAGCCAATGGTCTACTACTCTTTAGTTCCTACACACTTACACAAATGTGAGAACCACATCTAGTATCTAATACCCAAGAAGTAGATTAATTGACTTCTATAACAAATATACCTGAAGTGGAAGCATCAACTTCCTTCTTCTTTTTCAGCTTTTCCAGGTATACGTGACAATTCCTCTTCCAATGTCCGGTCTGACCGCAATGGAAGCACGTTCCCTCCTTAGCTACTCCACCCTTGGGTTTCAAGGCAACAATTTTGGGCTTGTTAGTGCCCTTGCCTTTGCCCTTTCTCTTGGACTTTGTGGTTTGCTTCTTACCCTTGCCCTTACCTTTAGCGGGTTGGACCATCAGAATGATCTTTACCTTGTTGATGCTCTGCTCAGCAGTTCTCAGCATGCTAAGTAGCTTTGGCAGAGGTTTGTCAATTTCATTCATGTTATAGTTCATGACGAATTGACTATAGCTTTCTGGCAACGATTGCAGGACTAAGTTAGTGGCCAACTTTTGACTCAAAGGAAAACCAAGCCTCTCAAGGTTCTCAATGTACCCAATCATCTTGAGCACAATTGGGTTTCCTTTTGCCAGTCTGCTTTGGAACAGAGCCTTAGAGATTTCAAATCTCTCATGCCTAGCTTGCTCTTGGTAGAGCCTCTTCAAATGTATGATCATATCGTACGCCTCCAGGTTCTCATGTTGCTTCTGAAGCTTAGAGTTCATGGTGGCTAGCATGAGGCATCCAATGTCCAAGGCATCATCTTGATGCTTCTTATGAGCATCTTTATCAGCATGTGGGGCATTAGCAGCAGGTGGTGCAGGAACAGGTTGCTCTAGTACGTACAACTTTTTTTCTTGCCTGATGACTATCCTCAGATTTCTGTACCAGTCTAGGAAATTTGTCCCAGACAACTTGTCTTTCTCAAGGACTGATCTCAATGAAAAGTTGCTCGATGTGTTTGATACCATTAAGATCTATCAATAAAATTATGCAGTGTAAGTATCATGTCATTAAAATATTTAATAAGGTTTTTTATTAAATATACCTCCCACTATTTTTAATTAAACTAATGACCCTCATCATTGACTCAGAAAATCCCATCGTAAGATTTTCTAGTGGGTCAAGATCCATATATCACCTTGTTCTGAGTCAGCTTTGGCTGATCACCCAAAACTTAGTTTATTTAGGTAGAGAACACCTTCCCAATTACATCGCATGTAACTCTTGGATGGTTGGGTGAATAACACTTATTCTAATCTATCTTATAGATTAAAGCCCAACCCTATGTCTTTATGCCTTCAATCCTATTGAAATAGCCCAGTTAAGTCAGACTCAATGGTTGGCAGTTGGATACTACATATCCTATCGTGTCTCACTAGGGTAGATAAAGGTGCCCTGCTTTGGCAGGCCCATGCTTAATCGATCCTAGCCTTGATGAGTGCCACGCATTGGAAGGCTTCTAAGCGCGACTTAATATTTGCTTTGAGGGATTTTGTTGCTGTATTAATTGATCTCACAATTTATTACCTATTAGCATACAACTAATGATCATGCATCTCATACATATTTAATTCATTAGACAACTACTACTCCTGCATCTCATACATAAAAGACATACAATAAATGTAACATGGATGTGGCCCCTAACGCATTGATTCCCTCAAGCCAATGAGGGTCTCAACAATTAAACCTAGGGAATGAAGCACCTTCTCTAAGTGCCTCCATCTCTGAGTCATTCCTTCAATGCTTCTTGTATGGTTGCCATCTCCTTGCCTCTTCCTCATCACAAGGATTATATCATAGAGAAACCTCATTTTACATACGAGGGGAGTGAGGTGAGAAGAAAATGTACAATTAGATTGTATAGAGAAAGGCACGACACGCAGGCCGTATTTAAAAAAAAGGAAACCAAAAGAAGCGAAAACAAAAGGACTAAGGCCACACCCATGCACCATGCTTCAGAAACATGTAAAACAAGAAAACAATATTATGATTTTATCTTGCTGAATTAAATGGGATTAGTTTTATTGGGCGATTAATGCCGCACTACGCAATGGTAGCACCGGGGTATCGCTCATCATCCCTTGCCGCCGCCGCAAGCATCAACCCTTGATGCCATAACCAGCTGCAACAAGAACCCTAGCTGCCGCACGGATTCCTCAACTCTTTGAGAACCATAGCTCCGCACGGATTCCTCAAACACTTTGAGAACCCTAGTGCCGCCGCATACCATCTATCTTTGACGATCCAGATTCCCCATGGTTCCAAACCATGGGTTACCGTGCATGGATCCAATCGGGTCGCCTTGCATTACATGAACCATTCATGCCACAAGTAACCCTAGTGCAGCCGCTCATCAACACTTGATGATCTTGGATCGTCGACAGTTCCAAATTGAAGACAACCCTTGTGCGCGCTATCTTTGTCATCCCAAAACGAATCCTTATAATGTAACCATCATACATAAACGCATAATAGAGCATGATTGCATCGCATACAATCGCATATCACATATCAAACTGTAAATGTATCATATACATATTGCATATCACATACAAATACATAACACATAGTCGGGTTATGGTTTCGCAAGCGGCTCTGAAACCAATGTTGGGTTTCGTATACCAGAAAATAGGCAGCGGAAAAATAAAAACAAAACCGAAACCTTCCAAGGATCTATGCGATGGTCATAACCCGTGTTGAGATGATTACCTTACGATTGAAACTGATTTCGTGATAGACAACAAATCACGAATGCTGCAACGAACATTATTGTAGCGCCTCTACGGTATCCACACGAATGGATGTGAAGGTCACCCTCTTTGGCATGGTTCTAGCCACGAAGGAGGGATAGATTTCTCTCTTACTCTCTCTTACTCGGAAACTGTTTTCAACTCTAAGTTGTGCGTGTGTAAGTAGTGCGGCAGACTAAGAGATGTATATATAGGCCCCTACTATCTGACCTAGGTCAGACTTGTGTGGGCCTATTCAATTGGGTTGTCCCATCTAGTCTTACTAATGGTCCAACTAGTCCCATTTAACTCCATTTCAATCCGTTCTATGTGTGTGACCTTGTAGGATCCTATTACGCCGACAGTAACATTAAATCCTATTTAATATTATAAATAATGAGCGGTATCTAGCAATACATTACTGCTACTCAAGTAATAGGAATGTCAGTGATTCAACATAACCTAACTGTGACTAATGTTACCATGTAGTCTAGTCCCTTTGTCCTGATATCTTGATTGAACACAAGGCATGGAACGTGTCACCCTTGTATAGTTCAATCATTGGTTTCTTGATTGCCGAGTAGACTTATAAAGACAAATGAGATCAATATCTCATATCGACTCATTTGAGCATGGCTATACATTTTCAAGTCTCACTCATCAAAGGGCCCGAAGATATCGCTCCTGTTAGTGGGATGGACAAATCCTATCTACATTGCTCACATCCCTCTGCATGATTGGTATTATGTCCAATAACCGACTTTATGATCACCCTGTTACAGGTGACCTTTGACGATATTAAAACATATAACTACTCATGTAGGAAACCGTAGTAACCTCAAGTCAAAGGACCACGTACACCATTGTCACTATGAAAACTGTTTATTACACTCACGTAACGATCCATGTAGTGTTTTCATGGTGGGTCAGTCCAGTACATTGTTACTCTAATATGTACCTATGTGTATACTTAATATCTCATATCCATGAGAGTGAGACACAGTCATCAGCCTACGCACATACTAGGCTTAACACATCACTGTCGTCCTAATTGACAGTAATACTTGACTAGGGACATTTCAGAATAGCGTTCCAATTAAGCCAATAGCATCTCACTATCAAGTCAAGCACTAGATATCCCATGGCATAGAACTTGCCATTCTAAGGACTCTATTATGTTCATTTAATATAAATAAATAACACAATAAATGAAATTCCTCATATATTAAATAAATATCATGATACAATGTAAACCATAAAGTTAAAATATAACTGGCCTTTAGGGCATACACCAACACTATGCTCTCCCAATTCCCACCTTACTATCTTTTTGCCCTCTCCTTTTCCCTACTTTCCCTTTTATCTTCTCCTTTCCATTCTATTTCAGTTGCAGCCTACACCATAATCCCAGCTAACCTGCCACATCAGCAATGTTAGTTATTAGTCTAGGGGTTCCAATCCCGTGTTATTCTTATATTTTCTCCTAGCATACACCCTAGTATGGGGTGTAGCTCTATTAGAGACACACGGTTTCGGCATTCTTTCTCTCGTTCTCTCTCTCTCTCAATACATATTGAGATAGATTGCCATTTTATCAGGGAAAAAATCCTATAAGGAGACATCACTACTATTTTTGTCAACTCCAATGATCGACTGGCAGATGCATTTACCAAATCCCTGAGAGGTCCTCAAATTAGTTACCTATGTAACAAGCTTGATGCGTATGATCTATATGCTCTAGCTTGAGTGGGATTGTTGAAAATATTATGTTTCAAGTGCTTTATTAGTATGTACACCTATCCATTAGTTGTCAATTAATATAATGTAATTATTGTAATTAAGGAAATTAGGATCCCTGTAATTATTACTTTATGTCTATATATTCAGAAGTCCATTGTGTATTGAGACACACGGTTTCAACATTCTTTCTCTCTTTTTCTCTCTCAAAACATACAACTTCACTTCACTCTAGTTCATCATGAGCTTGCTGCCCACCTCCTCCAATCAGATTTCATGCACCAAACACTTGTCCCGATAAGCCTCATTTGCATCATAGGCCCCTTGTCCCTTGCTGAATTCTTGTAAGCAAGGCCTCATGGTCCTTTTATTTGCTTCTTGGTCTCTTAAATGTTTGGGCTAGACATGGTTTGGTCTTTATTTTCTAGCTTGGGTTGTATTTCTTTGCATTGGACCTAGAAGAGTTTTGGGATTTTCAAATTTGATTCCTTTGAGTCCATAGGCCAAGCTTTTATTCTGGTTGGCTCTTTTCCTCTAGTCATTGACATTTGGGCCTTAGCTTGGGCTCTTGCTCATTTGGCCTCATGATAGTAATTAACACCCAAATCTAACTTCTCTTGGTTTTGGGCCAATTTTCACTAATTGGGCCTTTTATTACTTTGGGTATTCTTTCCTTGACTAAACAATACTAATTCGGCTCAGGTTATCTTGATAAGGCCTATCCCCTTCTCTTGGGCCTATTTCTCTCAATTTGGGCCTTAGTTACGTAAATCAAGTTAATTTTTCTTTAATTTAGGCCTTGCTGAACCTAAGAAGTCCAATTCTGAAACTGAAGGGCTTAATCCTTCCTATTCTCTGTCCCATGCCCCTAGTTCCCGTGGGATGTGACATTTTCCCTCAATTCCGATTGCCCCCCTCAATCGCATTTCCAAATGGTTGCTCTGGGTTGCCAGATTTTGACTGAAACCCATGACGAGGATCAACAGAGAATCCATTTCAACTTACTACTGAAACTCAAAGCCCAACTCACTGATGCTGAAGAAATGGGCACCGGCCGAAAGGAAGGAAATTACTCAATAGTTACCCAAGCCACATCAGTGGATTTTGGGCCATGGCCCAACATAAATAATAAAGGTGGGTCTGATGAATTAAACCCACTGCACTCCAGTGGTGAATCCGTTGTGAAAAGGGTGTTGCAGGGGAAGACTCGCTTCTGTAACAATGACAAGGTGCAGAAGCATAAGCAACCTAGTTGATTTCTTCACCAAGGAAGATTGGCAGTGGGAGGATCTGGCAGTGCAAGTCTTATTGTTTCTTTATTTTTCAAGGACTTGCTGGATAGTACAGTATCTTCCATGAATAAAAGAGGTGATTTTCTTCTGGCAGTTGGGTCTTCTTTTGGAGTCTTGTCACCAACGCACTTATTTAACAATATATCAGTGGGATGCATTGCAAACTGCTATCCTCCTTATTCATCTGATGGATCATTGCTGGTGGTTGACATATGCAGTCTTCCTGGAATGGAAGGCTGTCCAGTTTTCAGTGATCATGCATGACTTACAGGTATACTGATCAAACCATTGAGGCAGAAGACAAGTGGGGTGGAAATCCAGCTGGTGATTCCATGGGAAGCCATTGTGACTGCTTCTAGTAGCTTGTTGCGGACGTGTGAATCCAACTTATGACAACCATAGAAACATACGTGTACGTCTTGAACATGTCAAACCTTGGGCTTGGTATGATGCTAAAGTAGTATATGCATGTAAAGGACCATGGGAAGTTGCCTTACGGCAGCTTGAATCTGTTCCAGATAAGTTTTTGCCTATTGTCATGAATTTTTCCTGGCCATCCACAGGAGCAAAGGCATATTGGCCATGGATTATTTGGTCCTAAAGATGGATTCTTCCCATCTGTTTGCTCTGGTGTGGTAGCAAAAGTGGTTGAAGCGAAGACTCCTCAATCCTATCAATCCATTCAACCTGAGCACATGCACACCCATGGGCACTTCCCAACAATGGTGAAATGTCTTATAACCACAGCAAGAACTTCCACTAGGGTCCCATTGCATTATTGCAAACTGAGGCAGTTCCCTCTTTAAGGGTACTGCCTTGCCAGCAACCTCCAATTTCTAGGTCAATTTCATGAAGATGGCTCTGATTTCCCCAGGCTCTTCAGACCAGTCTGAATTGATAACAGCACCACCACTAACACCAGGATGAACAGAAGCTGTTGTTTCAAGCATTGTGGGGAAATGGCCATGGGTGTGCATGTGGTCAAGTTGATCTGCTTATGGGTGCAATGAGAGCAAGATGGGGAATATTCACGCTAATGACCTGCAACATAACAGAATGCCTATGTGGCAGTGGGAGATGAGTGAGGGGGGAATTCGGTTGAGGGGCAGTGAAAATAAATGTACAGAGAAGGGAGAGTTGAGGTTGGCAAGAATTGGGTTAGGAGTTGGGAGGGAGAGAGCAAGCCTCTCGAAGAGCTTGCACTATCTGAATTTACTTTTTTGTTAATTTTCAGAGAATCCATTCTTTGTAAGGAGCTAGCCTCCATTTTCCTTATCAATTAACAAGGTTCCTATCATACTCCTTTGCATAGTATTGGTGTTAATTCTTTACATGGCTAATTTTAGATGCACGGAACACTTGCAGGCAGAGATGACTTTGAAACAACTAGAAAATGTTAGCCCTCCCATTATGAAGCAGGTTCTTCCTTTAGTTGAGCAGCTCCCTCCCTTGTACATGGATTTGGTCAAGGGAAGAGAAGATTTTAGTCCAAAGCCTGAGGAGACACGTCGACTTGTATGTAATGTCTTTGGTTACTAGTATTCCCAGTAATTTGATTGCTTTAATCAGAGAATACTGCATAACCTCTCACCATTGCATTTCAATTCTATGTCAATGATCATATTTATTTGTTTAGAATTAGAATACTTGCTTCTTGCATAAATTATGTTTCTAATTAATATAAATGTTGCAACTAGCTTTCTAACTGCATCAAATTCTTAGGTCTTACAATTTGAAGATCATACTCTTTCCATGGATTATATAATCACATTGTAGAAGACAACTTTAACTGAATGTCATTTTAGGATCTAGGTTCTTTATATTTACTGCATATTCCTTTGGTAATTTTCATGTTTTACTTAGTTACTTTACATTCATTGAATCGAATAAGGGGAAGAGGGTGGTGTTAAAAGGATGTTATATCATACAAAGCTGAGATTGCTTGAGAGGAGAATAGCAAGCAAGTCGATGCTGATATAAAATTTGTCAATCATATCACACTTCTATTTTTCTGTCTCTGTTTTGTTTTTTTTTTTGAGTTTCTTCGTAGGTCTGCATTTAATTTTCCATTTGTTGTTTCTTAATTCTTCAGATAAAATCATACTATGGCATATCCAGAAATCTTCTAATAAGGTTCAAGGATGATTTAATAGATGAGACTTCAACTCTAGCACAGGTGCTTAGTTCAGAGTCAGCCATTAGCTCGGTGCTAGACATGTCAATACGCAAGTTGCCTGGAGATCATGGTCTTCCATTGCAGCAGGTACTTCTAATAAATATCACTTGATTTCTCCAGTGAGGCTATTATCCTTACATTTTATTATTCATCTTGCAGGCCCTACCAGATGTTCCACCAGCTATGGCCGATGCAGTTAATCGTGGGAGTGAGCTTTTGTCAAATCTTACTCTAGGAACACCATGGGAGACAGTTGCCAAAGAAGTAGGGAACACGCTAGGAATGGATTCAAGAGTCCTTCGTGCAGAAATATCGAAGGACATGGATCTGCTTGTGGATGTGATCTCATCTTGGCTAGCCTCCAATGCAGGGCCTAAACTTCTGAGGCCGTAAGATCACAATTTCAGCTTATGCAAGTAGAAAGAGATGCTTTAGAAACATAGAGAAAAATCAAAGTTGGCATTAACACTGCTTTCATCCTATCGTGACAATAGATGTTGTAGAATGCCAATCATGTTAATCCATACAAGTAGAGCAAATAGAACTCTGCCAATCACCCGATGCTGTAAAAATATGATATACGTTGTGACAAATAGTTGTGATATTGAAAATATTACTTGGTAAGTGGTATGCAGCCTTTCAAAATTGTTTGTCTTAATTCAAAGGGAAGATAGGATGTTAGCCTTGAAAGATTTGAGGGGGGACTAGGTCCATAAATACACTTCTTGCCTGTAGAGGGTATGTTTGGAACCACAAAATTTGAGAATTAATTTGATTTATCATTGAAATTCTTTGTTTGAAAGTTATAAAATAGAAATTTATTTGCTTTTGAAATCCTTTTAAGTTCTATGCATGTAGAAATTTACTCAAATTTGGTTGTGTTTGAGTGAATTTAATTTGATTTCAATTTTAGTTATTTAAATGAAAGATTTTGCCTTTATTAGTTTATTCATTTTATCTATTCTAAGTAAGGGTAATAAAGTAAAATTATTAAAATCAAGGAATTTCATTCATATTTAAAGTCTTTCAAACATGAAAATTGCTGTGCAAATCAATTTAAATATTTTTTATAATGAGTTTCAAATATGAAAATTAATTTTTGAATCAAATTAATTTTATATCTCGTTTTGTTTTCGAGAGATATAGATGTAGAGCCATCATATATCTTCGTATATTTCGATATATATGTAGAGGTGAAAAACGAGATAGCATGTTTTGCTTTTATGAAAGTTTTCATTTCAATTTGATATTCAAAAAGAAGCAAAAGCAATAAAGAAAGCGAAAAGCATATGCAGCACCAATAGCGATTGACAAGAGGTTGTCGAGACCTCGTCAAATAATAAAAATTACCGGTTCGCAAACTAATTTGTAGTATAGAGCATGAACCGAATTGTCTCTCAAGGATCCAAAAAGTAATCAAGATAATTAAAATGAGGGGTTTTGTTGTTGATTAACAATATTGATAAAAGTATAAGACTTAAAGTTGAAAACAAATCTAAAGAAACAACCAATCCAAGGAAATTTACCGATCTTTAGTTTAACTCATCATTGATCACAAGGAATTCACTTAATTGCTAACCGTGTTCTTGGCCTTAGATCACATCAAGAAGCCTCAACATGATCCAAGAATCCTCTACTAGATAAGCATCTAGGATTTAATTAACCAAGGTTAGATAAAGTAAGCACCATCCAAACATAGATTAACTTAAGATCAAGAATTTAACCAAGCTAAACAATCCATCAAAAAGCTTTAATAAATTGTTTATTCTATGTGATCCTCTTAGAATACATGATAATAAAGCTATCACCACATTAACATCTAAATCAAATTAAGCAATTTAATCTAGATAAAAATCAAAAGAGGAAGAAGAGAAACTTGAATAACAATTAAGCAATATGAACAAGCAAAACAAGATCTCCAAATTAAACAACAAGATGGCTAATCCCTTGGATTGATTATGAGAGCCTAGCCTTCCATGGATGGGAAGGAAGAACTCAAAAATAAAAGTACAAAAACGAAATTCTAAAGAAAATGAAGAAGAAGAGAAAGAAAACTCTTACAAATACTTAAACTTCCTTGAAACTTACTTCCAAATTGAATCCCTCTAATACAAAGAGGTTGGGTCTATTTATACTAATCCTAGAAGCCAATTTGTACATGTACATAATCTGAATACAAGCTATAAGAATATGAAAATTGTCAAAAATGGAAGCTTGATGCATGGTTGGTGGGTTGGTGCATGGTAGGTGGGTTGGTGTATGGTTGGTGGCTTTTAGTCAACAACTCTTATCCGACTTCTGACTTCAAATTCATCACCTAGACGGTGCATTTTGGCTTGGATGTCTTCATGAAAGTTGTAGCCAGTTGTCTCCTTGAAAATCTCTAATTTCAATCATGTCATTTGGACTTCTAAAACTCCAGAAATGCCAAAAACACTGCACCTACCTCAAGTTAGGTTGGAAGAACGTGTTTCCAAATTCAGACCAACTTGTAGCTTCAGAAGCATGCGTAAAACGACATCTATTGACAAAATGTTCTTCAGTGAAGTTGGAGATATGGGTCTTATCTTTCAAATGACCAAGTTTCAGCCCAAGAGGATGCATATAACCCACTATATAGTCCAATATGTACATACTGCCCAGATGGTTCCGTGACAGCAAACTCACTCTGTATTGCAAGGCTATTTTGGGCCCTTAGAAGTCCGAACCAGCTCTTGAGTTCTTCATGAAACTTGTAGATCCTTGTCTTAGCTTTCCAAAGACACCAAGATCACCTCAATTGGCTCACCGAGTCCCAAGTTATGGCCTAACCAAGGAAGAAAGGTCAAAATGCATCAAAATCCGAAAATTATCCAATATTTACATTAAAACCCAATGAAGCCCAACAACATTAAACACATCTAAAACACTAATATTGGGCACAATAAACATCTAATAAAGCCTAATACAAAGCTAACATAAGTGTCTCAAATTGATTGATCAGCGATGCATATACATATATACACACACAAACGCAAGTGATTTTGACTAATCATATGAGAATTGATGAGTACATAATAAAAATTGTTACATTGTTGAATAACATAGAAGTTACATCAATCATCATAAGCTTGATTACATTCATAAACAACACTAAGGGGGCATTAAGTTCATCGTGATATAATTTTTTGGGTGCCCACTGTCTACTTTTGTTATTTATCATTAGGGGGCAAGTATTCAATTTTCTGTTCTAGCTGTGGTAGGGAAAAGTGACACTATGACCCAATAAGAACCAAATACTCGGGCTGTGGAAGTATTACTTCCATATCGTTGCTTTTGCACCCGGAGACTGGTGATGTATGTTGTTTAATTGTTTCTATTTTTGTTTGTAAATAAAATAAAAATTGGTGAAATGTCCTGTGTTTAACAATCATCATTTAACCAAAGCCTCCATATTATAAAAGAATAATCAAGCTCATGTCCAAATCAAGGGAATTAATTCGGTATTTATCTTCTTTTTTTGTCTTTTAGTATCGATATTTATAATGAGTTGTCAAATATTTATTAGTTGTTGATTATATTTAATAAAATTTTAAATATTTATTATAAAACCAACAATCAATAAATAATTGACAATTCACCATAAATACCATACCCATAAATGTTGTTATCTTTAGGACTGATGATTGATACGACAACTTTAAGGGAAATATTGCGTATTTTGAATAACAATACTTAATGTTAAATATGATTTTCAAGGAACTTTTCCAGTCAAATCCCTTATTTATAAAACAAGAATGGTTGATAATGTACACCCTAAGCCTACTAGCTCACTGTTAGGTTTGGAGCGACTTATTCTTATTATTTTACTTTTTATTTTTTTCACAAAAAAATATAAGTGTACTAATTAACTGAATTTTTAAGTGGAAGAATTAGCGGCAAGGATTAATGGTAGAAATTAATAGTTTAAAATGACAATTAAGTTTTAATTTTTCTTTTAAAAGACTAAGCAAAAAACTTTGAAATTTAATGGTTAAATTAATTTGTAAGTCCCTATACTATTTGAGAATTTTTAAATAAGTCCTTCTATTTTAAAAGTTTGAAATTGAGTTTCTATAATTTCAAAAATTTCTAATTGAGTCATTGCCATCAGAGCAACGTTATAAATTGCTAATACTAACCTACATTCTAAGAACTAATTAGCAAATTTTGAAACAATAGGGACCTAGAAAGTTTGTAATCCAGTCCTTAAAGTTTCAAAAAAATTTAATGAAGTTCTAAATCCAGCCTACTATTAAAGCATCATTATAAGTTTATAATGGCATGGGCCCAATTAGAAATTTTAAAATATCTGGACCCAATTACAAACTTTTAAAATATAGGGGTCTAATTAAAAATTCTCAAATAGTATAAGGACCTATATTAATTTACCAAATATAATTATCCAGTTATAAATGCTGCTCATGCATCTCATTCTAGAAAAGTACAATTTGTAGGATCATTTTCAAGAAAGACTTCCTTTATTAGGCTGTTTGAGTTAATTTTGATTGTTTTAAAAAATTACAAGATGTCTCTATACCATTTTAGTGTGAGATTAATTCCTGTTTCGGAATCGGCTCGGCTCTGATCACAAAGTGTTTTTAGAGAGATTCAAACATCTGAATTGCAAATAAAATCTGCCCACATAAAACTCAGTTTGCCAACTAAGTCATATCTTGTGCTTCAGTTAATTTTAATTTGATTATTTTACTAATAACGTTATCTGTAATTTGTAAATAATGTGTATTGATAACAGACTTCACATAATGAGTGTCATGAATACTTTGGCATCATTTTTTCATAACTGAGACAATGACGAAGACACAGGATCACAATCCCTCTTAACATATTAATCAAATTCAATGTCCTAATCTTAAGTTTGATTTGTGGACAAGACTTTGTCATATCCCAAGGGATAGCATCTCATTCATTTTTACTTTTAGCATCTACTGTTCTGTCTCCAACTTCCCTGCCAATAAATAATGTTGGATTGGAATTTGAATAGCTTGCATTTGGAAAACACACGTATGGTATGCTTGGGGAGAGGAATTTGAAATTCAGTTTTTCATTTTTACTCCCTCTCCCCCTTCTGCATTTCTCTTTTCTTGATTCTGTGTCATTCTTAGAATTTTGTAGTGCAATTGAGTAGTGTTACAACAATGTACCATCTCCAATTTTGTAGGACAATATGGAAGATAAAATTCTAGGACTAAAGCTTGAGCATAAGCGAGTAATGGACTTATATCATGCTGCTTACAATAAGGCACAAGTCTCAAAATTGAAAGTTGTAATGATATCTCTCCATCTTTCAATTTTTTTTTTCACTTTGAATGTTTTCACTTTAAGCTGGTAAAGCTTTGTAAATAATGTCTTAAAATGCATCTTATATGTGCATAATTGGTGCACATAATTTTGGGAAGAGGAATATGAAATTAAGAACAGAAAGTGGTTGGCTTTTCCATTTTTACTCGCTCTACCCCTTCTGCATTAATGACTTCTTGATTTTGAGTCTTTCTTAGAATTTTGTATTCTAAGTGAACAATGTGGAAACGTGTTTGCCCCCAATGGTTTAAAACAATATGTTTTGATGGTGACAAATAGATAAGTAGACAATGAATATGCTACCTACATTTGCTTAATGGAATATGATTGATCAAGCATGATTATGTAATATATCTTGTTTATTTTATATAAGGATCATGCATTGAGTATGAGTAGCATAATTTATAGAATATATCCAATAATACTTTATATGTGTTGTAATTAATTGATATTGGATATGTGTCTATGTGAATCATATATGCATGAAGAATATATAGTTATATACTTATGAATCATGCATATTGAAATATTGAGTTATGGATTTGGACTAACCATGATTTTTAAGTGAGTTGTGCTTTGTAGGATAGTCCAAGTATCAAGAGTGAGCAATAGAACAAGAATGTGAAAGACCTTAATCTTGCTCAACTCAAGAAGATGGAGAATGAAGAGATGTTCCAAGCATTTGGAAGATTTGAAGAGAAGAATTTTTATAAGCTTGGATTGCATCAAGAAGCCTAAAGACTCAAAAGGGTATATTTCTCTTATAGGCTATTCTCCATTGTAAGGATAGAGGTTTTACAAGAAGAGAGCTCAAATAAGCTTTTCAATCTAGACAAATGTTTTTAAACTTGCTAAAATGCCCAACAAACAAGTTTTGAAAAGTTATTCATGGTGGTATGTCAAAACTATGAAAAATAGCCAAGTTTGAGTTTTGGAAAACTGACCTATGGTCACTATTTTTATCATAACTTTCAAACTACTTTGATTTTTGATCTAAAACTTATTTCATATGAAAGTAGACTCAAAGAACTTTCCAACGCATGGTCATGTGTTTAATTCCGTTAAGAAACGAAGAAGTTATGACCGTTGGAAGTTTGATTTTTTGTGTGCTGTAATGCTGTATCCGAATACAGACTTTCTGTATCCAGATATTTGACTCCAGAGAGCAGTCACGAGTTCAATATCAGGATACAAACCTTTGGTATCCGGATATTTGTCTCCAGAGGCAAATCAACATTGAAATATCCGGATACAGCTTTGTGATATCCGAATATCTTGCTCCAGTAGCTAAAACACCTTTCAAATATCAGGATACAACTTTCTAATATCAGGATATCTAATCCAAATATCAGGATACGAGTTATGATATCAGGATATCTCAATATGATATCAGGATATCTCAATCAAATATCAGGATACGAAATCAGATATCAGGATATTCTGTTCTTGGAACAAGCCCAGAAATTAGGATATCCGGATACCAAGTTCAAATATCCGGATATTGCTTGCCAGAAAGTCAGAATAACGGCTATAAACGGCTAGTTTTCATAGGAAATCTTTCCTAAACACCACCAACGATTATTTTATTACTTGGGCTATATATAGGAGCTAATATTGAAGCATTAACAAGTTGATGAACACCCATTTGCAAATCATTATGAGGATTTGATCATTTTCTATCAAAATCAATATTTGAGCTCTTCATTGTCAAAAATCCATCTATCCATTAGTTCTTCAATTTGTATTATCTACTCCTTGAGAGAGTTTATTCATTCTATCATATTCTTATCTTGTAAACACTAAGTGAGGATAGAGGATCCCTCTAGTTGAAAGTGTGAGGCTTATACACAAAGGGTAGAGGATCCCAAAGGTGTAGGAAGTGCTCATAGCTTGTAAAGGTTTTTTAAGCACCGGTAAAGCTTGAAAAGTTAGAGGCTCTTGCACAAGGGTGGAGGATCCCAAAGGTGTGAAGAGTGCTTAACTTTGTAAAGGTTTCTCAAGCACCTAAGTTACAAGCTTGAAGAATAGTGGAAACCTCAAGTGGATGATATTGGGGCTGGACGTAGATCACAAGAAGTGATTGAACCAGTAAATATTGTTTGCACTCTCTCTTATCCCTTACTCTCTTGACATTACAGCATTTTCACTTGATATTCTTGCTATCTATACATATTCTGCAGCTATAATTATAAATTTACTGCATAATCTTGTGAGCTTGTTGTCTTGATCATTAGAACTTAATGTTTAGCTTGTTTGCTTGTTTTTACACTAATTGAAGTTGCAATTGAGCTATCTAGAATATTTGTATCAATGATAATTGATTGTTCTTGGTTAATCACATTATGATTAATATTGTTATATAACTTTAATGTGATTAGCATAATGTTTTGAATGTGAAGTTAATGTTCTTGATTGTCTCTAAGCATGATTTGTGTTTAATATATTTATTCCGCTGCATGTATTGTTTGAGTGCATCAAAATGCACAATTGCTCAAAGTTGTTTTAAAATTTGTGATCACCCAATTCACCCCCTCTTGTGTGATGGTTGCCCTTGGCTAACAAACAATGTTACAGTAATGTACCATCTCCAATTTTGTAGGACAATATGGAAAATGAAATTCTAGGACTAAAGCTTCAGCTTAAGCGAGCAATGAACTTATATCATGCAACTTGCAACGAGGCATGTGAACACCCCATTTTGACCAGTTCATATTAGAATTTGTGTTTTTTAAAAGGAATAAAATAAAATAAAAAGAAAAAAGAAAAAAAATGTAGAAAACAAGTTTGGTTTTGAAATGATTTGGCCCAATCCCCACCTGACCAACCTGGCCCAAAACCAAGGCCCCTTACCCATCAAAGCCCATTACCAAAATGACCCACCTGCCCATAACCAAAGCTCACACCCATTTAATTTGATCCAAGCCCAACTAACCGGCTAATAACCCCTACAAAGTCGACCTATTTAAGCTGACCCAAGACCTAGACACTTATTGTTGGGAAAAAGCAGATAAAACATAAAATGCAGTGGAAAAATTCCCACAAGGAATCCAAGTGAATGGTCATGGTTCATGTTCAAAACGTTTATCTCTTGTAACGTGTAACGTGTAGAAGATGGCTATCAAACACCACAGCACCGCATCAACACAACAGTGCCTCTACAAAGTCCATACAACCAGATACTTGGAGTGCATTGATCAATCAATTTGAGACACTTATGTTAGCTTTGTATTAGGCATTATTAGATGTTTATTGTGCCCAATATTAGTATTTTAGATGAGTTTAATGTTGTTGGGCTTCATTGAGTTTTAATGTAAATATTGGATAATTTTCAGATTTTGATGCATTTTGACATTTCTTCCTTGGTTAGGCCATAACTTGGGACTCGGTGATCCAATTGAGGTGATCTTGGTGTCTTTGGAAAGATAAGACAAGGATATACAAGTTTTATGCAGAACTCAAGAGCTGGATCGGACTTCTAAGGGCCCAAAATAGCCTTGCAATGCAGAGTGAGTTTGCTGTCACGGAACCATCTGGGCAGTATGCACATATTGGACTATATAGTGGGTTATAGGCCTCCTCTTGGGCTGAAACTTGGTCATTTGAAAGATAAGACCCATATCTCCAACTTCCCTGAAGACCATTTTGTCAATAGATGTCGTTTTAGGCATGCTTCTTAAGCTACAAGTTGGTTTGAATTTGGAAACACGTTCTTCCAACCTAACTTGAGGTAGGTGCAGTGTTTTTGGCATTTCTGGAGTTCTAAAAGTCCAAATGACATGATTCAAATTGGAGATTTTCAAGGAGACAACTGGCTACAACTTTCATGAAGACATCCAAGCCAAAATGCACCGTCTAGGTGATAAATTTGAAGCCAGAAGTCGGATAAGAGTTGTTGACTAAAAGCCACCAACCATACACCAACCCACCTACCATGCACCAACCCACCAACCATGCATCAAGTTTTCATTTTTGATAATTTTCATATTCTTATAGCTTGTATTCAGATTATGTACATGTACAAATTGGCTTCTAGGATTAGTATAAATAGACCCAACCTCTTTGTATTAGAGGCATTCAATTTTGAAGTAAGTTTGAAGAAAGTTTAAGTATTTGTGAGAGTTTTCTTTCTCTTCTTCTCCATTCTCTTTAGAATTTCGTTTTTGTTCTTTTATTTCTGAGTTCTTCCTTCCCATCCATGGAAGGCTAGGCTCTCATAATCAATCCAAGGGATTAGCCATCTTGATGTTTAATTTGGAGATCTTGTTTTACTTGTTCATATTGCTTAATTGTTATTCAAGTTTCTCTTCTTCCTCTTTTAATTTTGATCTAGATTGAATTGCTTAATTTGATTTAGATGTTGATGTGATAATAGCTTTATTGTCATGTCTTCAAAGAGGATCACAAAGAATAAACAATTTATTAAAGCTTTTTGATGGATTGTTTAGCTTAGTTAAATTCTGGATCTTAAGTTAATCTATGTTTGGATGGTGCTTACTTTATCTAACCTTGGTTAATTAAATCCTAGATGCTTATCTAGTAGAGGATTCTTGGATCATGTTGAGGCGTCTTGATGTGATCTAAGGCCAAGAACACGGTTAGCAATTAAGTGAATTCCTTCTGATCAATGATGAGTTAAACTCAAGATCGGTAAATTTCCTTGGATTGGTTGCTTTTTTATATTTGTTTACAACTTTAATTCTTGTACTTTTGTCAATCTTGTTAATCATCATAAAAACCCCTTTTTAATTATCTTGATTTGATTAAATCTGTGTTCTTTTTGGATTCTTGAGAGACGATTCGGTTCATGCTCTATACTACAAATTAGTTTGAGAACCGGTAATTATTATTATTTGACGGGATCTCGACAACCTCTTGTCAAATTTGGCGCCGTTGCCGGGGATCCAAAGACATCTATTTGATCATTTCATCTAACTCTAACAATTGTGTTTGTTTTGTTTTTGAAGCATTTTCAAGTGGAATTCGGCTGAAATTGGGTAAAGGGCATTGTGTCAAGAATTTTGGTTCGGTAAAGTATCTCTAATTGACCTGAATTTTTGTACACTAATGGAAGACGTTATTTTGAGAAAGGCTCACTAATTATAGTGAGGTCACCCTGATTTTAGCCAAATTCCATCGTTTAGACCACTTTTTCAATTTTTTAAGATTTTTTATTATTCTGTTAGATAGAATTTTTGTGTAGATTCTACTCTGTGGTTGTCAAATAATTTTTAAAAATCTATAGATATGTTTTATGTAATTATTTTGTGTGTATATTTAGACTTGTTTTTGTGATTTTTGTGTTTGGTTACTAATCTGATGGAGCATAAACTTGATGAGCTGGCTTATCTGGTGGGGCAGTTGGCAGTGGAACAACATCAATTACATGTGCAAGAACCTGCAGGATTTTGTAGTATATGCTGTAGTTCTTATCATCCCACATATGCTTGCACCACATTACAAGATGATGGTTCTGTATTTTATGACTATTCTGTTGATGCAACAGGTGTATTTCTTGGTGAACCACAATACCAACAACCTAGATATAATCCTTATTCTACCACATATAACCATGATTGGGGAGATCATCCTTGGTTCGAACCTTATGTTGAACCAATCGCCTATACCAAAGAACCTATGTCAGCAATGTAAAGAAGCCCCAATAAGCATGGAATCTGAGCCTACACTAGAGGATTTGGTGAAACAATTTGCTCAGAACAACATCCAATTCCAGTAGAGAACAGAAGCTATAGTACAAAACGTGAAGACCCAAGTTGGTCAACTTACATCTTCATTGAGTCAGTTGAGCAAGCAACAGATGCAGAAATCTGATTCTGCAAAACATGAGATCATTGATGAGAAAAAACCAATTGATGATTTGTGTGCTGAATTTGCTAGTTTTACTGATTTTGATGATTCTGTTTGTTGTACTGGTTGTGATGGTGATATGTTGTGTAATGCATGTGCTGAGATTGCTGCCTTTTTGAGACATGATGAATCTTTTTCAGCAGATTATGCAACAATTCAATCTACAGAAGTAGTGAAGCCAACAAAATTGGAGTCCATTGTGGCTAAAAACCTCCTTACTGATGAGGAGGAGAGGTTGCTACCCATTTTGAGGGAGAATCTGAGAGCATGCACACTTGCAGACATTCCAAGTATTAGCCCTTTCATTTGCATGCGTAGGATTTTACTTGAAGATGGAGCTAAATCAGTAAAGCAACCCCGGAAGATGCTGAACCCTCTGATTCTGGATGTGGTGATCCATTACACTGGCTATGGTGTGGCCGCTGAAATTTTGTTGCTTTTGCTATTGTTTTTAATTTTGTTTCTGTTTTTATTTGACTGTTACAATTTACTCTTTTCTGTTGTTGTTGTTTCTGCTGTTTGTGTTGTCTATTTCTATTTCTGCTTCTATTTTGCTGAAATGCTGATGTTTGTCTTTTATTATTATTTTTTTGTTTCTATTTTTATTTTTTGTTTTGTTTGCTGTTTTTTATTTTCTGTTTTCTATATAAATCTTTGTTGAAAAAAAAAAAAGCCACGTTTAAGGTCAATGGCCAGAAATTGAATCATTATTGGGGAGGACCCATGGATCGTGCAAAATCTTCAATCACGCTGGCTAAAGACATTAAAAGTAGCACTTTTTGGGCGGCATCCCAAGTTTTCTAACTTTTTCATTTTTTCAAACTTTGACTTATTTGCATTCACAGGAATCAAGACAGAAAATCGGTGCCGAGCAAGAAAATCTATCAGAGTTTGATTTTTCTGTCTTAATTTTGTTTGTTTTTCATTGATAGATGATTTTTCACCGGTTAAATGGCGGATAACGGTACTCCGTGAAATTTTTTTCGGTCCTTTCAGTTACCCACAAACACTGAAATCTCCCTTTTTCTTTCTTTATTTCGAAATGGATAATCAGCTTGTTAACCTCCGCAAGCAATTCCCCTCTCTCCCTCAAAATGCTTTAACTAACATTTATTGTGCAAGGTTTGAGAGATTAAGGATGCTTATGCACAAAGGCATCCCTGCGGATATACGCTGGTTAATCGAAGCAAAGGTCCGACTCAGAGGTGAATTTTCTGACGCTCTTGTTTCATATATGCCAGGGCTAGGCAAAAGTTCATATGCAAAGAAGAGAAGAGCAAAAAGGTTACAGGTCTGCTATAAATGTGCAAGATGGACCTGTAACACAAAATGCAAATCAATTGGAATGACGTCTATAAACCGAGATGATAAAATTAACTTCATAAAGGATGGCATGAGTAAGGAGTCTTTAGATAACATTCTATTGACTCTTGAGACGCATCCTAGTGGAGATGTACAGAGAGTACTTCTCGATTTATGGCCAATATTCTAAGATGAAAATGAGCGATATAGTCTCGGGAACCTTATCATTGGATGGGAAGCCGACCATCGGCCCATAGAGAGCTTCAAGACGTTACTGGACGTAAAACCAGAAGAAAATGTGAGCCATAATCACACCTCCTGTAAGTATTATTTTTATTTTTTATTTTTATTTTTTTCTTCTTGTTTATTAAAAAAAATCAAAAAAAAATTAAAAAAAATTATAATAATTAAAAAAAAATCAAATCAAAAGTAGCCGTATTCTTTTGAAATATGCGTTGCATATTTTCAAACTTCTTCTGACACATAGATTAGTCTTTTATCATTGTCATATATCTATTATCATTGTTGTACTTATTTTCAAACTTACCTAACACACGAATCTACCCCTCCTTTATAGGTGTAATTATTACCTTTGAGTTTTGATGCCTTTAAATATTACACTTTGCTCTCTTCAGATCATTGATAAGGTGAGAGTACAAAAAAAAAGCAAAAGAGAAAAAAAAAAAAGAAAATGGAAGTCACTTCAGTTCGTCGGATCAAGAGTGTTTGTGTCTTTTGTGGATCTAATCCTGGTAAAGATAAAGAGTTTGTAAATATTGCACACCATCTTGGTCGAGTGCTAGCTGAGAGAGAAATCCATTTAGTTTACGGAGGAGGTAGTCTTGGGTTAATGGGTTGTGTAGCGACTGCTGCACATTTAGGAGGTGGCAAAGTCCTTGGTGTCATTCTCAGTCCTTTATCTACCAAAGAAGCCCATTGGAAAAACATTAGGGGATGAAGTAATGGTATTTTGCATGCACCAATGCATGAACATTATGATAGCAAATGCTGATGCCTTTATTGCCCTACCTGGTGGTTTTGGAACTTTGGAAGAGCTCTTCCAAATTACATCCTGGTCACAGCAGAACTTTCACCAAAAACTCATAGGTATATTAAATGTTAATGGTTTTTATGACAGTTTGTTTTGTTTTCTTGATCATGCTGTAGAAAAAAGGTTCATCTCACAAGCGACACGTCAAAGTCTTGTAATCACGCAACTCCTGAACAATTGCTCGATCAACTAAATGAATTTGTACCACAACGTGATCCAGTAATGGCTCCACGGAATTGGGAACAAGGCAGCAGCAGCAAAAAGCCAAAACTTGATTTGACTTTGTCTTTGTGAA
The DNA here is from genome assembly GCA_023212625.1 of Styphnolobium japonicum. NCBI lineage: Eukaryota > Viridiplantae > Streptophyta > Magnoliopsida > Fabales > Fabaceae > Styphnolobium > Styphnolobium japonicum. Next base: position 17,904,517 of record JALBWW010000011.1, read on the forward strand.
TTTTTGTTTTCTCTTACGGTTTTAGTTTTTTGTAATTTTTCTTATTTCAGGCCCGATTTGCAATTTTTCTGGTAAGACCTTCTACACTCTACCTATCTTTATTTTGACATTGGGGACAGTGTCTTAAATTAGTTGGGGGGAGGGATAGTTGACACTACCATGTACATAGTTTAGTAAAAAATAAATAAATAAATAAAACTAACAAGCTAATCTTTATTGTTACTAACTTATTAGATGTATGATGGCAGAGTAAGGAGTAGTTTTGCTCTTGAGACGCATCTTAACTTGCATTTCATAGTATGTCTTAAATTATTTTGTTCTTGCATATTAAAAAAAATTATAAAATTAAAAAATTAAAAAAAAATTCATTTTGATCTTTTCAATTGATTTTGATACAAGCATGTGCTGAATCTGAGCTTAATTGATGATAAAAGTATGCAAAATAGTTTATAGTTGAATCATTTTCATGATATACATGTGTATATGATTGTGGATATTAGGAAGAAGGCATGGTTGAATTGAGTGAATGTTCCAATGTTCCATACCTTTGTGAGTTTTGGGCTTTTCCAAATTTGATACTTACACTTGGTTATTTTCTTTCATGAGTGATGTCAATTATGAATTTATTTTCTAGAACTTGCATTGAATCGATTTGAGATTACATTGGTCTGTATGTTGCATGAAAATGACAAAGGCATTTTTTCTTGACTTAGCTGCTAGGGCCAAATAAACCTACCTTGCATTTATCCAAATATTAACTCCCTCTGAGCCTATTTGCCTATTCTTTGTTCTTAGCTCATTACAAGCTTTGAGTGAAAAACCATGTTTTACCTTACCTTAGGGAATGGGAGAGCATTGATTTTCTTATTGGAGAAATTCTTTTGCTTGCAATGATTTAAGTGTGGGGGAATTGGTGTGCTGATACGAAATGCTTCGTACAAAAAAAAAAACAAAAAAAAAACAAAAAAAGAAAAAAAATAAAAGAATAGAAAAAGGAAGGAATTTGTGAAGAGAATGAGCATTTTATGGTTTTGGGTAAAAATTTTATTCTTCCTACTTGAGTTACTCCTCAATGCTCTTTTATTCTCTTTGGTTTTAACCTGCTATTATCCATATTGTTCCCTTCCTTCACCTTATAAGTCCCATTACAACCTTTTTGAAAGACCTCTTGATTTTTGCAATTTATTTGATCTAAGTAGTGGAGAATTGATGTATATGCAAGCCTATGGTAAAATACTTTCATAATTTGACCGAGTTGAGCGTAAACAGTTAACCTAAACACCTTGTGTGATTTGAGTGTCACTTGTGAAGAATTTTACTCAATCTGAACATGCCTATTTCTGATTAAAGCATGATTATGCTATACTTTATTCTCAATTGATTTGATTCAACTATTCTTTGTTAAGCATACTTGACTTATTAATTATGGTTTATATTTGATACAATGCTTGTATTTAAAAATTAGTTGAATTGATTAAATAAAATATTACATGTTTGTGGGTATCATCCTGGTAAACCCTCACGAGACTATAACTCGTCCACTAGGGACACCTAGGGGTTTAAAGGCTTGTGGCACATGCTAAGTGCCATAGTGTTTTCCTACGAAAATGGATTAGATTAGGTATAATCAGTTTTTTATGTTTTTAGTTTAATAATATGATGTTTCTTGTTTTTCTTTAGTTTTGTTCTTATGTGTTTTGCCCAGGAGTGCAAAAGCTTAAGTGTGGGGGAATTTGATCAATCAATTTGAGACACTTATGTTAGCTTTGTATTAGGCATTATTAGATGTTTATTGTGCCCAATATTAGTATTTTAGATGAGTTTAATGTTGTTGGGCTTCATTGAGTTTTAATGTAAATATTGGATAATTTTCGGATTTTGATGCATTTTGACCTTTCTTCCTTGGTTAGGCCATAACTTGGGACTTGGTGATCCAATTGAGGTGATCTTGGTGTCTTTGGAAAGCTAAGACAAGGATCTACAAGTTTCATGCAGAACTCAAGAGCTGGATCGGACTTCTAAGGGCCCAAAATAGCCTTGCAATGCAGAGTGAGTTTGCTGTCACGGAACCATCTGGGCAGTATGCACATATTGGACTATATAGTGGGTTATAGGCCTCCTCTTGGGCTGAAACTTGGTCATTTGAAAGATAAGACCCATATCTCCAACTTCACTGAAGACCATTTTTCAATAGATGTCGTTTTAGGGATTCTTCTTAAGCTACAAGTTGGTTTGAATTTGGAAACACGTTCTTCCAACCTAACTTGAGGTAGGTACAGTGCTTTTGGCATTTCTGGAGTTCTAAAAGTCCAAATGACATGATTCAAATTGGAGATTTTCAAGGAGACAACTGGCTACAACTTTCATGAAGACATCCAAGCCAAAATGCACCGTCTAGGTGATGAATTTGAAGCCAGAAGTCGGATAAGAGTTGTTGACTAAAAGCCACCAACCATACACCAACCCACCTACTATGCACCAACCCACCAACCATGCATCAAGCTTCCATTTTTGACAATTTTCATATTCTTATAGCTCGTATTCAGATTATGTACATGTACAAATTGGCTTCTAGGATTAGTATAAATAGACCCAACCTCTTTGTATTAGAGGCATTCAATTTTGAAGTAAGTTTGAAGAAAGTTTAAGTATTTGTGAGAGTTTTCTTTCTCTTCTTCTCCATTCTCTTTAGAATTTCGTTTTTGTTCTTTTATTTCTGAGTTCTTCCTTCCCATCCATGGAAGGCTAGGCTCTCATAATCAATCCAAGGGATTAGCCATCTTGATGTTTAATTTGGAGATCTTGTTTTACTTGTTCATATTGCTTAATTGTTATTCAAGTTTCTCTTCTTCCTCTTTTAATTTTGATCTAGATTGAATTGCTTAATTTGATTTAGATGTTGATGTGATAATAGCTTTATTGTCATGTCTTCAAAGAGGATCACAAAGAATAAACAATTTATTAAAGCTTTTTGATGGATTGTTTAGCTTAGTTAAATTCTGGATCTTAAGTTAATCTATGTTTGTATGGTGCTTACTTTATCAAACCTTGGTTAATTAAATCCTAGATGCTTATCTAGTAGAGGATTCTTGGATCATCTTGAGGCATCTTGATGTGATCTAAGGCCAAGAACACGGTTAGCAATTAAGTGAATTCCTTATGATCAATGATGGGTTAAACTCAAGATCGGTAAATTTCCTTGGATTGGTTGGTTTTTTATATTTGTTTACAACTTTAATTCTTGTACTTTTGTCAATCTTGTTAATCATCATAAAAACCCCCATTTTAATTATCTTGATTTGATTAAATCTTTGTTCTTTTTGGATCATTGAGAGACGATTCGGTTCATGCTCTATACTACAAATTAGTTTGAGAACCGGTAATTATTATTATTTGACGGGGTCTCGACAACCTCTTGTCATGCATCTCTATGCATTGCTAGATGCCAATGGAAACATGGTAGTTGTTTCTTTTTTACACAAACTGAGTGCAAAATGCGGCTAGGGTTAGGATTAAGCGGCACAACACTCATAATGTTGCTATTTATAAACAGCACACAATGGTAAGGTGAAAAGACCTAGCCTGGGTCTTATGGGCTCATCTGACATAAGCTTGGCCCGCGAGGGATTGAATCTAACTCTATTTCCTCATGCTCTAATTACTCTACTCTAAGTGTGTGACCTTATAGGTTCTCATAGCATTGACAATAATATTAAATCATATTTAATATTATAAACAATGAGCGGTGTCTAGCAACACATCATTGCTACCTAAGTAATGAGAAAGTCAACAGTTTGACATAACATTTCCGTGATCAATGTTACCATGTAATCTAGTCCCTTTATCCAGATATCTTGATTAAACACAAGGCATGGAACCTGTCATCCTTGTACTGTTCAATATTTGGTTTTTTGGTCTCCGAGTAGACATACGAAGCTGATGTGGTAAATCAGAATGCAAGTATACGTTATCGCAAATCAAGTAATATAATAGTAAGAAAGTGTCGAACCCACAGGGATTAATTCTAAATTTGACTATCTACTAAAAGTTTGCAAAACTCAATCTTATTTAAACAACTTAATAAGAGATGATTTATGAAAGACTAAAGATTAAAGTAAACAAGAAAAATACAGTGAATGATCAAATTAACTAAGCCTAGGATTGCAATTATTCCTCACACTTTACTTGATTCTCTTACTTCTATCTAAGATCAATTAATTATCTGAATTGTTAACTAGAAATCCTTAACTTATCTATAAGCCTCTTTCGATGGTCAAATAGAAATATCCTTAATTAATGATAAACTATATGTCTATGTCTATCAAATAATCAAGAATTCATTAAGTTCCGATTTCATTAATGATTACATATGTCATATAGGTATATGTCTATCCTATATAAACTCAAGGCTTTCGCAAAAAGATCATATGTTATCTTACCTAGATCTAAAACCAAAATCCCTTTGTCAAGTTGCTTAAGGTTTATCAATTTAATTTAATTAATGGCCAATTAATTAAAAGCATTAAGAACAAGTAAGATAAACAATTCTAGTACGATAAACTCTTGGATATGATAAACGAATCAAATTACGTGTGAGTTCAAATTGCAATCCTAGTACAGAAATTTACCTACTCATTATATTAAAGGAAACAAAAGAACAAGTGAAAAGCATGATAGAACTGAAAGTGGCTGTTGGTATTAACAAGAACACAACGGGTTAGAGTTTCAGGATTTACTTTAAACAAATTGAAAGATTTAACCTTGAAATCAAAGTATAAATCTCACAATTTATGAAAGCTTCACCCCTAACTCTAGGAAGAACCTTAACTAGACATCAAGATGAAGAAACTTGAAAAAGATGAAGAATATATTATACAAACTACAAGAGCTTTGGGATTTACTTTAGACAAATTGGAAGAATCAACCTTGAAATCAAAGTATAAATCTCACAATTTATCAAAGTTTCACCCCTAACTCAAACTATAATGAGAGAATTCAGAAAATGGGATGCCCTTAAGTGTGGCAAATGTCTTCCTTTTATAGGCAAAGGCTAGAACTATTCAATTACAATTTTGTCAAATTTCTTTGCACATGGGTTGAAATTTCAGCTCCGAAGATTACCAAATTCGTCATTTCTCGCGTCATAATTTGGAATCTTCTCTTCATGAAAGTTGTAGCACATGCCGTCGTGAAGAACATGTCAAAAATTCAGCTAGATCTAACGGTTGGATCTTGAGAAATCATCATTTTACCGAAACTGCTTAGATTATATCAATAATGACGGCCACTAACTGCTTGCCTAATTTTGACCAACTTCCGCTGCGAATCTGGAAATCTTTATTTCTATGAAAGTCATAGAGAATGATGTTATGAATGACATATCAAAATTTCAGCTACATCCAACGGTTAGATCTTGGGAAATCACCAAATAACCGAGTATAGGTTTGAGCAGAAATTTTTTGATTTGTCCTGAATTTGATGTAACCAAAAATTCACTGAGTTTAGGTCTTCATTTCTCTTCTGTTTGAGCTATACTGATATCAACATTCAAGTTCATGATATTTTGGTTCAACAACAGCTTTGAATAGTCCTCCGGGTGTTCTGCTCAATTTGTAACAACATAACCAATATATGAGGAATTATGCAATTTTCACTTCATATATGCAATAATTTCATAAGAATAGACCAATGAGAGGTGCTAAATTATGCATATAAAATATGTTTATCAAATTCCCCCACACTTGACTTGTTGTTTGTCCTCAAACAAGAAACAACCTAATATTAACCTAATAGAATAAAGACTGTTTATTCCTAATCTAATTCACTTTCGTAGGAAAACACGATGGCACTTAGCATGTGCCACAAGCCTTTAAACCCCTAGGTGTCCCTAGTGGACGAGTTATAGTCTCGTGAGGGTTTACCAAGATGATACCCACAATCATGTAATATTCCATTTAATCAATTCAATTAATTTTTAAATACAAGCATTGTATCAAATTCAAATATGCTTAACAAAGTATAGTTGAATCAAAGCAATTGGGAGTAAAATATACATAGCATAATCATGCTTTAATCATAAATAGGCATATTCAAATCGAGTAAAATTCCTCACAAGTGACACTCAAATCACACAAAGTGTTTAGGTTAACTGTTTGCGTTCAACTAAGTCAAATTATGAAAGTATTTTACATATGCTTGCACATACATCAATTCTCCACTACTTAGATCAAATAAATTTCACAAATCAAGAGGTCTTTCAAAAAGGTTGTAATGAGGTTATAAGGTGAAGGAAGGGAACAATATGGATAATAACAAGTTAAAAACCAAAGAGAATAAAAAGCATTGCGGAGTAACTCAAGTAGAAATTATAAACTTTTACCAAAAACCCTAAAATGCACATTCTCTTCACACATTCCTTCCATTCTTTTTTTTTTATTTTTTATTTTTAACAACCTTTTGGCTTTATTTTCTCTCTTTTTTTTTTTAAATTTAGCTTTTTTTTTTTTACTAAACATTTCGCATCAGCACACCAATTCCCCCACACTTAAATCATTGCAACCAAAAGAATTCTTCCAATTGTGAAAACCAATGCTCTCTTATTTCCTAAGGTGAAGTAAAACATGGTTTTTCACTGAAGGCTTGTAAAAGCTAAGAACAACAAAAAGGGCAAGTAGGCTCAAAGGGGGTTAGCAATGGGATAAACGTAAGGTAGGCTTATTTGGCCAAAGTAGCTAAGTCAAGAAAATTGCCTCTTTCATTTTTATGTAACATACAGACCAATGTAATCTCAAATTGATTCAGCGCAAGTTCTAGAAAATAAATCCATAATTGACATCACTCATGAAAGACAATAAACCAAGCATAAGTATCAAACTTGGACAAGCCCAAAACTCACAAAGGTATGAAACATTTACTCAATTCAAACATGTCTTCTTCCTAATATCCACAGTCATATATACATGTATATCACGAATTTTGAAAAATAATTCAACTATAAACTGTTTTGCATACTTTTATCATCAACTAAGCTACATGCTTGCATCAAAATTAATCGAAAAGATCAAAATGAATCTTTTTTTTTTTGTGTTTTTTTAATATATATCTATATACAAGAAGAAACTGTTTTTAGACCTACTATGAAATGCAAGTTAAGATGCGTCTCAAGAGCAAAATTACTCCTTACTCTGCCATCATACATCTAATAAGTTAGTAACGATAAAAATTAGCTTGTTAGTTTTTTTTTTTTAACAAACTATGTACATGGCATGACAATGTTAACTATCCCTCCCCCCAACTAATTTAAGACATTGTCCCCAATGTCAAACTAAAGATAAGTGGAGTGTAGAAGATCTTACCAGAAAACTGCAAATCGAGCCTGAAATAAGAAAATTTACAAAAAAAAAACTAAAACCATAAGAGAGAACAAAAATTCATAAGGACAAAGTCAAATTAAGTTTTCGCTTTTTGCTGTTGCTGCCTTGTTCCCAATTCAGTAGAGCCATTGTTGGATCACGTTGTGGGACAAATTCATGTAGTTGATCGAGCAATTGCTTAGGGGTTACAACAGTTACAAGAATTTGACGTGTCGCTTCTGAGATGAACCTTTGTTCCATAGCATGATCAAGAAAACAAAACAAACTGTCATAAAAACCATTAACATTTAATATACCTATGGGTTTTTGGTGAAAGTTCAGCTGTAACCAGGATGCAATTTGGAAGATCTCTTCCAAAGTTCCAAAACCACCAGGTAGGGCAATAAAGGCATCATCATTTGCTATCATAATGTTCATGCGTTGGTGCATGCACGATACCATTACTTCATCCCCTACGATTTTTCTAGCGGGATTGCCTATGGCTAAAGGACTGGGAATGACACCAAGGACTTTGCCACCTCCTAAATGTGCAGCAGTTGCTACACAACCCATTAACCCAAGACTACCTCCTCCGTAAACTAAATGGATTTCTCTCTCAGCTAGCACTCGACCAAGATGGTTTGCAATATTTACAAACTCTTTATCCTTTCCAGGATTAGATCCACAAAAAACACAAACTCTTTTGATTCGACGAACTGAAGTTACTTCCATCTCTCTCTTCTTTTTTTTTTCTTTTTTTTTGTACTCTCTCCTTATCAATGATCTGAAGAGAGCAAAGTGTAATTTTTAAAGGAATCAAAACTCAAATCTAATAATTACACCTATAAAGAAGGGGTAGATTTGCGTGTCAGGAAAGTTTGAAAATAAACACAGAAATGATAATAGCTATACAACTAGGATAAAAGACTAATCTATATGTGTCAGGAGAAGTTTGAAAATATACAAAGCATTTTTCAAAAAAATACGGCTATATATATATTTTTTTAATTTTTAATTTTTAATTTTTTTTAATTTTTTTTTGAACAAGAAGTAAAGAAGGGAAGAAACAAAATAGCAATACTTACAGTTGGTGTGATTGTGGCTCACACTTTCCTCTGGTTTTACGTCCAGTAACGGCTTCAATGCTCTTTATGGGCCGATGGTCGGCTTCTCTTCCAATTTTCTTAAAAATTGGCAAACAGGGTCTTTTTGAGTCAGATTCCCAAGACTATAACGCTCATGTTCAGCTTGGAATATTGGCCATAAATCGAGAAGTACTCCCTGCACATCTCCACTAGGATGCGTCTCAAGAGTCAATAGAATGTTAGCTAAAGACTCCTTACTTATGCCATCCTTAATGAAGTTAATTTTGTCATCTCCATTTATAGACACCATTCCAAGTGATATGCATTTTGTGTTACAGGTCCATCTTGCACATTTATAGCAGACCCGTAACCTTTTTGCTCTTCTTTTTTTTGCATATATACTTTTACCTAGACCTGGCATATATGAAATAAGAGCGTCAGAAAATTCACCTGTTAATCGGACCTTTGCTTCAATTAACCAGCGTATATCAGCATGGATGCCTTTGTGCATAAGCATCTTTAATCTTTCAAACCTTGCAGAATAAATGTTAGTTAAAGCATTTTGAGGAAGGGAAGGGAATCGCTTGAGTAAGCTAACAAGCCTATTATCCATTTGGAAAGAAAGAAGGAAAGAGAAATGAGTAAATTTTATACAGATTTCAGTATTTGTGGGTAACTGAAGGGACCGATAAAAATTTCACGGAGTACCATTATCCGCCATTTAACCGGTGAAAAAGTAATCTGTCAAAGATCATTCATTGTCAGCCAGCGTGATTGAAGATTTTTCACGATCGATTGGTCCTCCCCAATAATGCTTCAATCTTTGACCATTGACCTTAAACGTGGCTTGGGTTTTCTCATCTTTGATTTCAATTGCTCCAAATGGGGACACATTGACTATCACGAACGGTCCTGACCATCTTGATCTAAGTTTTCCAGGAAATAATTTCAACCTCAAGTTGAAAAGTAAGACATTTTGCCCTGCCTGGAATTCTCTCTTGACAATCTTCTTATCATGCCACCTTTTTGTTTGCTCCTTGTACAATTTTGCATTTTCATATGACTGAAGACGGAACTCATCCATCTCATTGAGTTGGAGGAAACGTTTCTCACCAGCTTACTTCATATCAAAATTGAGCTTTTTGATAGCCCAATATGCATTATGTTCAAGCTCTACTGGAAGGTGACACGCTTTGCCAAACACCAATCGATATAGTGACATTCCAATCGGAGTTTTGTATGCTGTTCGGTAAGCCCATAATGCATCATCCAATCTCTTGGACCAATCCTTTCTTGTGGGATTCACAGTTTTCTCTAAGATCCTCTTGATTTCTCTGTTAGAAACCTCAACTTAGCCACTAGTCTGAGGATGGTATGCAGTTGCCACCCTATGAGTCACTCCACATTTAGCAAGAAGGGCCCCAAAGTATTTGTTGCAAAAATGACTCCCTTCATCACTTATTATTGCTCTTGGAGTTCCAAACCTAGTGAATATGTTTCTCTTCAAAAAATTCAACACCACTTTAGAATCATTAGTGGGTAAAGCAGTTGCTTCAACCCATTTAGAAACATAATTGACAGCAACAAGAATATAGAGGTTATTAAAACATGAGATGAAAGGACCCATGAAATCAATACCCCATACGTCAAAAATCTCCACTTCTAAGATGTTATTGAGGGGCATCTCATGTCTTCTAGAGATATTTCCAGTCCGTTGGCACCTGTCACATTTTACAACAAAGAGTAAGCATCTTTAAATAATGATGGCCAATAAAAACTGCATCGTAACACCTTAGCAATTTGCCTTTTCTCCTCCAAAGTGTCCTCCATAATCAGATGAATGGCATTGATGCAAGATGTTATCAACTTCTTCACTGGGGATACACCTTCTTAAAATTCGATCTGCACATTGCTTAAACAAGAAAGGTTCATCCCAAACATAGTATTTTACATCATGCAAAAATTTCTTTCTTTGTTGCCAGTTAAGCTCAGGAGGTAAAATACCACTTACAAGATAATTAACAAAATCAACATACCATGGTATATTACCTTGAAGGGTAAAGAGTTGTTCATCAGGAAAACATTCATTAATTTGCACTTTACCTCCTTCATTATTGTCATTTTCCAATCTAGATAAGTGGTCGGCCACTTGATTTTCTCGCTCTTTTCTCGTCTCGAATCTCAAGATCAAATTCTTGTAACAAGAGTATCCATCTGATCAATCTCGGCTTAGCATCTTTCTTGGAAATCAAATACTTGATTGCTGAATGATCTGTATAGACAATTACTCTTGTTCCAATTAAATAAGATCGAAATTTATCAAAAGCAAATACCACAGCAAGAAGTTCCTTTTCTGTGGTAGTATAGTTAAGTTGAGCATCATTCAAGGTCTTGCTCGCATAGTAAATGACATGCATCTTTTTGTTCTTCCTTTGACCAAGAACTGCCCCCACTGCAAAATCACTAGCATCACACATGAGTTCAAATGGGATATTCCAATCTGGTGCTACAATGATTGGTGCTGTAATCAACTTTTCTTTCAAAATCCTGTAAGCTTCAAGGCAAGATTCATCAAATTCAAAAGGAATCTCTTTCTCAAGTAAATTACACAAAGGTTTAGAGATCTTAGAAAAATCCTTAATGAATCGTCTGTAGAAGCCTGCATGCCCTAAGAAACTGCGAATGCCCTTCACTGAAGTAGGTGGAGGTAATTTTTCAATTGTCTCAATCTTTGCTTTGTCTACTTCAATTCCTTTAGCAAAAACTTTATGGCCAATGACTATTCCTTCTTGAACCATAAAATGGCACTTCTCCCAATTTAGTACCAGATTAGTCTCTACACATCCTTTTAGCACTAAAGCAAGATTATTAAGGCAAATGTCAAAAGAATCACCAAATACAGAGAAATCATCCATAAATACCTCAATTGACTGCTCCACCATATCTGAGAAGATTGACATCATGCATCGTTGAAAAGTTGCAGGTGCATTGCACAATCCGAATGGCATCCTTCGAAAAGCAAATGTCCCATAAGGACATGTGAAAGTTGTCTTTTCTTGATCTTCAGGAGCTATGGCAATTTGGTTGTACCCCAAATATCCATCCAAAAAGCAGTAATAAGTTTGACCAGCAAGTCTGTCTAACATTTGATCAATGAAAGGGAGAGGAAAATGGTATTTCCTTGTTGCTTTGTTCACTTTCTGTAGTCCATACGGCATCGCCAACCCGTATGATTCTAGTTGGGATTAGTTCATTGTTATCATTGGTAATTACAGTCATACCTCCCTTTTTAGGTACACATTGTACTGGGCTGACCCACGAACTATCAGAGATGGGGTAAATGATTCCAGCATCCAACCATTTAATAATCTCTTTCTTGACTACTTCCTTCATTATTGGATTCAACCTCCTTTGATGTTCAATGGTTGGCTTTGATCCTTCCTCTAGCAGAATCTTATGCATGCAAATAGATGGGCTTATTCCTTTGATATCTGCTATGGTCCATCCCAAGGCTTTCTTATATTCTCGCAACAATCTTAGCAATTTCTCTTCCTGTACACTATTAAGAGAAGATGAGATAATAACTGGTAAGGTAGAAGATTCTTGACAAGAGGTTGTCGAGACCTATCAAATAAAATAACCGGTTCACAAACTAATTTGTAGTATAGAGAATGAACCGAATCGTCTCTCAAGGATCCAAAAACAAAGATTTAATTAGATCAAGATAATTAGAAAAGGGGGGGTTTTGTTGTTGATTAACAAGATTAATAAAAGTAGGAGATTCAAAGTTGTAAACAAATCTAAAGAAACAACCAATCCAAGGAAATTTACCGATCTTGAGTTTAACTCATCATTGATCACAAGGAATTCACTTAATTGCTAACCATGTTCTTGGCCTTAGATCACATCAAGAAGCCTTAACATGATCCAAGAATTCTTTACTAGATAAGCATATAGGATTTGATTAACCAAGGTTAGATAAAGTACGCACCATCCAACATAGATTAACTTAAGATCTAGAATTTAACCAAGCTAAACAATCTATCAAAAAGCTTTAATATATTGTTTAATCTTTATGATCCTCTTTGAATACATGATAATAAAGCTATTACCACATCAACATCTAAATCAAATTAAGCTATTTAATCTAGATAAAAATCAAAAGAGGAAGAAGAGAAACTTGAATAACAATTAAGCAATATGAACAAGCAAAACAAGATCTCCAAATTAAACAACAAGATGGCTAATCCCTTGGATTGATTATGAGAGCCTAGCCTTCCATGTATGGGAAGGAAGAACTCAGAATTTAAAGAACAAAAACGAAATTGCAAAGAGAATGGAGAAGAAGAGAAAGAAAACTCTCACAAATACTTAAACTTTCTTGAAACTTACTTCCAAATTGAATGCCTCTAATACAAAGAGGATGGGTCTATTTATACTAATCCTAGAAGCCAATTTGTACATGTACATAATCTGAATACAAGCTATAAGAATATGAAAATTGTCAAAAATGGAAGCTTGATGCATGGTTGGTGGGTTGGTGCATGGTAGGTGGGTTGGTGTATGGTTGGTGGCTTTTAGTCAACAACTCTTATCCGACTTCTGGCTTCAAATTCATCACCTAGACGGTGCATTTTGGGTTGGATGTCTCATCAAAGTTGTAGCCAGTTGTCTCCTTGAAAATCTCCAATTTGAATCATGTCATTTGGACTTTTAGAACTCCAGAAATGCCAAAAACACTGCACCTACCTCAAGTTAGGTTGGAAGAATGTGTTTCCAAATTCAGACCAACTTGTAACTTCAGAAGCATGCCTAAAACGACATCTATTGACAAAATGGTCTTCAGTGAAGTTGGAGATATGGTTGGTGGCTTTTAGTCAACAACTCTTATCCGACTTCTGGCTTCAAATTCATCACCTAGACGGTGCATTTTGGGTTGGATGTCTCATCAAAGTTGTAGCCAGTTGTCTCCTTGAAAATCTCCAATTTGAATCATGTCATTTGGACTTTTAGAACTCCAGAAATGCCAAAAACACTGCACCTACCTCAAGTTAGGTTGGAAGAATGTGTTTCCATATTCAGACCAACTTGTAACTTCAGAAGCATGCCTAAAACGACATCTATTGACAAAATGGTCTTCAGTGAAGTTGGAGATATGGGTCTTATCTTTCAAATGACCAAGTTTCAGCCCAAGAGGAGGCCTATAACCCACTATATAGTCCAATATGTGCATACTGCCCAGATGGTTCCGTGACAGCAAACTCACTCTGTATTGCAAGGATATTTTGGGCCCTTAGAATTCTGATCCAGCTCTTGAGTTCTTCATGAAACTTGTAGATCCTTGTCTTAACTTTCCAACGACACCAAGATCACCTCAATTGGATCACCGAGTCCCAAGTTATGGCCTAACCAAGGAAGAAAGGTCAAAATGCATCAAAATCCGAAAATTATCCAATATTTACATTAAAACCCAATGAAGCCCAACAACATTAAACTCATCTAAAATACTAATATGGGGCACAATAAACATCTAATGAAGCCTAATACAAAGCTAACATAAGTGTCTCAAATTAATTGATCAATTCTCCTAAAAACACATACCTCAAATGATCAGGAAGTTGCTTTAGCTCCAACTCTGGTGGTTCTTCAATTGAGGATTTCATTGTAGTCCCATCTTTCATGGACAACTCCAAATCCTCGAATTGTTTTCCGATATGAATGTAAGACGGTGATGCATTTAGCCATTGCACAAACTCAAGGGATTCCTTCCTATCCTTACAAGGTAGATTAATAATAGCATCTTCTAAAAGATCAGTACTAAAACCATTAGTACTTGATTCAAATTTGCTATCATCAATAACATTAATCATGAAACATTCATCAGATTCTTGAGGATATTTCATAGCTTTAAAGACATTGAATGTTACCTCTTGATCTTGTACCCTCATAGTTAACTCATCTTTTTGCACATTTATGAGAGTTCTACCAGTAGCTAGGAAATGTCTCCCAAGAATGATTGGAACCTCTCGATCCTCCTCCATGTCTAATACTACAAAATCAGCAGGACATATGAATTTATCAACTTTCACTAAAACATCTTCCACCACTCCTTTTGGGTAGGTGAGAGATCTGTCTGCTAATTGTAGAGTTAGATTGGATTGTTTCACCTCCATCAATCCAAGTTGCCTGTAAACAGAAAGAGGCATCAAATTTATACTAGCTCCCAAATCACATAAAGCTTTACCAAAAAATTTGTTTCCAATAGTACAAGGAATAGTAAAACTCCTTGGATCTTTTAGCTTTGGCGGAAGCTTTTTCTGTAATATGGCACTGCACTCTTCAGTAAGTGCAACAGTTTCAAAATCTCCAAGTCTTTTCTTTTTGGACAATATTTCCTTCATAAACTTGACATAGCTCGGCATTTGTTCCAAAGCTTCAGCAAAAGGAATATTGATATGAAGTTTCTTGAATACCTCTAGAAACTTGGTGAATTGCTTGTCCATCTTTTGCTTTTGAAGTCGTTGTGGGAATGGAGGTGGAGGGGGTTCATTCTTCTCAGATTTCTTCAATAGAAAAGGCTCTTCAGAATTGCTCTTTGATTGTTCATGAATCTTCTCATCTTCATTTTCTTCTGGTTTTTGAATGGGTTCATCCAATTCTTTGCCACTCCTGAGGGTAATAGCCTTACATTGTTCATTATTACCTCCCTTAGGATTGGTCTCCGTGTTGCTCGGCAAACTACCTTGAGGACGATTATTCATAAAACCAGATAATTGCCCTATTTGAACCTCAAGATTCCGGATAGAAGCTCCTTGACTTTGAAGTTGATTCATACATTGTTGAGTACTCTTAGTCAACTGTAAGATGGCTTCTTCTATTACAGATTTCTTCTCTTGTTGTGGAGCTTGTTGTTGGAACCCAGGTGGTCCCATCGGTCTAGCTGATGATGAAGCTTCTTGGTTATTTCTCTAAGAAAAATTTGGGTGATTCCTCCAACCGGGATTGTAGAAATTTGAATTTGGGTTGTGTTGTTGCCGATTGAAGTTACCCACATAATTAGCAGTTTCAGAATTAAAAGAGCATTGATCAACAGAATGGGGTCCAGAGCAATACTCACAAATCATGAAAGGGCTCTGAATAGCATGTATTGACTGTTGATTGGATTGACTCCCAACTGAGTCTAGCTTCTTGGTTAGCGTAGCTACTTGTGCAGATAAAGTATCTACTTCATAAATTCCAGCTACTTTCCTTTGTGATGCTCTTTCAGTAGGCCATTCATAGTTATTGGAAGCCATCTCTTCCAATAAATCATAACCTTCATCAACAGTTTTGTTCATCAATGCACCACCAGCAGCAGCATCAATGGTTGACCTCAGAGAGTTAGTCAAGCCATTATAGAAAGTCTGAACTTGAAGCCACTTTTGTACCCCATGATGAGGGCATCTTTTAAGTAGATCCTTGAATCTCTCCCATGCCTCATACAATGATTCTGAATCATATTGCTGAAAAGAGGTAATTTCATTCCTCAACTTTGCATTATTTGCAGGAGGGAAATACTTAGCTAAGAATTTTTGTGCCAACATATCCCAAGTAGTGATAGAGCTATCGGGTAGAGAATTTAACCAACTTTTAGCCTTGTCTCTCAGTGAAAAGGGAAAAATTCTTAACCGAATAGCATCTGCAGAACATCCATTGTGCTTGAAAGTATCACAGATCTCCAGGAAATTTGCTATATGCGCATTTGGGTCTTCATGAGGCAAACCCCCAAATTGATTATTTTGCAGCATCTGGATCACTCCTAGCTTAATCTCAAAGTTGTTAGCTTGTATTGGAGGTCTGACAATACTTGAATGAACTCCATCAGCAGTAGGAATTATATAATCCCTAAGAGTTCTGGGTTGTTGATCAACTGGCCCAAGGTCTCGATTTCTGTTTTCGTCAGCCATTCTTCTTTGTTGCAATAACTCTTGACGACGTTCTTTTCTATTTCTGCGGCAAGTTCGCTCAATCTCAAGATAAAGAGGAATCAGCTCCTTGTCTTGAGCACTACGCATAAACAGTTCGAAAAATTAAAAAGAAATAAAAGAACAAGTTTAAATTAAGACCAAGTATGCTTATATTAATAGTAGTAAAATAAAGAATTAATCCCCGGCAACGGCGCCAAAAACTTGATGTGGTAAATCAGATCGCAAGTATACGTTATCGCAAATCAAGTAATATAATAGTAAGAAAGTGTCGAACCCACAGGGATTAATTCTAAATTTGACTATCTACTAAAAGTTTGCAAAACTCAATCTTATTTAAACAACTTAATAAGAGATGATTTATGAAAGACTAAAATTAAAGTAAACAAGAAGAATACAGTGAATGATCAAATTAACTAAGCCTAGGATTGCAATTATTCCTCACACTTTACTTGATTCTCTTACTTCTATCTAAGATCAATTAATTATCTGAATTGTTAACTAGAAATCCTTAACTTATCTATAAGCCTCTTTCGATGGTCAAATAGAAATATCCTTAATTAATAATAAACTATATGTCTATGTCTATCAAATAATCAAGAATTCATTAAGTTCCGATTTCATTAATGATTACATATGTCATATAGGTATATGTCTATCCTATATAAACTCAAGGCTTTCGCAAAAAGATCATATGTTATCTTACCTAGATCTAAAACCAAAATCCCTTTGTCAAGTTGCTTAAGGTTTATCAATTCAATTTAATTAATGGCCAATTAATTAAAAGCATTAAGAACAAGTAAGATAAACAATTCAAGATAATCAACCTACTCTTGGATATGATAAACGAATCAAATTACGTGTGAGTTCAAATTGCAATCCTAGTATAGAAATTTAGCTACTCATTATATTAAAGGAAACAAAAGAACAAGTGAAAAGCATGATAGAAATGAAAGTGGTTGTTGGTATTAACAAGAACACAACGGGTTAGAGTTTCAGGATTTACTTTAAACAAATTGAAAGATTTAACCTTGAAATCAAAGTATAAATCTCACAATTTATGAAAGCTTCACCCCTAACTCTAGGAAGAACCTTAACTAGACATCAAGATGAAGAAACTTGAAAAAGATGAAGAATATATTATACAAACTACAAGAGCTTTGGGATTTACTTTAGACAAATTGGAAGAATCAACCTTGAAATCAAAGTATAAATATCACAATTTATCAAAGTTTCACCCCTAACTCAAACTATATTGAGAGAATTCAGAAAATGGGATGCCCTTAAGTGTGGCAAATGCCTTCCTTTTATAGGCAAAGGCTAGAACTATTCAATTACAATTTTGTCAAATTTCTTTGCACATGGGTTGAAATTTCAGCTCCGAAGATTACCAAATTCTTCATTTCTCGCGTCATAATTTGGAAATATTCTCTTCATGAAAGTTGTAGCACATGCCGTCATGAAGAACATGTCAAAAATTCAACCAGATCTAACGGTTGGATCTTGAGAAATCATCGTTTTACCCAAACTGCTTAGATTATATCAATAATGACGGCCACCAACTGCTTGCCTAATTTTGACCAACTTCCGGTGCGAATCTGGAAATCTTTATTTCTATGAAAGTCATAGAGAATGATGTCATGAATGACATATCAAAATTTCAGCTAAATCGATCAGTTAGATCTTGAGAAATCACTAAATAACCGAGTATAGGTTTGAGTAGGAATTTTCTGATTTGTCATGAATTTGATGTAACCCAAAATTCATTGAGTTTAGGTCTTCATTTCTCTTCTGTTTGAGCTATACTGATATCAACATTCAAGTTCATGATATTTTGGTTCAACAACAGCTTTGAATAGTCCTCCGGGTGTTCTGCTCAATTTGTAACAACATAACCAATATATGAGGAATTATGCAATTTTCACTTCATATATGCAATAATTTCATAAGAATAGACCAATGAGAGGTGCTAAATTATGCATATAAAATATGTTTATCAGAAGCCAAATGAGATCAATATCTCATATTGATTCATTCGAGCATGACCATGCATTTTCAATATCACTTTTATCAAGGGACCCACATATATCGCTCCCGTTAAGTAGGGATAAATCCTATCTAGGCTACTCACATCCCTTTGCATGATTCCTAGTATGTCTAATAGCCGTCTTAATAATCTCCTTGTTACAAGGGACGTTTGATGGTATCAAGTCATATAACTCCTCATGTAGGAAACTATAGTGCCATCAAGTCAAAGGACCACATACACTATTGTCACTGTGAGAATCGCTTATGACATTCACGTAACGATCCATGCAGCGTTCTCATGATGGGTCAATCTAGTACAATAGTACTCTAATATGTACCCACGTGAAGACCTGATATCTCATATCTATAACTCATGAGATATGGTCATCAGTCTACGCACATACTAGTCTAAATGTATTACCCTTGTCCTAAATGACAATAATACTCGACTAGGGATGTTCAAGAATGATGTTCTAATGAGTGCTAACAATATCTCACTATCAAGTCATGTACTTGATATTCCATGGCATAGAACTTCCATTCTATGGACTTTATTATGTTCATTTAATATAAATAAATAACACAATAAATGAAATGCCTCATATATTGAATAAATGTCATGATACAATATAAACCATAAAGTCAAGATACAACTGGCCTCTAGGGCATACACCAACAATCTCCCACTTGCACAAGAGCCAATATGGCATATCTCTAATGCCTATAGACCCAGTGTGAGCCTCATGCTTACACTGAGCAAGAGGCTTGGTCAGTGGGTCAGCGATGTTATCATCAGTCAGTACCCTGCATATCTGTACATCTCCTCTATCGATGATCTCTTGAATGAGGTGAAAATGCCTAAGTATATGCTTGGATCGTTGGTGAGATCTGGGCTCCATAGCTTGTGCAATGGCCCTATTGTTGTCACAATAGAGCGCCACTGGGTCCACAATGCTAGGAACCATGCCAAGTTCACTGATGAACTTTCTGATCCATACAGCCTCCTTTGCTGCATTGGACGCAACGATATACTTGGCCTCTATGGTAGAATCGGCTACTGTCTCTTGCTTTGAACTTTTCCAGCTCACAGCTCCGCCATTCAGGAAAAACACAAAACCCCGATTGCGATCTGGAGTCATCTTTATCAGTTTGGAAGCTAGCATCAGTGTAACCCTTTACAATGAGCTTTTCCTCGGCTCCATATACTAAGAATGAATCCTTAGTCCTTCTCAAGTAGTTAAGGATGTTCTTGACAGCAATCCAGTGACTATCACCGGGATCTGACTGGTACCTACTCGTCATGCTCAAAGCATATGAGACATCTGGTCGAGTACATAGCATGACATACATGATAGATCCAATTGTAGATGCATGTGGAATCTTAGTCATGCAATTCCTTTTATCTTGTGTGGAAGGACATTGAGCCATAGATAGGCTTATACCATGCGACATAGGCAAGAATCCTTTCTCGGACTCTTGCATATTTAAGCGTCTTAACACTTTATCTATGTATGTACTCTGACTTATGTAACACCCCTAAATATCATGTATTCTGACTTAGCTAAATTCTTTGAATACGTTGTATGTTCTGTTACAGAAATGGTGATAGATTGAGTTAGAATAAGTATTTTGAGATTCTGGCTATACCGGGGAACTCGGTAGAACCTAAGGAAGAAATAGGTGAAATCTAAACTGTCACATTTACTCTGGCTAAGTTAAGACCTATTGGGAATTCTTAGAAATCACAAGGGTATTTTAGTCTTTTTACGTCCTCAATGGCAATTTTGTGATTCTTCCTTGAAGTGAGGGGCAAATTAGGCATTTCAATTTCCCCTCCCTCTTGAAATAGGGAACCGACCCCCTTGGATGACACAAGGTCATCTTCCCCAAATTTGAAGACAAGTCTCCATAGCTAAGCTTGCTTCAAGCTTTCAAGGTCCAAAAGTAAGTATTTTTATTCATTCTTTGACTTAGGTTATTTGATGGTTATTGATCACTATGATCTCTTCTTCAATCCTATGGTATTAGTTTCTTGAGAAACTCATTTTCATCTTTGAGAATCAAGAACACAAATTCTAAAGTTCTTGTATGATTTGGTTGTTTTGAAGGAAGTTGAAGAGGAAGTTTTCATAAGGATTTTGGTTGGTTTGATATCACCTCAAACCTAGTTCTTGTCCCAAATCATTGCTAGGTGAGTGTGGGTTGATTTGTGTTATGGTATGGTGTTATTTAGGGTGTAAGTTTAAGTCTTGAAGATAAGAACTTCTATGTGTTAAGGTTGTTTTTGAATGTTTGGATTGTTACTTGTATTCAATGGTATGGATGTATAAGAATGATTGGATTTGCTACTTGTTATTCAATGAAATGAATGAATGAATGGATGGATGGATGAATGGATGAATGAATGGATGAATGAATAGAGTTTAAGATAAGAGGTGCATGATCAAATGTTGATTTTTTTATGTCTGTGAATAGATTCACAATAGTGTGTGAATAGATTCACAATAGTGTGTGAATAGATTCACAAGACCTGTGAATAGCATTTTGAACGTGTGAATAGCACTGTGAATCGATTCACAACATTTTGTGAATAGATTCACAGACCTGTGAATAGCATTTTGAACGCGTGAATAGCACTGTGAATCGATTCACAACATTTTGTGAATAGATTCACAGACTTGTGAATAGCATTTTGAACGCGTGAATAGCACTGTGAATCGATTCACAACATTTTGTGAATAGATTCACAGACCTGTGAATAGCATTGTGAACTCGTGAATAGTACTGTGAATCGATTCACAGATCCAAGAATAGCATTGTGAATAGATTCATAATAGTGTGTGAATAGATTCACAAGACCCATGAATAGCATTGTGAATAGATTCACAATAATGTGTGAATAGATTCACAATAGTGTATGAATAGATTCATTAAGAGATTCATTGAATAGATTCACATAGGCTTGAAATGATAACTTAGTACAATGAAGGGATGTGTAACTAAGTGGAAGTGGTTGAGAGGATTGAGCATAATACTTGTGTGGTTCAATCATAAATTGAGAGGATTGAGTACAATGTTTGTGTAGTTTAAATCTTGTATTGATTAAATGTGATGTTATTATGATATTATGATTGAGCATGATATGAATATGAAAGCATTGCATTGCATGGTGAGATGGCCTAACCGGAAGGGGTTAGTGTACAATATGTGAGAGATTACCTAACCGGAAGGGGTTAGATGAAAGAATAAGCGGTGCATAATTACTTGCATTGCATAGTGAGATGGCCTAACCGGAAAGGGTTAGTGCACAATACTTGAGGGGTGCCTAACCTACGGGGTTAGATGGAAACAGAATGACATAAAACATTGCATATTGCATATTGCGAGGGCCTAACCGGAAGGGGTTAGTGCACAACAAGAGGAGTGGAGAAAGAAAAAGTGTGAAGAAAAGGTGTGAACATCATGTGCATTCATAAACTCATTGCATACGTTGGTTTGATATTACTTGATATATTGAATTGTGTGTGTATGCTTGCATTCTAATTACATGCATACTTTATATACAAGTTTTATTCACATTCACTGGGAAGTTATTTCTCACCCCCTCTTTCTCAGATTCGCAGGATCACCCCGGACCCTCTACGGGTTAAGTATGGAGGATTCTATGATACTTGTATTTTGGTGGAGTGAGCTCCATTATGTATTTATAATATGTTAATATTTTAGTGTGCTCAGTCAGGATAGTGTCTAGTATACACTTGTATAATGTACGTACTCTGATAATATTTTGAATGAGATAATGTTTTGAATGAGATCGGAGATCTCTTGTTGATGTATATATATATATATATATATATATGTACTCTGGTTGGTTTGAATGATTGTTTGGAATCCGCTATTTATCTATGACGTTTGGGAACATACGAGAAACAAAGGAAACGCTGCCGAATTTTATATGTAATAAAGAAAAAAAAAATATTCCACGTAAGACTTATCAGTAGTAAATAATAGGTCTTACAACTTAGGCCAAGTAGTCTCCTTGATCTATCTCTATAGATCTTGATACCTAGTACATAAGTAGCTTCGCCCAAGTCCTTCATTGAAAAATAGTTCCCTAGCCAAGTCTTTACCGATTGCAAGGTAGGGATGTCATTCCCGATGAGTAGTATGTCATCCACATACAACACCAGAAAGACAATTGTGCTCCCACTAACCCTCTTGTAGACACAAGGTTCATCTTCATTCTTGATGAAACTAAACTCTTTGATTGCATTGTCGAAACGAAGATTCCAACTCCTGAAAGCTTGCTTTAATCCATAAATGAATCATTGTAGCTTACACACCTTTCTAGCATCCTTTGGAGTGACAAAACCCTCTGGTTGTGTCATGTACACATCCTCAAGGAGATTTCCATTTAGGAAAATGGTTTAGACATCCATCTGAAATCACAAAGTGAAACATAAGAAGGGGGTTGAATTGTGTTTTTTAACCTTTTTGGAAAACTTTTTCTTTAGCTAAAGTTCAAACAAGAATCTTGATGAAACTTAAAAAGAAATGGACGAATATGAAAAGCTTCTCAGTTCGTTGGACGTAGAAAAGGCTTTTGTGAAACTTCTTTTGGTCACAGTTGAAAAGTTTTAAGTTTAACTTGAAAACTTTGTTAAGAAAACAATGACAATCCCTAGATGTTAGTGAATAAATAAAACACAAGTAGAAGGAAGAGAAGCTCACACCAAATGTTTATCTTGGTTCACTCTCACAACCCGAAAGCTATGTCCAGTCCCTTCAACGAGAAAGATTTTCCACTAATCTTCACAAAGATTACAAGTATTCTCCATCTCTTCAGGTACACAAGTATTCTCAAACCTCTTCAGGTAATACAAGTATTCTCAAACCTCTTTAGGTTATACAAGTAATTTGAATAAAGGATGTTGTAAATAACACTTGAGATTAACTCACAATAGGTGAGGATAAAGAATAATTCTCAAGAAAGAAAACTTTAAACAATAGTGTAAAGAATAGAAAGAATGTGAGCTATTAATGTTTTTCTCCTTTGATCACTTACGACCTCTTGTTTCTTTCTTCGAAGGCTTTTGTATTTATAGACAACGAGCACTTGGAGTAGTCTTCATAAGCTTCTTCGTCCAACGGAAACATTTATTACCGTTCTGAGCAGCATTAAATGCATACGCTGATATCATGTTGAGCTTCTTCTGAAAAGTGACTTTGATTATCAGATACTACCAAAAATATGATATCTTAGTTCTAATTTATTTGAACGCGCAGAAAGTTCCTTATTTGCTGGTCTTTGTAGTTGTTAGCAATATCAGCTAAACAGCTCAGTTGACTTCTTTTTGCCGCATACTTTGTTAGAGGTCTCTTCAGCATTTAATGAAGAACAGTTCTAGTTATTTGAATTCGAGCTTTGGATGGAAGTTTGAACCTGAGCTTTATTCAAGGAAGCTTTGGACGATCCAATATAATATAATAAAGTAATTAAGAGTATATTGGACGCATACCAATTTTATTCAAAATACGAGTCAAATTGGACGCTCACTGATAAACATATTTTATATGCATAATTTAGCACCTCTCATTGGTCTATTCTTATGAAATTATTGCATATATGAAGTGAAAATTGCATAATTCCTCATATATTGGTTATGTTGTTACAAATTGAGCAGAATACCCGAAGGACTATTCAAAGCAGTTGTTGAACCAAAATATCATGAACTTGGATGTTGATATCAGTATAGCTCAAACAAAAGAGAAATGAAGACCTAAACTCAGTGAATTTTGGGTTACATCAAATTCAGGACAAATCAGAAAATTCCTACTCAAACCTATACTCGGTTATTTGGTGATTTATCAAGATCTAACCGTTGGATGTAGCTGAAATTTTGATATGTCATTCATGACATCATTCTCTATGACTTTCATAGAAATGAAGATTTCCAGATTAGCACCGGAAGTGGGTCAAAATTAGGCAACAAGTTGGTGGCTGTCATTATTGATATAATATGAGTAGTTTCGGAAAAAAGGTCAGAGCTCAAGATCCAACCGTTAGATCTGGCTAAATTGTTTACATGTTCTTCACGACTGCATGTGCTACAACTTTCATGAAGAGAAGATTTCCAAATTATGACAGGAGCAATGACGAATTTGGTAATCTTCGGAGCTGAAATTTCAACCCATGTGCAAAGAGATTTGACAAAATTGTAATTGAATAGTTCTAGCCTTTGCCTAGAAAAGGAAGGCATTTGCCACCCTTAAGGGCATCCCATTTCTGAATTCTCTCATTGTAGTTTGAGTTAGGGGTGAAACTTTGATAAATTGTGAGATTTATACTTTAATTTTAAGGTTAGATCTTCCAATTTGTTTAAAGTAAATCCCAAAGCTCTTGTAGTTTGTATAATATAATCTTCATCTTATTCAAGTTTCTTCATCTTGATGTCTAGTTAAGGTTCTTCCTAGAGTTAGGGGTGAAGCTTTCATAAATTGTGAGATTTATACTTTGATTTCAAGGTTAGATCTTCCAATTTATTTAAAGTAAATCCCAAATCAGAGTCTGTTGTGTTCTTGTTAATACCAACAACCACTTTCATTTCTATCATGCTTTTCACTTGTTCTTTTGTTTCCTTTAATATAATGAGTAGCTAAATTTCTATACTAGGATTGCAATTTGAACTCACACGTAATTTGATTCGTTTATCATATCCAAGAGAAGGTTGATTATCTTGAATTGTTTATCTTACTTGTTCTTAATGCTTTTAATTAATTGGCCATTAATTAAATTGAATTGATAAACCTTAAGCAACTTGACAAAGGGATTTTGGTTTTAGATCTAGGTAAGATAACATATGATCTTTGTGCGAAAGCCTTGAGTTTATATAGGATAGACATATACCTATATGACATATGTAATCATTAATGAAATCAGAACTTAATAAATTCTTGATTATTTGATAGACATAGACATATAATTTATCATTAATTAAGGATATTTCTATTTGACCATCGAAAGAGGCTTATAGATAAATTAAGGATTTCTAGTTAACAATTCAGATAATTAATTGATCTTAGATAGAAGTAAGAGAATCAAGTAAAGTGTGAGGAATAATTGCAATCCTTGGCTTAGTTAATTTGATCATTAACTTTATTTTTCTTGTTTACTTTAATCTTTAGTCTTTCATAAATCATCTCTTATTAAGTTGTTTAAATAAGATTGAGTTTTGCAAACTTTTAGTAGATAGTCAAATTTAGAATTAATCCCTGTGGGTTCGACACTTTCTTACTATTATATTACTTGATTTGCGATAACGTATACTTGCGTTCTGATTTACCACATCACTCACTAATAAAGATTAGTTACAACTATGTTTCCTTATCAGAGTATTATCAGCATATTCTTAAGCCAGATAAACATTATCGGATTATCATTTTGTTATGCACAGATTAAGTAAAACTTACTTGTTCATTCTTATTTAATTACTTTGTTATCTTCAATACTTTGAGAGTCTTAATTCTTTAAACTACTTTGGTTCCAAAATCAATTTCTCAATTTATCTTTGGTTCCAACACCATCTGCTAGATTTCATACTCGTGGTAAGCTGCAATAACAAGCTAGATCCGAATGGATTTAAGCATGACAACTGGGGAAAAGGTTTCATCATAGTCCACACCATGAATTTGTTTGAAACCTTTAGCCACCAATCGCCCCTTAAAGGTATGCACGTTATCATCCATGTCAGTCTTCTTTTTGAAGATCCATTTGCACCCAATGGGTTTTACCCATTCAGGTGGGTCCATCAAGGTCCAAACTTGGTTGGTATACATGGATTCCATCTCAGATCTCAAGACATTTCCTAGAGTCCGGGCCTGTTATGGCCTCCTCATAAATCGTAGGCTCATCTTGATACATGAGCATTACGTCACCAGGTTGTGCCACTTGAATAGGTTGTTGTTCCACAACATTTTGTGGAGCTTGCACCTCTTCCACCATAGGTTTATTTCCACTTTGTGGTACTTGAATTTCTTGAAGTTCTATATTCCTCCCATTGGTTCCTTTGGAGATAAACTCTCTCTTTAGGAATACAGCAGTTCGTACGACAAACACTTTTCCTTTGGAGGGATTATAGAAATAATATCCCTTGGTTTCTTTGGGATACCCCACAAAGAGACATTTATTCGATTTGGGACCGAGCTTATCAGAAATTTGACATTTCACATAAGCCTCAACCCCAAATCTTCATAAAAGACACACTGGGACGCCTCTCGGTCCATATCTCATATGGTGTCTTTTGAATCGTTTTATATGGAACACAGTTAAGTGTGAAAGCAGCTGTTAATAGAGCATGTCCTCAAAAGGAGTTTGGAAGATCTGCATGACTCATCATAGATCGAACCATGTCTAACAATGTCCAGTTCCTACTGTCAGAAACACCGTTCCATTATGGTGTTCCAGCGGGAATGAGTTGGGATAAAATCCCACATTCTTTTAGATAGTCATCAAATTCCTAGCTTAAGTATTCACCACCTTAATACTTTTTCCAAGCTGGTTTTGTACTTCATTCTTGAATTCTTTGAACTTTTCAAATGATTTTGATTTGTGTCTCATTAGATACACAAACCCATATCTACTGAAATCATTAATAAATATAATGAAATATTGAAAATCACCTCTAGCCATTGTGTTTAGGGGTCCGTATACATCACTATGTATGAGGCCCAAAAGATCATTAGCCCTTTCCCCTTTTCCAGGAAACGGGGCCTTAGTCATCTTGCCCAATAAACAAGGTTCACATGCCTCTTATGATTCAAAATCAAATAAGTCCAAGAATCCATCTTTGTGGAGTATGGATATACGATTCTCATTTATTTAGCCTAAACAACAATGCCAGAGATAAGTAGGGTTCATATCATTTGATTTGAACCTCTTAGTATTAATGTTATAGACGAACATGCCTAGATCAAGAACATATAGTCCATTGTATAATTGTGCACTACCAAAAAACATATCATCCATGTAAATAGAACAACATTTGTTCTTTATAATTGTTGAAATTATAGCGTTTTAGGTAGGGAAAGAGTAAAAGAGAGAAGAAATACTAATGAATAATATGAGATTGGATTGATTTGGTGTGTTGTAAAATACAAAGCACTAACCCCTATTTATACTAATAATTAGGTCAAGTACTAGTTTAGTACTACTAGTACAAGCCCAAGCCCACTAAGACAATAAGAATCCTAACCCTAATTAGAAAAGGAAACAAATCAGGAAACATAATGAAATTAGGAAATAACTCCTAAGGTTGCTATTTATAAGTAGCACGCAATGGTATGGTGAAAAGACCTAGCCTAAGTCTTATGGGTTTGTTTAACATGAGCTTGGCCCGCGAGGGATTGAATCTAACTCTCTTTCCTCATGCTCCAATTACTCTACTCTAAGTATGTGACCCTATAGGTTCTCATAACGTTGGCAATAATATAAAATCATATTTAATATTATAAACAATGAGCAGTGTCTAGCAACACTCATTGCTACACAAGTAATGAGAAAGTCAATGGTTTGACATAACCTTTCCGTGGTCAATGTTACCATGTAGTCTAGTCCATTTGTCCAGATATCTTGATTAAATACAAGGCATGGAACGTGCTATCCTTGTACTGTTCAATCTTTGGTTTCTTGATCTCCGAGTAGACATACTAAGACGAATGAGATTAATATCTCATATTGATTCATTTGAGCATGGCCATGCATTTTCAGTCTCACTCTTATCAGGGCCTCCACAGATATCGCTCTCGTTAAGTAGGAGGGACAAATCCTATCTAAGCCACCCTCATCCCTCTGCCTGGTTAGCAGTATGTCCAATAGCCATCTTAATAATCTCCTTGTTACAGGGGACGTTTGACGGTATCAAGTTATACAACTCCTCATGTAGAGAACTGTAGTGCCATCAAGTCAAAGGACCACATACACCATTGTCACTGTGAGAATCACTTATGACATTCACGTAACGATCTATGCAGCATTCTCATGGTGGGTCAATCCTGTACAACATTACTCTAATGTGTACCCATGTGAAGACCTGATATCTCATATCTATGACCCGTGAGATATAGTCATCAGTCTACGTACATATTAGTCTCAATGTATTGCCATTGTCCTAAATGACAATAATACTCGACTAGGGATATTTAAGAATAGCATTCTAATTAGTGCCAAAAATATCTCACTATCAAGTCATGATGTGTAGAACTTGTGTTGAATGATAATGCTTGTCTGTAACATGGTTGGTTTACTTTAGAGAGTTATTTTCTTTGAATATGTAATTTCGTTGTGCAACCACCATGAGCCAGCCTCCTTGCACACACCACCTACATCAGTGCCTCCATCCTTTACCCAACACAAGCCTCCACCAACCCTAGGTCCTTGCAGCAAGCTTCATCCATTGCCATAAAAGCCAACTTCTAAAACAATACACCAACACCTGCACTTACCCAAACCTCCAAACCGAGACCTTTGCAATTTAAAAAATAGAACAATACTTCAGTCACCATGAAACAACCAACGCACACCAAGCCCATGCACAAAACCTACCCCCTGCACCACCAAGCCAAAAACAAAGCACCTCCATGCTCACCGAAAAACACAACCCGAAGCCATCCACAAACAACCAAAACCACCACAGTACCCCCACTGTCTTGTCTTTAAACGCAATGCTCACAACCCCAACAACCATCAAACAACACCCAAAGTCAGCAAACACGAATCCAAACCTCTACAGCATCCGTGTCCAACCAACCACTTTCACACAAGATCACATTCTCGACTAACCAATCATCCCTTCCTGTGGTCACCATTTCTGACTGATCACCTTTACCGAGGTTCCTCAGTGACCGATCGAGCATCCTTTCAAGTCAACCAACCAATCCTTTTCTCTATCAATCGTATATGACCAATCAACCTTTTAGATCTCAAAAACCAGCCGACCAAACCTTACATTTAACCGATCATGTCCGACTGATCAAACCTTTTTCCCTTATCTCTACCAACTACCTGATCACTGATTGATCAGGTCTTTCCATTTCTCATCTCCAATTGATTGATCGGGTCCTTCCCAATATGCTCGGATGGCCAACCTACTGATTAGTCCCTTCTTTTTTTTTTCTTCGTTGTTGTTAGTTTCATGGTTTTCTTGGTATCTAACATATTGCTTTTAGTTTTTAAATAAATATGTATGCAACGACCAATGATACTGATTGTACAACTTTGTGCCATCATCAGTGTCATTAGGATACGTTAAGGTTTATTGAGCAGCCCAGTGTTGTCTTGAATCCCGTGCAAGAGTGGACATAAATTTGGAAATAATCCAGTGAATCAATTTTTCTTTAATTTTAATGAGCTTTCAACCTTTCAATAAGTCTTAAAAATTTTAATTATCCATGCAACAACCAATGAGATTGATTGTACGACCGATCTTGTACCATCTTCATTGTCATTTGGATTCGTAAGGGTTTATTGTGCAGCCAAGTGTCATCTTGAATCCTGTGCAAGAGTGGATTTAATTTAGCAAATAAAGAATATCATTTATTTTTCGGGACTTAGGGCCTACTGTCTTTTATATTTCGAGCACAAGAGCCCCCTGTTATTTCTTTTTAATCTTTTCTAAATTAAAATCAAGCAAACCACAATCATTTTCTATAAAAGGCTATGTGGCTTTGAATTCCCCATTGTACCAGGGGATATGTGATAAACACTATTCGCACACGTTATTAATCCCTCATATTTAGTACTTTATACCTCTTTTGTGCTTAATTTATTAGAATTGGTATTGGACTATTGGCAAGTGTACCAAGTCGTCCAAGTAATAAAGTGATAAGAGAGTTAGCGTCCCACAGAGATTGTGTTCGTCAATCACCAATTCACTCAATCAATACTATCTAAGCTAATCAAATACTTTGGGTTGAAGGGAGTTCACAAGGGAACCACCAAAAAGACTAAACAACTAATCAACAGAAAGTAATAAGCAAAACAAATGCTAATAAAATAAGATGGAAAAGAATCAATATGAGATGAGTTAGAGGTTCGATTTCATTTATCTCTTCACTTGTAATTGAAAATCCTCAAATTAATCGAATTTTCTTTCTTGAATTGATGGTGAGAACTACTAAAATAATCAATGCCCAATCCCTTGGTGCACCAATTCTCTTAAACGCCTAAGATAAAATTAATCCCTTAATCAAATTTCAAACATTCAAGGCATAAAAAGATAAAAGTTCCCTTAAGCACCACACAAATTGATAGTTCTATTACTAGACTCAATCAGTTCATGGTATTTATCATATAGCTCAACCATACATTAGTTTTCCAACATAATCCATGGATGCTCAATCAATTCATGAGTGCCCAATTCACAAAAGCATTAAGAACAATGATAAATACTCAATCCAATGAAGAGAAACTTAGATTAATCAAAGAAATCCAACTACATGGTCTAAGACAAACTACATCTACCCCGTAACTAAAGGGGTTTAACTACTCATAGAGAAAGAAAGCACTAGAGATGAAAAGAGAGAAGAGATCCCCATTAGCACGCCTTGGAGTTGGGTGATAATCCTCAAGCTCTTGAAACCATGTTGTTTTCTCCTCCCTTAGGTCATTCGTCATCCCTCTCTCCAAAAGATTCAAAACCTTCAAAATCCCATTAGTTTAATTTTTATATTGCTGAGATTGTTGATCAATCAATTTGAGACACTTATGTTAGCTTTGTATTAGGCTTTATTAGATGTTTATTGTGCCCAATATTAGTATTTTAGATGAGTTTAATGTTGTTGGGCTTCATAGGGTTTTAATGTAAATATTGGATAATTTTCGAATTTTGATGCATTTTGACCTTTCTTCCTTGGTTAGGCCATAACTTGGGACTCGGTGATCCAATTGAGGTGATCGTGGTGTCTTTGGAAACCGAAGACAATGATCTACAAGTTTCATGAAGAACTCAAGAGTTGGATCGGACTTCTAAGGGTCCAAAACATCCCTGCAATGCAGAGTGGGTTTGCTGTCAGGAAAATCTGGGCAGTGTGCACATATTGGACTACATTGTGAGTTATAGGCCTCCTCTTAGGCTGAAACTTGGCCATTGGAAAGAGAAGACCCATATCTCCAACTTCACTGAAGACCACTTAGTCAATAGATGTCGTTTTAGGCATGATAATGAAGCTACAAGTTGGTTTGAATTTGGAAACACGTTCTGCCAACCTAACATGAGGTAGGTTCAGTGTTTTTGGCATATCTGGAGTTCTAAACGTCCAAATGGCATGATTCAAATTGCAAAATTTCAAGGAGACAACTGGCTCCAACTTTCATGAACACCTAAAAGTCAAAATACACCATCTAGGTGATGAAAATGAAGCCAGAAGTCGGATAAAAGTTGTTGACTAAAAGCCACCAACCATACACCAACCCACCTACCATGCACCAACCCACCAACCATGCATCAAGCTTCCATTTTTGACAATTTTCATATTTTTATAGCTTGTATTCAGATTATGTACATGTACAAATTGGCTTCTAGGATTAGTATAAATAGAGCCAACCTCTTTGTATTAGAGGGATTCAATTTTTAAGTAAGTTTGAAGAAAGTTTGAGTATTTGTGAGAGTTTTCTTTCTCTTCTTCTCCATTCTCTTTACAATTTCGTTTTTGTTATTTTATTTCTGAGTTCTTCCTGCCCATCCATGGAAGGCTAGGCTCTCATAATCAATCCAAGGGATTAGCCATCTTGATGTTTAATTTGGAGATCTTGTTTCGCTTGTTCATATTGCTTAATTGTTATTCAAGTTTCTCTTCTTCCTCTTTTAATTTTGATCTAGATTGAATTGCTTAATTTGATTTGGATGTTTATGTGGTAATAGCTTTATTATCATGTATTCAAAGAGGATCACATAGAATAAACAATTTATTAAAGCTTTTTGATGGATTGTTTAGCTTGGTTAAATTCTGAATCTTAAGTTAATCTATGTTTGGATGGTGCTTACTTTATCTAACCTTGGTTAATTAAATCCTAGATGCTTATCTAGTAGAGGATTCTTGGATCATGTTGAGGCGTCTTGATATGATCTAAGGCCAAGAACACGGTTAGCAATTAAGTGAATTCCTTGTGATCAATGATGGATTAAACTCAAGATCGGTAAAATTTCCTTGGATTGGTTAATTTGTTAATTGCATTTCTTTAATTCAACTAGTGTATTATCTTTTCAAATCATCAAAACCCCCCCTTTTAACTATCTTGATTTGATTAAATCTTTGTTCTTTTTGGATCCTTGAGAGACGATTCGGTTCATGCTCTATACTACAAATTAGTTTGCGGACCGGTAATTATTATTATTTGACGGGGTCCCGACAACCTCTTGTCAATTGTGTATCAATAAGTCAGCCAACTCTCAAGCGCTAGTTGTTGGGCGAGCGCACGCAAGTGACCGAAAAAATGCATGAGATGCTGACCGTAAGCGCTCAAGTGCTGATTTGTGGGTGCTCAAGCACTGGAGGAATGCAACATATATGTCTTTAATTCTCCTTCTATGAGTACCAAAAAGAAAGGAAAAAATATTTGATGAAAACATAATCTCAAAAGCTAGAAACAAAGCAAAATTAAACTAAGGAAACTAAATCAACTAAACACAAACAAACAAACTCTAACTACACTATTTTACATAAGAAACACTAAATCTAAGGTTATGTTCAAGCAATTTACTTATGAATAACAATATAATTAGTACCAATATCAATTGGCTTTGTTTTGTAAGTTTGGGTTTCAATGGGCTTAATTGAAATTTTTTAGCATTTCGTGGTTTTTGACACTGTCTCTATATTTTAGCCATATCTTAAGTTGTATACATCTAAAAATTGTGAACTTTACATTTTAGGAAATATAAGAGGAATCTGTACAACTTTCATGAAGAGATCAGAAGCTGAATTGGATGTATAGTGGGCTGAATTAGGCCTGGAATTCAAAGCAATGATGCTATTGCTAAAACCTGACCCACGTGGAATCAATGAGCCATATCTTGGGTTTTAGATGTCCAATGGAGCTGAAACCAAAGCCAAATGAAAGCCAAAACACAGGGATACAACTCTCATGAAGATCATTTTCTCAAACTATGGCGTTTTGATCATGTGCTAACCACGTGAAGTCGGAAGACGTTTTAGATTACCTTATTGGACTAATTTGGGCATAACTTTCTCATCTTAAGCCCAAATTAGGAAAATAAAATGGCTACTTAAAGCTTAGAGGTTCTAGTTTATTCCTAATCCAATGGAATTCTTGTAAATTGTAGTTTAGTATCCTCTCTATAAAGGAAAGACATAACACGAAAATCATCTTCACTTTCCCTCATTTTGTAATTTTCAAATTTCTCCATTTCCCTCCATTTCTCTCCCTTTTCTCTCATCCTCCACAAGATTCCTTGGAGTGCATCCATGGAAGGATAATTGTGCTTGATCAATCCTTAAATCCATAGGGAATTCGGTTTTGATCTTGAGGCTTTGCTTTGTAATTTCGAATTTGAATGTTCTATTGATTGAATTTGCTTCTTCTCTTGTTTCTCAATTTGATCTTCATGATTAGAGCTGTCTGTTGTGATGAGATTCGATTGGATCTATATTCTAATTGAGAATTGTGATAGGATTTTGGTTGATCAATCTTGATTTTATCACAAGAAGATTAGAGATCAATACTTGTAGATTTGTTTGCATTTTGTTGATCATAATTCTGGTGATTAGATTAGTATTGTTTGCATGAATTTTGTCATCATGAAATTGTGTATTTCTTTTGCCAATCAAATTATAGATGATAATCTAGTAGAGATTTGTGGATTTAATGCAAAGATCTCGATTAGATCCAAATCAACAAATTAGTGGAAGTTTATGCAAATTTAGTGACCGATGATAGGTTAACCGAATTATCAAATGGATTTATTGGATTGATCATTGTTTAATATGATTTTTCTATGTTTAATTGCATTTTCACACATAAAAACACCTCCAATTCACATTGATTCGATTGATCTTGCATATTTGGTCCTTTGAGTGACGATTTGGGTTATACCTTATACTACAAGCTAGTGTAGGATTAAATCAGTATTTGATTGAGTTCGGTAGCTCAAATCAAATTTGGCACCGTTGCCAGGGATCAGTAGGTGCAATCAACCATATCAAGACTTTTTCTAACACTAACTCTCTGTTTGCATTAGTTTTATGTTTTTCTATTTTTTCAGTATTTTCAGGGCGCTAAAGTGTCCAAGTGGTGCATCAACTATGAAGTCTTGAGCAGATACTTGGTTTCCAAAGGTTTGAGGCCATTCTGAGTAGGGTGATCTTCTAAGGATCAGGCATTCAGATTTAAGCCAAATTCCTTCACCTGGTATGACTTTTGAGACTTTCAAGACACATAGGTAATTAAATTTCTTTTAGCTCTGATTGCCCTAAATTTTGGTAAGTGCCTAGGCACTCCTAGCCCCAAAATCCATCATTTAGACAACTTTTTCAAATTTTTTTAAGTTATTACTTTGCACCATAATTTTCTAGACTAGTGTAGCTTTTCACCCAGTGGTGGTCTCATTTTTTAAAAATCTCTATATAGGTTTTTTGTAATTGTTTTGTGTGATTTTTATACTTGTTTTGTGATTTTGGTGTTTTGAGTTATACTAATGTTTTTTGGTGTATGACTAGGTCTTCCAATCTCCATAACATACTTGACTTGGATCCTGAGATTGAGAGAACCTTGTACACACTAAATAGGGCTCGTAGGCTTGGTGAGAAAATTGCATCTTCCTTAGATCATAGCATTTTTAAGAAGACATTTGTAGATTCTAACTTTGCATCTGTTAGTGATCAATCAATTTGAAACACTTATGTTAGCTTCGTACTAGGCTTTATTAGATGTTTATTATGCCCAATATTAGTATTTTAGCTGAGTTTAATGTTGTTGGGTCTCATTGGGCTTTAATGCAAATTGTGAATAATTCTTGGATTTTGATGCATTTTGACCTTTGAGGTGATCCATTTGAGGTGATATTGGTGTATGTGGAAAGCTAACACAAGGCTCTACAAGTTTCATGAAGAACTCAAGAGCTAGATCAGACTTCTAAGAGTTCAAAATAGCCCTGTAAGTCAGAGTGGGTTTGCTGTCCCTGGAATCTGAGCAGTGTACACATATTGGACTATATGGTGGGCTATAGGCCTCCTTTTCAGCTAAAACCGGTGCCATTGGAAAGATAAAACCCATATCTCCAACTTCACTGAAGACCATTTAGTCAATAGTTGTTATTTTAGGAGTAATTATAAAGCTGCAAGTTGGTTTGAATTTCGAAACACGTTCTGTCAACTTGATTTGAGGTAGGTACAGTATTTTTGGAATATCTGGAGTTGTAAAAGTCCAATTGGCATGAAACTAACACCAAAAGTTCAAGGAGACAATTGTCTACAACTATCATGAAGACCTCCAAGACAAAATACATCGTTTAGGGCATAAAAGTCAAGCTGGAAGTCAGAGAAGAGTTACTGACTAGAAGCCACCAACCGTGCACCAACCCACCAACCATGTATCAAGCTACCATATTTGACAATTTCCATGTTTTTACAGCTTGCATTTATATTATTTTCATTTACAAATTGGCATCTAGGATTAGTACAAATAGAGCCATTCTCTTTGTATTATACATCAATGAAATTTGAAGTAAGTTTGGGTATTTGTTTAAAGAAAGTTTGAGTATTTGTGAGAGTTTTCTTTCTCTTCTTCTCCCTTCTCTTTAGAATTTCATTTTTGTTCTTTATTTTTTGAGTTCTTCCTTTCCATCCATGGAAGGCTAGGCTCTTATAATCAATCTAAGGGATTAACCATCTTGATGTTGAATTTGGAGATCTTGTTTCGCTTGTTCATATTGCTTAATTGTTATTCAAGTTTCTTTTCTTCCTCTTTTGATTTTTATCTAGATTGAATTGCTTAATTTGATTTAGATGTTGATGTGATAATTACTTTATTATCATGTATTCAAAGAGGATCACAAAGACTAAACAATATATCAAAGCTTTTTGATGGATTATTTAGCATGGTTAAATTCTGGATCTTAAGTTAATTTATGTTTGGGTGTTGCTTACTTTATCTAACCTTGGTTAACTAAATCCTAGATGCTTATCTAGTAGAGGATTCTTTGTAACATCCCTAAATTTAGATTCCAAGCTTATTTCTAGCTTAACTAAATCATATGGAAGTCCTAGTGTAATTTTCTGAAATTGGGATAAATTGAGAATTTTTAGAAACGCCAAGGGTATTTTGATCTTTTTACATCCTCAGTGGCAATTTTGTGATTTCTCATTCAAGTGGACGGCAAAGTTGACAATTCAACTTTACCCCCTTTTTAATGTTGGAGTCGTGCATATTGGATGACCAAGTGGTCATCTTCTCCAAAAACCTAAGCTTTCTCCATAGCCAAGGTTTTTCCAAGCTTTCAATGTCCAAAGTAAGTATTTTTACTCATCTTTTGGCTTAGCTTATTTGATGGTTATTGATCACTTTCATCTCTTCCTCAATCCTATGGTTTTAGTTTCTTGAAAAACTCGTGTTCATTTTTAGAATCAAGAAAAACCATTTTCTAAAGTTATTGTTTGGTTTGGGTGTTTTGAAGGAAGTTGAAGAAGAGGTTTTCAAAAGGATTTTGGTTGGTTTGATCTCTCCTCAAGCCTAGTTTCTTGTCCTAAATCATTGCTAGGTGAGTGTGGGTTATTTGTGATATTATATGGTGTTGTGATCAATCGATTTGAGACACTTATGTTAGCTTTGTATTAGGCTTTATTAGATGTTTATTGTGCCCAATATTAGTATTTTAGATGAGTTTAATGTTGTTGGGCTTCATTGGGCTTTAATGCAAATTGTCAATAATTTTCGGATTTTGATGCATTTTGACCTTTCTTCCTTGGTTAGGCCATAACTTCTGACTCGGTGATCCATTTGAGGTGATCTTGGTGTCTTTGGAAATCTAAGACAAGGCTCTACAAGTTTCATGAAGAACTCAAGAGCTGGATCGGACTTCTAAGGGTCCAAAATATCCCTGCAATGCAGAG
Source organism: Styphnolobium japonicum (assembly GCA_023212625.1). Classification (NCBI taxonomy): domain Eukaryota; kingdom Viridiplantae; phylum Streptophyta; class Magnoliopsida; order Fabales; family Fabaceae; genus Styphnolobium; species Styphnolobium japonicum. The sequence goes on from JALBWW010000011.1 coordinate 17,942,068, forward strand.
TGGGTTTACTGTCATGGAAATCTAGGTAGTGTGCAAATATTGGACTGCATAGTGAGTTATAGGCCTCCTCTTGGGTTGAAACGTGGCTATTGGAAAGATAAGACCCATATCTCCAACTTCACTGAAGACCATTTAGTCAATAGATGTCGTTTTAGGCATGATTATGAAGCTACAAGTTGATTTGAATTTGGAAACACGTTCTGCCAACCTAACTTGAGGTAGATGCAGTGTTTTTGGTATATCTGGAGTTCTTATAGTCCAAATGACATGATTCCAATTGCAAAATTTCAAGCAGACAACTGGCTACAACTTTCATGAGACCTCCAAGCCAAAATGCACCGTCTAGGTCATGAAAATTAAGCCAGAAGTTGGATAAGAGTTGCTGACTAAAAGCCACCAACCATACACCAAGCCACCTACCATGCACCAATCCACCAACCATGCATCAAGCTTCCATATTTGACAATTTCCATGTTTTTACAGCTTGTATTCAGATTATGTACATGTACAAATTGGCTTCTAGGATTAGTATAAATAGAGCCAATATCTTTGTATTATGATGATTCAATTTTAAGTAAGTTTGAAGAAAGTTTGAGTATTTGTGAGAGTTTTCTTTCTCTTCTTCTCCATTCTCTTTAGAATTTCATTTTTATTCTTTTATTTTTGAGTTCTTCCTTCCCATCCATGGAAGGCTAGGCTCTTATAATCAATCTAAGGGATTAGCCATCTTGATGTTTAATTTGGAGATCTTTTTTTACTTGTTTATATTGCTTAATTGTTATTCAAGTTTCTCTTCTTCCTCTTTTAATTTTTATCTAGATTAAATTGCTTAATTTGATTTAGATGTTGATGTGATAATAGCTTTATTATCATGTATTCAAAGAGGATCACAAAGACTAAACAATATATTAAAGCTTTTTGATAGATTGTTTAGCTTGGTTAAATTCTAGGTCTTAAGTTAATCTATGTTGGATGGTGCTAACCTTGGTTAATCAAATCCTAGATGCTTATCTATAGAGAATTCTTGGATCATGTTAAGGCTTCTTGATGTGATCTAAGGCCAAGAACATGGTTAGCAATTAAGTGAATTCCTTGTGATCAATGATGAGTTAAACTCAAGATCGGTAAATTTCCTTGGATTAGTTGTTTCTTTAGATTTGTTTACAACTTTAAGTCTCATACTTTTATTAATCTTGTTAATCAACAACAAAAGCCCCCTTTTTCTAATTATCTTGATCTAATTAAATCTTTGTTTTTGGATCCTTGAGAGACGATTCGGTTCATGCTATATACGACAAATTAGTTTGCGAACCGGTAAATTTTATTTATTTGACGGGTCTCGACAACCTCTTGTCAAATTTGGCGCCGTTGCCGGGGATCCATGGTAACTATTTGATTATTTCAAGATCCCATCTAACTCTAACAATTGTGTTTGTTTTGGTTTTTGAAGCTTTTTCAAGTGGAATTTGGCTGAAATTGGATGAAGGGTATCGTGTCAAGAATTTCGGTTCGGTAAACTATCTCTGATTGACATGAATTTTTGTATACTGATGGAAAACGTTATTTTGAGAAATGCTCACTAATTATAGTGAGGTCACCCTTAGTTTAGTCAAATTTCATCGTTTAAACCACTTTTTCAATTTTTTAAATTTTTTATTATTCTGTAAGATAGCATTTTTGTATATATTTCACCTTGTGATAGTCCCATAATTTTTGAAAAAATGTCTAGATATGTTTTATGTAAATTTTTAGACTTGTTTTTGTGAATTTGTGTTTTTATGTTTAATCACTAATCTGATGGAGCATAAACTTGAAGAGCTGGCTTATCTGGTGGGGCAACTGACAGTGGAACAGTATCAATTACATGTCCAAGAACCTACAAGATTTTGTAGTAATTCTTTTCATCCCATATATGCATGCCCCACATTGCAAGATGATGGTTTTATGTTTCAAGACTATTCTGTTGCTGGAGTAGGTATATTTCTTGATGAAGCACAGTACCGACAGCCAATGTATGATCCTTATTCTACCACATATAACCATGACCAGGGAGATCATCCGTGGTTCGAACCTTATGTTGAACCAATTAGTATATAACAGCAGTAAGTCCCAATAGGCATGGAATCTGAGCTTACATTAGAGGATTTGGTGAAACAATTGGCTCAGAACAACATCCAATTCCAGCAGAGAACAGAAGCTATAGTACAGAACTTGGAGACCCAAGTTGGTCAACTTACATCTTCATTGAGTCAGTTGAGCAAGCAACAGATGCAGAATTCTAATTCTGTAGAACATGAGACCATTGATGTGCATAAACCAGTTGATGATTTGTGTGCTGAATTTGCTAGTTTTACTGATTTTGATGATTCTGTTTGTTGTACTGGTTGTGATGGTGATATGTTGTGTAATGCATGTGTTGAGATTGCTGCCTTTTTGAGACATGATGAATCTTTTTCAGCAGATTATGCAGCAAATCAATCTGCAGAAGTAGTGAAGCGACCAAAATTGGAGTTCATTGTGGCTAAGAACCTCCTTACTGATGAGGAGGAGAAGTTGCTGCAAAATTTAAAGGAGAATCAAAGAGCCATCATTCTTGCAGACATTCCTAGCATTAGTCCTTACATATGCATGCATAGGATTTTACTTGAAGATGGAGTTAAGGCAATAAAGCAGCCCCAAAGGAGACTAAACCATCTGATTCTTGATGTGGTAACCCATTACACTGGCTATGGTGTGGCCGACGGGATTTTGTTGCTTCTACAATCCATAGGGAATTTTCTTTCCACACTTTTATTTCATTTTTCTGGTTGTTGTTTTCTTTTCGTTTTTACTGTTTTGCTACTGTTTTCAATCCTATTTTTGTTTTTATTTCACAATTACTATTTACTCTTTTCTATTGCTATCATTTTTGCTGTTTGTTGTCTCTGTTTTGATTTTGTTTGTTGTCTTTCATTATATTTTTTGTTTTATTTGTTGTTTTTGTTTTCTATTTAAATTTCTGTTTTGAAAAAAAAAAGGTGTGATTTTTGTGTGTTTAGGTCCCTTCCAATGGTGTTTTAAGAATTATGAAAGTCTTGAGTCTACATTAATTGAAGTTCAAGTTTCCTAACATAAGTGAATGAATTGTCTTTCTCCTTGAATTTCATATGCTTGGTGTTAGATTTTGGATTAGTGGATTAAGTTTGGCAGATACATCTATACCTTGTGAGATTTTGAACCTATTGATGAATGGATGTTGCATCTATGTCATTTTCTTCCTTTCTCGTGTGAGTTTCACTCATGGATTTTGTCACTCTAGAACTTGCTTTGATTCTTTTTGTGGCTACATTTTCATATGCATGCATGAACTTGATTGAGGCACTTTTCTTGAATTAGCTACTTTATCCAAATAGCTTACCTTGCATTTATCCCATTGTTAACCCCCTTTGAGCCTAATTGCCCATTCTTTATTCTTAGCTCATTACAAACCTTAAGTAAAAAAAGTCATGTTTTACCATCCCTTAGTGAATAGGAGAGCATTGGTTTTCTTATTGGAAGAGCTCTTTTTGCTTGAGGACAAGCCATGGTTTAAGTGTGGGGGGTGCTTATGCAAAATGTTTGGTGCAAAAAAAAAAAAAGAACAAGTGACCAATTCAAAAAAAAAAGCCAAGAGGTTGTAAAAGAAAATAATAGAAAAAGGAAGGAATGTGTTAAGAGAATGTGCATTTTATGGTTTGGGGTAAACTTCTATGCTTGTTACTTGAGTTCCTCCTTATTGCTCTTTTATTCTCTTTGGTTAAAACCTGTTATATCCATATTGTTCCCATCCCTTACCTTGGCCTCATTACAACCTTGAATAAAGTCCTATTGGTTTGTGTGTGCATGTGTTTTGAGTAGTGGAGAAGTAGAAGATAAGCAAGCTTATGGTAGTGCAATTTTTCATGAGTTGATTTGAGTGTAAACACAAACCTAAACACTTGAGAGATTGAGAGTGTATCTTGTGAAATTCTATCATGCTTGATCCATGATTCTACTTGAATTCACCTTGCTTGTTAATTTGGGATGTAAAGACATATCACTTCATGAATGTTTGGAATCTTTGAAACTATGGTTATTCTTAATTTGCTTGTATTTAAAAATTAGTTGAATTGATTAAATAAAGTATTACATGTTTGTGGGTATCATCTTGGTAAACCCTCACTGGACTATAACTCGTCCACTAGGGACACCTAAGGGTTTAAAAGCTTGGGGCACATGCTAAGTGCCATCGTGTTTTCCTACGAAAGTGGATTAGATTAGGTATAATCAGTTTTTATGCTTTTAGTTTAATAATATGATGTTTCTTGTTTTTCTTTAGTTTTGTTCTTATGTGTTTTGCCCAGGAGTGCAAAAGCTTAAGTGTGGGGGAATTTGATCAATCAATTTGAGACACTTATGTTAGCTTTGTATTAGGCTTTATTAGATGTTTATTGTGCACAATATTAGTATCTTAGATGAGTTTAATGCTTTTGGGCTTCATTGGGCATTAATGCAAATTGTCAATAATTTTTGGATTTTGATGCATTTTGACCTTTCTTGCTTGGTTAGGCCATAACTTCTGACTCGGTGATCCATTTGAGGTGATCTTGGTGTCTTTGGAAAGCTAAGACAAGGCTCTACAAGTTTCATGAAGAACTCAAGAGCTGGATCAGACTTCTAAGGGTCCAAAATATCCCTGAAATACAGAGTGGGTTTGCTGTCACGAAAATCTGGGCAGTATGCACATATTAGACTACATAGTGAGCTATAGGCCTGCTCTTGGGCTGAAACTTGGCCATTGGAAAATAAGACCCATATCTCCAACTTCACTAAAGACCATTTAGTCAATAGATGTTGTTTTAGGCATGATTATGAAGCTACAAGTTGGTTTGAATTTGGAAACACGTTCTGCCAACCTAACTTGAGGTAGGTGCAGTGTTTTTGGTATATCTGGAGTTCTAAAAGTCCAAATGGCATGATTCCAATTGCAAAATTTCAAGGAGACAATTGGATACAACTTTCATGAGACGTCCAAGCCCAAATGCATCGTCTGGGTCATGAAAATCAAGCCAGAAGTCGGATAAGAGTTGCTGACTAAAAGCCACTAACCATACACCAACCCACCTACCATGCACCAACCCACCAACTATGCATCAAGCTTCCATATTTGACAATTTCCATGTTTTTACAGCTTGTATTCAGATTATGTACATGTACAAATTGGCATCTAGGATTAGTATAAATAGAGCCAATCTCTTTGTATTATGATAATTCAATTTTAAGTAAGTTTGAAGAAAGTTTGAGTATTTGTGAGAGTTTTCTTTCTCTTCTTCTTCTTTCTCTTTAGAATTTGGTTTTTGTTCTTTAATTTCTGAGTTCTTCCTTCCCATCCATGGAAGGCTAGGCTCTCATAATCAATCCAAGGGATTAGCCATCTTGATGTTTAATTTGGAGATCTTGTTTCGCTTGTTCATATTGCTTAATTGTTATTCAAGTTTCTCTTCTTCCTCTTTTGATTTTTATCTAGATTAAATTGCTTAATTTGATTTAGATGTTGATGTGATAATAGCTTTATTATCATGTATTCAAAGAGGATCACATAGAATAAACAATTTATTAAAGCTTTTTGATGGATTGTTTAGCTTGGTTAAATTCTGGATCTTAAGTTAATCTTTGTTTGGATGGTGCTTACTTTATCTAACATTGGTTAATTAAATCCTAGATGCTTATCTAGTAGAGGATTCTTGGATCATGTTGAGGCGTCTTGATATGATCTAAGGCCAAGAACATGGTTAGCAATTAAGTGAATTCCTTGTGATCAATGATGGATTAAACTCAAGATCGGTAAAATTTCCTTAGATTGGTTAATTTGTTAATTGCATTTCCTTTAATTCAATTAGTGTATTATCTTTTTCAATCATCAAAACCCCCCTTTTAATTATCTTGATCTGATTAAATCTTTTTTCTTTTTGGATCCTTGAGAGACGATTCGGTTCATGCTCTATACTACAAATTAGTTTGTGAACCGGTAATTTTTATTATTTGATGGGGTCTCGACAACCTTTTATTATTTAAGATTTTTTATTATTCTGTTGGATAGAATTTTTGTGTAGATTTCACCCTGTGGTGGTCATATAATTTTTAAAAATCTCTAGATATGTTTTCTGTAATTGTTTTGTGTATATTTTTAGACTTGTTTTTGTGAATTTGTGTTTTTGTGTTTGATTACTAATCTGATGGAGCATAAACTTGATGAGCTGGCTTATCTGGTGAGGCAGTTAGCAGTGGAACAACATCAGTTACATGTGCAAGAACCTGCAGGATTTTGTAGTATATGTTGTAGTTCTGTATTTCATGACCATTATATTGATGCAACATGTGTATTTCTTGGTGAACCACAATACCAACAGCCTGGATATGATCCTTATTCTACTACCTATAACCTTGGCTGGGGAGATTATCCCGACTTGAGATATGAAAATGCAGCTCAACAACAGCCAAACCATTATATACATCCATTCCAGCAACCAATGAGTTCACAACAGTTCCAACCTTATGTTGGACCAAGCAGTCTATACCAGCAACCTATGCCCCAGCAAGCTCTAGTAGGCACGAAATCTGAGCCTACATTGGAGGATTTAGTGAAGCAATTGGAAACTAATAATCTGCAGTTTCAACAGAGAACTGAGACCTCTATTCAGAATTTGAATACCCAAATTGGTCAGCTAACATCTTCATTAAGTCAGTTGAGCAAGCAACATATGCAGATATCTGATTCTGTAGAACATGAGATCATTGATGTGAAGAAACCAATTGATGATTTGTGTGCTGAATTTGATAGTTTTACTGATTTTGATGATTCTGTTTGTTGTAATGGTGATATATTGTGTAATGCATGTGCTGAGATTGCTACATTTTTGAGATATGATGAATCTTTTTCAGCAGAATATGCAGCAATTCAATCTGCAGAAATAGTGAAGCCACCAAAATTGGAGTTCATTGTGGCTAAGAACCTCCTTACTGATGAGGAGAAGAGGTTGCTACAGATTGTAAAGGAGAATCAAAGAGTCATCATACTTGCAGACATTCCTAGCATTAGCCCTTCCATATGCATGCGTGGGATTTTACTTGAAGATGGAGTTAAGCCAATAAAGCAGCCCAAGAGGAGACTGAACCCTCTGATTCTGGATGTGGTGATCCATTACACTGGCTATGGTGTGGCCGACGGGATTTTGTTGCTTCTGCTATTCGTAGGGCAAAAAGTCTTACTTTTCAACTCGAGGTTGAAATTATTTCCTGGGACTAATCTTCAATCATGCTGGCTGATGACATTAAAAGTAGCGCTTCTTGGGAGGCAACCCAAGTTTTCTAACTCTTTTATCTTTCCAACTTTGACTTATTTGCAATCATAGGAATCAAAGACAGAAAATCGGTGCCAAGCAAGAAAATCTACCAGAGTTTGATTTTTCTGTCTTCATTTTGCTTGTTTTTCATTAACAGATGATTTTTCATCGGTTAAATGGAGGATAATGGTACGCCGTGAAAATCTTTTTCGGTCCCTTCAGTTACCCACAAACATTGAAATTTGTATATAATTTTACTCAATTTTTTTCTCTCTTTCTTCTTTCTTTCAAAATAGATAATTAGCTTTTTAACCTCCGCAAGCGATTCCCTTCTCTCCCTCAAAATGCTTTAACTAACATTTATTGTGCAAGGTTTGAGAGATTAAGGATGCTTATGCACAAAGGCATCCCTACGGATATACGCTGGTTGATCGAAGCAAAGGTCCGAATCACAGGGGAATTTTTTGACGCTATTGTTTCATATATGCTAGGGTTAGGCAAAAGTTCATATGCAAAGAAAAGAAGAGCAAAAAGGTTACAAGTCTGTTTTAAATGTGCAATATGGACCTGTAACACAAAATGCAGATCAATTGGAATGATGTCCATAAATCGACTTGATAAAATTCACTTCATTAAGGATGACATGAGTAAGGAGTCTTTAGATAACATTCTATTGACTCTTGAGACGCATCCTAGTGGAGATGTGCAGAGAGTACTTCTCGATTTATGGCCAATATTCCAAGATGAACATGAGCGTTATAGTCTCGGGAATCTGACTCAAAAAGACCCTATTTGCCAATTTTTAAAAAAATTGGATGGGAAACCAACCATCGGCCCAAAGAGAGCATTCAAGCCGTTACTGGACGTAAAACCAGAGGAAAATGTGCGCCACAATCACACATCCTGTAAGTATTTTTTTTATTTTTTATTCTTTATTCTTTTTCCTTTTTCTTCTTTTTTATTAAAAAAATTCAAAAAAGAATTTAGCCGTATTTTTTTGAAATATGCGTTGCGTATTTTCAAACTTCTTTTGACACATATAGATTAGTCTTTTATCCTTGTCATATAGCTATTATCATTGCTGTGCTTCTTTTCAAACTTGCCTGACACACGGATCTACCCCTCCTTTATATGTGTAATTATTACATTTGAGTTTTGATTCTTTAAATAATGCACTTTGCTCTCTTCAGATCATTGATAAGGTGAGAGTACAAAAAAAAAGAGAAAAAAAAAGAAAATGGAAGTCACTTTAGTTCGTCGGATCAAGAGTGTTTGTGTCTTTTGTGGATCTAATCCTGGGAAAGATAAAGAGTTTGTAAATATTGCAAACCATCTTGGTCGAGTGCTAGTTGAGAGAGAAATCCATTTAGTTTACGGAGGTGGCAGTCTTGGGTTAATGGGTTGTGTAGCAACTGCTGCACATTTAGGAGGTGGCAAAGTCCTTGGTGTCATTCCTAGTCCTGTAGCTATTGGCAATCCCACTGGAAAAACAGTAGGTCATGAAGTAATGGTATCTTGCATGCACCAACGCATGAACATTATGATAGGAAATGCTGATGCCTTTATAGCCCTACCTGGTGGTTTTGGAATTTTGGAAGAGCTCTTCCAAATTACATCCTGGTCACAGCAAAACTTTCACCAAAAACCCATAGGTATATTAAATGTTAATGGTTTTTATGACAGTTTGTTTGATTTTCTTGATCATGCTGTAGAAAAAAGGTTCATCTCACAAGCGACACGTCAAAGTCTTGTAACTGCTGCAACTCTTGAACAATTGCTCGATCAACTAAACGAATTTGTACCACAACGTGATCCAGCAATGGCTCCACTGAATTGGGAACAAGGCAGCAACAACAAAAAGCAAAAACTTGATTTGACTTTGTCTTTGTGAATTTTTGTTTTCTGTTATGATTTTAGTTTTTTGTAATTTTTTCTTATTTCAGGCCCGATTTGCAGTTTTCTGGTAAGACCTTCTACTCTCGACCTATCTTAATTTTGACATTGGGGACAATGTCTTAAATTAGTTGGGGGAGGGATAGTTGACAATACCATGTACATAGTTTAGTTAAAAAATAAAAATAAAAAAATAACGAGCTAATATTTATTGTTACTAGCTTATTAGATGTATGATGGCAGAACAAGGAGTAGTTTTGCTCTTGAGACGCATCTTAACTTGCATTTCATAGTATGTCTTAAATTATTTTGTTCTTGCATATTAAAAAAAATTAAAAAAAATTAAAAAATTAAAAATTAAAAATTTCATTTTGATCTTTTCATTTAATTTTGATGCAAGCATGTGCTGAATCTGAGCTTAATTGAGTGAATGTTCCATACCTTTGTAAGTTTTGGGCTTTTCCAAGTTTGATACTTACACTTGGTTTATTTTCTTTCATGAGTGATGTCAATTATGAATTTATTTTCTAGAACTTGCATTGAATCGATTTGAGATTACATTGGTCTGTATGTTGCATGAAAATGATAGAGGCATTATTTTTCTTGACTTAGCTCTTTGGCCAAATAAACTTACCTTGCATTTATCCCATTATTAACTCCCTTTGAGCCTATTTGCCCATTCTTTGTTCTTAACTCATTACAAGCTTTGAGTGAAAAACCATATTTTACCTTACCTTAGGGAATAGGAGAGTATTGATTTTCTTATTGGAAGAGTTCTTTTGCTTGCAATGATTTAAGTGTGGGGGAATTGGTCTGTTGATGCGAAATACTTGGTACAAAAAAAAACAACAAACGAAAAAAAAAGAGAAAAAAAAGGAAAGAAAAAGAAAAGAATAGAAAAAGGAAGGAATGTGTGAAGAGATTGAGCATTTTATAGTTTTGGGTAAAATTTTATGCTTTCTACTTGAGTTGCTCCCCAATGCTCTTTTATTCTCTTTGATTTTAACCTGTTATTATCCATATTGTTCTCTTCCTTCACCTTATAGCCATTACAACCTTTTTGAAAGATCTCTTGATTTTTGCAATTTATTTGATCTAAGTAGTGGAGAATTGATGTATATGCAAGCTTATAGTAAAATACTTTCGTAATTTGACTAAGTTGAGCGCAAACAGTTAACCTAAACACCTTGTATGATTTGAGTGTTACTTGTGAGGAATTTTACTCAATTTGAACATGCATATTTCTGATTGAAGCATGATTATGCTATACTTTATTCTCAATTGGTTTGATTCAACTATTCTTTGTTAAAGCATACTTGACTTATTAATTATGGTTTATATTTGATACAATGCTTGTATTAAAAATTAGTTGAATTGATTAAATAAAGTATTACATGTTTGTGGGTATCATCCTGGTAAACCCTCACGAGACTAAAACTCGTCCACTAGGGACACCTAGGGGTTTAAAGGCTTGTGGCACATGCTAAGTGCCATGGTGTTTTCCTACGAAAGTGGATTAGATTAGGTATAATCAGTTTTTATGCTTTTAGTTTAATAATATGATGTTTCTTGTTTTTCTTTAGTTTTGTTCTTATGTGTTTTGCCCAGGAGTGCAAAAGCTTAAGTGTGGGGGAATTTGATCAATCAATTTGAGACACTTATGTTAGCTTTGTATTAGGCTTTATCAGATGTTTATTGTGCGCAATATTAGTATTTTAGATGAGTTTAATGTTATTGGGCTTCATTGGGCTTTAATGCAAATTGTCAATAATTTTCGGATTTTGATGCATTTTGACCTTTCTTCCTTGGTTAGGCCATAACTTCTGACTCGGTGATCCATTTGAGGTGATCTTGGTGCCTTGGGAAAGCTAAGACAAGGCTCTACAAGTTTTATGAAGAACTCAAGAGCTGGATCGGACTTCTAAGGGTCCAAAATATCCCTGCAATGCAGAGTGGGTTTGCTGTCACGAAAATCTGGGCAGTGTGCACATATTGGACTACATAGTGAGTTATAGGCCTCCTCTTGTGTTGAAACTTGGCCATTGGAAAGATAAGATCCATATCTCCAACTTCACTGAAGACCATTTAGTCAATAGATGTCTTTTTAGGCATGATTATGAAGCTACAATTTGGTTTGAATTTGGAAACATGTTTTGCCAACCTAACTTGAGGTAGGTGCAGTGGTTTTGGCATATCTGGAGTTCTTAAAGTCCAAATGGCATGATTCCAATTTCAAAATTTCAAGGAGTCAACTGGCTACAACTTTCATGAAGACCTCCAAGCCAAAATGCACCGTCTAGGTCATGAAAATTAAGCCAGAAGTCGGATAAGAGTTGCTGACTAAGAGCCACCAATCATACACCAACCCACCTACCATGCACCAACCCACCAACCATGCATCAAGCTTCCATATTTGACAATTTTCATGTTTTTACAGCTTGTATTCAGATTATGTACATGTACAAATTGGCTTCTATGATTAGTATAAATAGAGCCAATATCTTTGTATTATGATGATTCAATTTTAAGTAAGTTTGAAGAAAGTTTAAGTATTTGTGAGAGTTTTTTTTCTCTTCTTCTCCATTCTCTTTAGAATTTCGTTTTTATTCTTTTATTTTTGAGTTCTTCCTTCCCATCCATGGAAGGCTAGGCTCTTATAATCAATCTAAGGGATTAGCCATCTTGATGTTTAATTTGGAGATCTTTTTTTACTTGTTTATATTGCTTAATTGTTATTCAAGTTTCTCTTCTTCCTCTTTTAATTTTTATCTAGATTAAATTGCTTAATTTGATTTAGATGTTGATGTGATAATAGCTTTATTATCATGTATTCAAAGAGGAACACAAAGACTAAACAATATATTAAAGCTTTTTGATAGATTGTTTAGCTTGGTTAAATTCTAGATCTTAAGTTAATCTATGTTGGATGGTGCTTACTTTATCTAACCTTGGTTAATCAAATCCTAGATGCTTATCTAGTAGAGAATTCTTGGATCATGTTAAGGTTTCTTGATGTGATCTAATGCCAAGAACATGGTTAGCAATTAAGTGAATTCCTTGTGATCAATGATGAGTTAAACTCAAGATCGGTAAATTTCCTTGGATTGGTTGTTTCTTTAAATTTGTTTACAACTTTAAGTCTCATACTTTTGTTAATCTTGTTAATCAACAACAAAAGCCCCCTTTTCTAATTATCTTGATCTAATTAAATCTTTGTTTTTGGATCATTGAGAGACGATTCGGTTCATGCTCTATACTACAAATTAGTTTGCGAGCCGGTAAATTTTATTTATTTGACGGGTCTCGACAACCTCTTGTCATATTGTTAGGTTGTAAGTTTAAGTTTTAGAAAATAAGGATTTTCATGTGTTTAGAGATGATGTTGGATTTGCTACTTGTTATTTAATGAATTGAATGAATGAATGTTCTTGAACAAGATAGGAGGTATATGGTCAAAAAACTGATTTTTAGTGAATGATTAGATTCACACTAATGCATGAATCAATTCACAGCATTGAAAAAAAATGTGAACTTTGTGAATAGATTCACTGAATATATTCACAGACTCGTGAATAGCACTGTGAATCGATTCACAATATTGTATGAATAGATTCACTGAATAGATTCACAGACTCGTGAATAACATCATCTCACTGTGAATCGATTCACAATTTGTTGCGAATAGATTCACTGAGAGATTCATTGAATAGATTCACATAAGCTTAAAATGATGACTTAGTACAATGTTGGGATGTGTAACTAAGTATATGTGATTGAAAAGATTTGAGATTAATGCTAGTGTGACTTTAAATCTTGGATTGGTGTAAATGTCATGTTGTTGTGATATTGTTATTTGAGCATGATATGAATGCATTGCATATACATAGTGAGACGACCTAACCGGAAGGGGTTAGCATACAAAATGTTGAGCGGTTACCTAACCAAAAGGGGTTAGATGAAAAGGTGTGACATAATACATTAAATATGCATAGCGAGGCGGCCTAACCAGAAGGGGTTAGATGAAAAAGGTGTGACATAATACATTGCATATGCATAGCGAGACGACTTAACCAAAGGGGTTAGTGTACAAAAACTTTGAGAGTATACCTAACCAAAAGGGGTTAGATGGAAAGAAAATGTGTGAAATGCATAAGCATTCATAAACTCATTGCATATGTTGGATTATAACTTCTTGGTGTGTTGAATTGTGTTTTATTCTTACATTCTAATTGCATGCATACTTTAGTTGCAAGTTATATTCATATTCACTGGGAAGTTGTTCTCACAACTTCTTTCTCAGATTCGCAGGATAACCTCGGACCCTCTACGAGTTAAGTAAGGAGGATTCTGTTGTATTATGATACTTGTATTTTGGTGGATTTGAGGTCCGTGATGTATTTATAGTATGTGATGTATTATATATTACTCTGATGTATATGTGACAATAAAACTGATGAACTACTGTTGATGTTCTTAGTTCTGTTAATATTTAAGTGTACTTAGTCAGGATAATGTTTAATATACACTTGTATAATTTACGTACTCGGATATTATTTTGAATGAGATCGGAGATCTCCTGTGTGTGTATATATATATATTCTGGTTGGTTTGAAATGATTGATTGGAATCTACTATTTATTTTTTGTCGTTTGGTAACATACGAGAAACAAAGGAAATTCTGTCGGATTTTCTATATAATGAAAAAAAAATTATTCCATATAAGACTTATGAGTTGGTAAATGATGAATTAATAATAGGTCTTACATTCTTGGATCATGTTAAGGCTTCTTGATGTGATCTAAGGCTAAGAACATGGTTAACAATTAAGTGAATTCCTTGTGATCAATGATGGATTAAACTCAAGATCGGTAAATTTCTTTGGATTGGTTAATTTGTTAATTGCGTTTCTTTAATTCAACCAGTGTATTTACTTTATAAATCATCAAAATCCCCCTTTTTATTTATCTTGATATGATTAAATCTTTGTTTTTTTAGATCCTTGAGAGACGATTCGGTTCATGCTCTATACTACAAATTAGTTTGTGAACCGGTAATTTTTATTATTTGACAGGTCTCGACAACCTCTTGTCAAATTTGGCGCCGTTACCGGGGATCCAAGGTAACTATTTGATTATTTTAAGACCCCATCTAACTCTAAAAATTGTGTTTGTTTTGTTTTTGAAGCTTTTTCAAGTGGAATTTAGTTGAAATTAGATAAAAGGCATCCTGTCAAGATCTTGGTTTGGTAAAGTATCTCTGATTGAGCTAAATTTTGGCATACTAACGGAAAATGTTATTTTGAGAAAGTTTCACTTTATAGTGAGGTCACCCTTATTTTAGCCAAATTCCATCGTTTAGACCACGTTTTCAATTTTTTAAGATTTTTTATTATTCTATTGGATAGCATTTTTGAGTATCTTTCACCTTGTGGTAGTCCCATAATTTTAAAAAATCTCTAGGTAGGTTTTCTGTAGTTGTTTTGTGTATTTTTACACTTGTTTTTTGTGTTTTTATGTTTGGTTACTTATCTGATGGAGCATAGACTTGATGAGCTGTCTTATCTAGTGAGGCAGCTGGCAATAGGACAACATCAGTTACCTGTGCAAGAACCTACAAGATTTTGCAGTATATGTTATAGTTCTTTTCATTCCATATATGCATGCACCATATTACAAGATGATGATTCTGTATTTCAAGACTATTCAATTACTGCAACAGGTGTATTCCCTACACAACAACAATATCAGCTATATGTTAGACCATGCAGGCCATACTAGCAGCATCAAGCTATAGTAAGCATGAAATATGAGCCTACATTGGAGGATTTAGTGAAGCAAATGGCAACCAACAACCTCCAATTTCAGCAGAGCACAGAATCTATAATACAGAATTGGAGACCCAAGTTGGTCAACTTACATCTTCATTGAGTCAGTTGAGCAAGCAACAGATGTAGAATTCTTATTTTGTAGAACATGAGATAATTGATGTGAAAAAACCAATTGATGATTTATGTGCTGAATTTGCTAGTTTTATTGATTTTGATTATTCTTTTTGTTGTACTGGTTGTGATGGTGATATCTTGTGTAATGCATGTGCTGAGATTGCTGCCTTTTGAGACATGATGAATCTTTTTCAGCAGATTATGCAAAAATTCAATCTGCAGAAGTAGTGAAACCACCAAAATTGGAGTTCATTGTGGCTAAGAACCTTCTTACTGATGAGGGGGAGAGGTTGCTACAGATTTTAAAGGAGAATCAAAGAGCCATCATACTTGTAAACATTCCTAGCATTAGCCCTTACATATGCATGCATAGGATTTTACTTGAAGATGGAGTTAAGCCAATAAAGCAGCCCCAGAGGAGACTGAACCCTCTGATTCTGGATATGGTGATCTATTACACTGGCTATGGTATGGCTGCTGCAACTTTGCTTCTTCTGCTATCCATAAGGAGTTTTCTTTCCACACTTTTATTTCATTTTTCTGGTTTTTGTTTTCTTTTTATTTTTACTGTTTTGCTACTGTTTTCAATATTGTTTCTGTTTTTATTTTACTGTTATAGTTTACTCTTTTCTGTTGGTTCTTTTTCTTCTATTTTCTGTTTCTGCATAATTCTATTGTCTGCTATTTTAGTTTTTGTTTTCTGTTCTGGTTTTAGTTTTAGTTTTCTATTTGTTGTTTGCTGTCTTTTATTTCTGTTTTCTATTTTATTTGTTGTTTATGTTTTCTATTTTATATTTAAATTTCTGTTTTGAAAAAAAAGTGTGTGATTTTTGTGTGTTTAGGTCCCTTCTAATGGTGTTTTAAGAATTATGAAAGTCATGAGTTTGCATTAATTAAAGTTCAAGTTTCTTAACATAAGTGAATGAATTGTCTTTCCTCTTGAATTTTACATGCTTGGTGTTGGATTTTGTATTAGTGGATTAAGTTTGGTAGATGCATCCATACCTTGTGAGATTTTGAGCCTATTGAATTATGGATGATGCATTTATGTCATTCTCTTCCTTCTTGTGTGATTTTCACTCATGGATTTTGTCACTCTAGAACTTGTTTTGATTCTTTTTTAGGCTACATTTTCATTTGCATGCATGAATATGATTGAGGCACTTTTCTTAACTTAGCTACTTTGGCTAAATAAGCCTCCCTTGTATTTATCCTATTGTTAACCCCCTTTGAGCCTAATTGCCCATTCTTTGTTCTTAGCTCATTACAATTCTTATTGGTGGAGCTCATTTGCTTGAGGACAAGCCATGGTCTAAGTGTGGGGGGATGCTTATGCAAAATGTTTGATGCAAAAGAAAGAAAAAGAAAAAGTGGCTAATTTTGAAAAAAAAAAGAAAAGAATAAAGCCAAAAGGTTGTAAAAGAAAAGAAAAAAAGAAGAAAGGAATATGTTAAGAGAATGTACATTTTATGGTTTGAGGTAAACTTCTATGCTTGTTACTTGAGTTCCTCCCCATTGCTCTTTTATTCTATTTGGTTTTTACTTGTTATATCCATATTGTTCCCTTCCCTTAGCTTGGCCCTATTACAACCTTGAATAAAGTCCTCTTGATTTGTGTGTGCATGTGTTTTGAGTAGTGGAGAAGTAGAAGATAAGCAAGTTTATGGTAGTGTAATTTTTCATGAGTTGATTTGAGTGTAAACACAAACCTAAACACATGAGAGATTAAGAGTGTATCTTGTGAGATTCTATCATGCTTGATCCATGATTCTACTTGAATTCACCTTGCATGTTAATTTGGGATGTAAAAGCATATCACTTCATGAATGTTTGGAATCCTTGAAACTGTGGTTACTCTTAATTCTCTTGTATTTAAAAATTAGTTGAATTGATTAAATAGAGTATTACATGTTTGTGGGTATTATCCTGGTAAACCCTCACGAGACTATAACTCGTCCACTAGGGACACCTAGGGGTTTAAAGGCTTATGGCACATGCTAAGATTTCCTACGAAAGTGGATTAGATTAGGTATAATCAATTTGTATGCTTTTAGTTTAATATTATGATGTTTCTTGTTTTTCTTTAGTTTTGTTCTTATGTGTTTTGCCCAGGAGTGCAAAATCTTAAGTGTGGGGGAATTTGATCAATCAATTTAAAACACTTATGTTAGCTTTGTACTAGGCTTTATTAGATGTTTATTATGCCCAATATTAGTATTTTAGCTGAGTTTAATGTTGTTGGGCCTCATTGGGCTGTAATGCAAATTGTGAATAATTCTTGGATTTTGATGCATTTTGACATTTCCTCCTTGGTTAGGCCATAACTTGGGACTCAGTGATCCATTTGAGGTGGTGTCTGTGGAAAGTTAAGACAAGGCTCTACAAATTTCATGAAGAACTCAAGAGCTAGATTAGACTTCTGAGGGTCCAAAATAGCCCTGCAAGTCAGAGTGGGCTTGTTGTCGCTGTAATCTGAGCAGTGTGCACATATTGGACCATATGGTGGGCTATAGGCCTCCTTTTGAGCTAAAATTGGTGGCATATAAAAGCCATATCTCTAACTTCACTAAGACCATTTAGTCAATAGATGTCGTTTTAGGCGTGATTATGAAGCTGCTAGTTGGTTTGAATTTGGAAACTCGTTCTGCCAACCTGACTTGAGGTAGGTACAATGTTTTTGGAATATCTAGAGTTGTAAAAGTCCAATTGGCATGAAACCAACGCCAAATGTTCAAGGAGACAACTGTCTACAACTTGAAATAACCAAGTGAAACACAAGAAGGGGGGTTGAATTGTGTTTCTTAACCCTTTTTAAAAACTTTTCCTTTAACAACAGATTGAACACAACAAAGGTTAAAGGTTGACAAGCAAAGAACGTAAAAACAAGACTTCTCAGTCCTATTGGACTCTAAGGATTTTTTAAGAGATTTTTAAGTAAGCAGTTAAGAAGTTCGAAGAACCAATTAAAAAAAAACTTGTTAATAAACACAATGGTAAACCCCAGAAATTAGTGGAAATAATAAAACACACTAGAAGAGAAGAGAAGCTTACACCAGAGATTTATCCTGGTTCACTCTCACAAATCGAGAGCTACGTCCAGTCCCTTCAACCAGAAGGATTTTCAACTAATCTTTTTCGAGATTACAAGTATTATTCACCTCTTCAGGTAACAAGTATTTTCAACCTCTTCAGGTTCAACCACACCAGTATTCTTTTATACCCAGCCTCTTCAGGCTTACAAACACTAAAATGAATAAGTAGAAGATGATGAAAGCTTGAGTTTGAAACTCACTAGAAAATAAGAATAGACAATGAATCTCAAGACTTTTATCCTTTCTACAAGTGAAAAGAATTCCAAGAGATAAAGCTTTTTAGTCTTTTTAGCAGCTTGGGCAAAAATCACTTGTATCTTCTAGTGTTGCTTCTCCTTTTTATAAGCGAGAATAATTTGAGCAGACTTCATAAGCTTCGTCGTCCAACGGAAACATTTATTACCGTTCTGAGTAGCATTAAATGCGTCGACTGATATCGTGTTGAGCTTCTTCTGAAAGGTGACTTTGATTATCAGAGATTTCCAATCATATCATAACTGAGTCCTGATTTGTCTGAGATCGCAGAAAGTTCCTTATTTGCTGATCTTTGTAGTTGTTAGATAATGTCAGCAAAAAGCGGCTCAGTTGACTTCTTCTGTAGTCAAGCTGTCAGCGTTCTTTTCTAGCATTTAATGAGGAACAGTTCTTCATTTTTGAATTTTAACTTTGGACGAGAGCTTGAGCTTGAACTTTGTAAGAGTGATTTGAGTCTGAGCTTTGGTAAAAAGAAAGTATTGGATGAACCAATAAAATAGTAACTGTATATGCAGACAGTCATTGGACGCAGGAATAAAAATGACAAAATGGACGCATAAAAAGATTTCGCAGAAACATATTGGACGCAGACTATCAAATAGTTTATTTTAAGAAGCTATTTGCTCTTTTAAAACTCATCGAAGACTTCTCAAAAAAACAGCAACAGAGTCAATAAATAAAGGAATTTCAGTTCTATTAAAACACTCTGTCGAAACGCTTACTTGTTCAAACTTAATAAATATTTTTGTTATCCTCAAAACTTAAGCAGGGAAAGCTACAGCTTTTGGTCATTAGTGCTAAACCTTTTAAAAGATTTTGGTTTCAACACAACTGTCATGAGACCTCCAAGCCAAAATACATCGTTTAGGGCATGAAAGTCAAGCTGGAAGTAGGAGAAGAGTTGCTGACTAGAAGCCACCAACCATGCACCAAACCATCAACCATGCATCGAGCTACGATATTTGACAATTTTCATGTTTTTACAGCTTGCATTCATATTATTTTCATTTACAAATTGGCATCTAGGATTAGTATAAATAGAGCCAATCTCTTTGTATTATACATCAATGAAATTTGAAGTAAGTTTGAGCATTTGTGAGAATTTTCTTTCTCTTCTTCTCCCTTCTCTTTAGAATTTCGTTTTTGTTCTTTATTTTTTGAGTTCTTCCTTCCCATCCATGGAAGGCTAGACTCTTATAATTAATCCTAGGGATTAACCATTTTGATGTTTAATTTGGAGATCTTGTTTCGCTTGATCATTTTGCTTAATTGTTATTCAAGTTTCTCTTCTTACTCTTTTGATTTTTATCTAGATTGAATTGCTTAATTTGATTTAGATGTTGATGTGATAATAGCTTTATTATCATGTATTCAAAGAGGATCACTGGTGTGTATGCTAAATGCACCTCAGCAACTAAGCCAAGATTTATACAATTCTGAAAGGAATGACCAAATTAAACCTTGCAGAAGATGTAGTATAGTATAGTGGAAAGCAAGGGTCATTCCCGCAGAGGATTGTACCAATTGAAATGTAAAATGTCACGAAACTAAAACTAAAATAACAATAACTAAATCAGGGGTTTGTGAGTGATAAATTAAAATTAAAATAATGAAAACTACTAAGATGCAATTAAAAATAGCAAATGAAATCAACAAACGTAATGAGCAAGAGAATCAAAGATGGATAAAGCTTGGTTAAGATATTTTCTCCACCACTAGACTTAAGATAAATGCAATTAGATTTCCGATGTTATTCCTTAATCCTAATGAAACTACCAACTGTAGATAACAAGTCTGATCTGTTACCCCAATCTTTCCTTAGTTTGTCGTTAATTAGAAGTCTGATCTCTAATTAATTCCCTAACCATTAAGTAACCTAGAAGTCTGATCACTATATTAAACCTAACGACAGCCTTAAGTTGAGAAAGATAGGTTGATCTAGGCGACAACCTCGGTCTGATTGGGTTATCTAGCCTAGGTTATGTTCTTCTTCACAATTAAAGAAAGAGTTCACTACAATGATTAATTGTGAATTGCTACTTGGGATTAGGAAAGCATGACAATTACGGATCAAGTCCCCTAAGCTAGCATTAGATCATTATCAAGTTCTATTTAGTTGGCCACCTAAACGGATCAAGACAACAATCATAAACGAATCAAGTAGAAGAATCATAAACAAATTCAATTAAAACTAAGGGAATGTCTAGGGCTTTGAATCACCCTTAACCAAAAAGAAAATCTAGCCTAACATGTTCTTGAACAACATCAAAAGATAATAATTAAACATCATGAGCCCAAGACACAAGTAAAAGGGAAGAAGAAACAAATCACTTGATCTTGATCTCCTTCTCTTCGAGTTGCTCCTAATGAAGAAACTCTCATCTTGCTCCTTGACGGCTGCTCAATCTCTTCCAAAGTGAATGATTTCGGCTCACCCCTTATTGCAATGGGGCCCTTTTCTTATTTTTCTGTGTTGGGCCTTTGACATGGCCATGCTCAGAAACACAGCCCATGTAACATCCCTAAATTTCATGTTTTATGACTTAGCTAAATTCTCTGAACATGTTTGTATATTCTGTTACAGAAATGGTGATATATTGAGTTATAGGGATTATTATGAGATTCTGGTTATACAGGGGGACTCGGTAGAACCTAAGGAAGAAATAGGTAAAATCTAAACTCTAATATTTTATCTGGCTAAGATAGGACCTATTGGGAATTTTTAGAAACCACAAGGGTATTTTAGTCTTTTTACATCCTCAGTGGCAAATTAGTGATTTTTCATATAAGTGAGGGGAAAAATAGACAATTCAATTTTTCCTCCCTCTTACTTAAGGGAACCGGCCAAGCTTAATGGCCAAGGGTTCACCATCTCCAAATATTAGGGTTAGGGTTTCTCCATAGCTAAAGCTCTTCAAAGTTTCAAGAGCCAAGGGTAAGTCTTTCTAATCATCTTTTGGATTAAGTTATTTAATGGTTATTGATCCACTTCATCTCTTCTTCAATCCTATGGTTTTAGTTTATGGAAAAACTCATTTTCATTTTTGAGATTCAAGAACACCAATGCTAAGGTTCTTCTATGATTTGGGTATTTTTGAAGGACGTTGAAGAGGAAGGCCTCCAAAGGAGTTTGGTTGGTTTAATCTCTTCACAAAACCTAGTTCTTGCCATATATCACTTAAGGTGAGTGTGGGTTGATTTGTGATATGGTATGGTGTTAATTAGGGTGTGAGTTTAAATCTTGAAACCTAGGATTTCCTATGTGTTTTTGAAGTTGGTTTCTTTCTTTGAAGGATTTGATGGTTTAAGTTGCTACTTCAATGATATGTATGAAAATGATTGATTTGCTACTTGAATTCAATGATTTACATGCTTGGTATGTTATGGTGGATTGGTAGCATAGATCTAAGATGAATTTGAACATGAAAGTTTGGTGTTGGTAGCTAAATTCGCAGCCCAGAAAGCTAGCGCTCAGCTCAGGATTCTAGCGCTCAGCGCTGAGTGTAGCTAAATTCGTAGCCCAGAATGCTAGCGCTCAGCGCTGACAACTCAGAATGCTAGCGCTCAGCTTGAGTTTCCTAGCGCTCAGCTTTGGCAACTCAGCAGCAAATGACATTTTGGGCACCGAGCCTGGATCTTCTAGAGCTCAACGCTGGACCCTTTTTCTTACAAAATTTCACAACTCTTAAATGCGTTTCTTGCATAAGGTATCATTGTTTTATGGTGATAATGATGGTGGGAAAAATGAGGACTTAGTACTATGATGAGAAGTGCAACTAAGTATATGTGTTTGAGATGATTTGAGATTTATACTAGTGTGATTTTAAATCTTTGTTTGGTTTAAATGTTGTGCTATCATGATATTGTGGTTTGAGCATGATATGAAAATCATTGCATTGCATAGTGAGATGGCCTAACCGAAAGTGGTTAGTGTACAATACTTGAGGGGTGCCTAACCTATGGGGTTAGATGGAAACGGAATGACATAATTAAGTGCATTGCATAGCGAGGTGGCCTAACCGGAAGGGGTTAGTGTACAAAACATGAGGGGTGCCTAGCTTATGGAGCTAGATGGAAATGGAATAGCATAATACATTGCATATGCATAATGCGAGGGCCTAACCGGAAGGGGTTAGTGCACAACAAGAGGAGTGGAGAAAGAAAAAATGTGAAGACAAGGTGTGAACATCATGTGCATCCATTCATTGCATATGTTGATTGGTGTTACTTGTTATACTGAATTGTGTTTATACTTGTACTCTAATTACATGCATACTTATTCTACAAGTTTTATTCACATTCACTGGGAAGTTGTTCTCACACCTCTCTTTCATAGATTCACAGGAACACCCCGGACCCTCTACGGGTTAAGTACGGAGGATTCTGCTGTTGATCACTCTTAGTGATAAAATGTATTTTGGAGACTTGTATTTTGGTATAGTTGAGCTCCATGATGTATATTATATTCCTCTGATGTAGATATGACAGGGAACTGGTGAAACTACTGTTGATGTTCTCAGTTCTGTATATATAGTGTGCTCAGTCAGGATAGTGTCTAGTATACACTTGTGTAATGTACGTACTCTGATAATATTTTGAATGAGATCTGAGATCTTCTGATGATATATGTGTATATATATATATATGTACTTGACAAGAGATTGTCGAGACCCCGTCAAATAATAAAATTACCGGTTCACAAAATAATTTGTAGTATAGAGCATGAACCGAATCGTCTCTCAAGGATCCAAAAAGAACAAATTTTTAATCAGATCAAGATAATTAAAATGGGGGGTTTTGTTGTTGATTAACAATATTGATAAATATACAAGACTCAAAGTTGAAAACAAATCTAAAGAAACAAGCAATCCAAGGAAATTTACCGATCTTGAGTTTAACTCATCATTGATCACAAGGAATTCACTTAATTGCTAACCGTGTTCTTGGCCTTAGATCACATCAAGACGCCTCAACATGATCCAAGAATGCTCTACTAGATAAGCATCTAGGATTTAATTAACCAAGGTTAGATAAAGTAAGCACCATCCAAACATAGATTAACTTAAGATCAAGAATTTAACCAAGCTAAACAATCCATAAAAAAGCTTTAATAAATTGTTTACTCTATGTGATCCTCTTGAATACATGATAATAAAGCTATTATCACATAAACATCCAAATCAAATTAAGCAATTCAATCTAGATAAAAATCAAAAGAGGAAGAAGAGAAACTTGAATAACAATTAAGCAATATGAACAAGCGAAACAAGGTCTCCAAATTAAACATCAAGATGGCTAATCCCTTGGATTGATTATGAGAGCCTAGCCTTCCATGGATGGGAAGGAAGAACTCAGAAATTAAAGAACAAAAATGAAATTGTAAAGAGAATGAAGAAGAAGAGAAAGAAAACTCTCACAAATACTCAAACTTTCTTCAAACTTACTTAAAATTGAATCAATCCTCCTAATACAAAGAGGTTGGCTCTATTTATACTAATCCTAGAAGCCAATTTGTACATGTACATAATCTGAATACAAGCTATAAAAATATGAAAATTGTCAAATATGGAAGCTTGATGCATGGTTAGTGGGTTGGTGCATGGTAGGTGAGTTGGTGTATGGTTGGTGGCTTTTAGTCAACAACTCTTATCCGACTTATGGCATCATTTTCATCACCTAGACGGTGCATTTTGGCTTGGAGGTCTTCATGAAAGTTGTATCCAGTTGTCGCCTTGAAATTTTGCAATTTGAATCATGCCATTTGGACATCTAGAACTCCAGATATGCCAAAAACACTGCACCTACTTCAAGTTAGGTTGGAAGAACGTGTTTCCAAATTCAGACCAACTTGTAGCTTCAAAAGCATGCCTAAAATGACATCTATTGACAAAATAGTCTTCAGTGAAGTTGGAGATATGGGTCTTACCTTTCAAATGACCAAGTTTCAGCCCAAGAGGAGGCATATAACCCACTATATAGTCCAATATGTGCATACTGCCCAGATGGTTCCGTGACAGCAAACTTACTCTGTATTGCAAGGCTATTTTGGGCCCTTAGAAGTCCGATCCAGCTCTTGAGTTCTTCATGAAACTTGTAGATCCTTGTCGTAGCTTTCCAAAGACACCTAGATCACCTCAATTGGACCACCGAGTCCCAAGTTATGGCCTAACCAAGGAAGAAAGGTCAAAACGCATCAAAATCCGAAAATTATCCAATATTTACATTAAAACCCAATGAAGCCCAACAACATTAAACTCATCTAAAATACTAATATTGGGCACAATAAACATCTAATGAAGCCTAATACAAAGCTAACATAAGTGTCTCAAATTGATTTATCAAATTCCCCCACACTTAAGCTTTTGCACTCCTGGGCAAAACACATAAGAACAAAACTAAAGAAAAAACAAGAAACATTATATTATTAAACTAAAAACATAAAAACTAATTATACCTAATCTAATCCACTTTCGTAGGTAAACACGATGGTACTTAGCATGTGCCACAAGCCTTTAAACCCCTAGGTGTCCCTAGTGAACGAGTTATAGTCTCGTGAGGGTTTACCAGGATGATACCCACAAACATGTAATACTTTATTTAATCAATTCAACTAATTTTTAAATTCAAGAGGATTATGAGTAACCACAATTTCAAGGATTCCAAACATTCATGAAGTGATATGCCTTTACATCCCAAATTAACAAGCAAGGTGAATTCAAATAGAATCATGGATCAAGCATGATAGAATCTCACAAGATACACTCTCAATCTCTCAAGTGTTTAGGTTTGTGTTTACACTCAAATCAACTCATGAAAAATTGCACTACCATAAGCTTGCTTATCTTCTACTTCTCCACTACTCAAAACACATGCACACACAAATCAAGAGGACTTTATTTAAGGTTGTAATGGGGCCAAGGTAAGGGAAGGGAACAATATGGATATACACAAGTTAAAACCAAAGAGAATAAAAGAGCAATGGGGAGGAACTAAAGTAACAAGCATAGAAGTTTACCCCAAACCATAAAATGCGCATTCTCTTAATACATTCATTCCTTTTTCTATTCTTTTCTTTTACAACCTTTTGGCTTTTTTCTTTTTTTTTTTCTTTCTCTTCTTTTTTTTTTTCACTTGTTCTTTCTTTTGCACCAAACATTTTGCATAAACATCCCCCCACACTTAAACCATAGCTTGTCCTCAAGCAAAAAGAGCTCCTCCAATAAGAAAACCAATGCTCTCCTATTCACTAAGGTGAGGTAAAACATGAATTTTTTTTTTATACTGAAGGCTTGTAATGAGCTAAGAACAAGAATGGGCAATTAGGCTCAAAGGGGGTTAACAATGGAATAAATTCAAGATAGGCTATTTTTGGATAAAGTAGCTAATTCAAGAAAAATGCCTCAATCATATTCATGCATGCAAATGAAAATGTAGCCATAGCCAGTGTAATGGATCACCACATCCAGAATCAAAGGGTTCAGTCTCCATGGGGGCTGCTTTATTGGCTTAACTCCATCTTCAAGTAAAATCCTATGCATGCATATGGATGGGCTAACGCTAGGAATGTCTGCAAGTATGATGGCTCTTTGATTCTCCTTAAAAATCTGCAGCAACCTCTCCTCCTCATCAGTAAGGAAGTTTTTAGCCACAATGAACTCCAATTTTGGTGGCTGCACTACTTTTGTAGATTGAATTGCTGCATTATCTGTTGAAAAAGATTCATCATGTCTCAAAAAGGCAGCAATCTCAGCACATGCATTACACAACATATCACCATCACAACCAAGACAACAAACGAGAATCATCAAAATCGGTAAAACTAGCAAATTCAAGACACAAATCATCAATTGGTTTTTTCTCATCAATGATCTCATGTTTTGCGTAATCGATTTACGCATCTCGTTGCTTGCTCAACTCGACTCAATGAAGATGTAAGTTGACCAACTTGGGTCTTCACGCTTTGTACTATAGCTTCGTTCTCTCTTTGGAATTGGATGTTGTTCTGAGCAAATTGTTTCACCAAATCCTCTAATGTAGGCTCAGATTCCATGCCTATTGGGGCTTGCTGCTGCTACATAGGCTGGTGGTATATACTGATTGGTTCAACATAAGGTTCAAACCAAGGATGATCTCCCCAATCAAGGTTATATGTGGTAGAATAAGGATCATATCCAAGCTGTGGGTATTGTGGTTCACCAAGAAATACACCTTTTGCATCAACAGAATGGTTATGAAATACAGAACCATCATATTGTAGTGTGGTGCAAGCATATGTGGGATGATAAGAACTACAACATATACTACAAAATCCTGCAGGTTCTTGTACATGTAACTGATGTTGTTCCACTGCCAATTGCCCAACCAGATAAGCCAGCTCATCAAGTTTATGCTCCATCAGATTAGTGATCAAACACAAAATCACAAAAACAAGTCTAAATATACACACAAAATAATTATAGAAAACATATCTACAGATTTTTAAAAATTATGAGACTACCACAGAGTGAAATCTACACAGAAATTTTATCTAACAGAATAATAAAAAATCTTAAAAAATTGAAAAAGTGGTCTAAACGATGGCATTTGGCAAAAATAAGGGTAACCTCACTATAAATAGTGAGCCTATCTCCAAATAACGGTTTCCATTAGTGTACCAAAATTCAGGTCAATCAGAGATACTTTACCAAACCAAAATTCTTGACAGAATGCCCTTTACCCAATTTCAGCCGAATTCCACTTAAAAATGCTTCAAAAACAAAACAAACACAATTGTTAGAGTCAGATGAAATGATCAAATAGTTGCCTTTGGATCCCCGGCAACGGCGCCAAATTTGACAAGAGATTGTCGAGACCCCGTCAAATAATAAAATTACCGGTTCACAAAATAATTTGTAGTATAGAGCATGAACCGAATCGTCTCTCAAGGATCCAAAAAGAACAAATATTTAATCAAATCAAGATAATTAAAATGGGGGGTTTTGTTGTTGATTAACAATATTGATAAATATACAAGACTCAAAGTTGAAAACAAATCTAAAGAAACAACCAATCCAAGGAAATTTACCGATCTTGAGTTTAACTCATCATTGATCACAAAGAATTCACTTAATTGCTAACCGTGTTCTTGGCCTTAGATCACATCAAGACGCCTCAACATGATCCAAGAATCCTCTACTAGATAAGCATCTAGGATTTAATTAACCAAGGTTAGATAAAGTAAGCACCATCTAAACATAGATTAACTTAAGATCAAGAATTTAAACAAGCTAAACAATCTATCAAAAAGCTTTAATAAATTGTTTACTCTATGTGATCCTCTTGAATACATGATAATAAAGCTATTATCACATAAACATCCAAATCAAATTAAGCAATTCAATCTAGATAAAAATCAAAAGAGGAAGAAGAGAAACTTGAATAACAATTAAGCAATATGTACATGTACATAATCTGAATACAAGCTATAAAAATATGAAAATTGTCAAATATGGAAGCTTGATGCATGGTTGGTGGGTTGGTGTATGGTTGGTGGCTTTTAGTCAACAACTCTTATCCGACTTCTGGCTTCATTTTCATCACCTAGACGGTGCATTTTGGCTTGGAGGTCTTCATGAAAGTTGTAGCCAGTTGTCTCCTTGAAAGTTTGCAATTTGAGTCATGCCATTTGGATGTCTAGAACTCCAGATATGCCAAAAACACTGCACCTACTTCAAGTTAGGTTGGAAGAACGTGTTTCCAAATTCAGACCAACTTGTAGCTTCAGAAGCATGCCTAAAACGACATCTATTGACAAAATGGTCTTCAGTGAAGTTGGAGATATGGGTCTTATCTTTCAAATGACCAAGTTTCAGCCCAAGAGGAGGCATATAACCCACTATATAGTCCAATATGTGCATACTGCCCAGATGGTTCCGTGACAGCAAACTTACTCTGTATTGCAAGGCTATTTTGGGCCCTTAGAAGTCCGATCCAGCTCTTGAGTTCTTCATGAAACTTGTAGATCCTTGTCTTAGATTTCCAAAGACACCTAGATCACCTCAATTGGACCATCGAGTCCCAAGTTATGGCCTAACCAAGGAAGAAAGGTCAAAATGCATTAAAATCCGAAAATTATCCAATATTTACATTAAAACCCAATGAAGCCCAACAACATTAAACTCATCTAAAATACTAATATTGGGCACAATAAACATCTAATGAAGCCTAATACAAAGCTAACATAAGTGTATCAAATTGATTTATCAGTACTCTGGTTGGTTTGAAATGGTTGTTAGATTCCGCTGCTTATGGTTATGTCGTGTGGTAACGTTTGAGAAACAAAAGAAATGCTGCCGAAATTTCTATATGATAAAAAAAATATTCCACGTAAGACTTATGAGTTGGTAAATAACGTAACATTAATAGGTCTTACATTTTTGGTATCAGAGCAGTTCTTTCTTTTGGACTGCGAAATATGGGTCTAGAGTTATACTGAGCACTTAGGATGTATGCCTATAGCTTTTCATATACTTCTGATATATTGCATGTGGGGAATTGGGACTAATCAACCCGATATTTTCTGTGCTGTATACAGAGTTATGAGTGGACTAGGGCGAACAAGTAGTGGAGGCCGAGGCCGAGGCAGAGGCCAAGGCCGACCCACTGCTACTGCTGGTGAGGGCGATGGTCTGGCGGCTATACTTGCACATTTGGCTCAAGCCATAGACCGTATGCCAGGACCTCAGCAGGATGGTAATCCTATGGCAGGACTTGTCGCTCCTTAGCAGTTGGGACTGACGGAGTTCTGCAAGAGGGATCCCCCATCTTTTCATGGGAACTATGACCCAGTGGCTGCTGAACGGTGGGTGAAACACCTTGAGAAATTTTTTAAGGCCATGCAGTGTACTGAAGTGCAGAAAGTTATCTTTGCTGCTTATAAGTTGGAAGATGAAGCCGAACATTGGTGGGAGGCTACTCATCCTGGATTACTCCTCCGGGAGGATCCCATCACTTGGGAGACATTTAAGATGACATTTTTGCGTAAGTACTTCCCTGCCAATGTCAGAATCCAAAAGGAACAAGAGTTTATTGACAAGAGGTTGTCGAGACCCTGTCAAATAATAATAATTACCGGTTCGCAAACTAATTTGTAGTATAAAGCATGAACCGAATCGTCTCCCAAGGATCCAAAAAAGAACAAAGATTTAATTAGATCAAGATAATTAAAATGGGGGGTTTTGTTGTTGATTAGCAATATTGATAAAAGAACAAGACTTAAAGTTGAAAACAAATCTAAAGAAACAACCACTCCATGGAAATTTACCGATCTTGAGTTTAATCCATCATTGATCACAAGAAATTCACTTAATTGCTAATCATGTTCTTGGCCTTAGATCACATTAAGAAGCCTCAACATGATCCAAGAATTCTCTACTAGATAAGCATCTAGGATTTGATTAACCATGGTTAGATAAAGTAAGCACCATCCAAACATAGATTAACTTAAGATCAAGAATTTAACCAAGCTAAACAATCTATCAAAAAGCTTTAATAAATTGTTTATTCCATGTGATCCTCTTGAATACATGATAATAAAGCTATTATCACATAAGCATCCAAATCAAATTAAGCAATTCAATCTAGATCAAAATTAAAAAAGGAAGAAGAGAAACTTGAATAACAATTAAGCAATATGAACAAGTAAAACAAGATCTCCAAATTAAACATCAAGATGGCTAATCCCTTGGATTGATTATGAGAGCCTAGCCTTCCATGGATGGGAAGGAAGAACTCAGAAATAAAATAACAAAAACGAAATTCTAAAGAAAATGAAGAAGAAGAGAAAGAAAACTCTCACAAATACTCAAACTTTCTTGAAACTTACTTAAAATTGAATCTATGATAATACAAAGAGATTGGCTCTATTTATACTAATCCTAGAAGCCAATTTGTACATGTACATAATCTGAATACAAGCTATAAGAATATGAAAATTGTCAAAAATGGAAGCTTGATGCATGGTTGGTGGGTTGGTGCATGGTAGGTGGGTTGGTGTATGGTTGGTGGCTTTTAGTCAACAACTCTTATCCGACTTCTGGCTTCAAATTCATCACCTAGACGGTGCATTTTGGCTTGGATGTCTCATGAAAGTTGTAGCCAGTTGTCTCCTTGAAAATCTCCGATTTGAATCATGTCATTTGGTCTTTTAGAACTCCAGATATGCCAAAAACACTGCACCTACCTCAAGTTAGGTTGGAAGAACGTGTTTCCAAATTCAGTCCAACTTGTAGCTTCAGAAGCATGCCTAAAACGACATCTATTGACAAAATGGTCTTCAATGAAGTTGGAGATATGGGTCTTATCTTTCAAATGACCAAGTTTCAGCCCAAGAGGAGGCCTATAACCCACTATATAGTCCAATATGTGCATACTGCCCAGATGGTTCCGTGACAGCAAACTCACTCTGTATTGCAAGGATATTTTGGGCCCTTAGAAGTCCGATCTAGCTCTTGAGTTCTTCATGAAACTTGTAGATCCTTGTCTTAGCTTTCTAAAGACACTAAGATCACCTCAATTGGATCACCGAGTCCCAAGTTATGGCCTAACCAAGGAAGAAAGGTCAAAATGCATCAAAATCCGAAAATTATTCAATATTTGCATTAAAGCCCAATGAAGCCCAACAACATTAAACACATCTAAAATACTAATATTGGGCATAATAAACATCTAATGAAGCCTAATACATAGCTAATATAAGTGTCTCAAATTGATTGATCATTTATGCACTTGAGACAGGGAGATCTCACAGCTGGTCAGTATGCAGCTAAGTTTGATGAATTATCTAAATACTCTAGTTACCTGCAGAATGGACCAAATGAGATTTGGAAGTCCATTCAGTTTGAGAGGGGACTTGAGTTTGAACTGAGAAAGGCTGTTGCTGGCTTTGAGATTAGGGAGTTTGCTTCTCTAGTTGAGAAGTGTTTGATTATGGAAGAGTGCATGAACCCCGTTGCTGAGAGCAATCAGGGTACTGGGAAGAGAAAGGCGGAAGTTACTCAGCCTGCACGAAGTACTAAGCAGACTAAAGTGGAACTGTGCAAGACGTGTGGGAAACCGCATCAAGGTACTTGTCGGGCAACTCCTAGTGTGTGTTTTGTGTGTGGCCAGAAGGGACACATTGCAAAATACTGCCCACAACAGATAGTGATTTGTTTCAAGTGCCAGCAGAAGGGGCACACTTCCCGAAATTGCCCACAGATGTCTAAGGCACCAGTTCCTACCCCTAGACCACCTACCCAGGGGCGAGTGTATACCCTCAGTGGGGCAGAGGCGCATGCGGATGATTTGATCCAAGGTATGTGCTTACTGAATGGTCAGAACTTAATTGTACTGTTTGACTCTGGGGCAACCCATTCATTCATTTCTGATGCATGTGTGAAGTCCTTGAGTTTGACCACTACTTCCTTGCCTTATACACTGTCAGTGACCACTCCTGCTAAGGATAATATTCTTACCACCCGTATTTGTTTAAACTGCAAGTTTGTGTTCCAGAACCGAACCTTTGTTGTTGATTTGATTTGTTTACCTTTGAGAGGGTTAGATATTATCTTGGGTATGAATTGGCTTGCAACCAATCAAGTGTTGTTAGATTGTTGTAATAAGATTGTCATTATCCCTCCTATTACAAACCAAACATTGATTCCTGAAATTTCCATGTTACCCAAAGTGTCAGAATTGAACCATTTTCCTGATGGATGGGAGTCAAGTATACATGGTACTATTTTCTTTAGACTTAGAGGTTCAGTCAGAATTGGCCGGAATACCAATAGTGAGTGAATTTATGGATGTGTTTCCTAAGGAAATACCTAGTTTGCCACCTGATAGAGAGGTAGAGTTTGTTATAGACTTAGTACCGGGAGCCGGGCCTGTGTCTGTAGCACCTTATAGAATGTCACCAATGGAACTAGGAGAGCTTAAGAAACAAGTAGAGGAATTACTTGAAAGAGGATTCATCAGACCCAGTGTGTCTCCATGGGGAGCACCAGTGTTGTTAGTGAAAAAGAAGGATGGGAGTATGAGGTTGTGTGTGGATTACCGGCAGCTGAATAAGATTACCATAAAGAATAGGTATCCATTACCTAGGATAGATGATTTGCTCGACCAACTTAGAGATGCCACGGTTTTCTCTAAGATTGATCTTCGTTCTGGTTACTATCAGATTAAGATAAAGCCGGATGATGTACCAAAGTCTGCTTTTAGAACTAGGTATGGACACTATGAGTACTGGTGATGCTGTTTGGTTTAACCAATGCTCCAGCGGTGTTTATGGATTATATGAATAGAATTTTCAGGCCGTACCTCGATAAATTTGTGGTAGTGTTCATAGATGATATTCTCATATATTCTCAGACAGTGGAAGAACATGAGGAACATCTTAGAATAGTACTGCAGATACTCAGAGAGAGGAAACTGTATGCTAAACCTGAGAAGTATGAATTTTGGCTGAATGAGGTGAAATTTCTAGGGCACACTATATCCCAAGACGGGGTAGCAGTGGACTCTAGTAAGGTTGAGGCGGTAGTACAGTGGGAGCGACCAAAGTCGGTTACTGAGATTAGAAGTTTTCTAGGATTGGCTGGATATTACCGAAAATTCATTCGAGGTTTTTCTCAGTTGGCACTTCCTTTAACTGAACTGACCCGAAAAGGACAAGCCATGGTATGGAATAAAAAGTGTGAGAAGAATTTTCAGGAACTCAAACTTAGATTGACCACAGCTCCAGTTTTAGTTATTGCTGACCTATCCAGAGATTTGGAGGTGTACTGTGATGCCTCTAAATTGGGCTTAAGATGTATGTTAATGCAGGATAGGAAGGTAGTGGCTTATGCCTCTAGACAGCTTAGGACTCATGAGAAGAATTATCCGACCCATGACCTAGAACTTGCAGCCATAGTTTTTGCGCTTAAGATCTGGAGACATTACTTATATGGTGTAAAGTTTGAGGTGTTCAGTGATCATAAGAGTTTGAAGTATCTTTTTGATCAGAAGGAACTGAACATGAGACAAAGAAGGTGGATAGAATACTTAAAGGATTATGACTTTGAGCTTAAGTATCATCCAGGCAAGGCCAACGTTGTGGCTGATGCCCTTAGTAGGAAATCTCTGCACGTATCTCAGATGATGGTGCATGAGTTAGACCTAGTAGAGCAATTTCGAGACCTTAGTATACAAGTGGATATGAGTAGTGTGACGTTGAGATTAGCTTTGTTGGAAATCTCATGTGACCTTAAGGATCAGATTAGACATGAACAAAGTTTGGATAAGGAACTACAAGATCATAGGGTCTCGATAGCTTTTTCCTTGGAGGATGATGGATTGATTAGGTTTAGACAAAGGATTTGTGTTCCTAAAGGGGGAAACCTTAAAGAACGAATTCTTGAGGAGGCTCATAAAAGTAAGTTCTCGATACATCCTGGTGCAACTAAGATGTATCAAGATTTGAAAGAAAGATTTTGGTGGCCAAGAATAAAAAGAGATGTGGCTGAGTATGTGGCCAAGTGCTTGACTTGTCAGAAGGTCAAAATCGAACACCAGAAACCAGCCGGAATGCTCCAACCTTTGGAAATTCCTGAGTGGAAGTGAGACAAAATTACCATGGACTTTGTGACCAGTTTGCCTAGGGTACATAGGGGTTATGATGCTATATGGGTCATTGTGGATAGACTATAGACTGACTAAGTCTGCCCATTTCCTTCCCATTAAGATTTCTTATTCCCTAGATAAACTTGCTGAGTTATTTGTGGGAGAGATTATCCGATTACACGGGGTACCATTGAGCATAGTGTTAGATAGAGATCCCAGATTTACCTCTAGATTTTGGAATGCCTTACGTCAGTCTTTTGGGACTAAACTCAGTTTTAGTACTGCTTATCACCCACAGTCAGATGGTCAGTCCGAGAGGACTATCCAGATATTAGAGGATATGTTGAGAGCTTGTGTCCTCGAAGATAAGGGTAGTTGGGATAGGTATTTGCCATTGGTAGAGTTTGCATATAACAACAGTTACCGTTCTAGTATTAGGATGGCACCATATGAGGCACTCTATGGTAGAAAGTGTAGGTCACCTCTATGTTGGTATGAGGTCGGTGAGCGGAACCTGTTAGGCCCAGATCTAGTTCAAGAAACTACCGAGAAAATTAGGGTTATACAGGAGAAAATAAGAATTGATCAGAGTCGGCAAAAGAGTTATGCTGACAAAAGAAGGCGTCCTCTAGAGTTTGAAAAGGGTGATCATGTATTTCTTAGAGTCTCGCCCATGACAGGAATTGGTAGATCCATTCGAGCCAAGAAGTAAAATCCTCGTTTCATTGGTCCATTTCAAATTCTGAAACGTGTTGGACAGGTAGCTTACCATATAGCTCTTCCTCCACATCTGTCAAATCTCCATCCTGTGTTCATATATCCCAGTTGAGAAAATATGTTCCGGATCTTTCACACATCATAGAAGTTGAGACGGTACAATTGAGAGCTGATCTTACATTTCAGGCTAAGCCAGCTAAGATCATTGACCGCAGTGTGAAGTCCCTGAGGAACAAGACTATTTCCCTGGTGAAGGTATTCTGGGATGGACTATCACTTGAAGAGGCTACGTGGGAATTGGAGGAAGAAATGCGCAAGCAACATCCCGATCTATTTTTATCAGGTATATCTTTAACTTAATTTTGTGGACAAAATTCTTTTAAGGGGGGGAGAATGTAACATCCCTAAATTTCATGTTTTATGACTTAGCTAAATTCTCTGAACATGTTTGTATATTATGTTACAGAAATGGTGATATATTGAGTTATAGGGATTATTATGAGATTCTGGTTATACAGGGGGACTCGGTAGAACCTAAGGAAGAAATAGGTAAAATCTAAACTCTAATATTTTATCTGGCTAAGATAGGACCTATTGGGAATTTTTAGAAATCACAAGGGTATTTTAGTCTTTTTACATCCTCAGTGGCAAATTAGTGATTTTTCATATAAGTGAGGGGCAAAATAGACAATTCAATTTTTCCTCCCTCTTACTTAAGGGAACCGGCCAAGCTTAATGGCCAAGGGTTCACCATCTCCAAATATTAGGGTTAGGGTTTCTCCATAGCTAAAGCTCTTCAAAGTTTCAAGAGCCAAGGGTAAGTCTTTCTAATCATCTTTTGGATTAAGTTATTTAATGGTTATTGATCCACTTCATCTCTTCTTCAATCCTATGGTTTTAGTTTATGGAAAAACTCATTTTCATTTTTGAGATTCAAGAACACCAATGCTAAGGTTCTTGTATGATTTGGGTATTTTTGAAGGAAGTTGAAGAGGAAGGCCTCCAAAGGAGTTTGGTTGGTTTAATCTCTCCACAAAACCTAGTTCTTGCCATATATCACTTAAGGTGAGTGTGGGTTGATTTGTGTTATGGTATGGTGTTAATTAGGGTGTGAGTTTAAGTCTTGAAACCTAGGATTTCCTATGTGTTTTTGAAGTTGGTTTCTTTCTTTGAAGGATTTGATGATTTAAGTTGCTACTTCAATGATATGTATGAAAATGATTGATTTGCTACATGAATTCAATGATTTACATGCTTGGTATGTTATGGTGGATTGGTAGCATAGATCTAAGATGAATTTGAACATGAAAGTTTGGTGTTGGTAGCTAAATTCGCAGCCCAGAAAGCTAGCGCTCAGCTCAGGATTCTAGCGCTCAGCGCTGAGTGTAGCTAAATTCGTAGCCCAGAATGCTAGCGCTCAGCTTGAGTTTCCTAGCGCTCAGCTTTGGCAACTCAGCAGCAAATGACATTTTGGGCACCGAGCCTGGATCTTCTAGAGCTCAACGTTGGACCCTTTTTCTTACAAAATTTCACAACTCTTAAATGCGTTTCTTGCATAAGGTATCATTGTTTTATGGTGATAATGATGGTGTGAAAAATGAGGACTTAGTACTATGATGAGAAGTGCAACTAAGTATATGTGTTTGAGATGATTTGAGATTTATACTAGTGTGATTTTAAATCTTTGTTTGGTTTAAATGTTGTGCTATCATAATATTGTGGTTTGAGCATGATATGAAAAACATTGGATTGCATAGTGAGATGAACTAACCGGAAGTGGTTAGTGTACAATACTTGAGGGGTGCCTAACCTACGGGGTTAGATGGAAACAGAATGACATAATTAAGTGCATTGCATAGCGAGGTGGCCTAACCGGAAGGGGTTAGTGTACAAAACATGAGGGGTGCCTAGCTTATGGAGCTAGATGGAAATGGAATAGCATAATACATTGCATATGCATAATGCGAGGGCCTAACCGGAAGGGGTTAGTGCACAACAAGAGGAGTGGAGAAAGAAAAAGTGTGAAGACAAGGTGTGAACATCATGTGCATCCATTCATTGCATATGTTGATTGGTGTTACTTGTTATACTGAATTGTGTTTATACTTGTACTCTAATTACATGCATACTTATTCTACAAGTTTTATTCACATTCACTGGGAAGTTGTTCTCACACCTCTCTTTCATAGATTCGCAGGAACACCCCGGACCCTCTACGGGTTAAGTACGGAGGATTCTGCTGTTGATCACTCTTAGTGATAATATGTATTTTGGAGACTTGTATTTTGGTAGAGTTGAGCTCCATGATGTATATTATATTCCTCTGATGTAGATATGACAGGGAACTGGTGAAACTACAGTTGATGTTCTTAGTTTTGTATATATATAGTGTGCTCAGTCAGGATAGTGTCTAGTATACACTTGTATAATGTACGTACTCTGATAATATTTTGAATGAGATCTGAGATCTTCTGATGATATATGTGTATATATATATATATATGTACTCTGGTTGGTTTGAAATGGTTGTTGGATTCCGCTGCTTATGGTTATGTCGTGTGGTAACGTTTGAGAAACAAAAGAAATGCTGCTGAAATTTCTATATGATAAAAAAATATATTCCACGTTAGACTTATGAGTTGGTAAATAACATAACAATAATAGGTCTTAAAGCCCAAGTCTCAGCCCATGATGGCTCCAGTAAGAAACACGGCCAGACTGTGTTTTGTAGCATGATCGTGCTTTCCTTTGTGTAGGGAATTTGCAAAAGTATTTAACATTAAACTTGTAGCCCTATGTCTTAGCTTTTTATAGCTACTGGAATCACCTCAATCCGATCTCTGTAGCTCAAGATATGTTCAAATTACTGTCCAGGGGTCCGGTTGACTTTGAGATCTCTATCCAATCTAGATAAGATTTGATATCCTTTATCTCCCTTTGACTTATCCATCTAATTTCAAATTCAAATAAACAATAAATTCAATTAGGAAGTATTAAATCTCAATTAAGGGAATCATATCATAAATAATCCAAAGATAAGCCATGCAATTAATGCACAAAATCAAATCAAATCAATTCAGGATACTATGAAAATCATACAAGACATTAATTTCTATATCTAGCACATCAAAATGCAGCAAGGAGAGAAATAAAGGGAACTTATTAATAAAACACCTAAAAACATATGAAATTACTCTAACTTGACTTTAATTCAAGATAAAACAACCACATAATATGTGTGTAAATGACACACATCAATCACAAAGACAAAACAATATATCAAAGCTTTTTGATGGATTGTTTAGCTTGGTTAAATTCCGGATCTTAAGTTAATTTATGTTTGGATGGTGCTTACTTTATCTAATATTGGTTAACTAAATCCTAGATGCTTATCTAGTAGAGGATTCTTGGATCATGTTAAGGCTTCTTGATGTGATCTAAGACCAAGAACATGTTTAGCAATTAGGTGAATTCCTTGTGATCAACGATGGATTAAACTCAAGATTGGTAAATTTCCTTAGATTGGTTAATTTGTTAATTGCATTTCTTTAATTCAACCAGTGTATTTACTTTATAAATCATCAAAACCCCCATTTTTATTTATCTTGATTGATTAAATCTTTGTGTTTTTTCTGGATCATTGAGAGACAATTCGGTTCATGCTCTATACTACAAATTAGTTTGTGAATCGATAATTTTTATTATTTGACGAGTCTTGACAACCTTTTGTCAGTTTGTCATTCTTCTGCTATCTCTCATAGTTCTAATTCTGTTAATCATTCTGTTTCTAATTCCTCTGCACCTTTTGACAATTGCTTTCATTGTGTTCATACTGAAATGGACATTAACATCAATAATAAGACTCTTAAGGAATTGGCTACACCTGATGTGAATTATCAACCATTGTGCATCCAATATGTTGACCTTGATGCTGATTTTGAGCTTAAGTCTAGTCTAATCCATTTATTACCTAAGTTTGATGGCCTTACAGGTGAGGATGCTCACAAGCATTTAAAGGAGTTTCATATGGTATGTTCAAGAAGCTGTGTGCAAGTTGTCCTCATATTAGATCAGTGATCAGCTATTGATCCAGTACTTTTATGTGGGATTGCTACCAATGGAGAGAAATATGATAGATGCTACCAATGGAGAGAAATATGATAGACGCTGCCAGTGGAGGTGCCTTGGGTGATAAAACACCAGTAGTTGCTCGAGAATTGATTGCCAACATGGTAGCAAATTCAAGTATCCTATGTTGACCAGTATAGAATGGAGCACATAATTGATGAGCTAACATCCTTAGTGTGGTAGTTAGTAATGGGACAACAAGCAACTCCAGTCCAAGAACCTACTGGGTGTGTGGGATTTGTGCTTGTTCCACTCATCCAACAGATGCTTGTCCCACACTCCAAGAAGATATTTATATGGTTGATTATACAACATCAACAACTGGCATTTTTCCTGGTAAACCTCAGTACCAACAACAACATTAACAAACCAGATATGATCCATATAGCAACACTTATAACCCGGGCTGGAGGGACCATCCTAATGTGAGGTATAGGAATGCAGCACCACAACAGCCTCTATACCAGCAAGCAACCAGACCACATTTGTTCCAACATTTTGGGCCAAATAGGCCACCTTATCAGCAATCTTCTAGGCCACAGGTGCAGCAACCAGTTTTGCAGTAAACACCAACAACTACACCTCAATCTAAGCCAACACTTGAAGACTTGGTCAAACAAATGGCAACAAACAATATCTAGTTAAAGCAGCAAACAAAAGCAAGCATCCAAAATTTAGAAACTCAAGTTGGACAACTGGCTTCTTCATTAAACCAATTGCAGTCTCAAGGTTCTAGCCAACTTCCCTCTCAAACCATTCCCAACCCAAAAAGGAATGTCAGTGCCATTATCCTAAGGTCTGGCAAGCAGGTGAAAGAAGCACATCATTCCCCACTAGTTAGTAACTCAAAGGAGCAAAATTCTGCTGAACAATCTAATGGAACAGTACCAGAATAAGTTACTGTTCATTATGAGCAGCAAACAAATTTAAATTCTGATGCAAAACAGAAGCGAATATTGGATTGTGCAACACCCCTACCATTCCTGCAAAGAATAGTCCAATCCAGAATAGTGGATGAAACTGAGAAAAATAGAGAACTTCTAGAAACTTTTAGGAAGGTAGAAGTGAATATCCCACTGATGGATGCCATCAAACAGATTCCAAGGTATGCAAAATTCCTAAAGGAGCTGTGCACCAACAAGAGGAAGTTGCAAGGCAATGAAAAAAGTAGCATGGGGCAGAATGTATCAGCCCTCATTCAGCCAATCCCACAGAAATGCAAGGATACTGGAACCTTTACCATTCCCAGTATAATAGGTAATTCTAGATTTGAAAATGCAATGTTGGATTTAGGAGCTTCAATAAATGTAATGCCTATTTTTGTTTTTAATTGTCTTGGTCTTGGACCCTTGCGGTCAATAGGTGTGGTGATTCAACTTGTCATTCGCAGCAATGCCTTTCCAACAGGCTTGATTGAGGATCTTCTTGCCTGGGTTGGAGAATTGATATTCCCTGCAAATTTTTATGTATTAGAAATGGAGGGAGAATCATTATGCAACAAAGCCCCAATCAATCTTGAGAAACTATTCCTCAAAAAACCAAGACAAAAATTGATGTGCATGTTGGCACATTATCCATGGAATTTGGTGATAGTGTAGTGCAATTCAACATCTTTAATGCAATGAAACATCCCATGGAGGAGCACTCAGTCTTCCATATAGATTTCCTTGATGATGTATTTGATGATGCATATCAAGAATTCTGTTTGGAAATTCTTGACCTCATTGGTCTAGATGATTTAGTTTCTTGTATGCATTATGATGATTTTGCCATGTGTGCTATATGCGCAAAAATTGGTGCATTTTTAAGCACTGAACATTCTATTTGTGCAGATAATGCAATCATAGCAGCTGCTAAACAAGCTGATCATGCAATATTTCAGTCTGCAGAAGTAAATTCAACCAGCGACATGCTTCCATCTATTGTGCAACCACCTAAATTAGAACTAAAGCCAATGCCTACCCACCTCAAATATGCTTTCCTTGCGAAAGATGAGCAGTTGCCTGTCATAGTAGCCAAAAAGGCTAAAATGCAAAGATCCCCCTTCAACTATGGGTCAAGTTTAGAAAACCTCCTTGTGCTTTCAAACTCACCAACTTGACTCCCTAAACTAACAAAACAATGTATAATAACCCTTATGTTAACCTATCATTTAAATAATTGATGGAAAAATAGTCATGTGTTGATTTTTTTAGCTAATCTCACCTTAAATCATTAATATTTATCCTTCAAATAATTCGTAGGCCTTTTTATTGGTCACTCATTAACTCCACCCCACTATTTAAGCAATTCGTGAAAATTTCAAATGGTGGTGTGAGGTTAGTGAGTTCCAAAAAAGAAGCCTATAGATGATTTCAAGGATAAATATTAATGATTTAAGGTGATATTAGTGAAAAAAATCAACACATGACTACTTTTCTATTAATTACTTAAATGTTAGGTTAAAAGAAGGGTTATTATACACTGTTTTGTTAGTTTAGGGAGTTAAGTTGGTGAGTTTGAAAGCATGGGGGGTGTTTCTAAACTTGACCTATAGTTGAAGAGGGTTCCTTGCATTTTAGTGTGCCAAAAGTCTACATGCTGAGCAAGAACAAAACTTACTGTAGGTTTTGAGGGAGAACAAGCAAGCCATTGGCTGGACCCTTGCTGATATCCCAAGGATTAGTCCTTCCACATGCATGCACCGCATTTTGCTTGAACAAGAGGCCAAGCCCATGAGGTATCCCTTGAGAACATTGAATCGCTTGATTCTTGATGTAGTAAAAAAGGAAGTCACCAAACTGCTTCAAGCCGAAATTATTTACCTAATTCGGATAGCAATTGGGTGAGTCCAGTTCAAGTGGTTCCCAAGAAATCCGGGGTGACTATAGTGGCAAGGCAGAATAATGAACTAATTCCCACTCGAGTACAGAATAACTGGAGAGGGTGTATTGACTATAGGAGGCTTAACTAAGCCACTGTTGACGGTTTTCACACCACGCAAATGCATGTATCGAACAAGTAATAAAGAATGTGTAAAGATCGTTCCCACAGAGATCTGTTACTGATTTATGCTAAATACTAATATGCAGAATTTGTATTATTATCCAAATAAGTGAATTAAATTGAAGCAATAGAAAGAAAACAAGAAAGCCAAAAAATAAAAATAAGAAATGTTAAGGTAACAATTTGAAAGGGTGTAATTAATCAATAAAAAACAAGCCTAGGATTGCAATCTCCCTCCACGCTTCATTTGAATTACTTCAATTCCCTTTTATTTTGTTCAATGATCATGAGTTATTAACCTAGGGTTCAAATTCTTTTATATGCCTCTTCCGATGGTCATACAAAACTATCCCTCCCAACCTATTCTCTATATTCCTATGAGATTAGAATCAAAGAATGAAGCATTAAGAAGAAGCCCTAATTATGGTTACATATGACTAAGGTATATTCCTATCCTATGACTGAATCAATTCATCTAGTCAATTAAATGAAATTGAACACATGTTATTCACCCTAGGTCTTAACCCTAAATTCCCTTTTCCAAGTTCAAATTATAATTACCTAATCAGTCTAATCAAAGGCCAAACGATTAGAAGCTTTATGAATGGGGATGAATAAATAACTCAATTCACATAGAAACAAGTAAAGAGGTAAAGAAGATTCAAACTACATGGGAGTTTGATTACAATCCTAGAAAATCAAATTAGTTCATAATTGAAATTAAAAACACAAATAGGGTTTCAAGGAGTTCCACCATCATGACAATACAAGAATAAAAAAGACAAAGAAAAGAATGTTGATGTATGCCTTAGAGGCTAATTATATCTTGACTTTATGGTTTACATTGTATCATGACATTAATTTAATATATGAGGCATTTCATTTATTGTGTTATTTATTTATATTAAATGAACATAATAAAGTCCTTAGAATAGAAGTTCTATGCCATGGAACATCAAGTACATGACTTGATAGTGAGACATTGTTGGCACTCATTAGAACGCTATTCTTAAATATCCCTAGTCAAGTATTATTGTCATTTAGGACAACAGTAATACATTGAGTCTAGTATGAGCGTAGACCGATGACCATATCTCGCAGGTCATAGATATAAGATATCAAGTCTTCACATGGGTACACATTAGAGTAATGTTGTACTAGATTGACCCACCATGAGAACGCTGCATGGATCATTACGTAAATGTCATAAGCGATTCTCACAGTGACAATGGTGTATGTGGTCCTTTGACTTGATGGTACTATAGTTCCCTACATGAGGAATTGTATGATGTAACATCCCTAAATTTCATATGTTATGATTTAGCTAAATTCTTTGAATGGATTGTATGTTCTGTTACAGAAAAGGTGATAGATTGAGTTAGAATGATTGATTTGAGATTCTGGCTAGACCGGTGAACTCGGTAGAACCTAAGGAAGAAATTGGTGAAATCTAAACTCTTAGATTTACTCTGGCTAAGTTAGGACCTACTGGTAAATTTAATTTTCTTCAGGACCTATTGGGAATTCTTAGAAATCACAAGGGTATTTTAGTCTTTCAACGCCTCAGTGGCAATTTGGTATTTTTCCACATAAGTGGGGGGCAAAGTTGACAAAGCAACTTCACCTCCTTGTGATTAAGAGGACCGGCCAGCCTAGGGGGAGACAAGATGCTCATCTTCTCCAAAATCTCTAAGTTCTCCATAGCCAAAGCTAGCTCCAAGGTTCAAGGGTCCAAAGTAAGTATTTTTATACACCTTTTGGCTTAGGTTATTTGATGGTTATTGATCACTATGGTCTCTTCTTCAATCCTATGGTATTAGTTTCTTGAGAAACTCATTTTCATCTCTAAGAATCAAGAACACCCATGTCTAAAAGTTGGTTGTTTTGGTTGAATGTTTTGAAGGAAGTTGAAGGGAAGGTTGCCTTGACTACCAATCTCATCTTAGAATCAAGTTAGGAGCACTTCAAGGTGAGTGTGGATTTACTTGTGCTATTGTATGATGTTCTTAGAGTGAAAGTGTATGATAAAGGATTAAGCTTGAATATAGGGTTTTCACCTATGCTTGAGGTTGGATGTGTTTTTATTACATGTTTTCAAGGATTAGGGTTTAGGAAAAATGAATGGTATGATTGGTATACTTGATGGATTTGAGGACATGATTTCCAAGGGAAAACTTGGGTTTTAGGTATGTGTTGGGCGTGGCACTATTCCTGCCCAGAAG
This sequence comes from Styphnolobium japonicum, assembly GCA_023212625.1. Classification (NCBI taxonomy): domain Eukaryota; kingdom Viridiplantae; phylum Streptophyta; class Magnoliopsida; order Fabales; family Fabaceae; genus Styphnolobium; species Styphnolobium japonicum. The sequence continues at coordinate 17,986,262 of JALBWW010000011.1, forward strand.
GCCGTGGTTGGCTCTGGAAAGAAAAATGTTGTGTGCTGAAATCAGACCACGAGTGTGGTGGCCACCAGGGGCTGGCCGTGGTCCAGACCACGGGCGTGGTGCCAACCAGGGGCAGGCCGTGGTTGTCTCTGTTTCCAATTTGTTGAGTTTTGTTTTCTGAACCGTGGCCGTGGTTGACTCTGTTTGTGTTATTGTGGTGCATATGCCTAGGGTTTTGATACCATATGCTAGGGTTTGGATTAAGGATGACTTAACATTATAATGTGATGTGTAGCTAAGCAAGAATGCTTGATAAAAGTGGCTTAGCACTATAATGAGATGTGTAGCTAAGTAAGAATGCTTGATAGAGTTGAGCATGATGGTTATGTGTTGTATATGCTTGAATTGATTACATGTAATGCTATTATGATGATATTATGATTGAGCATGATATGAGTATGAGAACATTGCATTGCATAGCGAGATGGCCCTGCTTAGGAAGGGGTTAGTGTACAAAAGCAGGAGGTGCCCTAGCTGATGAGCTAGATGGAAATGAAATAGCATACCTAATTGCATTGCATTGCGAGGTGGCCTAACCGGAAAGGGTTAGTGTACAAGAATGAGGGGTGCCTAGCTTATTAGCTAGAAGGAAACAGAATTGGCATAACACATTTCATATGCATATTGCGAGGGCCTAACCGAAAGGGGTTAGTGCACAACAAGAGGAGTAGAGAAAGAAAAAGTGTGAATAAAAGGTGTGAACATCATGTGCATTCATTCATTGCATTGGTTGGTTGGTGTTACTTGACATATTGTGAATTGTGTTATACTTGCTCTCTACTTACAATTATACTTTATTTGCAAGTTATTCATATTTACTGTGAAGTTGTTCTCACCACCTCTTTCTCAGATTCGCAGGAACACCCTGGATCCTCTACGGGTTAAGTACGGAGGATTCTGTTGATTTTATTTTTGAGATTTGAAGTTTGGTGGAGTTAAGCTCCGTGATGTAACTATAACAGGATGTGTATTATTCTGATGTAGATGTTACAGGGAACTGAATACTACTTTTGATGTACTCGGTTCTGTATATGTTTAGTGTGCTCAGTCAGGATAGTGTTTAGAATACACTTGTATAATATTGCATACTCTGATAATATTTTGGTAGAGATCTGAGATCTCTTATTGATGATATACGTGTATGTGTATATATATAATATATGTACTCTGGTTGGTTTGAAATGTTTGTTGGAAATCCGCTGCTTATGTTATAAATTGTGGTCATGTTCAAGAAGCAAAAGGAAACGCTGTCAAATTTTCTATATTTATATATTCCACGTAAGGCTTATGGTTGGTAAATAACATAGTAACTAATAGGTCTTACATATGACTTGATACCATCAAATGTCCCCTGTAACAAGGAGATTATCAAGACGACTATTGGACATACTGCGAATCATGCAGAGGGATGTGAGTGGCCTAGATAGGATTTGTCCTTCCTACTTAACAGGAGCGATATCTGTGGGCCCCTTGATAAGAGTGAGACTGAAAATGCATGACCATGCTCAAATGAATCAATATGAGATATTGATATCATTTGTCTTAGTATGTCTATTCGGCGATCAAGAAACCTAAGATTGAACAGTACAAGAATGACACGTTCCATGCTTTGTGTTTAATCAAGATATCTGGATAAAGGGACTAGACTACATGGTAACATTGGTCACGGAAAGGTTATGTCAAACCATTGACTTTCTCATTACTTGGGTAGCAATGATGTGTTGCTAGACACTGTTCATTGTTTATAATATTTAAATATGATTTAATATTATTGCTAACGTAATGAGAACCTATAGGCCACACACTTAGAGTAGATTAATTGGAGCGCGAGGAATTATAGTTGGACTCAATCCCTCTCGGGCCAAGCTCATGTCAGATGAGCCCATAAGTCCAAGGTTAGGTCTTTTCAGCTTACCATTGTGTGCTGCTTATATATAGTAACACTAAAAGTGTTGTGCCATATAATCCTAACCCTAGCCGCATATTGTACTCAGTTTATTTGAAAAGTAATAGTCACCGCGTCTCCTTTGGCATCTAGCAATGCACAGAGACGCACTCCAAGAATCTACTCGTGTGGACTTCGTAGAAGCGCTACTGTGTTGCTGCGGTGCTGTGGTGTTTGACAGCCATCATCTAGACGTTTCATGCTACAAGAGGTAAACGTTTTGAACATGAACCATGACCATTCGCTTGGATTGTTGGTGGGAATTTTTCTGTTGTGTTTTTGTTTTTATCCTCTTTTCTTAACAAAGAAAAAGGAAGAACTAAGAGTCTCCAATGTCTTCAATCTTCCAAGTCTTGATCTCCAATCCTCCAAGATGTTGATGGCTTTTCTCCTCTCCTCTAAGCTTGATTAAAACTCTGAATAATCCCCTAATTAGGTCCCAAGAGGTTTTTTTTGAGCTAGGGACAAACTTGGCACAAAAGATAAAATTAAGGTTTTCTTCCACACGCGACGCCCCAACGCCAAGACTTCAGGCACTGCAGCGCCCAGAAAGTATGGATTTTGCTATTGTGAGTGCACAGGGTGCCCCAGTTCTCGAAACATGGGTGCTGCAACTATCAGATTCCCTGTTCTGCCTTTAACGTTGATTTTGACCCTCCATATGATGGAATTGGGCTTCGAGGTCTTCAACAAAGTGGAAGCATTTTCTCTTAGCTTTCCACGACCTCTGAAATCACCAACAAAGGAGGTTTGTTGTGAGAGTTATGCTCCATCAATCGCAGCAAGGTCCAAAATTGTGTCCATCTTGCTTATTCTCTTCAACAACAAAGCCATTGCGGGTTGTTACCTTCAAAACACAAGTCAAACCACATGTGAGAATACCATTAGGCTTCCTTTTGAGTTAGTCAAGCTAAAATTTATTATTAATTTTAATAAAACCACTAAAACATCATCTGAAGCAACTACAAGCAACACGAGGTGAATACTAAATAAAGCAAGAAATAACTCAAGGATTTCACAACTTTTAGGGAGAAAATAAGAGCAGATAACGCTATTTTCATGGAGTTATTAGCCACCAGAAAGGATCATTACCCCTTGCCCTTCATTGATCAAATGTTAGAGAGATTAGCAGGGAAGTCTCATTATTGCTTTCTGGATGGTTTCTCAGGTTACTTCCAAAGTCACATTGCTCCAGAAGACTAAGAGAACACCACCTTTACATGTCCCTTCGACACTTTTGCGTATAGGAGGATGCCCTTCGGCCTGTGCAACGCTCCTGGTACTTTCAGACGATGTATGGTGAACATCTTCTCTAAATTTTTAGGAGTGTATGGAGGTATTCATGAACGATTTTACTGTTTATGGTTCTTTTGAGTCATATTTGGCTAGTTTAGCTAGAGTATTGCATAGATGTATCGAAACCAACCTTGTTTTGAATTTTGGAAAATGTAATTTCATGGTAGAACGAGATATAGTTTTAGGCCATATCATCTCTAGCAAGGGCATTGAAGTAGATTATACAAAATTAGATGTCATTGCTTCTTTGTCTTACCCCACATGCGTGCTGGAAGTTCGCTTTTTCCTTGGACATGCAAGTTTCTACAGGAGATTCATTCATGATTTTAGCAAGATTGCCCTACCACTATCCAATTTTCTGCGGAAAGATGTGGAGTTTTCCTTTGACCAAAGATGGCAGGATGCTTTCAACCATTTGAAGAGAGCCTTGACTAGCGCCCCTATCATCCAGCCGCCAGATCGGGCACTTCCCTTTGAGCTGATGTGTGACACCTCAAATTATGCTTTGGGAGCTGTTCTTGCCCAAAGAAGGGGCAAAGTACCTCTTGTGATCTACTAGGCCTCGAGGGCCTTAGATACTGCCCGAGCAAATTACACCACCACAGAAAAAGAACCTTTAGCCATTGCTTTTGTATTAGATAAATTCAGATCTTATTTGCTTGGTTCTAAAGTTGTGGTGTTTTCTGACCATGTAACTTTGAAGTTCCTTCTAAAGAAGCTCGATGCTAAACCATGATTGATCCACTAGATGTTGTTGCTCCAAGAATTTGATATTGACATTCGTGATATGAGTGGAGTGAAAAAATTGGTGGGGGATCATTTGAGTAGGTTGGAGATGTAGAACCCTATCCTATTAATGATGCTTTCCCAGATGAGCAGCTTCTACAGCTGCAAGGCACCACCCCTTGGTTTGCTGATATAGTGAATTTCTTGGTTACTACAGTCATTCCCCCACATTTCACCTGTGCACAAATTCATAAACTTAAGAGTGAATCAAAATATCATGTATGGGATGATCCATATTTTTGGCAATTCTGTAGTGACCAAATAATTTGGTGATGTGTGCCTGATAATGAGTTCCATTCCATTCTTAGCTTTTTCCATGCATTTGTATGTGGTGGACATTTTGGACCTTAACGTATAACTAGGAAAGTTTTGGACTCTGGTTTATATTGGCCTACCTTGTTTCATGATACATATCTATTTTGTAAGTCTTGGGAACATTGCCAGAGAACAGGGAACATTTCTCGTAGGAATGAGATGCCCCAGCACCCTCTGCTATTTTGTGAGATCTTTGACGTATGAGGTATTGATTTCATGGGACTTTTCCTGTTTCCTTTGGTTTTGTTTACATTTTGCTAGCTATTGATTATGTATCAAAATGGGTGGAGGCTATAGCCACTCGGATTGATGATTCCAAAGTTGTTGTGGATTTTGTTAGATCACACATTTTATTTTATGTAGGTTTGGCATTTCGAGGACTAACATTACTGATCAAGGTTCACACTTTTGCAATTGCAACTTGGAGGCCTTGTTGAGACAATACAGAGTTATGCATAAGGTTTCAACACCTTACCACCCCTAAACCAATGGCCAAGCCGAGGTGTGAAATTAAGAACTTAAACAAATCCTTGAGAAAACGGTGCAACCTAATCGAAAGGATTGGAGCAAGCAGCTTGATGATGCTCTTTGGGCGTACCGAAATACCTACAAAACTCCAATAGGGATGTCCCCTTACCAGATAATTTTTTGGGAAGGCATGCCACCTACCGGTGGAGATAGAGCATCGTGCATTTTGGGTGGTGAAAAGGTGCAACATGGACATAGACCAAGCAAGAGTACATAGGAAGTTACAATTGCAAGAATTGGAAGAAATCCACTTGGAAGCTTATGAGAACTCAAGTGTATACAAGGAAAAGACAAAGGCATTACATGATAAGTTCATTGCAAGAAAAGAGTTATCGTTGGTCAAAAAGTGATCTTGTACAACTCTCGTCTTAAGTTGATGCCCTGTAAGTTGAGATCTAGATGGGAAGGTCCTTTTATTGTTATTAACATTTTCCCGTATGGTGTAGTTGAGCTTCAAGATCCTACAAGGAGGAACTTTCGAGTTAATGGGCTTAGACTCAAGATCTTTCATGAAGCCTTTCAAGAGCAAGCCATGGAGAAGGTGGCCTTGCTAGATGCTGCCTATCCACCATAAGGGAGCTTGCTTCCCACTTTTTTTGTTGTTTATGCACTTTCTGTTTTGCTATTTTTACTAAATTTGTTGTTTTTTGTTTTCTGCTCTGTGTGTGTTGGCTACTTTCTGTTTCTGTATGTTGTTTCTATCTGTAATTTTTGCTTTCTGTTATGTTTCTGATCTATTTTTCTGAAAAAGAAAACAAATGGAGTTTGTATATGTTTTTAGTTCTTTCCAATGATATTTTGAGTGTTTTGAGTTGTGAGTTTCAATTCATTGAAGTTTCAATTCATTGAAGTTTCAATTCATTGAAGTTTCAAGTGTTATAACATGCTTAATTACATTATCTTGCCTCTTGAATTCAATTTGTTTGGCATTGGATATTGAATTGGTGGATTGAGTTTGATGGATTCATACCTTGTGAGATTTGGAGCCTATTAATGAATTGATTGCTTTTCACCCATTCTCTTCTTTCTTGTGTGATTTCACTCATGGATTTGTCACTCTTGAACTTGCTTTGATTCTCTTTTAGTCTACATTTTCATATGCATACATGAATATGATTGAGGCACTTTTCTTCTTCTTTAGCTACTTTGGCCAAAAAGCCTACCTTGCATCCTTTTCACTTATTTAGCCCCCTTGAGCCTATGTGCCCTTTCTTTGTTTTTAGCTCATTACATGCCTTATGTGTAAGACCATGATGTTTACCTAACCTTAGGGATTAGGAGAGCATTGGCCTTTTTCATCTATGGAGGAGCTTCTTTTGCTTGATGACAAGCATTGATTCAAGTGTGGGGGGGTGTGCTAATGAATATGCAAGTGTTATGCAAAGTGTATGGTGAAAGAAAAAGAAAAAGAAAGCGCCAAAGAAAGCCAGAAGAAAAAAAATAGAAGAAAAGCGATGGAAAAAAGAAAGCAAATAAAGGTAAAAAGGTTGTAAACGAAAAGAAGAAGAAAAAAAGACAAAAAAAGGAAGGAATAAGAGAATGTGCATTATGTGACTTGGGGGTAAGTTTTATGCTTGATTACTTGAGTTCCTTCCCAATGCTCTTTTGTTCTCTTTGGTTTTTAGGTTCCTATATCAATATTAATTCCTTCCCTTAGCTTGGCCCCATTACAACCTTGATAAAGTCCTCTTGATTTGTGTGTGCATGTGTATTGAGTAGTGGAGAAGTAGAAGATAAGCAAGCCTATGGTAATGTACATTTTCATGAGTTGAATTGAGTGAAACACCTACCTTTTAAACACTTGAGGGACTTAGAGTGCATCTTGTGAGGTTTCATCATTCTTGATCCATGCATTTCAATTGAAGTTGCCTTGCTTGTTGATTTGAGATTTAATGACATGTTAACTCATGAATGTTGTGATCTCTTGAAACTTTGGTTGCTCTTATTTCTCATGAACTTTTACACTCTTAAATGTCATTGGAAAGTGTGTCTTTTGAGTCTTTAGCTTTTCATTTTTTGTTGTTTAGTGTCTTTGCTTTCCTAATTCAATTTCAAGTTTGCCTGGGATGTGCAAAAGCTAAGTGTGGGAGAATTTGATAAACACTATGCACACACCTTATTAATCTCTCATATTTAGTACTTTATACCTCTTTTGTGCTTAATTGCACATTATGATTGATATTGTTCTATAGCTTTAATGTGATTGGCATAATGCTTTACATGTGTAGTGGACATTCTTATTGCATCAAAATGCAGAAATGCTCAAAGTTGTTTTAAAATTTGTCATCACTCAATTCACCTCCTCTTGTGTGATGGTCACACTTGTCTAACAATTGGTATCATAACTAGTTTGTATCCAACTGAACACGTGAAAGATGACAAACAATTACATTATTGTTTGATCAGGTCCCAAATTAGATGGGACAATTGATTTTAACTCTTGGCAGGTTTTTATGTCCACTCATATTGAAGGCCCACAATATTTGGAGCCTTGTTGTTCTTAGTATTCAAGATGAAGCTTATGCAAATGTCCAATGGATAGATCAACTGGCGCTACTCAAGTTCACCCAAGAGGTGATTATTCTGATTTTGGTAAAATTGCTAATGTAATATCAGCTAAGAAGACTTGGGATACCCTAAAGCTTGTGTATAAAGGAGTTGATCAAGTGCAGAAAACCAAACTATAGTCCTTTGTCAATCTTGTCAATTAGATGAGAGAATATATGGAGAAGAAATGCAAGATAGTGTTGTAGCCATGGTTTTCAAACCAAACTGGAATGGTTGGTCAAACCGGAAAAATCGAGAATTGATTCTTTGGCCAATTCAATCTATCCGAAAAAATATATTTTTAAAAACCAATGTGAAAACCAAAAAAATTGGTCATAAACTGGTTGACCCGTGTGAACTGGTCACAGTTTGACTGGTTGAACCACTTCATTTGTTTTTTACCAAACTAGTTTAATTTTTTTCCATTACATTGATTTGTTTGGTTCCCAATTTATAACAAAAACTAAGTCTCTCTCCTACTAACTTGTCTGATGTGGGACAAATAGGAGTATGTAATGCAGTACTAGTTTGGCTTCCATTTATAATATGAAGCTTTACCTCCACCTTTTACTTATTTGATGTGGGACTAGCATAGGACGGGGAGCTTTACCCTCCCTTTTACTTATTCAATGTAGGACTAGCATAAGTTAGAGAATGATACTATTATAATACTTTGTTTAATATTTATTGTATATGATAAATTAATTTAATCATGTTAGAAATATATTCCAATATTTTTCTCCATGATTTTATTTATACACTTAACATATGTGCATTACGATTTTTTACGTATTATCATATCTTTATATAATATATATGTATTTACAAAACCTCGATTCAACCCCAATTTGACCTTGGTTCTTAAAACCTTAAATCTCTCCCTTTATCGGTTCAATGATCGGTCTAATTTTTAAAACATTGGTCATAGCTGAGAAAATTCTTTGTTCCATGCCAATCAAATATGATCAAGTGGTGACTACAAAGTTAGAGTCATGTGGCATTGAAGATATGTCGATGACAGAGCTAGAAGGAAGAATAGAAAGCCATGCGAAAAGAATTTTGAAAAGATAGATGAACCAATTGAAGAGGCTTCGAAAACCCAAATCAACTTAACGAATGCTACCAAAACTAGTCCAAAATGAAGAGAAAGTTATAGAAGTTTTGACTACAACATAGGAAGATGTTGCAACAATTTTAGACGTGTTGCCTATGGTCTTCGAGGTAATGATACTTAGGAAAGAGCAAGTTTTCATTGATATAAATGTGGAAAATTTAGGCATAGAACTACAAATTGCATAATTAGAAGAAATGATTATCACAACAATCAGGAAAACATTAGACTTGAAAACCAACATCAAAATAAGACTTTTAAGATTTCACAAAGTTTATTTCTAGCAAGTATCACCTTGCTTGCATATCAAAACACTTGGTACTTGGATAGGGATGTAACAATCATATGTATGGCCAGAGGAGTGCTATTTTCTTGGTTAGATGAATCTATCCATTTAGAATATAAAATAAAGATTCAAAGGTTCCAATTAAAGGAAAAGGTAAAAATTCTATTGCACTAAAATATTATATACTCAAAACTTTTATTCCTAATGAATTTTATGGTCTTGGCCTTCACTAAAATTTGTTGAAGAAAGGTTATGACATGAGAATTTATCTTAGGTTCTATACAGTAGTTGACAAGAGTAACATCCTCCCCTAAATTGAAAACATTAATTATTTAAATGTTTGTTTATTTGTCCATTATTTATTCTTGTAATATTTTGCCTAAAATTTCTAGTTTCTATCATCTAGTATAAGAAGGGCATAGAAAATTACTCAAGTGATGTTTTGTTTATTTGATTATGAAGATTCATAAGTTTCATTTATCAATGAATGTATTTCTGTCTGATTTATTTTCCCATTTATTAGTAATTCCAAGTAAACATAGCTCTGAAAATTATCTAGATGAAAAAGGTATCTATTAAAATAACCAGTGTAGGCTAGTGAATTAAGAAGTGACATATAGGTAATTAGAAAGGTGTGACTAAGGGCAAAATAGTCAAATTGAACTATTAGTATAATAAGACAAAATAAGGCTAACTAGCTAGTAACTCTATAGTTAGAATCAAACTAGTTAGTTACATGAAATATTATTTTATGGTAGGACCCAATAGAAATAAGACATGGAATATTACCATATTTCATGATTTTGATCGTCCTTTGTAAGTTTTATGAATAAGTACAATCAAGTTGCTTGGTTATTGGTGGATAGTAGAATATTGTGTATAGATTTCATTCTTGAAACTGTAGAATTCTTGATGATGTTGGATGCCCATAACTTGTTTGATGATTTTCCATGTAAATTATGCTTGAAATCATTGGAATTTGATAAAATTGTTAGATCCTATCTGGGGTTTCAGCCATGAAAGAAATTAGGGTTCTAGATTTATATTTTGGTAATCAAACTAGGATTAATATGTGCCTCAATGTCTTAGTTAAAATTATGTCAAGAATGGATGGATTAAGATTGAGATTGAACTTTTAGCCATGAAGAGAAATTAGGGTTCTAGATTTAAATTTTTGCAATCAAACTAAGATTAATATGTGTCATGATATCTTAGTTAAAATTATGTTAAGAATAGCTAGATTAAGGTTGAAATTAAACCTAGAATCTAATGGATGGTATTCAACCACTTAGACAAATCCAAGGCCAATGTATTAGGAATTCAATTAGTTTAGGTAATTAGAGAATAAATAATGGTGAATGATAGTTAGTGACTATGTATACATGTGTCATATAGCCTTAGAAGAATTATATGAATGAAAATTTAACAAGAAATCTAATAAATAATAATATGACTAACTACTAGTGCATATTTGGGTCTAATTAAAGCTAGAATGATTGAAGCAGAGAATTTCATTAAAGGTAAGGAGGAAATAGCCTAAAACTCAAAGCTAGACTTTCGACTAAGCCTAGGTAATATGATTAGGCTAAGTTCAAATTGGTTTCTATGATTGAAAAGTTAGCAAGAAATAAAGGAGAAAAAGTTGAAATGCTAACTACCTTAGAAGCTTATCAAATGCAATTACATGCTCATGTAACTATGTGAACGAAAGATAAAAAGTTGGAAATGATCCTCACAAAGTAGGTGATCTTGGGAAATGATCCACAAAGTGTGATCCCTAAATATAAATAAAGAATAAGAGAAAATACTGGAAATGATCCTCACAGAGCAGGTGATCTGTGAAAAGTCTTACATGTGTCTTAATGGAGGATAATTCACCACAGAGTGTGGAGTTATCCAAGGACCAGATTGAATCCACCACTAGTGCTTGGAATAACCATTTGATATAGGGGACATCCTATGTTGAGGAAGATATCTTATTCTTTATTATGATATGAATACAGACCATGTAAGCTAAGATAATGGGCTAGGCCCAAAGTTATATAAAGGAAAAGTTGAGCATGTAATTTAGACTATCTAGATTATGCATTTTGTTGTTAAATGTTCTATTCAATATGACAACAAATGTAGATGTTTAGAAAATAAATCTTCCTAGCATTAATGGAAAGTGTTATGAGCTTGTTTATTTATCTAGTCGTGAAATTTTTTTTTTGTAGCTTGATGCAACTGAAAACACTACAAATTTACTAATTATTTTATAAACTACTTGAACTTCTACTAAGAATTATATTCTCAATCCTAAATATTATGTTTCCAGAGGACCCAAAAGTACAATGAGGATGTACCGCATCATCATGCTTATGGATTTTGATATCATAGTCATTTAAGAGAGTGATTTGGCTACATTAGCATGCCATGGTTTTCATGCTAGAGTTTTATATATGTATTGTAGTATGTGATACACAATACTAACTGACGTAGGATAGTAATGAAGTACTTTTGATGAAGGCTTCATCATTAAGGTTTAGAATAACCCCAACTTATTTTGTTGTATATATGTTAAGAGTTTACCAACAAGGTCTAGCATAGTTGGTAGATAGTTAGTCCCTTAACCATGTTGTCCTGAGTTCAAACCAGGTCATGTGTATGAAAAAAGCTTTGTTGGGAGAGGCTGTACCCATTTCGGTGATCTCTCTACCTCAAAAGGGATTAGTCTCCGTTGGAACCAAAGACGAGTCAAGAAATTGATGATGGAACCAAAATAGTTCAAGTAATTGAACCCCTCAAAGTTTTAAAGATAACAAAGATATTAAATTGGAATGAACAAATAAGTTTTAATCAAACTTATTATATTTCGTTGAAAAGAAAATGAAAGTCCAATATTGAATCTTGCTTTTATGTCTTTTATAAACATTTTGGACATAGACAAGTTTTTATTATCACTTGTGTCCAATATGAATTGAACTGCTTTTTTAAATTCATATATTTGGATTGTCCAAAGATATCTCTGTGTTCCTATTCAAATGCATTAGTCCAAATCATAATTCAAATGTAAGAATTGTACAATGCATTAAATGCTGACAAGGCCTCTGACAAAGTACGTGGTGAAGAAAGTCAATAATGTACGTTGGCACTGACATACCTAATCTCTATAAGGACCAGCAAATGAGATCTCTCTGTTCACGCAGAAAATTCAGTACAAGACCACAATGATTTTTAGCAACATTGATAACCAAGACTACTTTTCAAATGAGGGTGAACACGTTATCAGTCTCAAGCATTTAATGCTCATCGTTGGACGAAGAACTACATGAAGACAAGTTAAAGCTCTGAAGCCTATAAATACACGAAGTCTTTAAAAGGAACAAGAAAATAGAGAAACAACAAGAATACAAGAATCACAAGATCTGAGAATTTCTCATTGTACTTACACTTTCATTTGCTCTCTATGTAGAGTTTCTCAAAATACTCTAAGCTCACTTGTTATACTCTCACATATCGTGAATTAAGCTTAAGTGTTTTCAAACACTATCTTTGTCACTTTGTGTTAAGCCTGAAAAGGCTTGTAGGAAAGAATACTTGGTATTAGAACTTGAAGAGGTTGAGAATACTTGTTTGTAGCCTGAAGAGGCTTTGAGAAGAATACTTGTAATCTGGGAAAGATTAGTAGAAATTCCTTCAAGTAGAAGGTTGACTAGACGTAGCTCTTGGCTTATAAGAGTAAACCAGTATAAATCGCTATGTGATTCTCTCATCCTTTTATCTTGCTTTATTTTATATTTGCTAACGATTGGGGATTGCTATTGTTGTTCCTAACATTTCTCTTCTTGGGACTTATAGCTTTCTACTTGCGTTCAAAGATTTACTTAAAACATTTTTTGCATCTAACATTTTACCCAAACTGTTTTTAGAGTACATTTGTATTTGCGAACCAGTAACGTTCTGCTTTATGAATTGCTTTATGAAAAGTTTTTCAAAATTTTAAGAAACACAATTCAACCTCCCTTCTTGTGTTTTATTTGGTTATTTCAATTGGTATCAGAGCTCAGCCTCTTGGGTTGAGCATCTAACAATGCAGAGGGAAAACAATCTAGTAAAGCCACGATGGAAAATGAAGGACAAGTAGTGAACTGACATCCACTATTCAATGGCAATGGTTACGACTATTGGAAGAAGAGAATGATAGCTGTTACGCTAAAATCGCACTTAAGGGCAAGTGCACCTTGTCACACAAGTAATAAAGGAGTTTTTTGGACTCCAAGTATCGAACCCACAAGGATTGTTAACAATTAATAAGTTAATTAACCCCTTATATTATCTAGACAATGAAATTCGAATGAGAAAGGAGAAACTATCAAGCAATTAGGAGAAAGTGAGGAAATCAAAGATTATCAAGCAAAGATTATCAAGCAAAGATTCAATTATGGAAAGCCTAGGGTGTCTGGTTTCACTTATGTCAATACTCATAATATTACCTAATTCCTCAATAATATGTGTTTTGATTGATTACCAATCACCTGCTCTAATGCTATTAATACCCAATGGTCATGCAATATTAATATTCTTTTTCTCAATCTGAAACCCCCAATGGTCATGCAAGGCAAACAGTTAAGAAAAGCATAAAGAACCAGCATATTTGTTAATTAAATAACTGATTAAAAACAAGGGATTGAGTTTGGTCCACATAAACCTAAATCCGATTAATCCTTGAGTTCCGTTGACTAATTGTGGTATGGTCGCCAGTCAATCAATTAACTTTTTAAAGGGTGCGCAAACCTTATTGGAAAACACAGCGCTAGGAAAAAACCAATCAATTAGGGAAACACAAAATTATTTTGGAATTAGGAAAACATTATAAGAAATTGAACATAAGATCCACCATAACCCTAGTTATGGATTTAGCTACACATAGTCAAAGAAAACAAAACATAAACTAAAACCAAATTCAAATCCATAAAAGAACAATAGAAAAATTAAAACCCGGAAACCCCCTTGCAATGAAACAGGTCCTTCACGAACAATTGAGGAGACGGTCCTTTGCTTGATAGCTTCAAAAGCCTCCAAAGCTCCGCTACAACTCTCTAATTAAGCAAAGGGCTATAGCTACTTTCTTTCTCTGAATGCCGGATACTTCTCCTTTTGTGCTGCTACTCCTCTTATTTATAATGATTTTAGTGGGTCAACAATGCTAGCAAACTTTTCTTCTAGGGTTTCTTAATTGTGCACAAATTCATTTAATGTGCAATTCTTGGGTAACAGGGAAAGTAGATTTGTTTCCGTCTTTGAGTATTCCTAATTAATGTGAGATAAGAGGGAAAATCTTCCAAGAATATAAAAATAGGAAACTTCCACAGCTGGATTGATGATATCTTCGTAGAATCTTGGAAAAATCTTTCATAACTAGGTTGCTGATATCTTTGTATCTTTCCCAAGATTGCTCCCATTTTAGCACTTTAAAGCCTTATTCCCATAAATCTTCAACCTACAATATTCAAAGGAAATTAAGTTTCCCTTATAAACTTTTCAAATAAATACCAAATCAAAGCCAATTTCCCGGCATTTAGGTATAGAAAATGACAGTTTATCAATAGCCTTCTTCAATACACAGAACATGGACATATGGGGATCTAGTTCAATATGGACGAAGGCACAACGGACGAGACATTAGATAAACTCAAAAGCAAAACATTATCTAATGTGCGCTATTACAAGGTCCGAACATGATAAAGACCATAGTTGTAAAATAGCTAAGGAAATATGAGATACTCTTTCCTTGGTCCATGAAGGATTAACACAGGTCAAGGAGCCAAAAATAAGCATGCTGGTTCATCAATATAAGCTCTTCAAGATGGGAGAGCATGAAACAATTGATCAAATGTTTGGACGATTCCAAACAATTATCAATAACCTATGATCATTAGGGAGAACTTATGATAATCAAGATCATATTAGAAAGATTCTAAGAAGTTTTCCCAGACAATGGAGACCCAAAGTCACAGCAATCCAAGAAGCCAAAAATCTTGCCTCTCTATCCATGGAGGAGCTTCTTGGATCTATTAAAGTTTATGAATTTGAACTAAGAAAAGATGGTACGAGAAAGGGAAAATTCGTTGCATTAAAAGCATATAAGGGAAAAATCCTCAAAAGCTCTTAAAGTATAAGAGTCTTCAGATGAAGCTGAGTCATTTCGAGAAGAAGCGTCAGATAACGATGAATTATCTTCCATATCAAGAAAGATACAATCGATGTGGAGCATGAGGAGGAACCACTTTGCAAGGAAAGTCCCCAAGGACAAGACCGAGTCAAAAGATAATAGCTCAATCATATGCTATGAATGCAAAAAGCTTGGGCACTAACAAGAAGTTGTCGAGACCCATCAAAATAATAAAATTTACCGGTTCACAAACTAATTTGTAGTATAGAGAATGAACCGAATCATCTCTCAATGATCCAAAAACAAAGATTGAATTAGATTAAGATAATTAAAAAGGCGAGTTTTTATGATTTGTAAAGAAAATACACCAGTTGAATTTCAAGAAAATCAATTAACAAATTAACCAATCTTGAGTTTAATCCATCATTGATCACAAGAAATCCACTTAATTGCTAACCATGTTCTTGGCCTTAGATCACATCAAGAAGCCTTATCATGATCCAAGAATCCTCTACTAGATAAGAATCAAAGATTTAGTTAACCAATGTTAGATAAAGTAAGCACCATCTAAACATAAATTAACTTAAAATCCGAAATCTAACCAAGCTAAACAATCCATCAAAAAGCTTTGATATATTGTTTAGTCTTTGTGATCCTCTTTGAATACATGATAATAAAGCTATTATCACATAAACATCTAAATCAAATTAACCAATTCAATCTACATTAAAATCAAAAGAGGAAGAAGAGAAACTTGAATAACAATTAAGTAATATGAACAAGCAAAACAAGATCTCCAAATTAAACATCAAGATGGTTACTCCCTTGGATTGATTATAAGAGCCTAGCCTTCCATGCATGGGAAGGAAGAACTCAGAAAATAAAGAACAAAAAAAAATTCTAAAGAGAAGGGAGAAGAAGAGAAAGAGAACTCTCACAAATACTCAAACTTACTTCAAATTTCATTGATTCTTAATACAAAGAGATTGACCCTATTTATACTAATCCTAGAAGCCAATTTGTAACTTCAAATAATATGAATGCTAGTTGTAAAAAAATGGCGATTGTCAAATATAATAGTCTATGTTAACCAATCAAATGATAAACAATTACAAAAGAAAAACAAAGTTGATATTCTGCCAGATTAAGTGTGCCTCCTTACATGATCTGTGTGACCCTCCATTTCACCGAATTGACTTTAGGTGTCTTCATGACAGTTGTAGACAATTGTCTCCTTGAACTTTTGGCACTAGTTCATATTAATAGGACTTTTACAACTCAAGATATTCAAGAAACACTGCATCTACCTCAAGTCACGTTGGCATAACGTGTTTCCAAATTCAAACCAACTTGCAGCTTCATAATCATGCCGACAACGGCATCTATTGACTAAATGATCTGCAGTAAAGTTGGAGCTATGCATGTTATCTTTCCAATGGCATTTGTTTCAGTTCAAAAGAAGGTCTACAACCCACGATATGGTCCAATATGTGCACACTGCTAAGATTCCAGCGACACCAAGCCCACTTTGACTTTCAAGCATATTTTGGACCATTCGAAGTCCAATCCAACTCTTGAGTTCTCATGAAACTTGTAGATATTTGTCTTAGCTTTCCACAGACACCAAGAACACCTCAAACGGATCACCGAAGCCCAAGTTATGGCCTAATCAAGGAGGAAATGTCAAAATGCATCAAAATCCGAGAGTTAATCAAAATTTGCATTAAAACCCAATGAGGCCTAACAACATAAAACTCAACTAACATACTAATACTGGGCTCAATAAACATATAATAAAGCCAAGTATAAAGCTAACATAAGTGTCTCAAAATGATTGATTAAGCACATCAAGGTAGAATGTCCATCCCTCAATAAGGACAAAAAGAAATTCTTTAAAAAGAAAAGAAGAGGGCTCATGGCAACTTGGGAAGATATGGATCTCTCCTTCATAGATGATGATGAAGAGGAAGGAGAAGAAGAAGCAAATCTATGCCTAGTGGCCAATACCTCCTCTGGTGAAGATCTAGATGAAAATGAGGTAAATGATCCTGAATTTAATCTTCAAGAAGCTTTTGATGATTTGTTAAATAACTCCTCTATTCTTTCTACTAAATATAAAGCCTTGAAAAGAAAATTTTCAAAACTTACTAAAGAGTTTGAGAAAATAAATTTTGAAAAACAAACTCTACAAAAAGAATATGAAAAATTAAAAGCAGAAAATGATTTCTAGTAAATGAACCCAAGGCTCTTCCTGAGTTCAATACCTCTCATGAAGTTGAAAAACTTCAAAAATAAGTAGTTGAAGTCACTAAGGACTTGGCTAATTTTGTGGGTTGAAAACTAAACATGATTTTGAAATACTCTAGAAATCCACATCATAAATCTGGATTGGGGTATGAACTAAAAATAAAAATAATTTTCAAAAAGCATCTAGCTATGTTAGTTCTAAATTGTATTTTAGTGGAAGGACTGGACATATTACGTTCAAGTGTATCCACAAAAGAAAGTTGAGGTATGAGAAAACCTCAAGAACTAACAAAAAAGGACCCAAGGCCATCTGGGTACCTAAAAATATGAACATTCCTCTTGTAGATGTGCTTAGCAGCAGGAAAACAACTCCAATCATGATACTTGGATAGTGGCTGCTCACGACATATGATGGGAGAAATGTCTATGTTCCAAGAACTAAGACCTAAACCTAGTGGATGGGTCACCTTTGGGGGAAATAAAAAATGTAAAATAATTGGGATTGTAAATATTGGTAAGCATTATTTCCGTTCTATTGATAATGTACTACTTATTGAAGGATTGAAACACAATCTACTAAGCATAATTCAATTGTGTGATAGTGGATCTGATGTTTCCTTCAATAAAGGAGAATGTATAGTCAAGAACCCTGATCGGTCCGTTCTTTTCTCAGCTAAGAGGCAAAATAATTTATACAAAATTGATTTGGGAGACCTCTCAAACCAGAATGTATCATGCCTAGTATCCATCAAAGGAGAACAATGGATATAACACAAGAAACTTGGTCATGAAAGCTTGAGGTTAATCTCAAAGATAAATAAACATCACCTCGTAAGAGGACTATCAAATCTTATATACAAATCATATGTTCTCTATGATGTATGTCAAAAGGGGAAACAAGTTAAGAATTCTTTTGAATCCAAAAACTTTGTGTCTACCTCTAGACCACTAGAATTGCTACATCTAGATTAGTTTGGTCCAACAAGGACATCCTCCTTAAGTGGAAAAAGATATGGCCTATTCATAGTTGATGACTATAATAGATGGACATGGGCTATGTTCTTAGCTTACAAGGATAAGTCTTTTAAATCCTTTTCTATATTCTTTGAAAGAGTTCAGAATGAAAAAGGCACAAGTATTAACTCTATCCCGAAGTGATCATGGAGAAGAATTTGAGAATTTGAACTTCCAACGGTTCTGTGAAGAAAATGGTATTCTTCACAACTTCTTGTTGGGTTTTGGGATCGAGAAACATAGCGAAAAATAAAAACCAAATCGCAAACCCAACCAAAGATCCATGCGAAAATCATAAAACATGTTACGGGATTTACCTCTAGGAAGAAAAAGCTGACAATCATGAGCACATCAAACCAACAGTGCCTCTACGGTATCCATACAAACGGATAAAAAGGTCTCCCTCTTCGGCACAGTGCTAACCAAGAAGGGGGAAGGGGGCAGATTTCTCTCTAGCTCTCTCTATTTGGAAATCGTTTCCGTCTCTCAGTTGTGCATGTGTAGTAGTGCGGCACAAGAGACTAAGAGATGTATATATAGGCCCTTACACATATCTGACCTAGGTCAGACTCATATGTGGGCCTATTCAATTAGGTTGACCCATCTAGTCTTACTAATGGTCCAATTAGCCCCATTCAAATCCATTCTATGTGTGTGACCCTGTAGGATCCTATTACGTTGACAGTAACATTAAATCCTATTTAATATTACAAACAGTAACATTAGCTGACAAGAGGTTGTCGAGACCTCGTCAAATAATAAAAATTACCGGTTCGCAAACTAATTTGCAGTATAGAGCATGAACTGAATCGTCTCTCAAGGATCCAAAAAGAACAAAGATTTAATCAGATCAAGATAATTAAAATGGGGGGTTTTGTTGTTGATTAACAATATTGATAAAAATACAAGACTTAAAGTTGAAAACAAATCTAAAGAAACAACCAATCCAAGGAAATTTACCGATTTTGAGTTTAACTCATCATTGATCACAAGGAATTCACTTAATTGCTAACCGTGTTCTTGGCCTTAGATCACATCAAGAAGCCTTAACATGATCCAAGAATTCTTTACTAGATAAGCATCTAGGATTTGATTAACCAAGGTTAGATAAAGTAAGCACCATCCAACATAGATTAACTTAAGATCTAGAATTTAACCAAGCTAAACAATCTATCAAAAAGCTTTAATATATTGTTTAATCTTTATGATCCTCTTTGAATACATGATAATAAAGCTATTACCACATCAACATCTAAATCAAATTAAGCAATTTAATCTAGATAAAAATCAAAAGAGGAAGAAGAGAAACTTGAATAACAATTAAGCAATATGAACAAGCAAAACAAGATCTCCAAATTAAACAACAAGATGGCTAATCCCTTGGATTGATTATGAGAGCCTAGCCTTCCATGGATGGGAAGGAAGAACTCAGAAAATAAAGAACAAAAATGAAATTCTAAAGAGAAGGGAGAAGAAGAGAAAGAAAACTAACAAATACTCAAACTTACTACAAAATTGAATTCTAACTTACTTCAAAATTGAATTCATAATAATACAAAGAGATTGGCTCTATTTATACTAATCCTAGAAGCCAATTTGTACATGTACATAATCTGAATACAAGTTATAAAAACAAGGAAATTGTCAAATAAGGAAGCTTGATGCATGGTAGGTGGGTTGGTGTATGGTTGGTGGCTTTTAGTCAACAACTCTTATCCGACTTCTGGCTTCAAATTCATCACCTAGATGATGCATTTTGGCTTGGATGTCTCATGAAAGTTGTAGCCAGTTGTCTCCTTGAAAATCTCCAATTTGAATCATGTCATTTGGACTTTTAGAACTCCAAAAATTCCAAAAACACTGCACCTACCTCAAGTTAGGTTGGAAGAACGTGTTTCCAAATTCAGACCAACTTGTAGCTTCAGAAGCATGCCTAAAACGACATCTATTGACAAAATAGTCTTCAGTGAAGTTGGAGATATGGGTCTTATCTTTCAAATGACCAAGTTTCAGCCCAAGAGGATGCCTATAACTCACTATGTAGTCCAATATGTGCACACTGCCCAGATTTTCCTGACAGCAAACCCACTCTGCATTGCAGGGATATTTTGGACTCTTAGAAGTCCGATCTGGCTCTTGAGTTCTTCATGAAACTTGTAGAGTATTGTCTTAGCTTTCCAAAGACACCAAGATCACCTCAATTGGATCACCGAGTCCCAAGTTATGGCCTAACCAAGGAAGAAAGGTCAAAATGCATCAAAATCCAAAAATTATTCAATATTTGCATTAAAGCCCAATGAAGCCCAACAACATTAAACTCATCTAAAGTACTAATATTAGGCACAATAAACATCTAATAATGCCTAATACAAAGCTAACATAAGTGTCTCAAATTGATTGATCATTAGCCTACGCACATACTAGTCTCAACGCATCAGTATCTTCCAATTGACAGTAATACTTGACTAGGGACATTTAAGAATAGCATTCCAACTTATCCAATGGTATCTCACTATCAAGTCATGTACTTGATATTCCATGGCATAGAACTTTCCATTCTAAGGACTCTATTATGTTCTTTTAATATAAATAAATAACACAATAAATCAAATGCCTCATATATTAAATAAATGTCATGATACAATGTAAACTATAAAGTCAATATATAACTGGCTTCTAGGGCATACGCCAACAATCTCCCACTTGCACTAGAGCCAATCTAGCATATCTCTAATGCCTTTAGGCCTAGTGTGACCCTCATGCTTACGCTGAGCAAGGGGCTTGGTCAGTGGGTTGGCGATGTTACCATCAGTCGGTACTCTACATATCTTCACATCTCCTCTATCGATAATCTCTCGAATGAGATGGAAGTGCCTAAGTATATGCTTGGATCGCTGGTGAGATCTAGGTTCCTTAGCTTGTGCAATGGCCCCATTGTTGTCACAAAAGAGGTCCACTGGGCCATAATGCTAGGAACTACGCCAAGTTCAGTGATGAACTTCTTGATCCAAATAGCCTCCTTTGCAGCACTGGAGGCATCAATATACTCAGCCTTTGTGGCAAAATCGGCTACTGTCTCTTGCTTTGAACTTTTCCAGCTTACAGCCCCATCATTTCAGCAAAACACAAAACCTGATTGCGATCTGGAGTCGCCCTTATCGGATTGGAAGCTAGCATTGGTCTAACCCTTTACAATGAGCTCTTCCTCGCCTCCATATACCAAGAACGAATCCTTTGTCCTTCTTAAGTACTTAAGGATGTTCTTGGCAGCCATCCAGTGACTTTCATCGGGGTTTGACTGGTACCTGCTCGTCATGATCAAGGCATACGAGACATTTGGGCAAGTACAGAACATGGCATACATGGTAGATCCAATTGTAGACGCATATGGAATCTTACTCATGTGCTTCCTCTCATCTTTTGTGGAAGGACATTGAGCCTTCAAAAGGCTTACACCATGCGACATTGGCAAAAACCCCCTTTTGGATTATTGCATATTAAAACGTTGTAATACTTTGTCTATGTAAGTACTTTGACTTAGGCCAAGCAGTCTCCTTGATCTATCTCTATAGATCTTGATGCCTAAAACATAGCCAGCTTTGCCCAAGTCTTTCATGGAAAAGCACTTACCTAGACAAGTCTTTACGGACTGCAAACTAGGGATGCCATTTCGAATGATTAGTATGTCATCCACATATAACACCAGAAAAACAACTGCGCTCTTGAAAAGAGATTATCGAGACCCGTCAAAATAATAAAATTTATCGATTCACAAACTAATTTGTAGTATAGAGAATGAACCAAATTATCTCTCAAGGATCCAAAAACAAAGATTCAATTAGATCAAGATAATTAAAAAGGGGGTTTTGATGATTTGTAAAGAAAATACACCGGTTGAATTAAAGAAAATCAAGTAACAAATTAACCAATCCAAGGAAATTTACCGATCTTGAGTTTAATCCATCATTGATCATAAGGAATCCACTTAATTGCTAACCATGTTCTTGGCTTTGGATCACATCAAGAAGCCTTAACATGATCCAAGAATCCTCTACTAGATAAGCATCTAGGATTTAGTTAACCAAGGTTAGATAAAGTAAGCACCATCCAAACATAAATTAACTTAAGATCCGAAATTTAACCAAGCAAAACAATCCATCAAAAAGCTTTCATATACTTTTTAGTCTTTGTGATCCTCTTTGAATACATGATAATAAAGTTGTTATCACATATACATCTAAATCAAATTAAGCAATTCAATCTAGAATAAAATCAAAAGAGGAAGAAGAGAAACTTGAATAACAATTAAGTAATATGATTAAGCAAAACAAGATCTCCAAATTAAACATCAAGATGGTTAATCCCTTGGATTGATTATAAGAGCCTAGCCTTCCATGGATGGGAAGGAAGAACTTAGAAATTAAAGAACAAAAACAAAATTCTAAAGAGAAGGGAGAAGAAGAGAAAGAGAACTCTCACAAATACTCAAACTTACTTCAAATTTTATTGATGCAATTACAAGAGAGATTGGCCCTATTTATACTAATCCTAGAAGCCAATTTACAGTTGATAAAAGCTGTAAACAACTGGAATGCAAGATAAAAATGGATGTTTGTCAATAATGGTGGCTTGATGCATGTTTGGTGGGTTTGTGCATGGTTGGTGGCTTCTCCTTACTAACTCTTCTCTGACTTCTAGCTTAACTTGCATGACCGAAACAACATATTTTGGCTTGGAGGTCTCATAAGAGTTGTAGTTTTATGTCTCAGCTTTCCAATGACACTGATTTCAGCTCAAAAGGACTTTTACAACTCAAGATATTCTAAAAACATTGCATCTACCTCAGGTCACGTTGGCAGAATGTGTTTCCAAATTCAAACCAACTTGCAGCTTCATAATCATGCCGACAACGACATCTATTAATAAAATGGTCTTCAATAAATTTGGAGTTATGCATTTTATCTTTCCAATGGCACCAAGTTCAGCTCAAAATGAGGCCTATAGGCCATGATATGGTCCAATATGTACACACTGCTTAGATTCTAGCGACAGCAAGCCCACTTTGACTTTTAGGCCTAGTTTGGAACTCTATAATTCAGATCCAGCTCTTGAGTTCTTCATAAAACTTGTAGATCTTTATCTTAGCTTTCCACAGACACCAAGAGCACCTCAAACGAATCACTGAAGCCCAAGTTATGGCCTAATCAATGAGGAAATGTCAAAATGCATCAAAATCCAAGAGTTAATCACAATTTGCATTAAAGCCCAATGATGCCCAACAACACAAAACTCAACTAATATACTAATATTGGACACAATAAACATCAAATAATGCCAAATACAAAGCTAACATAAGTTCCTCAAAATGATTGATCAAAGCTAACATAATGCCAAGTCACAAGGTTTATATTCATTCTTGATGAAACCAAACTCTTTGATTACTTCATCAAAATGAAGATTCCAGCTTCTAGAAGCTTGCTTCAATCCATAAATGGTTGCAACTTACATACTTTTTCCATCGTCCTCTGGAGTGACAAAACCCTCAGGTTGTGTCATGTACACATCCTAGAGAAGATTTCCATTTAGGAAAGTGGTTTTGACATCCATCTGCCAAGTTTCATAGTCATGATAGGCTGCAATAGCAAGCAAAATCCTAATAGATTTAAGCATGGCAACCGGGGAAAAATTCTCATCATAGTCTATACCATAAACTTGCCTAAAACCTTTAACTACCAATCGCCCCTTAAAGGTATGCACGTTACCATCCATGTCAATCTTCTTTTTGAAGATCCATTTGCACCCAATGTGTTTTACCCCTTCAGGCGGGTCCACCAAGGTCCATACTTGATTGGTATACATGGATTTCATCTCAGATCTCATGGCTTAAGCCATTTCTCAGAGTCTGGGCTTGTCACGGCTTCCTCGTAAGTCGCAGGCTCATCTTGATCCATTAGTAATACCTTGAGTTACGAGAAATTCATATCTCTCGGGTTGATGACGTATCCTACTAGACTTATGTGGGCCTTGTGCCATGTGAGCATGTGGTTGTTCCACAACACTTTGTGGGGCTTGCTCATTTTCCACCATTGGTTCCTTGCTACTTTGGGGTTCTTGAATCCCTTCAAGTTCTATCTTTCTCCCTTATGTGTGAGTAAAATGCACACATCTAGTGCTTGATTTGATATGGATTTGGACCAATTTTGATTGAATCCTTCCCCTCTTTGCTATATTTTGCATACTTTTATACTTTGACTCCTTTCCACTCATTGTTGGTATTTTTAGGTACTTAATGGACATTTTGGACCCATTCCTTGGAAAATCCATAAGCCTGTACAAAGAATGTTGCTGAATCCCATAGCTATCTGACCCCCTGGCAGTAAAATGGCCATATCTCGAGCTAGAAAAATGATATTTAGGTGATCTTTATTGCGTTGGAAAGCTAAGAGACAAAGCTACAACTTTCCTGTTGGACACTTTTCCTAATTCAGACTCCAGAGCATCACACAACCACCATCTTTTAGGCCGTGTGAAATCACACGGCCTAGCCTGTGTTGTTGTGCGAATGGTGCAAAAACTAAACTTCTTGGGCTTGGGCTGCACGAAATAGAATGAGAAAGCATCCTCCACACATTAGGAAACCCTAAGAGAAGAAACCCAAAAGGGAGGAGGCAAAGAGGGCCGAAATCGGCCGGGAAGAGGGCCAAGGATTGGAGGTTGAAGATCTAACCGGAAGGTTGAAGAGAAGAAGAACACTCTTAGGGAAATTGGGGAATCTTCTCATCTCTACCTCTCTTTTCTCTATGATGTTCTTAGTTTCTTTGATTGTTATGAGCTTTATTGCAAACATGATAGGCTAGATCTTATCTAGGATTAGGGATGAAACTCTTCTATGATTATATGACAAAGTGTTAAACCTCTTTTCAGTTATTGAGTAATTATTGCTTTAGATTCAATTCTATTTTTCTTAATGCTTGAGGTATGTTGTGCACCATATTTGCATGATCTAAGATAATTAAATAAAGAATCGAGAGATGAAGTTTGTTATCTGAAAATCTAGAATTTGAACGTAGGTTTTATGACCACGAAAGTAGGCGTAATCCTTCGAGGATCAACTGAACTTCATAGAACTTAATGGGTTTCAATTAACTTAGTACCATGAAAATAGGTATTACTTTAATTCTAACACGTTTCTTGTAACCCGAGAGAGAGCATCAAACAAAATAGGAAGATTCACCTTCAAAGCATGATTAACCCATTAACTCGAATGTTCTAATCTTTGTCATAGAAAATAGTTGTAGTGAATCCCGAGTCCTAGAGCCTTAATCCTTTGGTATTCGTTACTATTAGTTTGCTTTCTTTTATTAGTCTTTTGTAATTTAGTTTTAGTTTTATCACTTTAATTAATTGTCTAGATAATTATAATTGTTATAGTGCAGTATTCACACGATCCTCGTGGGAACGATATCTTTTACTTTACTACTTGTACGACCTGTGCACTTGCGGTGAGCAACACTCCCACTGGTTCCTTTGGAGATAAACTCTTTCTCTAGGAATACAACAGTCTATGTGACAAACACTTTGCCATCGGCGGGATTATAGAAATAGTATCCCTTGGTTTCTTTGGGATACCCCACAAAGAAGCATTTATCATATTTGGGACCAAGTTTATCAGAGACTTGATGTCTTACATAAGCTTCGCAGCCCCAAATCTTCATAAAAGACATACTAGGATGCCCCCCAGTCCATATCTCATATGGTGTCTCTTGAACTATTTTAGATGGAACACGGTTAAGCGTGAAAGCAACTGTTAATAGAGCATGTCCCTAGAAGGAACTTGGAAGGTCTGCATGACTCATCATGGATCGGAACATGTCTAATAGGGTTTAGTTTCTCCTCTCAAAAACATCATTCCATTGTGGTGTATCAGAGGGAGTGAGTTGGGATACTATCCCACACTCTTTCAGATGATCATCAAATTCTTGGCTCAAATAATCACCACCTCGATCTGATCGAAGGATTT
Source organism: Styphnolobium japonicum (assembly GCA_023212625.1). NCBI lineage: Eukaryota > Viridiplantae > Streptophyta > Magnoliopsida > Fabales > Fabaceae > Styphnolobium > Styphnolobium japonicum. The sequence continues at coordinate 18,012,550 of JALBWW010000011.1, forward strand.
TAATATTCTTACCAAGTTGGTTTTGTACCTCATTCTTGAATTCTTTGAACTTTTCAAATGATTCTGATTTGTGTTTCATTAAATACACAAATCCATATCTACTGAAATCATCAGTAAATGTGATGAAGTACTAAAAACCTCCTCTGGCCTGTGGGTTGAAGGGTCCACAAACATCACTATGTATGAGGCCTAAAACATCACTAGCCCTTTCACCTTTTCCAGTGCCATATGATTCACGTTCCTCATATGATTCAAAATCAAACGAGTCCAAAAATCCATTTTGATGGAGTTTGGATGTGCGACTCTCATTTATGTGGCCTAGACGACAATGCCAGAGATAAGTTGGGTTCATATCATTTGATTTGAACCTCTTAGTATTCACGTTACAGATGGGTATATCGAGGTCGAGAACGTAAAGTCCAATTGCGCACTACCATAAAAGATATCATATTTGTCCTTTATTATAAATGAAAAATCCTTCTTGTCCAAACAAGAAACAGAAATAATATTTCTACTAATGGCAGACACAAAATAATAGTTCTCTAACTCAATAACAAGTCTAGTGGGCAAAGATAAACAATAAGTTCCTACAGCTAATGCAACAACCCTTGCTCCATTACCAACTCGTAGGTCCATTTCGCCCTTAGCCAATGTCCTACTCCCTTTTAGATCCTGCACATTCACACAAATGTGAGATCCACATCCAGTATCCAATACCCAAGATGAAGAAGTAGATAAATTGACTTCTATAACAAAAATACCTGAAGTGGAAGTCTCACTCCCCTTATTCTTCTTTAGCTCCTCCAAGTATTTGTCACAATTCCTCTTCCAATGCTCAATTCAACCATAGTGGAAGCAGGTACCTTCCTTAGCCACCCCACCCTTAGGTTTTAAGGCAGAAGTGCTAGGCTTGGATCTGACCTTGCCCTTGCCCTTTCACTTGTCCTTGGGTTTCTTTGCTTGCTTTTTGCCCTTGCCTTTACCTTTGGCATTCTGGACCATCATAATAGCCTTTCCCTTATTAATATTATGCTCAGCAGTTCACAACATGCTCAACAACTCTGGCAGAGGTTTAACAATCTCGTTCATGTTGTAGTTCATGATGAATTGACTATAACCGTCCAACAACGATTGCAGGACTAGGTGAATGGCCAACTCTTGACCCAAAGGGAAACCTAGTCTCTCAAGGTTCTCTATGTACCCAATCATCTTGAGCACATAAGTTCCAACAGGGCCTTCCTCTGCCAGTTTGCACTGAAACAATGCATTTGAGACCTCAAACCTCTCATGCCTAGCTTGCTCTTGGTATAGCCTCTTTAAATGCACGATCATATCGTAAGCATCCATGTTCTCATGTTTCAGAGTTCATGGTGGCTAGCATGAGAGATCCGACGTCTAAGGCGTCATCTTGATGCTTCTTATGAGCATCCTTTTCAGTGCGAGGGGCACTTGTAGTATGTGGTTTAGGAATAGACTACTCTAGAACATACAACTTTTCTCGCGTTTGAGGACTGACTATCCTCAGATTCCTATACAAGTCTAGAAAGTTTGTTCCAGACAGTTTGTCCTTCTTAAGGACGAATCGCAATGATAGGTTACTAGTCGTGTTGGATGCCATGGTAATCTAACAACAGAAATATGCAAAGTAAGTATCACGTCATTAAACAATTTAATAAGGTCTTTTATTAAATCTAACTCCCACTATTTTATTCAAATCAATGACCCTCATCATAGACTCGAAAATCCCATCGTAAGATTTCTAGTGGGCCAAGATCCATATTTCACCTTGTTCTGAGTCAGCTTTGGTTGATCACCCAAAAGTTGGTTTATTTAGGTAAGGAACACTTTCCCAATTACATCACATGCAATCTATCTCATAGATTAAAGCCCAACCATATGCCTCTAAGCCTTCAATCCTATTGAGATAGCCTAGTTAAGTCAGACCCAATGGTTGGCAGTTGTATATTACATTTATCTTATTGCATCTCACCAAGATAGATAAAGGTACCCTGCTTTGGCAGACCCACACTTAATCGATCCTAGCCTTGACGAGTGCCACGCATTGTAAGGCTTCTAAATGCTACTTAATATATATGCTTTGAGGGATTTTTGTTATTTTATTTGATCTCGCCATTTATTACCTATTAGCATGCAATTAATGACCATGCATCTCATACATATCTAATTCATTAGCATATATCTAATAACCATGCATCTCATACATATAAACATAAAAAGAAAAATGTGACATGGTTGTGGCCCCTAAGGCATTGATTCTTTCAAGCCAATGAGAGCCTCAATAACTAAACCCTAGAAAAAAGTCGTCTTCTTCAAGCAGCTTCCCTAAAACCTGGCCTCCACCAAGTGAATACATTACAATATCTAAAGAAACCTCGTTTTACATACAAGGAGAGTTAGATGAGAAGAGAATGTACATAACAAAATGTGGAGAGATAGGCACGATGTAACACCCAATCCTTTAACTGCATAATCTACTAATTTATGCGCGTTTACGAGAACTTTCTTGATTTTACGAAAATTTAATATAGAGTTTCCTCTATTTCTCAACAAGCAATACCAACACACATCCACAAAATAGATATTATATAGAGATTCTCGACCTCGACAGAAAAGTACAACACTATGTTTCAAGTACAAAACATAAATGTTATTATTAACAACAACCCTAACTGAGCACAATTTACAAAAGTGTTATCTCAATTTCTACGGCGACATGAACAAAATACTAGTGGAATTGGGAATATAAATAATAGTTCACCAGTTCCCCTACCGCCCAACAAAATAAATATACAACGTTGTCTAACAAGAGGTTGTCAAGACCCGTCAAAATGATAAAATTTACCGGTTCACAAACTAATTTGTAGTATAGAGCATGAACTAAATCGTCTCTCAATGATCCAAAAACAAAGAGTCAATTAGATTAAGATAATTAAAAATGGGGTTTTGATGATTTAAAAAAAAATACACCGGCTGAATTAAAGAAATGCAACAAATTAATCAATCCAAGGAAATTTACCGATCTTGAGTTTAATCCATCATTGATCACAAAGAATCCATTTAATTGCTACCCATGTTCTTTGCCTTAGATCACATCAAGAAGCCTCAACATGATCCAAGAATCCTCTACTAGATAAGCATCTAGGATTTGATTAACCAAGGTTAGATAAAATAAGCACCATCCAACATAAATTAATTTAAGATCCAGAATTTAACCAAGCTAAAGAATTGACAAGAGGTTGTCGAAACCTGTCAAATAATAATAATTACCGGTTCACAAACTAATTTGTAGTATAGAGCATGAACCGAATCGTCTCTCAAGGATCCATAAAGAACAAAGATTTAATCAGATCAAGATAATTAAAAGGGGGGTTTAGATGATTTGAAAAGAAAATATACCAGTTGAATTAAAGAAATGCAATTAACAAATTAACCAATCCAAGGAAATTTTACCGATCTTGAGTTTTAATCCATCATTGATCACAAGGAATTCACTTAATTGCTAACCATGTTCTTGGCCTTAGATCATATCAAGACGCCTCAACATAATCCAAGAATCCTCTACTAGATAAGCATATAGGATTTAATTAACCAATGTTAGATAAAGTAAGCACCATCCAAACATAGATTAACTTAAGATAAAAAATTTAACCAAGCTAAACAATCCATCAAATAGATTTAATAAATTGTTTATTCTATGCGATCCTCTTGAATACATGATAATAAAGCTATTATCACATAAACATCCAAATCAAATTAAGCAATTCAATCAATTAAAAGAGGAAGAAGAGAAACTTGAATAACAATTAGGCAATATGAACCAGTAAAACAAGATCTCCAAATTAAACATCAAGATAGCTAATCCCTTGGATTGATTATAAGAGCCTAGCCTTCCATGGATGGGAAGGAAGAACTCAGAAATAAAAGAACAAAAACGAAATTCTAAAGAGAATGAAGAAGAAGAGAAAGAAAACTCTCACAAATACTCAAACTTTCTTCAAACTTACTTAAAATTGAATGATGTCTAATACAAAGAGATTGACTCTATTTATACTAATCCTAGAAGCCAATTTGTAATTGAAAATAATCTGAATACTAGTTGTTAAAACATGAAAATTGTCAAATATGGAAGCTTGATGCATGGTTGGTGGGCTGGTGCATGCTAGGTGGGTTGATGTATGGTTGGTGGCTTCAAGTCAGCAACTCTTATCCGACTTCCAGCTTAATTTTCATGACCTAGACGATGCATATTGGAGGTCTTCATAAAAGTTGTAGCCAGTTATCTCCTTGAAATTTTGCATTTGGAACATGTCATTTGGACTTTTAAAACTCCATATATGCCAAAAACACTGCACCTACCTCAAGTTAGGTTGGCAGAATGTGTTTCCAAATTCAAACCAACTTGTAGCTTCATAATCATGCCTAAAACGACATCTATTGACTAAATGGTCTTCAGTGAAGTTGGAGATATGGGTATTATCTTTCTAATGGCCAAGTTTCGGCCCAAGAGGAGGCCTAGAACCCACTATATAGTCCAATATGTGCACACTGCCCTGATTTCCGTGACAGCAAACCTACTCTGCATTACAGGGATATTTTGGACCCTTAGAAGTCTGATCCAGCACTTGAGTTCTCATGAAAGTTGTAGATCATTGTCTTAGCTTTCCAAAGACACCAAGATCACCTCAAATGGATCACCAAGTCCCAAGTTATGGCTTAACCAAGGAGGAAAAGTCAAAATGCATTAAAATCGAAGAATTATTCAAAATTTGCATTAAAGCCCAATGAGGGCCAACATCATTAAACTCATCTAAAATACTAATATTGGGCATAGTAAACATCTAATAAAGCCAAGTACAAAGCTAACATAAGTGTCTCAAATTGATTGATCAAGAATCCATCAAAAAGCTTGGATATATTGTTTAATGTTTGTGATCCTCTTTGAATACATGATAATAAAGCTATTATCACATCAACATCTAAATCAAATTATGCAATTCAATCTAGATAAAAATCAAAATAGGAAGAAGAGAAACTTGAATAGCAATTAAGCAATATGAACAAATGAAACAAGATCTCCAAATTAAACATCAAGATGGTTAATTCCTTGGATTAATTATAAGAGCCTAGCCTTCCATGGATGGGAAGGAAGAACTCAGAAATAAAAGAACAAAAACAAAATTCTAAAGAGAATGGAGAAGAAGAGAAAGAAAACTCTCACAAATACTCAAACTTACTTCTCATAAATACCCAAACTTACTTCAAATTGAATGATGTATAATACAAAGAGATTGACTTTATTTATACTAATCGTAGAAGCTAATTTGTAATTGAAAATAATATGAATACAAGCTATAAAAACATGGAAATTGTCAAATATGGTAGCTTGATGTATGGTTGGTGTGTTGGTGGATTGGTGTATGGTTGGTGGCTTATAGTTAGCAACTCTTCTCCGATTTCCAGCTTGACTTTCATGCCCTAAATGAAGTATTTTGGCTTAGAGGTCTTCATGACAATTATAGACAATTATTTCCTTGAACTTTTGGCATTGGTTTCATGCCAATTGGACTTTTACAACTTCAAATATTTCAAAAACATTGCACCTACCTCAAGTTAGGTTGGCAAAACGTGTTTTCAAATTCAAACCAACTTGTAGCTTCATAATCATGCCTAAAACATCATCTATTGACTAAATTGTCTTCAGTAAAGTTGGAGATATGGGTTTTATCTTTCTAATGGCACCAGTTTCAGCTCAAAATGAGGCCTATAGCCCATGATATGGTCCAATATGTGCACATTACTTAGATTCCAGTGATAGCAAACCCACTCTGACTTGCAGGGCTATTTTGGACCCTTAGAAGTCTGATCCAGCTCTTGAGTTCTACATGAAACTTGTAGAGCCTTGTCTTAGCTTTCCAAAGACACCAAGATCACCTCAAATGGATCATCGAGTCCCAAGTTATGGCATAACCAAGGAGGAAATGTCAAAATGCATCAAAATCCAAGAATTATTCACAATTTGCATTACAGCCCAATGAGACCCAACAACATTAAACTCAGCTAAAATACTAATATTAAGCACAGTAAACATCTAATAAAGCCAAATACAAAGCTAACATAAGTGTCTCTAAATGATTGATCATTGTCCCATTAAATACAACAAGGAGCTCAGCTCCATCCAAAATAAGTCATGAAAATAAATGCTACAACTACTACGGCCAGTTACCAGCAACCCAGTACTCACTTTGTAGAGGGCCCTAGCTCATCCTGCGAGTCTAAAGGTGAGAGGATTGAGATATAAATTCCAGTGAATATGAATATACATGTAAATAAACTATGCATGAGAGTCAAGATGTGAGAACCTAAGGTCATCAATGTATCTACTTAAAATGTGAATTTATAGAATAGATTGGAAATTACGTGGTAACTGATGAAATTTATTAGAGGAAACATACCAATAATAATATAATGTGTGAATGGTGGTTAAAGTAGATAATTAGTCTTGATTGATTTTAACTAAGTGTAGGGACTTTTACAAGCTAGAGAAGCATGGAATAAGGGCAATTCAATCATCGCTCAGCGATATAGGGCGTCAGCTCAGCGAATTTCAGCTAATTTGTACTTACTTCCATCGCTTAGCGAGGATATACGGTCGTTCAGCGATATTAACCCAATTTGCTACTGACTTCCCTAGCTCAGTGAGACTTATAGTCACTCAACGACACCCCATTTCTGGTTTACATCGCTCAAAGAAGATATATGGTCGCTTAGCAAAATTAACCCATTTTGCTATTGACTTCCCTCGCTTAGACTCATAGTCGCTCAGCGACACCCCATTTTTGGGTTACATCGATTAACGACATCCCATTTCTGGGTACCATCGCTCAGGGATGGCATGTGGTCGCTTAGCGATGACAGACCTCATACTCCACATGAATCACTAATCAACCTAACCAATTTTCACCCTCTATCATCATGCACACCACCATGCAATAACATAACTAGGGCTTACCTTCCATCATCATACACATCACAATGCAAAAACATGACTAGGGTTCACCCTCCATCAACTCACATACCACAATGCAACAACAGAATTGGGTTTCACCCTCCCTTAACATACACATTGTAACATCCCTAAATTTCCTATGTTATGATTTAGCTAAATTCTTTGAATGGATTATATGTTTTGTTACAGAAATGGTAATAGATTGAGTTAGAATGATTGATTTGATATTCTGGCTATACCGGTGAACTCGGTAGAACCTAAGAAAGAGATAGGTGGAATTTAAACTCTTATATTTATTCTGACTAAGTTAGGACCTACTGGTAAATTTAATTTTCTTCAGGACCTATTGGGAATTCTTAGAAATCACAAGGATATTTTAGTCTTTTTACACCTCAGTGGCAAATTAGTGATTCTTCCTTTAAGTGAGGGGCAAGATAGACATTTCAATCTCCCCTCCCTCTTGAAATGGAGAACCGGCCAGCATAGGAGAGCCAAAGGCTCATCTTCTCCAAATTGCTAAGTTCTCCATAGCCAAAGCTTGCTCCAAGTTCAAGGTTCCAAAGTAAGTGTTTTTATGCACCTTTTGGCTTAAGTCCTTTGATGGTTATTGATCACTATGATCTCTTCTTCAATCCTATGGTATTAGTTTCTTGAGAAACCCATTTTCATCTCCAAGAATCAAGAACACCCATGTCTAAAAGTTGGTTGTTTTGCTTGAGTGTTTTGAAGGAAGTTGAAGGGAAGGTTGTCTTGACTACCAATCCCATCTTGGAATCAAGCTAGGAGCACTTCAATGTGAGTATGGATTTACTTGTGCTATTGTATGATGTTCTTAGAGTGAAAGTGTATGATGTATGATTAAGCTTGAATCTAGGGTTTTCACCTATGCTTGAGGTTGGATGTGTTTTTATTACATGTTTTCAAGGATTAGGGTTTAGGAAAAATGAGTGGTATGGTTGATATACTTGATGGATTTGAGGACATGATTTCCAAGGGAAAACTTGGGTTTTAGGTATGTGTTGGGCGTGGCACTATTCCCCGCCTCGTAAGGCCAACCACGGCGTGGTCCCCACCACGGCTTTGGCCGTGGTCCTCTCTCGGGAAAGGAAATGTTGATGTCTCGTGCCCAACCACGGCCGTGGTCCCCACCACGAAATGGGCCGTGGTTGGCTCCGGGAAAGGAAAGTGTTGTGTGTCAATCGACCACGGGTGTGGTGGCCACTGTGGCCGTGGTCCGTACCACGGGCGTGGTGCCAACCAGGGGGCAGCCGTGGTTGTCTCTCGTTTCCAATTTGTTGAGTTTTGTTTTCGAACCATGGTCAGTATTACCACCACGGGCTGGCCGTGGTTGACTCTGTTTATGTTATTGTGGTGCTTATGCCTAGGGCCTTGATACCATATGCTAGGTTTAGGATGAAGAATGACTTAGCATTAGAATGAGATGTGTAGCTAAGTAAGAATGCTTGATATAAGTGACTTAGCACTATTGTAACTAAGTAAGAATGTTTGATAGAGTTGAGCATGATGGTTATGTGTTGTATATGCTTGAATTGCTTACATGTAATGTTATTATGATGATATTATGAATGAGCATGATATGAGTATGAGAACATTGCATTGCATAGCGAGATGGCCTAACCGGAAGGGGTTAGTGTACAAAACAGAGGGGTGCCTAGCTGATGAGCTAGATGGAAATGAAATAGCATACTTATTTGTATTGCATTGCGAGGTGACCTAACCGGAAAGGGTTAGTGTACAAAACAGAGGGGTGCCTAGCTTATTAGCTAGAAGGAAACGGAATTGGCATAACACATTCATATGCATATTGCGAGGGCCTAACCGAAAGGGGTTAATGCACCACAAGAGGAGTGGAGAAAGAAAAAATGTGAATAAAAGGTGTGAACATCATGTGTATTCATTCATTGCATTGGTTGGTTGGTGTTACTTGACATATTGTGAATTGTGTTATACTTGCTCTCTACTTACATTTATACTTTATCTGCAAGTTATTCATATTCACTGGGAAGTTGTTCTCACCACCTCTTTCTCAGATTCGCAGGAACACCCCGGACCCTCTACGGGTTAAGTACGGAGGATTCTGTTGATTTATGTTTTGGGATTTATATTTTGGTGGAGTTAAGCTCCGTGATGTAACTGTGTATTATTCTGATGTAGATGTTACAGGGAACTAAATACTACTTTTGATGTACTCGGTTCTGTATATGTTTAGTGTGCTTAGTCAGGATAGTGTTTAGAATACACTTGTATAACGTTGCATACTCTGATAATGTTTTGGTTGAGATCTGAGATCTCTTGATGATATATGTGTATGTGTATATATATAATATATGTACTCTGGTTGGTTTGAAATGATTGTTGGAAATCCGCTGCTTATGTTATAGTTTGTGGTAATGTTTAAGAAACAAAGGAAACGCTGCCGAATTTTCTATATTTATATATTCCACGTAAGGCTTATGGTTGGTAAATGACATAGTAACTAATAGGTCTTACACACATTACAATGCAATACATAACCAAGTGTCAATCCCCATCAACAAACACCTCAATGGCTCTCACAGTCCGACTTTTCTTCATTTTTGGCCAGGAATACTTCACGGTCCGGCAACCCATCGTTTTTGCCAAGGACTATTCAAGGTTTGGCTTTTCCTCATTTTGCCAAGGACTACTCACGATCCGGCTTTTCCTCATCTGTGCATCCAACATTCATACATGTCAAAATTACACTCATGACAATAACGCACAATCCACCACTTTCTCAACATCAACAATCACACATCATCATCATTTATCTCAACACCATAATCAAAACATTAATGCACGATCTACCATTTCCTCAACATGATCACTAAATTCAACAATCATGCATCATCATCATTCATATCAACATTTCAATCAAGATAATAATGCACAAGTCAGATAGGGCATTCCTCAACTTCCTATAAACTAGGTCATACACCAATTCTCAAGACTAAGCAATTATCCTTATTTTGATACATGCTCTCAACTCATCCATTCTACAATTCTAACCACATTCTTACATCATTAACAAGACTAAACAAGCATCAAACACATATTAAAGTTATAATTGTTAGATTTTCCCCATCAACCCTCAAACCCTAACTTTCCCCATACCAAATGTACAAGTAAACTCACACTCACCAAGGTGATTTGGGGCACTAAACCACCACCTTTAAAGCCTTCAATAAGCACCAAATGGCCTCTAAAAACGTAATCTTGCTCCCAATTTTCGTGCTCCAAATGCTCTCAAACTTTGGTAGTATACACAAGAGGCACTCACCAACACTTCTTCTCAAAGGACCAGAGCCATCCAAGCAACTTTAGGCAATGGGTATTTTCGAGTTTGGGAAGAAAAATAGAGGTTTCAAGATTTTGAAACCATGGGAGTGTAAAGGAAGGTGAGGGGAGTAATTTTTGTGAAAGATGCTATGTGAATGGAGGTTTTGGGAGCTTCAAAGAGGAGCATCCATGGAGGACAAGGAGTGGAGGAAGAAGATGAAGTTTGGCTCTTCCCCCCCCCTCTATTAGCTGGTCCCCACATAAAGAAGGGGAGAGAATTTCTTGCTTCCCATTTTGCCCCCCAACCATTCCCAGCTAGGACTAACTTGCCCCCAACTAAGTGATATTATCAAAACTACCATTAATGAGTGAAATGGACTAGAGTGTCCCTAGTAATTTCACATTGATTCCTAAAATGTCCTCCCTCACTAATATTTTTACTAGCTTGCCACTAGGTATGGCCTTCTGCTGAAATGCCCCCGCGGTCTGGCCAAAGTCGTAAAAATTTAAAATTTCGTATTCTATTTCTTTTTCGGTCTTGATTCCTCCAAGCCGGCCAACGTTATTAAAATATTATTATAGTTCCTTAAATCTCGATTCTCACCCCAATTTCCCAGAGTCATACACTCAGTCAACCACAGTTCAAATAAAAATCTCATAATTAAAAAAATTAGGGATGTTACATGACACGCAGGTCGTATTTATAAAACCAAACGAAAGCAAGTAAAAGGGACTAAGGTCACAACCACGCACCATGCATCAAAAGGCATTTAAATTAAGAATACAATATTACAATGATTTATCTAATTAACTTTAACAAAAGGATTAAATTGAGGGGAATCAAAAATAACACTACGCAAAGGTGGCACGGGGGTCTCGCTAGGTGATGAGTCTTATTTAGTACTTATATTCCATACTTTTATCATATGATTTTGTGGGATATTATCTCCTAATTGATGTTTATTGGCTATTTATTTTAAGAAAGTTGATCTTTGAACAAATCTATTATAATTATGGTAATTTGTGCAAATAATCTTCAAGAGATGAAAATAGGAGATTTAGTCAAAGACTAAACAAGGAAACTCAATCAAAGGAAATCTAGCGTCGTCACACACCAAGGAACCCTAGTGCCGTCGTATATCAACCATTGGTCTTCCAAGGTTGTCAATGGTTCCAAACCGTGGACTTTCGTGGTGCGGCTTCTCTGGTTAAAGCCATCAAAGCAAACGAATCCTCACAAAACAATATATGCAATCAAATATTAAATGAAAACATGCATCTCCATACAATCGTTTGAGAACATATAATCACACATGAAAAGTATATCAAAATTGAGATCATACAATTACACATGCATCATCATATCAAAAATCGGAATCATACAAGAGTGAATCACATGTATCTCATACAATAAACTGAACATATATCACATATACAAACAATTCATACAAAAATTGATTTATGATTTCGCAAGCGGCTCTGATACCACTGTTGGGTTTTGGGATCGGGAAACGCAGTGGAAAACAAAAACCAAATCCCAAACCCAACCGAGGATGATGAAATTAATATTCACAAAAGTAGAAGCCAAATAAATAAAATTAGAATAATATATATCACTTAACCCTAAATACATAGCACACACAAATCATACAAATTACCAAGTTAGTTTTTAGTTTCAAGGATTACCTGGATAGGAAGATGATGAACAATCCATTGCTATCCTGTAATCAGATCAAAAAGAGACACAGTAATCCTTTTCTGTTAGTTCTTGGTGTGTGTGAGGAGAGAAACTACTCTTATTCTCATGTGTCATTTTCAGTGTGTAGTCTTAATGGGGTAACTACACTGCAACCATAGAAAGGAATATAGGCCTCTCCTTGTGTACTGAAACATGGGCCTGCTTGCCCATTATAGCAAGCCCAATACACAGCCTACCACATTAACCCACATAATAGAAATTGCTCAATAGCAACAAGCCCAATAACCATTAGTGATCATATAATTGGGCTAACAACAATAACAACAGTATGCTCTAATAATTTTAAAATCTAATTAATCTAAGTTTTAGTAAAATAACATTGATTTATGCAAGTCTAAATTAAAATAATCCAACAATCTCCCACTTGGACAGCATAATACAAATTGTTTGAGTAAAAAAAAAGAAAGAAAGAAAATAAAGCCAAAAGGTTGTAAAAGAAAAGAATAGAAAAATGAATGAATGTATGAAGAGAATGTGTAACATCCCTGAATTTTGAATTCCAATCTTATTTCTAGCTTAGTTAAATCATATGGAAGTCCTTGTATATTTTTATGAAGTTAGGATAAATTGGGAATTTTTAAAAATCACCAAGGGTATTTTAGACTTTTCACACCTTCTGTGGCAATTTAGAGATTTCCCACTTCTCCAAGGAGAAAAATTCAAGTTCCTCCATAGCCATTCTTCAAGCTTTCAAGAGCCAAAAGTAAGTACTTCTACTCATATTTTGGCTTTGCTTCTTTGATGATTATTGATCACTTTGATCTTTTCTTCAAGCCTATGGTTTTAGTTTATTGAAAAACTCATTTTCATCTTTAAGAATCAAGAACACCAATTTCTAAAAGTTGCATGTTTGGTTTGGGTGTTTTGAAGGAAGTTGAAGAGAAATTCTCTTGTTTGTAAAACCAATATTGGAAGCAAGTTTGAAGCACTTCTAGGTGAGTGTGAGTTATTTGTGATATTGTATGGTGTTACTAGGTTGTAAGTTTAATTTTTAGAAAATAAAGATTTCTCATGTGTTTAGAGATGGTTTTGGATTTGCTACTTGTTATTCAATGACTTGAATGAATGAATGTTCTTGAACAAGATAAGATGTACATGGTTAGAAAAACAAAACTGATATACAATGCAATTGAAAAACATGTTGTGAACTCTGTGAATAGATTCACAATTTGATGTGAATAGATTCATTGAGAGATTCAGTGAATAGATTCACTGAGAGATTCAGTGAATAGATTCACAGACTCGTGAATAGCTTCATCTCACTTTGAATCGATTCACAATTTGATGTGAATAGATTCACTGAATAGATTCACAGAAGCTTAAAGTGATGACTTAGTGCAGTGTTGGGAAGTGTAACTAAGTGAATATGTTTGAAAAGAATTGAAAGTAATGTTTGTGTTGACTTTTGAAACTTGGGTTAATTTAAATGTTATACTATGGTGATATTGTGATGTTGAGCATGGTATGAAAGCATTGCATATGCATAGTGAGATGGCCTAACCGGAAGGGGTTAGTGTACAAAACGTTGAGTGATTACCTAATCGGAAGGGGTTAGATGGAAATAAAAGGTGTGCATGAATGCATTTCATATGCATAGTGAGACGGCCTAACCAGAAGGGGTTAGAGGGAAAAAAAGGTGTGAATACATATGCATCATAAAACCATTACATGTTACTGGATTGGAATTCCTTGGTGTGATGAATTGAATTTTATTCTTGCATTCTAATTTCATACATACTTTATTTGCACGTTATATTCACATTCACCGGGAAGTTGTTCTCACCCCCTCTTTCTCAGATTCGCAGAAGAACCCCAGACCCTCTATGGGTTGAGTACGGAGGATTCTATTACTTGTTGATGTTAGAGTTAAATTGTATTATGACACTTGTATTTTGGTGGAGTTGAACTTTGTGATGTATTTATAACCTATTGTGTAATGTATCAGTACTCTGCTATAGATATGATAGGAAAACTGATGAACTACTGTTGATGTTCTCAGTTCTGCTAATATTTTGTAATTGTGCTCAGTTAGGATAGTATTTGATATACATTTGTATAATTTGCATACGCTGGTATTATTTTGAATGAGATCAGAGATCTCCTGTGTATATATATACGATGGATGATTTGAAATGATTGTGTTGAAAGCCGCTGTTTATTTTATGTCATTTTGGGAATGTACGAGAAACAAAGGAAGCTCTGCCAAATTTTCTATATAAGAAAAAAAATATATTTCATGTAAGTGCGTATGAGATGGTAAATGGTGTAGAAAATATTAGGTGTTACAGAATGAGCATTTTATGATTTTGGGTAAATTTTAAGGCTTTCTACTTAAGTTATTCCACAATGCTCTTTTATTCTCTTTGGTTTTAACTTGATATTATCCATATTGTTCCCTTCCTTCACCTTATAGCCCAATTACAACCTTTTTGAAAGACCTCTTGATTTTTGCAATTTATTTTATCTATGTAGTGGATAATTGATGTATATGCAAGCCTATGGTAAAATACTTTTATAATTTGACTAAGTTGAGCGCAAACAGATAACCTAAACACCTTGTGTGATTTGAGTGTCACTTGTATAGAATTTTACTTAATTTGAACATGCCTATTTCTGATTAAAGCATGATTATGCTATGTATACTTTATTCTCAATTGGTTTCATTCAACTATACTTTGTTAAGCATACTTGAATTATTAATTATGGTTTATATTTGATACAATGCTTGTATTTAATAATTAGTTGAATTGATTAAATAAAGTATTACATGTTTATGGGTATCATCCTGGTAAACCCTCACGAGACTATAACTCGTCCACTAGGGACACATAGGGGTTTAAAGGCTTGTGGCACATGCTAAGTGTCATTATGTTTTCCTACGAAAGTGGATTAGATTAGGTATAATCAGTTTCTATGCTTTTAGTTTAATATTAGGGTGTGTCTTGTTTTTCCTTAGTTTTGGTTTTATGTGTTTTGCCCACGAGTGCAAAAGCTTAAGTGTGGGGGAATTTGATCAATCATTTTGAGACACTTATGTTAGCTTTGTGCTTGGATTTATTAGATGTTTATTGTGCCCAATATTAGTATATTAGTTAAGTTTTATGTTGTTGGGTCTCATTGGGCTTTAATGTTATTTGTGAATAATTATCAGATTTTGATGCATTTTTTTTACCTTTCCTCCTTGGTTAGGCCATAACTTGGGACTCAATGATTCATTTGAGGTGATCTTGGTGTCTATGGAAAGCTAAGATAAGGCTCTACAAGTTTCATGAAGAACTCAAGAGCTGGATCGGACTTCTAAGGGTCCAAAATACCCCTGTAAGTCAAAATGGGTTTACTGTTGCTGGAATCTAGGCAATGTGTACATATTAGACCATATCGTGTGCTATAGGCCTCCTTTTGAGCTGAAACTGGTACCATTGGAAAGATAAAACGCATATCTGCAACTTCACTGAAGATCATTTAGTCAATAGATGCCATTTTAGGCATGATTATGAAGCTGTAAGTTGATTCCAATTTGGAAACACTTTCTGCCAACCTGACTTGAGATAGGTGCAGTGTTTTTGGAATATATGGAGTTGTAAAAGTCCAATTGGCATGAAAGCAGCAGCAAAAGTTCAATGAGACAATTGTCTACAACTGTTATGAAGACCTCCAAGCCAAAATACATCGTTTAGGGCATGAAAGTCAAGCTAGAAGTCGGAGAAGAGTTGTTGACTAGAAGCCACCAACCATGCACCAACCCACCAACCATGCATCAAGCTACCATATTTGACAATTCTCATTTTTTTACAACTTGCATTCATATTATTTTCAATTACAAATTGGATTCTAGGATTAGTATAAATAGAGTCAATCTCTTTGTATTATACATCAATGAAATTTGAAGTAAGTTTGAGTATATGTGAGAAGTAAGTTTGAATATTTGTGAGTTTTCTTTCTCTTCTTCTACATTCTCTTTAGAATTTCGTTTTTGTTCTTTATTTTCTAAGTTCTTCCTTCCCATCTATGGGAGACTTAGCTCTTATAATCAATCCAAGGGATTAACCATCTTGATGTTTAATTTGGAGATCTTATTTCGATTGTTCATATTGCTTAATTGTTATTCAAGTTTCTCTTCTTCCTCTTTTGATTTTTATCTAGATTGAATTGCTTAATTTGATTTAGATGTTGATGTGATAATAGCTTTATTATCATGTATTCAAAGATGATCACAAAGACTAAACAATATATCAAAGTTTTTTTTATGGATTGTTTAGCTTGGTTAAATTCTGAATCTTAAGTTAATTTATGTTTGGATGGTGCTTACTTTATCTAATCTTGGTTAACTAAATCCTAGATGCTTATCTAGTAGAGGATTCTTGGATCATGTTAAGGCTTCTTGATGTGATATAAGGCCAAGAACATGGTTAGCAATTAAGTGAATTCCTTGTGATCAATGATGGATTAAACTCAAGATCAGTAAATTTCATTGGATTGGTTAATTCTTTAGATTTGTTTACAACTTTAAGTCTCATATTTTTGTCAATCTTGTTAATCAACAACAAAACTTCCTTTTTTAATTATCTTGATTTGATTAAAGCTTTATTCTATGTTCATTCTCTATACTACAAATTAGTTTGTAAATCGATAAATTTTATTTATTTGACGGGTCTCGATAACCTCTTGTCAAGCAACATCAAAAGATAAGAAAGAAACATCATGAGTTCAAAACACAAGGTGAAAGGGAAGAAGAAACAAAGTGATGGATCATGATCTCCACGTCTTCGAGTTGTTCCCAAGGAAGAAAACTCTCTTTTTGCTCCTTAACGACTCCTTGATTTCATCCAAAAGTGAATGTTCATTTAGGTTTGACCCCTAACTCATCTTAAATAGGCCCAAAAACTCCAATTAGGCCTTGTGCATAGTTTCTTCATTAAAGCCTCAACACGACCGTGTTGCATGACACGACTGTGCTCCATTCTACTCATACTGCAATTAAATATACGATCAGGGCATGTAATTTGGCTCTAAACATAGCTAGGCCATGTTTTCCTTTGTATATGCATAGCTTGAAGAATTTGAAAAGGTGCCCAACATAGAAGTTGCATCCCTATGTCTTCTTAGCTTTCCATAACCACTAGAATCGCCTCAATACGACATTTGTAGCTCAATTTATGTCTAATTTACTATTCAGGGGTCCACATATCTTTTGAGATTCCTTTTTAAAAAAATAAGATTTGATTTCCTAAATCTTCCCTTGACTTCATTGCCTGATTTCAAATTCAAATAGACATTAAATTCAACTAAAAAACATAAATATTTCAATTGAGGGAAATATATCATGATAATCCAAAACTAAGATATGCAATGAATACACACAATCAAATCAAATCAAACCAGGATTCTATGGAAACTATCCAAAACATTAATTTCTATGTCTAGCACATCAAAATAAAGCAAGAAGAGTAATAAAGGGAACTTATTATTAATACACCTAAAGACATATAAAGCTACTCTAACTTGACTATAACTCAAGACAAAACTTGCACAAAATAGATGTATAAATGATACACATCAATGTGGGATTTGCATTATGGGAAAAAGGCATAGAGATGAGTTCCTTGTTGGAAACTTTTGGAGAGCCAAAAAGCCCTTGGAGATTATACATTCAAATCTTTGTGTTCATGATGTTCCATGTCATTGAAGCAACGTGTATTTCATTACCTTTATTGATTATTCTACACAAAAAAAGCATAGGCATATTTCCTAAAGCAAAAATTTGAAGCATGTGATGTCTTTAAAACATTCAAGGTCTTTGTGTGTGCCCCAACTGTATGACATGTTATGTTTTGATGATGGAAAATACATGACAAATAGTTTATGAATATGCTATTTGTACTTAATGAACTATATTGTCTTATGCATGATTATATACTTTATCATATTATATATTTCATATAACAATCCTGTGATATAAGTTTTATATAGCATAATTTATAGAATATATCCATAAGTACTTGATAAATATTTTAATTAATTAATATTAGATATGTATCTATATGGATCATGTACACATGATGCACCTTATATAGTTATATAATTATGAATTTTGCATATTGAGATGTTGAATTATTTTTTTGGACTAACAATAATTTTTAAGTTAATTACGCATTGTAGGATATTCCAAGTATCAAGAGTAAGCATCAAAGCAAGAAAGTGAAAGGTATAATAATTATGCTCAACTTAAGAAGATGGAGAATGAAGAGAAGCTCCAAACATTTAGAAGATTTGAAGACTAGAAGTTTTGGAAGCTTGGATTACATAAAAAAGCCAAAGGATTCAAATAGTTGTATTTTATTTTAGGCCTCCTATGTAAAGGAAGAGGTTTTATAATAAAAGAGTTCAAATAAAATTTTCAACCATCAGAAATGGTTTTAACTTGTTAAAATGACCAATAAACATGTTCCAAAAGGTAGTCATTGTGGTATTTCAAAACTATGAAAAATAACGTAGTTTGATTTTTCAAAAATTGTCATTTGGCCCTTATTTTGATAACATCTTTCAAAAAGAGGAAGTGGATGTGATAAAAACTTTGAATTTTAACTTGAAACTAATCTCAAATAAAATTAAACTAAAAGGTATTTCCAACTACTGGTCCTTTACTCAAATCTAATAATATATGAAGAAGTTCTAACATTTTCAATTTGAGTCAGAACTATTGATAAACAATATTTGAAGATTTGAAGATTGTATTTAAATACCATAGTCAAATATTTGAATATGTACTCATAATATTTGAATATTTGAAGACAAAAATCTCATAGCACCCAAAACATGCAAATATTTGTATACAAGATCAAATATTCAAATATTACCACAATAACTCGATTCTTGTAGCTATAAACCGCTAGTTTTCATATTAAATCATTTTTAAACACCTCTAACGACTATTTTATCAATTGAAATATAAATCTCAGTGAAAATTGAAGCTTTTACAAGTCTTGAACACATTATTTCAGATCATTAAACTTGATTGCTATGTTTTTCATCAAAATCAAAATTTGAACACTTTATTATAAAACTCATCTTTCTATTAGAGATTTATTATATCAACCACTCTTTGAAAGAGTCTATACTTGGAATCTTTGATCCAAACACAGTTTCGAAGAGGGTGAGGTATCCCTTTGTAAGGGGAATTTGTAAAAAGGTGACGTATAGGCTCTAAGTGAATTGTGACAAGGGTGAGGTATCCCAAAGTGTGAGGAGTGTTCAAGATTGTAAAGGTTTCTCAAGCACCTAGTTGAAGCTTGAAGATATTCGAAAAATCCTATTTAAGGAATCTTGGGGATTGAATGTAGATTTCACTTAGATGGATGAACCAGCATAAACTTTTATATTTGTTTCTCTCTTCCTTACTTTCTTCAAATTCAATATTTAATGCATCTATATTGTTCCTCAAACTTATATTTAGGGGAATGCTTTATCTCTTTTAGATTTTCAAACTATTTCAAACCAAAACAACCACACCCAAAAGGTACTCTATTTTTTGTTGGCTATACTATTTTAAAGTTTAAACTTGATATTAAGCTTGTTTGCTTGATTTCTTTACTAATCCAAGTTGTACTCGAGTAATCTTGAAAAGATGTATCTTTGTTAGAATTATCTCATGCATTTGTTGTTTGCACCAAAATACATATTTGCTTAAAGTTAAATGATAATTTACAAGCACCCAATTCACCCCCTCGTGGGTGATGGTTTCCATGCCTACCACTTTGTAGAGAAACAAATTGGTTGTAGAATTAAAACTTTTGAGAATATATAAAGGTCAAGAATATCTTGCTTTTATTGATTTCTTTAAGAAGCATGGTATCAAACATCAACTGACTATCAAGTACACTCCTTAACAAACTAGAGTAGCTAAGAAGAAAAATAGAACAATCATGGATATGGTGAGATGCATATTGAGGTTCACCTAAAGAATTTTGGGCAAAAGTTGAGTGTTATGTTGGGTTTGGGATTGGGATCGGGAAACGCAATGGAAAACAAACCAAATTCCAAACCCAGTCGAGGATCTATACAAAAATCATAAAACCTGTTAAGAGATTTACCTCTAGGAAGAAACGACTATCAATCACGATCATAGCAATCGAGCGGTGCCTCTACGGTATCCACACGAACGGGTGTAATGGTCTCCCTGTTTGGCATGGTGCTAGCCACAAAGAGGGGGGCGGACTCCCTATTCGGAAACGATTTCCGAATCTGAGTTGTGCATGGTGTGTTGTTGTACAAAGAGTCTAAGATATGTTTATATAAGCCTCTACACATATCTGACCTAAGTCAAACTCATGTACGGGCCTATTTAATTGGGTTAGCCCATTTAGTTTTACTAAAGGTCCAACTAGCCCCATTTAACTCCATTCCAATCCATTCTATGTGTGTGACCCTGTAGGATCCTATTACATTGACAATAACATTAAATCCTATTTAATATTACAAACAATGAGTGGTATCTTGCAATACATCATTGCTACTCAAATAATAGGAATGTCAATGATTCGACATAACCTAATCGTGACTAATGTTACCATGTAGTATAGTCCTTTTGTCCTGATATCTTAATTGAACACAAGGCATGGAATGTGTCACCCTTGTATAGTTCAGTCATTAGTTTCTTGATTCTCGAGTAGACTTATAAAGACAAATGAGATCAATATCTCATATCGACTCATTTGAGCACGGCCAAGCATTTTCAAGTCTCACTCATCAAGGGGGCCCAAAGATATCGCTCTGGTTATGTGGGAAGGGCAAATTCTATCTACGTCACTCACATCCCTTCGCATAACTTGTAATATGTCCAATAACCGACTTTATGATCACCTTGTTACAGGTGACGTTTAACGATATTAAAACATATAACTCTTCATGTAGGGAACTGTAGTGACTTCAAGTCAAAGGACCACGTACATCATTATCATTATGAGAACCGCTTATGACACTCACGTAATGATCAATGTAGTATTCTCATGGTGGGTCAGTCCAGTACATTATTACTCTAATATGTACCCATGTGTAGACTTGATATCTCATATCCATGACCTGTGAGACATGGTCATCAGACTATGCACATACTAGTCTCAACGCATCATTGTCGTCCTAATTGACAATAATACTTAACTATGGACATTTAAGAATAGCGTTCCAATCTAGCTAATAATATCTCACTTATCAAGTCGCATACTTGATTTTCCATGGCATAGAACTTTCATTCTAAGGACTCTATTATGTTCATTTAATATAAATAAATGTCATGATATAATGTAAACTACAAAGTCAATATATAACTGGCCTCTAGAGCATACACCAACAATATTCATAATTTAAATAGATGGCCAACTAGAAATGTTCATGGTAAGACACTCGAAGAAGCTTGGAGGAGAAGGAGACCTTCAAGTATACATAATATAGTCTTTGGATATATTGCATATGTCCATGTGCCAAATCATCTAAGGAGACCTTTAAGGCTTTGTTTCTGGTTTATTACAAGAAATAGATATTCATTGGATCCGGTGAGAACTCAAAAAGCCTACAAATTGCATAAACCAGAAACAAAGGGATTGATTATTAGTTGAGATGTGACATTTGATGAAAAAGGGATGTGGGATTGATTTATGAGAAATTAATCAAGATATAAGTTGATTGAGTAGTCAAGCGGTAAGTTGATTGAGTAGGCGAGCAGGCATCTAACTAAGTAGTGGAGTGATTAGCTAATCGAACAGCAAATCGATAATTCATAATCTTCTAGGTGACCTCAGACAACATCGTCTACAAATTAGATTGGAGGATTAAGTTATGGGTAATGATTATGACCATTCTAATGAAGAGTTAGTTATTTTTGCTCCTTTTACAGATTGTGAACTTGTAACTTTATAAATTTACCTCATGATAAAAAGGCCAATTAGAGTTAAATGGTTGTATAAGAGACAGTACAAACCAATTGGTGAGACTAATTGTTACAAGGCAAGATTAGTTGCCAAATGTTTTAAGTAGAAACATATCATGGCATTTTTAACTTTATAAGCTAAATATATAGCTAGTTATGTAAAACAACCAAAGTGATTGAGAAGCTTCGCTCCAAACACAGGTTGAGCCTATAATAATATTTTATGACAACAAATCAGCATTACATTAACCAAAATCTAATTTTCCATCGTCGTTCAAAACACATTGATATCAAATATCACAAGATTTGTGAATTGATTGCTGAAAAGAAGATTATTATTGACTATTGCTACACAGAATATCAAATAACTGATATTTCCACAAAACCATTGAAGACTGATTTATTTATGAAATTGAAAAGATCATTTGGGATGATTAGTCTTGCTGAATTGAATTAAGGCAGGCAATGCTGGAATAATTAATTCAAGCAGATCACTTGCACCATGTTCTGCAGAAATAGTACAAAATTGGCAGCCAAAAGGTACATTAATTGGCTGTAGAAAATATTTGACCAGAAGCAATCATCAGCCAATTTCCTTCTACCATGAATATCCTCCTATTTTGTGTAATATTTTATGTTATGAAAGTGATGAAGATGTCTATAAATAACACAGTATTGTTGGGTTACAAGTTGAAAATAACATGAGAAGTAAAAAGAGCATCTCTGTATCATAATTTTCGTATGTCTTGTGTATTATGAGAAATTTGTGAATTAGTAATTCATCTTCCATCTTTCTCCTTCTAATTATGTTCATCTCTAACAAATTATCAAGTTCTTCAACAGTATGCCTTATTTTTTTTGTTTGACATAAACATCATCCTCTTTTAGTATATTTGGAAATGACAGAATTTTGAACCAAGTGGGAATTAACAGAATAACGTTGTGAAATATTCATTTTAGGCTTGTACTTGATCTCACCATTTCCACATGCATTACTTTTTTTAACAAGTCGAGTGAAGAAATGCTTCCAATATTAATTATATTTTTTGGGAGGATAATTATAAACATCGACAACTATTAGGTAGAATTAGCTATATGAATTAAACATCGTTGTGCTCTGTCGTAATTGTAATCATAACAGAAAATTATAAACAAAATATATATTCATGATTTTTTTTTTCATAGTCAGTGGGGGCATTTGCACCCACGGCTCCTAAGTTAGGTCCGTCCTTGACTCTTACAGAGTTCACCACGTTCACCTCAGTAAAACTTGTCCATGGGTATTTAGGCCAGAAAGAACTCCATTATTAATAAACAAAAATAAAGGTATTCAACAGTTCATACTTTCATAAATTACTAAAATAATCAACAGATTAATAAATAATCACATCCCTAAAATTTTTAAAGAACAGCCTGCCAAATCTCCCTCAATATGGCTAACCCAATTCGTGGACAGAACCCTCTTGATTTAAAGTATATGTAATTTGCAGCAGCAGGCAATTCATTGACAAAAACAACACGAGTTCAAATCTTAATATTACATCTAGCTAAAATTATGGGTGTATCAAGAACCAGATTCTATTCCACATTTTCAAAGATTGTCTATAGTAACAATTTCCTGGCAGACGCTTCATTCCTATCTTCGACCAGGTATCACAATGCCAAAAAAGCCAACTTTCCAGACTCTTACATACAAATCTGCAAATCATTGAGGCAACAAATCTCTGATGTCGAGCATGTGAAATGTTCTTATTTGCCCCGTCTCCTCCTGTCCCTATCCCTGCCTCTCTCCTTATCATGATCATCCCTCTCTCTGCTTCCACTCTTTTCCCGGTGCCGGTCCCTTCCTCTATCACTATCAAAATCATAACTTCTATCTCTTTGTCTGTCTCGGACCCTTTCTAAATCATGCTCTCTATCTCTGTCTTTGCCTGATAATTTTTGTTGTGGACTACCACTTGGACTACGGCTACGGGGCCGCTTCCTTGAGACATCACGCCTATCTGTCCTCTCTGATGATGTTCTTCCTGCAATTACAAAATAAACAAACAAAATTTTTCACATCAATAATAAGTTACATCAATACTTGTAGAGAGATATAACTCCACATTTTAATGACATTTACGTAAGAAATTAATGGTGCTCTTGGCAAGGGTGAAAATGGAAAGGGTGCAGGAAGGAATGAAAAATGGAAATGTATGAAAGCATACATCATATAACATGATTCATGCGCAGAGGTTGTGGATTTTCACTCCATCCCCCTTGATTCATTCCATTTAACTCTTATTAAACATACCCTAAACTTTTCAGACAACATATGCTTATTGGAGAGTATAACAGGATGTCATTAAACATCAAAGCCATTTGGTACAAGGTACAACATAATTAGACCAGGTTGGCCATCCTCAGAAAAAAGGCAAATAAAACTAGAATCATGCAAGCCAAATTTACTACAAAGTCATAACAGAGTGCATCTATCAGTGAAAATGGTGGCCTAAGAAACTCCATGATTGCATGTTTTATTATCCTGCTCATTATAACACACCTGAACCAACAAAGTGAAAATTGGAAAACAGCCATGGTCTACAAGTAAAAGAATATGACAGATGCCATGCAAAGTATCTCAAGTGCAAATCACTCATAAAGCTCTCAAAAAATATCACCTTAATTCCTATTACATAAATAACATCATTTCATGCAATGGCAGTAAGGTCAAATACGGAATGTAGGAAAAACCAACCTTGAAATGATGATTTTGATTTAACAGGATTTCAGAATATGATTATATGTAACCTAAAATGGAACACTGTTAATGTTATTTAAATTGCTGCGCATTTGTCTGAACAATTAAAAAGCAATCAATATCACATCTAAACTAATGTATAACAAAGGCATTTCATGTTAAGAAATTGGCATCCTGATGTCAATTGAAATGTGCAAAAGCTAATTGCTTCCGTATGACTTTCAAAAACATAAAAAGAGAAAGAGAGACAGAAAAAGAACATACTATTGCCTTGACCATCTTCACCAGAATCTGATAACCCGTACTCCACTTGCAGCCGTGTCCGGTGCATTACGACTTTCTTCTCAATTTCCTCCAAATTTTTAATTCCCCTCTCTTCAAGAGACTCACGATATTCAATTAATGCAACCTCCAAGCGTCTCAACTTTTGCCTGTATAACAACAGTCCACAGTAAGCTCCATAAGCATCAAACAACAGATATAAATAAAACCTTTTCATGGCATGTTGAATGGCTTTTGAGGAAAGAAAGTTCCCTATATTATCTGGAAAATAGCATTACCTATTCTTTGAGTGAAGAATAGAAATTTTAAAGACTCATCAAACAATGTTATGATATCAAATACAGATAAAAAGCATAGGCATTTACTACTCTATTCAAAAAGCAGAAGCACCTGCATTCTTCCACCCTTATTCCCCAACCTCCCCAAAAGAAATAAAGCCCTTTTCTCTCTGATAAAAAGCACTATCAAATAAAAAGGAAAAGAAAGAAAGAACAATCAAAAGTCAGCATATGCTGACAGAAGAAAGAAGACATAATCAGTTCCATAGACAACTTAATTTCATCTACTGCTGGAAGAACAAAAAGGGACAGAAATTAAGACAGTATAATGCAACCTCTGCTCTTCATTCATTCCACTGTCAGCATGAGATGAAAAGCTTGTATCAGCAGCAGACTCCAATTCATCAGCTTTAATAAGGCCATCACCCCCATTCTCACTACCAGAAGACGAGTAGCTTAACCCGAGATTCTTTCCACTTCTCCTTTGTTCATCGTCACTCTCATCATCCTCCCGAGCCCATTTAGATGCCGGCAAAACTGGATCACTCTTCTCCTTTTTTGTGAATGCTTTAAGTTCAGGTTGTGGAATAGGAAGGGTTGGCGCCAAAGGTACAGACCCTTTGCCTTGTGACTGCAAATCTTCATCCCCATAGTGGTTCCATCCCACAGGTTCAGACTCGGATCTTGCTTCTCGCCGACTACTTGAATATTTCTCTGAACTTGCTTGGTTTTGGGCATATTTCAATTCATCATCTAGTTCATAACCCCTTTGTTTTTCTGCCTCTTCAAGACTTAGCAACCGTGCAACCATCATTTCTCTACCACCAACAAGCGACAATCCATTGTGTCGGCACCGTCTTTCAAGCTCAGCGAGAGGAAGATTCATTAGCTCCTTCATTGCAGCTCCTCGACCCATAGCCAATGCAGCATCTTGGTCGGTCTTGCCACCAACAACTGTATCTTCAGAAGTGATCTTCTCAATTTCAGGTGCATCGCCACATATGGAATGGAATGGAGTCACACCAGAGTTCCCAGATCTAAGGAAAGTGGCTCGTAAGCCATTCACATAAGCATCTGAAAAGAGAAACCAGTCGGCCCACACTTGCAAAACTTTCAGTACTCGTTCCTGGAATATTTAAGCCAAAGATCACAAGCAGAATAAGATATAATAATAAGAAATTATATCAAGGCAGTCTATGCTTGTTCAGCCTACCTTTAGGGCTTCAGCAGTAATACGCCCCATTATGCTACGATACAAGTCATTAAAACTCTCCATTATGTCAGGTAATGTTGCTTCAAACTTTGTGCGATATGCTGATGCATTTCTTACAGGAGCACTACTGTTGTGAAGAATATCAGAGACAAGCATAAGCCTTGCAATTTTAGTTGGAATAGGGGTTTCTTTAAGTGTCAAGGATTCTGTCAGAACTTCAACTATCTGCAGTTAAGAAAAGATTAGATATAATTAAGGATGTCACCACCAAAAAACACAAAAAGAAAGACAATTCAGTAAGTAGTAAAATATTAAATGATAGCAAGGGAACAACATCAGAACTGGACAATTCTGCATCTTTTTTCTTCTGTTTTTGAATTCAGATATTCCTTTTTATTCATAAGAGATTTTCTTAACTTTTATGGTTAATAATGTATCCATGGCATTCCAATGTTATAATAAATGTATGTAGGTTTTTTTTAGTATAGGCTGGGCTTGTATGTACTTCACTAAGCATTGTACTATTCAGCAAAAATATGTATAGAGAGAAAAGGATCGTAGAGAAAAACCCTTATTTCTGTGTATGTCAGTGACTAGCACTGTACAGAGAGGTCTTATTTATAATAGGGAAGAATACTACAAGTGTAGTACAATTAGTACAGCTATAGGACAGCTATATGCAGAACAAAAATAATAAAAACTAATAACTAAAACTAATATCTCAACAAAATACATATACAAGGAACCTAACTGATATCAAGTTAGTATGTCCCATATACAATTCTCTTCTCTCTCCCGCTTCCTCTTGATATTCTCTCTTTCATGGTATCAAGAGCTAGGTTCTGAACCAGGGACAAAATCCTAGCATTCCCTCTTCCAAAAAAACAAAAAAAAGACCTTCTCAGAGAGAGCCAATTGGTCCTTCTTCAACCTCTGAATGGTGAATTGCAGACCCACAGAAGTCTGGATTGGAAGATCATGTACTTGGTGTGAAACAGCGCACAAGCTTCATAGCTTTTTGGAGCCATGAATCTTAGCAAGGGCTCATGATTCTGGGACGGAACAGGCCAACTTGAGGAATTAATGTGTGCCTAGGCTTCGATTTTGCTTGATTTGGGTATTTCCTTGTCTGTTTGGTCAAATTTTCACTCATTTTGGCTGACAGGGATGCTGGTTTAGGTGTTCAGACCATATTTTGATGCCTGTTTGTGTGACTCAATGAATCACACATCAAGGTGGGGACATGCCCAAGGAGTATGTGACTTTCAAGGCTTGTAGAGGAGCTAATTTCAACCCAGGCAGATATGAAACTGATCAAGGCAGGTCTGTTTTAAATTGAGAATTCTGATTTTGTTGTTCTTTGCTGTTTTGTGTGAGTTTATTGTTTACAAAAGCTCGGGGTTGCTTGGGTCTGTCCAATCTCAGTACTTTGTGTTGCTGCATGCTTGAGATATGGCTGAGAAAGACTGAGGTGACAAGTTAATCCTCAGCGAAGGAAGCATCATCTGGAAATAATACAAAAAATGGAGCCAATGACTGCAAGTCTGTAACCAAAGTTCTCTCATCTTCTACAAGGATTACCAATACCGCTCAACGCTCGAACCCCAGTCCCAATACACTCAAATCCACATTGTAGCTGAGATTTAGTACACTCTACGACCAAATTACTGATTTTATAATGTATACATAGATTTAGTCCCTTTGGTTCCACCACAAATCTCCTTGGAAAATCCTTGTTGGGCCACAGCACAGGCTTTTCCGGTTGGCTTACATGTTGGGCCAAGCCCATAATTAAATACAGGCCACTTTATAACACAATAGAAAGTTGAAGGGCAAGTGCTTCTATTTTTAGTGGAGGCAGATGATCCAATGGTATATGTCTATTATTGACAACAAGGGACATCTCACAAGTCACAACGACCCACTTCCTAAGAAGGACAAGGCAGCAAGGAGGAACTGGACACAAAAGGATGATAAGCTCTTCAATAAGATTTATAATATTTTGCACCTGCCAATTGATGTTGTCAATGAACATTGTGATACAGTTAAGGAATTGTGGGAGCATTTGGAGTTTGTGTATGGCAACAAATAGGATCTGACTAATTCTCTCATGTGCATGAACTCTCAATGAATATATAAACGAAAGGGTTGCGCCTTGCTTGAATATTATACAAAAGTGAAGCATGCATTCCAAGAAAAGCGAACCATGTTCCCTAAGACTGTAAATGTTAAGATGCAAGAACAAGAGGGAGAAGTAGCAGTACCTTCTCTAAGTCCAAAGTATGTGTTATAAAGTGGCTTTGTATTTAATTTGGGATTTGGCACAACATGTGACTCAACCCGAAAGCCCACGGTGTGACCCAACAAGGATTTTTCAAGGAGACTAGGGGTGGAAGTGGAGGGACCGGGCCGTTAGGGCCCAGGCTTGGAGCCCAACACTAACCTCGGCAGGCACACTCTACGGTATATATATAGTGGTGGAAGTGGAGGGATCGGGCCGTTAGGGCCCAGAATTGGAGCCCAACACTAATCTCAGCAGGCATATATATATATATATATTGAGATAAGGTTTTGAATGTCGGGCAGCTACTCCTTCTAATCATCATTTATAATAGTGAATTTTCTCTATTTCACTCGTGGAAGTAGGCCTATAGTTTGCTGTAGGTCGAACCACATTAAATTCCGTATCTTTTTTTCTTCTCCCTATTTTCTGTTTGTGCACCTGGTTGCAACAGTATGAGATAGCCCGCACTCAGTTACTCAAGTGATGACCTTCCCGATTTGAGTAGTGTCAATGTTTTTCGAATGTGCAAAAATCTTACTATAAGAACCCTCTAAAGCATCCAAAACAGATCGGGCTGCAGCTGCACTAGTTAATAAAGGGGTGGTCAAGGAGGTAGAGGAAGGGGCAGGACTAGAGGTGGTAGAGGAGGAGATCAAGATGCTAGAGGTGGCAAGAATGGTCGGCCACATCACTGCTATTATTGAGGAGAAGACCATGTCAAACGAACTTACTAGAAATTGAATGGTAAGTCGGCACAAGGTAAGAAGTTTGGCAATGCTTCGATACATGAAGGCATACTGACTCAACCCAATGCAACAGAAATAGGAACTAAAACTGTTACCATGACAGTTTGTTGAATACACTCAGTTTCAGGCGTCTTGAGGCCTGGGATCCTCTATGACTAACAAATACTCTTATCTAGTAAAGTAAACCAATTGCTTGTCTTGTCTCCTCATGCAATTGGGTCATTGATTCAGATGCTACCGACCATATGATCGGAAACACAGGTACCCTTCTTTTCAGCCCTCTTCTACCTTACCCTATGTTACTCTAGCTAACGGATCATCTGCTAGTTATAGGTAGTGGTATAGTGTTAGAACTTACAATTCACAGTAAGTAAAGAACGGAAGGAAATTCAATATAACAGTGTTATTTAGTATGGAAAGAACTGGAAAGCTATTACAGAGAGCCAAAATAGTGACCAGAGCCTATGGCTCCTTCCCAGAGAAATATTCTCCTAAACAATCAGTACCAAAAGCATGAGTCACTCTCCCTCTCTCCCCCTCATTACATACTCCATTCCCTAACAGAATCCATTAGAATCCCCTATGCCACGTCATGTAACTAACTCACACCTCCTGATCTTATTTTCTTTCTCCTAGTATAAACTTTCCATATAGTGGGCCTATGTGGCTCCCCACCAATATCAGTATCATTAGAATCAGTATTATGTACAGTTGTCCTATCATTAGTCCCCCCAGCAGAAACAGCCTTGTCCTCAAGGCTAAGTTCAGGAAATTGACTTTTGAGCAATGGCTCATCTTCCCAGGTAGTATCCTCAGCTGCTCTACCCTTCCATTTAATCAGCCACTGCTTGACAGTCTGCCCTCCTTCAAATATTTCTCTTGAAGCTAACAACTCCTCAGGTGCTTCAGTTTCAGCCAACTCCACTTCTAACCCTTCAGGTAAAGTTGCCTCCGCAGAATAATTCCCAATCACCTTCTTCAATTGAGATATATGAAAAACAGGGTGCACCTGAGCCCCATATGGCAGCTTCAGTTTATACGACACAAACCCCACTCTCTCCAAAATTGGGAAAGGTCCAAAGTACCTAGGGGCCAATTTTTGGTTAATCCTCCTGGCTACAGTCATTTGTCTGTGAGGTCTGAGTTTCAAAAACACCCACTCCCCTACCTCAAATGATAGGTTTCTTCGTTTCTTGTTAGCATATTTTCTCATCAACTCTTGAGCATGAAGCAAGTGATGTTTCAACTGCTGCAGTGCCTCATCTCTATCAATCAATTCTGCCTCCACTGCTTCCACCCTTGTTTCTCCTTGCAAGACCTGAACCAAAGTAGGAGGTTGTCTCCCATACACAGTCTCAAATGGGGTCACTCCAGTATACACATGGAAGGTAGTATTGTAACACAATTCTGCCCAAGGCACCCAATATGACCAATTCCTGGGCTGTTCGGATGCAAAACATCGCAAATAAGCCTCCAAACACCTATTTACTACCTATGTTTGCCCATCTGTCTCCGGATGGTACGAAGAGCTTATTTTTAGTACAGTCCCCTGCAAATTCCAAAACAGGCTGACAAATAATGGATCCTGATCACTCACTATTGACTGCGGTATCCCATGCAAACGCACTATCTTCTTTGTAAACACTTCAGCCACCTTTCGGGCTGTATAAGGATGCCGCAAAGGTATGAAATGAGCATATTTGGATAACCTGTCAACCACCACAAACACTGCCTCAAATCCTTTAGACTTAGGGAGTCCAGTGACAAAGTCTAAGGATATATCTTCCCAAATTTGAGCTGGGATTTGGCAAACGTCACAACTCTTCACAAAGTTCTGAATTGTAGTCTTCATACCTACCCAATATAAATTTCCTGCCATTCTCCTATAAGTTCATAAGAAACCACAATGTCCACCCATAGGTGAGGCATGGAATTCCTTCAACAATATAGGAATACAAGAAGATTTGGAGGACAGCACAAGCCTATTCTGGTAGAATAACACTCCCTGTTTCAAGCTAAACCCAGGCCGCGAAGCTGGGTTCTCATGCAAGTCAGCTATCACTTGTTTTAAGAAAGGATCCAGAAGTACCTCATGTTGTATCTGCTGCTCTTGCAGCCAGACTGGAAATGAAGTGATGCTCTTCAACTCTCTTTCTTCATACATACGCGATAGTGAATCAGCCGCTTTATTGTCCGGCCCAGGTTTGTAAATAACCTCAAAATGGTAACCCAAGTGTCAAAGGCTCTTTTGATCCAAATACACTACAAAGTTTCTACCCAACAGGTACGGTCGCCAATGTTGCACCGCCAATACCAACGCCATCAATTCCTTCTCATATGCTGACTTGCTCAAATTATTCTTAGACAAGGCCTTGCTGAACTATGCTATTGGTTTCTTGTTTTGCATCAACACAGCTCCTACCCCTCTTCTGGATGCATCACATTCAATTTCAAATGGTTGACTAGAATCTGGAAGTGTCTACACAGGTGCTTGAGTCATAACCCTTTTCAGCTCCTCAAAGGCTTTCAATGCTTTAGGTCCCCAAATAAATCCTTCTTTTTTTGTTAATTCAGTGAGCGGCCAAGCAAGCTTCCCATACCCCGCAATAAATTTTCTGTAGTATCCCGTCAGGCCAGAAAACCCCTCACTCCCTTAACATTATGAGGTACAAGCCAATTCACAATACTCCTTATTTTTTCCGGATCCACAGCCACACCTTTTTCTGAGATTACATGGCTCAAGTACTCCACCTGCCTACTACCAAAAGTGCATTTTTTCTTATTAACCACAAATTTGTTTTGTTGAAGCACTTTCAGGACTTGTGTCAAATGCTCCATATGCCCCTTCCATCCTTTGCTATACACCAAAATATCATCAAAAAACACCAACACATTTTTCCTTAGGAAGGGTTTGAACACTTGGTTCATGGTAGATTGGAAAGTAGTCGGGGCATTGGTCAACCCAAACGGCAGAACCAAGAATTCGTAATGCCCTTCATGTGTCCGAAAGGCAGTTTTATGCACGTCCTCCTCCTTCACCAGGATTTGATGATACCCCGACTTCAAATCCAACTTAGAAAAATAAGTCGCTCCATGTAATTCATCCAAGAGCTCTTCTACCACCGGAATGGGGTATTTGTCAGGTACCATTACCTAATTCAACTCCCTATAGTCCACACACATTCGCCACGATGCATCTTTCTTTTTAACTAAGATCACGGGACTAGAAAAGGCACTTGAGCTATGCCTAATAATTCCCTACTCCAACATGTTCTGCACTTGTTTCTCAATCTCCTCTTTGTGATGGTAAGGATACCGGTATGGTCAGACACTCACAGGCCCAGCCTCCTTTGATAGCACAATTGAATGCATTGTATCCCTTTTGGGAGGAAGCCCTGTTGTTTCTTTAAAAACTTCAGGAAATTGCCCCAAAACATACTCCAATTCTCTGTTTCACTGAGTTAAAGCAAGTGCTATTAACAAGGCAATTATAGTGAAGAATGACAGATGATAGCAGAGTAGCCAATAGCACCTATAGCGAGCGCAATAGCAGCATAACGGCGTGGAACAGAGCATGGCCGCCACTAAAAGCTGGAAGCGGTGCGTTTCAGTGTCGCGGTGGATTGCGCCGCTATAGCAGCTGAATTGCAGCAAAATAGCAGGCATAGAATCCGTGATAGTGAACAAATATTGAAATCTCAGTTTTACCCCTATTATACCCTCATACTTTCACTGACTAAGGTTGTTCTGGTCTTTCATCCACTGAGACAGCGTTTTAGGGTTGCCTACCCTTCTTTTGCACGGAATTTGCACCACACTTGCCCACGCCTATTACCCACCCCGATTGCCCACCGATTGTGATTTTCTGCTATTCGAACAAAGCTTATAGGTCACATACTTCGCAACCCTCTCTGCTGCACACGACTACTTTGGCACACAAGCATTCAATATCAACAAACCATTAATATGAACAAAAAGCCTTCAGTTTCTCAATCGGGTCCTCTTCCTCTAGCCTTTGTTTGGCATGCAGGTCCTCCTCCTCTAGCCTCTGCTTGGTTATACTTGTGAGAGGAGTTGTTACTAGTACTTTAAGTTTAATTTTGACTAAACTAAATGATGTATTCAACATTTAGATTTGAGTATTAATGATGAATGTCTGAAGTTGAGAACCTTGAGTTTTGAGTATCAATTATGTGTGTACTACAAATTTTGTGAAAATTTATATTGCATCCACTATCTGCAATGTAGCGGCGATATAGCCTTTTTGCGGTTCGCCGCACGGCACTGCATTCCGCCATTGACTACTTTGGATGATAGATCAAAATATATACATAGCAGGAACTAGGTCAAGCAACATCAACTATACTCCTAAGATAAGGAAACAATATCGTACATGCGGATATAGTTGTTCATGGGATTCTCAAGCCAAACCCATGTCGGCTTTAGGTGTTTGGGAGGGCCTAGGATCAAACTTACTTGAGTTAGTGATGCAATTATGATGCTAGGAAGATTTGGGAAATACTATAGGAAGAGGGGAAAACCAAACTCAAATGTTAATATCATAGTTGGGCACGATGGTATAGCTGAACTCTCCTAAAATGAAGAATTTTCTTATTTTTATTTATCAGGTCATTTTAGTAATTTCTTGTTTGGGTCCTTCAGTTTTGTATGGGCTTAGTGGGCTGTTATTTTTGAATTAGAGGCTGGTTATACACATGGGCCTTGAGCTACTTGCGCTACAAGCCTTGACTAGTCCTATATCCAGCTCTGTAATAAAATAATGAAGAGTTTAATTCCAAAGAAACCCTAGTTGTCAAGACATGTGATGCGCCTCTTAGGTATGATGCCTAAGTAGGTGTCAAGCCTAGGTTCCTTTTCTTTCTATTATTTTATTCCATTCTCTTCAAATTCAACTTGCAATCATATTTGTTCTCTTAACCTGGCAAAATTACCCTACCCAATTTCACAACCCCAAACAACTTTTTTCCTTACACTATCTTGATGTCCCCAGAAACCAGAAGTTACTGTTTTGGGGGTACTGTTCACATCCTAGAACAGCACCCTGCATAATTACAAGTGCTGAGGTACGAAGATCCTGGATCAGTTAGGCTCATGTTAAGGTCAGGCCATGACCCAAGCCAAGCCTGCAGGCATTTTGCCTAGGCTTAAACTTATAATAATTTTGTTCAACTTTGAGGAAAACTTATTTGAGTGAATGTGGAATATGTTAGAATATCTTAGCATATCTTTAGAATATCTTGGCATATCTTAAGAAGATCTTTATAATATATTGTGAAATCAATTAGTCCTCTAATTGAGGAAGCAATCTTAGGAGTTGTTTCCTAATTTCATTATGTTTCTTGATTTGTTTCCTTTTCTAATTAGGGTTAGGAGTCTTATTGTCTTAGTGGGCTTGGCCTTGTACTAGTAGAACTACATTAGTATTTGACCTAATTATTATTATAAATATGGGTTAGTGCTTTGTATTTTACAACACATTAAATCAATCCAATCACATATTATTCTATTTCTTCTCTCTTTTACTCCTTCCCTACCTAAACCCTATAATTTCAACAGCGTATTTTTTACAAATCTTGCATTCTCATAAAAATTAAGCTTTTGCTCAATTCAAAATAAACTCAGTATCTTTTATATCGGAAATGTTTGCCCAAATAGTCACATTTTTGTCATTTCTTGTCTTAAAGAGGGGATCTCATTTAGGGAGAGAAAACTAAAAACAAAACAAACAATGGAAAAGAGAAAACGGAGAAGAAAAGACAGATAATGATTTATAATAATGGTACAAAGTTGTGTAAATAGATTGATTAGTCGGGGTTGAGATTAGCCCAGGTCAAGCCCTAGCTTGGCCACGAAGTTGTCTAGGCTCAATGCTCAGGCTTGAGTTTAAGCCTGTTGACCCAAAAGTTAGGCCCAGACCTAGGCTTACTGGAAAGGACAAAGTAAGCAAGTGGGCCAAGTAAGTCCATGGACAAACCATAAACAGGTCTAATGGAGAAGCATCCTGAAGATAATTTTATTGACTGTGCACCGGCAATGCCAATTACACTGAGGGCAGTGGCACTATAGCAGAACAACAGTATTACCTCACCAGCTGCATCAGCATTATCCAAAGAAAACCCCATAGCCTCTTTTATCTGGCTCCTCTCTAATGTCAAAGCACGCAGCATATCCTCAAATTCATCCCTCTGTGCATCAGTCAGTGTTCTTTCAGGCTCTACACGCTGCAAAATTCAATTAAAACAGGAAAATAATAAAAACAAATGAGTAGATCATGAGAGACAGTGTTGAGAAATTATATTCATTGTGCTTGCAAATACAACAATTAAGAGTACCCTGCTTCTTCCTCCAGCATGTGTGGAACCAGACTCCTTTTCATGTTCTGGACTTTTTGCTGTTAGCAGTGGGGGAGGAATCCATCTGGAAAAAGAAAAAAATATTTGTCTAGCTGATACTTATTATGAGTGACCCAACTTATCCTTTTCCAGAGTCAACATAAAACAGCAAAACAATCCACCAACACTCTTTTTTCATTTTTTTTTTAATTGGTGATAACCAACAACACACCAAATTACTCAAAAGAATAATTACAGTACCTTCCACTACCCGTTATCATGATAAAAGGTTCAGTCCGCCATCTTTGAAGAGTGTCACCCTGCATTGCAGGCAAAATAAACATGTTTTCAATCAACAATTCACGAACAACTTTATTACACCGCAATGTCAATTCTATAACATAACACTTACGCATTCTTTTCAATCACTACATTCCTAGAAAGTAGAAAGCCCACCTAGTGGGAAAAGACTTTTGTTGTTGTTTGTTCGTTACATTCCTTGAAAGCAAATTGCTACAGCAACAACAACAAAAGCTTTCTCCCACTAAGTGGGGTCGGCTACATGAATCAAGCGTCGCCATTGTGCTCTATCAAAAACTAGATTTTCGGAAAGACCATTTAGATCAAAGTCTAGAAAGCAAATCGCATCCTTACAAAATGAAAATTGATGTACCTGAGCAAATGAGTAGAGTCTCCAAACATAGTAGGTATGTTCCTTCGAGCCAAGCTCAAACAAGAAATTGAAAAGAGGAGTGCCACGACCCCTCTCCATAATAGCTTGTTCAAAAGCACATCCTCCATCCAGGACATACAAAGCCATTGTATCAATTACATGCCTTAGATGGTCATCCTCAGGAGGTGTAACCATTATATCAGGAACATTAGGAGTAAGAACCTAGCAACAAATTACAATATTAATACAACATACAAGGTGATGGAAGAAATATGCAATAATGAGTAGGACTATACATGCCAGAATGACCTTTAAGTATTTGTACCATCTGGTATTAAAAGGATATTTAGCCCATCTAAATAAATAAACAAAAAAAAAACAAGGAAGCTAGAAATATGCATGCTTCCTTTAAAAAAGTATTTGCATTGAATACACATCAACTTCTTTTTTTTCAATTCACTACAATTTTAATAAGGATTTCAGGTCTCATCGCCACATGACACTACAAGAAGGTATTGGTTAAAAGAAATTATGACAATCCAAAACTGAGAAGTTACCAGTTCAGAGTTCTGATTAGGCACAGAAGTTACTGGCGGACCTGATGGACCTGACAAGATCACAGTACTGCCCTGTCAATAAAAAAGAGTAAAACAATCTGTCTGGTTAATATGTTGACAAAATACAACATAAAGATAGTCACCCTTTCTACTGTTTTATCATCACACTTGGGAGGAAAAGTAGATACGCTAAGTAGACAGCTGGGTAAGTCAAGATTTTCTTTCTCTCTTTCCGTTCATTTTTTTTTTGGGGGGGGTGTTAGGCGAGGAGGGGATTCTTTTATTTTAGGAATTTTTTGGATGACTAATTACAATGAGGGAACAAATAACCAGTCACAGTGATTATTCATTTTGAATTGAATAACCACCCAAGGCCGAGGGGTTATTCGTTCCCCATTGTAATTACAACGCTCAAAAGTTCTTTTAATGTAGGTCTCCAATTTTTATCATCAAGTAGGGGACGGAAACAGAGAAAGAAGATAACAGTAATACCTCCTTACTCCTGATGGCCATATGCCCTGGTGGGGGTGCAGGTAGTGCTTGCGATGGGAGGGCAACAGACTTTCCCCATCCAATTTTCAGCTCGTACTCATAAACCACAACTCCTGCACAAAAATTTGTCCTCAGTCTTGTATATACATATTTTTCTGAGCATAAACTCAATGATTATAAAGGCAAACAGAACATAATTGCATACATATAAAAATTAATCATCTCAACTCCTAACAAAATCAGAACAATCATCCTTATCTTGTATCTGTTCACTATCCG
The DNA here is from genome assembly GCA_023212625.1 of Styphnolobium japonicum. Classification (NCBI taxonomy): domain Eukaryota; kingdom Viridiplantae; phylum Streptophyta; class Magnoliopsida; order Fabales; family Fabaceae; genus Styphnolobium; species Styphnolobium japonicum. Next base: position 18,050,476 of record JALBWW010000011.1, read on the forward strand.
TGCTTCCTAAAAGGATAAAAGAAATCATATTGAAATACCTTACTCAGATATTATAAAACAGGTTACAGAGAGAGAAATAATTGCAAAATATAGAGTGAAGTTGTCAGGAGTTCTCCAGGCTACTAGCACTTCAGCCGAGATGCTCGCCTAGGTGTTCCTGACTGACGACACCTTGCATGAACCCCAGGGAGGCATAGGGCCTTTACCCACCTTACCTGGGTGACTGGGATGATTTTGGCAACACTAAATGACTGAACCAAACCTATCTTCACTTATCCAAAACACTTAAAGCCTACTTTCTCCCCCATTAAAAGTGAAAATGATACTAGTATCTATCTCCACAAGATTGCACCTTCAACAGCTCATTCTGTAGTCCAATGGCAAGATAACATCTTTAATTCCCAGCATTGCATAGAAAAAGAAACAAAAATTCTGCAAGCCACTACTTCGCTTAAAATGGTATCAAGTATCAACAACAGCTCCATCTTTAACAATTCAATCAATAATTAAATGTCACAAAATCCTCATAATTCTACATTGCTGAACCTATACTGTTCCCATTGCCCCTCTCCAGAGAGTGAATATAACATCCTTAACTCAGTAACAATAATCTTACTGGCATTTGTTAGTTATATGCTACATAATACAAAGTCTGCAGACTTATGGCCAGATGAAACATAAATGTTTTGATCTTCGACAACTTACATAGAAGATATCATTCGTAAGAGAAGTCATAACATTAATTTGAAATTCGAGTTAGAAGCAATTTAGATATAGATTACATGGCATTGTGGAAGCAAACCTGTAACAATATACTCAAAACAAAAAACAGAGAGAAAGAGAGAGAAATAAAAAGAAGCTATCTCTTCACTATTTTTTCTTTCAATTTCAGACAGAAGGACCAGACCTTGCATTTCATCTTTAGCAGCCTGTCCATCAGCTCTGTTCATGAAAGCTACAAAGCCACAGTTTCTTTGCCGCCTTCGCTCCTCCTCTGTCCTTGGCCACATTATCTTCACACTAGCAATAGGTCCAAATCTTCCAAAAGTCCGGAGAAGAAAATTTTCATCAACCTAGAATTATAAAATTGCCAAGATGAGATTAACATGTCCTGAATTCCCAAAGAACAACAAAGCCCATTTATTGAGAAGAATCAAACCTTAGGTGAGAGATTTCCAACATAGAGATTTGTAGTTTGTGGATCACCATCATCAAATGATCCTGGAAGTTTTCCACTTGGGTCAAAGTCATCAGGCAGTTCGTCAAAGCGACTGGACTGTGGGTAAGGGGAAAAAGTATCACTAGAAATGCTTCATAAATTCATTGAACACAATAAATAAAATGAAATCCTCAGAATAAACATATACCGATAATGTATTTTCTTAATGTAGATTATGGTATACAGTACATCAGGTCATATTTGTAATGAAAAAAAAATCAAAATAGAAGAAATCAAAGCACCAAAAAGCAGATAAAAATGAGAGTCTATGATACATTTATCATATACTTATTAACTTGTAGTCTTACCCAACAGCATTTCACAATCACTATGTAAAGAAATCTACATGCAATTGTCCTATGCATTTAAAGATAGAGAGACCAAAAATCCAACCTACATGTAGACAAATACACATGCAAACTTGTAAGAAAAAAGTATCACTTACAGTAGAATGTTCTGCATGGCGCCCATCACGCCAATGCTCACGTTCTTGATTTCGCTTCTCCCTCATCTCTTGCTCGTGCTTTAGCTCCTCCATAAAATGATCAATGTTCCTTGACTTTCCTTTCTCTTTTTCCTTTGGCTTTTCTTCCTCCTTCTGCAAAGTACAACACAAAAGCATTAAATCTGGATAGATCACAGCTTGAAAACAACAAAATCAGAGGTCACAAATTCAATTGCAATACTGACTTTCCTATCAGATTCTTTCCCCTTGGTTGCCAATGGAGGTGGTATAAAAGATGGTACATACCTGCAAAAAAATATCAAAGATGAATTTCCATCCTAAAAATGCATTTGAGTCAATAAGAGTATAAGAATTATTAGATTGAGCATTTGCAAAATACTCCCTCCAACTTTGTTCTTTAAAAACACAGCTAATTTGTAGCTTCAGGAATTGACACTGGACAATCTGGCAAACTCCTCCACAAGACACTAAGTTTCCATCTCAAATAATATTTACAGTCTGTAATGCTTAATCCCTTTAAAAATTCACACTATTGAGTATGACACAGAACATATATTTGACTCACAAGAGAATAAGCTTATTCTTTCCTGAGCCCCTGTAGGGGAGTATAACGCTGCCATACATGAGGAGGACCTTCACAGTTCACAGAACCTACAGAGAATGAACCAGAGGCAACCCCCCCCCCCCTTCTAAGAGGGCAAAGGATCCCCCTACACCCACCAAATAAGTAATGGAAACACTGACCCATTATAAAGCAATGAGGCAAGCAAGAACTTATGCACTATTCTTAACTGATTACTTGAATAATTGATGGAATCTGATAACACTTTAAAATACATAATGAAGTAATATTCTTTCTATAAAACCATTATTTGTCTTTTAGACAATTAAATTGTGTCCTAAGAACAAGTCATCTCAAACATATGGCCGTTTTTGAATGAGGAACCGTGAGTTGCCACATACACAACATTCTCCACCACTCAAATGCTAACCTGACAAGTCTCACCAAGCATGGTATATTAACTAAAAAAGTTGACAACCAAAACACATGTCCATACAGCATGCATATTATAACAACTTTAAGCTGGCATTGCACCCCAGCAGAATCCAGATTATCCATGAAAATATTTTGTTCTTTATTCTTCTTCAAAAACATCCATCATAAACAAAGTAAAAAGATCAAGTACTAAGTTACTAACCTTCTCTCCACAAAATGAGTATGAGCAATGTTAGAAACGTGTACTATAATGTTAGATAGTGTTAGATGTCTAGGTTCAATGTATATATAGTAGTCAACTCAAATCTCTATAATTATGTAAATTACTGTAATTAGGACCCATGATTGTAACATGTACTTATTGCCTAATGGTTATATAATCATATGTGTGCACGTATAGACGACACAGAGTTTCAGCATCCCTTGCTTCTCTTTTCTCTCTCTCGACATGGTATCTAGAGCTTAAGGAGAGGTAACCCCCAAACCATGCATAACCAGGTGGACCCACTATCCTCCGATGAACAAAAAAACAAATTTCTACCCAGCCATGTCTCTTCCCTTCCCTCAACCGTGACATCCTCAACAGGCAAGGCTATCCCTTCTTCTGTGCTGACGCACTAGCCCCTCTGTCCAGCCGCCACAGCCATTTTCCAGCAGCCCAAAACTACCCAGAAAAGCAACTCCCTACAGGCGCCCAACCCATGGGTCAGCCACCACACCGCTGGTCCTGCTACCAGCCACACCCTCCCAGCCAAACAGACCCAGATGCACCACCTGCTAGTCCAAACAGACCCTGTGCACCCCTTGTCTAGCCAAACAGCACCAGCTGCTCACCCTTTCCCATGGCCAAATCTGCCCACACCAAATCTGATGCTCCTTTCAAAGCTGGTACCCCTGTTTTCAGCAACTATGTTACTGCCCTTCTCTCCACCGACAAACTATGGCTCACCGGTCAAGGCTACAAGGACCATCTCACCAAAAAGGCCTACCCTGCTCTGCCTACTAAACATGAAAATGGGAGAAAATTGATGCTCAATTATGCAGTGTCATCAAAGCCACTATTCATTCGTCCCTTGAGCAGATTTTCTGGCCTCATCTCACAGCTGAGTATGTCTAACAGCAGGCCACGGTCCTCTACACCAATGATGTCCAGCGTCTCGACGGTGTGTGCCATGATCTCATGAGTCTAATTGCACCCCAAAAGTTTGATGCATCTTTGCTTCTGTCCCACAGTGTCTCTACGGTCCCACTGCTTCTGTTGTGCATACTGGTAATTCACTTACTTGTATCTCTCGGTCACCATCCCTTGGCCCTTTGGAACTTGATTCTGGTGCGTCTGACCACATATCTAGTAATAAGGACCTTTTCTCCAAACTCTCTACTTTTGGTTATATACCTACTGTTATGTTAGCTAATGGTGCCCAAACAAAATCCTAAGGGATTGGCATCACTAATCCCCTCCCTTCCCTATCTATTGATTCGATACTTTATGTCCTCGGTTTTCCTTTTAATTTGCTTTCCATTAGTCGCTTAAATCGTCCTCTTGATTGCATAATTACCTTTCTAAAGACTCGAGAATGGTGCCAAGCCTGTCCAAGTTGTCTAGTCTTCCTTGTGAGTAGTGTCAACTTGGGAAACACACCGCAATCTGTTTCCTAATCGAGTCTGTAATCGAGCTACAGCTCCTTTTGCTTTGGTTCACACCGATGTATGAGACCCTTGTCGTTATGTTTCTACTTTAGGGTCAAAATCCTTAGTTACCTTTATCAATGATTACTCTCATTGCACTTGGTTGTTTTTTAATGCAAAATATATCTGCGCTGATTTCGATTTTTCAGAATTTTTATTTGGAAGTATGGCCAATCTCGGTTTAGTTCAGTCAACATTGTAGTAGAGTAGTTTGGTATGATCCAGAGCGAGGCAAACCATTTTGTGTTATACCTTCACTTGGCCCAAGGTTGCATATATTTGATTGTCTATGTGGATGAAATTGTCATCACAGGTAGTGATCATAATGGCATACTTCAGGTAAAACATCTCTTCCACCAGTTTCAAACCAAAGATCTTGGTAAACTATGATATTTCTTAGATATTGGGGTGGCACAATCCAAGGATGGTATAATCATTCCAAATAGGAAGTATGCCATGGATATCCGAAAGAAACATGTCTATTGAATGCCAAACCCATTGATACTCTTATGGATCCAAATGTCAAATTCCTACCAAATCCAGGGGGAGCCCATATCAAATCCAGGAAGATACAGAAGATTGGTTGGAAAACTAAATTATCTCACAGTTACTCATTCAAACATCTCTTTTGCAGTCAGTGTGGTCAGTCAATTCCTGAACTATCCATGTGAAGGTCATTGGGATGCAGTGATTCGTATCCTAAGACATATTAAGGGAGCTCCAAGAAGAGGTCTCATCTAAGAAGATAGAAGGCATACACATATTATTGGATACTCATATGCCAATTGGGAAAGCTCTCCTATTGATAGACGATCCACTTCTGACCACTGTGTGCTCATTGGGGGCAACATCATATATTGAAAGAGCAAGAAATAGAATGCAGTTGCAAAATCCAATGCAAAAGCAGAATACCAATCCATGGCCTTGGCTAACTGTGAACTTATTTGGTTGAAACAACTACTCAAGGAGCTTCAATTTGGGGAGATTATGCAAATGACGCTCATATGTTATAATCACGCTACATTGCATATCACCTCCAATCCAGTGCACATTGAGGCAGATTGCCATTTTATTTGTTAACTCGAATAATCAATTAGCGGATGCTTTCACCAAATCCCTAAGAGGTCCTCAGATGAGTTATCTTTGTAAAACAAGCTTGGTGCTAGCTTGAGGGGTTATAGGAAACGTGTACCATAATGTTAGATAGTGTTAAATGTCCAGGTTCAATGTATATAAAGTAGTCAACCCAAATCTCTATAATTATGTGAATTACTGTAATTAGGATCCTTGGTTGTAGCATGTACTTATTGCCTAATGGTTATATAATTAGATGTGTGTGCACATAGACGACACATGGTTTCAGCCTTTGCCTCTCTTTTCCCCCACTCAACAAGAAACATGCTTTTCTACTTCTCCAAGGGATAATAATCAAATCTTACTATTGGAAAAATCTTTATATTTAGTTAGTACTCTAATAATTTAGATGTTCAATCCTAGTCACTATCATATTCACCAAGTCATGCTCTAGTTGGAAGTCAAATTATCATTTCAAAGGCACTGAGGCGAGGCACCTTCAATAGGGCAATTGCTCTTAGTGACAATGCACACACCTCAACATAGTGCCTCTCTCAGTATAGAATTTTCCTTGTAGCTGGCAACATCAGAACGTAGAAAAGGCAAACAAAAAGTGCAAGGAAAGAGGCCTAGAATGTTGTAACATTTCAGCTACTTAAAGAGTTTGTGCAACTCGTTGAAAAAAGCAATGTTGTGCAAGTAGTTACTTACAACTACTAATTTTAAACTGGCTACAAATGTTTTTGGAAGAAGACCTTCCTCATACTGCATGGCATGTGCAGCACATTGCTTAGATCTCATACTAGAAAATACCTTGAGTTTCAAAAAAAGGATGCAGAGAACAATTAATATATGACAGGTTTTACCTATAATCATGTTTGTATTTTGAAAATAATGAGGGTGCCTAAAAAGCAAGATAACTGCTTTTACTAGATAAACAAAGTTTTGTACCCTCTTAACTCATGAGATGCATTCATAAACCAGAAAGCTCTTAGGCTATGTTCACTTTGGAGGATTGAGTATCCAGAGAGGAGAAAAATAGGTTAAATGGATGTTGACTCGTGTTTTGAAATACGCTAAAGATGGCATTCTATTTGGTGATGGCAAATAAGTCTAAGCACTAGAAGACAAGCCAAAGCAAGTGAAACCAAGACCAAAAAGCTAAACATAACAGCCTAAAACGAGCTTTTTAGAGAATCTGGGAGATTTAGATGAGACACTAAAAAAAGTTTTAAAATGAATATTTAATGAACCAGACAAAAGCATGGGAACCATCATAACAGTGATTAAAATTATTAGCTATAGTTAGGGTCTTCTGGCTGTTTCAGTTAATAATTCTAGGGCAGCCTCACTGTTTTTGGTTTTGAATCATGGGGTGTCTGGGTGTCTTGTGTGTAGGGTTTATGTTTGTCTCCCCATTTGAAACTGAAATTATTTTTAATTTGTCATTATCTTGTTGAACATTTACTCTCGACTGATTCTTTTTAATTTTCTGATAAAATGTATAATCTAAATTTTATGCTACACTACAATAGTTAACATCATATTGGTAATTTTATGATACAATTGTCCACCATCTGCACTTCAGTTCACGCAGGCAGGTCACCTATTTGGTGCCCTGAACCTGAAGTAACTAAAGGAACCAAGCAAGTAAACGGCACCTTTCATCTGAGTACCTTGACATAAGCACACCATATTTTCGAGAACATAGAACATCCCATAAGTAGACCTTGTAATTCATCTAGACATGCATGGTAATAGAGTTTGGAAAATTTCACAAACACAACACAACCAGCAATCTGACCAAGACCAAGCTACAAGGACATTGCTTCCTAGAGGACAGCAAGTTCTACAAATTTAAGGCTTCAAGCTTTAAGACCCTCAACAAGACCAACTCCATGTTTCCAAATTCAGTATCAGTTCCTAATCACAGATGCACTTATAAATGTTTGTATTGTAAAAACATACAAATGTATCTATGAACATAGTAATTTTATATTTTCATCAAGAGCTATGCTCCATTTTTATTTCTTAATGGGAGATGAATGGCTTTCCCTACCTCCCATCCCCCTCTCTCACATGGTTAGAACCCCATTTTCAAGCACTTCTTGAGGTCTTAAATCCCTTTATACGTCAATGACACCAAAAAAAAATTGGGACTTTGTTAAATCTAGAAAGTATTACAAACAACTGAAGGGTTTTCTCATCACTCTATTTCTTTCTCCGGAGGGAAACATAGACAGGGAGTCATAGATGCTCAGTGCATTATTCACTCAGGAAGTTCCACATATATTAAAATTTGGATTCAATTACATCTGACTTTTACACTTTTCTCTACAGGATAAAATTTTCATTAAATTAAATAGATATATACAATTTGCTTCTCAAGAACCACCTATTACAATTAAAAAAATAATAATAAACTCAGCTTAATTTGCTTGGTTTCCCATACCAATTCCAGATTTCAAAATTCAAAGTTTTGTCAAACTTCAATTCATGGCATCTTAATGTATGATAAATATTTCTTTCTCTACAACAATGGTGGAGCAAAATGATCGGTCTAGTTCGAAGAGCAAATCCTTGATGACTCTATAATCACTAATGAATCAAAGAGCTATTGAGAGGGTTGTACAGTATAAAATCCATTTGACTATATGTTAGGATCCAATTGCAAGGTATGGGACTTGAGTCCCACATCAAAAGTATAGGATTCAGATGTGGAGTTTATATGGCCTTGGGCTCTCCCACTTTAATAGCTAGCTTTTGGAGTATGATTCTCTCAAGGTTTATATCAATTGGTATCAGAGCCTTCCACCATGTCTCTCATTTGCAAATGAGCGGCGCGGGTGGTGGTGCGGGCATTGCAGTGTTTCCCTAGGACTAGTCAAAGGGCTAGTGCACAGCCAACCCACATGAGCACCGGGGCTGCAGGGCATGGTTGAATGTTAGGACCCAATTGCAAGGTATGGGACTTGAATCTCACTCTGATTTGTCTAGTTCAAAGAACATATCCTTGATGATACTATAATCACTCACCAATCGGAGAGCTATTCAGAGAGTTGAATGGTAAAAAACCCATTTCACTATATTCTTAAACAAAAAAGGAAAAAAAAAGGAATACAATCTGATTTGTTCCATTCTATATTATGGTTCAGTCAGACAAAGACTAATTTTTGCAGCAGAATGTTAATAGTGCCAGTGACTAGTACTAAGAATAGCAGACAATCTTGCTTCTGGTAGAATAGAGAGAGAAGGAAATTTTGTTACAGTAGAGAGATACGGGATTCTGTCCAAGAGGAATTATCCTCTTTTTCTGCGCTTGTTTTCTCTTGGAACACCACAAGTTTTATTAATTTTTTAAAAAGTAGTGTTTTTATCCACTAAATATGTGGATATTCTAAGCTCCACACACAGAGAAGATTAGCATTCTAATGGGAACTGGATCAGAATTACAGAAAAGGAATTGAATTTTCTTTCTCTAATGTCACTTGTGAGGTCTGAACCGAAATGGTTACAGAGACCCAAAAGTAACAATTGCAACGATTACAAGAATTGGACTCAAGAACACTATACAGGAAGTTCGAGAGTCCTGTGCTCTCCCTCACAGATTCTGTTTCACTCCAAAAATCCCCCATCTTTAATTAACCACCTTCTATTTATATCCTACTACATATTGTGTTTCTAACAGAATTCTATTCTCTGAGTTTGGATCCCCTGTCCTCCTTTCTATTTCTTTTAATATACGCTTGTTTAATGGGGCGGTTTGCTAACAATACTCTCCCCCCCCCCCCCAAGAGTTTCACCTTGTCCTCAAGGTGAAAATTAGGAAAATGCTCTTGGATGGTTGCTACTGATTCCCATGAGTTTTCAAAGGTAGGGAGATCTTGCCACAGGATCAGAACCTCAGTAATGCCAGAGGGAGTGTCACGGATGTCCAGAACCTCAGCTGGGAACACCCTCAGTTCCAAGTCTGTGGATAACATAGGGGGTAGTGGTTGTGGTGAAGCTGGAGGAGAAACTACTCTTTTTAACAGATACATGGAATACAGGGTGTATCTTACTGTCACTGGGTAATTGGAGTCGATAGGCAACCTGTCCTATTCGATCCAAGATCTGGAATGGACCATAAAATCGGGGACTCAACTTCTCATTACTCCTCTTAGTTAAGGATTTGAGTCGATAAGGCTATAGCTTGAGGAAAACCCAATCTCCTACTTGATACTGAACCTCCCGTCTATGCTTATCTGCTTGTGATTTCATGCGATCCTGAGCTTTGAGCAAATTGGCTCTCAGTTAAGTTAACATTTCATCCTGTTCTGCTGTCATTCTGTTAATATCTTCTACTGGTGAAGGCACTATAGTTCCTCTGAGTAAGAGTGGAGGATCACGACCATATAGAGCCTTAAAAGGGGTAAGTTTGGTTGAGTTGTTATAGTTAGTGTTATACCAAAATTCAGCCATTTAGGCCACTGTTTCGGTTTAGCCCCTGTCACACACCTCAAACATGTTTCCAAACAGTGATTCACCACTTTCGTTTGACCATCCAATTGCGGATGATATGCCGAGCTGAATTTAAGTTTGGTTCTGGCCATTTGAAATAGTTTAGTCCATAAATGGATGAGGAAATCCTTATCTCTGTCCGACTCGATCCAGGCCGGAAAACCATGTAAGCAAACCACTTCTTGGAGAAAGAGCTCAGCTACGTCTTGAGCCGTGAAAGGAGGAATGAGTGGAATAAAGTGCGCGTACTTGGTAAGTCTGTCCACCACGACTAAGATGGCATCTTTGCCATTGGCCTTGGGCAGCCCCTCCATGAAATCCATAGAAATATCAAACCATATATAAGTGGGAATAGGTAAGGGCTGGAGAAGTCCGGTAGGGGATAGTGTCTGATATTTGTTTCTTTAGCAAATGTCACAAGTAGCGACAAATTGTTGGATGTCCCTCTTCATACTGTCCCAATATACAAACCAGAGATTCCTTTATAGGTTCTAAAGAATCCCGAGTGACCACCAGCTGCAGAATTATGGAATTCTGATATGATTATTGGTATCTTAGTAGATGTTTTAGGTAATATAAGCCTCCCCATGCACAACAACTTGCTGCCCTGCAATTGATAATTCGGATGAGCCTCAGGATTCACCAATATGTCTTGCATGATAGTTCTGAGTTTGTCGTTAGATTGGACATCATCAACCCAACTGTCCAGCCCCTAAAGGTGCACCATGGAGATGGCAGCATAGGTCATCTTCTGGGATAATGCATCGGCAACTCCGTTATCGCATCCCGGTTTGTACTTGATCTCAAAATCAAAACCAATCAGTTTAGATGTCCATTTGAATTGTTCCTCCCCCATTAGCCTCTGCTCATTGAGAAATTTAAGACTTCTTTGGTTTGTGTATGATGAAGTGGCGCCCCATTAGATAATGCCTCCACTTTTGAACTGCCATCACTACTGCCATAAGTTCCCTCTCATATACTGATTTAGCTTGAGCCTGCTCTGACAAGCCTTGACTAAAAAATGCTACTGGTCTCCCTTGTATTAAAACAGCCCCCACCCCTTTATTGGATGCATCAGTTTCCAGAATAAAGGTTTTGGAGAAATCTGGGACTGTCAGTATAGGAAGTGTTGTCATTGTTGTCCTCAACGTGTCAAAGGCCTCTTGGGCCTCCTTCCCCCATTGGAAACTGTCTTTTTTCAGTAGTTGGGTTAAGGGTTTGGCCATTTTGCCATAATCCTTAACGAACCTTCGATAATACCCGGTAAGGCCTAGGAAACCTCTCAACCCTTTCACATCAGTTGGTGGTGGCCAGAGCCACATGGCTTCAACCTTTTTAGGGTCTGCTGCCACCCCTTCCGCAGAGATTATATGGCCTAAATATTCCAACCGTGGTTGGCCAAAGCTGCATTTCTTCTTATTCACGAAGAGTTGATGTTCCTTTAGCAGTTGTAGCACTACTTGTAAGTGCCCTAAATGAGCCTCCTTGTCACACTATAGATCAGTATATCATCAAAGAAAACCAATACAAATCTCCTCAAAAATGGCCTCAACATTTCATTCATGAGATTGGAAAGTCGAGGGAGCATTGGTTAAGCCAAACGACATTACCAAAAACACGTAGTGTCCTTCATGAGTGCGAAAAACAATCTTGGGAATGTCTTCCTCTCTAATTCTGATTTGATGGTAGCCGGATTTGAGGTCCAGCTTAGAAAAAATAGTAGCTCCCCCCAACTCATCCAATAATTCGTCCATAATCGAAATTGGGAACTTATCCGGGACAGTTATTTTTATTCAAGGCCCTATAGTCAACACAAAACCTCCACCCTCCATCCTTCTTCTTCACCAATATGATTGGGTTGGAGTAAGGGCTTACACTAGGCCGTATTATACTAGCCGTCAACATCTCATCAACTAATTTCTCTATCTCAGTTTTTCTGGTAATAGGGTACCTATAGGGTCTCAAATTCGGGATTACAGCACCTTCATGTAGAACAATTGCATGATCTTGCCTCCTAGTTGGTGGTAGACCTTGTGGTTCACTGAAAACATCGTTAAAACCCTTCAAAACCTCCTCAATATTGGTTGAAACAGCGGTGTCCTCCATAGGTGAGCCAGTGATGGTATTGTATTCCAGTAAAAATCTTTGACCCTCTGCTTGGAGAGCTTTTCTCATAGATTTCAAGGATGCAACAGCTCTGGATAGTGATGGTTCCCTCTTAAGATGATCACCTTTCCCCCAACCTCTATTTTCATCGTTAATTCTCTGATGTTGGCCCTTATTTCTCCTAAAACTCTCCAGCCAATCCAGCCCCAACACCAAATCTGTTCAGCCTAATCCAAACAAAAAAAAAATCTTGTTGGATTCTAGACCTTGCAGTTGTTGAACTACTCTTTGGCAAGCCCCCATGCACTTGATCTTGTGCCCATCCCCCACTTCCACATAGTAGGTAGGGGTCTCTACTGTTGGAAGGTTCAATTCTTCTACCAATCTTGAAGCAATGAGATTGTGTGATGCTCCACAATCCACCAGCACTACCACCTTTCTACCCTTCACTTCTCCCCACAATTTAAGGGATTTCTTTGATTTCAGCCCCATAATACTATGTACGGACAATTGAAGAGCTTTATTATTTGGGCCTTCTGAGTCCCTTACTGACTCATCGTCCTCCTCTTCCTTGATCAGTTCTTCCATCAACATTACTTGAAATTGCTTATTCCTACATATGTGTTCAGGGTTGTACTTCTCGTCACACTTGAAGCACAATCCCTTTTTGATTTTCTCTTGTAACTCCACTTCAGATAACCTCCTGAACCCTCCCCCTTTGCTCCGAAAAGTTCCATTGGGTCTGTTATTTGAGAGACCCATTGCTGAATTCCCTCCGTGTGATGCATTCGATGTGTTGGTTCTAGGCCCCACTTCATAGGAAGTTGTTTTAGAGGATGGGAATCCCCTGTACGCTGATCCCATTATGCTGCCTGATGCCAACCCACCTCTGCCCAAGGCTTGGTTCTTTTCATCAATCATCTGAGCATAATCCATCATCTCCGATAATGCCTCTATAGGGTGCAGCTTTAGCTCTGCCCTGGTCTCCTCCTTTAGCCCATTCAAGAAAATACCTTTAAGGTATTCTTGATCAATGCATCTTAGTGGCCCGGCATATAACTCAAATTGTTCCCTATATTCTTCCATTGTGGTCGTTTGTTTCAAACCTAGTAGCAATTCATAGGGATTTTGCATTGTTGATGGCTAAAACTTTCGTATCACAGCTGTTCGAAACCCATCCCAAGATGGACTCAACGTGCAAGACTCCCACCACTGGAACCAACTAAGGGCTCGACCCTCCATAAGCACCATGACTGCTTGTAATCGTTGTTGCTCGGTAACCCCCTTCAACTGGAAATAACGTTCCACCCTCCTTATCCAACCATAGGTATCTTCCCCCGAAAAAAAAAGGAATCTCCAATTTTCTCCAACGCCCTTCATCCCTATCGATCCTTGCTCCTCCAGACGACCCATTCACCCTTGAGTCTTTCGTTGACCCATTCCTTGGTTCCCCTTGCCCATAGGTGTTTGTTGCCACCCCTTCTGCTGTGCCCTTGGAGCTTGCGTGCAAGAGGTCTTCAAGAAGGTCTTCAATCTTCTTCATTCGAGCTTCTTGGAGTTCTCTGCGGGCTTCTTGGACCTCTTGGTTCCTCTCTGCTTGTTGCCACTCCTCCTCCATTTCCTTCCTTCGCGCCTCAACGCCCCTCTCCAACGATTCCAATCTGGATTCCATTCTTGAGCGCACCATGAAGAACTCCCTGGATTAGGGAGCTCTAATACCAATTAATGGGAACTGGATCAGAATTACAGAAAAGGAATTGAGTTTTATTTCTCTAATGTCACTCGTGAGGTCTGAACCGAAATGGTTACAGAGACCCAGAAGTAACAATTGCAATGATTACAAGAATTGGACTCAAGAACACTATACAGGAAGTTCAAAAGTCCTGTGCTCTCTCTCACAGATTCTGTTTCACTCCAAAAGTCCCCCCTTTCTAATTAACTACCTTCTATTTATATCCTACTACATATTGTGTTTCTAACAGAATTCCATTCTCGGAGTTCGAATCCCCTGTCCTCCTTTCTATTTCTCCTAATATACACCTGTTTAATGGGGGGTTTGCTAACACACTCCCTTCACAAAATATGTAAATACACGCACACACACACACAATGACACCAAACCAAATAATTTAAAATGCATTGTAAGTGCGGGCAAAATCAATCTTTTTGGATCCACCAAAATTTCACCAAATTCATTATATTTGGTATATTAATATGAGGAACCGGTGGCTCATCAAGCATGAATGAAAATTAAAAATTCACACCACCGGCATTGATCAAACCTTTTCTTTTATAAGAGTCACAATTAAACCACAATATTAGATATACAACTATGGCTGACAATGAATAGATGCTTATCATTTTCAGCATACTATTATAGTTTCATTTCTTTTTACATACTTGCAATGGAACTTAATGAAGGAAATTTAATGAAAAGGACTGAAATGGCACAGTGTCAAATCTCTCAATAAGCATCAAGACTTTACAATGATAAGCAAGGAAGCACAAACACGGCAAGAAGCTAGCCGTACCAGTGTCGGACACGTTTCCGTCACTGTGTCGCTGGAGACACGGCCGGACACGTATCCTTGCGGTGTCGGACTTCATTTCTCAAACGTTCTAGCCTGTTGATGTAGGACACGGCCCACTTCCTAAAATGGCCAGATTTATCAACCCTTTCGCCCTTTTTCCTCTGCACCTAGCCCCTTTTCCTCTCACAGCGGCAGTCCTTCTTCTTCCTCTGCATCTTCTTCTTCTTGTCCGTGCAACTTTCTTCTTACAGTCACTGCCGCTTGGCCTTTACCAGTCAGGCAGTCACCACCGAAAAATTTTGCACTAAAGGATTTTGCTCTTTGTAAGTTTTTTAAAACCATAAAAGCTATTATGAGTTCTGACACGCTCTCTTAAACTTTCTATCATGTTTATTCTTTTTTCATTACCTTTCCTGCAACTTTTTGATAGAGTATGGTTGTTTTTTTGTCTTTTTCTTGATTAGGTAGAATAGTTAACTTTTCTTTTTGACTTTTTGTTTTGTTAGGTTTACTTTTTCTTGATATTTTTATTTTCAGGATATGTTATTCATTGATTATAATATATAATTATTTTATTTTTTTATATAACGTGTCCTAGCCATGTCGTGTCCTATATTCTTAAAAATGTGCCGTGTCGCTGTATCCGTTTCGTGTCGTATCCGTGTCCCGTGTCGTATCCGTGCTTCCTTGATGATAAGTCATATGGTACACTCTTGAAACAAGTTGAAAAGAAAATGAATGCAGTAGTATGATATACTTATGTAATGTGGTAGAAGATTAGATTATCTAACAAGATGGTTATAATAATGAGAAAATATGACTAATGACTATGAGAAAGCACCTCAACCTGAAAACTTCAAAAAGGAAAGACAATTTAATGTTAAGAGGTTTTCATAGGAGGTCATACAATGCTTTGAGAAACAAATTCCATTTTTGCTTTTCTTTTCCTCTTGTTCAACATGCAAAGGATACCTCAATGTGGAACATCAGATGTTTCTGCTTTTTTTTTTCCTTTTAATTGATATACCAATACCAAATCCCAAAGTGACATAAGTTTTAGCTGATTGAAAACAGCTAAAAAACAATTCATAATAGCAAGGAAAATCAAAAGAAATTCCACCGTAACAATCTCAAAGAAGATCAACCATTCCACTAAGTGACTTTGTTAAATGAAACAATCATAACTCCAATGCTACTTAACGAGCTACAAGAAAATCAATTCACTAGTGTTTATCTATCATTCCAATTTTATTAGATGTCCACAAAGGGATGCAAGAATATTGATTTGTTATGCCTGGATATGGATATATTAAAGTAGTTTACCTTCGACAATTACAAACACATTCACCCAAATTCTACTACAAATTTCCTTGGGCAATTTAAAATATCTCTATTGCAAAAGCACATTAACATCAACAGATAACCATCCATACCATGTTCTTGCTTTTCAGTTATATAATGATATGACCTTCAACAGCATAAGGAATTTCAGTTGATCTTTCATAACCAAGTGTTTCCTCTTTGTAAACAGAACATACACCATATTAAAAGAGTTGGAAAAACTATAGCTTATGCCTGAAAAAGCATGCCAGTGATACCATGATTATACGAATATTGTTTAGACTAGGTTAATCGCATCATTAAATGTAGAGTAAATACTCAAATTGGTCCTCTTAAGATACACGGGACTTCAGTTTAGTCCTCAAATCATTTTGACATCAAAATAGTTCTCCAATGTCATTTTTTGACATCAAATTGGTCCTCCAAAGTCATTTTTGACATCAGATTGGTCCCTAAAAAAGGACCACGATGGATCAATTTAATGTCAAAAATAATTAAAGGATCAAACTGATGTCCCATGTATCTTTGGAAAACCAAATTGAGTATTTACTCTTAAATGTATCATAATTCATTAAAACTAAACTAAAGTATTCATTTTATTATGTCTACAAGTACAAACCTAACGAAAATAAAGCTATACCTGAAAGACACATGATTTTTCTACTTATGATGCCTAATTAAAAGAGCACAGCAACATGGTTAATCAAAAGCAATTATTTACCTACTTCCCTTCTTTGGACCAGATACCCCATCTTTGGACTTTTCACCTGCCATCCGCGAATGAATAAAAAAGGTCCATACTTTTATTAAATTCATACAAAATAATAGAAAAAATTATGTATTTATCCACAACATGAAAAACATATATAATCAAGACTTCAAGAGATGAGGCAGCAAGAATATAAATACAAGGGGCAGGCAGTACAGAATTCATCAGGCATACTAACCCTCAGAATCATCTTTCAATCTATCATTGGGATTAATAGTTCCTCCTCGAACAAAAGCCTTTGACCCAGGAGCGTTATCTCCTTGAAATGACTCTACAAATTCAGCATACAAGCGAGCAGTCTCATCTTCTGCTCTCTACAGTAGACAAAACCCATTAAGATAGCTAGGAAATGTCTTTTCTAAATTCTAACAAGAACTAACTAAATTGGATAGATCAACCCTACCTTCTTCTTTGCCTCTTCCTCTTCTCTGTGCTTCTGGAATGGAGTCTTTTTCCGAGTGATAGAGAAGGAACTCATCTTTGCATTAGCAAAGGAAGCCTGCCAAAAAAAATTAACATATTTCATGACCTCAAGTCAGAAATTTTCCAAGAAATTAGACTACATCAGGTTTCAAAATGCTCTTCTCATTTCCTTAAAGCAATTTCTATTTTCAATTTTTCATCATTTACAAATTCCATTTGGTCATAGAAAATGAAAAGTTTTGGCGCACCAAGAATGTGGAGAATACACATTCAATACGAATTTCCAACAACTTCTGCTCTACCTTATCTAAAATGCAGTGCCCACTTTCTCAACTCAGCCACCAAAACTAACAGTACCCCAATACTTATCTAATAACAATCTACAAAATCCCACCTCAGAAAAACTCAACAGGGTTCAAACAAACTTCTCCCAATTCACAAAAAAATAAAATAAAAAAAACACCCATAGCCATCTAATGCTATTGAGGAAGAAAAACAATAACAATATGGAGATAACATAAAATATTCAAGTAACAAGAAATGGGTAGTTAATATAAAGGCAAATGAGGATGCCAAATCCGAACCTCACCGAAAATTAAGTCAGTGAGTTGCGCAGTAAAATCAAGAGCAACTTGAATCCAGAGAAGTGAGGAATGAGCACTTGACTGAAAAAGAAACTGAAGGCAAAACATCATGAATATAGCTTCAGCTTATGGGTAATTGAAACCCATTCTTTGGGGTTATATACGTAAGAAGAAAAAACAAAAAATATATATAATTTGGAGACCCATTAGATTAGATTAGAGAAAATTTGACGACTTTTGGATGGAAGGAGGGAGAGAGAAATGAAATGAGAGGGACAACTCACAAGAAAGAGCGATGAAAAAGAAAGGGAACCTCGCCGCACCTCACCTCTACTCACCTGGGTTTTCTTCTCTCAGTCGGGTCAGAACGGAAAAATGCGCAGTAATAATAATACATAAGCGATAGGTTTGAGTAAACACCTTTTTTTTATGTAGAGTTATAAACTTACAATAATATATTGAAGTTTGGGAAAATAATAAACTTTAAATTTATTCATAAATTATATTTTAACTCATTTTTTCTTTGACTAATCCTTGATGTAACACGATGAAGTATTTATAGAAATTCATTTATTATTTGTTATTTGTAAGATATATTACAACAAAAGTTGTTTAAAATTCATATTAAGTTTTTTCTTTGTTAAAATAAAAGACAAATCTCTATAATTTCTACTCATTTGTAATTTTGTCCTTATAGTTTTTTTTTTATATACGAGTCCTTACATTTTGAAATCGTTAGGAAGTTAGTCTCTGTCGTTAACTGATCATGTAACGACATTAGTTTTTATCTTAATTGGCAAACGGGGTCTGATGTGGCGCTTATGTGGCATTGAAGAATAGATTACATTGACCCTTTTGTCACCTCACCTCTGCCTATCTCATTTCCCATGAATTTAGGGCTTTGGCTTATGAGGGTTACAACACAATGGAGGTCTCAGTCATGAAACGTGATAGCTCATGCTCCCACACGAGTAGTTCTCATCGCACAAGGCTAATATAAACTTTGTGATTGCAGGGACAAAGTCTTGCTTTTTACTTTATGGACTAAAACAAATCTTAGAAGAAGATTTTGGAGGTGCCCAATTTACAAAATAAGGAAATTTAGAGAATTTAGAGATTTTGTTGTTTGTGTAGTGCTATAATGCTCCGGCTTGTCACTTTTGTTTCTTTTGTTGTAGGAGGGTTGGTATGTGAATTCTTCCAATGGGTTGATCAACTAATGCCTATGCATGTAAGGGGAATTCTTCAAGGATGTTGTAATCGTCCTGAAAGGCGCTAACGACGTGAAGAGACAACTAAAATTTTAAAATTAAATTTAGGAGTTACCACCAACTGATTCTTCCATTAAAAAATAGAAAGATACGATTAGACACCAAAAAATGAATGGTCTGCGTTTCAGAGTTTAGGTTCAGGAGTTGATTACAGGTAGAGAATGTATTAGCACCTTACACCGTCCGTCCTAAGAACAGTTACCTATTTAATTTAGTGTTATCTTGCTCAATTAATTAAATTGGTCCTTTATTATTTTAAATAAAAATTGTTATTATTTTTTATTTTTAAATGTCTCATTGTGTCTAGCATAATATTAAAAAAAATAATAAATGACTAAGACAGGGAATAAGTGGCTAAATAGCTATTATTGATTCAATAAATGTAAGCCCACAACATATTGCGTGAAGGTGACAAATTAAAAATTTTAACTTTTAGGAAAATATTTCTAAATAAAATATGAAATTTTTAAATGATTTTTATAGAAGGAAATTTTAGAATGAAGATTTTTGAAAACATATTTTTAAATAAAATATGGGATCTTTAAATGATTTTTTTAAAAGGAAATTTTTTACATGAGTCAGCAAATAAAATTTTAATTTACCACTACTATAAAGTTAGGACTATATTAATTTGTTCACATTTGTTTATATTTTTCTAAGGATAAAAATGATTTTATTTATTTAATAATTGATGGAATCAGACCAAGTTAGTAGTACCCTTGACAGACCCAATTGTAATTGCCTTAAGAGAATTATGAAGAGTTTAGATGATCATTACCCTGATCCTCTCCTAATTTTACCATCGTCGGCAAGTTTCAAATGTTTTAAGATTTAATATAAAATTCACATCTATAAATTGAAAGGGAAATGATGATAAATTAATATATGAAAAAAGATTTATTAGAAGCCATTTAAAGTTCTGCCAATACTCATAACAAAAATATTATCGATACCCATAACAAAAACTCAAGGGGCACCCTCACCTCTAGAATAATCAAAATATTATCGATACCACGACTCAATTTCAATTATTTCATCATTGGGCTCTTAAATTAACATTAAGGGAATGCTAATATAACATATAATACGAACATCTATGAATAATTGACAAAGGAAAAAGGGTAAAAAATGACACAAAAGTTTAAAGATTAAATTCTAAGTAAAAGACTAAAATAAACATTAAAAGAGATCTAACCAAAAGTCAAGAAGCAAAATAAGAGAGCAAAAATAAAATTATTTACAAAAGTTCAAACGAAAAGTAGGAAATAAATAAACAGATGACAAATAAATAAATAAAAAACAAATTGTGTTGTACGCTAACCTGCAATGCTATCTAAGGAGTGAACACAAAAGATAATTATAACTTTGCTAAGTGCGGATGAGACGCTTGAAAAACACTGTGGATGCTATTCTTCTTTTAGACTTCGTTCTCTCTCAATAAAAAAACTCACATGTCTCCTCTATTCTCTCTTTTTTTGTTTTTCTTTCCAATCTTTTTTTTTCTGTGTTGGTGTTGCGGTCGTGTCTCTAAAGCTCCTCCCTAGGGTTTTTCTACTCTTAGCTATTTATAACCCAAGCAAATGAACACCCTAATCCCTAATCAATTAAAAAAAATATTTTCCAATCAATTAGGATCAATCATCATAATTTATGTATAATCATAATCAATCTCTTAATGAATGCTCAATCAGAATCAATTAAGGTCGATTTGCACAACCAGAATCAACCCATCATTTATATTCCAAACCACCATTAATTGGGCATTAATTGTAATATTTGAATTCACAAATTGTTTCCTTTTTATATATTCTTTCTTATTAAATTTTAGTGAACTAGACTTGCAGCTCAACAATGGATATTAAACAATAAAAATCTTTATGAGCTATTTATTTTTTAGGGTAAAATACACATTACTTGTCATGACCCGATCTTAGACCATGACCGGCGCACAGGCTAAGTCAACTCAACATTTGCCTAGCCTGGCAAGCCTAACTAAGAATGTTGAAAACTGCTTTAAAACTTAGGAAAATGCTACCGAAAATTCGGCAGAGTTTCCCCTAAAAACTGAACTAACCAAAATTTTAAACTCAACCTGAAAAACAAAGAAACTCTCAGAATTTCAACAAGCATGATTCTTTCTCATGCACCATCTATACATATACATATACAACTCAAAAGAATTTACAATACTATTCCCTATAGCTGCAAAATACTGGAGTCAAAATACAACACTGATCACCAACAATAATAGAGATATACCAAAAGACTATAAGCCTGGGGAACAGCAAATCCCAGGAATCAGCTACTCAGCTGTCTGCGAATCTGAATTAGAAAAGAATGAAATGGAGTGAGTCACACAGACTCAGTGAGGGAATAATAAACTAAGTGAACTGGAAGGGAAACAACTAATAGCACGAGTATTTAAACTTTCTAACAATCTCTGAACAAACTAACTGATGAAAATAAAATTTATAAACAAAGCTATTATGTCAAATACTCTCTTTTCTCAAAACTATGCATAAACATAAATTTCTTTTTCTTTAAAATTCTAATCATCAATAACGCCATCCATATGGGTACCATTGAAAGAACTATAATGGGGAGTTAACTCTACCCAACATACCAATTCTTATGCTCATCTTAAGCCAGGGGTCATGCCTCACCGCTAAGACAAATCTTGTGGCTAAGGTCCGCTCACCCTACAACCACGAAAAGGGCTAAGGGTTCTCTCACCCAATAGCCAAACTGAAACAATCTCTGTATATACTATGTGCACATAGGCCGTTATATCTTTTCGCTAACGGCAAACGGTGTTCTAACACGTAACCCATAATGGATATTGAAAATATAAAAAAAAATACAAATTCTAAAATCATTTCTAAATATCCAGCTAAACTTTCACTTTAATAATTATAAATCACAGCTCAAATATAACTTCCATGACATTTAATATTTCCAAACACAATGTGGAAATAAATATAATTTAATCATCCCTTATAATAAAACTTCATTTGAATAAAAATTTAAATATTTCTAGAAGGTTTGTTTCCCCAAATAAAATTATAAAACTGCCACTAAATAAATTATCCACTCACTGAAATGAAGAACTAGTCTCAACTATCTCCAACAGCTCCTGTGGAGGCAAGTGGAGTAGTATCCTGTGAATCTGCTCACAAATAAAAATACTTTAATAAATCTAATTAACATTTTTCCTAATATAACTTAAGCAGAGGCTCTAAGATTTCTAAATTCTTTCAAAAAGTATAAAATTTCTATTCCAATCTAACTCCAAATTTTCCAACCACCCCTTAGAAATTATCATTTCCACAAAAAAGAGCTACCCACTAAATTTTAGAGTTCTCATGACTCAAAGATACCAAAAATAGCAAAAACTCAAAAATTAATAACTCACCTCGTGCTCTAAAACCAAGTGGGTGCTAGCAGATTTAATGATCTAGAGCTCTCTCTATCTATCTTTCTCTTCCTCTTTCACTCTCTCGGTCTCTCTCTCTTGCTATCTCTCTTTCTCTCCTTCTCTTTCTCTTTCTTTGTTTCTCTGCCGTTCTCCCTCTCTCTCTCTCTCTCTTTCTTTCTCTTTCTCTTTCTCTCTCTCGCTTCTCACTCGCACAAACAGAGGAGAAATTTCTCCTCTGTTTGTGCCACCGACACTTATGCTTTTCTTTTTTTTTTTTTAACTTAAAGGGTAAAATTACCAAATTACCCTTAAAAACAAATTTAATCCCTTTTATACCCTGCCCCTGTTTTCTTCCGTTACATTACTCCCTTGTAGTATATGACATTCTCAAATTACTTCCTTAATCTATTTTTTTTAATCACTAAACTCCACTAGAGTATGATTTTAAATGAAAACTAATATTTTTAGTTAAATAAAACGGTGATGACATGTGCACAGCACATGACCTGGTATTATATGATTGGATAAAATACATATTACTCCCCTCTAGTATATGACATTCTCAAATTACTTCCTTAAACTAATTTTTTTTATCACTAAACCCCCCTAGAGTATGGTTTTAAATGTTATCATCGTTTGATTTAACTGAAAATGTTAGTTTTCATTTAAAACCATACTCTAAGGAGGTTTAATGACAACAAAAATAGTTTAAGGAAGTAAGTTGAGAATGTCATATACTACAGGAGAGTAATGTGTATTTTACCCTATTTTTTATTTTATAGAAAAGGCCCGGACAAAATTGGATGTTGACAAATGACATAACACTAAATGGTTGTTGCTTTGAAGAGTCAAATGAGGATTTACAAGTTGTTGATGGTGATGTCTTACGAAGTGACATTAATTCTGTTATTGGTTATTTTTTGGAATGGCCATTGATTGGGGAGGATATGTGACAAGAGGTTGTCGAGACCCGTCAAATAAATAAAATTTACCGGTTCGCAAACTAATTTGTAGTATAGAGCATGAACCGAATCATCTATCAAGAATCCAAAAAGAACAAAGATTTAATCAAATCAAGATAATTAAAAGGAGGGTTTTGATGATTTGAAATGATAAAACACTAATTGAATTAAAGGAAAGTAATTAACAAATTAACCAATCCAAGGAAATTTTACCGATCTTGAGTTTAACTCATCATTGATCACAAGGAATTCACTTAATTGCTAACCGTGTTCTTAGCCTTAGATCACATCAAGATGCCTCAACATGATTCAAGAATCCTCTACTAGATAAGCATCTAGGATTTAATTAACCAATGTTAGATAAAGTAAGCACCATCCAAACATAGATTAACTTAAGATCGGGGATTTAACCAGGCTAAACAATCTATCAAAAAGCTTTGATATATTGTTTAGTCTTTGTGATCCTTTTTGAATGCATGATAATAAAGTTATTATCACACCAACATCTAAACCAAATTAAGCAATTCAATTTAGATGAAAATCAAAAAAGGAAGAAGAGAAGCATGAATAACAATTAAGCAATATGAACAAGCAAAACAAGATCTCTAAATTAAACATCAAGATGGCTAATCCCTTGAATTGATTATGAGAGCCTAGCCTTCCATGGATGGGAAGGAAGAACTCAGAATAAAAGAACAAAAACTAAATTCTAAAGAGAAAGAAGAAGAAAAGAAAGAAAACTCTCACAAATACTCAAATTTTTCTTCAAACTTACTTAAAATTGAATTCTCATAATACAAAGAGATTGGCTCT
Organism: Styphnolobium japonicum; assembly: GCA_023212625.1. Lineage (NCBI taxonomy): Eukaryota > Viridiplantae > Streptophyta > Magnoliopsida > Fabales > Fabaceae > Styphnolobium > Styphnolobium japonicum. The sequence continues at coordinate 18,074,636 of JALBWW010000011.1, forward strand.
ATTTATACTAATCCTAGAAGCCAATTTGTACATGTACATAATATGAATACAAGCTATAAAAATATGAAAATTGTCAAATATGGAAGCTTGATGCATGGTTGGTGGGTTGGTGCATGGTAGGTGGGTTGATGTATGGTTGGTGGCTTTTAGTCAACAACTCTTATCCGACTTCTGGCTTCATTTTCATCACCTAAACGGTGCATTTTGGCTTGGAGGTCTTCATGAAAGTTGTAGCCAGTTGTCTCCTTAAAATTTTGCAATTGGAATCATGCCATTTGGACTTTTAGAACTCCAGAAATGCCAAAAACACTGAACCTACCTCAATTTAGGTTGGTAGAATTGTAGCTTCATTATCATGCCTAAAACGACATCTATTGACAAAATGGTCTTCAGTGAAGTTAGAGATATGGGTCTCATATTTCCAATGGCCAAGTTTCAGCCTAAGAGGAAGCCTATAGCTCACTATGTAGTCCCATATGTGCATACTGCCCAGATTTTCGTGACAGCAAACCCACTCTGCATTAGAGGGATATTTTGGACCCTTAGAAGTCCGATCCAGCTCTTGAGTTCTTCATGAAACTTGTAGAGCATTGTCTTAGCTTTCCAAAGACACTAAGATCACCTCAAATGGATCACCGAGTCCCAAGTTATGGCCTAACCAAGGAAGAAAGGTCAAAATGCATCAAAATTCAAAAATTATCCAATATTTGTATTAAAACCCAATGAAGCCCAACAACATTAAACTCATCTAAAATACTAATATTGGGCACAATAAGCATCTAATAAAGCCTAATACAAAGCTAACATAAGTGTCTCAAATTGATTGATCAAATTCCCCCACACTTAAGCTTTTGCACTTCTCGGCAAAACACATAAGAACAAAACTAAAGAAAAACAAGAAACATCATATTATTAAACTGAAAACATAAAAACTGATTATACCTAATCTAATCTACTTTCGTAGGAAAACACGATGGCACTTAGCATGTACCACAAGCCTTTAAACCCCTAGGTGTCCCTAGTGGACGAGTTATAGTCTCGTGAGGGTTTACCAAGATGATACCCACAAACATGTAATACTTTATTTAATCAATTCAACTAATTTTTAAATACAAGCATTGTATCAAATATAACTATAATTAATAAGTTAAGTATGCTTAACAAAGAATAGTTGAATCAAACCATTTGAGAATAAAGTATAGCATAATCATGCTTTAATCAGAAATAGGCATGTTCAAATTGAGTAAAATTCCTCACAAGTGACACTCAAATCACACAAGGTGTTTAGGTTAACTGTTTACGCTCAACTTAGTCAAACTATGAAAGTATTTTACCATAGGCTTGCATATACATCAATTCTCCACTACTTAGATCAAATAAATTGCAAAAATCAATAGGTCTTTCAAAAAGGTTATAATGGAACTTATAAGGTGAAGGAAGGAAACAATATGGATAATAGCAGGTTAAAACCAAAGAGAATAAAAGAGCATTGAGGAGTAACTCAAGTAGAAAGAATAAATTTTTTACCCAAAACCATAAAATGCTCATTCTCTTCACACATTCCTTCCTTATTCTATTCTTTTATTTTTCTTTCTTTTTTTTCTTTTTTTTTGTTTTTTTTGTTTTTGTTTTTGTTTTGTACCAAGAATGTCGTATCAGCACACCAATTCCCCCACACTTAAATCATTGCAAGCAAAAGAACTCCTCCAATAAGAAAATCAATGCTCTCCCATTCCCTAAGGTAAGGTAAAACATGGTTTTTCACTCAAAGCTTGTAATGAGCTAAGAACAAAGAATAGGCAAATAGGCTCAGAGGGAGTTTTGAATAAATGCAAGGTAGGTTTATTTGGCTAAAGCAGCTAAGTCAAGAAAAAATGCCTCTGTCATTTTCATGCAACATACAGACCAATGTAATCTCAAATCGATTCAATGCAATTTCTAGAAAATAAATTCATAATTGACATCACTCATGAAAGAAAATAAACCAAGTGTAAGTATCAAACTTAGAAAAGCCCAAAACTCACAAAGGTATGGAACATTCACTCAATTCAACCATGCCTTCTTCCTAATATCCACAATCATATACACATGTATATCATGAAAATGATTCAACTATAAACTGTTTTGCATACTTTTATTATCAATTAAGCTCAGATTCAGCACATGCTTGCATCAAAATTAATTGAAAAGATAAAAAAAAAATTTTAATTTTTTTTAATATGCAAGAACAAAATAATTTAAGACATACTATGAAATGCAAGTTAAGATGCGTCTTAAGAGCAAAACTACTACTTACTCTACCATCATACATCAAATAAGCTAGTAACAATAAAGATTAGCTGTTTTTTCTTATAACTAAACTATGTACATGGTATTATCAATTATACCTTCCCCCAACTAATTTAACACATTGTCCTTAATGTCAAAATAATGATAGGTAGAGTGTAGAAGATCTTACCAGAATACTGCAAATCAAGCCTGAAATAAAAAAAAATTACAAAAAAACTAAAACCATAACAAAAATTCACAAAGACAAAGTCAAATCAAGTTTTTGCTTTTTGCTGCTACTGCCTTGTTCCCAATTCAGTGGAGCTGTTGCTGGATCACGTTGTGGTACAAATTCATTTAGTTGATCGAGCAATTGTTTAGGAGTTGCAGCAGTTACAAGACTTTGACGTGTCGCTTATGAGATGAACCTTTTTTCTATAGCATGATCAAGAAAACAAAACAAACTGTCATAAAAACCATTAATATTTAATATACCTATGGGTTTTTGGTGAAAGTTCTGTTGTGACCAGGATGTAATTTGGAAGAGCTCTTCCAAAGTTCCAAAACTACCAGGTAGGGCAATAAAGGCATCAGCATTTGCTATCATAATGTTCATGCGTTGGTGCATGCAAAATACCATTATTTCATCCCCTAATGTTTTTCCAATGGGCTTACTGATAGATAAAGGACTGGGAATGACACCAAGGACTTTGCTACCTCCTAAATGTGCAGTAGTTACTAAACAACCCATTAACCCAAGACTACTTCCTCCGTAAACTAAATGAATTTCTCTCTCAGCTAGCACTCGACCAAGATGGTTTGTAATATTTACAAACTCTTTATCTTTTCCAGGATTAGATCCACAAAAGACACAAACACTCTTGATCCGACGAACTGAAGTGACTTCCATTTTCTTTTTTCTTTTTTTTCTCTTTGTTTTTTTTTTGTACTCTCACCTTATCAATGATCTGAAGAGAGCAAAGTGCAATACTTAAAGGCATCAAAACTCAAAGGTAATAATTACACCTATAAAGGAGGGGTAGATCTTGTTGAAACCAAAATCTTATAAAAAGGTTTAAGTACTAAATCTTTAAAAGCTGTAGCTTTCCCTGTTTAAGTTTTGAGGATAACAAAAATATTTTATTTAGTTTGAACAAGTAAGTGTTTCGACAATAGTTTTAACAAATCGCTACTTATATGTGCGTCCATTCTGTTCTAAGCTTAAAGAAAACTCTTTGTGCGACCAATATGCTATTTCGCTTTGTGCGTCCAATGAATGTCTAAAAATGCATTGTGCGTCCAATAACTGTCTTATATACCTTTACTATTTGTGCGTCCAATATTTGTATGCATTTACTGTTACTATTTTCATTGGTTCGTCCAATACAATCTGTTTGCCATAGCTCGGACTCAATTCACTCTTTCAAAGTTCAAGCTCAAGCTCTCGTCCAAGTTAAAATTCAAAAATGAAGAACTGTTCCTCATTAAATGCTAGAAAAGAACTACGGCGACTCTACTACGATGAAGAAGTCAACTAAGCCACTTTTGCTGACATTGTCTAACAACTACAAAGATCTGCAAATAAGAAACCTTCTGCAATCTTAGACAAATCAGGACTTTGTTTTCACTGATTGGAAATCTTAGAGAATAAAAGTCACCGTCAGAAGAAGTTCATCACTTTTCCAGTAGATGCATTTAATGCTACTCAGAATGGTGACAAGAGGTTGTCAAGACCTCGTCAAATAATAAAAATTACCGGTTCGCAAACTAATTTGTAGTATAGAGCATGAACCGAATCGTCTCTCAAGGATCCAAAATGAACAAAGATTTAATCAGATCAAGATAATTAGAAATGGGGGTTTGTTGTTGATTAATAAGATTGAAAAGAAGTACAAGACTTAATGTTGTAAACAAATATAAAGAAACAACCAATCCAAGGAAATTTACCGATCTTGAGTTTAACTCATCATTGATCACAAGGAATTCACTTAATTGCTAACCATGTTCTTGGCCTTAGATCACATCAAGAAGCCTTAACATGATCCAAGAATTCTTTACTAGATAAGCATCTAGGATTTAATTAACAAAGGTTAGATAAAGTAAGCACCATCCAAACATAGATTAACTTAAGATCGGGGATTTAACCAAGCTAAACAATCTATCAAAAAACTTTAATAAATTGATTATTCTTTGTGATCCTCTTTGATCACATGATAATAAAGCTATTATCACATCAACATCTAAATCAAATTAAGCAATTTAATCTAGATAAAAATCAAAAGAGGAAGAAGAGAAACTTGAATAACAATTAAGCAATATGAACATGTAAAACAAGATCTCCAAATTAAACATCAAGATGGCTAATCCCTTGGATTGATTATGAGAGCCTAGCCTTTCATGGATGGGAAGGAAGAACTCAAAAATAAAAGAACAAAAACGAAATTCTAAAGAGAGTGAAGAAGAAGAGAAAGAAAACTCTCACAAATACTCAAACTTTCTTCAAACTTACTTCCAAATTGAATTCTAACTTACTTCAAATTGAATGCATCTAATACAAAGAGGTTGGGTTTATTTATACTAATCCTAGAAGCCAATTTATACATGTACATAATCTGAATACAAACTATAAGAATATGAAAATTGTCAAAAATGGAAGCTTGATGCATGGTAGGTGGGTTGGTGCATGGTAGGTGGGTTGGTGCATGGTAGGTGGCTTTTAGTCAACAATTATTATCCGACTTCTGGCTTCAAATTCATCACCTAGACGGTGCATTTTGGCTTGGATGTCTCATCAAAGTTGTAGCCAGTTGTCTCCTTGAAAATCTCCAATTTGAATCATGTCATTTGGACTTTTAGAACTCCAGATATGCCAAAAACACTGCACCTACCTCAAGTTAGGTTGGAAGAACGTGTTTCCAAATTCAGACCAACTTGTAGCTTCAGAAGCATGCCTAAAACGACATCTATTGACAAAATAGTCTTCAGTGAAGTTGGAGATATGGGTCTTATCTTTCCAATGACCAAGTCTCAGCCCAAGAGAAGGTCTATAACCCACTATATAGTCCAATATGTGCATACTACCCAGATGGTTCCGTGACAGCAAACTCACTCTGTATTGCAAGGCTATTTTGGGCCCTTAGAAGTCCGATCCAGCTCTTGAGTTCTTCATGAAACTTGTAGATCCTTGTCTTAGATTTCCAAAGACACCAAGAACACCTCAATTGGATTACCGAGTCCCAAGTTATGGCCTAACGAAGGAAGAAAGGTCAAAATGCATCAAAATCCGAAAATTATCTAATATTTACATTAAAACCCAATGAAGCCCAACAACATTAAACTCATCTAAAATACTAATATTGGGCATAATAAACATCTAATAATTCCTAATACAAAGCTAACATATGTGTCTCAAATTGATTGATCAAACGGTAATAAATGTTTCCGTTGGACGATATAGCTCGTGAAGTCTGCTCAATTTGTTCTTACATATAAAAAGAAGAAGCAGCACTTGAAGAAAAGAGAGATCTTTTTGAAAGCATCTTACAAAGTCAAAAAAGCTTTATTTCCTCTTGGATTACATTATTCGTGTTAAAAAGAAAAAGGCTTGAGATTTCTTTTGTCTATTCTCATTTGTCAGTGAGTTTCAAACTCAAGCTTTCATCTACTTTCACTTATTCATCTTAGCGTTGTAAGCCTGAAGAGGCTGTGTGTAAAAGAATACTTGTGTGATTGAACCTGAAGAGGTTGAAAATACTTGTTACCTGAAGAGGTGTATAATACTTGTAATCTCGAAAAAGATTAGTTGGAAAATCCTTCTGGTTGAAGGGACTGGACGTAGCTCTTGGTTGATAAGAGTGAACCAGGATAAATCTCGTGTGTAAGCTTCTCTTCTCTTCTAGTGTTTTTATTATATTCACTAACCTCTGGAGTTTACTATTGTGTTTATTAACAAAGACCTTTTAATTGGTTTTAGAACGTGTTAACGGTTTTCTTAAAAGTCTTTTCAAAATCCTTAGAGTCCAATAGGACTGAGCCGTGTTGGTTCTAAGTTCTTTGCTTGTCAAACTTTATCCTTCGCTGTGTTCAATTTTCTGTTGAAAAGGAAAATCTTTTATTAATTTCCAAAAAGGGTTAAGAAACACAATTCAACCCCCTTCTTGTGTTTCACTTGGTTATTTCAGATCTGTGTGTCAGGTAAGTTTGAAAATAAGCACAACAATGATAATAGCTATATGACAATGATAAAAGACTAATCTATATGTGTCAGAAGAAGTTTGAAAATATGCAACGCATATTTCAAAAGAATACGGCTACTTTTGATTTGATTTGATTTTTTTTCTTTTTGTTTTAATTTTTTTTAATAAACAAGAAGACAAAAAGAAAAATAAAAAATAAAAAATAAAAATACTTACAGGAGGTGTGATTGTGGCTCACATTTTCCTCTAGTTTTACATCTAGTAACGGCTTGAATGCTCTCTATGGGCCGATGGTCGGCTTCCCATCCAATTTTCTTAAAAATTGGCAAACATGGTCTTTTTGAGTCAGATTCCCGAGATTATAACGCTCATGTTCATCTTGGAATATTGACCATAAATCGAGAAGTGCCCTTTGCACATCTCCACTAGGATGCGTCTCAAGAGTCAATAAAATGTTACCTAAAGACTCCTTACTCATGCCATCTTTAATGAAGTTAATTTTATCATCTCGGTTTATAGACGTCATTCCAATTGATTTGCATTTTGTGTTACAGGTCCATCTTGCACATTTATAGCAGACTCGTAACCTTTTTTCTCTTCTTTTCTTGGCATATAAACTTTTACCTAGCCCTGGCATATATGAAACAAGAGCGTCAGAAAATTCACCTCTGAGTCGGACCTTTGCTTCGATCAACCAGCGTATATCCGCAGGAATGCCTTTGTGCATAAGCATCCTTAATCTCTCAAACCTTGCACAATAAATGTTAGTTAAAGCATTTTGAGGGAGAGAAGGGAATCGCTTGCGGAGGTTAAAAAGCTAATTATCCATTTCGAAAGAAAGAAGAAAGAGAGAAAAAAAAATTGAGTAAAATTATATACAAATTTCAGTGTTTGTGGGTAACTGAAGGGACCGAAAATGATTTTTATGGAGTACCGTTATCCGCCATTTAACCGGTGAAAAATCATCTGTGAAAGAAAAACAAACAAAATAATGACAGAAAAATCAAACTTTGATAGATTTTCTCACTTGGCACCGTTTTTTTTTCTGTCTCGATTCCTGTGATAGCAAATAAGTCAAAGTTTGAAAAAAATGAAAGAGTTAGAAAACTTTGGGTTTGTCTCCCAAGAAGCGCTACTTTTAATGTCATTAGCCAGCGTGATTGAAGATTTTGCACGATTGATGGGTCTTCCCTAGTAATGGTTCAATTTCTGGCCATTGACCTTAAACGTTGCTTTTTTTTTTCAACAAAGATTTATACAAAAAATAGAAAATAAAAACAGCAGACAAAACAAAAAATAAAAACAGAAACAGAGAAAAAAAATAAAAGACAAACATCAGTAGTATAGCAAAACAGAAGCAGAAATAGAAACAGACAACACAAACAGCAGAAACAACAGCAACATAAAAGAGTAAATTGTAACAGTCAAATAAAAACAGAAACAATATTAAAAACAATAGCAAAATAGTAAAAACAAAAAGAATACAATAACTAGAAAAATGAAATAAAAGTGTGGAAAGAAAACTCCCTATGGATAGCAGAAGAATTAAAGTTCCAGCAGCCACACCATAGCCAGTGTAATGGATCACCACATCCAAAATCAAAGGGTCAATATCTTCTGGGGTTGCTTTACTGGTTTAGCTCCATCTTCAAGTAAAATCCTACGCATGCAAATGGAAGGGCTAATGCTTGGAATGTCTGCAAGTGTGCATGCTCTCAGATTCTCCCTCAAAATGGGTAGCAACCTCTCCTCCTCATCAGTAAGGAGGTTTTTAGCCACAATGGACTCCAATTTTGTTGGCTTCACTACTTCTGTGGATTGAATTGCTGCATAATCTGCTGAAAAAGATTCATCATGTCTCAAAAAGGCAGCAATCTCAACACATGCATTACACAATATATCACCATCACAACAAGTAGAATCATCAAAATCAGTAAAACCAACAAATTCAGCACGCAAATCATCAACTGGTTTATGCACATCAATGGTCTCATGTTCTGCAGAATCAGATATCTACATCTGTTGCTTGCTCAACTGACTCAATGAAGATGCTAGTTGACTAACTTGGGTCTCCAAGTTCTGTACTACAACTTCTGTTCACTGCTGGAATTGGATGTTGTTCTGAGCCAATTGTTTCACCAAATCCTCTAATGTAGGCTCAGATTCCATGCCTATTGGAGCTTGCTGCTGCTGCAAAGGCTGCTGGTATAAACTGATTGGTTCAACATAAGGTTCGAACCAGGGATGTCCTCCCCAATCATGGTTATATGTGGTAGAATAAGGATCATATCCAGGCTGTTGGTATTGTGGTTCACCAAGAAATACACCTGTTGCATCAACAGAATGGTCATGAAATACAGAACCATCATCTTGCAATATGGGACACGTATATATGGGATGAAAAGAACTACAACATATACTACAAAATTCTGCAGGTTCTTGCGCATATGACTGATGCTGTTCCACTGCTAACTGCCTCACCAGATAAGCTAGCTCATCAAGTTTATACTCCATCAGAATAATGATCAAACACAAAATCATAAAAACAAGTCTAAAAATATACACAAAACAATTACATAAAACATATCTAAAGATTTTTAAAAATTATAGGACCACCACAATGTGAAATCTACACAAAAATACTATCCAATAGAAAAATAAAAAATCTTAAAAAATTAAAAAAGTGGTCTAAACGATGGAATTTGGCTAAAATAAGGGTGACCTCACTACAGTGAGCTTTTCTCAAAATAATGTTTTCCATTAGTGCACCAAACTTCGGATCAATCAGAGATACTTTACCGAACCAAAATTCTTGACACGATACCTTTACCTAGTTTCAGCCGAATTCCACTTGAAAATGCTTCAAAAACAAAACAAACACAATTGTCAGAGTTAGATGAAATGATCAAATAGTTGCCTTTGGATCCCTGACAACGACGCCAAATTTGACAAGAGGTTGTTGAGACCCGTCAAATAAATAAAATTTACCGGTTCGCAAACTAATTTGTAGTATAGAGCATGAACCGAATCGTCAATCAAGGATCCAAAAAGAACAAAGATTTAATCAGATCAAGATAATTAAAAGGGGGGGTTTTGATGATTTGAAATGATAATACACTAATTGAATTAAAGGAAAGTAATTAACAAATTAACCAATCCAAGGAAATTTTACCGATCTTGAGTTTAACTCATCATTGATCACAAAGAATTCACTTAATTGCTAACCGTGTTCTTGGCCTTAGATCACATCAAGACGCCTCAACATGATCCAAGAATCCTCTATTAGATAAGCATCTAGGATTTAATTAACCAAGGTTAGATAAAGTAAGCACCATCCAAACATAGATTAACTTAAGATCGGGGATTTAACCAAGCTAAACAATCCATCAAAAAGCTTTGATATATTGTTTAGTCTTTGTGATCCTCTTTGAATGCATGATAATAAAGCTATTATCACACCAACATCTAAATCAAATTAAGCAATTCAATCTAGATGAAAATCAAAAAAGGAAGAAGAGAAACATGAATAACAATTAAGCAATATGAACAAGCAAAACAAGATCTCCAAATTAAACATCAAGATGGCTAATCCCTTGGATTGATTATGAGAGCCTAGCCTTCCATGGATGGGAAGGAAGAACTCAGAAATAAAAGAACAAAAACGAAATTCTAAAGAGAAAGAAGAAGAAAAGAAAGAAAACTCTCACAAATACTCAAAACTTTCTTCAAACTTACTTAAAATTGAATTCTCATAATACAAAGAGATTGGCTCTATTTATACTAATCCTAGAAGCCAATTTGTACATGTTCATAATATGAATACAAGCTATAAAAATATGGAAATTGTCAAATATGGAAGCTTGATGCATGGTTGGTGGGTTGGTGCATGGTAGGTGGGTTGGTGTATGGTTGGTGGCTTTTAGTCAACAACTCTTATCCGATTTCTGGCTTCATTTTTGTCATCTAAACGGTGTATTTTAGCTTGGAGGTCTCATGAAAGTTGTAGCCAGTTGTCTCCTTGAAATTTTGCAATTAGAATCATGCCATTTGGACTTTTAGAACTCCAGAAATGCCAAAAACACTGAACCTACCTCAAGTTAGGTTGGTAGAGCGTGTTTCCAAATTCAAACCAACTTGTAGCTTCATTATCATGCCTAAAACGACATTTATTGACTAAATAATCTTCAGTGAAGTTGGAGATATGGGTCTCATCTTTCCAATGGCCAAGTTTTAGCCCAAGAAGTGGCCTATAGCTCACTATGTAGTCCAATATGTGCATACTGCCCAGATTTTCGTGATAGCAAACCCACTCTGCATTGCAGGGATATTTTGGACCCTTAGAAGTTTGATCCAGCTCTTGAGTTCTTCATGAAATTTGTAGAGCATTGTCTTAGCTTTCCAAAGACACCAAGATCACCTCAAATGGATCACCGAGTCCCAAGTTATGGCCTAACCAAGGAAGAAAGGTCAAAATGCATCAAAATCCGAAAATTATTCAATATTTGCATTAAAAGCCCAATGAAGCCCAACAACATTAAACTCATCTAAAATACTAATATTGGGCACACTAAACATCTAATAAAGCCTAATACAAAGCTAACATAAGTGTGTCAAATTGATTGATCAATATGTCAGCTAGCATGAATTGGATTACGAAGTTGTTAATGTTCATGTAATGGGATGGGTAGATGAAATGGTTAAGGACTGAATTAATGTATTGGGTGGATTATTTGTGAATGACACCCCATTATGAGTGTACTGTGACTGATGGAAGATTTGGACAAATTAATGAATGACTATATTTTGTAATGTTGTGTAATTGATGCAATTTTTGGAGAAAATAATTATCACCATGTTTTGTAATGTTGTGTAATTAACATTATTTGTAATAATTTTGTGTAATAACATGATAAAACCGAAACATAAGAATATAATATCAATTGAAAAAACATTTGATGGCATTAACAGAAAATGTATTTTGCACATGATGGTGTCAAAATATAATACTGCCAACAAATAAGGCAAATGATGTTGCCCACCATTACACATTCTACAATTCAAAACACAAAAAGACCTAGTGTAACATTGTAAATTACATAGTAAACCAACATAATAGATAATACATCAGAGGATGTTGTGCAGGTCAAACACAACATCACAAAAAAGAAAACATACATGTGATCCAGCTAGTCCCTTACCCTTATCCTTCTTGAAGTTAATGTGGGTTCTATGCATTGACAAATTCCTGGCTCCCTTGTACATGCCCTGGTCTCCCTCTCCAATTTGTTGGAACCAAAGACGAATTCATGTAATTCATATAGGAACCAAAATAGTTCAAGTAAATTGAACTCCTCAAGTTTTGAAGATAACAATAATATTAAATCAGAATAAACAAATAAGTTTTAATTGAACTTATATTATTTTGTTCTAAAGGTAGTAAAAGTCCAACTTGTATCTCTCGTGTAAAAATCTTTATAAACACTTTTTGGACTAAGACAAGTTATATTAAAAATAGACTTAACGTTTTTATTTCGTGCGTCCAATATGATATAAACTGCTTTACTATATTTTATTGGATCGCCTAAAGTTTTTGTCTCTGTTGTTTCTTTAGTCAAGTGCATTCGACCAAAGACAATTCAAATACAAGCAAGACAAAATGCATTAATTGCTGATAAGATCTCTGACAAGTACGCGTCATTTGAAGTCAACTTTGTATGCTGAAACTGACATACCTAACAACTACAAGGACTAGCAAATAGAAATTTTCTACTCGCTCAAAAGAGTCAAAACAAATATATCAAAGTTTCTTACAACGTTGATAACAAAAGTAACTTTTCAGAAGAAGATCTACACTTTATCAGCATTAAGCATTTAATGCAACTTAGATCGGTAATAAATATTACTGTTGGAAGAAGAAGCTTATGATAACAATTTCAAGCTCATAAGCATATAAATATTTGAAATCTTCGAAGAATAAAAAAGAACAACTCGAAGTGAAAAAGAATTGCTTTGAGTTCTAGCTTAAACTTTCTCATACTCTTGCATAGAGTTCTTAATATGATTCTGAATTTATTATTTATCCTCACACATCTTGAGTTGATCTGAAATGTTTTTAAACACTCTTTTTCTTAACTCTATGGGAAGCTTGAAGAGGGTTGTTTAGAAAAAGAATACTTATTGTTAGAACCCGAAGAGGTTAAGAATACCAGTTTGTAAGCCTGAAGAGGCGTGTGAAGAATAATTGTAATCTTTGTGAAGATTAGTTAAAACTCTTTCAAGTAGAAGAGACTGAATGTAGCTCTCAGGTTGTGAGAGTGAACCAGTATAAACATCTGGTGTGATCTTTTATTCCCTTATTTTGCTTTACTTTGCTTTTACTAACATTTGAGGATTGTCATTGTTATTCTTAACGCTTTTTATTCGAACATACCTTTTTGGTTTGCGTCCAAAGTTTTTTTTAAAACCTTTTTGCGTCCAACGAACTGCATAAAGTATTTCCATTAGTCCATACTTTCTTACAAACTTGCAAAGTTTTGTTATGTGAATCAATTTATTGAAAAGTTTTCCAAAAGGTTAAGAAACATAATTCAACCCCCTTTCTCGTGTTTCACTTGTTTATTTCACAAGGTATCAGTGTTCAGCCTCTACGATGAGCATTTAACAGTGCAGAGGAAAACAATCCAACACAACCTTATGGAAAACAAAGGACAAGTTGTGAATAAACCTCCTCTATTCAACAGAAATGACTATGATTATTGGAAGAAGAGGATGATAGCCTTCTTCGACACACAAAACATGGACATTTAGGACCTAGTCCAAAATGGCTACCAAGTGCCCATGAATGGAGATGGACAAAAGCTCAATTGACCTCAATGGACGGAGGGACAATGTATAAGGCACCAGCTGAATTCCAAAGCAAAACACTTTATAATGTGTGTTATCACACGATCAGAACATGACAAAGACCATAATTATGAAACTGCTAAGGAGATATGCGATACTGTAGCCTTGGCTCATGAAGGCTCCACCCAAGTTAAAGAATCCAAGATAAGCATGCTGGTTCACCAGTACGAACTCTTCAAAATGGGAGATCACGAGACCATAGATCAAATGTTTGTATGCTTCCAAACTATCATCATTAGTCTTCAATCCCTTTGGAGAACTTATAGCAACCAAGATCATATAAGGAAGATTCTGAGAAGCCTTCCTAGATAATGGAGACCCAAGGTCACCACTATTCAAGAAGCAAAGAATCTTGCTTCTCTTGTAACACCCCAAAATTTCAACTTATACTATACATGTTATTTTCTCATATTACTATGGTAAATAATTTTTAGGAATTTCTGTGAGTTCAATTAAATCAAAGTTTAACTGAACTTAACCTTAGAAGTTGATTTTAGACCATTCTGGAAAATAAAATAAAATAATTTCATTTTTGATCCAGAATACCTTTGAGGAATTTTTAAGAATAAGAAGTTCAGATTTCAAATATGTCAACAAATTTGATCATTTTCCAATTTTAGGGATTTTATAAACTAATAAAATCTCTGGGTGATTTTGGGTACATCCTATTGTCCATTGGACAATAGACACTGATATTTGTCCATTGGATAAAACTTACTAATAAAAATCTTGAGAAAATATCTCTAGGTTATTAATGGCATTGGTGACTCAAGGGGGTGAGTCATGGTGAATATTTATTACCATGGTGAATCACCACGGCATTAAATAGAGCAAGGAAGCCAAGTTGAAGACCATCACCTTGCCTTGGTGAGGCCGGCCAAGCCATGGAGAAATATCTCCAAATTTAATTCCTATTTCATCCTAAATTTCATCTATAAATAGCACCTTGATCCATTCATAAACTTCACACCAAAATCCTTCCTTCTTCCTCTTCATAGCTCACGGCCAAGCTCTCTAAGAACCACGACCTTGCTCTTTTAATTTCCTTCCCAAGCCTTTGATACATTTTCAAGCTTAGTCATAGTATCTTGGTAGTATTTTGAGAACTTTTCTAGTTAGAAATTTCTCTAGAAGAAGCTTTGAGGTTGAAGAAATCCTAAGGTGAAAGTTCTTTCCCTTCACTTTTAAATTTCTATTTCAAAGTTTTAGATCATGGGATTAGTCCATGATCATCTTGATATGTGTTATGATGCTTGAAGTAATATGTGTTTATGTTTCCTTGTGATCTTGTGTTGTTAGAAGTCAAGAAGCTAAGTGTTGTCTAAGGATCTTGGCTTAAGAACTAAGGTAAGGGTGAGTTTTCTCTATCAACCAATATTATGGTCTATAAATAGGATTTTTGATATGTGATAAACTGTGATTAATTGTGTTGTTCATAGTGTTGAATTAATCTTTTATGGTTAAGAATTATGTTCATGTTCTATTTGATACTTGTTTCTTTGCTTTGTTTATATGTTGCACTATATATATATACATTCCTTGAATAGGGTATGAGTTATGATGGAGTTATGAGTAAGTTGATTCATATTGATAGTCTTATCTAGGACATATACATATTTCATTTGATGTATGGATTTATTTGAAATTATAGTATTTACGATATTATTGTTAGTATTTCCGAAAATTTAAAGAAATTATTTTAGAGGGATTTAGAACTTTAATTAAATGTTTTGGTTACGGAAAACAATTATTTTGATGAGATTTATTTATTTAAAAGAATTCTAGAATTTTCGAAAATATGAGGATAAATAGTTTTATTAATATTTATCATCTTAATTAATATTTTGAATAAAGAAAGGAATTTGGAGGATTTATTTTAAAGATAAAATATTTATTTTTACTTGTTTTATGATGAAAAGTGAAAATAAACTTGAAAAAATTTTATTTAGCATAAAATAAATTATTTTATATGTAAAATGTTTTACGCGATTGAAAGTTTATAGAAAATAAGTTACGCGACTGAAAATTTACGAAAAACATTTTACGCGACTGAAAAACGATTTTTATACTTTACCGATTGAATTTTTACAAAAAAAGCTTTTATGCAATTCGAAAACCGTAACATGTGTTACACAATTTTATAAATTATTCTGTGGCGCCATATAATTGAGAAACAGCGGTACTACTATCGGGCCGACGTAGACTGAGCCCTAAATATGACTGTTGACGCTATTCTTAAATAAATGGTAGCTTGAATCCCGAGAGAATTGTGTATATATATTATGAGGATATTTACACTGTATGCATTATTAGTCTGTATGAGACATTGTTGTTGTAAGGCTTGGAGCCTAGGGGATTGAGCTTACATCTTAGTGATGAGTGTGAAACGACATCATGTTTTGGTTCGTGTTTTGCATGCACTTTTAGGCATTTTAGTTTCTCTTTTTATGTGTTTTTCCTTTAATTCGGATAATTGCAGCGTTTGTGGCGTTGTTGTGTAGGATTGGTGCTAAATCGGCTTAAAATGTATGGAAAGCTCGCATGAATGAAGTTGGGGCTTTAAGGATAGCAAAAGTGGGACAAAAAGTACATTCCAGAGACAACCACGACCTGTTTGTGGGATTCCCCATGGCCATGGATCGAGCAGCTATGCAACAGAAGCAAAACATGATAGACAGAGCATTCCACGGCCAGCCCGTGGAATTTTCCATGGCCGTGGAATATTGAAGCAGCAAAATCCCCCTTGGCAGAGGATTCTACGGCCTGCCTGTGGAATTTCCCATGGCCGTGGAATGCAAGTGCAGCACAAACTTACATGGCAGCAGATTCCACGGCCTGGCTGTGGAATTTCCCACAGCCTTGGATTGCGGCCTGACATAGATTTTGAAATTTCGTTTTCCTTTCTCCTTTTGGGCTTGGACCAGTTTAGACCACTAGGGTATATATAGTTGTTATGAATACATTATGAGGGTTCGCATTCTATTTTGTGGAGGCAGCTTTGGAGGCTAGATCTTGATATTCTTCTTCTCTTCTCTCCCGGATACAGGTGTGGATGTTCTTTATTGTATTTTCTGGTTTCTTCTTCTTCATGTCTGAGTAGTTTTCTTTCTTTCTATGATTGGGCAATGCCCTTTGATACATTGATGATGATCAATTGACTTTATTTATCCTTTTATTAATTTTGAATGTTCCATGATTCAATTCTTATCATGCTTGTTCATGTGAATTTGCTAGCCACATATTTGCATCTCATAGACACTTATGGACGTACTGAGAGGTGATCCTAATTGTTTGAACCATAAGAATTGAACTTAGGGTCTAAATCACGAGAGTAGGTTTAGCCTTTCGAGGACTTAATGAATTACCACAAAGTGTAAAGGGTTCAATTTGAATTCAATTACCACGAGAGTATGTATTAGTTTAATTGGACACGGTTAAAGAACACTAACTAATTTAGGGTAATTCACATTCATTTGAATTTCAATTTTAATAAAAGGGTTTGTCAATTTGGATTCATCTTGTATCATTGTGGTTAACCCCAATCCTAGAAGCTTTCTTGAATTTGAAAACCTTTCTTAACAACTTGCTATTTCCATTCTCAACTTTTGAATTGTTTACATTTATTTATTTAATTGCTTGGTTACTACATTCTTACCACTCAACAATTGTTCCCAATTTGTTTAAATTAATTGAATTAATTAATTAATTGGTATTCATAGACATAGTCCATGTGGATTCGATCTTTTTATTACTTGACGACGAAACCATACACTTGCGGATTTCACACACTACTTAGTGCTGATGCGAATGGCCGACTGAAGATCTTCAGTGATCTTGGAGTCATTGGGGGTCCAGAAACTCCACAAGTGGCTGGCTGGGACTGTGCTGTGGTATTATGATTGCAAAACACCAACAATCTCGACTATACATTGGTCCATTCACGATTGGTGGAGAGTGTTTATGTGAGCCGTATGCGCAAATGAATTGTTAGCACTTGTTGGCTAACTGATACGGAAGATGCACTCCCAATCACTCTCTTCGACTTGTTGTGTTTAGCTCAATGGAGTATGAGTCATTTATGTGCATTTACATGTTCAGTTGTCATACTTGCATTATCAATTTGTGTACTAAGGTTAGTATGTCACTTTATTGATTAAATATGACTTTAGACGTGAGTTAAGTGCCTATTAAATAGAAACTATGTTATTACTGTATGCTATTTATATACTACTTTGTTGGTATTTATGATGATATGAGAATCTCATCCCTTTTTTTTGTGAAAATTGTGTTTTGGCTATACATTCAAAGATGGCTGAGAATGATTTCTTCGGGTTTATTATCGTCGATTTTCATGATGGACCAGATATTTGGCATGTCGAGTTAACTGAAGAAAGACCTATGTTGGTAAACTCACTATCACTCTCCGGAGGATCTACGATGGGAATCCTGTGACGATGTTTTCTCTTTCAGCTTATGTTGAGTTACATATGCCATTTGGAATGCCACTACCCGCCGTACTCCTCTTGAGAGATCTACGGTCTCTTCTGTGCGAATCCTTAGGTGGGTCGTGCTCATTAGACCTCAGCTTTAGGACCCTCGCATCATAACAGGTTTATTGATGATGACCCTCCAATGTAGATAGAGGGAGATATCTAGGTTATGTATATATGTGTGTAAAATATGTAGTTGTAAAATATATGACTTATGTGAATATCTGTGTATAAATAGTATGTGAAAAATGAACTTAAAGAAATAAAAATTATGTGGATATTAGTTGTATATTCTGTATCTGTTTATACTATTTCACTAGAAACACACAGAATTTTATGATAAATGATTAAGGGAAATTAATTAGGAAACTGGTTAGGTTTAAAATGTGGCACCCAACCGAGGGTGTTACATATCTCACAATGGAGGAACTTCTTGGATCCCTAAAGGTTCACGAGCTTGAACTGCAAGAAGAAGACAACTCAAGAAAAAGCAAATCCATTGCCTTAAAAACCCATAAGGGAAGTGCATCCAAAGCTCTCAAAGTTGAAGAATCTTCAGATGATGCTGAGTCATATGATGAAGATGCCTCCGATGATGATGAGTTATCTTTCATCTCCAGAAAGATACAGTCTATTTGGATGAAGAAGCGTGGAATGAGGAGAAAGTACTTTGAACGAAGAGCCCCGAAAGACAGAAATGAAACAAAGGACAAAAGTCCTATTGTTTGCTATGAGTGCAAGAAACCTGGACATATCAAGGCAGAATGTCCATCCTTGAATAAAGACAAAGAGAAAAGGAAATTCTTCAGAAAGAAGAGAAGATGGTTGATGGCAACATGGGAAGACATGGATCTTTCCTCCATTAAAGAAGAAGAGGAAGCAGAAGAAGAAGCAAACCTATGCTTCATGGCAAATACTTCTTCAGATGAAGTTGAAGATGAGGTAAGTGATCCTAACTTCAATCTTCAAGAAGCATTTGATGAGTTACTAAACAATTCTTCCATCCTCTCTTTAGAGTATAAAACTTTAAAAAGAAAGTTTTCTAAACTCGCCAAAATTTTTGAGAAAATAAATATGGAAAAACAAAATCTTCAAAAAGATTATGAAAAACTAAAAATTGAAAATGTTTTTATGAAAAACAAAGATATTTCTGAGTCCAATACATCTATTGAAGTTGAAAAACTTCAAAAGGAGGTAATGGAACTCACAAAGGATCTTGACAAGTTTGTAGGTGGAACTGAGAAATTAAACTCTCTTCTAAAGTACTCCAGAGATTCTCGTAACAAATGTGGACTAGGGTATGAATCTACAACCAGTTTTCAAAAACTACTTACCTACATTAAACCTAAACTATTTTGTAACAACTGTAAAAAGAAAGGACATGGTACGTTCAAATGTTTTTACATGAAAATATTGAGGTATGAGGAATCCTCAAAAGCTAATAGGAAAGGACCCAAGAAAATTTGGGTACCTAAAAACATGATTATTCCTCTTGCAGATATGCTTTGCAGCAAGAAAAAAAGCCTCAATTATGGTACTTTGACAGTGGATGCTCACGTCATATGATGGGAGAAAAATCTATGTTCCAAGAGCTCAAACCTAAATTTGGTGGCTGTGTCACCTTCGGAGGAAACCAAAAAGGTAAGATAGTGAAGATTGGAAAGATTGGTAAGCATCATTTTCCCTCTATTGATAATGTGCTACTCGTTGAAGGTTTAAAACACAATCTACTAAGCTTATGTCAATTATGTGATAGTGGATCTGATGTTTCCTTCAACAAAAGGGTATGTAATGCTTGTTTAGCTTTGAGATTAATCTCAAGCTTGCAAGATCGAGTTTCTTGTGTCATATCCATTGTTCTTCTTTGATGGATACTACGTATGATACATTCTAGTTTAAGAGGTCTCCCAAATTAATTTTGTAAAGATTGTTTTGCCTTTTAGCTGAGAAAAGTACGGACTCATCAGGGTTTTTATCTTGTGAACAAATTAGATGTTCTATGTGATGCATGTCGAAAAGGCAAACAAGTTAAAAACTCTTATGAATCCAAAAGCATTGTTTCCACTTCTAGACCACTAGAGCTGTTGCATCTGGATTTGTTTGGTCTAATTAGAACAACCTCATTAAAAGGAAATAGATATGGATTAGTCATAGTTAATGACTATACTAGATGGACATGGGTTATATTCTTAGCTCACAAGGATGAGTCTTTTAAGGTCTTTTCTATATTTTGTAAAAGAATTCAAAGTGAAAAAGGCACGTGTATCAAATCAATCCAAAGTGATCACGGAGGAGAATTTGAGAATGAGAGCTTCCAACAGTTCTGTGAAAAACAGTATTCTTTATAACTTCTCTGCCCCAAGAACACCACAGCAAAATGGTGTGGTAGAGAAGAAAAATCGGTCTCTTCAAGAAATGGCAAGAACCATGTTCAACGATAATTCTATCTCTAGGCACTTTTGGGCTGGAGCTGTTAACACTGCCTGCTACATTCAAAACAGAATATATATTAGACCTATTCTGAAAAAGACTCTATGAATTGTGGAAAGGACGTAAGCCCAACATTTCTTACTTTCATTCCTTTGGTTGTCAATATTTTATTTTGAATACTAAAGATTATTTAGGTAAATTTGATGCTAAGGTTGATTGTGGTTCCATCTTGGGATACTCTGAAACTTCAAAGGCATATAGAATCTATAATTCTCGTACTTTGAATGTGGAAGAGTCCATACATGTCAAGTTTAACGATAAAAGGCCTAATAAAGATTTATCAGAGCTAGATGAGTCTTTTGCAGATATGAACTTAAATGACAAAGACAAAGGTCCATCAACAACAAGCAAATGAGCATTGGACGTAAAGAAAAAGAAGAAAATGCAACAAAAGAAAATACTCAGATAAAGTGATAATAAGGTCAACTTTTAAGGAATACTCAGATGTTGCATTTATCTTGGAGCTTGAACCAAAGACGATTAAAGAAGTTCTTGTGGACGAATGTTGGATACTAGCCATGCAAGAATAGCTCAACCAGTTCACAAGAAATGATGTTTGGACGCTGGTTCCACAGCCCATGGACAAATCCATTATTGGCATGAAGTGGGTGTTCAGAAACAAACTAGACGAAGATGGTAAGGATGTGAGAAACAAGGCAATGTTAGTTGCCGAAGGATACTCACAACAAGAAGGTATCGACATTACCGAAACTTTTGCACCAGTAGCTAGATTAGATGTTATACGCATTTTACTTTCATTTGCTGCTCATCATAGTATGAGACTTGAGGATCAAACCTATCAAGAGCTTGTTTTTAAGCTGCAAAAGGCTCTATATGGGTTAAAACAGGCTCCTTGAGCTTGGTACGAAAGATTAAGCTCTTTTCTAATGGAAAATGGATTTCTAGAGGAAAAGTTGATATTACTCTTTTTTGCAAAAACGTGAACTCATATTTCCTCTTAGTTAAAATTTATGTAGATGATATTATTTTTTAAGCTACTAATGAATCTCTCTGTGAAGATTTCTTTTAGTTAATGCAAAATGAGTTTCAAATGAGCTTGATGGAAGAATTAAAGTTCTTTCTGGGTTTACAAGTAAAGCAAACATTAAATGGAACTTACATTCACCAAACTAAATATACTAAGGAACTCTTGAAGAAGTTCAAATTGGACGATTGAAAACCTATGAGCACACCTATGCATCCATTATCCACACTGAAACGGGACAATAAAGATAAAAAGGTAGACAACAAAGTATACAGAGGTCTGATTGGATCTTTCTTATATTTTACTGCGTCCAGGCATGATATTATGTTCATTGTATGTTTATGTGCACGTTTTCAATATGATCATAGAGAATCATATCTAATAGCAGTTAAGAGAATATTCAGATATTTGAAAGCTACTACTAATATGAGTTTGTTGTTTAAGAAATCTCATGAGTACAGATTAGTTGGCTTTTGTGATGCGAACTATGTTGGAGACAGAATTGAAAGAAAAAGCACCAATGAAGGATGCCACTTCATTAGAGGCAAATAAATTTTAATTGAACTTATATTATTTTGTTCTAAAGGTAGTGAAAGTCCAACTTGTATCTCTCGTGTAAAAATCTTTATAAACACTTTTTGGACAAAGACAAGTTTTATTAAAAACAGACTTAACGTTTTTACTTTGTGCTTCCAATATGATATGAATTGATTTACTTTATTTTATTGGATAGTCCAAAGTTTTTGTCTCTGTTGTTTCTTCTCTCAAGTGCATTCGTACAAAGCCAATTCAAATACAAGCAAGACAAAATGCATTAATTACTGATAAGATCTTTAATAAATATGCGACATTCGAAGTCAAATTTATACACTAAAGCTGACATACCTAACAACTACAAGGACCAGCAAATAGGAACTTTTTGCTCGCTCAGAAGAGTCAGAACAAAGATATCAAAGTTTCTTGCATCGTTGATAACCAAAGCTACTTTTCAAAAGAAGATCAACACCTTATCAGTATTAAGCATTTAATGCAACTCAGAACAGTAATAAATATTGCCATTGGACGAAGAAACTTATAAAAACAATTTCAAGCTCACATGCATATAAATATTCGAAGTCTTCGAAGAATAAAAAAGAACAACATGAAGTGAAAAAGAATTGCTCTGAGTTTTTGTTTAAACTTTCTCATACTCTTGTATAGAGTTCTTAATCTGATTATAAATTTATTGTTTATCCTCACACATCGTGAGTTGATCGTCAGTTTTTTTAAACACTCTTTTCTTGACTCTATGGGAAGCCTGAAAAGGCTTGTTTAGCAAATAATACTTGTTGTTAGAATCTGAAGAGGTTAAGAATACTTACTTGTAAGCCTGAAGAAGCATGTGAAGAATAATTGTAATCTTTGTGAAGATTAGTGAAAACTCTATCAAGTAGAAGGGACTGAACGTAGCTCTCGGGTTATGAGAGTGAACTAGTATAAACATCTGGTGTGATCTTCTATTTCCTTATTTTGCTTTACTTTGCTTTTGTTAACATTTGAGGATTGCCATTGTTGTTCTTAACAAAACTTTTTATTTGAACATACCATTTTGGTTTGCGTCCAATGTTTTTCTTAAAACCTTTTTGCATCCAACGAACTACATAAAGAATTTCTATTAGTCCATACTTTCTTACAAACTTACAAAGTTTTGTTCCATGAATCAATTTATTGAAAAGTTTTCCAAAAGGTTAAGAAACACAATTCAACTCCCCTTATCGTGTTTCACTTATTTATTTCATAATTGAAAGTTTCCTTCCTTATCTCTAATTTTTTCCTTCCTGCTCTAGTTAAGCTAGGTCCCCTCAACCCTCTCCCCTATTATTGGTTGAAGCATATGCAACTCCAGCAATAGCACCTACAAATGCATGTGTATCAGTTTGAATTATTGCAGCAACATAGGGTGCAGTAGATCTCCTCTTCCGACCTCTCCCTATGCTTGTTGCGGCTAATGATGCACATGTAGTTGTTGTTGTAGCTGATGCATTTGCAGGTGGCCTTCCTTTCCCTCTAACATACTTTCCTCTTCCCTTCCCCTGCCAACAACCATTGACTGAGATGCATTTGGTGCAGGTAAGTTATGGAAATTTCGTTTATTGTGGTCATAGTTTCCACACTTCGAACACCTCAATGAAGTGTTAGTTCTCCTTAGCTTATACTATTTTGCAGGTTCATCCTTCTCAGCTTTTTCGGTCTACCAATTGGAGTCTTGTATTTTGGAGGAATGATGGCTGGAAGATTAATGTTATCATGCCACATATTCTCTCCATTAATTGACATCACAATTGGAGTATAACTCTCTTCATATTTCTTGACCTTTGTAGTGGTCATGTGCATAGTCTTAAGGATCTACATTATGGGCAAATATTGCAGCAACATGTTTACAGGGCAAATCTCTCACTCCCCAAAACCTACAACTACAACTACCTGTATCCAAATCCACCATGAACTGTTCTGGATAATTTTTCACTTCGTATTTGGATTCCCCAGCCCATGTAGCAACCCATTTTCCAGACTCAACAACCTCTTTATCAAGTCTTGTTCGTGGTTTATGACAGATCTTTCCTTTTTCCCTTATACTTCTGAACCAGTAGCCTTTTTTTTTTGCAAATCTCTCTATTAAGGACACCCTAATCCATTCCATCATAGATATAATTGGTTGTTACCTTGCTTCCAAAATCCTACCATTAAAGGCTTTTGAGATATTATTCATGATCATATCACACTTGGAGAATTTTGTAAAGTGTGATCTTGATCACAATGTAGGAGAAAAGCCCCTTAACCAGTCATGGGCTTCTTTAGAGATCTGTTTCAAGTTAGTCATATGTCTTTGCCAATTTGCATAATAAGTTGCTCTGGAGGTTGCTATCATCTTATCCTTAAGAACTATGCCACCACCATAATATTTCTTCAGGTTGGGATACAAATTCCTTACACAAGTCTTCTGCTCAACTTTCTCTAACAACATTTCAATAGTAGGAACCAGTCCTTGTCATACATAAAAACTCATTATCAGTCACTACAAGACTATATGTCATAGTAATTCAAATAGAAATTTATATCAATTACCTTTTGTTGGTCCAAGATAAAAACCCATCTTCTATCATGGCCAATGTCTTCCAGAAGCAGATTGAGGAACCAAACCATGTCTCACCCTTTATTGTAGCAATAGCCAAAAGGGAATATTGGCCATTGGGGTCTCGTCCTACAGCCACCAATAATATCCCACCAAGTGGTCCCTTCAAAAAGCAATCATCTAGACCAATAATTGGCTTGCAAACTGCAAAGAAGCCACACTTGACCCTATTTAGGCACATGTACAACCTTAGAAATTGTATTTAAATAACTAGATGAAACACAAGAAAGGGGGTTAAATTGTGATTCATAACCTTTTGGAAAACTTTTCGCAAATCAGTTCATAGAACAAAACTTATCTGGTTTATAAAAACAAAATTGACGTTTAGAATGATTTAAGTAAACATTGGACACAAAAAACGTTTTAAGAAAATCTTTGGACGTAAACGAAGAGCTATGAGTCCAGTTAAAGAGAATTGTTAAAAACAACAATGACAATCCCCAAACGTTAGCAAATCTATTATATATTAATAAAGGGACTGCCTCTATCTACCACATGGCAGTCCTTGGTCGTGAATGATAAGCAATTATTCCTGCCTAAATTTCACTATCTCTAGTGCCAAATTTTGATCTCTTTATCATAAGCCCAAATCTCACTCCATGATCCTCCTATTTGTTACTTTTTACTTTTTAATTTAGTTTTTCTCTTGCATCATGTGCTGTCATTAATTCCACCTTTTCTTTATTTTTATTTTCCCCAAATTTTTGGTTTCCATATTTTCTTCCCCATTCCCTCATATTCTCCATCTAGAAGCCCTAATCCCTGTGGAAGAAATGCATTTTCAATTTCCCCAAGTTTGATGTGAGTGCTGTATAATAGTAGTGGTGCTTCCAAACGTCGTTACTTTGAGTTTTGCAGGTAAGCTTGTGAATTCCTTACCTGTACGAATCAGTTGCACTTAACAAAAAAGGTTTTGGTTTCTAAATTGGCCATTTACTCACTTTTTGCATATGCATTGTATCATTTACCATGAGAAATTGATATGGAAAAATAGTACTATCTGGATTTTTTTTGTCTTTTTCTAGTCGTCCATATCAGTCATTATTAGTCATTGTTATATGTGAAGGGTGTAACGCCTAATCCTTTAGCTACATAATTTACCAATTTACAAGCGCTTGCGAAAAATATTCTTGTTCTTACGAAAATCTAGCAGAGTTTCCTCTGTTTCTCAAACATCCCCAAATAAAGGATACATAAACAGAAGTACCAGTCAGTCCAATCATATGCATTGTCAATAAGCATTCACAAAATAGATATCATATAGAGGTCTCCGACCTTGATAGAAATGTACAACATTATGTTCTGTGCACAAAACATAAATGTCAATACTAACAGTGACCCTAACTGAGCACAAATTACAATAGTGTTAACTCGATTTCCTACAGCGACACGAATAAAATACTAGTGGAACTGGGAACATCAATAGTAGTTCACTAGTTCCCTTACCATGCCCCAACATATAAATACACAATGTTACTCCAGCAGATACATAAAGAGAGCTTATCTCCATCCAAAATAAGACATGAAAATAAATGCTACAACTATCACAGCAAGCTACCAGCAATCTCGTACTCACTACGTAGAGGACCTATGCTCAACCTGCAAGTCTAAAGGTGAGGGGAGGGTGAGATATAAATCCCAGTGAATATGAATATATTCATAATTAAAGTATGCATGAGAGTCAAGATATGAGTGCATAAGGTCATCATTACAACATGTTACAACAATTTACTGATCTTTACTTTAAAAATCAATATATCCAAGATTCACACTCCATCAACATACACATCACATTGCCCAATCACTCTCAAGGTTGGAATTTTCCTCATTTGTGCCAAGGACTACGTCATAATCCGGCTTTTCCTCATTTTTGTTTAGGACTACCTCATGGTCCGGCTTTCCCTCATTCTTGCCAAGGACTAACTCAAGGTCCGGTTTTTCCTCATTTTTGCTAAGGACTATGTCATGGTTCGACTTTCCCTCATTCTTGCCAAGGACTACTCAAGGTCCAACTTTTCCTCATTTGTGCATTCAACAATCACACATCAACACCATTCGTTTCAAAATCACAATCAAGACAACAATGTACAAATCATAATTTTCTCAACATCATCACTATCACCACAATAACAATGATACCTTATGCAAGAAATACATTTAAGAGTTGTAACATTTCGCAGGAAAAAGGCACCAGTGCTCAACATTAGAAATCCAAGGTCAACGCACAAAATGCCATTTACCTTTGAGTTGCCAGAGCTGAGCGCTAGGATACCAGAGCTGAGCGCCCAGATTATGAGTTGCTAATGCTTAGCGCTAGAATTCCACGCTCAACGCCCAAAATGCTATTTGCCATCAATTGCTAGTGCTCAGCGCTAGGAAACCAGAGCTGAGCGCCCATATTCTGAGTTGCCAATTTCGTTACCAGTACCCAATTTTCATGCCATATTCATTTTAGATGACACATGCATCAACTTCCTATTAACAAAGTCTTGTATTAATCAAGAAAATAAGCAAAATTCTCTTTTGGGAACATATTACCAATCCACCAATTATATCAATCTCAACCATATTTATACATCATTAATGAAGCCCAACATGAATTAAACCCCAAATCCCCAAACAAAATCTTGCATTGATTCTCAAGATTAAACAAATACCCCCATTTTGATACATGATTTCACCCCACCCAATCTAACAATTCTAACCACATTGTTGTGTCATTAATAAGACCCAACAAGCATCAAAACATATACAAAAATCAGAATTTTGGATTTCCCCCATTAACCCTTAAAACCCTAACTTCACCATAACAAAGTTACAAGCAAACTCACACTCACCTAAGATGATTTGGAGCACCAAACCACCACCTTTGAGCCCTCCAAGCCCACACCAACAGCCCCAAAACCACAGCCTTGCTCCCAAAATTGTGTTCCAAGTGCTTCCAAACTTTGGTAGTAGACCCAAGAGACTCCCTAACACTTCTTCCCAAAGGACCCAAGCCATCCAAGAAAGTCTAGGAAATGGGTATTTTCAGTTTTGGGAAGGGAAATAGAGGTTTTAAGATTTTGAAACCATAGAAGTGTAGAGGAAGGTGAGGGAAGTAAACTTTGTGAAGGAAGCTAAGTGAATGGAGGTGGGGAAGTGGGTGGTTTGGAAGCTTGAAGGTGGAGCTTCAATGGAGGAGAGAAAATGGAGGAAGAAGATGAAGTTGGAGCCTTCTCCTTCCTCCAAACCATCAGCTCCCACATAGAGAAGGGGGGATAATTTGTTCTTCCAATTTTTCCCCCAAAAAATTCTTAACTAAGACCAACTTGTCATCCTATTACTAGTTATTAACAAAAATGCCATGAGGTGTAAAAAGGCTAATGTACCCCGTGGTAAATTCCCCAAAATGTTCTCCTTCACTAATATTTTTACTAATTTGTCACAGGGGCGACTTTCTACTGAAATGTCCCCGCGGTCGGGCCGGAACTGTGGAAATTTAAAATTTCATATTCCTTTTTTTTCTCGTTTGGATTCTTTTGAGCCAGCCGAATTTATTAAAATATTATTAAAATTTCTTAAATCTTCATTTCCACCTAATTTTCCAGAGTCATACATGATGAGGAAAATTGTGCAAGTATACATGCCGCTCAAGTAATAAAGTGAAAAAGTACAAGTCGAACCCTCAAGGACTAAAACTAATTTTGTAACTAAGTACTAGTATAGGAGACCTTACTAATATCCACACAACATGAGATTGATATGTAAAGATTGAAATTTTAAGTAAACTAACTTGAGATGAATGACAAGCAACTAGCAAATATCAACTTCCAACAATAGTAATGAACCTAGGATTGTAACCTTTCTTGATATGTCACTTGGATTAAGTCATACCCATTAGCCCATTCAATGTTACTTGAAGAATTAATCTAGAGCTCTAGTGTACACATATCCCTCTCTCAATGGCAATATGAGCCTTCCTTCTTAACCAACATATAATATCCCTATTATAATCAATTAACAAGGAAGCATTACATTGAACAAGTCTATTCAAGATTACACATGGTTCCAATCACATCCCTATGGCTTAGAACAAAACCCCTAAATTTAACCCTAGAAGTGGAAGTTCATGTGTCACCCATTCTAGTTCTAGATTCAATTTCCCTTTCCCAAGTTCAAATCAAATCTAAATATCTACCAATTGGAGGCCAATCAATCAATAGCATAAAGCATAAGAATGGGTAAAACTTCTCATAACATTGAAATGGGTAACCAAGTAGTCAATAATCCAAGCTACATATCAATAGGAGTTACAATCCTAGAAACAAATCTAGCTCATGTTCAACATTTGGGGACAAATAATGAAACCAAATACTACATCCATTATAGCTAAAATACAAAGAGTGGGTAAACCCAACAAAAACTAAAGAAGAATGATACAGAGGATGAGGAACAAGCTAGTTCCAATGGTAGAAGACAAGCAACTTCAATAACTTCGTTCTGCCGAAGCACGAAATCAAGCTTCCTTAAGTCTCTTGAGGTCATCAATGGCTGTTGTGGCTCAGAGAATGTCAAAGGAATGTTGAAAAGTCAGATCCCCCTCACAATGTGTGCCCTAGTCATTAAAAACCCTCCTTTTGGAGCCAAAACGACGTAGCAGAGTTTTAACAGGATGCCGTGACCTCCTGATGCACAAAGTCACAACATTGTGCCGCGGCCTTCTATAAGGCTTTTCCCCCACACTAATAAAATGTGCCTAGGCATGGTTTTTGGAGGCCGAGGCACATTACATGGATTCCATTCACACACTTTTTCTTAAACCAAAACTTGACTTCTTAGGCTCCTTATCATGCTTTTTAGTTCAATAATCCTTCTTGAGCTTCCACACACTTGCTTATCTTCAATTTTCTTCTTCAAAACTTTATCTTGAACCTTCAAACTCTTCATGAATCATGGCCATTGACAAGAGGTTGTCAAGACCCGTCAAATAAATAAAATTTACAGGTTCACAAACTAATTTGTAGTATAGAGAATGAACCAAATCATCTCTCAAGGATCCAAAAAACAAAGAATTAATCAGATTAAGATAAATAAAAGGGGGGGGTTTGATGATTTATAAGAAAATACACCAGTTGAAGGAAATTTACTGATCTTGAGTTTAATCCATCATTGATCACAAGAAATTCACTTAATTGCTAACTATGTTCTTGGCCTTAGATCATATCAAGAAGCATGATCCAAGAATCCTCTACTAGATAAGCATCTAGGATTTAGTTAACCAAGATTAGATAAAGTAAGCACCATCCAAACATAAATTAATTTAAGATCCAGAATTTAACCAAGCTAAACAATCCATCAAAAAGCTTTAATAAATTGTTTATTCTTTGTGATCCTCTTTGAATACATGATAATAAAGCTATTATTATTTATACATCTAAATCAAATTAAGCAATTCAATCTAGATAAAAATCAAAAGAGGAAGAAGAGAAACTTGAATAACAATTAAGCAATATGAACAAGCGAAACAAGATCTCCAAATTAAACATCAAGATGGCTAATCCCTTGGATTGAGTTAAGAGCCTAGCCTTCCATGGATGGGACGGAAGAACTTATAAAATAAAGAACAAAAACGAAATTCTAAAGAGAATGGAGAAGAAGAGAAAGAAAACTCTCACAAATACTCAAACTTTCTTCAAATTGAATGATGTATAATACAAAGAGATTGTCTCTATTTATACTAATCCTAGAAGCCAATTTGTAATTGAAAATAATATGAATGCAAGCTGTAAAAACATGAAAATTGTCAAATATGGTAGCTTGATGCATGGTTGGTGGGTTGGTGCGTGGTTGGTGGGTTGGTGTATGGTTGGTGGCTTCTAGTCAGCAACTCATCTCCGACTTTCAGCTCGACTTTTATGCCTTAAACGATGTATTTTGGCTTAGAGGTCTTCATGACAGTTGTAGACAATTGACTCCTTGAACGTTTTGCATTGGTTTCATGCCAATTGGACTTCTACAACTCTAGATATTCTAAAAACACTGTACCTACCTCATGTCAGGTTGGGAGAATGTGTTTCCAAATTCAAACCAACTTGCAGCTTCATGATCATGCCTAAGACGACATCTATTGACTAAATGGTCTTCAGTGAAGTTGGAGATATGGGTTTTATCTTTCTAATGGTTCAGTTTTAGCTCAAAAGGAGGCCTATAGCCCACGATATGGTCCAATATGTGTACACTGCTCAGATTCCAGTGACAGCAAACTCACTCTGTCTTCCAGGGCTATTTTGGACCCTTAGAACTCCGATCCAGCTCTTTAGTTCTCATGAAACTTGTAGAGCCATATCTTAGCTTTCCAAAGACATCATGATCACCTCAAATGGATCACCGAGTCCCAAGTTATTGCCTAACCAAGGAGGAAAGGTCAAAATACATTAAAATCCAAGAATTATTCACAATTTGCATTAAAGCTTAATGAGGCCCAACAACATTAAACTAAGCTAAAATACTAATATTGGGCACAATAAACATATAATAAAGCCTAGTACAAAGCTAACATAACTATCTCAAATTGATTGATCAAATTCCCCCACACTTAAGCTTTTGCACTCCTCGGCAAAACACATAAGAACAAATCTAAAGAAAAACAAGAAACATCATAATATTAAACTAAAAGCATAAAAACTGATTATACATAATCTAATCCACTTTCGTAGGAAAACACGATGCACTTAGCATGTGCTACAAGCCTTTAAATCCCTAGGTGTCCCTAGTGGATGAGTTATAGTCTCGTGAGGGTTTACCAGGATGATACCCACAAACATGTAATACTTTATTTAATCAATTCAACTAATTTTTGAATACAAGCATTGTATCAAATATAAACCATAATTAATAAGTCAAGTATGCTTAACAAAGAATAGTTGAATCAAACCAATTGAGAATAAAGTATAGCATAATACTGCTTTAATCAGAAATAGGCATGTTCAAATTGAGTAAAATTCCTCACAAGTGATGCTCAAATCACATAAGGTGTTTAGGTTAACTGTTTGCGCTCAACTTAGTCAAATTATGAAAGTATTTTACCATAGGCTTCCATGTACATCAATTATCCACTACTTAGATGAAATAAATTACAAAAATCAAGAGGTCTTTCAAAAAGGTTGTAATGGGGCTATAAGGTGAAGGAATGGAACAATATGGATAATAGCATGTTAAAACTAAAGAGAATAAAATAGCATTGGGGAGTGACTCAAGTAAAAAGCATAAAATTTTACCCAAAACCATAAAATGCTCATTCTCTTCTCACATTTCTTCCTTTTTCTATTCTTAACTTTTATAACCTTTTGGCTTTATTTTCTTTTTCTTTTTTCTTTTTTTTTTCTTTTTGTACCAAACATTTCGCATCAGCACACCAATTCCCCATCACTTACATCATTGCAAGCAAAAGAGCTCCTATAATAGGAAAATCAATGCTCTCCTATTCCCTAAGGTGGTAAAACATGGTTTTTCACTCAAGGCTTGTAATGAGCTAAGAACAAAGAATAGACAAGTAGGCTCATAGGGGGTTAACAATGGAATAAATGCAAGGTAGGTTTATTTGGCCAAAGCAGCTAAGTCAAGAAAAATGCCTCTGTCATTTTCATGCAACATACAGACCAATGTAATCTCAAATCGATTCAATGCAAGTTCTAGAAAATAAATTCATAATTGACATCACTCATGAAAGAAAATAAACCAAGTGTAAGTATCAAACTTAGAAAAGCCCAAAACTCACAAAGGTATGGAATATTCACTCAATTCAACCATGCTTTCTTCCTAAAATCCATAGTCATATATACATGTATATCATGAAAATGATTCAACTATAAACTGTTTGCATACTCTTATCATCAATTAATCTCAGATTCAGCGCACGCTTGCATCACAATTAATTAAAAAGATCAAAATGAATTTTTTTATATGCAAGAACAAAATGATTTAAGACCTACTATGAAATGCAAGTTAAGATGCGTCTCAAGAGCAAAACTACTCCTTACTCTGCCATCATACATCTAATAAGTTAGAAACAATAAAGATTAGCTGGTTAGTTTTTTTTTTTTTACTAAACAATGTACATGGCAATGTCAACTATCCCTCTTCCTAACTAATATAAGACATTGTCCCCAATGTCAAAATAAAGATAGGTAGAGTGTAGAAGATCTTACCAGAAAACTACAAATCGAGCTCGCAATAAGAAAAATTACAAAAAACTAAAACCATAAGAGAAAACAAAAATTCACAAGGACAAAGTCAAATTAAGTTTTTGCTTTTTGCTACTGTTGCCTTGTTCCCAATTCAGTAGAGTCATTGTTGGATGAAGTTGTGGTATAAATTCGTGTAGTTGATCGAGCAATTGTTCAGGGGTTGCAGCAGTTACAAGAATTTGATGTGTCGCTTGTGAGATGAACCTTTGTTCCACAGCATGATCAAGAAAACAAAACAAACTGTCATAAAAACCCTTAACATTTAATATACCTATTGGTTTTTGGTGAAAGTTCAGTTGTGACTAGGATGTTCATACGTTGGTGCATGCAAGATACCATTACTTCATCCCCTACTGTTTTTCCAGTGGGATTGCCAATAGCTAAAGGATTAGGAATGACACCAAGGACTTTGCCACCTCCTAAATGTGCAGCAGTGGCTACACAACCCAGTAACCCAAGACTACCTCCTCCGTAAATTAAATGGATTTCTCTCTTTTTATCCTTTCCAGGATTAGATCCATAAAAGACACAAACACTTTTGATCCGACAAACTGAAGTGACTTCCATTTTTTTTGTACTCTCACCTTATCAATCATTTGAAGAGAGCAAAGTGCATTATTTAAAGGAATCAAAACTCAAATGTAATAATTACACCTATAAAGGAGGGGTAGATCAGTGTGTCAGGTAAGTTTGAAAATAAGTACAACAATGATAATAGTTATATGACAAGGATAAGAGACTAATCTATATGTGTCAAAAGAAGTTTGAAAATATACAAAGTATATTTCAAAAAAATACGGCTAAATTTTTTAATTTTTTTGATTTTTTCATGAATAAGAAGAAAAAGAAAAATAAAAATAATACTTACAGGAAATGTGATTGTGACTCACATTTTCTTGTGATTTTACGTCCAGTAACGGCTTGAATGCTCACAATGGGTTGATGGTCGGCTTCCCATCCAATTTTCTTAAAAATTGGCAAACAGGGTCTTTTGAGTCAGATTCCTGAGACTATAATGCTCATGTTCATCTTGGAATATTGGCCATAAATCGAGAAGTACTCTCTGTACATCTCCACTAGGCTGCGTCTCAAGAGTCAATAGAATGTTATCTAAAGACTCCTTACTCATTCCATCCTTAATGAAGTGAATTTTATCAAGTTGATTTATAGACGCTATTCCAATTGATTTGCATTTTGTGTTACAGGTCCATCTTGCACATTTATAGCAGACCCGTAACCGTTTCTGCTTTTCTTTTCTTTGAATATGAACTTTTGCCTAGCCCTGACATATATGAAATAAGAGCATCAGAAAATTTCCCTGTTATTCGGACCTTTGCTTCGATTAACCAACATATATCCAATGGGATGTCTTTGTGCATAAGCATCCTTAATCTCTCAAACCTTGCACAATAAATGTTAGTTAAAGCATTTTGAGGGAGAGAAGGGAATCGCTTGCGGAGGTTAACAAGCTGATTATTGACAAGAGGTTGTTGAGACCCCGTCAAATAATAAAAATTACCGGTTCGCAAACTAATTTGTAGTATAGAGCATGAACCGAATCGTCTCTCAAGGATCCAAAAAGAACAAAGATTTAATCAAATCAAGATAATTAAAAGGGGGGTTTTGATGATGATTAACAAGATTGACAAAAGTACAAGAATTAAAGTTGTAAACAAATATAAAGAAGCAACCAATCCAAGGAAATTTACCAATCTTGAGTTTAACTCATCATTGATCACAAGGAATTCACTTAATTGCTAACCATGTTCTTGGCCTTAGATCATATCAAGACGCCTCAACATGATCCAAGAATCCTCTACTAGATAAGCATCTAGGATTTAATTAACCAAGGTTAGATAAAGTAAGCACCATCCAAACATAGATTAACTTAAGATCAAGAATTTAACCAGGCCAAACAATCCATCAAAAAGCTTTAATAAATTGTTTATTCTATGTGATCCTCTTTGAATACATGACAATAAAGCTATTATCACATTAACATCTAAATCAAATTAAGCAATTCAATCTAGATAGAAATCAAAAGAGGAAGAAGAGAAGCTTGAATAACAATTAAGCAATATGAACAAGCAAAACAAGATCTCCAAATTAAACATCAAGACGGTTAATCCCTTGGATTGATTTTAAGAGCCTAGCCTTCCATGGATGGGAAGGAAGAACTCAGAAAATAAAGAACAAAAATGAAACTCTAAAGAGAAGGGAGAAGAAGAGAAAGAAAACTAACAAATACTCAAACTTACTACAAAATTGAATTCTAACTTACTTCAAAATTGAATCCCCTAATACAAAGAGGTTGGGTCTATTTATACTAATCCTAGAAGCCAATTTGTATATGTACATAATCTGAATACAAGCTATAAGAATATGAAAATTGTCAAAAATGGAAGCTTGATGCATGGTTGGTGGGTTGGTGCATGGTAGGTGGGTTGGTGTATGGTTGGTGGCTTTTAGTCAACAACTCTTATCCGACTTCTGGCTTCAAATTCATCACCTAGACGGTGCATTTTGGCTTGGATGTCTTCATCGAAGTTGTAGCCAGTTGTCTCCTTGAAAATCTCCAATTTGAATCATGTCATTTGGACTTTTAGAACTCCAGAAATGCCAAAAACACTGCACCTACCTCAAGTTAGGTTGGAAGAACGTGTTTCCAAATTCAGACCAACTTGTAGCTTCAGAAGCATGCCTAAAACGACATCTATTAACAAAATGGTCTTCAGTGAAGTAGGAGATATGGGTCTTATCTTTCAAGTGACCAAGTTTTAGCCCAAGAGGAGGCCTATAACCCACTATATAGTCCAATATGTGCATACTGCCCAGATGGTTCCGTGACAGCAAACTCACTCTGTATTGCAAGGCTATTATGGGCCCTTAGAAGTCCGATCCAGCTCTTGAGTTCTTCATGAAACTTCTAGATCCTTGTCTTAGCTTTCCAAAGACACCAAGATCACTTCAATTGGATCACCGAGTACCAAGTTATGGCCTAACCAAGGAAGAAAGGTCAAAATGCATCAAAATCCGAAAATTATCCAATATTTACATTAAAACCCAATGAAGCCCAACAACATTAAACTCATCTAAAATACTAATATTGGGCACAATAAACATCTAATGAAGCCTAATACAAAGCTAACATAAGTGTCTCAAATTGATTGATCAAATTCCCCCACACTTAAGCTTTTGCACTCCCGGGCAAAACACATAAGAACAAAACTAAAGAAAAACAAGAAACATCATATTATTAAACTAAAAACATAAAAACTGATTATACCTAATCTAATCCATTTTCGTAGGAAAACACGATGGCACTTAGCATGTGCCACAAGCCTTTAAACCCCTAGGTGTCCCTAGTGGACGAGTTATAGTCTCGTGAGGGTTTACCAGGATGATACCCACAAACATGTAATATTTTATTTAATCAATTCAACTAATTTTTAAATACAAGCATTGTATCAAATATAAACCATAATTAATAAGTCAAGTATGCTTAACAAAGAATAGTTGAATGAAACCAATTGAGAATAAAGTATAGCACAATCATGCTTTAATCAGAAATAGGCATGTTCAAATTGAGTAAAATTCCTCACAAGTGACACTCAAATCACACAAGGTGTTTAGGTTAACTGTTTACGCTCAACTCAGTCAAATTATGAAAGTATTTTACCATAGGCTTGCATATACATCAATTCTCCACTACTTAGATCAAATAAATTGCAAAAATCAAGAGGTCTTTCGAAAAGGTTGTAATGGCTATAAGGTGAAGGAAAGGAACAATATGGATAATAGCAGGTTAAAACCAAAGAGAATAAAAGAGCATTGAGGAGTAACTCAAGTAGAAAGAATAAAATTTTTACCCAAAACCATAAAATGCTCATTCTCTTCACACATTCCTTCCTTTTTCTATTCTTTTATTTTGTTTTTGTTTTTGTTTTTTTTTCTTTTGTTTTTTTTTGTTTTTTTTGTTTTTTTTTTTGTATACCAAGCATTTTGTATCAGCACACCAATTCCCCCACACTTAAATCATTGCAAGCAAAAGAACTCCTCCAATAAGAAAATCAATGCTCTCCCATTCCCTAAGGTAAGGTAAAACATGGTTTTTCACTCAAAGCTTGTAATGAGGTAAGAACAAAGAATAGGAAAATAGGCTCAGAGGGAGTTAATATTTGGATAAATGCAAGGTAGGTTTATTTGGCCAAGCAGCTAAGTCAAGAAAAAATGCCTCTGTCATTTTCATGCAACATACAGACCAATGTAATCTCAAATCGATTCAATGCAAGTTCTAGAAAATAAATTCATAATTGACATCACTCATGAAAGAAAATAACCAAGTGTAAGTATCAAACTTGGAAAAACCCAAAACTCACAAAGGTATGAAACATTCACTCAATTCAACCATGCCTTCTTCCTAATATCCACAATCATATACACATGTATATCATGAAAATGATTCAACTATAAACTGTTTTGCATACTTTTATCATCAATTAAGTTCAAATTCAGCACATGCTTGTATCAAAATCAATTGAAAAGATCAAAATGAAATTTTTTTTTAATTTTTTAATTTTTTAATTTTTTAATTTTTTAATTTTTTAATTTTTTAATTTTTTTTTAATATGCAAGAACAAAATAATTTAAGACATACTATAAAATGCAAGTTAAGATGTGTCTCAAGAGCAAAACTACTCCTTACTCTGCCATCATACATCTAATAAGTTAGTAACAATAAAGATTAGCTTGTTAGTTTTTTTTTTTTTTTTACTAAACTATGTACATGGTAATGTCAACTATCCCTCCCCCCAACTAATTGAAGACATTGTCCCCAATGTCAAAATAAAGATAGGTAGAGTGTAGAAGGTCTTACCAGAAAACTGCAAATCGAGCCTGAAATAAGAAAAATTACAAAAAACTAAAACCATAAGAGAAAACAAAAAATTCACAAAGACAAATTCAAATCAAGTTTTGGCTTTTTGCTGCTGCTGCCTTGTTCCCAATTCCGTGGAGCCATTACTGGATCACGTTGTGGTACAAATTCATTTAGTTGATCGAGCAATTGTTCAGGAGTTGCAGCAGTTACAAGACTATGACATGTCGCTTGTGAGTTGAACCCTTTTTCTACAGCATGATCAAGAAAACAAAACAAACTGTCATAAAAACCATTAACATTTAATATACCTATAGGTTTTTGGTGAAAGTTCTGCTGTGACCAGGATATAATTTGAAAGAGCTCTTCCAAAGTTCCAAAACCACCAGGTAGGGCAATAAAGGCATCAGCATTTGCTATCATAATGTTCATGCGTTCGTGCATGCAAAATACCATTACTTCATCCCCTAATGTTTTTCCAATGGGCTTGCTGGTAGATAAAGGACTGGGAATGACACCAAGGACTTTGCCACCTCCTAAATGTGCAGCAGTCGCTACACAACCCATTAACCCAAGACTACCTCCTCCATAAACTAAATGGATTTCTCTCTCAGCTAGCACTCGACCAAGATGGTGTGCAATATTTACAAACTCTTTATCTTTCCCAGGATTTGATCCACAAAAGACACAAACACTCTTGATCCGACGAACTGAAGTGACTTCCATTTTTTTCTCTTTGTTTTTTTTTTTGTACTCTCACCTTATCAATGATTTGAAGAGAGCAAGGTGCATTATTTAAAGGCATCAAAACTCAAAGGTAATAATTACGCCTATAAAGGAGGGGTAGATCTGCGTGTCAGATAAGTTTGAAAAATAAGCACAGAAATGATAATAGCTATATGACAAAGATAAAAGGCTAATCTATATGTGTCAGAAGAAGTTTGAAAATATGCAACACATATTTCAAAAAATACGGCTTTTTTTATTTGATTTTTTTTTTATTTTTTTTAATAAACAAGAAGAAAAAAGGAAAAATAAAAAATAAAAAAAAAATACTTACAGGAGGTGTGATTGTGGCTCACATTTTCCTCTGGTTTTACGTCCAGTAACGGCTTGAATGCTCTCTATGGGCCGATGGTCGGCTTCCCATCCAATTTTCTTAAAAATTGGCAAACAGGGTCTTTTTGAGTCAGATTCCCGAGACTATATCGCTCATGTTCATCTTGGAATATTGGCCATAAATCGAGAAGTACTCTCTGCACATCTCCACTAGGATGCGTCTCAAGAGTCAATAGAATGTTATCTAAAGACTCCTTACTCATGCCATCCTTTATGAAGTTAATTTTATCATCTCGGTTTATAGACGTCATTCCAATTGATTTGCATTTTGTGTTGCAGGTCCATCTTGCACATTTATAGCAGACCCGTAACCTTTTTGCTCTTCTCTTCTTTGCATATGAACTTTTGCCTAGCCCTGGCATATATGAAACAAGAGCGTCAGAAAATTCACCTCTGAGTCGGACCTTTGCTTCGATCAACCAACGTATATCCGCAGGGATGCCTTTGTGCATAAGCATCCTTAATCTCTCAAACCTTACACAATAAATGTTAGTTAAAGTATTTTGAGGGAGAGAAGGGAATTGCTTATGAGATTAACAAGTCGATTATCCATTTCGAAAGAAAGAAGAAAGAGAAAAAAATGAGTAAAATTATATACGTATTTCAAAGTTGTTTGTGGGTAACTGAAGGGACCAAAAAAGATTTTCACGGAGTACCGTTATCCGCCATTTAACCGGTGAAAAATCATCTATCAAAGAAACACAAACAAAAATAAAGACAGAAAAATCAAACTTTGATAGATTTTCTAACTTGGCACCGTTTTTTTTTCTGTCTCGATTCCTGTGATAACAAATAAGTCAAAGTTAGAAAGAGGACAGAGTTAGAAAACTTGGGATGCCGCCTAAAAAGCGCTACTTTTAACATCTTCAGCCAGCGTGATTGAAGATTTTTCACGATTGATGGGTCCTCCCCAATAATGACTCAGTTTCTGACCATTGACATTAAACGTGGCTTTTTTTTTTTTAACAAAGATTTATATAGAAAACAGAAAATAAAAACAGCAGACAAAACAAAAAATAAAAACAGAAACAAAAAAAAAGTAATAAAAGACAAACATCAAGAAGACAAAGAAAATGTAAGCGTAAATAGAAACAGACAACACAAACAATGTAAACAACAACGTAAAAGAGTAAATTGTAATACCAAATAAAAACAGAAACAATATTAAAAACAATAGTAAAACAGTAAAAACAAAAAGAAAACAACAACTAGAAAAATGAAATAAAAGTGTGGAAAGAAAACTCCCTATGGATAGCAGAAGAATTAACGTTCCAGCAGCCACACCATAGCCAGTGTAATGGATCACCACATCCAAAATCAAAGTGTTTAGTATTTTCCGGGGTTGCTTTACTGATTTAGCTCCATCTTCAAGTAAAATCCTACGCATGCAAATGGAATAGCTAATGCTTGGAATGTCTGCAAGTGTGCATGCTCTTAGATTCTCCCTCAAAATGGGTAGCAACCTCTCCTCCTCATCAGTAAGGAGGTTTTTAGCCACAATGGACTCAAATTTTGGTGGCTTCACTACTTCTGCAGATTGAGTTGCTGCATAATCTGCTGAAAAAGATTCATTATGTCTCAAAAAGGCAGTAATCTCAGCACATGCATTACACAACATATCACTATCACAACCAGTACAACAAACAGAATCATCAAAATCAGTAAAACTAGCAAATTCATCACTGATATTTGTGCTAAATACCTTATTTTCTTGAAAGAAAACTTTACATTCCTCAACCTTAGATGGTGTTTTTTTTCCACTTTTTAATTGATTTTCATCTTGCCTTCTTAGCACCTGGGTTTATTTTATTATTGATGATTTTTGTTGCTTTCTTATGTTAAACCTAGGTTAAGTTCAAAAACTTTGGAGGGACAAACACCATTTTGGGACTGAAGTAAAGTGGCTCAATTCTGGAGTTCTAGCGCCTAGGCGCCCAAACCAACGCCTAGGCGCCCAAGTGAGCTGAATTTGGAGGTTTATTTGCTGACGCCAGCGCCTAGGCGCCAGGATACAATGCCTAGGCGCTCAAAATGTTGCTCTCTGCCACGCCAGCGCCTAGGCGCCAGTATACAATGCCTAGGCGCTCAAAAAGGTTGCTCTCTGCCATACCAGCGCCTAGGCGCCCAACGCTAGTGCCTAGGCGCCCCAGAAGTCAAATTTCGAAGTGTTTTTCTGTCATACCAGCGCCTAGGCGCCCATGTGCAACGCCTAGGCGCCAGCGTCGCAGCCCAACTCTGTTTTGACACTTTAAATAGAAAAAGTTAGGGTTTTTTAGAAAACTTTTAGCTGGAGAAGAGGCGGGGGAGAAGTTTTGAAGCAAAGGACAAGGGAGAACCGGAAGGAAGCAATAGGGATTGAAGATTTCTCCATTCCCAATTGATTTATCCATGGAGTTTGCTCTTTCCTCTGTTTTAGTTTTCTTTTTCTCTATGAGTTTCTAAACTCTTTCTAGTTAGGGTGAAGATGTAGCTTGAATTAAAGACTTGTTTGGATTCTTTTAAGCTTAATCTAAGTTTCTTTTCATGGATTTGAAGTGTTTATCACTATGCTTAATGCTTTTATGGATTGGCCACTCATAAATTGAATAGTTGTTCATGCATAGGATTGGGAAATTCATGTATGATTTTGCTTCTTGTGGTAAACTCCTTAATTAATAAAATCTAGGAATAGAGAATGTTAATTATGTGGTTTTATTTGGGAATCAATTTTTCTTTCATGCCTTCTTCAACTTAGGGCCAAGTTAAGGAATTAATTGGTTTTATTTTGTTGAAGTGAATCAGTAAACCAAGGAATTGGGTATTGATTAATTATAGGATTCCTACCATCAATCCGTGAATTGGGCTTAGTTAAGTTAGAATCCAAACACTAGTTAGAAAATTCAAGTGAAATCGAAACCCTAACATTTCAATCATTGATCTTACTTCCTTATTTCTTTTGCTTTTGAATTTCTTAATTGTTAATTGCAAAGTGTTAGTTTCTTTAGGTTTCTTTTTAAAGAACTCTCTTCAATCCAAACTGATCGTTCTAATAGTGTCTAAGTTGGTGAATTGGTGTTTGATAGCACAATCTCTGAGGGAACGATACTCACTTATCACTTTATTACTTTTTGCGATTTGGTACACTTGCCAATAGAGCAACAAGTTTTTGGCGCCGTTGCCGGGGATTGTGATTTTGTCAACATCACTTAGCTAATAGGATACTAATTTGAACATTTTTTTTATTTATTTATTTCTTTGATCTTTGTTTTTCATCTCTATTTGAGTTCTTGTTGTTTTATGCACGACACAGGTGAACAAGAACTACTTTTTGATCCAGAAATTGAGAGAGCCTGCAGAGCAAATAGGAGAGTGACTAGAGAAAGACGACAAGCTGCTTTGAACACCATGGGTGAGAGATGAAGCTCCTAGACGTCGAACAATGGGTGAATATGGAACACCTACTGTTGATAGATGCTCGGCTAGTATAGTGCGACCCCCTATTCAAGCCAACAATTTTGAGATCAAGCCGGCTCTATTACAACTGGTTCAACAAAGACAGTTTGGGGGAAGCGCCTTGGAGGATCCAAATTCTCATATCACCAACTTTCTTCAAATTTGTGATACTATCAAAATGAATGGAGTGAGTGATGATGCAATCAGATTGCGACTTTTCCCTTTCTCCTTGACTGATAAAGCACAATGTTGGCTTCAAGCTCAACCTCAAGGAAGTATCACTACTTGGGAAGACTTGGCTGGAAAATTTCTAGCTAGATATTTCCCCCCTTCAAAGTATGTGAAAATGAGGAATGAAATCACTTGTTTCTCACAAATGGACATGGAGTCATTGTATGAAGCGTGGGAGAGGTTTAAAGAACTCTTGAGAAGATGTCCACATCATGCTTTCGAGGATTGGCAGCAAGTACAGATTTTTTATTGTGGTCTTAACTCATCTACAAGAGCAATGGTTGATGCTTCAGCTAGTGGATCATTGAACACAAAAACGCCCGTGGAAGCATACCAGTTGCTTGAGACCATGGCTGCAAATGAATACCAAAT
Organism: Styphnolobium japonicum; assembly: GCA_023212625.1. Lineage (NCBI taxonomy): Eukaryota > Viridiplantae > Streptophyta > Magnoliopsida > Fabales > Fabaceae > Styphnolobium > Styphnolobium japonicum. Next base: position 18,117,398 of record JALBWW010000011.1, read on the forward strand.
GCCTAGTGGGAGGTCAGTGGTGAAAAGAGGAGTAATGGAGCTGGATGCTTTTGATACCATTCTGGCTCAAAACAAAATTCTCTCTCAACAAATGGCCAATCTTACCAAGCAACTTGATAGCATGAAGGTAAATGCAGTGCAATCCAATTCTCAGTTATTGAGTTGTGATTTTTGTGGTGGTAGTCATGGTAATGGAGAATGTGCAGTTAGACCTATGGGGCATGCAAATCAAGAGCAAGTCAACTACATGGGAAATTCTTCAAGACCCCAAAATAACCCTTACTCCAACACATATAATCCGGGGTGGAAGAATCACCCCAACTTCTCATGGAGTAACCAAGGTGCACAAAGACCTCCTAACCCTTCTTATCAAGCTCCACCATTGCCTCATGGTCAACCTAATCAAGGTATACCATCTCCTTTGGAAATTGCTCTAGAAAAACTTTCTCAATCAACAACTAGTTTTGTACAGAAGACTTCTGACTTCATGCAAGAGACAAGAGCAAATTTCAAGAACCAAGAAGCTTCAATCAGAAATTTGGAGAACCAAGTTGGACAGATTTCCAGGCAATTAGTCGAAAAACCAAAAGGATCGTTTCCTAGTAACATGGAGTCGAATGTCATGGAACATTGCAAGGCTATAGCTTTAAGGAGTGGCAAAACACTTGAAGTTCAACCCAGAGAAAGTAAGGCAAAAGAAGTCATGAATCCTCAAAGTCAAAACACATTAGAGGGAGGTACTTCTTCAACTCAGATTCCTTGTCTTGCACAAGAGGAAGATCAGAAGAAAGATGAATCTCCAAGGAGAAGAGGCAAGAAGAAAGAGTTAGATTGGGACAAGCCCTTTGAGTCATCACCTTATGCAAGAATTCCTTTCCCTCAAAGGCTCAAGAAAGAAAATAAAGAGAATCAATTTTCTCGATTTTTAGATATATTCAAGAAGCTCCAAATCAATATCCCATTTGCAGAAATTTTAGAGCAAATGCCCTTGTATGCCAAGTTTATGAAGGAGTTGCTTTCAAAGAAGAGGAAATTGAAGGGGGATGAAACAGTTATGTTGACTGAAGAATGCAGTGCTATTATTCAAAATAAATTGCCTCCGAAATTGAAAGATCCCGGTAGTTTTCATATTCCTTGCACTATTGGAAATTTGACAATTGGGAAAGCTTTATGTGACCTTGGTGCAAGCATCAATATGATGCCACTTTCCATTCTTCACAAGCTGGGAATTAAAGAAGTGAAGCCAACAATGATCTCTCTTCAATTGGCGGATCGTTCAATTAAGCATCCATATGGGATAGTTGAAGACGTGTTAGTTAAGGTGGATAAGTTCATCTTTCCAGCTGACTTTGTTGTGCTTGATATAGAGGAGGATGCTGATATCCCTCTCATCCTTGGAAGACCATTTTTGGCCACCGGAAGAGCTTTAATTGATGTCCAAAAAGGAGAATTAATGTTGAGAGTTCATGATGAAAAAGTAACCTTCAATGTATTTGAAGCAATGGAGCATCCAATGGAAAAAGAACAATGTCTTCGGGTGGATGCTATTGACTCCTTAGTGCCAAGTACTTTTAAACAAAATTCTCTAACTCTTCCACTTGAAGCAACTTCAGTACACTCCGAAAGTTTGGAAGATGAAGAATTGGATGATCTAGAGTTAATGAAGTGTTTCAACCTTTTAGAAGTGCTGTTATTCATGGCTCATATTAAGCAAATAAATTATGAAGAACTAAAAGAGAAAGGAGTTGTGAAAGAAGAAGTTCATAAGCTTGAGTTGAAACCCGATTGAAATTGGACCACGTCAAGCTAGTGACGTTAAACAAGCGCTTCTTGGGAGGCAACCCAAGCCTGGTTTATTCCTTTCCCGTTTTATTTTGTTTTGTTAGTTTCTTAGTTGTTTGAATTTCATTTGATTTGCTGATTTATCACTTGCTAGATGAATTTATTTTTCTTTAAGTTTGGCTATTCTAGGATGGAGGAGGGCCTTGTGGGGCCCATGAGGATGAAAATGATGCCGAGTGATGTGTTTTGTTGCAGCTAACTCTGAACTATGATTTGTAACCATGCAAAGGAAAGATCCAACACTACATTTCATTATTTGGATTGGACGGCAATTCAAGGATACATTGCACTGGCATAAACATGGGGAGCTTTCTGACCTTTCTTTTTAATTAAAGCATTTTCCCCATTCATTTTTGGTTTTTGTTATCCTCTCTGCGTGTGTATAAAATGTCAAATCTCAACATTTGGTTATCTCTATTCCTTCAAGGAATCTTGTGTATAATATTGATCTTAGCTCTTGTGCCTTACTTGTTAATTGAGTGGTGACCCTGATGTTGTAGTGAGCCTACTTTAGTGGTTTGGTAATTTTGGGTAGGGTGTGCATTTCATCAATTCATGCAAGAAAATCATGTAGTTTAATTTAATGTGTTGCTATAGCTTAATCTGTGCAAGTTTCAAGGACCTATTTCTTTTTCCACCACCATTAAGTTTCTTAAAATAAAAAAAAAAAACTGAAAAAAAAATGGAGTGTCATTATCATAACTGCTTGTTCTGGAGTTGAAGCGGTGATGTGTGGATAAGGCGCACGGTCACCACTTTGGTTCGTGACCAAGTCTAGTTTAATCTTCAAAAAGCTTGGTGCCAAATTATGGGAGTGATGTGTGGATAAGGCGCACTGTCACTACCTTAATTTTAAACCAAGCCACTAAGAAAATTAACATTGTTGAGAAAGGGATTGAAGGGGTGATGTGTGGATGAGGCGCACGGTCACTATTTTCTTTACCTTGTTTTTTCTGTTGTTAAAAAGCACTCCCGTCGTTGTATTCTTTTCGTTCATGGTGGTTAAGATTGACATATTTCCTTGTTAGCTTGCTTGATTTTGCTATAGTTTGCACACTTAAGTTACTTGATTTTCCCTTCTCGATTGTTGTTTGCACAACTACAGGATTACCCTCTCCACTTTGGTATGCTCACTGCATTACGTGTTTATCCACTCAATCTTTGGGATAATGAGCTTGATTGATATTTTACATTAGTTTCTCTAGGGGATATCGGAGATAACCACTTTCTTTGCTTGAGGACAAGCAATATCTTAGGTTTGGGGGAGTGATATTTGTGCTAAATACCTTATTTTCTTGAAAGAAAACTTTACATTCCTCAACCTTAGATGGTGTTTTTTTCCACTTTTTAATTGATTTTCATCTTGCCTTCTTAGCACCTGGGTTTATTTTATTATTGATGATTTTTGTTGCTTTCTTATGTTAAACCTAGGTTAAGTTCAAAAACTTTGGAGGGACAAACACCATTTTGGGACTGAAGTAAAGTGGCTCAATTCTGGAGTTCTAGCGCCTAGGCGCCCAAACCAACGCCTAGGCGCCCAAGTGAGCTGAATTTGGAGGTTTATTTGCTGACGCCAGCGCCTAGGCGCCAGGATACAATGCCTAGGCGCTCAAAATGTTGCTCTCTGCCACGCCAGCGCCTAGGCGCCAGTATACAATGCCTAGGCGCTCAAAAGGTTGCTCTCTGCCATACCAGCGCCTAGGCGCCCAACGCTAGTGCCTAGGCGCCCCAGAAGTCAAATTTCGAAGTGTTTTTCTGTCATACCAGCGCCTAGGCGCCCATGTGCAACGCCTAGGCGCCAGCGTCGCAGCCCAACTCTGTTTTGACACTTTAAATAGAAAAAGTTAGGGTTTTTTAGAAAACTTTTAGCTGGAGAAGAGGCGGGGGAGAAGTTTTGAAGCAAAGGACAAGGGAGAACCGGAAGGAAGCAATAGGGATTGAAGATTTCTCCATTCCCAATTGATTTATCCATGGAGTTTGCTCTTTCCTCTGTTTTAGTTTTCTTTTTCTCTATGAGTTTCTAAACTCTTTCTAGTTAGGGTGAAGATGTAGCTTGAATTAAAGACTTGTTTGGATTCTTTTAAGCTTAATCTAAGTTTCTTTTCATGGATTTGAAGTGTTTATCACTATGCTTAATGCTTTTATGGATTGGCCACTCATAAATTGAATAGTTGTTCATGCATAGGATTGGGAAATTCATGTATGATTTTGCTTCTTGTGGTAAACTCCTTAATTAATAAAATCTAGGAATAGAGAATGTTAATTATGTGGTTTTATTTGGGAATCAATTTTTCTTTCATGCCTTCTTCAACTTAGGGCCAAGTTAAGGAATTAATTGGTTTTATTTTGTTGAAGTGAATCAGTAAACCAAGGAATTGGGTATTGATTAATTATAGGATTCCTACCATCAATCCGTGAATTGGGCTTAGTTAAGTTAGAATCTAAACACTAGTTAGAAAATTCAAGTGAAATCGGAACCCTAACATTTCAATCATTGATCTTACTTCCTTATTTCTTTTGCTTTTGAATTTCTTAATTGTTAATTGCAAAGTGTTAGTTTCTTTAGGTTTCTTTTTAAAGAACTCTCTTCAATCCAAACTGATCGTTCTAATAGTGTCTAAGTTGGTGAATTGGTGTTTGATAGCACAATCTCTGAGGGAACGATACTCACTTATCACTTTATTACTTTTTGCGATTTGGTACACTTGCCAATAGAGCAACAAGTTTTTGATCCCAAATCATCAATTGGTTTTTTCTCATCAATGATCTCATGTTTTGCAGAATCAAATTTCTGCATTTGTTGCTTGCTCAACTGACTTAATGAAGATGTAAGTTGACCAACTTGGGTCTTCACGTTTTGTACTATAGCTTCTGTTCTCTGCTGGAATTGGATGTTGTTATGAGCCAATTGTTTCACCAAATCCTCTAATGTAGGCTCAGATTCCATGCATATTGGGGCTTGTTGCTGTTGCTGCATAGGCTGCTGGTATAGATTGATTGGTTCAACATAAGGTTCGAAACAAGGATGATCTCCTCAGTCATGGTTATATGTGGTAAAATAAGGATCATATCCAAGCTGTTGGTATTGTGATTCACCAAGAAATACACCTGTTGCATCAACAGAATGGTCATGAAATACAAAACCATCATCTTGTAATGTGGTACAAGCATATGTGGGATGATAAGAACTACAGCATATACTACAAAATCTTGCAGGTTCTTGCACAGGTAAGTGATGTTGTTCCACTGCCAACTGCCCCACCAGATAAGCCAGCTCATCAAGTTTATGCTCCATCAGATTAGAGATCAAACACAAAAACACAAAATCACAAAAACAAGTCTAAATATACACACAAAATAATTACAGAAAGCATATCTACAGATTTTTAAAAATTATGGGACTACCACAGAGTGAAATCTACACAAAAATTCTATCTAACAGAATAATAAAATATCTTAAAAAATTGAAAAAGTGGTCTAAACGATGGAATTTGGCTAAAATAAGATTGACCTCACTATATATAGTGAGTCATTCTCAAAATAATGTTTTCCATTAGTGTACCAAAATTCAGGTTAATCAGAGATACTTTACCGAACCGAAATTCTTGATACAATGCCCTTTACCCAATTTCAGCCGAATTCCACTTGAAAATGCTTCAAAAACAAAACAAACACAATTGTTAGAGTTAGATGAAATGATCAAAAAGTTGCCTTTGGATCCCCGGCAACGGCGCCAAATTTGACAAGAGGTTGTCGAGACATCGTCAAATAATAAAAATTACCGGTTCGCAAACTAATTTGTAGTATAGAGCATGAACCGAATCGTCTCTCAAGGATCCAAAAGGAACAAAGATTTAATCAGATCAAGATAATTAAAATGGGGGGTTTTGTTGTTGATTAACAATATTGATAAATATACAAGACTCAAAGTTGAAAACAAATCTAAAGAAACAACCAATCCAAGGAAATTTACCGATCTTGAGTTTAATTCATCATTGATCACAAGTAATTCACTTAATTGCTAACCGTGTTCTTGGCCTTAGATCACATCAAGACGCCTCAACATGATCCAAGAATCCTCTACTAGATAAGCATCTAGGATTTTATTAACCAAGGTTAGATAAAGTAAGCACTATCCAAACATAGATTAACTTAAGATCAAGAATTTAACCAAGCTAAACAATCCATCAAAAAGCTTTAATAAATTGTTTATTCTATGTGATCCTCTTGAATACATGATAATAAAGCTATTATCACATAAACATCCAAATCAAATTAAGCAATTCAATCTAGATCAAAATTAAAAGAGGAAGAAGAGAAACTTGAATAACAATTAAGCAATATGAACAAGCGAAGCAAGATCTCCAAATTAAACATCAAGATGGCTAATCCCTTGGATTGATTATGAGAGCCTAGCCTTCCATGGATGGGAAGGAAGAACTCAGAAAATAAAGAACAAAAATGAAATTCTAAAGAGAAGGGAGAAGAAGAGAAAGAAAACTAACAAATACTCAAACTTACTACAAAATTGAATTCTAACTTACTTCAAATTGAATTTTTTAAAATACAAAGAGATTGGCTCTATTTATACTAATCTTAGAAGCCAATCTGTACATGTACATAATCTGAATACAAGCTATAAAATCAAGGAAATTGTCAAATATGGAAGCTTGATGCATGGTAGGTGGGTTGGTGCATGGTAGGTGGGTTGGTGTATGGTTGGTGGCTTTTAGTCAACAACTCTTATCCGACTTCTGGATTCATTTTCATCACCTAGACGGTGCATTTTGGCTTGAATGTCTTCATGAAAGTTGTAGCCAGTTGTCTCCTTGAAAATATCCAATTTGAATCATGCCATTTGGACTTTTAGAACTCTAGAAATACCAAAAACACTGCACCTACCTCAAGTTAGGTTGGAAGAACGTGTTTCCAAATTCATACCAACTTGTAGCTTCAGAAGCATGCCTAAAACGACATCTATTGACAAAATGGTCTTCAGTGAAGTTGGAGATATGGGTCTTATCTTTCAAGTGACCAAGTTTCAGCCCAAGAGGAGGCCTATAACTCACTATGTAGTCCAATATGTGCATACTGCCTAGATTTTCCTGACAGCAAACCCACTCTGCATTGCAGGGATGTTTTGGACCCTTAGAAGTCCGATCCAGCTCTTGAGTTCTTCATGAAACTTGTAGAACATTGTCTTAGCTTTCCAAAGACACCAAGATCACCTCCATTGGATCACCGAGTCCCAAGTTATGGCCTAACCAAGGAAGAAAGGTCAAAATGCATCAAAATCCGAAAATTATCCAATATTTACATTAAAACCCAATGAAGCCCAACAACATTAAACTCATCTAAAATACTAATATTGGGCACAATAAACATCTAATAAAGCCTAATACAAAGCTAACATGAGTGTCTCAAATTGATTGATCACTTAACAAAGAATAGTTGAATCAAATCAATTGCGAATAAAGTATAGCATAATCATGCTTTAATCAGAAATAGGCATGTTCAGATTGAGTAAAATTCTTCACAAGTGACACTCAAATCACACAAGGTGTTTAGGTTAACTGTTTACGCTCAACTCAGTCAAATTATGAAAGTATTTTACCATAGGCTTGCATATACATCAATTCTCCACTACTTAGATCAAATAAATTGCAAAAATCAAGAGGTCTTTCAAAAAGGTTGTAATGGAACTTATAGGGTGAAGGAAGGGAACAATATGGATAATAGCAGGTTAAACCAAAGAGAATAAAAGAGCATTGAGGAGTAACTCAAGTAGAAAGAATAAATTTTTTACCCAAAACCATAAAATGCTCATTCTCTTCACACATTCCTTCCTTTTTCTATTCTTTTATTTTTCTTTCTTTTTTTCTCTTTTTTTTTGTTTTGTTTTTTGTTTTTTTTTTGTACCAAGCATTTCGTATCAGCACACCAATTCCCCCACACTTAAATCATTGCAAGCAAAAGAACTCCTCCAATAAGAAAATCAATGCTCTCCCATTCCCTAAGGTAAGGTAAAACATGGTTTTTCACTCAAAGCTTGTAATGAGCTAAGAACAAAGAATAGGCAAATAGGCTCAAAGGGAGTTAATAATTGGATAAATGCAAGGTAAGTTTATTTGGCCAAAGCAGCTAAGTCAAGAAAAAATGCCTCTGTCATTTTCATGCAACATACAGACCAATGTAATCTCAAATCGATTCAATGCAAGTTCTAGAAAATAAATTCATAATTGATATCACTCATGAAAGAAAATAAACCAAGTGTAAGTATCAAACTTGGAAAAGCCCAAAACTCACAAAGGTATGGAACATTCACTCAATTCAACCATGCCTTTTTCCTAATATCCACAATCATATACACATGTATATCATGAAAATGATTCAACTATAAACTGTTTTGCATACTTTTATTATCAATTAAGCTCAGATTCAGCACATGTTTGCATCAAAATTAATTGAAAAGATCAAAATGAAAATTTTTTTTAAAAATTTTTTTTTTAATATGCAAGAACAAAATAATTTAAGACATACTATGAAATGCAAGTTAAGATGCGTCTCAAGAGCAAAACTACTCCTTACTCTGCCATCATACATCTAATAAGTTAGTAGCAATAAAGATTAGCTTGTTAGGTCTTTTTTTTTTTTACTAAACTATGTACATGGTAATGTCAACTATCCCTCCCCCCAACTAATTAAAGACATTGTCCCCAATGTCAAAATAAAGATAGGTAGAGTGTAGAAGGTCTTACCAGAAAACTGCAAATCGAGCCTGAAATAAGAAAAATTACAAAAAACTAAAACCGTAAGAGAAAACAAAAATTCACAATGACAAATTCAAATCAAGTTTTGGCTTTTTGCTGCTGCTGCCTTGTTCCCAATTCCGTGGAGCCATTACTGGATCACGTTGTGGTACAAATTCATTTAGTTGATCGAGCAATTGTTCAGGAGTTGCAGCAGTTACAAGACTTTGACGTGTCGCTTGTGAGATGAACCCTTTTTCTACAGCATGATTAAGAAAACAAAACAAACTGTCATAAAAACCATTAACATTTAATATACCTATAGGTTTTTGGTGAAAGTTCTGCTGTGACCATGATATAATTTGAAAGAGCTCTTCCAAAGTTCCAAAACCACCAGGTAGGGCAATAAAGGCATCAGCATTTGCTATCATAATGTTCATGCGTTGGTGCATGCAAAATACCATTACTCCATCCCCTAATGTTTTTCCAATGGGCTTCTTTGGTAGATAAAGGACTGGGAATGACACCAAGGACTTTGCCACCTCCTAAATGTGCAGCAGTCGCTACACAACCCATTAACCCAAGACTACCTCCTCCATAAACTAAATGGATTTCTCTCTCAGCTAGCACTCGACCAAGATGGTGTGCAATATTTACAAGCTCTTTATCTTTCCCAGGATTAGATCCACAAAAGACACAAACACTCTTGATCCGACGAACTGAAGTGACTTCCATTTTTTTCTCTTTTTTTTTTGTACTCTCACCTTATCAATGATCTGAAGAGAGCAAGGTACATTATTTAAAGGCATCAAAACTCAAAGGTAATAATTACACCTATAAAGGAGGGGTAGATCTGCGTGTCAGATAAGTTTGAAAAATAAGCACAGAAATGATAATAGCTATATGACAAAGATAAAAGGCTAATCTATATGTGTCAGAAGAAGTTTGAAAATATGCAACGCATATTTCAAAAGAATACGACTACTTTTGATTTGATTTATTTTTTTTTAATTTTTAATTTTTTTGATTTTTTTTAATAAACAAGAAGAGAAAAGAAAAAGAAAAAATAAAAAAATAATACTTAGAGAAGGTGTGATTGTGGCTCACATTTTCCTCTGGTTTTACGTCCAGTAACGGCTTGAAGCTCTCTATGGGCCGATGGTCGGCTTCCCATCCAATTTTCTTAAAAATTGGCAAACAGGGTCTTTTTGAGTCAGATTCCCGAGACTATAACGCTCATGTTCATCTTGGAATATTGACCATAAATCGAGAAGTGCCCTTTGCACATCTCCACTAGGATGCGTCTCAAGAGTCAATAAAATGTTATCTAAAGACTCCTTACTCATGCCATCTTTAATGAAGTTAATTTTATTATCTCGGTTTATAGACGTCATTCCAATTGATTTGCATTTGGTGTTACAGGTCCATCTTGCACATTTATAGCAGACCCGTAACCTTTTTGTTCTTCTTTTCTTGGCATATAAACTTTTACCTAGCCCTAGCATATATGAAACAAGAGCATCAGAAAATTCACCTCTGAGTCGGACCTTTGCTTCGATCAACCAGCGTATATCAGGGATGCCTTTGTGCATAAGCATCCTTAATCTCTCAAACCTTGCACAATAAATGTTAGTTAAAGCATTTTGAGGGAGAGAAGGGAATCGCTTGCGGAGGTTAAAAAGCTGATTATCCATTTCGAAAGAAAGAAGAAAGAGAGAAAAAAAAATTGAGTAAAATTATATACAGATTTCAATGTTTGTGGGTAACTGAAGGGATCGAAAAAGATTTCCACGGAGTACCGTTATCCGCCATTTAACCGGTGAAAAATCATCTGTCAAAAAACAAACAAAATAAAGACCAAAAAATCAAACTTTGATAGATTTTCTCACTTAGCACCGTTTTTTCTGTCTCGATTCTTGTGATAGCAAATAAGTCAAAGTTTGAAAAAACGAAAGAGTTAGAAAACTTTGGATGCCGCCCAAAAAGCGCTACTTATAACGTCTTCAGCCAGCGTGATTGAAGATTTTTCACGATCGATGGGTCCTCCCCAATAATGATTCAATTTCTGGCCATTGACATTAAACGTGGCTTTTTTTTTTCTCAAATATAGAAAACAGAAAATAAAAACAGCAGAAAAAATAAAAAAAATAAAAATAGAAACAGAAAAACAAAGTAATAAAAGACAAACATCAGCAGTACAGCAAAACAAAAGTAGAAACATAAACAGACAACAGAAACAGCGGAAACAACAGCAACAGAAAAAAGTAAACTGTAACAGTCAAATAAAAACAAAATCAACATTGAAAACAATAGCAAAACAGTAAAAAGAAAAAGAAAACAACAACCAGAAAAATGAAATAAAAGTTTGGAAAGAAAACTCCCTATGGATAGCAGAAGAAAGAAAGTCCCAGCAGCCACACCATAGCCAGTGTAATGGATCATCACATCCAGAATGAGGAAGTTTAGTCTCCTCGAGGGCTGCTTTATTGGCGTAACACCATCTTCAAGTAAAATCCTACGCATGCATACGGAAGGGCTAACGCTAGGAATGTCTGCAAGTATGATGACTCTTTGATTCTCCTTTAAAATTTGTGGCAACTTCTCCTCCTCATCAGTAAGGAGGTTCTTAGCCACAATAAACTCCAATTTTGGTGGCTTCACTACTTCTGCAGATTGAGTTGCTGCATAATCTGCTGAAAAAGATTCATCATGTCTCAAAGCATTACACAATATATCTGACAAGAGGTTGTCGAGACCCCGTCAAATAATAAAAATTACCGGTTCGCAAACTAAATTGTAGTATAGAGCATGAACCGAATCGTCTCTCAAGGATCCAAAAAGAACAAAGATTTAATCAGATCAAGATAAATAAAAGGGGGTTTTGATGATTTGAAAAGATAATACACTAATTGAATTAAAGGAAAGTAATTAACAAATTTATAAATTAACCAATCCAAGGAAATTTTACCGATCTTGAGTTTAACTCATCATTGATCACAGGGAATTCACTTAATTGCTAACCATGTTCTTGGCCTTAGATCATATCAAGACGCCTCAACATGATCCAAGAATCCTCTACTAGATAAGCATCTAGGATTTAATTAACCAATGTTAGATAAAGTAAGCACCATCCAAACATAGATTAATTTAAGATCAAGAATTCAACCAAGCTAAACAATCCATCAAAAAGCTTTAATAAATTGATTATTCTATGTGATCCTCTTGAATAAATGATAATAAAGCTATTATCACATAAACATCCAAATCAAATTAAGCAATTCATTCTAGATCAAAATTAAAAGAGGAAGAAGAGAAACTTGAATAACAATTAAGCAATATGAACAAGTAAAACAAGATCTCCAAATTAAACGTCAAGATGGCTAATCCCTTGGATTGATTATGAGAGCCTAGCCTTCCATGGATGGGAAGGAAGAACTCAGAAATAAAAGATCAAAAACAAAATTGTAAAGAGAATGGAGAAGAAGAGAAAGAAAACTCTCACAAATACTCAAACTTTCTTCAAACTTACTTAAAATTGAATCCTTATAACACAAAGAGATTGGCTCTATTTATACTAATCCTAGAAGCCAATTTATACATGTACATAATCTGAATACAACTTATAAAAATATGGAAATTGTCAAATATGGAAGCTTTGAAATAACCAAGTGAAACACAAGAAGGGGGGTTGAATTGTGTTTCTTAACCCTTTTTGATAATTAATAAAAGATTTTCCTTTTCAATTGAAAATAGAACACAGCGAAGGATAAAGTTTGTCAAGCAAGGAGCTTAGAACCAACACCGCTTAGTCCTATTGGACTCTAAGGATTTTAAAAAGACTTTTAATAAAATGATTAACACGTTCTAAAACCAAATAAAAGATCTTTGTTAATAAACACAATGGTAAACCCCAAAGGTTAGTGAATATAAAAAAGCACACTAGAAGAGAAGAGAAGCTTACACACGAGATTTATCCTGGTTCACTCTTATCAACCAAGAGCTACGTCCAGTCCCTTCAACCAGAAGGATTTTCCAACTAATCTTTTTCACGATTACAAGTATTATGCACCTCTTCAGGTAACAAGTATTTTCAACCTCTTCAGGTTCAATCTCACAAGTATTCTTTTACACACAGCCTCTTCAAAGCTTACAATGCTGAAGATGAATAAGTGACAGTAGATGAAAGCTTGAGCTTGAAACTCACTGACAAATGAGAATAGACAATAGAAATCTCAAGGCTTTTTCCTTTTTACACGTATATGAAAATCAAGAAGAAATAAGGATTTTTAGACTTTTTAGGATGCTTCGGCAAAGATCTCTCTATTTCTTCAAGTGCTGCTTCTTCTCTTTATAAGTAAGAACAAATTGAGCAGACTTCATGGGCTAGATCTTCCAACGGGAACATTTATTACCGTTCTGAGTAGCATTAAATGCATCTACTGGAAAAGTGCTGAACTTCTTCTGACGGTGACTTTTATTCTCTGAGATTTCCAATCAGTGTAAACAAAGTCCTGATTTGTCTAAGATTGTAGACGGTTTCTTATTTGTAGATCTTTGTAGTTGTTAGACAATGTCAGCAAAAGTGGCTTAGTTGACTTCTTCTGTCGCCGTGAGCTGTCAGAGTTCTTTTCTAGCATTTAATGAGGAACAGTTCTTCATTTTTGAAATTTCACTTAGACGAGAGCTTGAGCTTGAACTTGAAAGAGTGAGTTGAGTCCGAGCTTTGGCAGACAGATCGTATTAGACGAACTAATAAAAAGTAACAGTATATGCATACAAGTATTGGACGCACCAATAGTAAAAGTATATAATACATTTATTGGACCCACAAAGAGTTAAAGCATATTGGACGCACGAAGAGTTATCTTTAAGCATAGAGCAGAATGGACGCACATACAAGTAGCGATTTGTTAATACTATTGTCGAAACACTTACTTGTTCAAACTAAATAAATATTTTTGTTATCCTCAAAACTTGAACAGGGAAAGCTACAGCTTTTAAGAATTTAGTACTTAAACCTTTTTATAAGAATTTGGATTCAACAAGCTTGATGCATGGTTGGTGGGTTGGTGCATGGTAGGTGGGTTGGTGTATGGTTGGTGGCTTTTAGTCAACAACTCTTATCCGACTTCTGGCTTCAAATTCATCACCTAGACGGTGCATTTTGGCTTGGATGTCTCATGAAAGTTGTTTCCAATTGTCTCCTTGAAAATCTCCAATTAGAATCATGTCATTTGGACTTTTAGAACTCCAGAAATTCCAAAAACACTGCACCTACCTCAAGTTAGGTTGGAAAAACGTGTTTCCAAATTCAGACCAACTTGTAGTTTCAGAAGCATGCCTAAAACAACATCTATTGACAAAATGGTCTTCAGTGAAGTTGGAGATATGGGTCTTATCTTTCAAATGACCAAGTTTCAGCCCAAGGGGAGGCCTATAACCCACTATATAGTCCAATATGTGCATACTGCCCAGATGGTTCCGTGACAGCAAACTCACTCTGTATTGTAAGGCTATTTTGGGCCCTTAGAAGTACGATCCAGCTCTTGAGTTCTTCATGAAACTTGTAGATCCTTGTCTTAGCTTTCCAAAGACACCTAGATCACCTCAATTGGATCACCGAATCCCAAGTTATGGCCTAACCAAGGAAGAAAGGTCAAAATGCATCAAAATCCGAAAATTATCCAATATTTACATTAAAACCCAATGAAGCCCAACAACATTAAACTCATCTAAAATACTAATATTGGGCACAATAAACATCTAATGAAGCCTAATACAAAGCTAACATAAGTGTCTCAAATTGATTGATCAATATCACCATAACAACAAACATAATCATCAAAATCAGTAAAACTAGCAAATTCAGCACACAAATCATCAATTGGTTTTTGCACATCAATGGTCTCATGTTCTGTAGAATCAAATTTCTGCATCTGTTGCTTGCTCAACTGACTCAATGAAGATGTAAGTTGACTAACTTGGGTCTCCAAGTTCTGTACTATGGCTTCTGTACTCTACTGGAATTTGATGTTATTTTGAGCCAATTGTTTCACCAAATCCTCTAATGTAGGCTCAAATTCCATGCTTATTGGGGCTTGCTGCATAGGTTGATGTTGCTGCATAGGCTGCTGGTATAGATTGATTGGTTCAACATAAGGTTCGAACCAGGGATGTTCTCCCCAGTCATGGTTATATGTGGTAAAATAAGGATCATATCTAGGCTGTTGGTATTGTGGTTCACCAAGAAATACACCTGTTGCATCAACAGAATGGTCATGAAATACATAACCATCATCTTGTAATGTGGTGCAAGCATATGTTGGATGATAAGAAGTACAGCATATACAACAAAATCCTGCAGGTTCTTGCTCATGTAACTGATGTTGTTCCACTGCCAACTGCCCCACCAGATAAGCCAGCTCATCAAGTTTATGCTCCATCAGATTAGTGATCAAACACAAAATTACAAAAACAAGTCTAAATATACACACAAAATAATTACAGAAAACATATCTATAGAATTTTAAAAATTATGGGACTACCACAGAGTGAAATCTACACAAAAATTCTATCTAACAGAATAATAAAAAATCTTAAAAAATTGAAAAAGTGGTCTAGAAGATGGAATTTGGTTAAAATAAGGGTGACCTCACTATATATAGTGAGCCTTTCTCAAAATAACGATTTTAATTAGCCTACCAAAATTCAGATCAATCAGAGATACGTTACCGAACCAAAATCTTGACAGGATGCCCTTTACCCAATTTCAATCGAATTCCACTTGAAAAAAAACTTCAAAAACAAAACAAGCACAATTGTTAGGGTTAGATGGGGTCTTGAAATGATCAAATAGTTTCCTTGGATCCCCGGCAACAGCGCCAAATTTGACAAGAGGTTGTCGAGACCCGTCAAATAAATAAAATTTACCGGTTCGCAAACTAATTTGTAGTATAGAGCATGAACCGAATCGTCTCTCAAGGATCCAAAAAGAACAAAGATTTAATCAAATCAAGGCAATTAAAAAGGGGGTTTTGTTGTTGATTAATAAGATTGAAAAAAAAGTACAAGACTTAAAGTTGTAAACAAATATAAAGAAGCAACCAATCCAAGGAAATTTACCGATCTTGAGTTTAACTCATCATTGATCACAAGGAATTCACTTAATTGCTAACCGTGTTCTTGGCCTTAGATCACATCAAGACGCCTCAACATGATCCAAGAATCCTCTACTAGATAAGCATCTAGGATTTAATTAACCAAGGTTAGATAAAGTAAGCACCATCTAAACATAGATTAACTTAAGATCGGGGATTTAACCAAGCTAAACAATCCATCAAAAAGCTTTGATATATTGTTTAGTCTTTGTGATCCTCTTTGAATACATGATAATAAAGCTATTATCACATCAACATCTAAATCAAATTAAGCAATTTAATCTAGATAAAAATCAAAAGAGGAAGAAAAGAAACTTGAATAACAATTAAGCAATATGAACAAGCGAAACAAGATCTCCAAATTAAACATCAAGATGGCTAATCCCTTGGATTGATTATGAGAGCCTAGCCTTCCATGGATGAGAAGGAAGAACTCAGAAATAAAAGAACAAAAACGAAATTCTAAAGAAAATGAAGAAGAAGAGAAAGAAAACTCTCACAAATACTCAAACTTTCTTCAAACTTACTTCAAATTGAATCCTCATAATACAAAGAGATTGGCTCTATTTATACTAATCCTATAAGCCAATTTGTACATGTACATAATCTGAATACAACCTATAAAAATATAGAAATTGTCAAATATGGAAGCTTGATGCATGGTTGGTGGGTTAGTGCATGGTAGGTGGGTTGGTGTATGGTTGGTGGCTGGTAGTCAACAACTCTTATCCGACTTCTAGCTTCATTTTCATCACCTAGACGGTGCATTTTGACTTTGAGGTCTTCATGAAAGTTGTAGCCAGTTGTCTCCTTGAAATGTTGCAATTTGAATCATGCCATTTGGACGTTTAGAACTCCAGATATGCCAAAAACACTGAGCCTACCTCAAGTTAGGTTGGTAGAATGTGTTTCCAAATTCAAACCAACTTGTAGCTTCATTATCATGCCTAAAACGACATCTATTGACTAAATAGTCTTCAGTGAAGTTGGAGATATGGGTCTTATCTTTCCAATGGCCAAGTTTCAGCCCAAGAGGATGATGAATCAATTTGAGACACTTATTTTAGCTTTGTATTATGCATTATTAGATGTTTATTGTGCCCAATATTAGTACTTTAGATGAGTTTAATGTTGTTGGGCTTCATTGGACTTTAATGCAAATGTTGAATAATTTTCGGATTTTGATGCATTTTGACCTTTCTTCCTTGGTTAGGCCATAACTTGGGACTCGGTGATCCAATTGAGGTGATCTTGGTGTCTTTGGAAAGCTAAGACAATGCTCTACAAGTTTCATGAAGAACTCAAGAGCTGGATCAGACTTCTAAGGGTCGAAAACATCCCTGCAATGCAGAGTGGGTTTGCTGTCAGGAAAATCTAGGCAGTATGCACATATTGGACTACATAGTGAGTTATAGACCTCCTATTGGGCTGAAACTTGGTCATTTGAAAGATAAGGCCCATATCTCCAACTTCACTGAAGACCACTTTGTCAATAGATGTCGTTTTAGGCATGCTTCTCAAGCTACAAGTTGGTCTGAATTTGGAAACACGTTCTTCCAACCTAACTTGAGGTAGGTGCAGTGTTTTTGGCATTTCTGGAGTTATAAAAGTCCAAATGACATGATTCAAATTGGAGATTTTCAAGGAGACAACTGGCTACAACTTTCATGAATACATCCAAGCCAAAATGCACCGTCTAGGTGATGAATTTGAAGCCAGAAGTCGGATAAGAGTTGTTGACTAAAAGCCACCAACCATACACCAACCCACCAACCATGCATCAAGCTTCCACATTTGACAATTTCCATATTTTTATAGGTTGTATTCAGATTATGTACATGTATAAATTGGCTTCTAGGATTAGTATAAATAGAGCCAACCTCTTTGTATTAGAAGCATTCAATTTGGAAGTAAGTTTGTAGAAAGTTTGAGTATTTGTTAGTTTTCTTTCTCTTCTTCTCCCTTCTCTTTAGAATTTCATTTTTGTTCTTTATTTTCTGAGTTCTTCCTTCCCATCCATGGAAGGCTAGGCTCTCATAATCAATCCAAGGGATTAGCCATCTTGTTGTTTAATTTGGAGATCTTGTTTTGTTTGTTCATATTGCTTAATTGTTATTCAAGTTTCTCTTCTTCCTCTTTTGATTTTTATCTAGATTAAATTGCTTAATTTGATTTAGATGTTAATGTGGTAATAGCTTTATTATCATGTATTCTAAGAGGATCACATAGAATAAACAATTTATTAAAGCTTTTTGATGGATTGTTTAGCTTGGTTAAATTCTTGATCTTAAGTTAATCTATGTTTGGATGGTGCTTACTTTATCTAACCTTGGTTAATTAAATCCTAGATGCTTATCTAGTAGAGGATTCTTAAATCATGTTGAGGCGTCTTGATGTGATCTAAGGCCAAGAACACGGTTAGCAATTAAGTGAATTCCTTGTGATCAATGATGAGTTAAACTCAAGATCGGTAAATTTCCTTGGATTGATTGTTTCTTTAGATTTGTTTTCAACTTTAAGTCTTGTATTTTTATCAATATTGTTAATCAACAACAAAACCCCCATTTTAATTATCTTGATCTGATTAAATCTTTGTTCTTTTTGGATCCTTGAGAGACGATTCGGTTCATGCTCTATACTACAAATTAGTTTACGAACCGGTCAATTTTATTTATTTGACGGAGTCTCGACAACCTCTTGTCAGAGGAGCCCTATAACTCACTATGTAGTCCAATATGTGCACACTGCCTAGATTTTCGTGACAGCAAACTCACTCTGCATTACAGGGATATTTTGGACCCTTAGAAGTCCGATCCAGCTCTTGAGTTCTCATGAAACTTGTAGAGCATTGTCTTAGCTTTCCAAATACTCCAAGATCACCTCAAATGGATCACTGAGTCCCAAGTTATGGCCTAACCAAGGAAGAAAGGTCAAAATGCACCAAAATCCGAAAATTATTCAATATTTGCATTAAAGCCCAATAAAGCCCAACAACATTAAACTCATCTAAAATACTAATATTGGGCACAATAAACATCTAATAAAGCCTAATACAAAGCTAACATAAGTGTCTCAAATTGATTGATCAGGCACTCATAATCAATCCAAGGGATTAGCCATCTTGATGTTTAATTTGGAGATCTTGTTTCGCTTGTTCATATTGCTTAATTGTTATTCAAGTTTCTCTTCTTCCTCTTTTGATTTTATCTAGATTAAATTGCTTAATTTGATTTAGATGTTGATGTGATAATAGCTTTATTATCATGTATTCAAAGGGGATCACAAAAACTAAACAATATATTAAGGCTTTTTGATAGATTGTTTAGCTTGGTTAAATTCTAGATCTTAAGTTAATCTATGTTGGATGGTGCTTACTTTATCTAACCTTGGTTAATCAAATCCTAGATGCTTATCTAGTAGAGAATTCTTGGATTATGTTACGGCTTCTTGATGTGATTTAAGGCCAAGAACACAGTTAGCAATTAAGTGAATTCCTTGTGATCAATAATGGATTAAACTCAAGATCGGTAAAAATTTCTTGGATTGGTTAATTTGTTAATTGCATTTCTTTAATTCAACTGGTATATTTTCTTTTCAAATCATCTAAACCCCCTTTTAATTATCTTGATCTGATTAAATATTTGTTCTTTTTGGATCCTTGAGAGACGATTCGGTTCATTCTCTGTACTACAAATTAATTTGTGAACCGGTAAATTTTTATTATTTGACGGGTCTCGACAACCTCTTGTCACATGCAAACACTACAAGAAACGCTCTAATTTGCGGTGGTTTTTAAGTTAATTTATGGTGGTTTATGACCTCTTCAAATTTATTTGCGGTGGTTTTATAAACCTCCCCATTTACGGTCGCCATAAACATACTACGATAGTTTTTTAGTGACTGCCGCGACAACCTCCGCAAAAGCACATATCTATTTGCGGCAGTTTTAAACCTCCCCTAAATGAAATTGTGAAATTCATGTAGTTATTTTGCGGCGGTTTGAAACCCCCTCAATCTTAATCCCGAAAATTTGCATGATCATTTTGCAGCGGTTTTTGGCCTCCTTAAATTGATTGTTATAGTTCAATGATTTTATTTTGAGGGGGTTGAAAACCACCGCAAATTAATTAATGGGAATTTAATTTTTTTTAAAATTTTCAACAAACCTGTCTTGCATATTCCATTTATTTCAATTTGCATTCAACTTATACAATTACAAATATATATATATTTTTTCTAGGACTAGCCATATAATGTGAATCAAATTTCATCTAAATTAGTATCCATAGTAATATAAATATGACAACTTCAAATCCTCATATATAGTAGTGTAAAGTATTATAATTCATTCATAGTAATTTAAAATTTACAACTTCAAATCCATAGTAATCTAAAGAGGTCCCACAAAATAAACATATGAAATCATGAAGAATGAGGTTGTTCATTTGTGTTGCTACCACTCAATGATCTTCTTGCATCCATCGATGAAGTAGGCTCACTTGCAGCATCGCTTGGCTGAAACAATGGGAGAAAATTTTTGGTAAGAAACTCTATTTTCTATGCAGCCACACAAATAGTGCACCAAATCACTTTATCACAACAAAGATTCATGAAACACACATAATTATAGTTCAACAACTTAGGAGCAACAAGAAGATAGATGTGCCAAATTAGTATACAAATGCTGACTTTTGAAATATTGAGATCTCTATTTTAATTATGTCTTTTGGATTTGTAGTAGGATGAATATATAGTAGGATTCAAATCATCTGTCCACTCTCCCTGTTTCCAATCTTGTCCCCTAAAACAAAAATTACTACCAACTAAGAGAAAAGGAACAAGATTCAAGGGAAAGGTGTAGTTTGTTGCTTAATTGGAATTATTTTATTAGACAAACAAAATTAAGGATAGGAAAAAGAGATAAAAGATTTGAGTCACTATGCACTAATACATACATCCGAAACATGTGTTAGGATATGTGTTTTTGTCTTAAATATATCTTCAGGATTTGAATTTTTATATTAATCTTATATTAATTTTGTACGTTAATCCTATAACTTCTAGAATTTGACTATACTTGTAGCTGTGTTGTACATTACATGTATCCAGTACGTGCAATATCCATTCTTCCTAGGTTCATGTATATAATTAGTATTCATTATGTTTTACACTTAATTTACAGCAGATTCTTGTATTAGGTGTTTCCAGTAGTCATGGATTCGAGAGCCAAAAAAAAGAAGCTTTCAAAGAGTAAAAGAGTGGCTCATGATGAAGATAAAATCAGCAAACTGCCTGATCTCATTCTTGGTCGCATTTTGTCTTTCCTATTAGCAAAAGAAGCAGTCTGTACTTGTGTATTATCTACCAAGTGGATTCATGCTTGGAGATTCATCGCCAATATACACTTGGATGATTGGTGGATCAATTCCAAAACAGTGAAAAAAAATGAACACTTTGCAAATGTTGTGAACAAAGTGATTAATCTAAATGACAATCCAAATATTGAAAGTTTCTCTCTCCTTATATAGAGTGATAACAAGTATGAACCACCTCAAGTTAATGCATGGATAGCTGGTATCTCAGGAAAGAGTATCCAAAAGCTTCACATTAAGTTCACCGCAGAAGAAGTCTTTCCCTCGTTCTTTTCCCTTTTTAATTGTAGAACCATGGTAGACATGGTGCTTGACATGAATTGTTCACTTAGAGTCCCTATCTCTATTTGTCTGCCAAACCTTTAATCCCTTAAATTAAGTAAAATGGTGATCTACTAAATCATGACATCATTATAGTAGATCCATCCTCAATTTTACATTGTTTTGCTGGAATTTTTATATACGATAATTAGTCAGAGCCTAAAATGCAAGAACTGGGTTTCAGAGCATGTGTTTCTCAAACAATTTTGTGAAGTGGAAGATCTGAAACTAGGCACTGGCACTGCTTAGGTATGCTTTTATTGGCTTGACTCCTCTAGCTATACAAGTTCTTGAGCAATGAGAAACCATATGTATATTAGTAATTAGCCTGTGTTTTCATGCCATTCATGAGTAATTTTTCAGAACTCCTTTTTTCTTAAATGAGCAAAACTGAAACACTCTAGTTTGCGATTAAATTTAAGTATTGTCTCTCAGGCAAATTTGGTAAGAAATTATATATTTTCTATGCAGCCACACATAGTTGTGCACCAAATCACTTTATCACAACAAAGATACATGAAATACACATAATTAAAGTTCAACAACTTAGGAGCAACAAGAAGATAGATGTGCCAAATTAGTATACTTTACCGGAGGTTAAGAAGCAAAGATGCTAGCCAATTCATGAGGGATCATTCCTTCCTTCATTATCACGTAGGCCTTAAGTGCACTGAAGGTGCCTTGTAATTGGGACTCCAATTGGGTGACCTTATCTTCCAACTGGGTAGAAGATGATGATGATGTACCAGCACTGGATGAAGAAAGGCTCATACTACTAAGTCGGAACCTAGTATTCCTGAATGAATTAGTAGGAGCTGCTTGATCAATCAATTTGAGACACTTACGTTAGCTTTGTACTAGGCTTTATTAGATGTTTATTGTGCCCAATATTAGTATTTTAGCTTAGTTTAATGTTGTTAGGCCTCATTGAGCTTTAATGCAAATTGTGAATAATTCTTGGATTTTGATACATTTTGACCTTTCCTCCTTGGTTAGGTCATAACTTGGGAATCAGTGATCCATTTGAGGTGATCTTGGTGTTTTGGGAAAGCTAAGACAAGGCTCTACAAGTTTCATGAAGAACTCAAGAGCTGGATCAGACTTCTAAGGGTCCAAAATAGCCTTGCAATTCATAGTGGGTTTGCTGTCACTGGAATTTGAGCAGTGTGCACATATTGGACCATATCATGGGCTCTAAGCCCCCTTTTGAGCTGAAACTCGGCCATGGGAAAGATAAGCCCCATATCTCAAACTTCACTAAGACCATTTAGTCAATAGATATCGTTTTAGGCATGATTATGAAGTTACAAGTTGGTTTGAATTTGGAAACACGTTCAACCATCCTGACTTAAGGTTGGTGCAGTGTTTTTGGAATATCTGGAGTTGTAAAAGTCCAAATGGCATGAAACTAACACTTAAAGTTCAAGGAGACAATTATCTACAACTGTCATGAGACCTCCAAGCCAAAATACATTGTTTAGGGCATGAAAGTCATGCTGGAAGTCGGAGAAGAGTTGCTGACTAGAAGCCACCAACCATACACCAACCCACCAACCATGCATCAAGTTACCATATTTGACAACTTTCATGTTTTTACAGCTTGAATTCATATTATTTAAAATTACAAATTGGCTTCTAGGATTAGTATAAATGGAGTCAATCTCTTTGTATTATAGATCATTCAATTTGAAGTAAGTTTGAGTATTTGTTTGAAGAAAGTTTGAGTATTTGTGAGAGTTTTCTTTCTCTTCTCCATTCTTTTTAGAATTTCGTTTTTGTTCTTTATTTTATGAGTTCTTCCTTCCCATCCATGGAAGGCTAGGCTCATATAATCAATCCAAGGGATTAACCATCTTGATGTTTAATTTGGAGATCTTGTTTTGCTTGTTCGTATTGCTTAATTTGATTTAGATGTTGATGTGATAATAACTTTATTATCATGTATTCAAAGACGATTACAAAGACTAAACAATATATCAAAGCTTTTTGATGTATTGTTTAGCTTGGTTAAATTTCGGATCTTAAGTTAATTTATGTTTGGATGGTGCTTACTTTATCTAACCTTGGTTAACTAAATCCTAGATGTTTATCTTGTAGAGGATTCTTGGATCATGTTAAGGCTTCTTGATGTGATTTAAGGTCAAGAACATGGTTAGCAGTTAAGTGAATTCCTTGTGATCAATGATGGATTAAACTCAAGATCGGTAAATTTCCTTGGATTGGTTGCTTCTTTAGATTTGTTTACAACTTTAAGTCTCGTACTTTTGTCTATCTTATTAATCAACAACAAAACCCCCTTTCTAATTATCTTGATGTAATTGAATCTTTGTTTTTGGATCATTGAGAGATGATTCAGTTCATTCTCTATACTACAAATTAGTTTGTGAACTGGTAATTTTTATTATTTGACAAGTCTCAACAACCTCTTGTCACTGCTCCTATACCCATGCATCGTACCCTCCCAGAGTGCTCTAGCCCAAATACTCTACCGACAACATCATTAGGTGACACTTCATATTCATCGACAGTGCTTTGTGTCATAGCCAGCTCAATTTGTTCCTATGAGTGTGAAACATTATCAATTAGTAACTACATACTTGAATCTTTTGAATTGCATAATGATAGAAACCATGGTAATCAACTTAATGTTAGAAAGACACACCGCTATATCCCTTGCCTCATCACTTACATATGATCCATCCTTTCTTTTATGAGTTGCAACATACACTGCTCCTCGACCAGGTTGTTGTCCAGTTGTCAACAACTAAGAAAGAAAGAAGTTAAATAAATGAAAATATACATGTAACTTTGCCAAATAGTAGAAATTAGGTTTAGAACCACCAGTGTGTGGAATTGTTTGCTTCCTTCGAATTTCTTTATTTTTCCTACAAAGCTCCGATCAACAAACCAATTACAACTTCAAATATTTAATTATAAAGACCACAAATCAATTGAAGTAATCAAAATCTTACCAGTGTTGAGGGGTTTAAGCGATAATCAACAAAAGTAGCCCACTAATCTCTCGGTATACCTGTTGGCAAATTACTTATGATCTCATCTCTACTCTTAGATGGGTCATAGAACTCATTCCACAAATTTTGCCTATCTGCTGCCTATTTCTTCCTAATACTAGCATTGCAATATCTTTTTGCAATGGCGTCAGTAGTCCTAAACGTAAGTCGAGGCTTCATATAAAAAAAAGTAAAGTTAGTTTTTATGCATTTACATGCAACCATGAAATCCAATAGCAATAAAGTGTTATATATGTAATAACGCTTATACCTTTATGGTTTACTCAAAGCATTCTTCAAAGTAGGTTTTAGGTATGTCTAACCCCTTTGAAAAACTAATTGGAAATATATTGCAATCAATTGCCAATGTTCCACAAAATCCAGCAAGTAGACCTTGCGCTTCATCATATGCTAAACCATAGTCATCAATGGGCACAATAACGCGTTCCCCACTAGGCAAGTTGAAGACTTCTCTAACCTTCACGTTAATCTTCTTGATAGCTCCTTCAGAGTCTTTAACTTGAAAACAAGTTACTCGACCAAAAAAACATATTAAAACTACATAAAGTGAAATAGAAATACATATAATGCATATACCTATTGCCTCTACACTCCAATATTGAGTACACTCACATCCAGCACAACGTCTTGCTGCTGGTGAGAGCTCTGCTGTAGCTTGTTGAACTATTGGATTTTGTGGGGTTATTGGAGCTTGTTCTGCGACTTCAGTTGCTGATGTGGACTCTACTGAAGCATGTGGTGGGGCTTGAACTGATGGTGAATGATGTATTGATGGTGAAGAGTGTACTAGAGCTCGTGTTGAAGGGTGAGCATCTCGTTGTGGTTGAGGTGCTGACTTTTGTGGATTTTGAAAATGTTTAACCTTTGGCATTACTACATATTCATGAAAAAAGAATATTAGAGGTGAAGGAAACAGAAAATAATGAAATGTAAAGTTAAATATGTTATACAAATTACATTTCTAAACATGCATTAAAAACAAATTAATGAAATAACTACAACATAAACTATGTGAAACCATTACCTTCAAATAAAGCACCATATTAACTAAATTTACTATTCAGACATATGTTCATTTGTTGCTAAGTTAGTAGCAACATTTGCCTCAACTACACCATCATGTAGATGCTCTATAGCCAATTGGATGTACTCATCATCGGGGCCAAAAAATTGTTCAAGCTCTTGCTCTTGGTATGGCTCATTCTCATATACTTCAATTTCAACTTCTTCTCCCATTTCTTACAAATCTCTTGGTTTAGATGTACAACAACACTCCATCCTTTGTTGACTACATCATCTACATAGTACACCATCTGTGCTTGAGATGCTTCAATGTAAGGCTCATTTTCTAAACGTTCACCCATATGAATCAATCTATCAAAGTTAACACAATTAAAATTCCAACGATAATTTTTGAACCCTCTATTTGTAGTAGTATTAGCCCATTTACATTTGAAAAGAACAACTGTGAACCGACCATAATAGTTAATCCCAATTATATCTTCCAACTTCCCATAATATGGTAAGTCTGCTTGCCTTATGTTCCCATCAACACTACTCGCAATACAAGATGTGTTAGAGGTTAGGAAAACACCACTATTTTGTGTTTTCAAACCTTCTTCTCAAGCCAAAGTTCGAAATTTGAAGCCACTGATGTTATATGCAGTAAATCTTTTTGCATTTTGTAAGGGACCTCATGCTAGAAACTTTAGATCAGTAGTCATTGTGTCTATTGTGTCTAGATTCATAGCCTAAATAAAATAAAAAGGGTCTTAGTCAAGTTTCTAAATTCAAAAGCGAATACGACAATAGAATCATAACTAACAACTGGTTACTCACCCACCTTTGAAGCCAATCAGCAAACTCTCTATTAACTCTTTTCTCTATATCTGTAGCTGAAGGTCTTCTTCCCCTGTAACTCCTCTTTATATACTCTCTAAATTCACTACACAAAATAATTACATTAATATCAATGCACATGACTATACTTGAAATAGTACAGCGACTAATCATATCAAGTTTACCCCATTTACTCACTTCACAAATGGCGTGACTTTTGTACAATTCATAAGCACATAGCATTGAGCTTGTACTTTCTGTGTTTGAGTTAAAGTGAACATTGAGGAAGCTCCTATTGCATTACCTATTTGAGGGAAGATAGAGGACATTTGAGAAGGCTTATTGTCATTTGGGTCATCATTAACATGTCTAGGTCTGTTGAACCTTGTCTCTATATCCTCAATATACCGAGAACAAAGAGTAAGAGACTCTTCAGCTAAGTAACCCTCAGCTATGGAGCCTTCTAGTTGTGCCTTATTTCGAACAAATGACTTTAGGTGACCTAATTCCCTACAAAAATCATGGTTGACTAGTAAAAATAACTACTTTAAATGACCTAAATACTTATTACCTTAAATAAAAACTAACAATGTTTTACCTCTCCACAGGATACATGTATCGATAATGCACTGGACCTCCAAGCTTTGCTTCCTCTACTAGATGAACAGTTAAATGAACCATGACTATAAAGAATGATGGAGGGAATAATATCTCTAGGTTGCAAAGTGTAATCACAATCTGTTCTTGGAGCTTATCAAGGTCTAAAAGATTCAAGCTTTTACCACAAAGAACTCTAAAAAATGAGCAGAACTCCACCAAGACTGCAGTCACTTGGTTTGGTAACACATTACAAATTGCTAATGGTAGCAATTGCTCCATAATAATGTGGCAATCATGACTTTTCAACCCAAAGATCTTTTTTTGTACCTCATCAACACATCTATGAATGTTACTTGAGTAACCATCTGGTACTGTTACATTCTTCCAAGTTGAAAGAAACAACCTTTTTGTATCACGTGTTAGTGAAAACAAAGCAAGGTGATATGTTCCATTATCATTCGGCCAAAGAGCACGCCTTATACCTATTTCTCTTAGATTCTTTCGAGCATTAAGATTATCTTTTGATTTAGGTTTCTCATGGAGCAAAGTATATTAGACATTGTCACATATATTTTTTTCAATGTGCATAAAATCTAGATTGTGACGCAACAAGTTAGATTCCCAATATGGAAGTTCAAATAATATACTTTTCTTATTCCATTGTTTAGTTGCTCGCCTACATCTTTTCCCTCTACCATCCAACTCTGCTCCTCTCCCAAATGTAACATTAAGATTTTCCACTTGCCTCAAAATGTCAGATCCTGATAGTTTTAATGGCGGATTCCGATCCTCAATGCTTCCATCAAAGCAAACACGATTCAATCTAAATCTATGATTTCTTCTTAAAAAATGTCGATGACCAATAAAGCACCACTTTTTACTATGAGAAAGACGACAAGATTCTGCATCAAAGTTACAAGTTGGGCAAGCCAAACAGTATGCATGTTCCAACCAGATAGGAGACCTAGCCCAGGAAAGTCACTAATTGTCCACATAAGAGCTGCCCACATTGTAAATGATTTATTCAATGACGAATCAAAAGTTTCCACACCATCATTCCATAACTCATTCAACTCCTTCAAAAGAGGTTGTAAGTACATGTCTATATTATTCCCTGGCATCTGCTTGCCTGGAATGATCAACGAGAGGATCAAGGAAGTGTGCTTCATACACTTCCAAGGAGGAAGATTGTATGGAATCAAGAACACTGGCCAAATGTTATAGGCAGAACTCATGGTTCCAAAAGGATTGAACCCATCACTGGCTAGGCCTAAGCGAACATTTCAAGGATTTTAAGCAAATTCAAGGTGTGTTAGATCAAATTGCTTCCATGCCTCACCATCCCGTGGATGCCTTACTAATCCATCACTGTTACTCTCTAAAACATGCCATCTCATATGCTCAGCAATCTTACGAAACATAAACAATCTTTGCAACCTTGGTTTCAATGGAAAGTAATGCAAAACCTTTGCAGCTTGCTTCTTTTTCTTCTTAGGGTTCCATCTAGATGTATCACAATGCTTGCATGTTTCCAAATTTCTATCATCTCTCCAATATAACATACAATCTTTTGGACATGCATCTATCTTGGTGTAGTCAAGACCAAGTTTGTTAATGGTTTTCTTAGCCTCATAAAAAGTAGGAAACTTTGCTTCTTCAAATGCGTCTCTCAACAAATCTAGTATCATAGTTATTGCATTGTCACTTAATCCACACAAGACCTTTATATGATACAATTTTATTACAAATTCTAGCTTTGTGAATTTGCTCCCTTCATATTATGTTTGATTTCCATCATTGTGTAACTCATAAAAGTCACTAGGATCTTCCCTAGGCCCCTCATTTAAAGATTCATCTGCACCCAATGGTTGTGATATGCCTTCATTAGTGGCTTGGTGCCTATAGTGCCCAAATGCATCATTGATCATCATTTCTATTGGATTTTCATGGCGCAACAGACTCCGATATACCTTTCTCACCATGAAAATTCCAAATAACATAATTTTTGGGAAATGGCTTGCAAAGCAAGTGATCCTGCACTATATCTCTAGTTTGCCACTTCATAAACCCACATTTTGGACATGGACATCGTATAGTATCTCCAGCAGCCCCATTCTGAAATGCAAAATCTAGGAATTTACTTAAAGCAATTGAGTATTCATTTGTGTTTCGTGGCTTTGCAATCCAAGATTTGTCCATTCATAAGTATGAACTTCATGCACAACTTGAGAAAAGCATGAAAATGATGGCTGAACAACAGGACAAAAACATTAACACAATGACAAAGTGGCTCAGTCACAAAGACAAAAGTATAACACAATGACAAAGTGGCTAAGTGACAAAGCCAAAAGCATAACACAATGACAAAGAGACTAAGCTTCATAGGAAACAAGTTATACCCAATACAAATAAAGTAAACAAGTATAGAGATAGCTTACTAGAGAAAATTGTAGCTAACTTATACCACGGTGCTATGAATAAATTATCTTTTAACGAAAATATAATTCATGATAGGCATAGTTGAAAATGCTATTACGAACATCTACGAGTACATCAAGAATGTGAGTTACAATTCATATCAAACTAATGTCAATTGTCTTTGTAGAATAAGAGCATCAAGAGACATGTAATTTACCATTTATGAAAACCACATAATAAAAGATTAAGTAAACAAATAAATTGCTTGACGTATTTAATCAATCAGTTTTAACGAACCTGTATACTTATATTGACTTGTCAAATAACTGATAAAGGTACCAATGCAAATGATGATAGCAGCTCTTTCTTCTGACAAATAACTATGTCTGAAAAAGTCAAAAACAACATGATGTCAAGTGCCCTTTAAAAATGTTTTCTGCTATATACAATAAAAAATAAATCACACAAATATCTAATTATTTGGTTGTATGTACTTAACATGAATAAAATGTATGTTAGCCTTAAAAATATGATGAACCCTTTCCAATCAAAAGAATTGAATTTCCCTCAGACAATTTCGCCCTCAACAAAACATGTATTCTACTTTAAATAATTTCACCCATATTTATGTTAGTGGCTACCAATTGCCAAATGGGCTTTGTCGATGATCTTTGAGAGTCAGTGTCTAATTATAAAGCAAGAAAATGTAACATGACTTTATTGAAAGACATAAGCTCACACTACTAGTCCACTACTTGTCAATTATATATAGTCGATAAGAGACCCTCAAAATCATTTAGACCACTAAATCTATTTATCATAATCTATCCACTCTCGAGTGGCTAGAATAATACTTGTATTCATATATATTGTTGTATTAGTTCTAAATAAAATAAGAGAAAGACTTTTAAGAGGTTTATCTCTAGTAATAGAGATAAGAATATTAAGTACACTGTCAAAGATTTTAATTTTAAAATTTATAATTTTTGGTTTGGTCGACCTAGGAAAGTTCTTCAGCTTATTTATTTGGCTTTGTTTAAGGTATTTAATGGGTTTCCTTATAGCAGAATCTAGATCAAATGTTTTTTATTATGGAGTAGAGTCCAGACAATGTATAACTATTGAAATTTAATGTTGAATGCAGCTTTCTCTTGAGGGAAATGAACATTGCTAACGATATAAACGCTAATGTTGCTTCTAGAATGCAAAAGATATAATATGTTTTCCTTGAAAGAGGTTTCACTGTTCAGGCAAATCGTATTCTTTTGATATACAGCTTAAAAGTGAATACTTTTTCTGGTCACTTGCACTTACAAAATTTTAATTTAAAATAATGATGTCCTCTTATATTTTTAATTACAATAAAAATAAAATTCTAAGCTTTCTAGAAATGTCAAGTGAGAATTTCCTTTATATAACAGTATAGATAGAATCCATAACTAATGGGTTATTTAAGATTTTAAAATTATTTTTTCTCTTTTATTAACAAAACACACAAAAACAACTCCAAGAGTCCTTGTAGCAGCCTAGATGGAATATTACAAATTTCAAACCATAATTAGAAGAGGTTAAAAATTGGATGCATTGTCACTTTTTACGTTAGCAACAGATAAAAAGTGACATATAATTATTGCCACTAATCCAGAATTAAATCCATAAAATACATACAAGATGATTTGGATTAATTAGACAAATTGGAGAAGAAAAAAATAGAAAAAAAAAATCAATTGTGTGCAAGTAATAGCAATTGGCATGCTATGACAACATTGCTAAACTTATAAGTCTTTGCTGAAGCCTTAGTTGGTCAGATTGATTGTGTGCTTAGTTACGTTGCTAAACTCCGCTATGTCTAGATAAACTTAAAATCCTAGGTCAAATGTGGTTTTTTGAATCTGTAGACTTTGCTCAGTGGAGAAACATAGCTAGATTAGTGGCTTTTTCTACAACAAAGTATAAGGTGGAGTATGGGTAATGGAAATTCTGTGGGCTTCTGATTGATCTCGTGGGTTGATAATGAGGGTCTGTTACTTATCCTTCCGGGTTGAGCATTCCTTATCGGATGCAACTTTGCAGCAACCTGTGTCACTTTATACCAAGAATGATGAAGGGTGGCATTTCTCTTTTTTCGCTCAATTCCTTACTCGTTAGATTCTATTTCGTATCTCATATGTGCCTGCTCCTTTGCTTTCAGAAGGAGCTAATGAGATCAAGATGGACAATACACAATTCTTAATGTTTATGAAAGTTTAGACATAAGGTGCTGGTGGAGATGCCAACAAGAAGTGGAAGCTTATTTGTGATCAATTTTCTTGTTGTGCTTTTCCCTTTGTGATCAATTTCTCTCATGGGTGCCCTCAATTGTTTGGTTCTGTTCTTTGTGGCTCTCAATTTTAATTTTGTTTTTTAACCTCAGAGGTAGTTTTCTTTCTGTAGTGGTAGGCACAAAGATATGGTTTCTAAACTGCTCTCCTTTCAATCTCTGGCTGTTAGTTTCTTTTTTGCATTATCTTTTGTTTTGTGCTCACCAAATCACAAAAATGTAACAATTACTCTAAATTCTAAATTCCATACCAAATAGAGAGATAATCTAATCTCAATATAGCATTGTAAATTTATAAAACCAAAAAAGTAACATTGTAAATTAAACTAATTAAGAGTTAACTGAAAAAGGATCAATAGAAAAGCATGGAGAAAAGAAGGTTGAGTAATGAAAGCTAGTATGTCATATTGTAGTACATAGCCAACCAGAATTCTTGGATGGTGTTTTAACAAAAACCATCGAAGCAGTGGCTAATTATCATACCATGGAAAAGAAAGCAGCATGTGTCTTGAAATGAATCCATGACTCAAAAACACATTTCCACAATTAAGTGAATCTCAATTTAAAAATCCATAGAGATCCCAGTTTTCCAGGGAAGATTACTCTATCTCCTCCTAACTGTTCTTTGAAGGACATGTACACTCAAATGTTTAAAGAAAAGAGAAACAAGAAACTGATCTCCTTAAAGATCAAACTGTCCTGTATCATGACAATAGACACAACCCATATGAAAATGCCCTCCTTGAATTCCTTGAAAACTATTAAAAACACAACATTGAAATACATTCAACAAAACAAAACTCAAGTTTTTCAATAAATAAATAATCCAACTTCCAACAGGCAACAACCAGATAAAAATCATAACCTTTTCAGTTTTAGAGCAAATCATTTTAGCACCCCAAGAGTAGAAAAAATTTTTAAAATAAAAATATAAAGTTAAGCAAATACCCTGTTTTCAACTCTAATCCAGAGTTTAAACACTCTTCACAAAACACACAAAATGTTTCAGACTTGAAACTGAAAACCCTAATCTATTCACATACCAATTCATAAAACTCCCCAAAATAAAGCACACAACAATTTTTTGATCACACTTTGCTTTGACATCTTTGATCTTTGTCTGACTCTGATCACTTTACCTCTCGGAGACACACTTATCAGGTAATTAATTAAGCAGCAGGAATAGGGTTATGGCTTTGCCTTTGCCAAGTAGTACTTGTATATATTACAAGGCCACAGGAAGAGCCTTTCTTCTTTTTCTTTCTCTAGTGGTGTCAGGTTTGGTTTACTTTTTCTAGATGTTGTTAGGTATGTGCATGGAGATTTTTTTTTCCCCAACAAAAATTGAAAAGGTCGTTTAACAACATTACACAAACAACGATTTTTTTTCTTCCTCAAAGTCAAGGGGGTCCACTTGTGCAAGTGAGCTAATTTCTTTCATTAATTGGGGTGCCCTGTGGTTGTTTTAAGCAATGGCTAAAAAATTAAAACATCATAAATATTGTTGTGGTACAGCAACAAAAGCTTCCCCCATATTGCTAGAACTTAATAAATTATTATTTTTCCTCTTTCCTTTTATTTACATAAAAAAGATATTTGATTAAAATCTAAACACATACCTACCTTGATAATCTAATAAATCATATCCAGCAACTAGAAATAAACAAATGAAGAAAGCAAGTAGAGATTGACAATGATTACCACAGGGTTTGATAACCGAATAGCGGCAATATGTAACAGATTGAACCACAAGACAACACCTTCATCATGTCATAATGGTTGACCTTATCTTTGTGACCCTCAATTCTTCCTTTTCAAAGTGTGGTTTTGCCAAAGAGTGGCTAAGACTGAGAGTGAGAAATTGCAAAAAAATTTCCAATTTTAGGTTTCAGGAATTAGAAAATTTGAATCGTTAAATGCAGTAATACTTGACATTTCCATAAGCCAACATAACCTAATTGGAGAACATACCATGCCAGGAGCGCATGGAGAATGCAAAATGCATAATGCACAATGCAGAGAACCACATTCAAAAGCTTACCAACGAGATTGGGGGCGGTGAGTCTGCGACGTGAGATGATGTGAGAAACACTTTCCACTCTCCTACAAAATTGTGATTCAAACTTGTATTGCCAGTGAAGAAGCTGCGAGTGTAAAGGAGCTCACCAGCGGTTTCAGAAGGCAAGAGCAAACGCGAGAGGGGTTTAGGGATTTTTGGGGGAAAAAAGGAACAAAGGGGGTTAGGTATCTCATAACCGCCGTTAAACATAAAAACCGCTGTTAAACACAATAAAACCGCCGTTACAAGAATTTGATTTGTGGCAGTTCTCGTAAAAGCCACAAAATTATTAAATTGAGGCGATTCTAAAAAAACCCCCGCTAAATAACCTCCTCTAAATAGCACGTTTTTTTGTAGTGAAAGATCAAAGTCCAAGAGAGTTAAATACAAACATAGGCATAACATTAATTGAAGCACCTAAGTCTAGCATGACATTCTCAAATTTCGAATTGCCTATTATGCAAGGAATGGTAAAAGTCCTTGGATCTTTGCATTTCTATGGCATAGGTTGAATGAGGGTTGAGATATTCCGGCTCATGTTAATTCTCTCATTGTCCTTTAGTTGCCTCTTGTGTGTGCGGAGTTCTTTCATAAACTTGGCATACTTAGGAATTTGCTTAATCGCATCCAACAATGGGATGTTCACCTCCACCTTCTGAAAGGTCTCAAGAATCTCTTTATTTTTCTCAGCATCATCTCATCTTCTAGATTGGACTGCTCTATGTGGGAAAGGAAGTGGCACTGGACAATTGTTCTTCTGCTGCACAAGTGGTACAGAACCTGCAGAATTTGATTTTTTTGTTGCAGAATGTGGTTTATGTGTTGAATCTGTTTTCTTATCTGCAGAATTGGACACATCTGCTACAGAGTCTATTGTTGTTGTTGAATTTGTAAAATCTGCAGAATTCGAATTCTGCTGCTGCTTAGCTTGTAAGGATTTCCCAGAACTCAAAGTAATAGCACTGACATTTCCTTTTGGATTGGGAACGGTTTGTGTAGGAAGTTGACTACTACCTTGAGCTTGTAACAGATTCATAGAGGAAGCTAATTGACCAATTTGTGTCTCCAAATTTTGAATTGTGGCATTAGTCCTTTGTTGGAATTGGAGATTGTTGGTAACAAGACATAATTGGCTGTTACTGCATATTTGATTAAAATGGCCTACTAGTTCCAGCATGGGATTGAAATTGCTATTGCCTTATTGGTTGATGTTGGAAAGGCTGCCTATACTAATTTGGCTGTTGGGCAGTGGCATTGCCATATCTTAGATTTGGATGATCCATCCAACCAGGGTTATAGGCGTTGGAGAATGGGTCATATATCTGCTGCTACTGCTGAAATTGAGGTTTATCTGGAAAAATTTCTGCTACAGCAACAGATTGGTCTGGAATGGCAGAACTATCATCTTGCAGTGTGGGGCATGAATCTGTGGGATGGGATGAGCTAGAGCATATACTGCAAACTCTTGCAGGGGTCTGCACAGGTGGTATGTGTTGTCCCATTGCCATCTGTCTGACCAAATAAGTGAGCTCATCCAATCTATATTCCATCCTTTATTGATCAGCATTTGAAGAGGTATTAACTTCATTGACTATTCTGGTTGCAGCACCCATTCGAGTACCAAATTGCTGAGAATTTGTTGCCATGTTTTCAATTAAGTCTCTGGCAGTAGCTGGAGTTTTATCTACCAATGCTCCACCACTTGCAGCATCAATCATACTCCTTTCCATTGGCATCAACCATTCATAGAAGTATTGGATTAGCAGTTGATCACTAATTTGATGGTGTGGGCAGCTCGAGCACAATTTCTTGAATCTTTCTCAATATTCATAGAGAGTCACACCACTAAGATGCCTTATGCCACAAATATCTTCCCTTATTGCAGCAGTTATTGATGCAGGAAAGAAATTCTCCAGAAACAGTCTTTTCATGTCATTCCAAGAAGCAATGGCAGCAGGTTGTAAGTAATACAACCAATCCTTAGCAGCACCATAGGAGAAAGGAAAGGCCCTCAGCTTGATGTGATCTTTAGCTATTCCATTAGGTTTCATGGTGCTGCAGACAACATGGAACTCCTTCAAATGCTTATGTGAATCTTCAACTGCAAGACCATGAAACTTGGGCAGCAAGTATATCAATCCAGATTTCAACTCAAAATCAACATTAAGTTCAGGATATTGAATGCACAAAGGTTAATATTCACATCAGGTGCAGCCAATTCCTTAAGGGTCCTATTAATATTGTCAGCCATAGTAAAATCAACAGACACAGTGTCAGACACTGAAGCACTAACAGAAACAGACTTAATAGGATTAACAGAGTCAACAAGATCAGGTGCAATGCCAAGTTTAAGTCCAATTCCAGAAGTGCTTCTATTAATGCTACTACCAATCCTATGAATTCTGAAAAGTGTAGGAAAGGTTCTATCAATTTCAGGATCAAATGAATGCAAGGTACTAGGATCAGACCTAGTCATACAACATGCAGCTCATAGGAAGGTATAGAAAAGCAATAACAACTAAAACACTAAAAATTCCTAAAACAAATACTCCAAAAAAAATTCTAAAAAAATATAAAAACAGTATCAAATGAAGTTTAAAAATTATGGGACTACCACAAGGTGAAATCTACACAAAAATGTTCTCCAACAGACTAATAAAAAATATTAAAAAATTAAAAAAGTGGTCTAAACGATGGAGTTGGGCTAAAATAAGGGTGACCTCACTAAAATTAGTGAGTCTTTCTCAAAATAACGTTTTCCATTAATCTGTAAATTCAGGTCAATCAGAGATACTTTACCGAACCGAAATTGTTGACATGATGCCCTTTACCCAATTTCAGCCGAATTCAACTTGAAAAAACTTCAAAAACAAAACACAATTGTCAGAGTTAGATGGGGTCTTGAAATGATCAAATAGTTGCCTTGGATCCCCGACAACGGTGCCAAATTTGACAAGAGGTTGTGGAGACCTGTCAAATAAATAAATTTTACCGGTTCACAAACTAATTTGTAGTATAGAGAATAAGCCAAATCATCTCTCAAGGAATCAAAAAACAAAGATTTAATCTAATCAAGATAAATAAAAAGGGGGATTTTAATGATTTGTAAGAAAATACACCAGTTGAATTTAAAGAAACGCAATTAACAAATTAACCAATCCAAGAAAATTTACCGATCTTGAGTTTAATCCATCATTGATCACAAGGAATTTACTTAATTGTTCATCATGTTCTTGGCCTTAAAACACATCAAGAAGCATTAACATGATCCAAGAATCCTCTACTAGATAAGCATATAGGATTTAGTTAACCAAGATTAGATAAAGTAAGCACCATCCAAACATAAATTAACTTAAGATCCAGAATTTAACCAAGCTAAACAATCCATCAAAAAAATTTAATAAATTGTTTATTATTTGTTATCCTCTTTGAATACATGATAATAAAGCTATGATCATATAAACATATAAATCAAATTAAGCAATTCAATCTAGATAAAAATCAAAAGAGGAAGAAGAGAAACTTGAATAACAATTAAGCAATATGAACAAGCGAAACAAGATCTCCAAATTAAACATCAAGATGGCTAATCCCTTGGATTGATTATAAGAGCCTAGCCTTCCATGGATGGGAAGGAAGAACTCATAAAATAAAGAACAAAAACGAAATTCTAAAGAGAATGGAGAATAAGAGAAAGAAAACTCTCACAAATACTCAAACTTACTTCAAATTGAATGATGTATAATACAAAGAGATTGGCTCTATTTATACTAATCCTAAAAGCCAATTTGTAATTGAAAATAATATGAATGCAAGCTGTAAAAACATGAAAATTGTCAAATATGGTAGCTTGATGCATGGTTGGTGGGTTGGTGTATGGTTGATGGCTTTTAGTCAGCAACTCTTCTCTGACTTCCAGCTTGACTTTCATGCCCTAAACGATGTATTTTGGCTTGGAGGTCTTCATGACAGTTGTAGACAATTGTCTCCTTGGTCTTTTGGCATTCGTTTCATGCCAATAAGACTTTTACAACTCCAGATATTCCAAAAACATTGTACCTACCTCAAGTCAGGTTGGCAGAACGTGTTTCCAAATTCAAACCAACTTGCTTCTTCATGATCACGCCTAAAATGACATATATTGACTAAATGGTCTGTAGTGAAGTTGGAGATATGGGTCCTATAGCCCACGATATGGTCCAATATGTGCACACTGCTTAGATTCCAGTGACAGTAAACTCACTTTGTCTTGCAGGGCTATTTTGAACCCTTAGAAGTCTGATCCAGCTCTTGAGTTCTGCATGAAACTTGTAGAGTCTTGTCTTAGCTTTCCAAAGACACCAAGATCACTTCAAATGGATTATCGAGTCCCAAGTTATGGCCTAACCAAGGAAGAAAGATCAAAATGCATCAAAATCCAAGAATTATTCACAATTTGCATTAACGCCCAATGAGGCCCAACAACATTAAACTCAGCTAAAATACTAATATGCGGCATAATAAACATCTAATAAAGCATAGTACAAAGCTAACATAAGTGTCTCAAATTGATTGATCAAATTCCCCCACATTTAAGCTTTTGCACTCTTGTGCAAAACACATAAGAACAAAACTAAAGAAAAACAAGAAACATTATATTATTAAACTAAAAACATAAAAACCGATTAAACCTAATCTAATCCACTTTCGTAGGAAAATACGATGGCACTTAGCATGTGCCACAAACCTTTAAACCCCTAAGTGTCCCTAGTGGACGAGTTATAGTCTCGTGAGGGTTTACCAGGATGATACCCACAAACATGTAATACTTTATTTAATCAATTCAACTCATTTTTAAATACAAGCATTGTATCAAATATAAACCACAATTAATAAGTCAAGTATGCTTAACAAAGAATAGTTGAATCAAACCAATTTAGAATAAAGTATAGCATGATCATGCTTTAATCAGAAATAGACATGTTTAAATTGAGTAAAATTCCTCACAAGTGACACTCAAATCACACAAGGTGTTTAGGTTAACTGTTTGCACTCAACTCAGTCAAATTATGAAAGTATTTTATCATAGGCTTGCATATACATCAATTCTCCACTACTTAAATCAAATAAATTGCAAAAATCAAGAGCTCTTTCAAAAAGGTTGTAATGGGACTATAAGATGAAGGAAGGGAACAATATTGATAATAACAGGATAAAAGAGAATAAAAGAGTATTGGGGAGTAACTCAAGTAGAAAGCATAAAATTTTACCCAAAACTATAAAATGTTCATTCTCTTCACACATTCCTTCCTTTTTCTATTCTTTTCTTTTACAACCTTTTGACTTTATTTTCTTTTTCTTTCTTTTTTTTTTTGGTACCAAGCATTTCGTATCAGCACACCAATTCCCCCACACTTAAATCATTACAAGCAAAAGAGCTCCTACAATAAGAAAATCAATGCTCTTCTATTCCCTAAGGTATGGTAAAACAAGGTTTTTCACTCAAGGCTTGTAATGAGTTAAGAACAAAGAATGAGCAAGTAGACTCAGAGGGAGTTAACAATGGGATAAATGCAAGGTAGGTTTATTTAGTCAAAGTACCTAGGTCAAGAAAAATCCCTCTGTCATTTTCATGCAACATACAGACCAATGTAATCTCAAATCAATTCAATGCAAGTTCTAGAAAATAAATTCATAATTGACATCACTTATGAAAGAAAATAAATCAAATATTAGTTTCAAACTTGGAAAAGCCCAAAACTCACAAAGCTATGGAACATTCTCTCAATTCAACCATACTTTCTTCCTAATATCCACAGTCATATACACATGTATATCATGAAAATGATTCAACTATAAATTGTTTTGCATACTTTTATCATCAATTAAGCTCAGATTCAACACATGCTTGTATCAAATTCAATTGATTTTTTTTTTAAATATGCAAGAACAAAAATGATTTAAGACCTACAATGAAATGCAAGTTAAGATGCGTCTCAAGAGTAAAACTACTCCTTACTCTGTCATCATACATCTAATAAGTTAGTAACAATAAAAATTAGCTGGTTAGTTTTTTTTTTTTACTAAACTATGTACATGGTAATGTCAACTATCCCTCCCCCTAACTAATTTAAGACATTGTCCCCAATATCAAGATAAAGATAGGTAGAGT
Organism: Styphnolobium japonicum; assembly: GCA_023212625.1. NCBI lineage: Eukaryota > Viridiplantae > Streptophyta > Magnoliopsida > Fabales > Fabaceae > Styphnolobium > Styphnolobium japonicum. The sequence continues at coordinate 18,157,258 of JALBWW010000011.1, forward strand.
GTAAAATATCTTACCAGAAAATTACAAATCGAGTAGAAAATAATAGTAGAAACAGTAATGCAACAGAAAAATAAAATCATAACAGTAAAATATAAGCAAAAAGATAACTAAAAACAATAACAAAACAGTCAAAACAAAAAAGAAAACAATAACTATAAAAGTGAAATAAAAGTGCGGAAAGAAAACTCCCCATGGATAGCAGAAGCAACAAAATCCCAGCGGCCACACCATAACTAGTGTAATAGGTCACCACATCAAGAATCAGATGGTTTAGTCTCCTCTGGAGCTGCTTTATTGACTTAACTTCATCTTCAAGTAAAATCCTATGCATGCATATGTAAGGGCTAATGCTAGGAATGTCTGCAAGTATGATGGCTATTTGATTTTCCTTTAAAATCTGCAGTAACCTCTCATTCTCATCAGTAAGGAGGTTCTTAACCACAATGAACTCCAATTTTGGTGACTTCACTACTTCTGTAGATTGAATTGCTGCATAATCTGCTGAAAAAGATTCATCATATCTTAAAAAGGCAGCAATCTCAACCTATAACAAACAGAATCATCAAAATCAGTAAAGTTAGCAAATTCAACACATAAATCATCAATTGGATTTTTCACATCAATGATCTTATGTTCTACAAAATCAGAATTTTGCATCTGTTGCTTGCTCAACTGACTCAATGAAGATGTAAGTTGACTAACTTGGGCTCCAAGTTCTGTACAATAACTTCTGTTCTCTGTTGGAATTGGATGTTATTCTGAGCCAGTTGTTTCACCAAATCCTCTAATGTAGGCTCAAATTCCATGGCTATTAGGGCTTGTTGTTGCTGTATAGGTTGCTGGTATAGACTGATTGGTTCAACATAAGGTTCAAACCAGGGATGATCTCCCTAGTCATGGTTATATGTGGTAGAATAAGGATCATATCTTGGCTGTCGGTACTGTGCTTCACTAGGAAATATACCTACTGCAGCAATAGAATAGTCTTGAAACACAAAACCATCATCTTGCAATGTGGGACATGCATATGTGGGCTGAAAAGAACTACTACAAAATCTTGCAATAATTGATGTTGTTCCACTGCCAGCTGCCTCACCAGATAAGACAACTCATCAAGTCTATGATCCATCAGATAAGTGACCAAACATAAAAACACAAAAACAAGTGTAAAAAAAAATACAAAACAACTATAGAAAACCTGTCTAGAGATTTTTTTTTAAAATAATTATGGGACCACCAAGGAGGGGAATCTACATAAAATGCTATCCTACAGAATAATAAAAAATCTTAACAAATTGAAAAAGTGGTCTAAATGAAGGAATTTGGCTAAAATAAGGGTGACCTCACTGCAAACAGTGAGCTTTTCTCAAAATAATGGTTTCAATTAGTCTACCCAAATTCAGCTCAATCTCAAAATAATGGTTTAAATTAGTCTACCAAAATTCAGCTCAATTAGAGATACTTTACCGAACCAAAATTCTTGACACGATGCCCTTTACCCAATTTCAGCAGAATTTCACTTGAAAAAGCTTCAAAAATCAAAACAAACACAATTGTTAGAGTTAGATGGAGTCTTGAAATGATCAAATAGTTGCCTTGGATCCCCGGCAATGGCGCCAAATTTGACAAGAGGTTGTCGACATCTGTCAAAATAATAAAAATTACCGGTTCACAAACTAATTTGTACTATAGAGCATGAACCGAATCGTCTTTCAAGGATCCAAAAATAAATATTCAATTAGATCAAGATAATTAAAAGGGGGTTTTGATGATTATTTATAAGAAAATACACTGGTTGAATTTAAGAAAACTAATTAACAAATTAACCAATCTAAGGAAATTTATCGATCTTGAGTTTAATCCATCATTAATCACAAGGAATCTATTTAATTGCTAACCATGTTCTTGGCCTTAGATCACATCAAGAAGCCTCAACATGATCCAACAATCCTCTACTAGATAAGCATCTAGGATTTGATTAACCAAGGTCAGATAAAGTAAGCATCATCCAAACATAGATTAACTTAAGATCCGGAATTTAACCAAGCTAAACAATCCATAAAAAAACTTTGATATATTATTTAGTAATTGTGATCCTCTTGAATACATGATAATAAAGCTATTATCACATAAACATCTAAATCAAATTAAGCAATTCAATCTAGATCAAAATCAAAAGAGGAAGAAGAGAAGCTTGAATAACAACAAAGCAACATGGATGGGAAGGAAGAACTCATAAAATAAAAAACAAAAACAAAATTCTAAAGAGAATTGAGAAGAAGAGAAAGAAAACTCTCACAAATACTCAAACTTTCTTCAAACTTACTTCAAATTGAATGATTTATCATACAAAGAGATTGACTCTATTTATACTAATCCTAGAAGCCAATTTGTAATTGAAAATAATCTAAATGCAAGCTGTAAAAACATGGAAATTATCAAATATGGAAGCTTGATGCATGGTTGGTGGATTGGTGTATGGTAGGTTGGTTGGTGTATGGTTGGTGGCTTCAAGTCAGCAACTCTACTACGACTTCCAGCCTATTTTTTATACCCTAAACGATATATTTTGGCTTGAAGGTCTTCATGACAGTTGTAGACCATTATCTCCTTGAACTTTTGGCGTTAGTTTCATGCCATTTGGAATTTTACAACTCCAGATATGCCAAAAACACTGCACCTACCTCAAGTTAGGTTGGCAGAACGTGTTTCCAAATTCAAACCAAATTGTAGCTTCATAATCATGCCTAAAACGACATCTATTGACTAAAGGGTCTTCAGTGAAGTTGGATGCCTATAGCCCACGATATAGTCCAATATGTGCACACTGTTCAGATTCCAGTGACAGCAAACCCACTCTGAATTGCAAGGCTATTTTGGACCCTTAGAAGTTCAATCCAGCTCTTGAGTTCTTCATGAAAGTTGTAGAACCTTGTCTTAGATTTCCAAAGACACCAAGATCACCTCAAATGGATCACCGAGTCCCAAGTTATTGCCTAACCAAGGAGGAAAGGTCAAAATGCATCAAAATCCAAGAATAATACACAATTTGCATTAAAGTCTAATGAGGCCCAACAACATTAAACTCATCTAAAATACTAATATTAGGCACAATAAACATCTAATGAAGCCTAGTACAAAGCTAACATAAGTGTCTCAAATTGATTGATCACAATGGTGTATATGGTCCTTTGACTTGAGGTAACTACGGTTCCTATATGAGGAGTTATATGTTTTAATGTCATCAAACGTCACCTGTAACAAGGTGATCACAAAATCGATTATTGGACATGTCACAAGTCATGCAGAGGGATGTGAGTGACATAGATAGGATTTGTCCCTCCCACTAACGGGAGTGATATCTTCGAGCCCCTTGATGAATGAGACTTGAAAATGCATGGTCGTGCTCAAATGAGTCAATATGAGATATTGATTTCATTTGTATTTAAAAGTCTACTCGGCAATCAAGAAACCAATTATTGAACTGTACAAGGGTAACATGTTTCATGCCTTGTGTTCAATCAATATATCAAGACAAAGGGACTAGTGACTACATGATAACATTAGTCATGGTTATGTTATGTCGAATCACTGATATTCCTATTACTTGAGTAATAGTGATGTATTGCTAGATATCGCTCACTGTTTGTAATATTAAATAGGATTTAGTGTTATTGTCAACATAATAGGATCCTACAGGGTCACACACATAGAATGGATTAAAATGGAGTTAAATGGGGCTGGTTGGACCATTAGTAAGACTTGATTAGCCAACTCAAGCGAATAGGCCCACACGAATCTGACCTATGTTAGATATGTGTAGGGGCCAATATATACATCTCTTATAGAGACTCTGAGAGAAACTTGCCCCTATTTCGTGGCTAGCACCGTGCCGAAAAGGAAGACCTTCTCGTCCAATCGTGTGGATACCATAGAGACGTTACAATAACATTCGTTGTAGCGTTCGTGATTTGTTGTCCATCACGAAATCAGTTTCGTCCATAAGGTAATCATCTTAACACGGGTTATGAACATCGCATGGATCCTTGGAAGGTTTCGTATTTTGTTTTTCCGCTGCCTTTTCTCATTGTGAAACCTAACAAGAAGGTTTTGGGGAAGAGGAGCTGTGTGCCCTACGCCACCTCGAGGTTTGTGCCAAAGAGACGATAGATCTATCCTGAGGAGTAACATGGGTGCTCGCACTCTAGATGTCCCAAATGGGCATGAACAGTTCTACCAAAGCAGAAACAGTAAATACAGTGACGAGGTTTCTGTCTATGGTCCTACGGAGAGTTATAGTTATTTCCCCAACATAAGTAACACTTTCTGCTTCCAGACGAACGTTCCACATATCTGGTCCCTTCAAAAACTAGACAGTGGCGAATCCCAGAAAGTCACGATCCATCTTCGGACATAACCAAATTGAACCAAATAATAACAATATACACACAAAAAGAGGTGAGATTCTCACATCATCATAAATACCAATAAGATAGTATAAAAATAGCATACACCAATTATATAATATAATACTAACTAATAAGTACTTAATCCACATATAATGTCATATTTAATCAATAAAATGACAAACCAATCTCAGCGCACATAATGATGATACAAGTATGACAACTGACCATACAGATGCACATAAATGGCCTCTACTCTATGGAGCTAAATACAACAAGTCGAAGAGAGTGATTGGGAGTACATGTTCCATATCATTTAGCCACCAAGTGCTATAAATTTCATTTGTGCAATACAGCTCACAAGAACACTCTCCACCAATGGGAATAGACTAGTGTATAGTTGAGATCGTCGGTGTGTTACAATCATAATATCACAGCACAGTCCCAGCTGGCCTCTTGTGGAGTTTCTGTACCCTCGACGACTCTGAAATCTTTCATAAATCTTCACTCGCAATTCGCACCCACACTAAGGTGTAAGATCAATATCCTAAGCTCCAAGCCTTAACAACAACAAGTCTCATATAGACTAAAAATGTATATACAATATAAATATTCTCAGAATAGATACATAATCCACTTGGGATTCAAGCTACAATTTCTTCAAGAATAGCGTCAACTATCCTATCCAATGTCCAGTTTACGTCTGCCCGATGGTTGTACCATTGTTTCTTAATTATATGGTGCTATAAAATAATTTCCAAATCACGTAACACATCTTTTACTGTTTTCATATCGCGTAAAGCTTTTTCCATAAAAACTTAATTAGGTAAGGTATAAAAATCGTTTTTCAGTCACGTAAAGTGTTTTCTATAAATTACCATTCGTATAAACCATTTTCTATAAAATTTCAATCGCGTAGAGTATTTTTCATAAAAACTAATTTATTTTATGCTAAATAAAATATTTTCAAGTTTATTTCCACTATTAATGATAAAATAAAATGTGAAAATAAATATTAACCTCTAAAATAAATTTTTCCAAAATTCTTGCTATATTGAAAAATATTAATTAACATTCTAACATTTAATAAAATAATTTAGCTATATATATATATTTTTTTTTCGAAAATTCCTAGTTTTTCTAAATAAAATAAATTCCATCTAAATTAATTCTTTTTTCTAGCATATGGTGGCCGAATCCACCTAAAAATAATTTTCCCACTTCATTTCATAATTCAAACCAAGTATATGCATATCCTAGACATGTTTATTCATTTACATATGAATCAATTTATTTATACCAAATTTTTACTGTACTTTATCCATCATAATTTCATGCCATTTTAAAAAAAATCATAAAACACATAATTTAAATAAAGTATGAAATCACATAACTCAATTATAAAATATAAATATGAAACATAAATCTTAACCATAAAATATCAAATCATACAACATAAACCACAAAACTAGCCATGGGCCATTTTCCCGAAAATTAACATACTAAAATTCTATTTTATATCATAATATTGGTTGATAGATAAAACTCCCCCTTACCTTAGTTCTCAAAGCTTTAACAAGCACTCTTGCCTAACTCTTAGTATTCTACCAACACAAATTCACAAAGAAAACAAGCACATATTATTCAAGTTCTAAAACATAGATTAAGATGATCATGGATCAATCCCATGATCTAAACCTTTGAAATAGAAATTTAAAAGTGAAGAGAAAGAATTTTCACCTTATGGTTTCTTCAAATTTTAACAAGCTAGAAGTAGGGTATTTAGGTTTTTCTTCAAGAAACTCTCAACTACAAAGTCTCTCAAAATATTACTAGGAAACTAGAACTTAGCTTGGAATTTTAACAAGAGATTGGGAGGGTGAAGAAAAAGCTCGAGGCCATGAACTTTGGGAGAAAAAAGATGAAGGACTTGGTTTGAGTAAAAAGTGAATAGATAAGTTGTTATTTATAGGTGAAAAATAAGGATTAATTGTAATTAAATTAAAGTAAAAATTATAGATATTTACCTTGCATTGGCCGGTCTCTACAAGGGCTTAAGCAAGGTGATACTCTTCCATTTGATCACTTTGCTTCCATAAATGCATAGGCGAGTCACCTAATGAATAATCGTGTTCCAATAATTACATAGGTGATTCACCTATGTGATTCACCACTAGCCATAAATACCATAAATATTTCTCCTCGAGATATTTTTCAGTAGCTATTATCCAATGGATAAAGATCAGTATCTATTGTCCAATCGACAATAAGATGTACCCAAAATTATCCAAAATTTTTATTTGATTATAAAATCCCAAAAAATGAAAGAGTCCATCTGTTGACAGATTTGGAGTTTGAACTTTCGTTTGATTTTAAAAATTATCCAAATGTATTCTGGACTAAAAATAAATTTATTTTTTTTATTTTCTGGAATGGTCTAAAATCAACATATAAGATTTAGTTGAGTCAAACATCGATTTGATTAAACTCACAAAAGTTCCTAAAAATCATTTATCACAAAAATCTAGGAAAACAACATATATAATAGAATTCGAAATTTTAGGGTGTTACAATATCTATTCCTTGGAGTTGCTTCACTCTCCTATCATCAATTTTAATAGGTAATGCATCATAGGTTAAGGTTTCCTTTAATTGTACTACATCTGGTTCTATGACATGAGTGAGAGCATAAATACATTTTCGCAATTGCAAAATATGGAAAACATTATGTAAGTTAGACAAAAATGGTGGTAAAGCAATTTGATACGCTACAGGACTAATTCGGCGAAGAATTTGGTATGGTCCAATAAATTTAGGAGTGAGTTTTCTAGATTTAATTACCCAACCGACCCTAGTCGTGGGTGTGACTCTAAAAAATACATGCTCACCTTCCTCAAACTCAAGAAGTCTCATTCTTTTGTCAGCATAACTTTTATGTCGACTTTGAGTTACCCTTATCTTTTCCTGAATCATCTTTACCTTGTCTGTTGTTTGTTATACTAGTTCAAGTCCAAGTGCTAAATTTTCTCCATCTTGGTACCAACACAAAGGTGTTCTACATCGTCGTCCATACAAAGCTTCATAGGGGTGCCATAACTTTGCATACCACAGGTGTAGTGATTTAGTTAGCAAATAGAAGCAATGCCTATCTAGCCAGACTAATTGAGGATGTGCTGGTGCGAGTGGGTGAATTGATATTCCCTGGGGACTTCTACATTCTGGAAATGAAGGGGGAATCACCAACCACTAAGGCTCCACTCATTTTGGGGAGACCTTTCACTAAGACAGCTCAGACAAAGATGGACGTGCATGCAGGAACTCTTTCCATGGAGTTTAGTGACTCCATGGTGCAGTTTAACATCTTTGATGCTATGAAGCATCCCATGGAGGAGCATTTTGTTTTTCATATTGATGTCCTTGCTGATTTGATTGATATTGCATATGATGAGTTGTATGCTGCTGACTTTGATGGTTTTTATGATTGTGTATGCACTAGTTGTAATGGTGTTGTTTTGTGTAATGCATGTACTAAGATTGCTGCAGTTTTGAGTGCTGACAATTCTGTTTCAACAATTGATGTGAATTGTTCAGATCATGCATATTATGCAAAACTAGATTCTTTAGCAACGGATTCTGCAGATGCAGAAATTATAGCACCTGCAGAAGTTAATTCCACCAACAACATGCTTCCCTCTATAGTGCAACCACCTAAATTAGAATTAAAGCCATTGCCTGACCATCTCAAATATGTTTTCCTTGCAGAAGATGAGCAATTACCTGTCGTAGTGGCCAAACACCTCCAATCTGAGCAAGAAACCAGATTATTGGAAGTCTTGAAGCAACAGAAAAACGCAATTGGTTGGACACTTGCCGAAATTCCTAGTATTAACCCCTCCACATGCATGCATAGGATATTACTTGAAGAGGAAACTAAACTAGTAAGACAACCCAGAGGAGACTGAATCCTCTCATTCTAGATGTGGTGAAGAAAAAGGTGACCAAACTACTACAAGCTTGCATTATCTATCCAATCTCTGACAGCAAATGGGTGAACCCAGTGCAAGTGGTTCCGAAGAAATCTGGAGTGACTGTCGTGGCCAACCAGAAGAATGAGCTCATTCCAACCCGAGTGCAGAATAGCTGAAGAGTCTGCATTGACTACAGACGACTCAACCAAGCCACTCGGAAGGATCATTACCTCCCGTTCATTGATCAGATGCTGGAACAATTGGCTGGTAAGTCCCATTATTGCTTTTTGGATGGCTACACTAGATACTTCCAGATCCACATTACACCAGAGGATCAGGAGAAGACCACATTTACCTGTCCCATCGGCACCTTTGCTTACAGACGGATGTCTTTTGGCCTCTGCAATGCCCCTGGTACCTTCCAGTGGTGCATGGTGAGCATATTTTCTGATTTCTTAGAGGAGTGCATGGAGGTATTTATGGATGACTTCACTATCTATGATTTTTCTTTTGATTCATGTTTAGCTAGCCTATCTAGAGTGCTGCAAAGATGCATTGAGACTAACCTTGTGCTAATTTTGAGAAATGCCATTTTATGGTAGAATAGGGTAGAGTTTTAGGCCATGTAGTATCCAGTAAGGGCATTGAGGTAGATCCTGCCAAGATTGATGTAATTACTTGTTTATCTTACCCCACAGGCTTGCGGGAAATGCGTTCTTTTCTTGGTCATGCAGGTTTCTACAGGCGCTTCATTGCCGACTTTATCAAGATTGCCCTTCCACTTTCCCACTTACTACAGAAAGATGTAGAGTTTAATTTTGATGACAAGTGCAAGGCAGCTTTCAATCACTTGAAGTAGGCCTTGACCAGTAACACCATCATCCAGCCACCTAACTGGACATTGCCATTTGAGTTAATGTGTGATGCTTCGAACTATGCAGTAGGAGCAGTCTTAGCACAGAGAGTGGGGATAGCTTCTTATGTGATATACTATGCTTCCAGAACTTTGGATGCTGCTTAGGCCAACTATACCACAACCGAAAAAGAGCTTTTAGCCATTGTTTTTGCTCAGGATAAGTTTAGATCATATTTGCTTGGTTCTAATGTTGTTGTGTTTACTGATCATGCAGCTCTAAAGTTCCTTTTGAAGAAGCCAGAGGCAAAGCCTCGACTAAGTGGCAGATCCGCGACAAGAGTGGAGCAGAGAACCTAGTGGCAGATCACTTGAGCCGCATTGAGAGGATTTCAAATCCCTTCCTTATACAAGACTCCTTCCTATATGAGCAGCTTCTGCAGTTGCAAGGTAAGAACACCTCCCCTTGGTTTGCAGATATGATTAATTTCCTGGTTGCTAGTGTTCTTCCTATATGTTTTACTAGAGCTTAATCTGATAAATTGAAAAGTGAGTCTAAGTACTATGTATGAGATGATCCTTATCTGTGGAAGCTTTGTAGTGACCAGATTATTAGAAGGTGTGTCTCTGATCATGAGTTTCATTCCATTCTTAGCTTTTATCATACATTTGCATGTGGTGGGCACTTTTGCTCCCAACATATAGCTAGGAAGGTTTTGGACTCTAGGTTGTATTGGCCTACCCTATTTCATGATGCATTTCTATTTTGTAAGTCTTGTGAACAGTGCCAGAGAACAGGGACAATTTCACACAGGAATGAGATGCCTCAACAGTTGGCAAGAGGTTGTCGAGACCCGTCAAATAAATAAAATTTACCAGTTCGCAAACTAATTTGTAATATAGAGCATGAACCGAATCGTCTCTCAAGGATCCAAAAAGAACAAATATTTAATCAGATCAAGATAATTAAAAGGGGGTTTAGATGATTTGAAAAGAAAATATACCGGTTGAATTAAAGAAATGCAATTAACAAATTAACCAATCCAAGGAAATTTACCGATCTTGAGTTTAACTCATCATTGATCACAAGAAATTCACTTAATTGCTAACCATGTTCTTGGCCTTAGAAAACATCAAGACGCCTTAACATGATCCAAGAATCCTTTACTAGATAAGCATCTAGGATTTAATTAACCAAGGTAAGACAAAGTAAGCACCATCCAAACTTAGATTAACTTAAGATCGGGGATTTATCCAAGCTAAACAATCTATCAAAAAGCTTTAATAAATTGTTTATTCAATGTGATCCTCTTTGAATACATGATAATAAAGCTATTACCACACCAACATCTAAATCAAATTAAGCAATTCAATCTAGAGAAAAATCAAAAGAGGAAGAAAAGAAACTTGAATAACAATTAAGCAATATGAACAAGCGAAACAAGATCTCCAAATTAAACATCAAGATGGCTAATCCCTTGGATTGATTATAAGAGTCTAGCCTTCCATGGATGGGAATGAAGAACTCAGAAATAAAAGAACAAAAATGAAATTGTAAAGAGAATGGAGAAGAGAAAGAAAACTCTCACAAATACTCAAACTTTCTTCAAACTTACTTAAAATTGAATGATGATAATACAAAGAGATTGACTCTATTTATACTAATCCTAGAAGTCAATTTGTACATGTACATAATCTGAATACAAGCTTTAAAAACATGAAAATTGTCAAATAAGGAAGCTTGATACATGGTTAGTGGGTTGGTGCATGGTAGGTGGGTTGGTGTATGGTTGGTGGCTTTTAGTCAACAACTCTTATCCGACTTCTGGCTTGATTTTCATGACATAAACGGTGCATTTTGGCTTGGAGGTCTTCATAAAAGTTATAGCCAGTTGTCTCCTTGAAAATTTTCAATTGGAATCATGCAATTTGGACTTTTAAAACTCCAGATATGCCAAAAACACTGCACCTACCTCAAGTTAGATTGGCAGAACATGTTTCCAAATTCAAACCAACTTGTAGCTTCATAATGATGCCTAAAACGACATCTATTGACTAAATCGTCTTCAGTGAAGTTGGAGATATGGGTCTTATCTTTCCAATGACCAAGTTTCAGCCCAAGAAGAGGCCTAGAACCCACTATATAGTGCAATATGTGCATACTGCCCAGATTTCTGTGACAACAAACCCACTCTACATTACAGGGATATTTTGAACCTTTAGAAGTTCGATCCAGCTCTTGAGTTCTTCATAAAACTTGTAGAGCCTTGTCTTAGCTTTCCAAAGACACCAAGATCACCTCAAATGGATTACCAAGTCCCAAGTTATGGCCTAACCAAGGAGGAAAGGTTAAAAGGCATCAAAATCCAAGAATTATTCATAATTTGCATTGAAGCCCAATGAGGCCCAACAACATTAAACTCATCTAAAATACTAATATTGGGCACAATAAACATCTAATAAAGCCTAGTACAAAGCTAACATAAGTGTCTCAAATTGATTGATCAAATTCCCCCAAACTTAAGCTTTTGCACTCCTGGGCAAAACACATAAGAACAAAAAAACTAAAGATAAACAAGAAACATCATATTATTAAACTAAAAGCATAAAAACTAATTAAACATAATCTAATTCACTTTCGTAGGAAAACACGATGGCACTTAGCATGTGCCACAAGCCTTTAAACCCCTAGGTGTCCCAAGTGGACGAGTTATAGTCTCGTGAGGGTTTACAAGGATGATACCCACAAACATGTAATACTTTATTTAGTCAATTTAACTAATTTTTAAATACAAGTATTGTATCAAATATAAACCATAATTTATAAGTCAAGTATGCTTAACAAAGAATAGTTAAATCAAACCAATTGAGAATAAAGTATAGCATAATCATGCTTTAATCAGAAATAGGCATGTTCAAATTGAGTAAAATTCCTCACAAGTGACACTCAAATCACACAAGGTATTTAGGTTAACTGTTTACGCTCAACTCAGTTAAACTATGAAAGTATTTTACCATAGGCTTACATATACATCAATTCTCCACTACTTAGATCAAATAAATTGCAAAAATCAAGAGGTCTTTCAAAAAGGTTGTAATGGAACTTATAAGGTGAAGGAAGGGAACAATACAGATAATAGCAGGTTAAAACCAAAGAGAATAAAAGAGCATTGGGGAGTAACTCAAGTTGAAAGCATCAAATTTTTACCCAAAACCATAAAATGCTCATTCTCTTCACACATTCCTTCCTTTTTCGATTCTTTTCTTTTAGAACTTTTTGGCTTTATTTTCTTTTTCTTTTTTTTTCTTTTTTTGGTACCAAGCATTTGCATCGGCACACTAATTCCCTCACACTTAAATCATTGCAAGCAAAAGAACTCCTCCAATAAAAAAATCAATGCTCTCATATTCCCTAATGTAAGGTAAAACATAGTTTTTCACTCAATGCTTGTAATGAGCTGAGAACAAAGAATGGTAAAATAGGCTCAGGGGGGGTTAACAAAGGGATAAATGCAAGATAGGTTTATTTGGCCAAAGCAGCTAAGTAAAAAAAATGTCTCTGTCATTTTCATGCAAGATACAGACCAATGTAATCTCAAATCGATTCAATGCAATTTCTAGAAAATAAATTCATAATTGACATCACTCAATTCAATCATGCTTTCTTCCTAATATCTACAGTCATATACACATGTATATCATGAAAATGATTCAACTATAAACTATTTTGCATACTTTTATTATCAATTAGGCTCAGATTCAGCACATGCTTACATCAAAATTAATTGAAAAGATCAAAATGAAATTTTTTATTATTTTTTTAATTTTTTTTAATATGCAAAAACAAAATAATTTAAGACATACTATGAAATGCAAGTTAAGATGCGTCTCAAGAGCAAAACTACTCCTTACTCTGCCATCATACATCTAATAAGCTAGTAACAATAAAGATTAGCTGGTTAGTGTTTTTTTTTTAGTACTATACTATGTACATGGTATTGTCAACTATCCCTCCCCCCAACTAATTTAAGGCATTGTCCCCAATGTCAAAATAAAGATAGGTAAAGTGTAGAAGGTCTTACCAGAAAATTGCAAATCGGGCCTGAAATAAGAAAAATTACAAAAAACTAAAACCATAAGAGAAAACAAAAATTCACAAGGACTAAGTCAAATCAAGTTTTTGCTTTTTCCTGCTGTTACCTTGTTCCCAATTCAGTGGAGTCATTGCTGGATAACGTTGTGGTACAATTCATATAGTTGATCGAGCAATTGTTCAGGGGTTGCAATGGTTATAAGAATTTGACGTGTCGCTTGTGAGATGAACCTTTGTTCTACAGCATGATCAAGAAAACAAAACAAATTATCATAAAAACCATTAACATTGAATATACCTATGGGTTTTTGGTGAAAGTTCAGCTGTGACCAGGATGTAATTTGGAAGAGCTCTTCCAAAGTTCCAAAACCACCAGGTAGGGCAATAAAGGCATCAACATTTGCTATCATAATGTTCATGCGTTGGTGCATGCAAGATACCATTACTTCATCCCCTACTGTTTTTCCAGTGGAATTGTCAATAGCTAAAGGATTAGAAATGACACCAAGGACTTTGCCACCTCCTAAATGTGCAGCAGTTGGTACACAACCCATTAACCCAAGACTACCTCCTCCGTAAACTAAATGGATTTCTCTCTCAACTAGCACTCGACCAAGATGGTTTGCAATATTTACAAACTTTTTATCTTTCCCAGGATTCGATCCACAAAAGACACAAACACTCTTGATCTGACGAACTGAAGTGACTTCCATTTTCTTTTCTTTCTTTTTTTTCTTTGTTTTTTTTTGTACTCTCACCTTATCAATGATCTGAAGAGAGTAAAGTGCATTATTTAAAGGAATCAAAACTCAAATGTAATAATTACACCTATAAAGGAGGGATAGATCCGTGTGTCAGGCAAGTTTGAAAAGAAGCACAACAATGATAATAGCTATATGACAAGGATAAAATACTAATTTATATGTGTCAGAAGAAGTTTGAAAATACGCAACGCATATTTAAAAAAAAATACGGCTAAATTTTTATTTTTTTTGAATTTTTTTAATAAACAAGAATAAAAAGGAAAAATAAAAAATAAAAAATAATACTTACAGGAGGTGTGATTGTGGCTCACATTTTCCTCTGATTTTACGTCAAGTAACCGCTTGAATGCTCTTTATGGGCCGATGGTCGGTTTCCCATCCAATTTTCTTAAAAATTGGCAAACAGGGTCTTTTTGAGTCAGATTCCCAAGACTATAACGCTCATGTTCATCTTGGAATATTGACCATAAATCGAGAAGTACTATCAGCATATCTCCACTAGGATGTGTTTCAAGAGTCAATAGAATGTTATCTAAAAACTCCTTACTAATGCCATCCTTAATGAAGTGAATTTTATCAAGTCGATTTATGAACGTCATTCCAATTGATCTGCATTTTGTGTTACAGGTCCATCTTGCACATTTAAAACAGACTCGTAACCTTTTTGCTCTTCTTTCTTTGCATATGAACTTTTGCCTAACCCTGGCATTTATGAACCAAGAGCGTTATAAAATTCTCGTGATTCGGATCTTAGCTTCAATTAACCAGCGTATATCTGCAGGGATGCCTTTATGTATAAACATCCTTAATCTCTCAAACCTTGCACAATAAATATTAGTTAAAACATTTTGAGGGAGAGAAAGGAATTGCTTGCGGAGGTTAATAAGCTGATTATCCATTTCAAAAGAAAGAAGAAAGAGAAAAAAAATGAGTAAAATTATATACAGATTTCAGTGTTTGTGGGTAACTGAAGGGACCGAAAAAGATTTTCACGGAGTACCGTTATCCACCATTTAATTGGTGAAAAATCATCTGTCAAAGAAAAACAAACAAAATTAAGACAGAAAAATCAAACTATGATAGATTTTCTTGCTTGGCACCAATTTTCTGTCTCGATTCCTGTGATTGCAAATAAGTCAAAGTTAGAAAGATAAAAGAGTTAGAAAACATGGGTTTTAATGTCATCAGCCAGCGTGATTGAAGATTTGTCCCAAGAAATAATTTCAGCCTCGAGTTGAAAAGTAAGACTTTTTGCCCTACGGATAGCAGAAGCAACAAAATCCCGTCGGCCCACCATAGCCAGTGTAATGGATCACCACATCCAGAATCAAAGGGTTCAGTCTTCTCTGGGGCTGCTTTATTGGCTTAACTTCATCTTCAAGTAAAATCCTACACATGCATATGGAATGGCTAATGCTAGGAATGTCTGCAAATATGATAGCTCTTTGATTCTCCTTTAAAATTTGCAACAATCTCTCCTCCTCATCAGTAAGGAGGTTCTTAACTACAATGAACTCCAATTTTGGTGGCTTAACTACTTCTGTAGATTGAATTGCTGCATAACTTGCTGAAAAAGATTCATCATTTCTCAAAAAGATAGTAATCTCAACACAAACATTACACAATATATCACCATTACAACAAACAGAATCATCAAAATCAGTAAAACTAGCAAATTCAGCACACAAATCATCAATTTTTTTCTCATCAATGATCTCATGTTTTGCGAGAATCGCATTTGCAGATCTCTGCTGCTTTCAACTGACTCAATGAAAATGTAAGTTGACCAACTTGGGTCACCAAGTTCTGTACTATAGTTTCTGTTCTCTGCTGGAATTGGATGTTGTTCTGGGCCAATTGTTTCACCAAATCCTCTAATGTAGGCTTAGATTCCATGCCTATTGGGGCTTGCTGCTGCATAGGCTGCTGGTATATACTGATTGGTTCAACATAAGGTTCGAACCACGGATGATCTCCCTGGTCATGATTATATATGGTAGAATAAGGATCATACCTTAGTTGTCGGTACTGTGCTTCACCAGGAGATATACCTACTCCAGCAACACAATAGTCTTGAAACACAAAACCATCATCTTGCAATGTAGGGCATGCATATGTGGGATGAAAAAAACTACTACAAAATCTTGCAGGTTCTTGGACATGTAATTGATACTGTTCCACTGCCAGCCGCCCCACCAGATAAGCCAACTCATCAAGTTTATGCTCCATCAGATTAGTGATCAAACACAAAATCACAAAAACAAGTCTAAATATATACACAAAACAATTACAAAAAGCATATCTATAGATTTTTAAAAATTATGGAACTACCACAGAGTGAAATCTACACAAAAATTTTATCTAACAGAATAATAAAACTTAATACTTAAAACTTAAAGTACCAATAATAACAAATTCACAAATTTGCAATACACATATAATTAATACTTAAAACTTAAAGTACCAATAATAACAAGTCTAATAAGCATAATCAAATAACAAGTCTAAACCAAATACAATTAGAAACAAGGTACAACACCAAATCCTAAACAAGTCTAAGCCTCTAAGGCATAAGCTAAGCATTACTAATAAAATGAATTGTTGATGTAATTTAATTTATCTAGAAATTCACTTTTACTTACCAGGAGCCAACTCTTTCCTTTGTCTTACTGCAGCTTTCATACCAAAGACGCCTGCAGCTCTCTTATATAATGGCAACTCTTTTGTAACATTATCTACCCTTTCTTCCGTTGGTATTAGCCTCTCAATGCTCTTATAAAGTCCTTCCATCACCTCTGAAACAAATTCAGTTTATGGATTTGCATAAAAGAACTATGGGTTTAAGAAATGACCCGCTGCATGCAATGGATGATGAAGCTGGCAATTCCATCTTGTATCAATGATAGAAAATATCTCCTTGTACTTGCTTTCATTTCCATTGAAGGATCTTTGCATAGCTTCCTTTGCCCTATCCATTGCTTCATATATATAACTCATTGCTGGCCTTTTTTCATTATCAGCAAGTCTAAGAACACGCACTAGAGACCCCATGACTTTGAGAGTATAAACAACATGATTCCAAAATGAAGTCATGAGTACAGTCTCAGTAGCCCTTTTTCCCTTAGCATCTTTAGATGTCTTAGATCTCAACCATTCTTCTGATGTGAACATCTTTCTAAGGTTATTTTTTTTGTTTGTGCAGCCTTTGTAATGTAAGGAAGGTTGTTGCAAACCTTGTGACCCCATACCTAACCAATTCCGTGTTGTTTGTGAACTTTCTTATCGCATTTTAGGCCCATGTATGGTTGTAAATGAATCCTACAAGAAATACGCCTCTTTGTATTGTCTTTTTCACTTGGCGAAGCTTTCCAATGTCTTCTAACATCAAGTCCACGCAATGTGCAGCACATGGAGTCCAATAAAGATGCTTTCTTTTGGCTTGTAATAATTTACCTAAGACCAAACTAGAGGAACTTCAATGAATGGTGAATGGTTGAAGCAAATAAAATGTTTTTAAGCAATGTAATTATGAAAACCTTCCCAACCAACACATAGTTGTTGCCATTGTTTGTTACAATTTGAACAACATTCTTCTCTCCAATCTCTTCTACAAAAGCATCTAACAACTCATATAGCTTGTCCACAGTCTTTACAAATCCAGAAGCATAATGGTCTTTACAAACATAGTCCCAGATGGACAATTAACCATGAAATTGATTAAGGTCCTATTCTTCCTATCAATCCACGCATCTAACATAATTGAACAACCAAATTTTACCCATTCTTCCTTGTGACCCTTCAACATTTCCTTTGTGTGCTCCAATTCCTTTTTAAGGAGTGGAACCCTCAATCATGATAACTTGGAGGTTTTAGGTGTCGGTCATAGTTTCCAATAACTTCAACCATCAACTTGAAGCATTTCAAATTGGCTACATTGAATGATATTCCTGCCCGGTAAAAAAATCGAGCTATATACTGAATAGTTCTAGCCCTAGCTTCTTTATCACACGCATGCTTGTTTGCCTCAACTTTTCAGCCTTTGATAATTTGAGAGATTCTTCTGGTCTTTTTAAGATGAGTAAATCCATAGGGCCTTTCACATTTTTTCCTCTCTTGGTAGTGGAGAGGGTGTCACTTGATGATGATGCCTTTCTTTTTCCACTTCTAATACTGCAAATTTGTTGCAACTCAACCTCCTCTTCTTGCAACCCATCATTATATGCACTTTTGTTACTCTTTTTTTTGTTAGCAGCATCCAACAACAATTGCTTAACCTCAGGTGGACATTTTCTACAAGCATTGACATCACCTTTCACACTGCACTAATAATCCCACCATTGGTCACTTTAAGACAAAAATCACATGTGACAGACTTTTTATTGTTTATATCTCTCAAACTATTCCACTGCCATCTAATATCAACATGCTCACCAGTGGGCTTTACCAATAAGGAAGAGGAAGTGCTGTGTAGCGGTGACTGGGATGATGCCATGGATGGGCTAGGCCAAGAAATATTTTATCCTTTCTTGGCAGTGGAAGAGGGTCTGGTCTGGGCCGTCTGGCAAGAGCAAGAGCTTGCTCAAAATGATTTGAAACAGAGCAAAAGCAAGAGTGGGGAAGAGACAGAGAAAGAAGGGGTGCGAAAATGGTCAGAGGAGCTTCTGTGGGTGGATCGGCACTGAACAGAGAGAGAAATATGAGGAAGAGGCTGAAAATGGTTGCTGGGGTACCCTAAATCAATGGGTGTTGCACGATGGGCCTGGGAGACAAAAATCTCCCTCAAATGGTCCATTAAGTGGGGGCAAAAGAGAGATTCACTCTCTGTTTTAGTGTAGTAGCGGCAATGGCTGCTATTTAATCTGTGACGGGCCACGATAGCAGCGCTCCACCCCACGACGATGAACTGCTCCGCGACGAGCAGCTAGGAGTGCTTTGGGTCTGCTCCGCCGCGATAGCGGCCTCTCCTTCGCTATTGATAACCCTGGTTTAAATAAACAATTTTAAAAATTATGCACCATAACAATAGTGAGCATAATTAACAAAATTTATCTTGGCATCAAAATAATATATTTGTCAAGAGTGTTCTACTATATTAATTATTACACAAAAAATCCCTTCTACTATATTAATTATTACACAAAAAATCCCTAAAACAATAAGATATTCAAAATGACATTTAATTATAATTCTCATATACTCACTTATATATAGAATGCATCAGAATGCATTTGAAGAAAAAAAAACATCCCAATAAACACCATGCATCACAAAGGAGGGTACACAACAATGAAACAAGTTTTATTTTATTTTATTTTCCACAGCAAAATGTGTGTTATTTTATTTTATTTTCCATAGCAAAATGTGTGTGTGTGTGTGTATATATTACATCAAGTCCACACGCAAATGGCAATCTCACAAACAAGTCAAAATTTTAATTTCAATAAATAATTTAAAATTCTGTTGGTCACATCACAATAATAAAATTCTAACATTATCTAGAAGCATAACAAAGTATTATATTTAAAAGAAGCCAATACAACCTTATGTACACGCGGTGGTGTAGTAGTGTATGTTCAAGGCTATAAATTAGTTCAAACCCAACAAAAGTTACTTTGTTAAGTTTTAGGCTTATCAAAATTACTTTCAAGTAGATTGGCATACTACAACGCAATTTCTCACGAATATCAGTCGTGACCCAAGCACTAAATACTACAAAGGCAAACAGAAACATGTAGTGCAATCCAAATGACAAAAAATAAAAAATGACTAAATAGCATAAGCAACCTTTTGCCCTACCCGCTTCTTTGCAAAGTGGGTCAAATAGACACGTTCCAACAAGATGCAGGCAGCAACCATTTTTTTTTAAGTTTTAAGATTGTTTAAATGAATTTTATCACAAACAAATCATAAAAAGAAGAAGCTATTTAGCATAACTCTGAAATGAGTTCTACCAAAAAATTTAAAAATCATACATAAACTCAAATCAAAATTGGGTTCCTAAATCCTTTAAGTAATTCTAATTTCCATAAAACAACAATCATAAAGTCAAAATCAAAATTAACACATTCAATTGTAAATCCTCAATCAATACAAAAAAATAACAAATTCCAAACAAGGTAGTCAAAGGCAATAGGCACCCTTAAGGCATTAGAAGATTATAACGCTTTGAAGTTAGATGCTTCAAAAAGCGCACATCTCACTAAAGAAATGCGCTAATACTAAAAAAAAGTATCATCTTTAACAATTTTGCAATAATTTGACATAAGTATTAATATTAATTTCTTTATAGTGAAAATAAAACATTAAAGTGTTAAGTGATAAAGCACAATAATATGTTGATAACAACAACAAAATAGATTTATGACAGCCCTAAAAATCAAAATTTATAACAAAAAGAGATAAATATGTTAAATATTTTCACTTAATAAAATATTATATTAATATGAATTACAATTTCTATAAGTAGACAAAATAAAAAAAGTTTTTAAAGTGTTTTCGGTAACAAAGAGTCAAAAAGCTCGTGACACTTTAAAATAGAGCATACAACATGTATACAATCCAAAATAGAGCATTAAAAAATAATAAAATAAAAAATTAGTTAAAGTGGCATGGAAGCTAACATAATAGATAAGAAGAATAAAGCAATAAAAAGAACACAAGTTTAATGATAGAAGAATATAAATTAAAAACAAAGCAAGATATAAAAACAGATCATGTGGCTTGTTAGTAGTGAAACAAAAACAAAAAATTAATAAATAAATATGTTATTGCCACATAATGAACCAAAGCACCTAAAGAAGAGTAGAAGAACAAATAAAAAACAATTTTCCTTTGGTGGTGGCTGAATTTGGCTTAGCAGTAGCTTTTTGTCTCCTCTATTTTAAGAAACTCCAATCTTTAATTGAATCCGAACTACGTCTGCTGTTTTATAATAATCCTTAGGCTTTGTCTAACTCGCTCTCGCATGTTGTCCCCTTTTTGGTAGTAAGTACTGTTTTCCTCATAACATGAGATATAGATATCAAAATCAGTTCTTGTCTGTCCCATTGGAAAGCAAACTCACATGTCTTTATACTGTAATAATTTCAAATTTTAACTCTGAACCATTAACTACCAGTTTGCATCCAAAGTTAGTTTTGTTTCTGCATAATTTTATATATAAGTTGTGTTAAATTTATTTATAAAAGGATATCAGCTAACTTATTATTATATCAACATGCTATAGGAATTTACAAATCCTGCACCTTTTTCCCCTCCATTAAAGAAGGATTTGACATTAGAGTTTAGAGCATAACCAATGTCAAACAACAGAGTACAATAATGAGTGATAACATGGCAAAGCAAAATGGTTAATGGTCAATTGACACTTTGAAAACTTACCAAAGTTCATAATCAAAATAAATGTATGGCAGCCCTAAAAATAAAAAAGTTATAACATAAAGAGATAAACAGAGAAAATATTTTCACTCAATAAGATTATATTAATATAATTTTCAATTTCTATTAGAAGAAAGAATAAAAAAAATAACTTTGAAGCGTTCTCGGTGACAAAGAGTGAACAAAAAATTGAAAGCAAAGCATGCAGCAAGATTACAGACTTAAATCAGCTTTAAGAAACAATATAAAATCAACAAAATAATTGTTAGAGTGCATGGAAAGTGCCAAAATTGTAAAAGGCACATGATCGTTCCCACGCCTTGCCTTAGCACCTAAGCTGCCCCTAGTGGCGCATCAATTACACTGATTCCAAGCAAAGATGAAGAAATGTTGGAAATCTAAGCCAATAACCAGAGCCTGTATGCTTAATATGAGTCAAAACTTTAATCAAAGATAGCTAAGTCTCATGTAAACACATTAGCATATGGAGCTAAGTACAAATCAGACTTTAAAACTGAGAATGCAAAAAACAGTATACCACATAGCACTAACAGTCAAGTAGACACATGTAATTTTAGCAACAGCCAAGGGCTGTAAACAGAAGAAAGCAAAGTATGACTACAAAATCTATACCAACACTTTTCCAATGAATAGAATTGAAACAGCACACAAACACATTCTGCACTACTAGAATTTCATATTTTTAGCATCTAAAATTCTTTTTTTCTTTCCTTTCTTCATAAAGTACTAAGATTCCATTAGCATGAGAAAAAAAGGAACATAGTAATTCAACAATTTCTTACATTTAACTGTAAACAAGATCAAATAACTAACAAAAAATATCAAATCATGTAGGGCTCAAACCACAATGAGTGAAACAAAACTATTTACCACGAGACCTATACTAGAGGAAAAATATGAAAATCACAAAAAACCAAACAAAGTATGGAAGCCGAAGCTTTACATTCACTAGCTTAAAGTATAATAATAACACAAATTAAAAAATAACGGACAACGTAACACTAAACAACAGGAAGACACATGTAATTTCAGCAAGAGTCATGAGCTAAAAACTGAAAAAGTAAAGTATGACCACAAAAGCTATACCAGCACATTTCCTAGTAATAGAATTGAAACAACACACAAATGCACTTCTCTAGTAATGGGATTACAGATTTTTAGCATCTAAAATTTGTTTTCTTTTTCTTTTGCTTCATCATAAAAACAACCCAGATTCCATTATCATGAAAAATTAGAAAGCATACTAATTCAACAATTACTTTCATTTAGTAGTTTACAACTCAAACAACCAACAAATAATATCAAATATGTTTAGATTGAATGTAATTTTAAAAAATAGGTTAACCTAACACTTCTACTTATAGTAATAATTAGGTCATGTACTAATACTACTAGTACAAGTCTAAACTCATTAACAATAAGACTAATAACTTAATAATCCTAATATTAACACTCCCCCTCAAGCTTAAGCTTATTAAACTAAAGCATGTTTCAAGTAGCAAACCTAGCCAAGTACTCAACAACCCATACAAGAAATAAAACAAAATAAACCCAAGTGAAACACCAGCAGGTCATTAAACAGAATGAGTCATGGGATGCACAGTCAAATAGCCCCATGGAGAGGTGAAATCAAGGCAAAAGGGTGAATTAGACAGGTGAAAGGCTATGACCGTCACTATTGAAGTTGAAGTCTCTATCAAAGGTGGCACAAGGAAATGGAGAACATAGCTGGAATGTGAGCATCACTAGTTATTGCAGTGTGTGAGAATGGAGACGGCAACAAGAACTTGCCGAAATTGAGGTATGGTGGAGGAAGAGGCTACAGGCATTAGGTCACAGCAAAGGCAAACACTGTTCAGCAGTGGGCAGCAGGTGTTGAAGGAGTGCACTCACAGAAGACGTTGGATCTAGATGAACAGGGGCTGGACGGCCAGAAATGGGCTGTAGATTCAGCAATTATCAAAGAGTTCATTGAACAAGATAGGGTCTATGACTTCCTTGTGGGATTAAATCCTGAATTTGATCAAGTCAGAATCCGTCATTCGGGAAAACCGTACCATCCTTTAATGAGGTGGTTGTTATTGTACGAAGTGAGGAGAGTAGAAGGAACTTAATGCTGGATACCCCATCCGTTGAAAGTTCAGCCATGATAGCTGAAAATCCTAAGAATGGAGGACACGCAAAGGTGGAAAAGAAAGGGGACTTGTGGTGTACCTACTGTAATAAGCCTCGACATACCAGAGAGAGGTGCTGGAAGCTGAATGGTAAACCTCCTAATCGTGAAGGAGGACAAAAAGGAGTTTTTTCAGGAGGTATATCTCGCAAAAATGGTCAGGCTTATGTAGCTGAAAAGGTTGAAGAAGGTAAACCAGAATCTTCAAACAGTTCTGGGTTAAATAGCTATAACCAAGAAGAGATTGAAAGAATGAGGGCTTTCCTCAACAGTTTGGAGAAACCCACAGGTAAATGCACTTTGGCGTATTCAGGTATGCTTCCAATTTCATTTGGGTTTAATGTCTCAAAAACACTTTCTACTTCCTTCTGGATCTTAGATTCTGGAGCCACAGACCATATGACACCTTCATCTAAATATTTCTCCACATATGACCCCTGTCCCAGTAATAAGAAAATTGCCACTGCTGATGGTACTCTTGTAACAGTGGCTGGTATAGGAGACATACAAATAAACCCTTCCATTATCTTAAGAAATGTTCTTCATGTTCCAAAATTGTCCACAAATCTTGTCTCTATACAGAAACTTACAAAAGACCTATTCTGTAGTGTGATTTTTCAAAGTAATCATTGTGTATTTCAGGACAAGGATTCGGGGAGGACGATTGGACATGCTAGAGAAGGGAATGGTCTTTATTATCTTGAGGAATCAAGTTTGTCCACAACGAAAAAAAATCTTTTGTCTTGCTCATTCATGACCGAATCTGTTCTCACAAATAAAGAGAAAATTTTTCTTTTCCATTGTCGATTAGGACACCCATCTTTTGGAGTCATCAAAATTCTGTTTCCATCTTTGTTTTCTGGGCTGAAAATTGAGAGTCTCCATTGTGAAGTATGTGAAATTGCAAAACACAAGCGTGTACCTTTTCCATTGAATAATAAAAGAAGCACATTTCCTTTTCATCTAGTTCATACTGATGTTTGGGGTCCTTCTTCTATTCCAAGTGTTTCTGGGTTTCGATGGTTTGTGACTTTTATAGATGACTGTACCCGAGTTACTTGGATTTTCCTCCTTAAACACAAATCTGATGTAAGTACAGTTCTCCCCAAATTTTTCTCAATGGTCAAAAATCAATTTGGTGTGAACATCAAAAGAATTAGATCGGATAATGGTAAGGAGTACTTCAATCAAGTTGTTACTCCATTTTGTCAAAAGGAGAGAATAATCCACGAGTCTTCTTGTGTGAAAACACCACAACAAAATGGAATTGCAGAAAGGAAAAACGACCATCTTCTTGACCAAACCCGGGCACTTTTGTTTCAGAAAAATGTTCCAAAGAATCTCTGGGGAGAAGCTGTCCTAACAGCAACATATCTCATTAATCGTTTACCCTCTAGAGTGTTGGAGTTCAAGAGTCCTATGGGTGTGTCTCGTTTGTTCATATCCATAATCAAGATAGGGGTAAACTTGATCCTAGAGCTCTAAAATGTGTCTTTGTTGGGTATTCCATTACTCAGAAGGGATATAAGTGTTATCATCCTCCATCTAAAAAATTCTTTGTGTCCCGGGATGTTACCTTTCATGAAGCACAAGCCTATTTCACTCAACCTTATCTTCAGGGGGAGTCTTAGGGAAGATAAGGGGACTAATCTTGAAACACTTATTCTTCCTGATCTTAATCTTGAAACACTTATTCTTCCTGATTTTGAACCAAATTTTCGTGAGACTGAGTCAGGGGGATTAGTGGAAGAAAAAGGACCTGAAAATGAACCCGAATCAGGGGGAGTAGTAGCTGAAAATGGATCTGAAAATGAAGCATTGATTGAAACCAGATCTGAAATTGATAAGTTTTGAAAGAATTTGGTGTATACAAAAAGACTAAAGGCCATTCCTGAATCAACACATGTCCAAGAGACCAATCCAACTCCTTCAAGTCAGGTAACAAATTCTGATTCACCAGTTTTACAGGATAATTTTTCAGTCTCTCAAAATGAAACAGAAAATCCAAAATCCGAAGATAATCTTGACCTCCCAATTGCCATCAGAAAAGGAATAAGAAAATGCACAAAAAAACCACTATATCCTCTTTCAAATTACCTCTCATTTCAAAAATTCTCACCAACTCATAAAACCTTTCTTGCAAACTTAAACACCATTTCAATTCCCAATAATGTTTTTGAGGCATTGTCTGATAAAAATTGGAAGCTTGCTATGGATACAGAAATGGAGGCATTAGAGAAGAATAAAACATGGGAGTTGGTTACTTTACCAGAAGGGAAGAAACTCGTTGGTTGTAAATGGGTATATACAGTAAAATATAAGGCTGATGGGTCAGTAGAGAGGTACAAAGCCAGGTTGGTTGCTAAAGGTTTCACACAAACCTATGGAATTGATTATGGAGAGACCTTTGCTCCAGTTGCAAAGATGAATACAGTTCGAGTTATACTATCACTTGCTGCCAATTATGGTCAATTACAAAGAATTTGATGTGAAGAATGCTTTCTTACATGGGGAAATAGAGGAGGAAATTTATATGGAGGTCCCACCAGGATACGGGAAAACTGTTTCTGTCAATTCTGTTTTCAGGTTAAAAAAAGCATTATATGGGTTGAAACAATCACCACGGGCATGGTTTGGAAGGTTCACTAAGGCTATGACAGCCTTAGGGTACAAACAGAGTAATGGAGATCACACATTGTTCATTAAACACTCAACTTCAGTGGGAGTGACAGGTTGTTAGTATATGTTGATGATATCATAGTCACTGGAAATGATTGGAAGGAACAAGTAGTCCTAAGTCAACATTTAGCAAAGGAGTTTGAAATAAAAACTCTTGGGAGGCTGAAGTATTTTCTAGGAATTGAGGTGGCTCACTCAAAAAGGGGTATTTTCATATCTCAACAGAAGTATATCATAGATTTGCTCAAGGAAACAAGAAAAACAGCTTGTAAACCTGTGAGTACTCCTATAGATTCAAGCAATAAGTTGGGATGTGGAGATGAAAGTGCATTGGTGGATAAAGAAATGTATCAACGATTGGTTGGGAAATTAATTTACCTTTCCCACACAAGACCAGATATTGCATTTGCTGTGAGTCTGGTTAGTCAATTTATGCACAACCCAAAAGAAGTTCATTTGCAGGCAGTTCATAGGATTTTGCAGTATCTCAAGGGAACTCCAGGAAGAGGAATTTTATTTAAAAGGAATGGGAATGCAACCCTTGAGGCTTATACTGATGCTGATTATGCAGGGTCAATTACTGACCGAAGATCCACTACGGGGTATTGTACATTTCTTGGTGGAAATCTTGTAACTTGGAGGAGTAAAAAGCAGAATGTTGTGGCTCGATCTAGTGCCGAAGCAGAGTTCCGAGCTATGGCACAAGGTATTTGTGAATTACTTTGGCTCAAGATTATCTTAGAAGATTTGAAGATTAAATGGGATGGACCTATGAAGCTTTATTGTGATAATAAGTCAGTAATCAGTATAGCTCATAACCCTGTTCAACATGATCAAACAAAGCACATAGAGGTGGATAGGCACTTTATCAAAGAAAAGCTTGATAGTGGTTTGATTTGTACTCCATATGTACCCTCACAAGGACAACTTGCAGATATTTTCACCAAAGGATTGAGTACGCCTGCTTTTTGAAAGAATGGTGTCCAAGCTGGGAATGGAGAATACCTATTCACCAGCTTGAGGGGGAGTGTTGAAAATTAGGCTTCTGCATTTATTATCTCCTACCCACTCTGTTGAAATATCTCTGACATATCTTTGACATTTATATTTATGTCAGAGTAGTTGTTGAAATATGTATGTCATATTAGTTGTAGTCAAAGATCTTAGCTGTTGTAGCAGCTACAATGGCTGCTTTGTCTAAATAGGGTGGCTGTATAGGAGGCTAAATAGGTTGGCTGTAATCCCTCAATTTTAGGGATTTTGTATTGTACATTTGATTAATATAAACTTATGAGGCTGTGAGACTATCTCTCAAGCCAATTCAGATTTCATTTTCAATTTCCACAACATAACCAATGTCAAACAACAGAATACAAAAATAAGAGTGATAACAAGGCAAAGCAAAATAATTAATGATCAATTGACACTACCAAAATTTGAAATTTTACCAAACTATGACAGCATTGAGTAAAGCAAGATGGACCCATAGTGTGTCCAATTGCAAGCAATTTACCATCTTTCGGATTGCTTTCTTTCATTATGTATTCTATCTGTATAAGTAAAACCATTAAAAAAATCACATAAGGGATATACAACCGGGGAAAGTTTCTTGTAAATAATAGATAAAAGAAAAGGATTACTAATGATGTAATTGTTAATCACTGTCAACAAAATAAAATATGAGTGAAGAGAATATATAGCTTTACAACATCATAAAATGTCACCTCACCGCAGCAGGAGCATCTTACAAG
Source organism: Styphnolobium japonicum (assembly GCA_023212625.1). NCBI lineage: Eukaryota > Viridiplantae > Streptophyta > Magnoliopsida > Fabales > Fabaceae > Styphnolobium > Styphnolobium japonicum. Next base: position 18,185,343 of record JALBWW010000011.1, read on the forward strand.
TAATGATCACTTTGAATACAAACTGGTACTTCATTAAAAACACTTAAAATCTGAAATTTTTGAAGGTCAAAGGCCTACATGTTAGCTTTCAAATGCAACTGAAAGTGTGTGATTCTGACTTGGGCAGCTCATGTTATGCCCAAAAATATACAAGTTGTCACTACATGAGTTCTGCAGAATACAGCACTCACTTTGTGCACAAACTGGTATCAAATGACTAAGGGATGAAATCTAAAAATTTTATAGATGCAAGCCTTCTCCCTTAGCTTCAAAATGCAACAAACAGTGCTTGATTTCAACATGTACAACTCAACTTATGAAGGATACAACAAGTGATGCCAGGCCAAAACAGAATGTGAATTTTCATTTATTTATCCATGTTTAAGCAATTCAAAAATTAAACTCTTAACAAAACATGCAGCATGGTCAAAAGACATATAAAAATTGATGCCCAAATTGTTCTAAACAACAGAAAATCACTAAGACTCATCAACAAACAGACGACTCAAAATCATATCTTCAAAATCCCACAGTACACATCAGCAGATCACAACAGTAAATCAACAAAGAAAAAATAAAGTAAAACAAGAGATTGTTAGGCCATGTTTTCAAACTATTCCTTAATCTGCATTTTATGCTTCCCCGGTCCTCGATAACAAACCCCCAAGTATTAACAATCAGAGTAAGAAACAAAAACTAGACTCAAACTCAAAACACTCACTTTCACAGTTCCTATTAAAGAAAACATTCACTCAATCTCACATCAAGCACAGAATATAGCAACTCTTGCTACACACGCACAAACCATGACTTCATGACTGTTGAGAGAGACAGGCAATCAATGGTTTAGAATGCATAGGTCCTTCCACATCATGACATTAGAAGAACATCTAGCGTGCTAAAAAAAACAGAACTGTAATATTTGAACCTTCTCCAAAGAAAAACATTTCAAGATTAATGAGAACAAAATATGCATTAATTTAAAAACAAATAAGAATCAAAACTTAAACGACACAATGACAAAGCAAACAAGAGGATACAGAGACATACATGATTTACATACTCCACTTAATAGGTCATGCACAACTAAAAATACACATACCTAGGTCAAAGTAAACACCAACATTAGAATTTTGCAACTCTCTTTTCCTATTAACATAAAATATCAAAGAAAATTTCTTTTATCAATATATTCAAATCATAGTACTTGGTGTTCTTTGAATCATCTTGAGAAGCGTTCTTGGAGACACCCAAGATTTAATAGTGCATACAATCATATTGAAGTGGATAAAATAAGAAACCATTACAAACCACACAAACAAAAGCATGGATTTTCATCTAAGAAAGAAATGAGAAAATGATCAATAAAGAGAGAGGAGAGAGAAAAACCTTGTTGTCCCAAAAAAACTAGGAGATCGTAAAGGACACCCTTGAATTTGTCGTAGACAGTTCCTTCCAATGTTCCAACAGCAGATCTCAAAGGCCCGGAGTTCTGGTTTGTGTGCTCATAGAGATTCGCAGCAATCTTCACAAACCCAAGATGCTTTAGTTCTTGATTCTTGGTCGCAACCTTTGAACAAAAGAGATTCACAAATTGGCTATGACGGAACAATGATTAAGATAGCAGCAAAAGAAAACAAAGATAAAGAACATTGCAAACCTTGTTGGTGGCCATTGCAAACTAGCATAGCACCGTGCGATTGCACAGGCCACTTGCTTATGTGCTAATTGTATTAACAATTCACTTGTTCAGACAAAAACATCCCCCTTTTTTGCTAGAGAAGCAACTAATATCATATTAAATGAGGTCGTAAGAAAATAAGAAAAAGAAAGTTGAGAAATGGCAGGAGTAATGCCATGAACAAAAGCATTATCAAGTGTAATGACCATATGAAGCAGGAGTTTTTCCTATATATATATAACTAATTTGATACATAACCAACAACCCATTAAGAATCAACACATGATGCAAACCAACAATTTTTGTACTCAGATTAGATATCCTAATAGTTATTTATTGGGCAATATCATGACAGCATTGCATTGACCTTCCGTGTGAGTCGTATCAACTAGGGAAACAAACCCGTAGTCTGTTCCCTAATCGAGTCTGTAATCGAGCTATGTCTCCTTTTGCTTTAGTTCATTCTGATATTTGGGGTCCAAGTCGTACTGGTTCTCCATTTTCACTAATTTTTATCATGAAATCAAAACTCAGTTTGGTATTTCTATTCGTACTTTCCGCAGTGATAATGCCCGAGAATACCTATCCGAACAGTTTCAAACTTTTATGGCTTCTAATAGCATACTTCACCAAACTTCATGTGCTCACACCCCTCAGTAAAATGGGGTTGCGAAACGTAAAAACCGCCACCTTCTTGTGACAACTCAGACCCTCATGCTTGATAGTAATGTCCCTGTTCGATTTTGGGGGGATGTTGTCCTCACTGCCTGTTACCTTATCAATCATATGCTCAAGTGTGCCTTTCTTGGGTATACTCGGTCCCAAAGGTTATCGTTGCTTCTCTTCGACACTCCAACGATACCTTAAATTAGCCGATGTTACCTTCTTTGAGTCTGTCCTTTCCTTCAGGTCATCTCCCTTACCTACTGAACCTATCTCCACGGTCTTACAGCTTCCTCCTGTTCCTCGTTCCTCACGGTCCACTCCGATCTCTGTAGGGGCCCCTCTTACTCGCCTTCCAAACCTATCGACTTCACCCACATCCACCTTTGGCACCTCTACCTATTGTTGCACCTACTACTGAAGCCATGATAGATTCTTCCCCAGAACCAGCTCCTTTACCTGCTCCTGCACTGCCTTCTGAGCCACACCTTCCCATTACTCTCCCAAAAGGTATATAATCCACTCATAACCCTTCTCCTCATTACATTGCTTTAAGTTATCACCGCATGTCATCTTCGCATTATGCTTGTATTTCTTCTTTGTCGATGCAGCGACTATCCCTAAATCTCCATGTGACCCCTTATCCTACCCCTGGATGGAGACAAGCAATGATTGAAGAAATGTGTGCCCTGCAAAGTAGTGGTACTTGCGAACTGGTTCCTCTCCCCTTAGGAAAATCGGTTGTTGGTTGCAGATGGTTGTTTACCGTTCAAGTTGGCCCTGAGGTAAGATCGATCGCCTCAAGGCGAGACTGATGGCTAAAGGATATACACAGATCTTTGGTCTATATTATAGTGATACTTTCTCTCCCGTGGCCAAAATGGCTTCTATTCGGCTTCTTCTGTCAATTGTCGCCATACTCCACTGACCTCTCCATCAGCTTGACATAAAAAATGCTTTTCTTCATGGTGATCTCGGAGAAGTGTATATGGAGCAACCTCCTGGGTTTTTTGCTCAGGGGGAGTCTTCTGGCCTTGTATGTCGCCTTCATTGGTCTCTTTATGGCCTCAAACAATCTCCTCGAGCATGGTTTGGTACGTTCAGTACCATAGTTCAACAATTTGGTATGACTCGAAGTGAAGCAGACCACTCTGTATTTTATCGCCACACAGCATAGGGATGCATTTATCTGATTGTCTATGTGGACGAGTCATTTCTGGTAGTGATCATCAGGGCATACTTCAGGTAAAAGAACATCTTTCTCACTACTTTCAGACCAAAGACCATGGCAAACTTCGATATTTCTTGGGTATTGAGGTGGCACAATCCAGGGACGGTATAGTAATTTCTCAAAGAAAGTATGCTATGGATATATTTGAAGAGACTCGCTTGTTGAATGCCAAACTAGTTGAATCTCCTATGGATCAAAATGTCAAACTTATACCTGATCAGGGAAAGCCATTATCAGATCCATGAAGATACAGGAGATTATTTGGAAAACTGAACTACCTCACGGTCACCCAACCTGACATTTTTTTTGTTGTCAGTGTGCTTAGTCAATTCTTGAATTTTCCTTGCGAGAGTCATTGGGATGCAGTGATTCATATCCTAAAATATGTTAAGGGAGCACCTACTGACTATTGGATACACAGACTATTGGATACTCTCATGCCGATTAGGCAGACTGTGGTTGCAAGATCAGCAGCAACAGAATACTGAGCCATGGCCCCTGCTACTTGCGAATTCATTTGGTTGAAACAAATTCTTAAAGAACTTTGATTTGGAGAGGATATGCAAATGACACTTATCTGTAACAATCAAGCTGCTTTACACATTGCCTCTAATCCAGTGTTCCACAAAAAGAAAAAACACATTGAGATAGACTGTCATTTTGCTAGGGAGAAACTCCATTCAGGAGATATCACCACTAGCTTTGTCAAATCAAACAACCAACTTGTTGATGTCTTCACTAAATCCCTAAGGGGTCCTAGGATCAGTTATATTTGTAACAAGCTTGGTGCATATGATTTATATGCTCCAGCTTGAGAGGGAGTGTTAGACATATGTATATATTTAGGAGTTGTATTAGTTGTCTAGATTCAATGTATCTAATTTTACTTGTCTACCTATATATATATATATATATATTCACCCTCCTGTGTAGAGTTAACATAAGGGTTCATGCATTTCTCATTTCTACCATTTGAACAGCAACCATATGAAGAAGTTCTTCCAAAAATAAAAATAAAAATAAAAAATAACTAATTTGATACACAACCAAGAACCCATTAATAAAGAAAAATAAAAAATATTTCAATATTCTACTTAGTTAATTTTATTCTTGGCATGTGGTTCCAACATTCTACCAATAAAAAATTATTCAGAGACCAATTTCAAATAACAAAATGATAGTTGTTATTGTTGAAGGCATATTTATATATTTAGCTACAACCAATAAAAGCTAATTCTGAAGTCATACACTCATAGCACAACAACTGTATTTCTTGTCTGTCAAATTTTTAAAAGAACCATGAGCATTGTAGTTTTAAGCCACTCATAGCATGTTAGGGAAAGATTAATTCTTTCTCAAAACAGCTTTTTTTATAAAAAAAAATTTGTTTTCTATCTTGTTAGTTTAAAGTGTGTAAAATTGATTCAAAGTTAAGATTATTTTTCTATAACTAAAAACAACTTTTTTTAAAAAGATGTTATTTTAAGCTTCTAATTATTTGATTTCAGATTATTTCAAAAGTTTTAAGAGAGAAATATCAATTTTGCCTTCAATCAAATAACTTTTTCAATCATTTCATACATCTTTTGGCAATTTAGTACATAAAAGTAATTTTTTTATACAATCCAAAGAAAACTCTTTATCATAAAATCGATTATGAATTAACATATCCAAACATAAATTAATTTTCTCATAATCGATTTTCTTGTAAATCGATTATACACATAATTGATTTTTCACATGATCTTTTTCCCCGACTAATCCAAACACACATCAAGTAATAACTTGTTAATTTTTTTTATCATAAATCATAATTGAATCAATTCAATTAATCGTATAAGTACTGGAAGTACAATGTCACAAAGAAGGCAGCAACACTATATAGCCTAATGGATTCATCAAGAAACAATGAGCTTGAATCAAAATTTCAAAGCTTCTGCTAACAAACAAAACCAAAAAGAAAACAAAAATGGCACACTGGTTGGGAACCTAAACACATCAAGAGATAGAAGACATATGCAAGAAAACTAAATCTCAACGATGGTGACAATAAAATAATAACTTGTATCTCACTATGTCCATAAGTTTTGCTATATTGTCAAAGTCCCAAGACTAACCGTAAATGAAGCATGACAGCCAAGTTTCCTTTACTCATGTTGGTAGGAAACCGTTTCTTATAAGAAATGGTTTTGTTGGTTACTGAAGAAAAAAAATCAAACACCGTCTCAAATAGTTGACATAATCGTTTTTATGAAATATCAGCAAAGAAGATTTTCAAAAAAGCAATATAAGTAGCAAGTAAATGTTTTAATCAGTCCTCAAGCTCATGCACTGGAGGAGACACAACCTATTGAAATAAAAATAAATAAATAAAGACAGGCCTCCTATATTAAGCTTGCATATGTATAAATTTTTGTGCTTCTCTATATGACAATTAGAGTGACAACAATGAAATTGATCAAGCTAGAAATGTGCACAGGTTGTGTTTAATCATGCACAATTGTCACATTCTCAAGAAGTATTCTACAACAACAACAAAGCCCTATCACATTAGGTGGGGTCACTTACATGGATAAAACGACAAAATTAGACTGTATAAAAAAAGATGCAGGAAAACAAAGGACAAAAACAATGCTCTATATAAAAAAAAATGTAGTCAGTCCATGATAGAATACAATTAGAACATTCATGATCCTCATTTTAATAGCTTCCATGAAAATCATGTCTCCAAAATGAAACCATTATGGAAAGTTAACTAACCAAGCTAACAATATATGTCCCTTCCAAACGCCATCACAGCATAATTCAAAGCACTTTCAGCTACGTGATCCTCCATACCAATAGAATTATGAAGGAAAGAAATTGGATTCAAAACTGTGATATCTGAGTCTAGATAGATCCCACAATATATGATAAAACAAAAGAAAATGTGCTTTCTATAATTTATCATTATACTTTGCCCAAGAAATAAAGATCAGAAATACTCAGTTTGCAGCTTACTCCAATTAATACACACCAAAGCTGAAGTAAATACCATCAGCATGTCGAATACATCACAAAATTAATTTACAACTAAGCATTCGCTACCAACTTTTGGTGCAAAGACTCATGGCAAGAAACCGAAAAACATAATAGTAAATGGTATCTTTATGCGGTGTTTTATCCTTCAAAATGCAGCTTGCATCAAATAATTGGTCACATGAATTCGCAGTATATCTCAACAAGCCTAAGATTTCCACACCAAATCTCCATAATACATCGTCTATTCTGTACCATTTAAATTCAGATACCTAACAATGTTACTCTAGATCTCAAAGCAATAAAAGAAAAATTAGTTTTCTAAGCAGGTGATGGCATAAACCATAGCTACCTAGAATAATTAGTTTTTGTCTTAAAGAAATAACAGAAAAAGACAACTGAAGTTGTTATAGATGCAACTTAGAAACTTCTTCCAAGTTTTATGAGCAGGTGATGGCATAGTTTTTGGTGATCCAGATTTTTTTTAAGATAGCGCAACATAGATATTTTTGCCCACAAAGTAATAAATTAACCACATTAAAATTTCAATTAAAACCGTAATGAGAATTTACACACAGATCAAGAGAACCAAAAAATGTCCCTTAGCCTAACCCAGAGAGTCAAATTAAGAAATCCCTTCATGTAACCATTAGCAAGTATCAGATATCCCATAGAGGCTTCTTAGATCTTTCAGAGGAGAATCTTCACACAAACAACCTCCTAACATCATCTCCCATCTCACAATAAACTAAGGGTGAACTTTCCACTGAATGCCTCAAGAAAATATACTAAAAAATCAAACTTTAAACTTTTTTACCATCCAGCTCATTATATCATTCCCCTAGTTTGCACCATACCATACACTCTTCATTCAATTTTCACACCTTGAGAATACCATAATAATTTTCCCCACCTTCAGAATACCATAATAATTTTCCCGCAAATAGATAGAAATCACCAATACAATAGAAATCACAAATAGATAATTTTTAAACTACATAGTATCACCAAAAGAAAACAAACAAAAATGCGAACCGGATGCTTACTTAAAGAACTATGATGTGATGGTTAAAACTAATATCCCCAATAATTTCAGTACGAATAACCAACTCATCTCTGTTAAGAAAGTACTATGCCAAAGTTAAATGGTCTTAAATCCAATTATTTGGCTTTGTTCTCAACGACATCTTCCAACCATTGTGAAACATTTCCAAGCATTTTATGACAAAATGCCAGAAGATGATTTATTAGCATATTATCTATAAAACTAAACAATGATATAAAGAATAACCCAACCCTCTAAGTAGCCATACAACACTTGCAGGCACCTTAGCATGCTCACCCTTAACCAAAAAAAAAAGAACACTGCCTTAATCACATGGACACCCTCTTGAAGGCATTTCTCAATTCTCAAGCTATAATATTCTGTACTTAGGATTTAGTTAAATATGCTAACCCAATTGCATTGAGACCTCCTACTCCAACTGCAACTCCTCCACCTCCCTAATTCCCCAGACCCAGTAACAAAACAAAAACAAAACACACTTGGTAAATAATTAAGGGAAAAGAGAATAAAATAAAATCACTGAAACATTGTAAGGAAATTAAAAATCAACATAAATTACCAAACAATAAATATTCATGCTTCTTTCTCCTTTCAGTTCCACACTTCTTCCTGCAAGGAATGGAATTGAAAAAAATTGCTCCAAAGTAGAAGGACACATCAAGTGCTCACACCAAGAACCTCAAAAAGATAGGTACACAGGAAAGTAATGACCTTTACAAAGATGTAAATAAGCGTACCCAACCTGCGTTTTCTGAACTTGCATTGAACATAACACATCTCTGAAGTCCTTATAATGTCTAATTTTATCAAATGAATAACATCATTTTAAATTCGTATGACTTCCAGAGTTTCATCCCACTGCCATCATTTTCATTAAAAAATTCAATTAAAATAATGATAAAATAGATATGAATTAAAAACTATGTAATTTGTATACTAAATTTATAAAATAAAATATCCTTGACTTGAGGAACCAAAATATTAAAAGTAATTCGACACATATAAAACACAACCCTGAAATAATTTAATCCAATTAAAAAAAGACTACACCTAGATCTACAAACTCAAAATCAAACAATAATTGCACAACAAAAATCCATATTCCATAAGGCTCTCTTTGCCTTACAGAGTGAGGTTAGCAATGAAAATTTTACGATAGGACTAACCCTGGTGATTAATAACAGATAAACAGTAATAAAGACTTCCAAATATTTATAATTAGTGCCATGTAGATCTCTTTTAAGTAGTCCTGGAAAGGCTCATACAATTCATTACTTGATTTTTCAATCAAAGTTATTCCATCATGCACTCACGGGCTTAGTTTATAGTAGCCACTTAAATATAAGATTATAGAGTTCTAATGCGATGTTCTAATGCAGTTAGACAATTAAATGAAACTAAAGCAACAGTACCTTACTGAGCCTGAAGAGCACAATTCAAACCCCAAAAACAAACATCTATCAAATGCCAGAAGCGTAAGAAGCACCTCCCTACACAGAAGGAAATGTAGCACAATAATATTGAATATAAATTTAAAAAATGGTAAATTAAGCGAAAAAAAAAACCAAATACAGGAAAAATTTGCATTAGTTAAATTCAATTATTTTGGAGAAGAGAGTATGAGCGATGTAGAAGATAAAATAACTAAATTCAAACAATTTGCTTTGGTCAGAATATAATTGGCAGAAGTATGATGCTCACCTTCGCAGTGCAACAGACGTATGTGCAGGTACTCCATCGCTACAGTACCTCAGTCGCGTAAAATCTGAAAACAAAAGAATATTTCCCAGAAAAATAGTGAGTCTAACAGTCAAGCTAATCTTTTCATAAGCCAAACAGAATTATTCATAAAGCAAAATGCAGATTAAAAACTCTAAAATGTAGTGCCTGATCCAGTGTTGTTAATCAGAGAAACCAAGGTTGTTTAGTGTTCTAATAATGAAAAATATTTCATTAACGGAAATTTGAGGCTAAGTCAGAAAGAATCTGATAAAATCTTAGCTACATAGAAATAAAAAATGGAAATAATGCAGAATTAGAACAAAAAAAATTAAAAAAATGGAAAAACCTTCGGGCTGACTGCACATAGCATGCGTACTGATCGAAATTCACCCCTTGGGATTGTCTCGGCAAAGCCTTCACTTTGTCAGCTTCCATCAGCCTAGATTGGCGCTCATAAAAAAAAAAAGGCAACAAATTTGTGACTTTTTTCACCCAACATTAAAACCCGGATAAAAAGAAATGGAGATTTTCAATTTTCAAACCAAAAATAAGGAAACCTCACCGTGCAAAGACTGCAATGGGTGTGGGTCTCCGCTTCTGATCCACTTGCGGTGCTGGTTGGGGTAAGAGATAGGTCAATGCCATGGCTTCTCTGGTTGAGAAAGGAATGGCTTCAAGCAAAGGCTGCGACTTGGTCTTGTAGTCAATCTCGTCACCTTTGTCACCAAAGAACCTTTTGCTCACCCTTATGCCTCCTCCTTCCTCACCCCTTAATCTTCCACCTCTTTGGCCCTTCTTTTGCATAATGGAATGCAAAGATGGAGATGGCACACGATTGAGAATGAAAGAATAGGTAGGTGAGAGGAAAGCCATTCAAAATTCAAAACAATGCATTTAATGAAGAGGTCCCATTTTCAAATTCTCAAAACAAGAGCTCCTGTATTGGTAGAGCAAAATGTCCATTCAACAAAGAAATGACTTAAAAAGAGTAAATAACAGAGGGAGGGCATCGGAGAGTGTGGGTAAAATGGTAACATTCTGTCATGAGGGAAATTACTGAAACAGACTTCATTTTGAGCAGGAAAATAGCTCGTGAGGAGCTGACCCGTGGAAAGGTAGCAGGTAGAACTCTTCTTGCATTGCATAATGCAATAGATTCTCCAGTTTTACTGGCTAGATTATTTTCAATTTTGATTTTACAAAAGGTTTTATTGGAAGCAAACGTCTATTAAAAGCAGGACTCTCTAGGTGATACTTATTCTTTATTGCCAAGTTGCTTAGAACCCCTTAACTGGCATATGTGATGTGACAAACCTTCACACATGAGATCCTAACAAAATGCATTGAATATATCTTGGAATCATACATTTATAAATATAAGTAAAATGAAAAAAAAAAGTTAGATATAAGCTCAATTAAGCATACTATTTACATGCTTTATATTTAAGGATTAAATTAAAGTAGCAATCTTACAGAAAAGTAAGAATGCCCAAAAGGGTCAATCAGAGTACAATGCTATTTTATTAATGATTAATATATTTGTGTGTCAATGTGTATGTGCTCTGTAGTTCATCACTTATCTTCAGTTCAAATCTTTAATACAGCAAGTACAACAAATTGACACAGATTTCACATTACTTGAAATGCAAGGTTTTACACAAATGGTAAGCAAGAGATGACACACTGAAATGAAAAACCACATAAGTTTGACCACAAACATGGATCAAATAATCACACAACCTAGTAACTAAAATTGAGCATTTTTGCGCCAGGAGCAACATTGCTAACCTTGGACCATAGGGTGCTCCTTCATTCTAGTGGCACTAGAGCACCACCAAGCGAGTACAAAATGGTCTCAGCGGTCTCAGCAGACAGGGGCATTCATGAAATTTTGGGGAACCTTTTCTAAACCTCACTATCTTCCAAACCCAAGCCCTAACCTGTTCCTTATAATTTCTCTTCATTATTTTAAACTCACCAGATTATCAGTAATAGCATATAGCTATTGAATTTCAATCTTAGGCGTTAAAGCTAACCTGTTCTCTCATTAAACACAATAAAGCATTGGCTACTTTCATCAAATAACTTGCAAAAACAAAAAAGGATCTAACTTATTAATAAAATATCTTGGCAGTGTTTATCTACACAAATATATAGAAATGGAACAATTAACAAATTTTGCTAACAATTGGTCAAAATCAATGTTGAAGTTAGGTCTGCAACAACAATGGAACAGGCTGTGAGGTAGAATTATATATGCTAGAACAATTATTCGACATCATGAACTAAAATTTTACATGTTTAAAATTGACATAATATCATTAACAATATCATGCTAAAGAACTATTAATAGTAATCATAAAGCCTATCTTTAACTGTAGATTTTATACTTGTGCAATCACACAAAAGAAGGTGTCTTATACTTTGATCAAAGACCTTGAAAAAGAAAATTATTACCAAGTAGATGGGCAAACCAATGCAAACCTCTTTTTCAGGTTAGCATATCTTCGCTTGCATGAATTTCGATGTAAACCTTTCCTTTAATCATATCAATCTATATATATATTTGAAATATAAGGAAGCAACTCATTCAACATCTCATTATGACTTTTGTATTAAGAATGAAACTGTAAATAAACATTGGACTGATAAGAATCATAATTTAAAATACGATCTCAGCTTTTCTCTATAACTCTAATGTATATGAAATAATTAAAATTTCAAATGAGTAATTCTAAAACTAAAGAATTGATGAAAATAAGGTGGTGACATGGGGAAAAATTTCAAGGAACTAATTTAACTCAACCAAAATAAGAAATAAGGTGACAGATATAGCAAACTTACTACATATACAAAGATTTGACTTTCAAAGTCAGAAGATAGCATCCCAACAAAGCCGTTTTCACTGCAAAAAAAAAGGATCAATTTTATAGATGATAGATGATAGATGATATGCTATAAGTAATTATAAATAAAAAAACAACTACTAGGTAAACAATCGGGCGGGAAAATTAAGGTGGATAGGGCCCTGTTTTTATGTTATAATGGATAATACAAGTAAAGACAGAAATTTCAAACAAATGATCAGGACTCAAAAATCAGTAGCTATTGTTTGAACACTTATACATGTAGATTGGGATTCAACATCAAGACACGTGTCAGTAGAACAAATTATTGACCTCATCCATCACATGTTTAAATATTGTATTCAATAGTAGAACATCCAAAAACAAGAAAACAATAAAATAACATTGATTGACCGAAAAAACAATGATGAATAAAAGATGGCAGAGGTAGGAATTATAGAAAAAATACAGAATAAAATAATCATACCAATGTTGAAAAATAGTCTCCGCCTTCTCTAAGGCTACATTCAATAAATATCATGCTTGAATTCCATATGACTGCCTTATTTTGCAATTTATTGCAAAAATAGTATTGAAAAAACATCTATGTAACTGCATAAGATACCAGATAAATATTAGTTAAATTACATTCAACGAATTTAAAAAGAAAAAAAAATTAACTTGCAATAGATTCAAAGAATAAAAAAAAAAATTACTTGCAATTTATTAAATGCTTGTCCAAGTGAGTTTTTCTCCTAGTTACGTACTTCAAGTTCAAATGAAGAGAATGACTTCAAAGGTTGTACCCAAATAATTAATTATTATTGTATCGCTCTTTCTTCAAGTGAAGAAACATAAAAAAGCATATTATAGGGCGCTAGCAGGCATCCTGGGTATATATATATATAATGTAGCCAGCAGCACTCATAAGTCCAAATTTATATTTTATAGTGCCTGTCTTTATAAACAATAGTAATTTATAGTTTTAAATTATTAATTGTATAATTTTATAGTCTTACATAGCTTAAATATGTTTGGTAGTAACCCACTTTCATGGCAGACCCCCCACTCAGGATTTCATAAAAATAAACGTTGATGCAGCTTTTCAAAGAAAGAGAGCCTCCAAACTTCTTTAGTTGTGGAGTTGTAAGGGAACACAGACTCACACAAGTGACTTGTTAATGAATAGCTAGAAAGACTTATGCTAACTCAACTTTAATAGTCGCCATTAGTACTTAGAATATCATTTCCAACTTTCAAAATCATATCTTCCACTGGATCGCTTCATAACAAAACAAAGACGCCTCAAAAGGTTGTGAAATAATAACAACATTAAGGGAACAGCTTAACGGTAAACGAGGCTATCATTATTAAACAAAATTTATAACAAAAGACGAACAATATTAAATGGAATGGAGGAAAAAACAACATCAAGAAGATGGGATGAGAAATTCTTACCTAACAAATCTAATACCCATTTAAAAATGCTTGAGAAAATGCTTAGCTCAAATTTGATAAAGAAGAAGCGTAAAAGAAAAATATTGAGATTGAGAGAGAGAAAGTGCGTGTGAGAGAGACAGAGTGCATGAGTGAGAGATATAGAAGGGAAAAAGAAAAACTACCTTCATTTCTTGGTCTCAACCTTTTCCTGAACAAAGAAGATTCACAAATTGGTAAGGACGATAGAAAGATAAGATCGCCGCAAAAGAAAACAAAGAAGATTAAGAACATTGCAAACCTTATTGGTGGCCATTGCTTCCTCTGTCTTGAAGCTTGCAACATCCCAATAAGCTTTTCTTCGATGCCTTCTCAAACATCTTTATCTTTACTATTTCTTTTGAATCAAGCAGAGAAAACCAGAAACCTCTTAGATTGAACCCTAATTTTCACAAGTTTGCACAAAGGGCGTAATAATACATGCCGCCACCAAGGATTTATGCAGAAATGGCTTCACTTTAAATGCAAACAGGTACTTCATGAAAAAAGACTTAAAATCTGAAATTTTTGCAGGTCAAAGGCCTACATGTTAGCTTTCAGATGCAACTGAAAGTGTGTGATTCCAAATTGTGTAGCTGATGTTCTGCCCAAAAATACACAAGCTTCCAGCAAATGAGTTCAGCAACATATATCACTCACATAGGGCACAAACTGGTATCAAATAACTAAGGGATTAAATCTGAAAATTTTATTGATGCACGCCTTCTACCTTAGCTTCACAATGCAACAAACAGTGCTTGATTTAAACATGTACAACTCAAGTTATGAAGGAGACAACAGGTGCTGCCAAATCAAAATAGTATGCGGATTTTCAATTACTTATGCATGTTTAAGCAATTCAGAACTTTAACTCTTAACAAAACATGCATACCTACGAAACATTTAAAAATCAATGCCCAAAATGTTCTAAACAGTAGAAAATCAACACTAAGACTCATCAACAAACAAAGCACTCAAACATATATCTTCAAAATGGCTCACACCATCAATTTCTGTTGGAAACATTGATTTAAAACCCTCACACACATCAGCAGATCACAGCAGTACATCAGCAAAAAAAAAAAAGAGTAAAACAAGAGATTGTTCAGCACATGTTTTAGATCTATTCCCTAATATGCATTTTATGCTTCCCGAAATGAGACACCCAAGTATTAAACATCAGAATAAGAAACATAGAAACCAAAGTCAAACTCAAAACACTCACTTTCACAATTCTTATAAAAGAAAACATTCAACCAATCTCACATCAAGCACAGAATACAGCAACACTTGCTAAATGCACAAACCATGACTTCATGACTAAGGAGAGATGCCGGCAATCAAAAGTTTAGTATACACAGTACCTTCAATATCATGACATTAGAAGAGCGTCTAACATGCTAAAAAGAACAGAATGTGCTTATTTGAATCTTCTCCAAAGACAAACATTTCAAGATTAACAAACAAAATATGCATTAATTTAAAAATAGATAATAATCAAAACTTAAACCAAACAATAGAGACATAAATGATTTACATACTCCACTTTACAAGTCGTGCACAACTAAAAATATACCAATCTTAAGTCAAAGTAAACACCATCATTAGAATTTTGCAGCTCTCTTTTCCTATTAACATAAAACGCCAAAGAAAATTACTTTTATAAATATATTCAAATAATAGTATATGGGGTTCTTGGAATCATCCTGAGAAGCGTTCTTGGAGACGCCCAAGATTTCATAGTGCATCCAATCATATTAAAATGAGAAAAACAAGAAACCATTACAAACCACACAAACAAAAGCATGGATTTTCATCTAAGAAAGAAATGAGAAAATGATCAATAAAGAGAAAGGAGAGAGAAAAACCTTGTTGTCCACAAAAAACTAGGAAATGGTAAGGGACACCCTTCAATTTGTCGTAGACAGTGCCTTCCACCGTTCCAATAGCAGATCTCAAAGGCCTGGAGTTCTGTTTTGCATGCTCGTAGAGTTTCACAACAATCTTCACAAACCCAAGATGCTTTAGTTCTTGATTCTTGGTCTCAACCTCAATCAGAACAAATAAGATTCACAAATTGGCTACGATGGTACATTGATTAAGATCGCCGCAAAAGAAAAACAAAGAAGATTAAGAACATTGCAAACATAGTTGGTGGCCATTACAAACTAGCAAAGTAATTCGTATGATTGCACGAGCCACATGCTTATGTGCTTATTTTACTAACAATTCACTTGTTCAAACAAAAACATCCACCTTTTTTTGCTAGAGAAGCAATTAATATCATATTAAATGATGTCGTAAAAAAAATAAGAAAAAGAAAGTAATGCCATGAACAAAAGCATTATCAAGTGTAGTGACCATATGAAGCGTATGTTTTTCCTATAAAAAATAATTAATTTGTTGCACAGCCAACAACCCATTAAGAATGAACACATGATGCAAACCAACCATTTTTGTACTCAGATAAGATATCCTAATAGTTATTTATTGGGCGATATCATGACAGCATTGCATTGACCTTTGAAGGTAAATACGCAGCCTCCTACATATCAAATATACAACAAATAGTTCAATATTCTACTTGGTTGATTTAATATAGTTAATTTTAGTCTTGGCATGTGGCTCCAAAGAACCAAAGAATAAAAACTATTCGAGAGACCAATTTCAAATAACAAAATAATAGTTGTTATTGTTGAAGGCATATTTATATATTTAGCTACAACCAATCATAAAGTCATATACTCATCTCACAAATTTTGAAAAGAACCATGAGCATTGTATTTTTAAGCAACTAAGTAATACCTTGTAAATTTTTTATCGTAATTGGAATCAATACAATCAATCGGATAGGTAATTGAAGTACAATGTCACGAAAAATCCTCAATAAAACATAATAATTAATTTCCTTTTTATTTGATGTACCTTAAAGTAACAAGGATTAACTAATATCTCCACTACTTCACAACCATCAGCTTCCCATTCAAGGGACTGTCCTAAGCTACATATTAGAAAGGCAATGAGCACTAAGCTAGTTAATGCAATCGATGTATTATGGCACAAAATTTATGCATACACTTGAAAGAAAAACCTAATGACCGTGGAAAGAACAATTCTCATTGGGAAATAGCATAAATATGTAAGAATATTCCAAGCAATAAAGCTTAGCCACCGTAAGTACCAAAAAATTAACTACAATATAACTTCACTCCACCATCGGAACACTACAAACCATGATCAACGTTTTTTAGATGCACTTGAAACTCGCTAAACTCGTATAATATCCAAAAAGATAGTGGTGTAAAAATTTAACAGAGAATAGAAAAGAAGGTAAAAGTAAGCATCCATGACAACCAATTTAACAATCAAAGAAGAAAGTTTTTAAGATACTCATCAAAAATAACAATAGGTAAACTAATTGAAATGGTTTATACCGCGATATATAACCCAAAAGACAAATGAGTGGGAAAAAATCATGAGCACATACCCAATATAATGTCACCACAAAAGAACTTGAAATTTTAAAATACCATTGTCCAATTTATGCATGCCACGAATATAATGTCAAGAGAGAACATACCCATTCAATTTGAAGTTTTATAAGAGGAATGAGAATAACTGCTAATAAACAAAAAACCTATTTTGTCAATAATTTAAATTCAAAGTGTTCAAATTTTTTAGGTCTAAACTTATAAGTTTTCAATTACCAAGCAATGGTATTCCCATATAACAATAAAATGTAAACATATATAATAAATAGTTTGATACATATATAAAGAATCATAGTTGGCTACTTGGCTAGTTACTTACTTCGACCAAATGCCACCACCATTCCTTTGTATTTACCTTCACATGTCCTTTTGTGAAATTTCTTTCCATCACCAGGCCAAATAAAATTTAACAAAACAAATAGCATTATATTCATATCTACAATATAAATTTATTTGAATAACAATAATAAGTTCGTACATTTATAAAACAACTCGAGATCAAATTATGCTAATAAACATCGAAGATTAAATAAAGCTCCTACAATTATACTTTCAAATCATAAGTGAAAGTCAGTAGGTCTTCTTCCAAAACATACGATTGTCGCATCACTATAATTATTTCATTATTCTTTAGAACAAAGTCATTAACATTTTGCAATTGAAGGACAACTACTCAGTCATCATACACCGAAAGAAAAAGACGTCATGAATGACTGACAAGGAAGCAAGTGATCATACTTCTTGGTAGCTTAAACAAAAGTTAACATCGATATCAAGCTGAAAGAATTGTGGGACAAAGGAAAGTAACTTCTACCAACCATGAATAAAAGTAATGTCAAATAAGCAGAAAACTGAATAATTGATGAGCATACATTAGCCCAATGAAATCATGAAGTTAAAAACATACTTGGAGAACCATCATAGTCACTCCCCAGAAATCTATAACTCAAATAGTCAGCAAGAAATGTCCATATTAACTTTATTCGTGCAAAAGGGCCAATTCATATAGTGGTATCTCCATACTTTTCCCTTTATAGAAATGACAAACCAACATCACTTTCAACATATGACCAAAACCATTGCCATGATAATTATCCCCACGAAAAGCCTTCACCTAAGCACTTCCATTGCAAGAAATCTACAAAAAATTGCCAAATTTTAAGGCAAGTTGACTTAGAATGACTAAACTCAAGCATCTCATATTTTGTTTTGAACCTAAGGATTTTGTTAAGAAATGTAAGAAATTGCAACTATGGAAACATATATGAACTGATATCTAATAATTTCACACAATCACATAAAGAATGATGTTCAATTGATCCACGACACGAGAAATTCCATCTTGACACCGCTCGCTAAAAACATACCGCAATTTTGAATAAAAATATACATAAGAAATTTTTTCCGCTCCTTATCTTGAATATTTAAAGGAAGAGGCATTCTTCAGTCATAGCAGAGCACAAGCATGACATCTTTAAGAATGAAGAGAGTTGGGAATGAAAGAGAGAAAAGCTCTCAGTTGAGATACTTAATAACAAAAATAATTTCTGCACTTGTTTATCAAATGAACAGGTAAAGAACAATAATACGTAGAAATGCAAAAGTTTGTCACCTACATATCTTGGAGGGATGCACTTCCCACTTAGCAAACCTAGAAGATCTTTACCAAAGCTGTAAATGACACTTTCAAGGGTGACCCTTCCTAACAGCACATAGGAGATAAATTGTGTGTGTATAATAAATCATTTATAATAAAGATAGCAGGAAAGTTGCTCACACAACATATTTAATGAAATTCCCATCATAAATCAAACTAAATTTTGAGTAGGTCGGGGAAAAGAAAAAGCTAGCAAAAGAAGGCAAGGCACCTAGAACAGTAGTAATCATTTCATAAATACCCATGCATGTATGGTAGATTTCTCGCTTATAAGCGTTTTCATCCCCGTTGTTCTCAATTAAACCAAAACATGACAGATGTGAATCATTAAGACCTTCTCACCATGGTGTTCATAAGAAGGCAATAGGCAAAAGGATAGTGCCTGACCCGTGCTATTTACATTCCAATTTCATTTATATGTTCATCCCAGTAATTATGACAAAAACAGATTAAGCAATTGCTCGCACCGATGACATTTAGAATCCAGTTTCACCATCTAGTCAATAGAAGAAGATGGAATCAAAATCAACTTTCAAGACAGAAGTCTTCCAAGAAAGGAATGGACATTATGCTAACTATCTGCTAACAGAATAAGTACTAATATTTTATGAGGATTTTAAGTTGTTATATTCCAATTTATTCAATAAAAAATAACGCCAAACATTTAACCATTGTAGGGGATATATATTCAAGCATACATATTAGCAATGCATACAATATATCCATTTACCTACACACTTTATTCTTTGTGATCGACAAAGGAGAATATTCAAGGAGTGTAAATATAGTACCACCTAAGCAATTTTTAAGAACAGGATTTATACTTTGCAAGTGGCTAGCAACATTTTCTCTGGTTAACCACGCAACATTCAGCAAATCTAATATTTTCTTGGGACCAACTACAAAACAGAAATTATATGATGCAAATATTCCTATAAATGAAAGCTAAGATGATGGTCATATTCTCAAATAGATTATGCACAAAGAATTCACACTTTTGTTCATTGAAGCCATATCTTCTACAGCAGACAGATTTATTGAAGTCACAATGATGATTCAAATGAAGACTTTGTAGAGAACATCAAATCCAATATGATTCACTGCTTTAACAAACTATGTCCCAAGTAATTTACACAGATACTGACCTGTTAGAAATTATATGCTACGCCACAACATTTCTAATAATTATGATATTAATTCACCAAAATTTGCTATAGGTAACCTAAGTCAAAGATGTCGTTTGAAATCCTATTTTCATGCTTACACTTAGAAAATTTTCCATAGACAAACCAATTGCTTAATGTCTACATATATACATGCACAAAAAAATAGACAAAAAGGAATGGGTAAAGCAACTTGACAGAGATTTCGTTAACTATATACCTTACAATCAAAGAAAGAAGAAGGTCAAGGAATCATGGAGGCTAGACTCACGTACTCGGCATGTATTGGTGACCCCTTTCCTGTGCCTAAGTTGAGGACTTTCATTTAATAACATAATCTTGACACTTGCTTATATCTGTAAGTTCGGACCCTTGGAATGTCCAAAAATTCCTTATATAAGACACCCTTATCACATCATGGTATGAAGACCTCTATATCTTTGAAAGATAATTTAAAAAAATAGAAGTAAAAAAAGCCATCGTTGAATATTATCCCAATTATTTATTCTAGCTAAAAGAAAATAACAACATTCTAAATTTCCAATATAATAAATAATCCATCTCATAGGGTTACCCAATTGGCATTTAAATTGACAATAATCAATTCTTGATGGGAAGAAAATTGAAAGTGCATAGAATTGGATCAAATTGAGTCATAGCTCTGTGGTCTTCGTGGGAAGCCGACAGATAGTGGGAACTCGTGTGGACTTTGGATTGAAAGTAGATGCTTGTTTCGAGAGTTACCTCACCATGGCGGCCACTTGTTCTCTCTCTTCCTTTTCTCTAACATCTTCTTCATCGAGACCTCCTATCCCAACCCGCACCTCCTCCACCTCACAAAGAAACGTACTCCAATTTAATGAAAAACAATAGCAAGCCAAGTTTAAAATGTAAATCAAGATATTTAAGTACCAAAGTTGACTTCATAATGTCTTTTGGATGATCATAGCTATTTTTTCTTCAAAACATGTAGTTTTATTTGGCAACCAAATTATGAACAACTAAGTAAAAATAATAATCTGAAACTTGAATCAATTTAGGATAGATACTACTTCCAGTAATAATACTTGTTGAGCTACATGTACCCTCTCAATTAGTACATTGAAAGTTACAATCATGTTAACCATATGTTTATGATAAAGTTTGCAGAACATATGAATCCACATATGCAATTGGGCCAAACTTGTACAAAGAAAATGAAAAACCCATAATAAAACAAACATCCAAACAGCAGAGCTCAAGAATTTAAGTTGGTCCATGGCCCGAGTAGTTGACAGTTAAGTTATTCAATACTCGTTATAAAATGTCTTAAATTTTTTTGGCCAAAAATAAGTATGCTACTCAAACCCAAAATGCCACTAAAAACTGCACTGTGAACTATGATACAATGTGGCAATATAATCTTGCAACAAATATAATAAAACTGGATCAAGTGTTAAAAGAAAATATACAGAAACAGTGATCTTTATTCCTCCTTTCTGTATCTGATATCAATATGATAATCGCAATGTATGGGTATTAGCATACAAGAATGACAAGATTACAAGAATTCCCTTCGACATTCGAGAGGTCCCAAGTCTCTCCCCTTCCTCACTTCCCAAACTAACCCAATGCCCTTTCGCTTGGTTCAACCAACTATTTATAATGTTCTACTCTAGTCCGACTAAGTCCAACCTTAATGGGTTTATTCCCCTAACATACACCTTGTTTATTAAACAAGACCTAACAATACTCCCCTCAAAAGATTCCCTTGTCCTCAAGGTGAAGGTTCAGTCGTGGTCCTAGGACAAAGACAGAGGGAAACTTCTACCTGGGGTCCCATTGCTTGAAGCATAATGACCGAAAGTTATGCTTGAAGCAAAAGAATTGCCACCAGGGTCCCACCGACCTTCCACAATTTCCACAACTAGAAACAAAGAAGAAGATAACAGTGGAAGACACTATGCCTTGATGAAATCGCCTCGCCAAAATCCACCAATGCAAATTCTTCCCCATAATCAAGAAGACGACTCAACCTCTCGCAATTATGACAGCTGGATGGTAATCATGTCCCAACAAAGAAACTGCTCAAGAACTTCAAAGAATGGTTTTGAAACGAACCTCCTTTCTCCCGAAACTCACAAATTTCTTACATAAGCAAGCATTAAAAACTCAAACTGAACTTGAAATGATGTCATGGCTTCACCGGGCTTAATCGAAGGGAAATGACAGATCTTTCGAAATCCTTGCACCTTCTCCGCTGGGCCAACTTTGTTGTTCCATGGTCGTTAGCAAACAAATTACCATTCCTCGAACGTGGACGCCATTGCGCTCCGTAATGACGGTTCATTAACTCGACTCATGAGTCTCATTGGTCGTAAACCCGCCCCTATTTCTCGCTTTAGCATAAAACTTTATAACACAATTTTCTTTGTCAAGACATCCTATTTCTTGTTTCTACATGAGCTCTAAGTATTTTCTCCAATTCTTGTTGGATTCTTTGGCTAGTGGAGGGAATCGTATAGGGATTTGATGCAACCTCGAACTTTTGGATGCAATATGAAATTCTCATTGGTCAATGGACGAACTCTTCCCCAATAGAGCATCGACGGCAACGAATTCCATGATGCCCAACTAAACCGATGGTCGTTGGTCTCTCCCGCTGCCTCTTGTTCCTTCCACCTAGGTGAGGGCTCTTTTTCGTGGTGCTTGTCCCCTGAAATGTTGTGGTTGGAAATATGGAGGTCGCCGTTGCACCATCCCACTCAATCTCAACCATGTTGCCGGATCATAGCCCAAGGTCTAATCCAAAGGCCTCCTATGGGTTGGGTCATCCTTGGGCTGGTTTTCTTGTTTTGGGACATCATAGCTCCTTTCCAAATGACCCGCCTACTCTCTCTTCAATGAGTTGGATTAGGCCCATTAAGTCAAAAAAGAACCCAACATTTGCCATTTCCGCTTTATCTTCATCTCTTCACTGTGTCACGCATGGTTTCTCCCTCTATCTCCCCCTCTTCACATCGCCACCAAACGTAGTCCTCGATGCGCTTGCCTTCTCGCCTCGAAAAACCACATGACGACAAAGTGGGTGGTCTCCTCCACAAGAATAATCTCCTCCTCGGGATTCCTCTACATTCTCAGTGCACCAGTATTTGCCTTCACCAAATCTCACGATCTTCTCTCTTCTAATAGTCTCTCCTATCTCTCTCTCTCGATTCCCTTGTTCTCAACCGCAAGTTGAATCCTTTAATGGGCTCGAAACCATGGATTCTTGATAAACCTCCAATTTTCCAATATTTTCTTCATGAATGGAGGAGGATTGAGATGCCAAGATTTTTATCACTCTTGTTTCCTACATCACATCTCTTTTCTCCTTCCTCGCTTGGAAATGTTGCAAAAACGCCTCACAAATCCAAGTGTCCCATGAGATCTTCGTGGTTCTGGGATCCCCACCCATAAAGCCAATCGAGTGCCCTTCCATCCAAGCCTAAGGTCACATGGCAGATAGCTTCTCAAAAGTCTCCGGAATTTGGTCGATGAGACAAGATTCTCTCAACCTTGTAAATCCAGCCATATGGACACTCTCCGATGAAGGAAGGAATCTCCATCTTCCATTTTCAGTTGGTACTATAGCTCCAAAGATCCGGAGCTCTGATACCAATTAATAGAACTGGATCAAGAATTACAAGAAAATATACTTAGTAAATGCAATGCTGATCTTTATTCCTCCTTTCTCAGTATCTCGGATATCAATATGATAATCGAACATACGGGTATTAGCATACAAGAAATGACAAGATTACAAGAATTCCCTTCGCATATCTCGAGAGGTCCCAAGTCTCTCCCTTCCTCACTTCCCAAACTAACCCAATGCCCTTTTGAGTTGGTTCAACCAACTATTTATAATGTTCTCACGCTAGTTTGACTAAGTAAAACCTTAATGGGTTTATTCCCCCTAACATACACTTTGTTTATTAAAGGGTACCTAACATAATATAACTACGTAGATATTCATTTTACCAATGAACTAAGAACTGAACTTGTAGATATTATTATATAAGTAAAAAAGATACCCCGCAAATCAACATGTTTTGGCTTTTGTTGCGTGGAAGATGCTTGTCTCTATCAAAGATTGTATGAACCGCATTGCAAGGGTGCTAAGTAGTGTAAAGTCAAACAGCTTAATCCCATCATTTTTCACAATATTAACTCAACCATTGTGTCATTAGTTCAAGAAACAAAAATACAAGAAAGGTAAATTCGAAACAAATTTATTGAGAATATTTAGAGCAGACTCCACAACCTTTAATAATATCATAACACAATACATTTCAAAGTCCGTATGCAATCTGCGCTTAAATGATGTACAATCATAAACAAGCTCGTTTTTTGTAAGAATAATCAAAGAAAGAAAATAGGAAAAAAATAAGAAAGTGGGTGTCAAGGATCTTTTGCTCTTTTGTTCTTTTCGTTGAGCCACTTCTTGGACTTCTGGTGGGCTCTCCTTGAGGCTTTGCAAGTATCACATAACTCGGTCACTAGAAGATTAACATTCATGACAAAACAAGTTTAAGATTCATTTTTTGACACTACAAACCATGATAAACATTTTTTTAGATGCACTTGAAACTCATAAACACAGTATAATATCCAAAAGATATGGTACAAAAATTAACAGAGAATAGAAAAGAAGGTAAAGTTAAGCATCCCATGACAACCATTTCAACAATCAAAGAAGAAAGACAAGCTTTTAAGATACTCATCAAATAACAATAGGTAAACTAATAGAAATCTGGTTTATACATGCAAGATATAACCCGAAACGCAAAAGAGTGAAAAAAATTGTAAGAGCACATTCCCAATATAATATCACCACAAAAGAACTTGAATTTTTTAAAATTCCAATGTCCAATTTATGTCTCAGCCACGAATATAATGTCAAGAGAGAGCATACCCATTCAATTTGAAGTTTTATAAGAGGGAACGAAAATAACTGCTCGGCGCTTTAAGCATTACAAAGGTTATGTCCTTTAGCTTTGGGTGAACTATATGAAACCAAGATAATTTAAAACAACTCAATGCAAGGTATATAACATGACATGCTTACACTTCAAAAACAAATAATATTAGACCAATAAATGGTGACTCAAAGCTCCGAAGGTGTTCAACTTGTGATTATGAAATTGAACTCATGGCATTAAATTATTATTATTTCAAAGAAATGATTTTTCTAAATTTTTTTGTTATCCAAATATGGAAAATAATTATTTTTTTTTTATTTTCACTCGTGAATCAATGGGAGGGCTAAAGGAATGAGAAGAATAGCTTTTTTGGTCGATATGGACTCCAAATTTCTATCATCGTAATTCATAACTTTGTACTATTTTTTTATTTTGATAGACTATCGAAGAATATCAACTTCGTGTTTGTACAACGTACATAATTTTAATTTATCGCTTGATCTCCAAAAATCTTTTTCAACAAATGCATAAGGCAATTAGACTCATACCGTATCGTGCACATATCAACATAAAATAGTATGAGGTAAATCCAAAATTGTTGACAAGCATACCTTCTAAAGTATAAATTTTGAAAACTTGAAGTAATAAGAAATGTGACAAATAAATAATTTAAGCAACTCAGCAATTGGGAAATTATATTTGAGGATCCTTTGAGAATTTTTCTTTTCTACTTTAGGCACCATATGCTCTATATAACTCCGTCATCATATATATGGATTCACAAAGTTTTTCTTTTACCCGAGAGGACGAGAAAGCAAAGACATTGGTCAGTTTTCATCTAACAAATCTACGTAAAAGAAAAATTGAATAAATGGAAAAAGTTAGGAGTTTTACGTCTAAGAAATTCCCATCAAATGCAGCTTAAGCCTCATGGATTCTCGCTTTCTATAAATTTTGGGTACTCTCTCTCTCATACTCATGCTTGGAATGCATCGTAGGTATTGTGACTCGTGCATTATAAAATGGCATTGTCAAAGGTTAGTGTAAATGCAAAAGCAAGATTGTGAGAAATAAATTTATGATTGTTAAAGGTTGCTCAATGGTCGGATTTAATGCCTTATATTTAAATTTGGGGAATTAATTTGGAATATTATTTTAAAATAAACTAGTGGAGCACGGTCGCTTAAATAAATGAGCTATAGTCAATTTGATATTTGTAATGACCTTATAATAATTTTAATAAATCATTGTAAGTTTACAAATGTCTATAGACAATTAATTTAAAATTATGAATATTAAAGCCTATATTAATTTATTGAATATGAAAATGAAATTAGAACTAAAAGGGACAAATGCCTTAGCATGAGTGGGAGGAGGATTCTCTGGTATGATACCGTAAGGGGAAAACGTGAATCTCAGAGTGGGAGAAGGAGAGGGAGAGAGGTAAAGAAGAAAATTGGAGGCATAGGAAGCGGCTCTTTTGGTCGGGAAGAGAATTCCGCCCACCGCGATTCTCTTCTATGTCTATCTTCCTGTCTTTTGCCATCAAGCTTTCTTTGTTTTTCTCGGGTTGTAATTCTCAGCTTTACAGAGGTGTACCTCCGAAAAGCTGTTAGGTGGCTTGTCTCCTATTTTCTATACGTGAATTCCAAGTTTCTATTAACTTGGCATCGTGAGCTCCCGCATCCTCGGAGCTCCGAATAGTGTTGACCCGAATGGAGGGGCATCCGGAAGCCCATGGCGAATGTCGATTGGAGGGGAATGGAGCTCGTGAGTGGCGTAAGTCCCAATGTCGCTTTATGACAGTAGATGTTGGTCCGGGCCGAGAGCAGTAGTTCCCATGATCGAACCAGGGGGACGAAATGGAGAAAGGAGAAGGAGCAATGGGGAAGGGTGAGGTGTTTTAGGGAAGAGTAGGTAAAGACAGTAAGAGAGAATGAGGAGGTTGGAGGTGCTCATTTACTTTACAATGGAAGACCCACATGGGTGGGTGTAACCGTGGCCGAATTCGGGTATTTCGACATCAATCAAATTTCCGAGGCCGAAAAAGTCACCGCAGCAATGTACCCATTTGTTTGGAAGGGAAAGCATTGAATTCATGCTCCAATGGTGGGGAGGCAAGAATGAACCAAATTTCTTGGACAACATTCTCCAAACGCCTTGCTAACAATCAGGGGCCTCCATCCAACTCGCTGAAAACCCGAATGAGGTTCTCAAGGAGTTTGAGGCAACAGTGAGTGTGGGATATTACCGAGAATAGTTTGAACCGTCTCCACCTCTAAGACATGCAGATGTAGAAGTCTTTGCATGTGCGACTTTCATGAACGAAAGTTGAAGGATGAAATCTGGAAGCCGAGGTTCGTTTGCAATCGCTCGGCAGGAGCTTGGAGAAATGATGGCTTTGGCCTACAAGGTGGTGGAAGAAAGGAATCCGATGTTGGGATACCAAAGGCGTACTCCACTCCATTAGAGTCGGACCTTTAACCCAATCCGCTCCTCAATAATAGGTGTAAGTGGGTTTCAAGAACAGTCAAGGTAATGGGCTTCTTGAGGAGCCCAATATAGGACCTGGGCAAAAATGCAAATCCTCTCAAGCGGGAGACAGAACAAGTGGGTCTTGGCTGGTGGGGGCAATTCCAAACAGAATCGGAGGAGGGAGTCAGGAGGGTTCTACAAGAGAAATGTGGGGTTTAAGCGTTTAACAGATGAAGAGATATAGGACAAGATCAAGAGGAGTGACTCAGCCTGTGTGTGATGAAAGGTTTTTTCCCGAGCATGTGTGTAAAAACAGATAACTAAACTTGTTAAATTCTTGGGGCCATAAATGGAAGGAGTAAGTGGGAAGAAGCGCACAAAGTTGAGGAAAAGGAGGAACAGGAGGACAATAAGTCCTCGTGTAAGCAGTTTTGAAAGTATGAATAGTATAGCCAAGTTAACTTCCAAAAAATCCATGAAGTTGTGGGGAACCATTTCTTGGGAAAGCGTGATATTTTTTATGGACTCCGGGGCTTCCAAACAATTTTATGTCTCATGATCTAGTGAAGGAATCGAAATCCGAAACCTCGAGGTCCATGGAGGTAGGTGATAGCCATAGGATCTCAGTGGGTCAGAAATATATAAAGGGGTAGAGCCGCAATTAGCCAACTTAGCCAAGGTGGTGCAGAAATTTTCTTGCTCTTGACTTAGGAGGTGCTGATGTGGTGCTTGGACTTATGGGGAGATTAAGGCCAATTTTAAGGAATTAATTATCGAGGTAAGCTAAATGGGGGCAAATGTGGATATCAAAGGAGATCCAAACTTGTCCTCGAATGATGGCATCCCTAAAGGCCATGATGAAGGAGCTGCAAAAGAAGGGGAGAAGGCTGGTGAAAGAGTCATTGTTACGGTGGTGAGTTCCAAGAGTTATTTATGGAATGCTACCGCTCTTACCACCACTCAAGACTACGTGATCATGCTATCACATTAAAGCGAGGGTGCTCACGCCGCCCCTAATATAAGGCTAAATCAAGTTATCCCCATTATCAAAGCGGGGAGATTGAGAAATTTGTGAGGGACATGATGTCGTCCCTGTAGATGATTAGGCCTATAGTACTAGTCCCATTTTCCAAACGCCATTAAACAGATGATAACAGCTTCCTAATAAGTTCTCCTATTCCAAAGAATTGAAGAGCTCTTGGACGAGTTAGGGGCAGTAAATTTTTCTAAGTCGGATTTCCAAGCCTGCTACCATCAAATGAGGATTGAAGGAGTGTGACATACACAAACAAATGCAAATTCTCTTCGCACACACATGGAAGGCCATTATGAGTACTTAGTCATGCCCTTCGGCCTTAACAACACTCCATCCACATTTCAAGCTCTCATGAATGATATATTCCAACCTTACCTTAGGAGGTTTGTACTGGTCTTTTTTTATGATATATTGGTGTATAGCCCTGACCATCCCTCTCACATCACTCATATCTAAGAACAACTTTGAGGTGCTTAAGTGGTAACTCCTTATGGGTGAACTTTAAAAAATGTTGTTTTGGTGTACTCGCAATCGGAGTATTTGGGGCATTTTGATTTCTACTCAAGGAATCACCGTTAGAACCTACAAAGGTAGAGGCCAGTGAGGCAATGGGCCTATGGCCCCTAAAGAAATCCGAGGCCTATGGGGATTTTTAATCGCATCGACCGTTACTATAGGAAGATTCGTGGAAGAATTAGGGGATAAATTAAGCAAGCCTTTGCTCACTGCAATTGAAGAAAAATAGCATAAGGTGGTCTCGATGGAGCTCAAAAGGCATTCCTTGCTTTAAAGGAAGCATTAGTTAAATTGTCTACCCTTGCTATGCCTCGATTTTGATAAAGGCCTTTTGAAATTGAAACCAATGCTTTTGTGCGGGTGGTTTTAGCGCGTTGTTCTAATGCAACAAGGCAGGACTTTAGCTTTTATAAGTCGTGCATTATCGAAAAAGTCAAAGGCTAAATCAAGATATGAGCAGGGGATTTGATGGCCAGAAGCTCAGTTTGTATTGCTTCATAAATGGAGGCAATACTTGTTGGGGGACACATTTCATCATTCGAACCCGAATTCTCTAAAAGTTTCAGTTTCCTGTTTCTGAGCAACGACTAATGGTTGAAGGTCAAAGCGACAAATGGGTCACAAAATTGCTTGGCTTTTGACTTTTAAAATCCAATATAAGCTTCTAAAGGCTTAGAGAATAGTGGTTGTTGATGCTCTCTTTAGAGTAATGGATTATCGAAAGCGCTTCGATTGTCACTAATCAGATTTGGTGGAGCTATCTCAAGATATTCTTCAGATGAAGAGTTCGAAACGAATTCTTCAAGACTTCTAGTGCACAATCCCTCATCTCACCCCAATTTTTCCTCGACATCCATAGTGGTCACTCAGTAGTACAAAGACAAAGTTGGTTTTACCACAAAAATCGGGCTTAGAATTCCTACTTTAATGACTCGAATTTCATTCTTTCCCCTTGGAGGAGGACATCTCGTGGAGTTACAAGGACCTATAAGAGGATCACTGTAGTTTTTTATTGGAATGGCATGCGAGAGGGACATTAAGAAATTCCTGTGGCCGGATGTAATATCCCGCTGCCAGAACAAATATCAAACTCTCGATTCAAAGCAGGCTTACTTCGGCCTCTACCGGTTCCTAGCTGCAAGTAGGGGCGGAGGTGTCCATGGATTTTATAGGTGGGTTCCCAAAATCAAAAGCCGGGCTAATGCTATATTCAGTAGTGGTGGACTCTGCCTAACTAAATCACCTCATTTTATTCCCTCGAGTCATCCCTACACTCAAGCTAAGGAGGTTAAGCCACTGCATTTGTTAATGACATGGTGCGTTTACATTGGCTTTCCTAACTCTATTGTCACTCGATAGAGATAGGGATTTTTCTAAGCCACTTTTGGAAGGAGTTGCTCTGTTCAGTTGTCCCAGATTAAGACTAAATTAAGGTTTAGTTCTGCTTACTCACCCACAAACTGGGATGGGTCAAGCCGAGGCAACTAATCCGACTATCGAGACTCTACTTGGGCGTTGCTATTGTTAATGACCGCCTCAAACCAACTGGGCCATGAAATAGCCTCATGGGCCGAATTCTGGGTTTACCACATCCCTTAACAATGTTTCCATTAGCATGTCTCCCCTTCAAAGCCCTAGTTCTGGGGAGAGACCCTCCATCCGTGGATTAAGTACGGCAAGGATAAGACCATAAAGGGATGTTGTAGATCAATTGTTGCTTGTTCCCAACAAGATTGAAGATGAGCTTGGCACTGACTCGAATTTGCAAAGAGCTCAAGCAGAGGAGGAAGCTACAAAGTGCAGTATAAACATTGAAGAGAGGTAGAGTTTTCAACGTCAGGAGATTGTGAGAGTTTATTTAAAGCGCCTAGCCTCTATAAACTCGAAATCTTTGGCTAAAAGTGGTCAATGAAAAACTCGAGCCCTCGCTTTCTATGGTCCTTTCTTTGAAGTTCGGATAGGTTGGGCCCTCGTTAAGCTTATAAATTGACACCGCCACCCTCTTTCTAGAATTTTTACCCAGCTTTTTCATGTGTCACAATCGAACGGGGTATTGCAGGTTAGCGATGTATCACCCCTTGCTAAAGCGCCTACCGAGTTTTCTTTTTCGAGGTGTGCTGGAATTACAAAGTTCACCCAAATGCGAGTGTAAAGTTGGCCATTCGTACTCTCCTAAATGGCACTGAGAGGTGTTAATTAAAAATGGGCAGACCTTCCCGATCATGACAATTGCGTGGGAACCTTATGATGCAATTCAACAACAGCTTTCAAAGATTCCACCTTGAGGACAAGGTGGCTCACATGGGGGGTATTGATAGGCCAATTCCCCTCAAGTTTATAAGAGAAAGAAGGAGGATAGACGCGAGGAAAGGTAGGCCATAAGTGATAAACCCAATTGTGGTGATGTGTGGGAATGGAGGAGCCGAGGGAAATTAGTCAACTATCGAGAAAGTTAGTTTGGCAAGAGAGGAATTAGTTAGAGGAGCAGAGAGACTCTCTAACAAAAAGGGACAAATCTGCCTTGGCAATGAGTGTGGAGTGAGGACTATGGTGATGGATACCGCAAGGGTAAAAACGTGAATAAGAGGTGAGAAGTGGGACAAAGTGGAGACAGGAGAGAAGAAAATTGGAGGAATAATGACTTGTGGGCTTTATGGCCGTCAGAAGAGAATTCGCCTAACGCGATTCTCTATATCTATCTTCCTGCCTTTTGCCTATCAAGCTTGTTTTTCCTCGGGTTGTAATTATGTTTTACAGAGGTGTACCTTCTGAGTATAAGGGGCTTGTCTCCTCTCATTTTCTATAATGCGTGAATTCCAAGTTTCTAATAATAAATATATGAAATATAAGGAAACAAACTCATTCAACTTGTCATTATGACTTTTGTATTAAGAATGAAACCTAAATAAACATTGAATTGATAAGTGTTGAATTTCGATCCCCAATCCCTAAACTCTTGTGTGGATTTGATTTCTCAAGTAACTAGATGTGTAATTATCTTATTTAAGTAGTTTTATTTTCTTTCAAGTCATAGGGTCAATCTGATTAATAAAGATATTAGGAAGGTTCTTTCCCTAATAATATCACTCCTTTGTGATTTGTTTCCGAAATCAAGGAATTTGTTATCGGATTTAAGGGGATTCAAAAGAGCAGCACTTGTTAAGCTACATTTCCCCTATAAATCCCTTCTCTCTATTTCAATCAATGAGTAATAAGAAAAATCATGTGTGTTCTCCTCGAAATTCAAATTCAATAAGAATCATACTTTAAAAATACAACCCTCAGCTTTTCTCTATAACTCTAATGTATATGAAATAATTAAAATTTTCAAATGAGTAAATTCTTAAAACTGGAAAATTGATAAAAATCGGGTGATGCCATGGGGAAATAATTTCAAGGAACTAATTTAACTCCAACCAAAATAAGAAATAAGGCTTACGTATATAGCAAACTTACCAAATATACAATTTTGAGGTTCAAAGTCAAAATATAGTGTCCCAACAAAGCATTTTTCACTCGCAAATAAGAGTTTAATTTTAGAGAGAGAAAAAACTATGAAATTTTTGCAAGTAGCCACCTCGGGCATCGTGGGTGGGGAAGATACTAAGAAAACCCCAATCAATATTGTTGAAATACTTGGAAGTGAACTGGCCGAGGGAGATAATAACTTACTTGGAAGTGAATGAAGTTACTTTTAAGAGGAAATCCCATTTAATCTTGCTTGACTCGCCAAAAATTTGGAGTTGAAATCCTTGAGAGAGACGAAGAAAGAAAATAAAGAATAAAACAAAAGTAATAGAGTAGTGAGGAGATCGACATTAGCTATCGTGGTGCAATGAAATAAGAGAGCACAAAACCAAGTCTAACAAACCTTGCCTTCTCTCATTTTGGTAAGGAAATAAGAAAGAAAATTGAGGATATCTTCTCCAGAGAGAGATTGCCATATGCAAAATCGAAATATGAAAGGAAATGAGAAATAGAATGTATAGAAGAGTAGGGAAACGGCCTTTGAAATTTTAAAATTTGCATCTACATCTATGAGAAGTGGTACGAGTTGTATGAACATGGAGTAGGAGAAGCCATAGACTTGGTCGCAGAAAAAGCAGAGGGAAGAGAGGATACTTTGGAAATAACCCATTCCATTTCACAATCTGTACTTCTCTGCATCAAGCCAAATAACATAAAAAACCACTCCACTCCTTCGTTGAATCACAAAATGCGCTTGGGTCATTTTGGCCATTTGATCAATTGAGTGGGAAAAAGTTTGACTGAAAAAATACAATTTTTATATTATAGATGACAGATGATAGATGATAGATGATGTGTCAGAAGTAATTATAAATAAAAAAAACTACCAAGTTAACAATTAGGCGGAAAAATTCAGTGGATAGGCCATGTTTTTATGTTACAAAGGATAATACATGTAAAGAAAGAAATTTCAAAAAATGATCGTGGACTCAAAAATCAGTAGCTATTGTTTGAACACTTATACATGTAGATTGGGATTCAACATCATTCATGAATTGACACTCTTAACCTGCCAAGACACATGTCAAGATAACATATTATTGACTCTCATCCATCACGTTTAAATATTGTATTCTATAGTAGAACAACCAAACACAAGAAAACAATAAAATAACATTAATTGACCTAAAAACAATGATGAATAAAAAAGATGGCAAGAGGTAGGAATTATAGAAAAAAATATAGAATAAAAATAATCATACCAATGTTATGAATCAGTCTTTTGCTTTCTCTAAGGCTAAATTCAATAAATATAATGCTTGAATTTCTATATGCCTGGCTTATTTTGGCAATTTATTGCAAAAATAGTAGTGCAAAATTATATATGTAACTCACAGGTGAAGATACCAGATAAATATTAGTTAAATTACATTAAATTAATTTTTTAAAAAATAAACTTATAATAAATTCAAAGAATTAAAAAAAAAATTAACTTGCAATTTATTAGGTGCTTGTTCAAGTGAGTTTTGCTCTTAATTACGTACTTCAAGTTCAAATGAAGAGAGAATGACTTCAAAGATTTCATAAAAGGCAAACGTTGATGCAATTTTTCAAAGAAAGAAAGCTCTCCAAACTTCTTTTAGTTGTGTGGTTGTAAGGGAACATGCACTCACACAAGTGACTTGTTACCAGAATAGTTAGAAAGACTGCCACTCAACTTTAATAGCCGCTATTATTGCATAGAATATCGGTTCCTAACTTTCAAAATCATATTTTCCATCGGATCGCTCGCAACAAAACAAAGAGGCTCCTCGCATAGTTGTGAAATAAGAACAACTAGTCAAGATCCCTGCTATTGCTTATCATATAGAATGGCATCTTAGATGCCTTTTGACCAAACAATCAATTCATAAATTTCAACACAGATGAATATGGCATTCAACAAATACTTCTTTATTTGTTCATGTTTTTTTCAAACAAGTGACTAAAAAGAATAAATATGATCAAGGAGTATAAGACATCATAAAGGAGAGCTAGTGAGCTACAATGATAAGGTTCAATTAAAAGGCCAAATTTAGAAAAAGAAATATGATCCTTGCTCATGCCACTACATAAAAACAATTTTTTCCTACTTATGTTGGAGTAATATTGATCAAGACCGTGGGAGGAAGAAACTGTTAGAAGTATGACATTAGGGAGAGATCCGGCATAAATTTGAAATTCTTATTCTCGATCGATCTTCTCAAATGGTAGAATCATGACATCTGGAAAACAAATAAATGGAGGAACACGCAAGTGCAACTCGAGAGCCTAATAAGAAGTATAGTAGCAAAAAAAGTCTCAACAACATTGAAAGTTTTTTATATTAGATTCTAAACATCTCTACAATCTATCCATATGTTACTATAGCAATCATTAAAGGTTAGCAAACTTTCTAATCGCAATCACGATTTCAACCATAAACATTCCCCGTTGGCTCCTATCAGCATGTCACTATTTACGTCCCTTTAACTTGAATTGACAAAGAATATTTAGAGAAACACCTTACACAGACTCCTTCTTGTAGGATCATCCATACTCGAAAACCAATAGGTATATTTGTATTGACAACAATTACCGACATAGCCTAGCAACAAACTTTCCATGTATATATTAGATTTCTAAATCAAGGTGCATATTGATGAAGAAAATTTAGATATTCATTATGTTTGCGTGTAATATTTAACAAAGGATGATTTTCTAACCTTTGCATCAAGCATAAGACTCTCGCCAATGTTACTCATGTGTACTTAAAATCACAATCAGTATAAAATTCTTGGCATCCAAACTCATTGGCCTAACATATCTGATATTGACTTGTTCAAGATTTGAAAAAGCTCTTGTATCAAGAAAAGTGAATTTGCTTTCTCAGAGAGATAGTGATAAATAAAACCACTCAAATAGAAAGATAAATTTTAATTGCCCATTTTACATAAATATATATAAATTAATTGAAGCATTCCTTGACGGTATTAAAAAAAATCAATGATCTCTTCTTAAGTTTCTTTTTATCTCCAATGCATTTGGCATAAATGGCAATTTATCAATGGACTATGCAAGGGTAAAGACTCACAAAGGTAAAACAACAAAATCAAATTAGCACAAGCAGCAGGGAATAAAATTTACATATTCTTTCTTACTTTTCCCCGATAAAACAAATGCTGTGACTCAATAGTCATATTAAGAAGGAATGTCATTGAAAAGCAGTCTAAACTTAAGAGGCTCTCAAATCCTCAATAAATAGACATTTATTTACAAAAACAAAAGTGATAATCCAAATGAAATTAATGTTAGAAGCACCGTACTTGACCAAACTTTCAAGGATTTTTCAGCATCTAAGCATTTATCACAAAGTTATTTGATGAGAATAAAGAAAGTTCAGTTTGATGTGCAAGAGTCAATGAAACTATCTCGATATGATGCACATATCGTATGGAATACACAAGTGAATCAAGCATGAGCAAAAGAAATTACTTGGTATTACATTTTTAGCTAAAAAGAAAAGTTACTTGGTCTCACCTACTCCTCAACTACTCCTTTATCAAGTAGGTTATCTAGTTCCAATTCTAGATGCTTGGATTTAGCATTGAACTATTTTCTCATCCATATTGTGGATGCCGAGAGGGACAGAATAGTCATTATAAGAGAGCAAGGAAGAAAGGGATCAAAACTTACATTCAACAACAACGCGCTTTCTGCATAAAGTATCGGTTAGACATGCAGTAGATGCATATTCCCCAATTTGTATCTTGCCAAAAGAACAATTATCCCCCGCATATACAAGATTTAAAGCATCAGAAAAATCCATATACCAAACGCAGGCATACTTGATTTTGTGGGGAATGCCAAGGAATGTTGTAAAGCGAGAGCCGTTGAGCATTAATAATAAAAGCATACACTGAAAAGTTGCATTACATCAAGGAGAATGAGACAAAGGCAAGTCAAGCTACACCTAGCAGGAGTAAAAAATCAACTACTATTTTTCTGCCAATCAGACTATTTAAGCTTTTAGAGGGCGTAAATTTTATGCGAAAATTAGAAGTGACTCCATAAAATGATAATGACGCTAAGATAAGTAAGTAATAAATTGGAAGTAGCTTACGTTATTTATATGTATCCTAATGCATGTGTTCTTCAAGTTTTTTCAAGCTCTCGAGTAATTTCTCACAGAACAAAAATACCCAACACAGCCAAAGGTGGAGAAATAAAAACACAAACACCAATAGTTAAAATTAAGTACGATATTCACCAGGAAAAAAAGGAATAGGGAGAAACATTCACCACATACTAGGAACACTTCATATCGAGCATCCTAAAAGTTGCCCGGTAATGATCAATGACTATCTTCGCCCTGGTTCATGTAAGTCAAAACAAACGATTAAAAACCAAAATCCAGGAAGAGAAGTATTAGAACAACCCATCTCCAAAATATTAGAGAGATGAAAGGGGAGAAAAGTTCAAACTATCTCCGTGAACTTGATCTCGCTTCTTCCCACGCCCCATCTTGGCCTCCCCGCTATACTTGGTCATCTATTCCCTTCCCAAACATAAATTTTATAAAGATTAGAAGTGAACGAAGTCCTGGAAAGGTGATGAAGTGAGAATTTCGGAAAAAGAAAGAGAATAAAATGGTTTTGTTTAAATTTTCCAAAGAAATTACACAGAAAATCATGGATCGATATAAGGAGAGAGATTGGAAGAAAGCGAAGTTTTGAAGGGGCAAAAATGGAGCATTCAAAAGGCTCATGGAGAGGAAGAAAAAAAGCCCAAAGAGATCGCTTCCAAATGAAACAAAACGGTACTCACGCAGTGCGATACGAGATGAGAGGCGTTCAACCTTCAAATTCAAATATTTGGCTACGTGTCATGCATACAAAGAGATACCGTGATCTTATCGTGAAAAGCGAGTATCAACGGGAGGTATCGCGACTCACAAGAAAAAGGCACAAATTTTAATAGATAGGGGATATTAAGAGAACAATTTCATAATAAAAGAGGCTATCATTATTAAACAAAATTAATAACAAAAGACGAACAATATTAAATGTAAGGGAGTGGAAAAACAACAACACTCGAAGAAGATGGGATGAGAAATTCTTACCCAAATAAACCATACCCAACTAAAAATGCTTGAAGGAGATGCTTAGCTCGATTTAAAACAAGCACCTAAGAAGCTAACTCTCTTAAATCCTTGTTATCCAACCTAAAAAAAATTGTTAACAAACAACATGAAAGAAAAAGAAAAAGAAAACATAACCTTCCGAAAAAGTTAATAGCTTAAAAAGAAAAATATTGAGATCGAGAGAGAGAGAGAAAGTGCGTTTGAGAGAGACAGAGTGCGTGAGTGAGATATATATAGAAGGGAAAAAGAAAAAACTACCTTCATTTCTTGGTCTCAA